>CM036888.1:5000000-7500000 GCA_020796165.1 Pantala flavescens
CACAGAAAATTTTCTGTGGAAATTTACAAAGTTGTTTTTATTACTATGGCATTCCACGAAGTCACGCCTTCTCACATTGATTTCAAAAAATAATAACTTTTATTAGAATTATAATGACGGAAACATCTGTCAATTTTCTATTTACCTAACAGGAACACGCAGTGTATCGTTGACTTAGCAGAAAAAAATGACCAAAAACTAATTCAAATGAGATACCGTTAGCTTAATTCAACAATATATAATGCTGACGAGTATCCAACATTTCTCACACGGAATAATTGGATCCAAATGCACCACACATTATTCATCCGCTTCCATTAAAACGCGCAATTACATTGAGTGCACTTTGCGATAAACAGCAAAATAAGGACATGGAAATGAGACATGGGACTGTGCCAAACGCCAATTTATTCCTCCCGCTGATTCCCAGGGGGCGCAAATTACGTTCGAGCTGCAACGGTGCGAAGAAACGAAAGCATACCACCTCATTAGGAAATCGCTACGTGTAAAAAAAAACATTCCAGGAAGAGACTCAAAAACGCGTATGACAGATTCGCGCCCCACTTTCGATCAGAATCTAGATCACGTAGAGGTGTTACCAAATGTCTCTCGACCTTCTTGAATGCGGACCGCTAACTCGTGTCCAAACGCCACATACCGCGATGGTGTCCAGGTGCACCTCGGATGCACATCACCCGTATTCCCGGGACTTCGCAATGACTAGACCCGCGAATAGTGCAACTCAAGACTTTTTTATCTCGAGTATGCCAAAGCAACTCTTAACCAACGCTTTCGACGGAATGAGTCGCTCTAAAAATGATGAGCGTGGAAGAAAAATCTACTGAGTCACAGTTGTGATTCGCTACGCAGCTGCGAGAAAAAACGGGAACGGTAAACATTGAAGTGATGGTGATGGTGAAAGGAAAATGGATGTTCCGACTGATTGACGTAACTGTCTATGGAATAGGTGCTATGAGGAATGGAAGAGGTATCTTAATAAATTAATCCTCCCATGAAGCCATTGATAGATTAAAGGGACATTATAGTTTTAATATAGCAAGTTTTACCAATACAATAAAGGATGGGTATGATTTAAAAGAATAATTTAAGTAAATGGTGGAAAATAGCCAATTTTAAGGATTCCCCAAATTATAAATTAGGTTCCCGAATAGATTTCTTCAAACGAATCGTTTATGCGGTAGCCAAGGTATTAAAATTCGAGGTTAACACCTAAAAATACTCTCTCAGAATTAAAAATAATTAACTTATGGATCTTTGGCAAAGAATGAAATTGGAACGAATTTTGCTGTGTCGTAACATTTCGTAAGGCTATAATATACAAAATGCTTCTATTCTTACAAATACTTGCAGTTGTATGTATACAAACTACCGAGCTGGTAAAATGAATATATTTTTTCAACTTAATTAAGTTTTTTCCTGCAGTAGATACGTTATACTGTTCATTCTGACAAGAGAGAGATACATCCCGTTGCAGCAAGTATTTAAATATTACTAAACGATAAGTTATAAAAACCAGCACAATATGAACTTCTCCGAAAAGAAAAATATTTTAAACTTTTCACGTTGTTACCCAACCCTATTTCTATTCCTAGGTCTTAAAATCATGTTTATCTTCCTATGTAGAATCATAAATGTATCTGAAATCTCTAAAAATCCCAATTAAACGCAAAGACTCTTTCGTGTTCCATAAGATCTTTCGCAATACAATTCTTCTCCAATACAATGTTTTGTCATTACCACAACTGCAAGTACTTAAACGTACATTTGCAATAAATAAACATCAGCATATAAATCTACTTTCAATCAAACTGCACGACAGGAGGCATTTCAAACGGAAAGCATCCATCACGGGAGTCGGAACAGAACCTATTTGAGATTCACCTCGCGCGTTGAAATCACCGGGAATCAATTTCTTCTGTGGGGCATATCCTCCCTTGAAATCGAAAACCAGCTCTTCGCATTGCCGGAATGGACGAGATTCGTCAACCGCATTCTATCCTCGTCTCATCTCCGATGTTTCGAGAGCAGAATCGTAAATCAATCGTGGGGGAATCCTTCTGGACTTACCGAGTGACACGTTCGCCCTTCGACAAACCCGCTGCCCAGTTACTCGCGATATTTCGAGGCCGTTCGAACCATCCGGGAGTGCAGGACTTGGATACGCATAACGGTCGTGTATGATGCATGCGTGCTTTATATGATTCGAGGCGAGTTACCGTTCTTTTGCGTGCTTTAATGATGGGATGAGAAACCGTTGCGACAATTGTTCTCGAAGGAGTCATGCGGGGCAAGAACGCGAGTTCCTTGATGGCGCTAGACCCCGATGGTGTTGGAAATTATGTTGCGGATTTTGCATGACGTATCTGCATGGTTCGTTCAGGTATTCATCTAGGGCTTCCATGGATATTCAGAGCGGAGTTCGCGATGTGTATAGGTTTTCCAGTACGTCGTAGATGGCTTAATAATGGACTATTATTCACCAGTAAGAATTTATGAACGCAAAATTTGGAAGTAAAATATTTTGTAATATTTATATATATATATATATATATATATATATATATATATATATTCGTAATAGGTTATAAAACTCACAAATAAATACGAGTAGATGATGATGACAATTACCCCAATTCCTCAATACTATGCTATTCCTTTTAATACGAAACATGCATGGATTTAAATTAATACAAAATAAATTAAATGATAATGAGGAAGCCCACCAAGGTACATGTCTAGGTCCACTACTATACTAGTATCTGACGCAATGAGAAGAACTCGAACTAAAATGAACATTATCGTACCATGATACGAGTGAAAGTCATCGGGTATTAATTTTGATGAGCTCTTCTTAATTTCTATCGCTTTCATTTTCATCAGAGAAACTTTTTGTGATGATAGGAAATTTTTGAAATTTCATATCACATTTCGCAAGAAAGAAATTATGAGTTCAAGAAGAGTTGATACCTTCTTTAATTCAAATCAGTATTTTGCACTCTAATAAAATAACGAAACCGTAGTTAGAATGATTAAATGTAAAAATTTTATTACGCGAAAACACGAACACTGTCCTCTTACGAAAATCTCACTCCACCTTGACAGAATAGTTCGCAAACATTCGAATTGCAATCGAACGAGGCTGATTGCGGAGCTAAAATAAATATTTGGCCCCTCTATAAAAAAGAATTTCCATCGGACGATGACGTCAAGCATGCCCTCGCAAATAATTAGATGGCTTCGACATCAGCGGCAATGCATTGCAGACATTTCTGTTCGCGATAAACACTTTTCACAATTTCCCCTTTCGTTCCAGCATTACCTTATATCGACACTGCAAAAGTGAGCGTCTCGTTGGGGGGAAAAGTCGATGGAAGATATGCACCGGGAAGAGATTCCGGATAAATCTGACATAACCGTATTAACCTGCCATGCGCGACGTTGCAACAGCCTCGAGTTCACTTCTTATGGTTCCCCCCCCGGACGGAAGTTGACTTCTCACGTGGAATCCTTAAAGACGGCGTTGCCAGACGCGCCGTCGCACGCCCACGACGTAAGGGAGGGCGTACCCGCTTAATTAGATGGGCGTCGCGTGGTTTTTTCCCTCAGATTACCCTGCGAACTACCATTGTTTTTGTTGGAGGTCAAAGGCGCTGGAAGCTAGGAAAAAGAAGAGCTTCTGAAGATTCAAAGATGGGCTAAAAAAAGTAGCAGAAAGCTACTTTCTCAGCATTATTCGCGGATAAAGACTGTGCTAAACCCATCGTAAAGACAAATTGTCGATGAAGTACGTAAAACGTTAAATTACGTAAAACATCGATAAAAAAGCGTGAAATTCGAGAAATGAACGAATGTTATTTAGAGACGATCTATCGATACCGCAGAATTGAGACTTCGATAAGAACCTACTTTAACGCAGACATTAACTGACTGACAACGTTATGAGTTCTTACAGGTGGGTGGTACCTTGAAAGTGTATTTGGGTGTATTGATGGAATATCCTTCATCCAAAATGCTCAATCGTTTTCGACCCGAACCCAAAAAAGACCGCGATGGGATACGGGATATCTTAAATGGCAGAATTCAATCACGTCGGGGTAAATTAAGGACGTCGGCGGTCCAAGGATTTAGTTACTCTCGAATGGGCCTCTGGAATCCAGAATTTAAGCACACTCCAATGGTCTCTGAGACATTTCTCTGCCGGCAACTTTTTGAGGCAGACGGCAACAAGAGCAAAAACCGAAGTCAGTGGAATAAACAGATCCATATAAGGCGTTCGTTCGGTTGAGAAATTCACTCGGACGAAAAACCGGATAGTAAAATTTAGAGGAGAGACGAGGAAAGTGGTAGTAGAGTAGCGATACCTTGTCCCACTGAATTTAAAGTCGCGCATTATGCATCTCTTCCAAGCGTGTAAAATGTCTTTCTGTGTTATTAATCCTGTTAATGAGCGGAGAGAACGAAACTTAGCGAAATAACCGAGAAACTTACGAGAATAAACTCGCTGCGGGCTCAAAAAATGTTTCGTGATGCAACGCCTTGGACATAACATATTAACTTGATTTATATAAGGATAAACTTTACTATGCAGTACCAATCTAAAATTCGTGTTATCTTCTTCACAATTTACCGACCAGCTCCGAAAACCCAAAAAGCTTTTTTTTAATACGATTACGTTGTATTAATATCCTGAATATATAAATTTCACTTTCGATGCGAATTTTGCGACTCAATCCAAATAAGCTCACTTCTGTGGCTTCCTGGCTAGTAAACGTTGAACCGGAAACTCTATCGTAAACAAAAAAAACACGAATACTTTGAAAGAATT
Source organism: Pantala flavescens (assembly GCA_020796165.1). NCBI lineage: Eukaryota > Metazoa > Arthropoda > Insecta > Odonata > Libellulidae > Pantala > Pantala flavescens. Next base: position 5,004,847 of record CM036888.1, read on the forward strand.
TCCGGAATAACAAGCAACCAAGTGGAAAAATCGTTAGAAAAAAATATATTGGAGGATTATAAAAGACGAAGGGTTGAAAGAGTACTTTACAGCTAAGCTACAGTTTCCTAGAGCATAAAATTTTTAAAAAATAAACTACGAAAACTTGCGTGATTTGACGAATTGAATTTTGCACTGAAACTATTTACATTTACTAAGTAATTAAAAAAATACTGACGCAATACAAGCCACACAAATTTTTATTTTATAATTAAAAAAGAATAGATATCCATATCAGTTAAAATAATCGATTTTAATTAATTTATAGAATCTATAAAATTTTAATTCACGTATCAATCACGTAACCAATTCATCAATTAGTCTTGCATTCATTAATAGATGATACTTTACGTAAACTAACTTTTTGAATGTACGTATGCTTACGTAACGTGTGATTAACGTAAGGAAATTTATATTCACTGCACAGATTTCTCAAAGCCATTAAAATTTAATGCTTTTCCTTCAACTTTAGATGAAAATGTTTTACTGTAGTTATTCCAAGTTAAAACCTTCCTATTCCTCAAATGAAAAAAATCGTTCTGACCAAAACACGAGACAATTGCAACTGATACAACTAAACAACTACTAATTAGCAAATAGAATATCATTAAATAGTATAATTAATTCATAGCTGATAGAGTACACATCGATACCTCGTTAACGATACATTCAACCCTTGAGGAATGCGGGACATTTAAATCGTCACCCCACGCATCTTTTAAAAGGCTTCATTATTTTAGGAAATACGTAGTTTACGCCCTCGAAAAATAAAAGCTTTGGCGAAAGACTCTTACGCTCCGAAGAGCTGTGCGCCTACTATTAAGAAATCGATATAGTGCGATCGTAGGGCTTCTTAAGGCTAGGAATGCGAGTCTGAGGGGAGAAATGAGAGTTCTCTTAGGGCGGTCCATCACTTTTTAGCAAGACCTCTTCCGATGTCTGTCCGACCGTGATACTATAACTCTCGAGTTACACACTCGATCTTTTAATTACTCTCGAAACCTGGTTGTCATAAGGGAGCTCCCTGACAATGTATTGGATACCCGTATGTGAGAAACCAACCCCTTTTCAATCACAGGAGTCTTAACATAACGCTACTACGTTCACAATAAAACTTTAAATATAATACGGGGAATGCTGAATAAATAGATATGCATAATTCAATAACGCTTTATGTTTGTGTGTGTTTATATGTAATACTGTGAATGGTATCTACATAATATTTCAGATGCACAAAATTGGAGTAAAAAATACGAGATGCACTTTTAATTTTTTAAGTAATGTAATTAAACCCATTATACGTAGACGTATTGTTATTATCAATTTGAACATTCGAAATAATTTGATTCTGATTCAATCAAAATATTATTAATTAGACTATATTTTTGCACAATTTGAGGTAAAAAATCAATATTCAAAGATAATATCCCGCTAAACTAAAATTAAACACGGTACATTTATCTCCAAATTTTAATTTAAATATTTTTTACCTAATGAATGTGAAATTATACGGCTTCATTGTGTATTTGTATATTTTGAGCTTCATTCTAAACGTATTACCAACAACATATACATCAACTTTATTGTTACATCATTTTACGTAAATTTAGAAAAACGCCTCCCGCTGCGTTCCAGTCGGGAGTGGGGGAAGTATCAATTTTCGTAGCAAACCGAAACGATGAATGATAAAATATCATTAAAACAATTGACTCTCAATAAATAAGACTTAGATAATTGATCATTAAAAAATCACTTCCAATTAATTGATCGATTTATCCCCTTGATGAAACCAATCGAAACCTTCAGGTGTTCCCATCCCCTCTGAAATTTCGAGAGAGGGTCACGTGACCGAAAAAACCCTCATCCCCGTGACGTCACTTATAGTATTCATAGACACGGGTAGAGAAGTGTGTCCCGGGCTTTCGTGTGGTGTGGGAGAGAGGGAGTGTGGGATGGGAGGGAGGCGTCTGCATGCAGAGAGCTCGTTCCTACACCAATAACTATTAAAGTTTCAGACCGGAGTCGCAAGAAGCCATATTGGGCCACGGTACGAGTTACTTCGCTCTAGGAGGAGAAAAAAAAGCGGGACTAAACGCAACAGCTAGCTGAACATCAACTAGAGCACTCCGTGGAAGGAGGCTCTGTCCTCGAAGGGTTTAAAAATAAATCGGGTAATCTAGATTGCCAGTATCTTTCCCAGAAGCTCCTAGCTGCTGGAACCAGTGTACGAAAGGCTACTGGAGTCCGGGACAAACTGATCCAGAGTTAGAAATTCCCAAGAAATACGTAATCTCCTCAAAAATAAACAATAAACAAATCAAACGGTAACCAAGGACTGGGAATTAGTAAACAGTACGAGTTATTTATTCCGCGCAATCTTAACAACGCTAATTGCGTAAACAATCGCGATTTTCAAATTCTTAGCATTGCGTAAATAATTACGCACGTAAATAGTTTGTGAAATTCTAGTTCATTACCGATACAAACCGCGGGAAGGAGCTGGGCCCAAGTGGTTAATAGGGTTAAACGAAACGCTACACCCCTTAGGCAGAGTACCATTGGACCGAGGAGACCAAAATAACCCCGCTCCCGCTACAGCAAACTCTGACAAGTGCATCGAGGCGCCCGTATAAAGAAACAGACACCACCCTTGGGGAAAATAAGCGCCTCACCAGCAGATTCTAACCAGAAAAAAATACGTCCAAGTAAAAATTCCCTAACTGGCCAAAATCCCGCCAGGATTTAAAGAGTGCACACATCAGACAGAAGTCTCCACTCGCAAGGTTAAAAAACATATCTCCACCGTCCACTTCACTCTAGATAAACTCAACAGTAGTCCACACCTCATGAAGGTAAAATATCCTCGGTGGGAACCACTCTTTTACGAACACACGCACCTCTCACAGGTGCCACACTGGGAGAACGCGTAATTTCTCGCGATTTAAACGTCCTGGTGGTGGTTCTATAGAGAGAGAGAGCCTTCGAAACACGCGTTTCTCGGAGCGCACAACCGGAGATCCTCCGTGGTAAAACGTCGTCAGCTTTTTTCACTTGGTACTCACCTCCCGGTAGCGTACCTCCGATTAAGTGGTGGAACGAGTCGGCTTCGACAGCGTGGCTTCCCTTAGCGCGGGTCGGTGGCAGACTGGAGGAGCAGGCTAGGACCAAAGGATCGGCTTTCTTTCTGCCTTACCGGGGAGGGGTCTGCCTCTCCCCCCCACCCTCCCACATGCCCCCCTCCGGAGGGCCGAAGCCACACGCCCGCCCCCGCCTCGCCCCCCTCCTGCTCCACCGGAGGGGAGGGACCAAGACGCCCCCACCTCCGATACGTGTGCGCGGACGTAATTTCGCGGGGAACTTAAGTTAGCGGCGATCCCTCCAGCATCCCGCGGAGGAAATAAGACCGCTCTACCCCCACTACGAGGCCGTGTCTAAATCGGAAGAAGAGGAATTTACACGTTTGCCAAAAGTTGGGACTATAAGGGCGGTTGACGGGTGGGTGGGTCTTAACGTATTGGAATTGTCTTTGATTCTCGTATTTGATTGTTAATTGAATTTTTAGACCTTAATGGAGTAAAATAAAGCTAGGACTATGTCTTGCTAGCTCAGAAGTGTTCTTCCGCGCCCTCGAGTATCTAAAAACTCTTCTTTTGACTTCCTCTCCCATGTTTCTGGCCCCACCCAATCTATCGTAAGATAATTCGTGCAATCGGCATATATCAGGCCTAAACTAATAACATTTCTTTCTCTATAAACAAATAAGTTTTGTAAATAAATACGTAAGTTCTTCAGATAGAATCGACTTATCAAAAATCGTAACCTTTCTCATCGATTTTAAAACAAAAAATGTATTATTTATTGCATAGATAACTAATGTAACAGAAACATAAAGTAAATGCTTCCTAGATCGAAATCCGAAATCGACGAAGAATCGAGCACTTTATTCTGGAGCAAACGAAACCAAATGATTCAACAGTCGTATCAAAAAGTTCTTGAGTCACAATAAGATCATATTGCTGAAGCGCCAAGTATTATTATTTCTTATTTAGTAAACTCTTAAATTATTTCCCACAGGCATCTTCTCTCTTTAGTTTTCCCAATGCTTTGTGCAATCACAGATTATCCATTCGAGAGGCTGTTGTTACGGAATAATCGATGAAGGTTAATTTTAGGGAATCAGCTGCTTTTTCGATAGTTATGATTTTTTTGGTGATAGTCCCTTTGCCATGTAAGGAATACGTTCCCAATAACCTCGAGATGTCGAAATCTAAGGGGATAACCGTTTTAATTTTAGATTGTGGTTTTATTCACATTCGTCTTTTACGAACATCTTTGATAGGGTTCGAGACGTAATTAATTAAATTGGAATAAAATATTTTCAGATAAGAGTATTGTATTGAAACATTTCTTAATTACTTAACCGTAGGATAAATTTTAAGAAGGCAATACTCTAAAAGGAACCGTGGGGAAAAATCGGTTTGAAAATGAACTTGAACTAAAGACCTCAAAATAGAGAAGTTACATTAAAATAAAATTTCAAGTCTATCATAAAATTAAAATCTTTTTAGTTACAGAATGAACCATCATCTCTCACCAAACTCTGTTGCAGCAATGAAGCTCTTGTCGCATGTTTAACCTCTCAGCTGTAGTTTCCGACAAGATAAAATTATTGAGGAATGAGATTTGACGAAATTTCATTAATTTTTCTTAATTATTCAGCATATTTTCGCGATATTCATCATTTTAAATGTAGTCCAGGGGAAAGATAACAATACAAATTTGATCTGAATACGTTAGTTTATTCTTAATATCTGCAAAACAAACAGCTCAACAAAAAACTGCTTTAGTTAGGATCGCAATTTAGAATTTACTGCGATTCACGATATTGATTGTTCTATCGCTCATTTCCAATACCTACTCTTTTGAGAAATTAGAATGATTTTAAGTAATGTTGAGCTCTGCTTAAGTTACGAAACCGGCCTCTCCGATCTGCGAACCGTTGGACTGTATTGCGGAACGACAGTCGTATTTCATACTCGAGAAGCATTTAAAACGTTTGTTGTGAAACGTGATGACGCGAAACGTGAAACAATTCTCTTACGCATAATTAATGATTCGAGGAAGATGATGTTTACAATAGTTTATGCAAAATAAATACTCTTGGAATTGAATGAAAAGCTCGGAAAGTCTTGGATTATCGAAGAATTATTTCCACTTAGTTCGATACCTTCCAGAGAAGCTATACACATTATATATTTTGCTATTTACAATTAGAAAGGCATAAAATTCATAATTTAAAAAAAGTAGCTGAATTATTATGGTCGTATTTGATAAAAAATTAATTTAGTGTCAAACAAATTATGGATGATGTTCGACAGAAATTTAAGATACTCAAAGAAACGAATGTCTTTATTTAAAATGGTTTCTATATCAATTAAATTATCAAATTAAAGAATTAATATCTAACGAGAAGCTTTACAAGCGATATCTGATTAATATCTAAATCTAGTTTTGGAATTATAACATCCACCCGCCATTAAGATACATATCCTTGCTACATCTATAGATAAAAAATCGTGCAATACTGATACTTTAAAAGCCTGATTGTCATAAAATACATCTGATACACTCCTAACCATTTTCCTATTCTTTCCTCAACTTTTTCTTTCTCAGCCTTTCCATCTCCTTTGCATCCATGCACCATCCTGGGCTCTTGCACCTTTACCATTCCACGCACTCAGCCTGACCACGCATTCCTCAGCCCTAGGTGGATTCATTACGAAACGGATCGCATTTCCCATCTCTTTTTCGTTTTTCTATTGTTTCGTGTCATCGCCATTTCTTCTATCACCACAGCGACAGCTGACATCCAACCTGCGACGCGCGAGATGCCTTTTGTTGTTCCCACGAACGGAATTCCATGAGAAGATCAAGATGTTGAACGAGAGATTGGCAAAACACTTTGGACACCTTGTAAAGGCTCTTTGAAAGAAGCCGAAACGGGAGGGTAAAGATTTAATCATCCATCCCTTATAGTCCTATTTAAATCACCTATCACACGTACACCTATCGATTAAAATTAATACTGTGTACTGTTAACTAATGTCACTGTTACCGTTCCTTCATGTACCAATAATAAAACATTTTCTAGGTATTACAGCTCCAATAATGGGACGCTTTAAACATATTTTCGAGCAGAATTTAGCCATAAATACAATTAATATAATATCAAGATGCAGCTGAAAATTAGATCGAAAATTCGACAAGGCCATCTCAATAAATTTTCTTTTTTCTGCATTGTTTCATTTGTGTTTGTGGCAAAATATACATTACTCGAATTGCTAGGGTCGTATTTTTTTCACAAATAATATGAAACGTAATATCATTGGTACTATTCACATTCTCAATTTTCGTCGTTTCTTCCAAATTACTGATCGGTTAATATGAAATAAAGTCTATTTTAATTAAGCTCAACCTAGCTTTGCAAATACCTCGAGAGAATAATCACATAAGATTAATAGCGTCTTTCACTTAAATATTTAGTCCTTACCTTATGAAGTATTTTTTAAATCGGAAGATATTGCCTACGTAAACTGTTTGAATCATTAGTGTTAATAAATTCATAAATAAAGGAACTTGTTGAACATGAGGAATCTCCTCCAATCAGCAATTAATATTCTGTCTACTGATAGAAGCATTATTAAATATACACCATATGAAGATAAATATGAGCTTAAATATGATTAATATAGATATAAAAGATTCAAAAAAAGTAAGCTGAGATTTTATGAAAATAAAATACGTAAGGAAGAGTAAATTCATTTGTAGTTGGAGGCATGTGCCACTCTTTTTATGAACTCTGTATCTTTAATGCTCCTTTCCTATCGTAAGAATGTCTCGACGTGGCGACAAATGCCTTTCCCACCTGAGTCATACGTCTACGCCTAATGTCAGACGGTAAATAAATATATTCATCAAAACGAGTTGAAAATAGGGTCACCAACAACCACACGACCGATGGGATCTTGACCTATCTTAAAACGCAAAACAACTTCCAGCGAAAGGTGGATATCTATGACGCAGATTTCACATCTCCGATATGAAACGGGAGAAATGGCTAAATTAGTAACGGTCACGTAGGACGAGAAAGTTTCGATGTGGATGTAAACTATGAAGGGATAGAGATTGGAACGTATAATGAACAGCTGTTTCTCGGAACATGACGAAAGGGAGGATTTCACAAAAGGATGGAGAAATCACGTAAATCTTAAGTATTGGACCAAAGTTTCTGATGCTCGGATTCCGACCGAATTCAGGGAGTATACTGTTGCATTCCTTGTTTTGGAAGATAATTTAAACAAAGAGAATATTACATAAACAGGGCTGTGAAATAATTTCAATATAACATTCAAAATAGCGAGAATTAATTTGTACATCATCTGAGAAAATTTTTTAAGTAGTTCGTGATTACCTACAATCAGTGATTGACAAATAATGTAATACACGAAAAATTTATTATCAATCAGATACTTTCAATTTAACAGATATCTTATTCATTCACAAATTGCGTCAGATTTTTTATATTAAAAAAAATTCCTTTTTCAGTTAACAGAATCGAAAGTTCATCCATGTGTACAATCGGAATAAAGGAAAAATATCGCGTTGAAATTACCGTGGGAAGCAATTACGTTCCTCCTTTGAAATTGGGAATTATTATCAAAAACAATTCTTCCGAAAATAATTGTGAGAAAGCGGAAATATTAATGGGAGATAATATAATGAAATGAAAGGAAAATTTAAAAATAATCGAAAGCGAAACTTTTCCCGTAAACTTTAACCCTCAAACATAACGACATAATTTTCGCGAAAATTCCCGAAGAATTTCCAGTAACAGACGAAACGTTTGTTGTGATTTCGTGGTCCTATTAAAAGCTGAAGAAAAACCCATCAATCTCCCACGTAAGGCAACAACATTGCGCGAAAATTCCTTCACTTTCAACAACCACCGCACCGTACGACATCATCGTTAAGCTTCATAAATTAGGCTCACGAATTACGAATTAAATATCTTTATTTGTACACCCGAGTCCCCGTGCTTCTTTCCACTACTTTCCCTCCACACAGCGCGTCCTTCAAAAGCTGTCCCTTCCCTACTTCTGGACCGTTCCAGCAAGTTCACATCCAACCTTCTGATATCTCCTCGCACAGATTCTCTTCCCTTTTACCTGTGACTCATCTAAACGTTCCCATCCCACTCCGTCTCCGATGAACTAGTTCTGCACTCCTGGCAAGGGGATTGCAACCAGAAAGAGTAGCTAAGCGATCTTGCGGACCCGACTTCAACCCTTCGGCCACTTTTTCTGTACGTTGCGCAAGACGCATTTCCCGCGGGTCAGATGCGGTTCAATCGTAGAGCGACACAGATTGTTGGCGGGAAGAAAAATATGACGGCCGATTAGCGCGTGCGCATTTGACTATAAGAGGGGGGGTTCCGAAATTAATGACTAGAGAAGGTGTTTTTGAAAGGAAACCGAGTAGGCTTTGATTGAAGAATTGATTCGTTTGATCGGTGTTTTTGACTGAATGGGGTAGGGAATGCAAGATGGACGGTCGATTGAGAGCCGATGGACGACAATGGAGTCGTATTTACGCGCCATTACTAACCTTTTAAGCTTCCACGTGCATAGCGGAATAAAGTTGAACTGTGCTCTAATCTTACGAATGCCACATGTATGCAAGAACGTCTACGATATCTTTGTGATATTGTATGTGATTCGAAAAGAATTACCCCTAGTTCCAATAATATTTATAGTACACAATTCATTTCTTTGTTACTAAGGTCGACACTTGGGGAACCTTAAAGTAATTAATGAAATAATATTTAATTTAATTCTTAAGTTTTCTTGAGCTGTTATCAGAAATTATAATTTAGAACAGAAACTTGTAAAAATAATAGGATACTAAATAGAGTCATAACTATCACTATATTTATTGGAGTTAGAAGTGTGCATAATTTTTAGTCTAGTTTTTTTCTGTAATTCTCCAAGCTATTTCCACAATTAAAAATATAAAAAATGTACCTTCAAATCGAATCTTGACAATAATAGAATGCAGTTTAAGCTGATGGCAATTAAAGCCCAGAAGCAACTAATTCTGCTCCCAAAAACCGTATAAGAAATAGGTACATGAAACATATGTGTAAAAATAAACGACTCTGAATGTTAGACTCAAAATTCATCTCATCCTCATGGACTATCACCGATACACAATAAATAAAGGTTATGGAGACAAAAGTTTTGAAATGGACTGCACATCTGGATGAAATCAAAGCTTGCCCAATATATATAAATAGGATAAAAATTTCGCCCCGTATCGGGAATCGAAGCAGGTATTTGCGGTTGCAACTGCGACAGGTTGCGAAAGAAAGTGAATGCAACAAGGAGTATCACGACCCAAAACAAACGAAATGGAATCGGTGTCGATTTAAAATGATGTCAACGAAGACGTGACCCTTTCGGTGAGAGACGTTAATCCCCTTCAATATGATATATGTGGGTGATCAGATGCTCTCAAGGGGAAACCTAGGTGATATCCACAATTCGCAGAACATCTGTTTACCTTTCTCTGCATCGCGGTGCACTAAAAATCTCGTGAGGCGACTTTCGATATATTGAGGTCCGTAATGAGGCTGGACATGAAGGAGACGTGTTTAAGGAATGAATTTGACGCATAAGTGGAGCATTAACGAATGAAATGAATGAATGTGACGATATGAGCAATGATTATTGTACTTCGATTCAATTAATTCAATTTTGAGGCAAATCCGGATGGACATTTTTCAGTAGAAATTTTAGAAAAATTCGTAGCTTGAAACGTAACATATAGTACATGGAAAAAGCATTATGAAATTGTCATTTTAATGTATCTAAAGAGAAAATCAGTGAAACCTATTGGTTCGCTACGAGATGCACCTATGAAATTAAGAAAAAACTTGATATGTACATGTATTTCTTTTAACTCTCCTATTAAAAAAAACATGCAAATATTGAGAATTGATGCTCAAATGCGTTAAATTCTTGCCAAGATCGAACACTGTAACGCGAAATTTTAGAGTAAAAATGATAAGTAGGTTAAAAATGATGGATCTGAGCGTGCTTTTCATTTTTCGAGAAAAAATTCTATATATATTTAGAAATAATAGACTACTTTGTCTTTGATCTTCTCGTAATTGGGAATTGAGAATTAAAATTAAATGAAATCAAATATTTAATTTTGAATATAAATAAATTAAATATTAAAACTGAATAGAAATAAATAAAAATACAACAATGAATTAAAGGAAATTATAATTGAATAGATTTTTCATTTACAAATAATGAATTAAATTCAGCGGGAAATTTTAACTTTATCTTTCCTCGAAATCGTACAGCGGAAGATAACATTTTCCTATAGTAAATAAAGAATCAAATCATTGCCGGAAATGCATTATGTATGGGAAAGCTCGGTTAATTAGATCCGGTTTTATCCCCGAGCAATCACGTAAGAAACACATCCAAGTTTTCCACAGCCACACATCTTTGTTCAATTAATGTATATCGAAACATAAATCCCGTCATCTACTTACATTAAACCGTTATCTTATTCTCATGGTGTCCTGGCAAGATTTCAGGAGAAGTTTTTATTAACTAGGCGACGTTTCTTAAAAATATTACTTCATGAACTTTAGAGTGAAATATATTACCTCAATCTCATGAACTGTCATATTTATTTCTACACTTGATAAATATTATCATCGTCAGAAAAACATTGGTCACAACACATTTTAATTTACGTCAGGACCATGGAATACGATCCGGTAATAATTTCTGGAATGATAACACTTAATAAACAGCATGTGAAAATACCTTATCCATACAACATCAATTCTCGCTAATTAATCCGTTAATTTATCCAGCGAAGGGTCTCACCTTGGCCTGATTAGTCGACATCCTTCTAAGAATATACCTCCACAAGGCGCAGTTGATTTGGCTCGATGCTCACATTCCACGAGCGTTCGTACCAAATCAATCGATTTAAAACATGTCGGTATAAATAAATACACCGCACCTAAGCCTTACACGAATGCTTAACACTAAAGGAAATACAAATAATTTGTTTCTTGTTGAGTAATATATTTTTTCCTTCTTTCCATAGAAATTTTACGATATATTTGTATATTACGATATTTATAATCAAATTTTAAATTGGGAAGATCATAATTCCTTTCTGAAATTGTTTTACGCTTGGAGAGACGTATTTTTGAGAAAAATGATGGAAATTCAATTATTAGTAGTAGAATTTTTTCTCTATAGGTGACTATGGAAACTTATGCATTTAAAAAACAGGAACAAACTCATATCCTAAAAATTATATCACAATCATTTTTTTGCTTGATTTGGGAAAAGTTTAACCTTTATTAAGCTTATGAGAATGTTAAGTGAAAATATTGCCTAAATAATTGATAAAACAAAATTAAACATAGAAGATACAGATATATGTTATTATAACGTATAAAATTTTAAGATCTTTTTGGGCTTATGAAATTATTTTGGTAGAATATAGTAAACTAAATATATTAGCTCCGAACAGATGGAGAGTATATATTCTATAAAGAGGCTATTTTCGATTCGAGGCTAAGATGCGATTGGAGATGAAAAATAAGGATTAGAACAGCATGCATCTTTGATAGAATTATGTCGAACAGAGAATGTATTTCATCCAAGATAAATTCTGCTCAAAGAAATCTAATACTGTAATTTTAAAGGAAAATAGAGTCAATTGATGATCATTCAGTCCTTCCTTATAAAAATGGGAATTTATTAACTTTTCTTAAGTCTTTTATATTTCAATTTCTCAATATAACGTGTAAGATTAGAAGGGATAAATTATGTAAGAGGCCAACTAATTTCACTATACTATTTTTTTTAGATTGGCCCATATTAAAACTCACATTTTATTATATTTTATTTAAACAATAATTTGGAAATGCAAAATTCCTACAATATATTTTTCAATCAATTTCTGAGCGATATTTAGGGAAATTGACTTTTATTGACTTAAATACGAGAATTATTTTCATCCATAAGTATGCTGGAAATGTATCTTTTCTTACGAATTCAATCAACAGCTATGTTATTCAATCATCACATTACTTAAGTTATTTAGACTCTAATTGGCTCATTTAATCATTATAACATATAAACTGCACGAAGAAAGCACAAAAACGGTCACCGTTAGTATATGTATGGTGGTATATCACTCTATTGCTAAGATTATATTTTAAATAATCTAGCACCATGTTATAAAGCAGGAATCCAATAGTTTCCAGAATTTCTGTTGTATTATGAGACAAGAGTATAAATATTCTTGCTTATCATCAATTACATTAACTAATAACTTTCTTGTTAAGAAATAATAAAAGTTTCAAGAATGCAAAACCTAACAGAAGAACTAAGAAGGTCATCGGCTCCAATACGTTGATGTCACAGTCACCTTCGAAAGACAACAGACAAAAAAACTTAACGAAATATACTTATATTACTTACGAACGAATTGTCGATGGTAGCGCCGTAAAAATTTTACGGAGGACATTTTAAATACAACGGTCATTAACCCGATTGTCCTCAACCGTTATCCCTCGTTGTTATAAATAAAATGAATGAGAATAAGTCATATTTCTAATCGAACACAATTCTAGGTATATCTGATGAATTCATTTAGTATTTCAATGACGTATATGAATTGAAGGGGCAATAAGGATTATTAGAGGTAGAAAGACAACTGGCCCAAAATCGAAGCCTTGTGGGACACCATCACACTGGAGTTGGTGGGGACGAATATTAATCCTGAAACTTAAAACTCGGATAAAATGTGGTGGATCGGTTTGGAAAACCGCGTTCGAATGATGGCCGCTGTTTAATCTCGGTTGGGGGAAAAAGTGGACGGTTTGGAAGATTGCGGCTGGCGTAGGGAGATGGGAAAAATTGGGAGGCTATGTAGATGCCAAAGTCGGCGCCCCACATCACGAAAATAGATCGGGAGGGTCCCTGGTAGGAGGCGGGGAAAGGGGGGGACAAAAATAGATCTCCATGGAGCCACTGCTCTCTCGGGTTACAAGAAGCCAACCGGGAAGGAGGTGGGGGATAAGGCAAGAATCCATCAGGATGGAAGATGTTCATTCCAGAAGGGCAAAATCCCTATTCTATGCGTTAATTATCTGAGATATGTTTGTGATGATAGAGAGATTAGATACGCACATACGCTACGTCATGGATAGCTAGGGAACAATCGGGACCCATTCTATTTATTTAGGTAATAAATTTATCCGCAATTTTAAACTAAACTATGTATTTTTAAAATTAAATATACATGATTGTTTTTCATAGACTTCAAACTGTTCCCAAACTAATTTTGGTGGTGTGATCAAGACATACTGTGAGTTTAGAAAGGAAGATTTGTGGATATGAACATTTAAATATGAATTTTAGCTTTGGAAAAATATAAATTATTAACACATAGGTCAAACGCGTATTGAATTAAATTTTATTCTAGTTCCCTCATTCACAGTTTCTAAAAAGGTCTAAAAATGCTCTAGAACGGTATTTAATATGTTATGTCTACCTTCTTGTATCAGAAGAACCAGCTTCGAGTCCTGGCTATACGAAAATATTTCAAGTCCACGTTTTTCGTATATATCTCCGTCTCTAAGTACTTCCTTATGCTTTAAGACACCCTCATCCAATTTCCAATTCTCATCATGTTCTATGATTATCCCAAGGCTCAAATTCGGGTAGGTGAATCACATCCAGCATCGAAACCATTCCGTAGTATTTTAAACACACTTCGTGGATAAAAATGTCTCTAAATTCTCTGGGAAAATGCTTCCAGTATCATGGGAAAATCGAGAACAGAATGTGGAATGAATCTAGGAAATTCTGAACCGAATCCCGAATGATTTCTTAGAAACTAAAAGTTTCTGTATTACACGTGCAAGAATCAAAAATACGCCACGGAATGAGCTACTGTATTTGGATGAGAGATTGATACGTCCGCTCTATTTCTGGATTGAGTAAGCGCACTAAAAGTATGACAGAAATAATTAAATAACTCCAGGGGGTCATAAATAATTATGGACGTTAAAAAAAATGAGTTCTGGTACAAACCAGATGCCGCGTCTGTGTAAGTGAACGTAAGAGCTAATCAAGGCTGGATATATGGAGAGATAAAAAAATTCAAGTGGAAGTTTTTAAAAGTAGAGTTCAATTAGTTCTTGAGGGTGGATTTGAAAGTTTCTTTCGGAAGGCGTAGATAATTAAGTTGACCAAATCGCTATTATTTATGCAATGGAATCCATCGAGGACTGAATGGCTCTCAGTAATCACAAAATGATATTACCGTGGATGAAAGGGGACAAGTTTTAATACGATTATTCCCTTCTTTACGAAGTTGGATGCCATCTGGAAGGAAACACGGGAATCCCCTAGGATAAGACACGGGATAAAATTTTGGCCTTGGCTCCATCTCTATAGGGATTGAGAAATTTTTCTGATGAATAGAAATGGAGGAATATATATTTTTCCAAAAACTACTAATCGAATCCGCCTGGGGCAGGAGTTCATTATCAGAGAAAATTTATGCATGTCACTTCCGGAGAATATTATCAAATGTTTGCAATTATAAATACGAATAATAACCTTTTAACAATGAAGTGGTAACTGTTTCTAAATTATTCTACAAACACCAGCAATACCAATGCTTCTCATAATTTTGATTTATCGAGTACAGGATAACCTCGGCATAGTCTTAATAAGAAGGTTCCTTATTTAGATCAATGCATGATTGATTGATCATGCCATTACCGATAATCAAGCAATTTAGAATTCGTCAAATGGTACTAAGAAATTGATTTGACTCCATTGTATTTCTCGGCGATACGCTCTTAAAATATCAAAAACAAATATCATACAATCGTTTTGTATTTTATATTGATAACTGACCCCTCAAATTATGATATGAGAGCATAATTTTAACTTTCCGTCAAAGAATAGATATTTAGAGAGGAAATAAATATAACTCGCAATTAGTAATTTAACTAGACTCTGAAGAGTCTAGTTAAAACTAATTTCAATGCACAAATTACTATCAACAAATAAAATATAGCTAAAAAATGATGACCACAAATGTATGTATCCTAAATAATCCTATAGCGAATGAGTTCAAAAATAATACAAATATTACAATTCCATAGAATCATACTTTTAAAATATATTATTAATTAAATATATATACCTCCCTTACTATAACTTACCCTGGGATAAAGAAATGGACCAACTGCTACCATCTAGCGATTGGGGTTGAATTACGAAAGCTAAGCTTCCACTAAAATTAGATCAACCTCTAAAATTCGACCACGGCTGCGCTAAACATCCGGAAAATTCCACCCGGGATGAATCTTGCGTTTGTAATAATTTTGAGCATTTAATCAAATATTGAATTATTGGGAATGATATTAACTATTCCACCCCCTGTTTCGAGGAGACATATTCCAGAGTTATCTATCCAACCCACGAATGAAATGAGAATATACCCTGGAGCGTACATTATTAAAATAATTGGAAACCTTCACAATAGCTATAGAAAGCTTATAAAACTTATGAGAAATTGTCTCTTGGAAAATATATATTTTTTGATTAAAATATTAATATAATTAAGGTTGCTGATTAGATAAATAGTGCTGAGGTGTTATAACATAATAATTCACCGAAAGATATATCCTATCTTTTTGAATGCATTCATATTAAAACCACCAACGTATAGAAAGCCGAAGTTCATTTATGGTTGAAATTTAACGTATATTGAACAAATAAAAGCTAGAATTAGAATTAATCATATGAAATTAATTTATATCTAATTTATCATGCTAAATACTTCTTATGTGCATGATTTTCTTCTATACAATCATTTGAATTTTTCATTAAAACCGAGAGATATTTTATTATTGCATTAATTTAAGTTTCTCATAGGTCTATATAACCTCTACTCTATCTCTCCACAGTTCTATAAGAAGTTCTACGTTCAAGACTCATTTCAAAATTCGAACTTGATACTTCAAGAATGATATGACGATCAAGTGTGCAGAATACCTGACATTAGCCAATATATTTCAAAAGACATGGCTAATTCTCTTGTTCCCATGTATTTCTGTGAAAGTTCTCGCCTGCTCTAAATTTTAGTACCGTTTCTCAATTATTTTTTCCGTATCTCTAACTAAAATTTCTACTCAATTTCCACGCTGGTTCAATAAATATTTCAAAATTTTCAGTATATACTTTTATCCTCCCATTAAAAAATAATGAATGAACTCAATCGAATAAATAATAAATAAACTATAATGAAATCAATATTAGAAGGCGCGACTTCTTGGAAAGCCATAGTATAAGGAACTACTACATAAATAAATTCCATTATTTTTTCGCGGAATTACAGGTAACACAGTACAGATACGTAAATTTAATTCAGTAACCAACGAACACGTATATGTTGACGATATCCCTCTTAGCAACCAAAACCGCAACTCTTATTTGACTATCCGATAAAGAAGACATCGACCAAAGGGCAATGAGACAGAGGTATGAGACAGCGGTAAACGCTAAGCTACAACAGCCATTCGTGGAGCAAGGATCTCACGCAGCTGTCATCTTGAAGAACCACGAGATGAGGCAGGAGATGCCACAAGAAACCATTCCAGAGGTGAATTACAGAAAGCGCAAAGTGACAAATGTTGCTATTAATGAGATGCGTTGATGAGTGTTCTTAGGACGCTTGCCAAAGAAAAAGGAAGCAAAAGAATGACTCTCCTCTCCAAAGTAGATTTGAATTACCGTTACACATTCATAGAATCAATATGAGCGACGCAGTATCCGTACCGAAATAACTGTCTTTATTTCCGAGGGTGATTCAATTCTTTACTTGGATCAAATGCGCTTTAATTAAAACGTATCTTACGTAGGATTGGGTTTAAATATTCTGCTGAGGTACACCAAGAATAAAGATGTACTAAAAGTAGCTGTTGATGACGAAGAGAAATTTATATATACTCTGTCCTTACGATGTCTTCTGCAACGAAAAGAAAAGACAGTCAAAATTCCGTTGAGTATTGAAGTACGACATTGAGCCCTCCAGAAAATAATTTTGTAAATATTCAGAAGATCATGAGAGAGTATTGAGTACGGCTTTTTGGATGTACTAATTCATGATTACGTAGAAGAAGTTCCGATATTAGGGAATAAGTGAAATAAGAGTTAGAATATGATGAGTTTTACAGAATATTTCCAAATTTAGCATGACCTTGCACACTTTTTGGAGCTGAGCTGCTTGCTGTCCAGGGGACCACATTCTAAACTACAAGCGTATAAATAACTTCCTGAAACACAGAACCTTTTACTTACATTGATTCACGAACTTTTATACTTTACTCCACTTCTCCGTTAATCCATATACATTCAGTCAATGAGTACGGGGATATTCATTCGTAAATATCTGTATATAGTCGTACATTCCAATCTTTCAGAAGCCTAAATAAGAGGTGAACTTTTAAGCAACTATTCCTTGTCTAGAGCATACTCATTTGTTGAAAAACACAGTATACTTCCATAGGAGAAATATTCATTGGTTAAACAAATACTAAATAGTGGAATTAGTAGTGCACAATTAAAAAAACTTAAATCTTAAAAAAAAGATTAGAAGTTAAAAATTCTCGACTAAAATTATTTATGCCTTTAGCCCTTGATTAAAACTATTATTCGACTCTTCCAATTGTTTATGTCTATCTTAATTCCAATAATAGTGAATTAAAACATCAATTTGTCTCACACTAAGTAGATTTCACGCCCAAATTCAATGCGTAATATAGTGATACAATAATGCCGTCAGTCGAATGCATTGTTACTGTAAACAAAAACATATGAGGAACGAATGTATTTAAGCACATTATTGAAACTTTCTCATTCGAAAAAAAATTCCAGAAGTGGATTGAAAGAGATCATAACAGATAGAACTCTCTCCGCCAAATCTCACACGAGTTACTAGCCCTCCAACAAATCAACCTACAACCTCAGAGCAATCAATCGTTTGATTTGAGGTGTTCTGAAGTGGTCGAATCTAATCGCTTACAACTCCCATCCAGGAAGTCAGAGATACTGGTTTCACCAACGTCAATTTCGATCTTCTTCTGTTTGTCTATGTCGATACCCTGCGGGACACCTCTCGGAGTTTGACAGGTGTTATATTATGTGAACACATGAAGACACGTTGGATGGAGAGTATTCATATACAAGGTGAGAAAATATAATGACTTAAGGATTCTTATATGAAATAATGAACACATTCCTCATCCTAATATGGAACTTTGGTCAATGTAAGCTTATCATTTTGAATGTATCAACTAACTGATATAAGATCGATAAACTAATACGAGATGCGTTAGATTACCAACAACAAAACGACCCGAAATATAACCAGAAGGGTTGATCATCTGATTTTACACGTAAAATGTTTTCTAATAATTTTTCATTCAAAATTCAGCTGAATTTGAAAGAATATTTTGGATCAATAAGGGATTAGATAGCAGCAAAGAATAATACCATCATAAAAGCAGTACAAGCATTATTTGGTGGTAGCATTCTTATATTCCAGAAAGCTAACTTTCTAATGCTTAAGACCCGGGTTCGAAACCCGGGTGACGATGAAATTTTCCTCAAAGGGCATATTATTGTACGTTTATATCTGATTAGAGCACCGCACAATAATAGTCCAAAAGTTTGTATCGAGAGGGTTAAGTGTAGTAGATAAATAACGATGTTTTTGTACAACACTACCTTATCAGACTGGAAACTAGATGCACTCTATACCCAAATGAAGGGCTTCATTGAAAACGCAATTACGCCCACATGAACTTCGCACACTTGCAGGTGTGATTACGCCACACAAGTGCAGCAATAACTGTGGATACAAAATTTTGCCAAGTTTCGGAAGGGCTTAGGGAAGGATGAAAGACGCCTACGTTGGTGAATTTATAGCACGTTTACTCGAAGGAGAATCTTCATTCCCATTACGCCAACTATAAATCAAAGAATGCTTGTGACTTCAAAAAAGGGCTAGGCTAAATATGTGAAGTAACGAAATTAAACATGAAAGGAATTCCACTCAGACTTTTCGTCGGAAGTAAGTATATTTTAGTTGCTTCCTCCACGTACGTATTGTAGGAACATTTGCTAGTGATTGGGTCTGAACTTAAATCAGTAAAAAATTTTATAATTAAACAATACAATATATGTTGTATGTAAGGAATTGTTATAAAGATTTAAAAATTTCGGAATGTCATTTATCTATTCATATTTTAGAATCTTCTGTACTGATTACTATTCTAGTTATGAAGGAAATCTGAAAATGCTCTCCAAACTAGAATAAAGTTTTAACTAATTCGTAATTCCGTATTTAAATTTAAACCTGTATTTCACAAAAAATTGAGTCTGTAATAGTTTAATCAAATTTATTAGTCTGAGCATCTTCAAGGTATACCAAATATCGCTGGTCCATTATCTGATTATCAACCTTCAGAGTAAAGATATGAGTGAGACCAATTTTGTTGAAATGAAAGAAATGCATTAACACTAAAAAATACTGGTGCATCTACAGTTTAAAGGAATATTATACGCTCTCTAAATCATATCTTGGTTTGATTGAAAATTCCAAGTGAGAAAGATATGTCAATTAAAGAATGAATGAAATAGAAGAATTGTAAGATTCAAATGAAATGATAGGCCATCTAGAGAGCACGAATATACTTGAAAAAAATACAAGAATCATATTCGGTTTAATATAATAATTTTTCGCACCGGCTGTCCAAATATTTCCATAGAAACTGGATCGTGCTCATTAGTTTTCGATTGTCTCCAAAAATTTCATTTCGTAATGATATTTTCACAACGATTTTAACTTTGCTTAAGAGGAACTCAAATGTTTCCTGATCTCATTACTAACAACAGTGATCGATTTCTAACCCGCCTGTATCGTGAGAAGTATAATTAATTCCAAGTGTAACACTTAAATAAGAATCGTAACCGATTTCTGATCATTTAGGAATTCATACTTTAATGAACCGTTGCCCTAGTAAACGTAAGCGAAAAAGCCACTGGTTTGATTGGATACAAGCGATACATCGAGTCAATACCTACAATTGGAGCGGATTTTAAGGCGTAATATCCCGCTTACGTAAGACGCATTGCACACTCGATCTAGAGACATCTGTTTGTCTCTCTGAAAATTCCTCATCGTCATTAACTCTGAAGTAATCGACGAGTTGTGCAGACGTTTCTCAGACGCGTTTTATAACCGAATCCGCACCTACAGGTCGTTAAGGAGATGAATTATGAGTTGGATACCGCGAGTTTTCATTCCGGGCGCTGTTAGCAATGCTGGGAGCTCATTTGTAAAAATGCATTGCGTAAAAACTTTCGAAGGCCAAAAATTCACGATGACGTAAGTTCGATACGAGAAATGATACATGATGTTGCTTCGGAAACTTGCATTGTCTCCCATTCCTTCGTAATTAAGAATGACAATTGACAGTTGCACGAAATGAGGTTTCTCTTTCTTTGGAGAAGGCAGCTCGTAGTTTTATGATGAAAGTGGAAGCATCCTCTGGAAAGATAATGCGATAGATCTGTGTCACCAGAACATCTCAGAGGATAAAGTTACGACTGAAGACATAAGGTGCATTAAATTTGTACGTGATGACATTTGAATTCATGGTCACCGATGCTTCATTTCTATGTATCGTATGAAGCTGTATCTGTCCCTTTAAACTATATGTAGGTTAAAAAATCTTTTTTATAAAAAATGCAACGAAAGACATTTCAATCATCACATGACCTGGATGGAATACTTTGGAACTTGCGGTAATTCCTCCAAAATGTGTTCGTTGTCAGCAGTTATATTTTGATAATGGAATAGTGTAGTTGAAGTTGAACGAACAATCAATGATTAATTAATATTAACTGTAAAAATATACCATACAGTGATGTAAATAAATCAGATATTAAATTTTTTGTACTGTGGGCTAAAACAATTTAGTCCATATTAATTTTAACTAGAAAGACTATTAGACGTAAGATTCATTATCAGTTTTTTAGCTATGTTCTAGAATATTCTTTTTATCATTTCTTGACGAATGAAGTATTATAATCTGTCTTTACGAATGAATAATTGCCAATTATTACTAAATCGTAACAGGCCCTGTGATGTAAGCAAAGGTAAATCGCCTCAGTTCTCATCTTACATAGAAAATCTAGTGCTTTTCTCCTGACACTTAATATAAAGGTTATAATGAATACAATTTATAACAGCATTCAAGAGTAATATATAAAGATCGTGATAATTTCAATTGTGTAGAATAATCCTCGTTCAAACCAAGTACGTAAATAGCCAATTTATCCACAAGCAATCACGAAAAAAAAAACAAAACTCCACCATACGAACAGAATTTCGTACTTAATTTCCCTGAAATATATTCCGAACCGCCTCACGATTCGGAACGCTGAATAATATAAAAGCAAGAGCAAAATCACGACCCCCAATCCAATCATAATCAGTCTCCCTTTTCATTTCCCATCCCTTGTTTCCACGAGCTCATTATCTCTTTAAAACTCCTTCTGGTCACGCACCGCTTCCTCACTCCATTTCCTCTCCATTATACTCCATTTGCTGGTGTCGAACGATTCATTATTTCGATCACGACCCTCGCGCCGCGGAACCGTGTTTCGGGAGCCAATTGGCGGGTGTCGGAAGTTGTCGGTGTGGGGGCGACCGGACGAGCGTCGATTCAACACGGGTCTCCATTGAGGTGATGCATTTCCGTGAAATGTCATTGACGTGGATGGATGCCCTCTGGACATATTGGGCGATTAGGGAATACGATTAGGAGGGATCACGAGGGACTTCCGAGAACAACCACTGACGTCCTCAGGTTAACCAGAAGACCAGAAGGAAGTACTCGTCCAACGACGATAAATAAGATACGGAATATATAAGAAATCGGAACAAAACATCTTAATAATCGTAGGTTACAGCAAAAATAATAGAGATTAACTTGGTAATCATAATACATTGTATCAGACAAAAATTATGATAAATATCACTGCCAAAATCACAAGAAGTCTCCTTGATACACTTGGAGAGAGGGATTCAATTTTTGTACCAAAGAACATAAAATGTAAAATAATACAGATACATAACAAGATACAAGGCATTGATAAGCTCTATATCAAAATAAGAATTTTAAAAAAGATATTTTATTGCTATAATAGATAATATAGGTCGATTGCAAAAGATGTTACGAATCCACTGAAAAAGTTCTACTAACCTTGCGATGCAAATATGGAAATACATACAGCAATATCTAATCGAACTATCCTTAACAATAAAATCAAAAAATCACAAATTCAAAAAATTAAACGAATTTAATCCAACACCTTTGTCTAAAATTTCACTTACTAACCATTGAAGTTGAATATTTTACATTCAATCCTATTGATGTTTGTTCATGACGGTAAATCTGCAGAACATGTTGTGTTTAACAACATAGTTATACTTTAGAAGCTATCCTGCTGTTATAGAATTTATGATCAATTTGCCATAAACGGACTGAGTGATATTTTAATGTAGAAAATTCTTAAAAACAAAACCAGAATCACTTTAATGCATTATATATTATGTCTTTATCAATTTTTCAGCTTAAAAGACGTGAACTTTAGCAATTGTAGATGCTACTAGACTACTACTACTAGAAAAACATCCAAAAGAAAAAGAGTTGTGTGAAAACCGTGATTCTTAAATAAAAATATTTACGTCACGTTTCCGTGACGGACTTACTTTGGGTATGATATATCGTCGGAGTAGTAGTATTGAACTATCAGAGCAGCGCTGAGTTGTGGGACGGATGAGCATCCGCTGAAAATAAAAGGATTTTACGATTAAGTTATCTTCTCCCTTTCCCGAAACAGGAATCAATTAACGCAACACAAAGAGATACATAAAATTTAATTTTAATTAAAAATGGGTAGATTATAATTGAATTCGATACTACTTTGTTGCAACTATCAATTATCATGACAGCCTAAAATTTAATTGATTGATTATTAAGTAACAATTCTTGTTACCCATTGTTTATTCCCTTATAACTTAAAACAAAGGAATCACATTAGTATGAAATTCACTTTCTCTCGAATGAAATACCTTATTCATTTCTTTTGTGTACGTTCGGTACACTCAAGAATGTAATCATATGACAGATCTTCAGTACATCATTCATAACAAATCATCCATACAACGATACATTTATTCCATAGATTATTATCAATTCAATGGCATTATAAAAGTCGTATTATAATATATTTTCCTACACAAAGATAGTTATTGAATATCAATTTCAAATATTAAACAGATTTATTTCTTATAAAGATTTAATTCATACCTCTTATTTAAATTCTAAAAACATTTATGAGGTGCTTTTAGACTCATATTTACTCTAAAATATTCTTTATCTTTGTAGACGAAAGCACTTAAGATTCAGCCATAAGAAATAATTTTTTACTTATACTTTTAATAATTCTTGTACTTTAATTTTACTCCAGTTTCAAAGAAAAGAATCACTTGAACCATAAACTTATCATTTACGAAGATTTTAATGTTTGTTTTCAAATTACGAATCAAAATGAAATGCAATCAACCAATAGGAAACGTCCAAATACGCTCAATGCCATTCCATTGTCCCAAAATCCTTTTATGACGTATTCCGCCATAATTATTCAATCCCAGCATTCCGTTTTCCCATTCCATCTTCAAAATGTCCACTTTCTTCTTCCACCGGTGCTCATGTCCCTGTGCTGGACCTACCTCTGTGACCTTGACCTCTTTTTCGCGATTTCGCATGTGTGCAATTCGCCACCTCGCCTTGAAGACGTGTTCATTTCAATACCGAGCCAAACTCGTACCGTAACTATTGGCGCGAAACAGTTACAAAAAATCCATGAATTCGGTAATTACATCCATATTTAACTACTTCGCAAGTCCTTCTGTTCGTAGATACATACATACATATGTTTCATACTGCTGTAACTTTGGAATGCGATACTTGTGGTGATAAACGTATGTACCTCATTGTAATTAACATCGAACTATAACACCAAGAGCACCTAACCAATCAGCCTCATGAAATGATACTAAGAAATAACAAGCTTGTAATATCAAATGATACGTAGGTAAATAATACTAGGAAAATTAAAAATTTTAACCGCAGAAAGGCATCTTGATATTATATGATATCAAATTCTTCATATCATATAATATCAAGACTTTAACCCCACATGATCATATTATTACATGCTTATCAAATACTATACATATTTTGTTCAGAGACATGTAGTATAATTCGAACTACATGGTTTAATAAAATATGTATTATAATTTAGAATTATCTCCACAATAAGTAAATTTTCTAACTAATAATTATTAATAATTCCTAACTATTATTAAATCCCAAACTTTCTTCTTATTCATAATATTTCTTGTTCTAGATTACGAAACAACATATTTGTCGAAAAAATTCTCGATCAGCAGATATTGACGCACATAACTAGTTCTACGTAAGGAGTATACTCTCTCCTCGATAAAAATAATATTCTCGTAATACATTGGGGTTGCAATTGATACACAGATCGTTCTGCAGCACAATAGGTGACCTATGAAGACTTCCATAAAGGATCGCCATGAATGAAGAATACCATATGTTTCCATAGAAACGGAGCTGTGTGTAGAAAGTCGGTTATTATCCTTCGAAGACCCTGACTCAAGACTGTCTATAGAAACAGAATTGTTTCCTCGATTCGAGGCACAAATGAGACCAATGAGGGAACTCCACCATCTGACGACCTTCTCAAAGAAAAGGCGAGAAAGTGGCACGCATGTAAGCGGCCACATTTTATCGCTCTTGGTGAGAAAGTAATATTTCGCGTCTTGGGCTGAATCGAACGGACAGAACGTATTCCATCTTATACCTCACTCATTGGGAAACGCACATGTCATCTGAATGCACTCGTGACGAATCGCACGTACTATATTTGCATTGTGTGATTCACTCATAACGATGACGATCATAAAATATCGATAACGTTAAAAATAAATCAATATTTCGCTAAACTATCGTGCATTTTTATTCATTAAAATGCGATTGTTGATTCAGCAGTGAAGGAACTATTTAATTGAAGATTATTGTCGATGCTATCGTTATTATTTTACGTATTATTGTTCACCCTATCACTCTTTACAATATTATGCCTTAATTATAGCATACAGAATACAATACGATACAGAATTTTATTGTCTCATGATGAATTGAATCCTGAATTTATTTCCTTGAAAAAAATCTCCGTTAAAAATTATTATTATAACACAAACGACAAATGATCATCATATGATGGTTTGCTTTGCAATTGATTCATTTATTTTTATTTACGATGTTCTAAATAAATTCACGATGCTTCAACGCTGAGCATGAACGAACAGCTCTCTTCAATATCATAAGAGAAGTGACTTTGTACTCAAATGTTCTGAAGCATCAACCAACTTCCTATCAACCACAGAGTAAAAGAGTGAAGTTAAATATAAAAGTAGCCAATTAATATCCCTTAATTGCGTTTATTTCCTCATCTCCCTCTGCTTACTCAATCACTCACTCGTTTAATTATATTTCCACAACTATCATTTCGCACGTCGACTGCTGCAATTCGAACGTACGTAATCGGCAATAAAATTCGGAACAGTGTTTAATAAATAATTAATTTCAATCGCAAACTCTTTGATTGATACGCAAATTTTGGGCAGAATTCCTTCAAATATTTGGGACTTCGTTTTAGTGGGAAAAGTACACATTCATGTATACTTTACCTTTTTAAAAATAAATTCTTTTCATTTGATTGCATCGCCTTGGAAACATTTACGTCAGTTGTTGTATTCCTCGATAATTATATAAATCGCTTTAATTTATCAACATGTATCAGCAGTTACATGAAATCAAAAAATATCATGCCTACAGAGTTAATGACAAATTATATAATCTCCTTCAACTATTTAATATGCTTTTAAATGGATGCCAACATCTAGATATAGAGATAATTGGCATGTTTTCTTTAATTAGCCATTAGCTGATATAAGGATTTAGCGATCTACGCATTTTCACAGTATTTAACAAGTTAAGTAACCTATAAAAGTTAACAACATCTATAAAAATCTCCATATTTTATACGAATTAGATATAAACCTTAAACTCAAACCTAAAAAGTAAAACTAAAGAAATATTTTCACAATTATATTCTCGTCTTTAAAAGTATTTTTTTTTGTAATAAGCTAAATCTTATTTATAATAAAACTGGTATGCCCTGCATTGTGCACAAACTGAATGCTTCCAGTCTTAATTACCATCTTGTTAAATTACAAGAATAGACAAGCCCGTGTATAGAATATAACTTTTCAGACAGAAAAGCTATTAAATATGATGTTTCATTGGTAATTTTAAGGTGTCATTAAAAGAAAAAATATAAAATTTCCATTATTAATAACGAATAAAACTATTTTTAACTCCATCATTTTACCAAAATAATACGGAGAAAAACGAAAAGGAAATGGATGAATTACAAACTATAACTTTTCGTTTTATTTTATCAAATAGACATTTAAGAAGAATAGTCGACATCTCATTCCACTTCCACGAACATCAACGAAATTCAAAGTTCAATTCCCCCCTTTGTTTGTGTAACGTAGATTAATTGGGAAAGGTCATAAGGTTAATAACTTTCAATAAGACTAACGAGCTTATGTATCTTTGTAATATCTCCATCGTTGCTAACAACATCAACTCAACCTATACATTAAAAAGATAATCTCTACTGTTCACAGCAGATTAATATCTCTTCGTAACCTTTATGAACCGACCAGAAATGTTAACGGAGTACTTCCACATGATAATTAACCGTTACCCAAAATTTCTACAACATATACAAAGAGGTACGTATAAATGTAATATCACTGATAATACACTTATATTTAGGGACTTAATTCTTACAATATAAGGATAATTGATTGATAAGTAACTCTCCAGGTTTTTTCCAGATTACAAAGTCACGAATTGGAACAAAAGAAATGAGATCCCGGTATAGGCGTGCTCGTATGGAGTACGTGAGTTTTTTTCGGTTATGTAACTGAAACGAAGGTGAATAAAAAATAGTGTTGAACACAATTCTTTTGTGAGGCTTTCCCTTCTCTTCGAAACATTGCGGGGAGCTATTACTATCCAAAATATATTTCTAATTAAATACAATTGAACGTATTGGCATAGTTTCATAAATGAATGCTAGTGGATATGTATTTAAGTAAATCAAGAAGGGCTGTTACACTACATCATATATATTGAGCAGTATGCTTGATAGTTGACAGTAATCGATTAAGATTTTCATGAGGAAGTTCATACTGATATATTTGTAAAATAGTAGTTAATATTTACGTACATACACCTAACCTGAACAATTTGGTCGTATGTTTGAAGATGAACGTCCCTAAAATCTGAAGCTTTTCTAAATTACTATAAGCAAAGATAATATATATTTCATACATAAGTAATTCTGTATTCATTTTTCATCATACACATGAATAAAAAATCATCTTCTTTATGCACTTAAAGATACCGGAGCATTATGCTGAATTCTTAGTTTTTGGGAATTTATTTTACCACAAGTAACCGCGCATACTTTTAACTATACATAATTTGTTATCCATAATGCTCCATATAATTATTTCAAAATGAACTAGAAAACACAAGTCAAAAAAGTCGTAGTTGAACATGTTGTATACCAAAAGCTGCCTTTTCTAAGAATCGAACAAAATATGAAGTTCAAAGAAGAAACAATGCATCTGTTTCCTGTTGGGGCTCAATCTTTTCGCATTAAAAGACGTTTTTTATTCGAAAGAATATATTAAGAATCACATCCAATAGTTATCGGTTCCTGGTCCAACTTGTAGCGAATAAAATCATACAGCAACAGGTCCTTAGTCTTGCCCTTAGGAAACAGCACTAGTGGCGCATTTTGATAAATTGATACGTACGCATATCGACCTAACTATAAGTCAATTTCTGTATGGCGGCTCACCATTTCACTTTCCACTCTTTACCTTTCGCGGAAGGCGCCCTTCAAAGGGTAAAAACATCTCCCGATTGAGGTAAACTTATCATTCGATCGATCACGACAATTTTAAGAATTCTCTCGCGAATTCAGCGCACCCTCCATAGCGACCGAGGCGTAGAAAGCGCTGTGCTAGATAATGCCGAAAAAATCACGAAAGACTTTACGGTGTAGGAACCCCCGCTACAAATCACCCCTCAGGGGAAATATCCCCTGGAAAGCGTTCCAAAACGGGACTAAACATCGACGCAATGAAAAAACGAATGAGCAGACACGATCGTGAGTTGGCTATCAAGATGAGTACCGATTTCTCGTTGCTCGACGTTTACGAGGCATTTATGTCTAACCGGGTTATTAGTTTCCCCTGTTTCGGCTGGCAAAAACAGGGTTGAATATCATCGATACTTTTACTTGCAATAAGTTCCGAAGATAAGAATGTACCACAATAATAATGCCTAATTAAGGGTTTTGGTCCATGATAATTTTTCTATTACATTAAAATTATTATTGAATTAGAAAATTACGTATCATCTTCATCAATTAAATCGAGTATCTCATCAATGGAAAATAAATTCCTATTATTCGAAATTACTACGTTTAGTTACTTCATTAACGAAGTTAAAAACTACGTCGTCTGCAGCACAAAACCAAATTTTGATAGAGCTTTTGCCATATTTTTTTTCACTTTCTTCCGTTTCATAATAATACCTTTTCGTTATGGATTTATTTACCTCTTCTTCAAGAATTTTCATTAATTCTTTGATTAGAGAAAAATTAAAAGACTGAATTGAATTGTTAATTTTAAGCTTTCTTAGTTTTATACTTTCATAATATTGTGACTATCATCAACACGTACTATATTTCACTATGACTTGAACCATGCCTTTCAAGGTGGATGGAAGAGATTTAAGGGAGAGGCATTCTTGTTTTTATTTAACATATATCCATTAGATAGGTATACGTAAGCAATGAAGTACGTTAGAATAAACATATTTTCACTAATAAGCCAAAAAAGCTAAAATATAGGACCTATAAAGTAGACAACCTAATGAAAACCGAATAATAACAGCATATTAATAATAAACACCTAAGTTCAACAATATACTCCAAGTGAGCATTACAGCTATATCTTTTTCATTGCAAAATAAAAGTTTCATGAAACCTTTCTCAGCGCAGAACATTCTGGGATGCGTGATCATTACAGTCGCACAACGCAAGCAGTTGAGAACCCAAGCATCTCAGATTCCCCAATCTCTCTAGGAATGCCCTTCGCAAGGCTGCAACCGATCAGGAAAGTTATCAATCTCTATACATCCGGCCATAGAGGAAACCAACGGATTAGGGCAAGGACGGGGAGGGGGGGGGGGGGGAGAGATCTACAGTGGCGCCATCGGCGGAGGAATGGAAAACCAGAAAGCGCGTGGGAGGGCAGGGTATCGTAGCGTCTTCGGAACGCCTACCAAAAGCACCCTTTATCCGGGGTGCCTTCCCGTATCTCCGCGTCTCCCCCATTTTTACGCCCCGCCGCTCCTTGGGTGCGAGGTTCCCGGTCCGGAAACCACCGGAAGGGTCAGATCTCGAGGGATAGCGGAACATCAGGGGTGGGCGGATGGTGTGGGAGAAGGTTGAACGAGAGGGAAAGTGGTCAGTAGGACACGGAGGGATGCGGTGACCCACTTAGAGAAAGATCTCTCTCCTCCTAGAGCTTTCCCCCTCGAAAAAGTATGGGGAGTTCCTCTGCAGGAGGCGCCGTGAAAACGGAGACCCTAACGTAAGACGAATGCGCAGAAGACTGCGATGGAAGACTTGGTATTTGTTATTTGGTAGTCTCTAGGACATAGAGGGACGTTGGTCGTGCGCATATGATACAATAGTTTGATCATTATATTTGAAAGAATAGCAAATATGATGTCATGAAATGACGTGATATTCACTTTTAGGATGAGAACCATGAAAATAAAAGAAGAAACATAGTAACTTCTACGAACGTATATTTTTACAATATGATGACATAGATTATAAAACGAACCAAGTACTTTTGTTGAAAATGAATATCGATGAAGTTTCTCTATTAAATTCTTCTTTTATTTACTTATACTTTACTTTTACTCACTGAAAATCATTGAAAAGAGAAAAAAAACTCCTTTTGAAAGTTAACAATAAGCTCACATTCAAAATATTTACGTATTAAAATAATTTGAAATTGAAAAACTTACGTAAAAACGAATGAGTAACAATTTGAGAGAAATTAGAAAGGCAATCATATTATATTCGAAAATTACTATTATCCCTACACAAACTTGCTGGAAAGAATTTTGGAGAAATATACCAAAAGATTTTTCAAAAACTTTTCAAAAATGATTGATATGCATTCAATTTAATGATTAGGCGGAAAAAGGTTACAGTATTTAAAGCAAGATTTCGAATTCTTATTAAGATTATCAGGCAACTTTAAAGATATATAGTTTTAGACTCATACGTAGCAATTGTACTCCTAGAATCTACATTTTGAGACAATAATGCACTTTAAGTCGTAAAATTCGAGGAGAGTGTTGTGCTGTACACATGCATTCGAGGACAAACCATGAATGATTTCAAAGCCACAATGAGCACTTTCCACTTTTTTATGTGTTTACAGTTCATAATTACTCTCACAATATTTACAAGATAACCATTCAGCGATAACGACAACACTTTGAAGTTATGATTGCCTTTTCATTTTCACGTAAAATTCGTAAGCGATGTTTCCTCAAACAGTTGAGGATGGTGTTAAAAACTTTGAGATTTAAAACTTTATTAGATGCATATAGTGTAAGTTAAAAATACGATAAATAATATTTGTGATGTACATAACATAAAGAAGATGTAATATAAAACTACTTGCAAACGATTGATGATAAAAATAATCAAGATATTTCATTTAAATAATTTGTATGCTTAAAAATCAAAAATAAAAGATTTAAACTATTCGTGTGCTTCAAAATTAATTAAAATAAGAAACATCTTAGACACAACTGGTGCATACAAAAACAAAAATAAATTTAGTAAATGATATGATCCTAAACAGCTAGTTCTATTTTCCATAGCAGAAATAGACAAAAGTTGCATCGGCCGGGAACCGAACCCGGGCCGCCCGCGTGGCAGGCGAGCATTCTACCACTGAACCACCGATGCTTGGTAATATTGTAAGCCATGCTTTAGATTTCTAAAAATTAGAGCTCTAATAATATATTACTCTTTACTCATTTTCCTGATAAAACATACTCAATGTCTCAATATCAAGAATAAGTTTCCGTCTATTATCAAAACTCAACAACCGGAAGTAATAATGCGTTTAAGAGTCAATGAAGAATTCTGAAAACGCTGAGTTGTGCTCTAACATTATTGCCGACATTCCCACGTATTCTCTTGTTACGCTGCCTCAGTTCTAATACCTCGTAGCTATACCCAAGTACAAGTTCATCTGCACTCCCAATTCATTTTATGCATAACAAAAAAGCGTGTACATAGAGTCCCATCATATAAGTACCTATAATTTTAAATGAATAATTAATTTAGCTAAAACTCTAGCTGCACCTGCGAGAATTTCTGGTTATATCCACACGACCTTAGTACTTTCGCATCCAAATTTCTATGCATCTAAACCAGCTGCAATACATGTTCTACTGCAGTCCACAATAAAGGAAACATTCAGTTCCCAATCCATTCCCAACTGAACTCTTCACGTTCGATTTAATTCGGCCATACAGTTTGGATGTCCTGCGCTCCAATAAATCGTTTGGATACGTTCCCAAAATAAAGAATGACACCATCGAAACTCGATCAAGAGCTGGACCAGCATGTAATTAAGAGCTTTGCCAATCTAGTTGGAAGAAAAATCGAAACATATCGAACGCTTCGTTTCATTCGGATCATTTCACCAGTCCCCGCACCATTGGAACATGCATCTCGTAAAAAGCTTTGATCGCCTCTCAAGAGGTATAAAACACCTCGCACTTCTCAAGTACGTACGAATGAAATACCGCAGTACGCCGAAGTTATTTACGTTTATCGCCTTGATTTATCGATGTTTTCAATTCGCTGAGAAATCCAGGAAGAGAAAGATAAAGGTTCGTTTGTTGCACTTACTCTTACGGTTTCAATGAAAGTAAATTAAGCCTCGTCTGAAAGCATTCGATTAGAGTTGGAAGTGAGTATTCGGTGGTATCTGATTTGAAAATTTTCCAATAAATGAGAATCGTATTATTTTCCAAGGATTATTAGATTGTTTTGCAATCTATGCAGACCATCTACGAACGGTATTTTTCGAAAATTTAAAATTTAAAACATACAATGGAGTAATATAAATGTACACATACAACTCAAATTAATAAGTATTACTGTAATAGTTCCAAAATATCAATCACTCAAAAGTTTAAGACAAGTTTTTTTAAGACAAAGTCGTTTAATAACAGTCAAACGATCTTTTAACAACCTATAGCAACAATAGAGTTAAGTAAATAAATTTTGAGTCAAAGAACATATATTTGTTTTAAAAATACGCAGCCGGGCATTTAAGTATATGAATTATAATGATAGAGAAAATGCTGTAATCCATATCAAAACAATAAAATATCGTCCACTTCTCAAGATTCAAAATGAACGATTCATTCATCCAAAATTGTAAAATATTCTTAAGATCTCATTTAAACTTAAGAACAAATTTCGTTCGCCTTCTAGAAAAACTAGAGTAAGAAAAAACCATTAGTTATCTGCTTTTTTCATTGATCTAGCGGCTATATTTCCATTTATTGAATAGCGTGATCTATTTCGAATAATCCATTGAAAAATGGGATTAAAAAATACTGAACGAATATTCCTTTCACGATTACCAGCTTTTTGCTCGACAATCGTAAGATACCTCACTAAATCAATACGTCAGCAACAGCTGAGAGATTTCATTCTTCAGATATTTCTAAATTTCACCCACATAATTCGCGATCGAGCAGATAAGTGATTCCGTGAAATCAGACAAAAACAATAAACTCCGATAAAATCGCCCATAAATTTCGTTCCACAACTGTCCAAACTCGACTTATTTGGCGTCAGATTTCATCTAAACGCTTTCTCTATTCAATTTCCAAATCTTCGCCATAAAACGAACGTCGGCAAAAATCAGATCGACTGGGATTTTCTTTCGCTCGACACAACAAATCTATCTACGCCGGTGTGTTTGCATTGGCAACCATCTTGCCTCTACTTCCACTACAATTGTGCAACGCTTCCTTTTTTGGACGCTGTGCCCGATCTCTGGGTTAACAGGTTAACGATAACCTTTGCCGACGCTATATATTTTGAAAAAAGGAAACCTAAGGCGCGTTAAAAGAGTACGGTGCGGGTGTTATGCGAGATTGAGGCGATGACAGTGTTTCTCCAACATTTGGGAGGGTCCATAAATATTGCCGAATTCGGCCAACTTCTTGAAATAAAAGCGGTCCAAAGACTGAACCTTATGGCGACGCGAAATTTTGAGCCATAAATAACTAGACGTTTGCTAGGCTGTAATCGGCGGTGGTTTTTTGAAACACGAACCTACTTATTAAGCTATCAACTACTTAACTTAAAAGGGTTTACGGCCGCTATATTTCTGAGGACAACGGGTATTTTGGACGAGATTTTTCCGCCGCTTTGTGGTGAAATGTCATCATCATCTGGGAAATTGAAGCATATACGTATACTTAACTAAGTTGAGAGATAAGACTTTCCTAAACATATCCGCAATAGATCAATGAAAATTTATAGGCGTAGTAGAACCGTGATTTATTTACGAATTTTTTTATCTTGGAATGTAAATATTTTTATTCTTGTACGTATTTTATTTTCAATTACTCGTTATAATGTTTATCAAGAAAATGCGTATAACGCATTAGAAGTTAGCTGATAAGGAATCGATTTCCAGAAAAAATTTAGTGATTAATAAAAAACCTATAATATTGAAACGAGAAAATTAAAAATGTTCCATTAAATCTAAATCTAATATTATTGTTGAAAAAAGGGTAATTCGGGCTGAACAACCATTTAACTGTTTGGAATGAAACGAAAAGGAAAGAGGAATTGATTTGTTAAAGCAACTCGTTTTCGACTACGTAAATACAGTTTAGAAAGTACTAGTAGTTGATAATTCAAAGCATGTACCTCTCATGAGAACTACAAAATGTATTTAGTGAATAATAAGTAGCAGTATTGAGGGGCGGAAGAGTAAAAAAATTGGATGTTAACAAATATAATTGGAAACTATTTTAAATCTAATGGGTAAAATTCATTTATTTCATATTCATTCACATGCAAGCATCGGTGGTTCAGTGGTAGAATGCTCGCCTGCCACGCGGGCGGCCCGGGTTCGATTCCCGGCCGATGCAGAATTATTTTGGTTCCTGTGACGGAATTAAAAACTATCACCCTATGCTTCGAATACAAAACCTACGTCATTTTTTTTAACTTATACTTTTTGTAAGATATCTAATATACTGTTCAAAAATATTTAAAATACTCTTCATCCCAATAATAGAAATAATACTCTACAGCTCTCTACGGAGAAATACTAATAAAATATTCCATTAAACCTACAGTAACGTTAGAGAGTTAATGAGGAAAAGTTATAATTGACGATACTAGAAAACTGAGAACTCCAAGCCGCGAGTTTAACAAGGTAAAGTTTAGAAATGTCGTAGAGGTTCCAATGTTGTTCCCGATCAGTCCAAAGTTGTATTATATCAGAAAATCGTATTAAAGGAGCGATAAATACGTATATCGAAATCCAGCAGTAGTATCAGACTCAGACTAGTTACCGTGTTAGTTAACTAGTTTTAAGCAGTAGAACTATCGGAAAATCTAACGTAGGTTTCATTTCTATAATTCACCTTGTTAACTTTACGGTCTGGACTCTTAATAAGTATTTTAATAAAAATCTTATCTCTCTTATTTTTGATTATTTACGATCAAACTATATTCAATCAAATCTGATGGAATGGAGGACTCAAAGTAATTTTTCGCAATAATGGCAGGTTTAAAAAAATAGAATTTATACATGCCATATATTTTCATCCCTTGACACACGCTGAAGGGAAACTGCAGTTATCTAGATACGTAAACAGAATAATTTATATTTTATTTGGAGATTTTATTTCACATTTACTTTATAAAATTCAAATGATAAAATAAATAGAAAAAAAGATAAAAAGATTTCAAAATAACAGAGAAAATAACGAATTAATAACATCGCAATAATTGGAAACTTCATACGTGCATCACCGGGTTTGTATCGCAATAAATACATAATTGTCGTATAAAATAATCTAAAGCACTGAAGGATAGTAAAAGGACTAAAGAGCTAATGATGCGGAACGATGAACATTAGCAGTTCTTCATGATACCATTAAAAGCCATTGGCAGTATAATCAAACGCGTTTATACTCTTCATCATCTCCATCCATAAAGGGCCAAGAATGGTAGAATTTGTCCAACTCTCGGAGATTTAATGGAAGGAAGGATCTTTGACGTGGATTCCATCCTCTTATTTGGTCTCGCATTTCTGACGCTTCCACGAAACGCGTTTTTAAGGATGACCGCGAGACAAAGGGTTATTGCCGACGTGCGCCCACGTGCGTGCTTTGGAAGCACTGATTCGTTCCGAATGGGGCTGAAATGAGGATGCCATTGACGCAATTCGTTCCTGCACCGCGTGCCATTTAAACTCCACACCCTTCCCGAACCCTTATGTAGCCTATTCGATGTACTTATAGGCACGCCTCTGAATGACAAACGCCGGAACTGAATTGATCCTTGAGGTTGATTAGATGGATGAGAATCAAATATAAGTATACCCGATTCAATCTGGTATCTCCCAGCTGAACTCTGTTGGGAAGTGTTAAAATAATGACAGGATAATTGACATTATATTTAATAGTTAAATACTGTTTTTTTGTAAATTATAGTTGCTATAGAATGTCCAACGTTGTACCTATTAAGTAACGGAGTATATCTGAGTCGAATTTCATCTCTCTCAATTAACTTTAAGGAAAATTCAGAGATCAGTTCTAACCACTCAGCTTGAGATATCCGATGACTTATATTTAATCATCATATATTTTTGGATTCTTCGTTAAATTATATACATTTTCCTGATATCCTTCTCGTATTTGCAATATTCCTTCCATTGCATTCCTTCCATTCCATGCTCTATTCCTTTTTCTTGTTATTTTCTAATTCTGTTATCTTAATTTTAAACATATCTATTGTGCGAAAGTATTACTGCAGATGACTATAATCTTACTATAAGATGCAAGTGACATCCTGAAAATAAAGATGTTATACTGTAAATATATCGCGGCATTATACTGTAAAAGGCGAACCGAAAATTTTGGATGTATTTTAAGGTACATATAAAAAAGCGAAAAATCAACTTAATCGAAGAATTGAGCCGTTTTCAATTATTATAACAAATTAAGCATCGGTGGTTCAGTGGTAGAATGCTCGCCTGCCACGCGGGCGGCCCGGGTTCGATTCCCGGCCGATGCAGAAATTTTGGCCAAGAAAAACATATTCGGATATAGTGTAGAAGTCTTCTACAGCATTATTCACCGGGAAAACATCAAATCCTGCATAACATATTCGGATATAGTTTTGGACCAGTATGCATTTTCAAATCTTATCTCTAGAGAAAAATTATTTCCAAGACTGATAAATTTAATAAAGAAATTGGACCTTTGAGGTTCTGTTTTTGTTATACGCCATCGTAGATATTCGGAAATGTCCGATAAAGATTTTTGAGCTTGTAAAAAGATACTTGAATGAAACTTAAGACAATAACAAAGAATGCTTCAGGACGAGTAGGAACTATTTAAACGAAAACTAACGCACCAAAACACATTTATTTTATTCGTTTTATCTCCTGTTTCGAGCAACTGTTTACTCTGATTGCCACGGAGACCATTCCTAACAAAATCACACGCATCATAAAAGAGAACGTTTTCTTCAAACTTCAACACACATCAGTCACCTCTATCTTTGAGCAGATGGATTGTCTCCATCCCATTACTACACCTTCCATTACGACGCGAGGGCTAACGAGATAAAAAATGAACCCGTATGTTGAAAGAGAGGGCCTTTTGGATATGTAATGCGTCTCCACGCCACGGTAATTCCGATGGGGTGACGCCCACCTGTCGATGCGAGGGCATTTATCAAGTCGCAGAGAGTGGAATTCCATTTAAGGAATCGATCTTTTACATAATATGGGCGATCGGATATTGGGTCGAGATATTGTGATGCCCTTCGATAACGTGCCAAAACAGCTACATCGGTTACGTAAACGAGCTATCCGAGATGTTGGTCTTGTGCCACATTCCCTATCTCTTAGGAAGATGGTTTTTAGCAGAATTAAAATCCGGGGGGTGTGATTGGACGACGTCCTAATATAGAGAGACCAATAAACGATCCATAACGCTTTAATTTGTGTCCGCTCTTTTCTGCTGAGGACCGGATTATGGAGTCAAGGGTAGTGTTGTTTAATAGGAGTTGTTATGATAGTCCTTGAATGAAAGAGATTGAAACTGTGAGATGATTCATTTAATTGAATTCATAAATGTGATGTTTTAGTGGGGGAGATATTAACCGATAGGGTTAATCTTTAAGTTCATTATTTAACGATAAGTAAATTATTGTTAGGAAACGATGTCATATGAAAATTTCATTGAGCGTCTTATCTTTTGAATTAATTGGAATTATGAATATAAAAGAACATTTTCTCGAAAATAATAATAATCGTTAAAACTAACGGAAAGATAAAAGAGTGGCTGTTATTATAATTATAGTTCACGAATATGTAAATATGACGTATCTTTAGAAGAATTTTATTACGTAACTAAACAATAAAATATTCTTAGTTATAACGATTATACTAACCACGAATGTCCTAATGGACAGGACGAATAAGACGTGTTTAAGCCTAGTGATAAGAGAAAAGGATTCTATTGTTTTTTATATAAAAGTCATACTTTATAGAGTAAACTAAATGGATTTGAGATGAGAAATGTTTAAAAGTATAGTTTTGATTCATTAATTGTGAGTGAAATATTTGCTGTGTGGACAGAACATATACAACATACAAAATTGTTATATATATATCGAAAAATATATTTATCGTACTTAACTGAAAATATAGACATAAAGTATGCATTAATTGAAATTTTCCATCTATAAGACTATTCTTTGCATACATCCTGCTTTCGTTTTAACTTCAAGAGGGCATTAATAATTATGCACTGGTTGTATTCCTGCATCACCTTCATTCACTGCTATATAAAACTCAGTGCTATCGTGATTTTCGTGCATTCACTATTCAAAACTCCACTCTTGTTCAACACTCATTCTGAAGCTGGTGAATTGCAAAATCAGAAATAAATAAATGGTAAACTGTGAAGATGATTAATTGCCTTCGTTTCCCAACATTCGTTTTGAATGTTGATGATCCAACGTGTCCTTCGATAACTAAACAGTCAGCACTCAAAGAAGACCTTTTAAATGAGGCGTTTTAATAGTTAGAACAGGAGGTTAAAAAACACATTAACCTGCAGCCCTTCCGACAGATGGAATATTAGCTGAAATGGTCTAGGAACTAAAAAGATGCGATTGACAGTGTGTTTAGTAAATGAGACTGAAGATGAGAAAGGCAAAATTGTTTTGGTTTTTTTTGTAATCTTAATTAGACAAAATTTGACTTTTCGTGTCTTCCCATTATGTTCAATTTTATCTACCCTTTCAGCTACCCTTTGAATCTAGAGGAATGTGTTATTATGTCAGATTTTTAAATTGAAATTTTAATATAAAAATAATAATATTTAACTTAGGATGCATCATTCAGTATTCTTCACTTTTTTAAACGATCTCTAATAAAATATATTCAAACCTTAGGATATACATAACCTGTTGTACTCTCTCTATCTTATTTTTAATCTAAGCTTATAATTACAAACTAAATCTAAAAATTTTTTTCTCATTCAGAATGAGTAACGTAATAAAATTTTATCATGTTATGAAACTTTAAGTAAACTATTAGAATATTTAAACAGAGAGAAGCTTACAGTTTTATAGAAGCTTACAGTTCATTATAAGAGTAGAGTCCCCTAATTATTTAAATCAGTACAGAATGGCTTGACTCACAATTTCATGCGCTGAAATCTATGCTTTTAAGATTCTATTCCATTCGCTACGTGAAATAGATTAGTGATTGTTGACTCAATATCATTATTGTAAATGCATTGATTTTCGAGGTTTCTCATAACAATAATAACCGAGTAAATAAAAATAATCACGTACGATACTGGAGTGAGCAATAATCATGACGGACATTTATATGTTTATTTACTGTCCGTTGTCTTTCACATTCCGACCTCAGAGACATAGAAGGCATTCCTTAAGAATTCTTAGCAATTAGGTTTAGAAAAATAAGTTTGAAGAACAACAGTCTGATCGTAAACATGCAGATTTATCACGACTTCCGACACTAAGCGCCAAATTTTCGCAACTTCTGAAGCATCTGATAAGAGAACGTGGAATAGATCATCGGTTATTTTAAAACCATCCATTATATTTGTACGAGCCCTGACATCTCCAGCGGTCGCTCGTGCCGGCTCTATAATTTAAATCGGAAGAAAAAATACTTAAGATGATATGCGGCGATGAAGTCTAGACATTTGAACAGTTGTCGTATTACAAATGAAAAATCGAGGACTGGAATTCAAGCGGAGATAAACACATCGTCAAATTGACAATCAAATGAACCGCGTAACGAGACCATTATAGAATGAGATTGGTACTTATAACTGCATGAAATATTAAAGTTTCGAATATGGGACAACCAGATTTATTCTCCCCCATCGATAAACGATTCAACCCCTCGAATTATATTATAAGGCTGTTTCACGGTTTAATGATGATTTATTTCAGTTACAGTTAACGTGATGTAATTTATTACCCATTGGTCCTTTGTTAAGCTCAACTAGAAAATCGAATTCCGGTTAATTATCTTAAAACGGTAACCGGTAACTTAACCGGTTCCTTCTGACAACATCAAACGGTTAAAACTTATCCTTAAATATCAATTTCAAAATCACATCCCTATAAAACCCTGTTTGGCTATTCATAACGTATCTGATCTATAACCTAGTAATTTTAAAAACAAATGTTATTAAAAACATAGTCATGTAAAAGCCGTATTCTTCTAAGATTAACTTAACGAAATACTTTATTCTATGAATTAATCGAAACATCATTTACTCAGCGAAATACCACTATGCTTAAGACAAATATGGCAGCTGAATATATTCCGAAAGAAATTATATGTACGTCTACTCCACTCCTTTGGCAAACGTCATGCGCGAAATGGTCTTCAAAAAAGGGAAAACAATAATAAATCCAAGAAGAATAGGGTCACAGCTTGCCAAAATATCCACAGGAGCACTATTAAAAATCTTTTGGGAACAGAAAATGAAATAAAAGAATGCATTCTGAAAATACCCTGATGATTGTAACGATCGATAAATGTGAAGAAGCAAATGGATGTAATTTATTTCACAGACCAAACTTTATTATAGGGAATTAATATTATCCGTTACCATGGATGTAATTCTTGACGACTCATTTCATTTTGGCTTCATAAATAACTAAATTAAATACAATAGCTAATAAACACATAAGGTATTAACTGTATTTATAAAGAGTAGTCCGAGATTACTACGAGAGACTTACAATGAATATTTTGCTCAGGAAACTTTTTCTAAATAATGCAAACAAAATGCATGAACCATAGTAAGGCATTTACGAAAGACTGAATATGCAAGTGCAACGAAGATTAACACTTGGCATGAGCGTTAATAAATCCGCTAAAAGATCTCACATTTACAATGACCCAAAAACTAAGAATGGCACTCATTTCATAATTTCACTTGAGAGTCCAGGATTGCAACACTTATCCTCATCCCCTGTATCGTCTTAAGCTGGCACAGGTTCCAATAAACATTGTTACGAATTATCATGTATTCAACTGGTTACTAAAGGAATTAGACTCTGCCTTAATGTTCCGATTAACGCACCTGTTCATGAAAGACATCATAACGATTTTCCATCTGGTTGTAAATCAAAACGATGTTTCACTACGAAAAGATTTCTTTAAATTATCGGAGGTTGTTTACATAGAATCTAAATTTTATACAATATTAACTAAATTAATTACAATTATATATTATAAATATTAACTAAATTAATACAATTAGGGATTTATTACTATATATCTCAGATTTATTATTAAATAAGAAATTAGGAATTTTTGTTGTGAAATCGTATAAATTCACAAAATTGTCTAAGTAAATGGAAATTTTGTTAATTCGTAATCAAACATATGAAAGAAATTAGGCTTGAGATGAAAAACGGATTCAGTTTTCGTATCCGACAGAATCATAAGGATTTAATAGACGTGAAAAAAGTCTGACAAGACTGGGACTCGAACCATCTCCCAATTATTCTGTTAAAATACCTCAAGGACTAGAGCAAAGAAAGTTTGGGATATCCGGGTTCGAGTCCCGATTCTGTCAGACTTCTTTCACTTCTAATAAATCCATACGTTAATTCCTACCAGGAGACAGTACTGGAACTATTTCCAGTACTGGAGGCCAAGAAATACTTCTGAACGGAACGCTATAAAATTAAACGAAAAATTTGTAAGCTGCTCATTCAGAAGCGATGTAAAACAAAGAGCTGGAATAAAAATGCTACAGTCGTCATGGATTCAGCTCGATACTTCCTGGATTACATAACACACCATTTGATGAGAAAAAGTGGTTAATGGATGCAGCTAATTACATATTTGATTTCTGCGGTTTCCATGACATCAGCTGAGAACTGGGTCGCATCACTTTCTTACGAACATTTTCAATCGAAACTTAGCTGACGATAATAAGAAAAAGTGAATCGTCGACCCAGATGTGCGAATGTAGTCTTGTTTTAATTCGATCAAATATCTGAAAGTGTTAACGTAAAAAGGAAATACAAAGGACAGTTTGAATGCGCATTAGGCATACAATAGAGAACGCGAGTACTGAGTGGTTTAAGAGCATGAAAGATCTCATGCCAAATAGGAGTACGTACTATGCTCTGTGCATCATAATAAGGGGAAAATTTGAAATACCAACTGTTATCGAGGAGTTTTTAAACCATCCTTGTTATTGAAACACTATTTAATAATGATGAAACTCCCACCACCTTAAGGATAAACCTTAGCCCTATTTCAATATTTCTGATTACCAAAATCATTCAATTCATAGTCTAAATAATTTATCTAAATAATTACAGAGTAGAGAATATTGAAGTAGTAAACACACATATAATAGTAAAATTACGTTTCTGATTAATAAATGAGATCTTTCATGTTTTTCATATTTATTTTAGACAGTGTTTTGCTTACGTATGTGGACCTAAAGAGGTTGTGAATATAACTACCAGCCACTCTTTATAACATAAATTAATTTGAACTACCGTTAACACAGACTACAATTTACTTCATGACTGCGGATGTAAAATCATAAAGTTACAAATACAAAGCCTTGCTTATGTCTTTACTATGGTAACTCCAAGTGTTTACTAAGAATAATCAATAGTTAATAAATAAATACCAATATTGCCTGTTATGATGAAAGATTTTGGAGTTTCGGTGAAAACAGTCCGAGTTGAATGTCCGATTTGATACTAAATACTTCTTTGAAAACAATTTTACGTAATTCCTCGTAAATTAGGCTCGTTCTCAAGTGATTTTCAGATATAACTATCTTTATAAACGTGCTTGATGCGAAATTTAGAAGAATATTGTTACTTTAATCATTTAGAGATCGCTAGGAAGCTGCTGAAAGTATATCAACAGCTTGGATTCAACTCGTAGGGTCCATTCTAGAATTATAGCAGAAAAAAATACTATTCCAATGAATTGATCGATTGTTTTTCTTCCTTAGTTACATTCAAGCTTCAAGAGCTGATAACTACATTTTCGACAAACCTCAAACAAATTGTGATTTGGTTCGAAAGAAACCTCCGTAGAAAAAAATTTCGAAAAGTCTTCATTCCCATCATTTACGAAAGCTGCAGGAATTCCGCCCGATAGACTTTCCTCCAAAAATAATCCCTTTCGTTTCGCTTGGACTGAAACACTGCCAGATGCTCCAGTTCTCGCAGAAGAAAAAAGTGTGGGTAGTGGAATGCAGCCGCGGTCAAAGGCGAACCGTTTTCTCTTTTCGCATCTCCGCGGATGCAAAACTGTAGGAGTCACGCTTATTTTAGGACCCTTCCGTAAGCCGGATTCCTTAAAACCGCATCTCCTCCCCGTGAATGCAACTTTGGCAGTCTCTTAATGGCGCATTTGACGCGCCATCCCCGCCCACACCGCCTCTGGCGGGGCATTATCGAACTAAAAACATCGTCGCCTCGTTAAATCTTGCGTGGACGATAAAAAAATATTAAGCTGGGAGAAAAAAAGGACGCGGAAGAGACTCTCAAAAGCCGGACTTGTTTTGGTGAAAACGAGCACGTCTCCGAACCATTGCCTTGCTCCGCGCGTGCTTAAACGAATCGTGCATTTGAAACGTGTCGACGAAGATTTAATCCTTTTCTTCCAGGTTGTATTTTTTCTAGGCAAGGAATCACCATGCGTGAGAGCGGTGGGAATGCATGAATTAGAGGATGGATTCTTGAGCTGTTACAGTATATCTCACCTTGGGCCTGAGAACTAGAGAAACGTCCGCGATTCATTCAAATCGAGTGCTTCGGCCAGCATCTGATGACATTATGAAGGAAAAAGGTCCATAAATGAGGATATTTCAATACATTGTTTCTCTCATAAGATATAAAACAGCGTGTACGTATAAAATTGGCTGAATAAATGGTTATAAATTGAACAGAACGCTGTCCTCAGTTCAAAGTCACGTATCAGACTCAATGGACGATAATAAACTTATAAATTATCCCCTTCCAAGAATTATTTTGATACCCATGTGTTTCCAATGGTAAGAAGCGTTTAACTCTGGGATTGGCTCACCTATTTCGAATCAAAGAACGTATTTTTATTCCGAAATACAAGTATTCTAATGTCTATACTCTACAATTATTTACCATTTTTATTGAGTAAAGTAGGATCATGACGCATTACGTAGTATCTACTCAGCATTTCAAGAAAACCAATCAACTAACTTTGGAAAATCTGCAAGTCGACAAACGTTTATTTTTTTATTCGCATTATTCAGTAAATTAGATATTAATTTATGTCATAACATTCAAAAAACCATCTCTTTTCGTATTAGCTTAATTTCAAGTAGTTGGAAGTCATAAACTATTACAAAAAGATTTTAACTAAATGAATAATATAATTAATAAAATT
This sequence comes from Pantala flavescens, assembly GCA_020796165.1. Taxonomy (NCBI): domain Eukaryota; kingdom Metazoa; phylum Arthropoda; class Insecta; order Odonata; family Libellulidae; genus Pantala; species Pantala flavescens. The sequence goes on from CM036888.1 coordinate 5,049,670, forward strand.
TTGCGATCTTTTTTGGATCACATTATTATATACGATGATTGCAATGGATTTTAAAAATATATTATAGTATGGGATAAAAAAACGATGTCTCAAATCAATTAGGCATACAAATAATTTGAAGTTTAGCGTCCTTCTTACATTTACAAAAGTCATATCAACTTAGATTCCATTACTGTATTCAGTACGACCACTCCGCAGCTGCAACTTTTAAGGAAATACGAAATTTATCTCCTTCTGGTGGTAAATTATGCCCGCGATGAGTTCATAACGCTAAAGTTAATTCTATAAGAAAGTGATATCACTTTGGTATCTACGAGGCGTAACGAGTTTCTTGTGCTTGAACCCACCCGAAAGAGAAGGAAGACTCCCGTGACGAACATTAAATTCGACGTCGAACGTAAATTATAATCGCGTGAGAGTCGAATGACAAGGACGTGCCAATTACGTGAACGTGAGAATTATTTGACGGTAATTATCGTACAGAGGTGCTTATTTCACGACACATATTGTTTTGAAGGCGATAATTTTACATGAGTTATTAATGCGTAAAAGCCACTTTCTTTCGTGAATGCTTATTGAATATAATTGCTTCTTTTATGAAATCGATAATTACGTATTCAACGACTTCGCGAATATACTAGGCGATTTTAAATATATGAAACGTAATTGACGAAAAGTACCGGGTTCGGATCCCGGGATAAGGAAATTTTCCTATCAAAGTATGGATGTTATTGTACGTCCATTGTTATCAATTGCTTTTTTGATGAAATCGATAATTACGTATTCAACGACCTCACGATATTACTAAACGATTTTCAATATATGAATCGTAATTGACGAAAAGTGCCGGGTTCGAATCCCGAGTAAGGAAGAAAGTTTCATCTCTAGGTATGGGTGTTAGTATACGTCCATTGTAGACATGAGTAGTACATTTTAATTATATATCAAGTGGATGTTTGTAGGGCCATATTAAATAGATAAATAAATAAAGATCATACCTTACTTATTCAACATGTTTCTCTTATAATTTTGACCTGATAAAGTCCGCAATTATTCTCCCGCATGGCCATGTAAGTCCACAAGTGGTTCGGCCCAATGAGGCTTGCAAAAATCAAAATCCCGCCTCTTAAAATTGAGCTTTTAAATGTAAATTTATTCTTTTTGTGGGGTAATTCCCGGAGCTGATACTGTCAATTGAATTAGGCTGCGTTCGCGAAACGAGCCGCATATATTTTTCTGGATCGGAAAATCTCAGCTTTCACTACATTTAAGTATACGTGTGAGCTGTTTTGAGACAACAGATGATTTTAGGCATCCATTACGTAACTTCTCTTCACACACTAATTGAATCTGACTGCGTTATTCCTGGAGGAAAATATTCTTCGTGCTTATAAATCGAGAATCCATCATCGTCAACATCATTCCTGAATTTAGGTTGTAGAATTAAAGAATCTAATGAAACAAAATTTAAAAGTAGTTAAAAACACTTTTACTTTAATTAGAAGTAAACTTAGCCGACAATTTCGTTAAATTAAATGGTTAACTCATTCTATATCAGCCAATGAATTATATACCTTACGCTAAAAGGTTTTCTACGAAATACACAGCACTGAAGTTAATACATCGAGTCATAACAAACACTTTCGTTAAACTATGGAGAAGAAATTAAAGAATTTGCATAAAAAACTACGAACCGAATAATTAATAACGTACAGTATATCCTCTGGATAATATTTTTCATTTAACTCCCACGATTTGAACTAAGATCACAATATAATAAAAATACTGAATATCAGTTGTTGTAGCAGAATGTCTTTCGTTACGTAGAACTAACGAACACAAACTCAAAGACTGTATTTAAGTCTCTAATTTCCCTAAAGACAAAACGTAATTTTTGCGATGAAAAAAATCGATATTAAGAGGAACGTGAAATTTAATTTTAATTGTGAAGCCTTAGCAAGTCCCTCCAAGCTCGATACTCGTTTACTTTCTAGTCAGTCCTGCCATGGAAACTCAATCTAGGACTCTTGATCGATAAACTTCCCGAGAGACTGAATTTGGAGAGCTTCAGTGGCCATACGGGAGTAGACTTTAATTATTCAATAGCTTATGAGCTTGGCAAGTTTGTCGGGATTTGGACGCTTCGCTATTATTACGGAGAAATTTGTATCCGTATATCTTGACGAATTGCCAAAACGTATCTGATCATAAATACTTAAAACGGTACATTTAGATGATTAATTCTTGGCGCGATTTATAATAAATATTTTTCCATCTTGAGTTAGAAAAACTGAATAAATAAAAACATTATGTAAAAGGAATGTATTATAACCTTAACTCTCGAAAGACTGCTAAATAGACAAATAATAAACCAAGCTTTTATTTATCTCATAAGTACTCATAATAAGTCATAAATAATTTCCAAAACTAGCATGGGAAACGTGCAAAGGTATCTGAATAAATAAAATGGATAATTAATTTTCGAAACGTAAAAATATATAACGTTATAATCATCAACACTTGGATGCAGATAAAAATGTAATTCATGATATTTAATATATCGAGGTGACTAACGATATTTCTTAAGGTAACGACCTAATTTCATTTGATAATAACATTGTCTTTAGGGTAAAATATAGAATTTTGCGGATTCCATTTAGTCGGTAAAATTACAACCAACTTACGAGATAATTCACGTTAAAACACCCCTTTCACACCCGAGTAAAGGTATATATCGTAGGCACCATCCTTCGGTCCATTAGTCGTGTTATAATGTCACGAGAAGTAACTCAATTTGTTCCTAGTAGACGCCTTAATGCATTCCCTTTAATTTCCCCTAACCACATCGTGAACTATGGATAACCCCATAAGGAGCGCTGTCGATCCATTTGCCGATAGAGGAGAAAAAGGAAAAGTGCGGATAGGAAGGGATGGGCAACATGTTTCGAACTCCGTACGTCCAAAAGGACAAAGATGGAATTGAGGGGAATAGAAAGAAAGTCCGTGAGGACTATAGAGGTTGGACTACGAGGAGAAGATTCAGTATGCCGCGTGCAGCACGCTTCCTAAAAGAAACAAATGATCAATGGCCGTTACTCGCTTTTACACGCGTCTCTGTCGATCCAAATGAGAAACGCAAAAGTCCATTCAAATCCGATGTCGTAACAGAAAGTGTTTGAAAAGGGTTTCGAAGAGTCCTGAACTTATAAAGGCACTCGAAAAAGGAGTTTAGACGATGAATCAACTTTTCTAGGAATAGCGAAATGCTAGGATGAATCAGTGGTACGCGATTATACCCCGGAGATCAACGTTTCCATTAGATTACCATCAATATCTCGGGTGCGACCTTGTTTAGTCCGATACGGGTTGATATAGAGTGATCTCGTGCATGAAAATTAAGGCTCGATTAAAGTATATGCGAGACAATAAATCTCATCAGAAAAAATTCATAAGTACTTTTCCATCAATAAACAGCTAAAACTTTCAGATCAAGAATCTACATATGATATTTTAATGTTTGTTATTAAATATATACTCTAAACATTTCGCGAGGATTGTTGCTAGTTTTTATCTTCTATATTATAGTAATATCAGTGTCAGATTATAATACTAAAGAGTAATATTTTAATGAAAATCTCTTTGAACGTTTCCGAGTCCCAAGTCCTGTAATGCATCAAGGGAATGTTCTTGGACCACCCCGAATTCTTACAAGAAACGTGCAATGATTTTTGTATCCACGCCGTCTCTTTGCCAAAAAAGTTGTCGTCGGTAATTTGAAAATTAAGGAAAAATTAGAGATTCGCACATAAGAAAATCTCATTAATTTTCATGATGATTATTTGATGAATGAATGTAATGTCAACAAAATATGAAGCTCATAGATTTTTTAATACGCCAAATAGAAATTGATTTAAATCTTTAGAGATACTTCGATTGACTCTTTGATTGAGAATTTATAGAAAAGTGAATAGATTAATTTCTCGTATATATCATTAATTAAAAATTAGCATTTTTACATCTTCCTCTTTCTTTAATTATGAAAATGTTAGAATCTGAACATCGGAATTCAAAACAAACATACATATGTTTTTTATCACGTATCAAGGCGAGCATATATCCAAAGTTCCTACAGACGTTGATCAGAGCTACTTAAAAGTACGATGATCTTGTTTGACTGCAATTCCTCGTGTTAAACTAATAAGGTACGTCGGTGAGAATCAAGGACTATTTTGAGACTCATGTATTAAAGATCCCTCACTTAGATACGAAACAATGACTCTCTGAGCAGGTGCCTGAAGGAATTTTGACCTCCCGTGTGAAGCTTGCGAAAAGCACTCGTTTGTGCCAAGTCACATCATCACTTCTCGAACGAACAAGCGTTAGTAGACGCTAAACAAATCTTTCGAGACGTCAACTAAATTATGAGAGAGATTCTCATATCTCCGATTACGGGAGGAGGTGGAGTTCGAATAAGGAAGGAATTATCTATCGTATCCTTTTTGGTGTAACAATGGGAGGACCAACAGGTAGCACCGCTTAGTTAACAAAGGAGCAATTAGTCAAGGTTAGAGCGGCTTCCTTGAAAGCTGTTGGCTGGCATCTAAACGTCAAAGGTTGGATATCCGACGGTGGCATTCTAATAAGCGAGATTTTACTCTGTTTCTAGGGAGTTGAGGACTCGATCTTAAAGTTTTAACTGCTGTATAGAAGCTCATGTATTAATAGATATATTTAGAATATTTATAATATATTTATATTAATAAATATACATAGACAAAGAATTGTAGATTGAACTGAATCTGACGTACATAGATTGAATGAAAGGTCTTAAATAATTTATAAGACAATCATTGCAGCAATTGAAATGAAATGGAAACATAATGACTTGGACGACTAAATACTTTCTAGTGAATTAAAATTATTATTGACATCCGTTCATGAAAAATTTAACGTTTGATCAATAAATTCATTCTCTCAAGATTAAATTGAATGATCCCTTATAAGTTAATCTAGATTTGAATTTTCATATCGTCTTTTCTTATATACGTATTTTGCTCTTCCTAGTAAAACAAGATCACTTCAGCAAAAAAGGCATAAGTAATCTCTATCCATTTATAATTCCAAGAAGCTATATTTTGCTTACACTTATAATTCTAAGTGTGAAGATAGACAGTGAGATCATACTGCAGTATGTAATGGCCATAAATTATTAAAGAAGGCTGCAGATAATTCATGATTCGAAACACTCATCTTCTATAAGGATCGAATTTAGGACTGATTAAAGGAAATGTGATGCAACAATTCACAAATCAAATACGACGACTCAAAAGGTAGATAAGTACATAAATATAATTCATTATACGGATAGTTAAACACCTGTTAATAAACATCACTACTTTTTTAAAAATAACTACAACTAAAGTATTTAAAATAATTTATCATCACGTAAAGATAAACTCCAGTAAAAGTACATCTTCTCTATGTAGAGGTGTTTCCAAGATATATCTATAGATCTACTACAATATCTAGTACAATAAAATGCTTACCACTCAGGGAATAGTAAAAAAGACAATGCAAATTCTAAGGAGATTTATATATCCTACATTTTCACCATACTTGGAGAGTACCAGCATAACAATAGGATGTTTCGCATGATAATAATAGAGTTCCTTAATGCATGATGCTATCTATTTTTAGAGAAATAAACTCTCTCAGAGGAATCAACGCCGGTGGAGTCCTTCCTTGAAGAATGAAATTCTCGCTAACTTGAAAGATAGAGCGTCTGCCAGGAAATGCCACGGGACATTCCGGTTGGAGGATTCCTCAACGATGCGCCAATCTTAATCAAGATTGCACTCTTTGGGAAGAGTTCGAAGAATCATGACTAAGGTTTCCTCGATGTAGCAAATCTTGAATTTTTTTCGAGTGCTTATCAGCGAATATAAATCCAAGAATTTTTATTTAATTTTTGATTAATGAGAAAGGTCAAATTGATAAGGATGTGTGTGATCAACGACGACAAAAACGTTTCTATTAGAAAAAACCTAAGAAATATTAAATAAAGAAACATTTTCTATCACGATTCCTGAAATTTCTAATTATTACATTTCTTGGCCGTTAATTTCAACAAATACGTTTAATTTTATATCAAATTTACTTAGAACTAACGCCACTAAAATAAAAAAGTAGAAACCTTTTAGGAGATATCTAGAACATAATAGTCCCATATAACATATATTTCTAGTTATTATAATATGAACGAACCACAAAAATGAAGGAGGAGGAAAAAATATTAAAGAAAAGAGACTACTTTTAGAGGTTACTAGCACGATTATCTATGTTTGCTATTACTCAACACCTTTTGCATCAACTCATCAGTGGATTATATTGAGAAAAACCAGACAAGGGATGCACTTTCGTACATCCTGCACCCATAGACAAACATCCCATTCATCAGATCATCCTGGGTATTCGCGCAACCCCTCATCCGGCCAAATCCTCACCACCCAATAAATTCCAACTCACTTTTCCCCAATAACGGTAACCTAACGGTACGTGAATTTCTGCCCGATAAAATCCATCCGAAGGATTTTCCTCTAAAGAACGTCCCATACGCAATGTCCAAGAGGGAGAGTGTGCATTGGTAGGTGTAGAACGATGCCAATGACTCATATAGACCTAAAACCGCTTCCTTTCTTGGTCAAAGTCGCTGTAAGGAGCTTGCTCGTATCGCCGCTAGCCGATTGGTCGGATCGGGATCACCCCTCCTCTCTCCACCCTATTTTTCCCTCGATGTCCTTCGCGACCTCGTTAGAAAGAACCGCCGGAGAAAGAAATGTCCGTGCAGCGCCAACCTTAAGGAACCATCGCGAAACAGTTGACTAACGACGTCGCCGGCTCGCTTTATTCTCCCTTCGTTTAAGGGCCGCTTGATGCGGACCGAGTGTTTTTTTTCGTCAGTAGTAATCTATCTGAAACGCTTATGGATAAAGTTAACCTGCATTGTTGACAGATGCAGTATCTCACGAGAATCAGGGTTGCGTTCGTGGGTGCTTGCGCCGGACCGTTTTTTGAGGAGGCCATTTTCAGAAATGGCGCGTTGCGAAAGGGTTTATGGTACTGGATAAGGAGATGCCGCGTTTTAAAGAAGCTAATTTGTAACGGACTTAATTGTTGTCTCTCATTTGTTTCTCGGTGACAATCGGGCCTTGAAGTCTTTATCTACTATGTATGTATGTACTCTACAAGTTGTCTTTAAGTCTTTGACTGCGGTCTGTCTGTTTGAATTGGTTGTCGTTAAAACCCATCGGCCAAGTAAAATATATCAAATTTATGCATAGATATGTATCGTAAATAAAATAGAATATATTAACGGTAATAATTAAAGAATATTTCATGCATATAGTAAGAATAATCTGTAGACGATCATTCATCAACAAAATATCACGCTACTTTCAAGATCTTTATTTAAATTAACTTCATTAACATTTCAAAACTCACTAAGATGAGGAACTTGTATTTTAATGAAGAAAGAGCTTTCCTTAGAAGAATCATATATGCTTTCCTTTTTCCTCCACGAATAAATTTATTAAATTCGCGTGTGAAAGACGTGGAAATAGTTCAGATTTATTCATGCAATTAGTACTTTCAACATCCTATTAGTCTTTCAGTAAAACGACGATGTATTTTCTTTCCGTAACAAATATTTGCGAAAAGTGTCACTCTCTAAGCTGGTGCATTCGTGTTGGTGAATAACGATTGATGAGATTCAGTCTTTCCGGGCGAACCGGTTCTTAATGTTTCCTTAGTTTGAAATACGAGTTTCCAGGACTATCTTACACTGTAAGGGATCGTTCACTCATTTGAGAAAATATTTTGCTTTCAATGATATATTTCATACTCACTTTCGCTCTAAACGTCTTCTTCTGCCTTTTAAATTTTAGCAGTAAAGCAAAATGCTTTTACGCTCAAGACATAAGTGAATGATATAGTATGTGTATATATAGATGATGAATATAATGGAACTATACAATTTTCGATCAAATGAATGTTGAAAATTGTGAAACGAAATTTAATTTTATCATATATGTACAGACTCACATTAACTCGATAATTTTACGCTGACAATTAACAAGACGAATGAAAGAAATGCTTTTCCTTTCAAACACTATCTCCAATAAACAAGAATTCGAGATATATATTTATGAGGGACTTATAAAGAGATAACTGACAGATATTAGAGTTGGATAAAGAATCGCTTTTGATTATGGCTTTCTGAGAGACAGTTCATTCACATATCAAGTTTATTTTGATAGATATTTGTACATCGAGTGAAAAATTACGAGATAAAAAAGATAGTGGATACGAAAATCTCGTGTTTTTCTTTCAGTGAATTTGATGCATAATGAAACTAATTGGAAACTATTTTCCTATGAGATATTCAAGTGAATTTAGTTTTCAGCATCTCCTTGTATGCATCTAGCCTTCTTTTGAATACTCCATTTCTTTGTTCTACTATCTCTCTAAATAAGCTCTGTATTTGGCCTTGATTTAGCGATCCACGAGCTACACTGTCGCTAGCAAAGTTTACATTGAACCCTTTGACAAATTGCCATCTGTTGCGAAAGTTTATAGAAGCTAGAAAATGGGTCCATTATATCCACAGACCATGAATGCGTATTCGCTGTGAAATGTGAGACTTCAATGCTTACCCTGAGGTTACTCTGACCTGAATGCAGCCCGACGTTGTAACAATCGCGTATCTATTCATATCCTCTTTATTCTAAGGCCATCGAAGTTTATTCCGTAGATTACGGTTTTCTTTGAAAGTTGCCACACTCAAATTATTTTTTCAGTGCTTTTCTTTCGAAGTCTTTGTGTTTCGTGATTATTATTTTATAATATAATAATTTGATTTAATAATATGATAGTTATTATTTACAAAAGACATTACTCTTGTACTACCACTTGACTTATACAACTTAAATATACCATACTTTTTCCTTCTAAATTCTTAATGGATTTTGAGGTGAATTTTTCATTCAGAATTATGATACACTTTCGTAAAATTATGGAATAAGTCGTATATAGTTGCAGCGATAAATATGAAAAAATATCTTAATATACGATCCCTTTTATTAGAAATTCACTCATATTCTAATTATAAAACATCTTTCCTAACAGATCACATGATTTAAGCTAGGAAAAATTCCATCTTCTTTTCCTAGAATCTTGAATACGATAAATGATTTTCGATTCAATCTTATCATTACGTGCTATCCTAAGTTCATAAGATATTACCAAAGATAAATAATTATTTCGGAAAAATGAATAACGATAAAAAAACTATCCAATAAGATAGTTTTTTTATCGTTATTCATTTTTTATTCGTTTTTTCATCTATAAGATAATTTCCCTGTTTAGAGCCAAGCATGAGGCACTTATTGAAGATAAGACAGGAAGGCGTCGTCTCCGGGTTGACATGCATTCACCTTTCGTTCACTTTCCTGTTGTTGTCAAAGTGATTCTACTGAAGCTCTAACACTTAGCCACGCAGAGTAAACAGGATGTACGAGAATATTCTAATGCTCTACTCGACATGCCTATCGTGACTCAGAATCGGCTCTTATCTATTCGAATTCTCCCCCGCATACTTTCGCTTATCCTTGGGTTAAAGTTTGATGCATTAAAAGTCTCCGACTGAAGTTTATTGATCGCCAACTGTCAACCCGCAGATATAAATTAGAAAATAATGGACTCCATAAAATGGAAAATTGGCATAATAATGGTCCGATTCGTATAAATTAAAAGCGAAAAAACATTTAAGAAATTTCGAACCTTCTCGAATCAGATTTTTCTAATCTAGTGGACTGATTTATTTCTATTAATCTCAGAAACCATATCTTTGATTCTTATTCGAAATAGTTCTTCCAGTCTTACTCATAATTAATTTGTATATTATCTCATAAGATACACTTTCTCCTCTAATTATAGAAGTATTTTCTATTACTATCTATTCATTCTAAATATGATTTCTGAATTGAAAGATGAATGATATGCAACTCTACTTCTAGGAAAGTTATAATGCAAAAGTATTCAGATAAATTACTTATCAATTTTTAACTGACGATCTTAGAGAAATATGCATACATTTTTTGTAGAAGGCTCCCTTTTAATGATGAGATCATATTGAAATAAAAATAGCAAATTAAATTAAATTAGTTAAAGTTAACGATTCTTTGTCCCTTCTTTTGTAATATAAAAATTATATTTATGAATAATAATAGCATATGGCTGAATTCATGCATGTAAACTAGTTATATTGCTATAATAAATACTATATATATTGCCATGGTACCTTCTAGCGCCATAAAGATAAGTTGAGTCCTAATAAACATGTTATAGTTAACACTGAATGAAAACGATCCTACTCGACTCATTGAAACTTATAATACGATAAATTAAGAAGGGTGATAAAAGGCTTTGGATTATGTATTTTAAATAATAAAACCTGGAAACAAAATGATAGGATGATTGAATTAATATAGTTCATATTTGTATTTAATTAACATTTTGTATCATACCCCTGGCTTGAGTTTCTCTGCCAATTTTCCAGTGTTCAAAGTAAGTAAGCTTTATCTTGTAAAGTAAGCTATATATTGCGAGCTATAACCCAATACCCCTTTCGTTACTATTGATTCAATTACAACACTCAACACTTGTATGTGGTTATCATACCAAGATCAATATTTGCGAACCAGATCTAAATACGTCTTCGTTTTTTTTTCTAGACCCTCCCCTTTGAAGGATTTTTACGGATTCTGTTGTTTCGACAATAATGCAATTAGTGAGTGAATGAATGCGAAAGGATATAATAGCAGGTAAGGAATACCTTTTCCCTAAGGATATACGAGTATTGAACTAATCAGCCATATTTGTACACGTGATTTTCTTAACCTTATCTTCTAATCAATTACAGAAGGAATAAGTAAATTTTCTTCCTGGGCTTCATAAATTTTATAGGAAATGCTTACTCAGCACAGAATGTTATAATTTAATATAGTGTTTAATTCAGTTCTTAAAAGCATCCCTTCAAGTTCTTCATTTATATTGATCGTAACCTTGGAAATAGTTACGATGCTACGATGATCCTATGGAAACGAGAATGAAAGTAAACTGCAGATAGAAGTAAAATGATATTTACCAGCATTTCTAATGAAGGTTTCTCTAAGGTATATACGAGAGTAGAGTCTAGTCCCTAGATGGCCTTGATAAAAGCAATGAATCCGCTGCATATTATTTCTTTCCTCGAGAAATTATCATTTCTGAATAATTGGAAAGAAAGAAACTTGTTAAAGAATTCTTAGATGTATTTTTACGGAAAATATACTCGTATCTCCTAAATTCTGGATTGAGGACCAGAATGTGCGAAGCATATATTCGAATTTTTCCCACGAATTAAAATAAGATAAATATTTTTCCTTAAACAGAATCCATTTGGAAGCCCTTTGTATGACTGGCGTAGAGCATCAAGTCTTTAATCCAAAGGATAAAATACACAGTATAAAAAAAAGTATACTTTTCTAATCTTTTACTTAACTTGGATGATATCCTGGGTTCTAATGAAATATTCTCATATAATTTGAGAGAACGATCTTCGGTAAGCAATATTTTTCTACGCTAACAGGAAAGGTTTCCTCTTACGGTATAAAAGTTGTTTTGATTCGAAATCTGGAGCGTATCGTGAATTAATTAAATAGACGTAAACAAGTCAGGTGGTCTTAATTTCTCCACTAAATTATTGGTTCGTATAACTTGGTTCTGAGGTTGTTTTAAATCATTTCTCGACATTTAACCTCCAAAAAATAAAAATTTTAGGCAGTTAACAGCAAGAAACCTTTTCATTCATAAACAGCCTGCAGTGTGACGAATATAATCGAGGTTTTATCGATAGATATTTATTATCGATGAGATTAATATCTCAATATCTCTATCCTCTTAAACTTTCACTGCATGGGCGTGGAATTTATAAGCGCACGAATAAATATATTACCGCATAAGAACATTCGTCAACTCCCTGAAAATATATACGTCTGTTATTAAGAAAGTAATTTTAGGAGATAAATCTCACTGCCTTCCCGGAGATGATATATTCTTTTACCGTTACTGTAACTCAACGAATCGGCACGAAGGAGTTTTTACGTATTCCCTGTCATTTCACCGAGAGACGGATGCTGTGGAAGATGACCTGCTCCGTTCGCCTTGACCCACTGCACCTATTGCTCAATCGGAGTAGCGAAAATCCTTTGGTATCACAACCGAAGCTGTTGAGTCGACGTTCTTCCAAATGAGTCTGCAACTATCCTAACTATGGTAATTGGACAGTAAAAAACCTAAATACCGTTGAATAAGAAAGCTAATTGAGGAAATATCTTATGGAAAAATTATGAGTTCCATGGACAATGTTGCCATATATTGGCTTAATTTCTTTACTTTCTTCGGTTTTAAATTTTTATGTCCACTAAATATCCTTGACAGATAAGTTACCTATAAATTTGGGAAAAATACCAAAACATATCAACGATATTGCTTTTTCACGATCAATTATTTTCTTCTGCTATAGTTCGCAAATTGAGGTTTGGGAATTTTAATACATTTTATTCGAAATTAAACGTAATGAATAAAAAAGTTATAGGACGAGGTATAATTAGAAAAAATATAATAATCTTGTAGTGAAAAGAGAATGCCATGAGATGTTCCAATTTGCGAATGAATATTTTTTGCTTGAAAACCCAAGCAATATAAGTTAAGCTTTACATCGTATGAATTAAGACAATTGAATAAATAAAATATTTTTTTCGATTCCAATTTTCCGAATAAACTATGAAAATATTTTCGGCATTCATATGTTTTATATAATATTTCTCCTCTTAGGGAAGATATCAACCAAAAAATTGTAGAATGTAACTTTTTTTATTTCATTGATAATATTATACATTTGTATTGTTAGAATTTTAAGTTAAAAGACCGTAATATCTACTATTTTGAAGAATCTTGCGTTAGCTGAATTATTTGATGATACTATCCACTATCAATCTTGTGTATTCATGAATTTCATATAATGGGTAGCTTTCACTACAAATTAATATAATACCTCGCTTAGACCATGAGATATATTTAGACTTAATATCGGCTAATAAATCACTATTTACGATTTCTATACTCATTGTGCGATTTGGTCCTTGCAACTTGTCATGTTAAAATGCCACTCAAACTGTTGGCAGAGTAAAACTAACACTACAAACAGGAAGAGAGAAAGTATCTTAGGAAAAAGACAGCGAAGATTTATAGTTCCGTTAACACCATTCTTTAATTGTCGCCGGAGTAATTCCACGCGCTGCGACATTTTAGAATTTCTAACTCAAAGGAGAGAATTAACATTCTGGACAAGATGCATATATTCCTCCGTGTCTGGTAAACAAGCTACGGAGCCGCACTTTTCAAGAATTGCCTTTCAAATGGCGAAATCGTGAGTTCTAAAACCGTGAAAGAGAACAGTTGAAGGTGAGCGGGCGTGACTCACGTACGCGCAGACGCCATCGTGAGGGGAAGTAGCGCCATCTGACGAAAAGATCCCGTCGGGCTCCATTCGACTATTTTTTCGCGGCGCCAGAATTATTTTATAGCGATTGTTTATGCAAATTGCTTTCAAGATATGAAAGATTTGTTGGAGTATGAATAAATTTGAAATAGATGGAAAAGTTAAGATCTAATTATGCCTCAAGTATTATTTCATGATTCAATAATAATTCATTTAATAATTTAAGTAAAATGACTATCATAAAATACAAAAAAATTATAAATATACACGCTATAAATCTTATGCTGAAAAACGACTACATATTAAACATAAAATTTCTCGGGTTCTCTCCAAAACACTTAGTAATATTACAAGTAAAAAATTTCCCATAAAATAAATATAGGGAATCCTTTTAAAACAATAATTATCTTCAATTACATCAGTTGGTTCTACGATTTTCCAAAAACTGATGAAATTGTCCTTAAAATTGTATCTTACGAAAATTTTCTTTCTAATACTTATCTACAATTTAAAATTTTATCCATTAATATTAAGTAATACTTAGTAATACTCCAACATTTTACATATACGAAATTCACGAGTATATATATATGAGAATAAAACCAAACTAAATGTCGAATTCACTCTATGACTATATTCTTTCGTAGAAGTAGATAATATTCATAAAATCCTTATTTATGAATGTCACTAAAGGCGAACTGGTTCAAGAACTGACTGAATACATATATTAACTGTGCACAGCGGTGGATAATATAGACATTTGAAATCCAAACGAGCGTATGGCTAGACAAGTAAAGATCTCGAAGTCTTATATAACAGGAAAAAGTCATTCACGATAACTGCTGCATTCACTTTACAGTAAGAGTGCACTTTATCTTCCGATAATGATTTTCTGCAATAGTGAACAGTGAATCTCCAGAGATTCAAGGACATACGTATCTCCGAGCCGATGTTTCCCGTTTTCCATCAAACGCAAGAAGTTACACAATTTAACTAGATAGATACTCAACAAAAATTGGCACGCAAAATGTAATGTACAACGAAGATTTTTTTCGATAGTTTGGCAGAGATTTAATAAAACGTTCAAAGTAAATTGAAAATATAACTAAAGTGAAAGAAATTATCATAACTAGGGAAAATCCTACTAACATAAAAAACGATAAATATCGGTACAGTTATGTAGTTTGATTCTTTTTGATGATATAAAGAAGAGCATAAGAAAATTATACGTTAAACATTTAGGATACATTTGAATTACGTCAAAAATAATGTCAACATGAAGCGAAAACGTAAATCTTGTAAACCCAATTCTAACCACTGTGATAGATAACAATTGAAAAAATCGTAAACTTAACTTAAAAAATCTAAACGTTCTAGCGTTTTCGTGTTCAAATGTTTGTTTTTTCATCTCTCATGACTTTCTATTTACATTATTTATAATACTGATATATTTCTCCTCTTTATCATTGTCCTGAATTTTTAAAAGAAATTTTATTTATGTATAATTATCTCGAGTTAACTGAATAGGATTAATATCTTGGATACCTTGTTAGTAAAGATTTTAATTTTGTAAACACCCTAATGCTCTTTCACAAACCATTTCCCTTCTGATTGCACCGGGGACGTTAATTTCTACAACAGCTGCGTAGAAACAAACATGTCCGACAAAATGGGTCAGAATTTGGCAATGACATGTTTGTGGTCGTGTCTCAGCTCCGAGTATCCTATTCCAATATACGACTGGAAATTGAAAAATGTTACATCCTTTAGAACTTTCACTTTCGTGAGAAAAAATAATGCGCGGAGTTTCGCGGAAAACGAAGAGGTCAAGAGGTCATCGGCGGCATATCGAAATTCGACTTTTCCCTCCGGAAAGAAGCGGTGATTCGAAATTACTTATTCAGTTCACGTGCGAACAAAATTAACGCAAAAGCAATGCCCATATGGAGACGTTGTGGAAATTACACAACCTGTGGAGTATTTATTGCAGGAGAACCACTTTCTCGAATATCATTTTCCATAACCAAAGATGGTGATAATTTTGTGACACGGACGAGACTTGTAGTTCCTGATTACGGCATAAATTTAATCCTGGATGTGTACCAATTCTCGATACGTTCGAACATCTGATTGAAATTTGGATTGAAATCGGTCCCAATTTTACTCATTCCTGACATTATTCGATTTCTCTCAGTTTTTGTTCTTTAAAACAATATTTTCCCTTTCCCTTAAAATGAGATTGATTATTGTATGATTAATTCCGCACTTACGCGTCAATAATTAAATATCATGGGTTTCTAAAGAGAATTAACTCTCAGAATATTACGAAGAAAATTAATAAACTTTTCAGATCCCGTAAATTTTATTATAATAATGCACCGCATTATTTTCGAGGAACTAAGTTTGAAAGTCTATTAATTTGTACCAATCGTCATCATAAATAATCATATTGGAATAAGGGAATGGCTTGTTTATACTAAGTAGAAGTTGGGATTATCAATCTACCCTCACATATAAGTATAATATAAGATTGATAAGACTGTGCGCGTACGGCTATAGATATTAATTCCATTTCAAGATGAGGCATCAAACTTTTCTTATCTGTATATTTCCATTAAACTTTCAAACACTCTGGAGCTGAAAAGCAATGAGCAATTTACATGGTATTTATTGTAAGCAGAAAATTTTCACATTCTTAAATTTCGATAACTAATTTGACGTTCTTCTTTTTTGTATTTCATATTTTGTTTGAAAATGCTCTTTATCAAACCGATACTCCATTTTTCAAAATAGTATCTGAATCAATGAGATTATAACTCTTTGTTCTGTACAAACCGCAATCCGGTAGGTTTATGCATATACTCGTTGCACAGTAGCTCTGGTCGTATCTTATGACTACCATCAATCCATAAAGATAATATATGCGTAACAGTTAATTTAAGTACGAGGTGTTAATATAAGCTCTTTACCATAAACTCGATATTTCGATTGGAGGTCGTGGAAATATTATTCTATTTTCTACGCAAAATCAAGGCCGATCCATAATATTCTAGTTTCAAATTAAATCCTTGAATTAGTTTCCACACAACATCGAAGTTTGTGGTTGGCGAAATATACTATACAAGAATATATATATTTATACTTTTAAATCACACTCAGGCTAAATTCGTCCTTGCTTATTTAAACGTCTACAAAAGTTCCTAACGAAAGGTCTTGTTACCAACAATATTCTTTTAGTGTCTTTTATACATAAAATAGATATATTTATATATTTCATTAAATTTCGCTAACATCCTGTGAAACCATGAGAGCTAACGTGTGAATTAACATAATAATTTTTTGATATTCTGAATTATGGTACATTTATTAGATAAGGAACTTCATAGTTACTAAGGAAAATAAAATACCTTGACTACACACTAGTAGTAGTACTAAGTATGCCTCATTTCCTAAATAAATCTTCCAGAAAGTATAGAAGGACGAATTGGTGTTCAAATATATCCCTACGTAAAATGTAGATACTGGACATTAATCAAAATAGCTTAAACTGAGTTAATAATTGACTACTTGATCGACATTTCCACCCCCAATATCGTATTTGATTAAATTGCATCCTTCTCGTAATTTTGTTCGATCAAAAAAAATGAATCCTTTCCACAAGTGATGGATTCCACATTCCACACAACAATTCAAACACGTCCCTGACCACCAAACCAATCTAAAAGTCACTCGTAAAGGTTAGAGTTAAGCTCTCTACTGAGTAACATCTTGGGAACAAGCGGCCTTGCCAGAGTAAACGCTATTTGAAGAGTTGAAGATTGGAATGCGTTTAGCTGGCATTCTTACGATGACAAGAAGGCGTTTCCCAGAAACCTCAACACTTGAGTACTCAGCAATCATTCCAGCACTCATTCCAGGTCGCGAAATGTGACAGTAGAGACACGTCGTTTCTACGCATGCATGCCTTCGATGGAAGCGCCTTCGAAGCGAAGGAAGCTGCTGTTATCTGAATGGCACGGGGGTCAATGGTTCGTTCATCCGAGGGGCGGAGACCGCTATGACGTCATGTTGGCGAAGACGGGGCAAAAATTGTGCGGGGGAGAGTATTTCTTTCTGATACTGAAGTTGGCGTGTTGGTTGCGAAACGACGTTCGCTAGATTGTAGCAGTATCTTGTTGGCGTGCAAAGAAAAGCGTCTCAAAAATTTAATTTAGGAAATGGTCAAATTAATGGGGGATATATAAAAAGTTATAGTATAATCGCGTGCTCAATGCAACATACAAAAGCGACAGTATATACTAATACTAACCTATCTTAAATAAAAGATTAAATGAATATTTGTTGTATTATCGTATATAAACAGCTTATTTAATACTGTGCATAGAAACGTGCAAACTCTATGCATATTAATATATTATAAACCAAAGGAAAATTCAGGACCATGCATTTGAGCATTTTATTTCAAATTCCTCGCTATTATATCGAATTATAATAATTTAAAATTACGTACATTCCCTATTTGGAATTACCGATTTAAATTGATATTATCAGATTGGAGGTCGACGATATATTGATATACTTTGACCAAGTAGGATAAAATGATATGACAATGGAATGAATACATTCCAACAAGTGCTGCTCTGATGATACGGCAATGCAGTCTTCATTTTGCCCATATTTGAAAAACATAGAATTTCAAATTTTAAAATCCCACTTCGAGGTAGAAGCATCGGTGGTTCAGTGGTAGAATGCTCGCCTGCCACGCGGGCGGCCCGGGTTCGATTCCCGGCCGATGCAATTTTTTTTATCCCAACCCGTCCCTGAGTTTTACATCATACTTATATCCCGTTACCTGTTGATATGTTAACTTCCACCCCTAACAGAATTATACATTTACATTTATACACTAACGCATCCCAAGAATATTTTTCCTATTCTTAAATTTTTAGTCCCTATACCAACTTTCCTTTCGCTCCCGATAGTTAACTAAATGTACAAACATGGTTCGACGTATTCAATAAAAAGATATTTAATAAATAATAAAAAAATATAAATCACTTTTAAGTTTTAAGTGTTCCGCTAAAATTTTGGGACGAATACTTTTAAATTTATCGTAATGTATATACAATACACCGCATTTAGACGAAAAGATTCTTATACTCAGCCGGCCTCGTTGGCGGAATGGTTATCATGCTAATCTTTTAATTTAAATTTTCCTCTCAGGGTCTGGATGTTTCTCATTGTTAAGTTTACGACCACACTGTAATTGTCCAGAAAGTAGATATTTGTGGGGTCTTTGAGAATAAATAAATATAAAATTGTAAACCATTAATGACTAAGTGTTAAAATTTTGCATTGGAATAAATTAAAATCTTGGAAAGGCATCACTGATTATTTAAAGTTATTACTTCAAAAAGTTTGATTCCATAAAGCAGAGTTGGACTTCATTCAATAGCATTTTGATTCGTTAAGATCGTTATTATCGTAATGACTATTCGTAAAAGTAGGATTTGTCGTAAACATAAAGAAATTTGATGGGATATTGGGGGAATTAATTTGTCGCTTAAAAGACAGGATGACAATCATGCTTCTATAAGCCTTACTCATACACATTGAAGGCCATCGGTATCAGGTTTCTCAACGGAAGAACCCTAAACCGGGCGTGTGTACAAAGGCCACCGGCTATGATGGCTTTATAACATCATATCGGTCGGATCAAAAGCACCGAATCGGCTTCTTTGTGCAAAGTTGTTGCGGTCAACAGAACACTTCGCATGCTTACAACTTCCGCCTTGTCCTCATGAATTCGCATTAATTATTCCCCCATTTTCGATTCGTATGAAAAAATTGAGACGTTTCTCGTTACGTGTGAGTGTGAGAAGTCGTTTCATTATTTATTATGAGGCGAGAATGTTCCGCGTTTCTTTTTTTTGAGTTGTTTCGTAACAATACATGTGTATTCGGATTCACTCAATGCTTACATAAATGTGTTCGCAAATTAATTTTAAATTGTGGGAATGACTTATATGCTCCCAAGCTAATGTAAGGGTGTTAGCTAACGTAAAATATAGTATACATTGATTTAAACTGCGCTGAAATTTCTATTATGAATTGAGGGAACTACATGATTAGCATTTGTAGGATTATTATTTATAACTATTGATTGAAGGTTTATCAGTTACGAAACATTATTATTACGCCTAAGATTTGAAGTTATATTTTCTTTTCTCTATATAAAATAGTATGGAGAATTCTTTGCTACTTATATTAAGATGAAATTTAATAAACTGATTGAAGGCTTTAAAGAAACAGTTATAAATTAAGGATCTTTAAGAGTCCAAGTTTTATTTATCCGTTTACATACTGCTGAGGATTGATAAAAACTAGTTAGGTATAAATAGACGGTCCAAATAGCCTCTATGAAAAAACAAACATAAAGAATTGATTTTGATTTACGCTGTAATGTTGATTTATTCATTAATTTTGAAGATATGTTTGGGAAGCGAATTCCAACTTAACGCAAATAAAATTTTCCAAATCAATCAGAGTTTATATTTACCTTCTTACGATAGTAACCTTATTTGTTGCTGCATTATTCTTCGCGGAAAATAAATTGTATAAAAGAATACCTCTTGTAAATACCTCCCTCATGAAACAAATTGGAACCAAATTTAAAACTCTGTATCTTCAAGATACACGACGGCAAAAATAGCTGCATCGGCCGGAAATCGAACCCGGGCCGCCCGCGTGGCAGGCGAGCATTCTACCACTGAACCACCGATGCTTATAAATGTAATGTATTTTTTTATTATTTAGAATTAGAAAATAGAACTACGAATACCAGTTTTTAGGTTCTTCGTTTATGATAAGATAAACCAAGCCAAGTCCAATAATATATTCAGGTGCGTGCTCGCATCGGAAACAAGGAAATACATAAAAATAGGTTATACTGATGAGAATTGGGCTAACCTATCTACATTTACAATATTTTAATAATAAAAAGATAATGTTTAGAATATAATAATTCGAAAACTTTTCGTACCAACTTTAAAAATATTTTTAATGAAAATCATTTAGCATCATAGCTACTTTATATTCAAACTTGATACATATATATTCTCAATTTCAATATATTGTACAAGAAATAGCGTATTCTTCATCATAAACAATAGAATATGGTGGCTGTAGTATTACGTGATAAACGCTCTTTTTCAGAAATCGATGACTGATTAATAAAACAGCAATAAATTTGAGAAAATAACCGATTTAGCCCTTAATAATACATAAGATATAGCTTTATAGATAAGTCTCATAAATATCGGAGATATGGATTACAACATCTCTTTCTTAAACTAGTCTTTCTGCTATTAAGAAATGGAGAACTCAATAACACCGACGCCAACTCAAGGTCATATTTCAGCAAAGAGGTCGCTAGATATGCGTAGTTTCACGTCTAAAAATAATTCCTAATAACAGGAAGGGGCAATGACTTGGAAATGGGTAGAACGTAGTTCCGAGACGAAGAAACCTAGTTCCGATCATTGGAGACAACGGCATAACGTCTATAAATTCCGTCATAAACTGAATATCCTTCTATATCATCATCCAATCGGTCTTAGTACATACGAGGTACAGATTCTAGATGAATTTAATTCATCACACACGAATGACGATGTAGATAGAATTACAAAGAGTTTTATTTAAGATCTCTTTTTTCATAGGATGAGAAAGGAAGATTTTAACATAGCACCGTAAGTGCGTCTTGTTCTCAAATGTTAAATAGATGCAAAAATTAGCGACATGACTGGTACTCGAACCCAGGTCCCTCACTTGCCTGGCAAGTGTTTTTTAGCACCTTTTTAAAATTTATGGGAAACCTGACAGTTAGAAGGCGGGGAATTCTGAAAAAATATTAAATTTTATCGTGCGACGTATATTAAATTGTGAGTTCATAATTTCTTAGCACTCTTCTTCAGGTTTATGTACCTGTTTTCTGTTATCATACAACACTTCGTTATCTTTCGAGATGTAGTGGCTGTGATGGCTCAGGTTAATTGATTTGATCTTAATCGCGAAAAAATATATTGAGATAACATTCTGTTCTCATACGAGCTAAAATTTGAAGCACGCATCAGTCGATATATATTTTAGTACTAAAATAAGCTTAATGCTTTAACACTAGAACAGCGGGAAACGGACACCCCCCTAGAACAGCGGAAGGTGTCCTCAGGACACCTACACTTGCGCTTCTTTTAAATTGAATGAGGCAGTCGTATTTAAATTTCTAGTCTTTCCTTATACGCTTAAAAATTAATAACTAAGTATGGGTACTTATTTATCGGCAGATCATGAGGTAAATAGTTGCTACATATTTAATATAGAAATTGTTGTTGAGTTCAATCAATTTCATGAGACTCATATTCCGATATAAAAATATACAGAACAGTAAAGCCAGAAAAAAATTATATAAATAAATTAATATAAAGCCTTTTCGAGATAAAATAATTATTTTCTTGAATAACTTTTGAAAATCACCCGATTTTATCAACAATTTATATGTATGTATCTATAAACTTTACCGCTTCACGTACCTTGTTTTGATTTTATTTCACAACAAAAAGACTAGAAATAAGGTTTAAGACACAAACTGGACTTTAAATGTTATTTGCATACGCAATTATATTAATTTTTCTTTTTTAGCACAATGATGCTGTCACGAAATAATTACTCCACAGAATCCTTCCACGAAGCTAATACATATATCTTCTTGATGTTACAGTTTCTATTAACCTATTCCTTGCACTTCTTACACTTATCTGATGCTATATTTCACTTGTATTTTCTTTTGAACAGATATCGGTGGCTTCATTGGATCATGTCTCGTTCATCTAGTGTTTACTTAGGTCTTTTTTGAGATCTCTCTTTAGACAGCTTAGGTTTTACTTTGTTTATCTGCGATTCCTTGCAAGAATCTTTATCTGGTTATTTGGCGACCTCTTTCCTGCTTGCAAATAACCAATACATTGACTTCTGCTAGATAAATTTTTATGTAAAAAGAATGCATTAGGCAACGTCGTGAGTCTGTCTCACCGTGTGCCTACGCGCCATTTGGTCCACTACGCCGCTTTTTGAACAACTATGGTACGTCACCGCGTCTGATTTTCTTTTACTAATACTGTCAAATACGACATTAGAAAGCATCTTAATCGCGAGAAGAACATGTTTATTCGGTTTAATTTTATAAACAAGGATTATTCTTCATTTTTCGACAACATCGGAATTCACTGCAGATTTTTGCTGGTTTTCAACTCCAGCGACTCTCATCACAATTTGTTTTATGTTCCAGATAAAAAATACCTGCTTTCTTCAGCCTTGTAAATAGTTTCTTTAATTTAAAATAATTATCGGTCATTAGGTTAATTCCTTTTCTATAGGAAAGGTCCCATCAAGGTCATGACCACATGGTTCAGGAAGATGGCCTATCCTCCAACTCGATAACTTATGGAAATCTATTCTATGCATATTTGGAATTAAAATCCACTACTAACCGAAACTTGAGTACATATTTATCAGGTTTATCAAGAATAAATTGTGTGAATAGACATCTACACTTTCTGGGAAAAAGCTGATCATTCACCGTCACTTTTGTAACGGGATTGTAGCAAGCCTGGCAATATTCAATGAGTGAGTGTCACAAAAAGATATAAGACAAATTAGTCAATTGCGAAAATAGAAATGGGAAACGTATCTTATAAATGGAAATATTAGAAAATATAAGACAAAATGTTTCCAACTCAAATCATCGTTAGAATTGCTACCTCAAATTTTTATACATAACAATATAATTAATTAATTTTAGAGAACGGGGACAAAATAATAGCAAAAAGCAATATTATCTCAAAGTACATTCGTAAGAGCTTCTAATATAAAACAATGAAGGTTTTATCATAAGAAATAATAGTAAATATTACGTAGGTGTCCTGAGGACACCTCCGCTGTTCTAGGGGGTATGTGGTAGGATCTCCTATGAAAATGTTCCAATAATTATAAAACTTGGTAGAAATACGCAGAATATTAAATAATTAAAAGTGACGAAACGATTTTTTTCTATGATACAAATTACAAAAATGGTGCGTTTTTTTCTTGGGCGAGGTGTCCTGAGGACACCCTCCGCTGTTCTAGTGTTAAAGATATTTGAGTAAATAGAGTATCTTCATCTCTCTGGTTTTTATCTAGTATATAATATTTAAGTTAATTATGTTTAAATAATACGCATCGAGGACAAAACTATCAAATAACTATTTGGTTAGATACTATAAATGTACTTATATGTATAGTACGAATTTATAACGATCTAATACGAATTCATTTATTTATTTATTTACGAGCTAACTATAAATCAAAATCCTTTTGAGTACGTATTCACAAAGCATGACTACTGTTCAATATTGATACACAAGTTAAAGCTAACGCAAGCAATCCTCACCCCTCATATTCTTCGTAAACCTACTGATAGGGACGATTAAAATTCAGACCGACAGACGATAAAAATCTTGATTCAGCTCCTCACATACACATTGTCTACATTGGAACGAATATTACTGTGACTACCGAATCCGAGGATCCATTTTAACGAGATTATAAACAGCGATTGCCAGTGTGACCAGTAGGGAGCCAATTGGCAAACCACGAGGGCCTAACTTCGTGCACTAAATGGCCCGCAATCGTAACACCGACTCCCGCCGACTTAACGGTTGATTCCCGTCTCTTTATCCGTGCCCCAGTGAGAGAAAGAAGGCTTCGAACAGCCTTAGTGAGAACATCGGGGAAGCCCTCACATCTACATCTACGCCCTTGGTCCATTTCATCTCAAAGGGATGCCAAATATGGAAGTTTCTCATAAGGTCCCCGTGAAAGTATCGGTTAGGTGGCATTGAGGGAAGCCTATGCCCCACACCTTCTGGTTGGTGACTCAACGGCGCACACCTTGAGGTCGATGGGGAACGTAGAAGATTGGAGGGAGGTGTTTATCTTCGGGATGGGTTTCAATGGGCCAATTCTGCAGCTTCGTTAACTCCTAAATTTTTCCATTACCGTTTCGTAATCGCCGAAGTTTTCGTAAATGTTTTGGTTTCGTTCGCCGTACTCAGACTAAAATCAATTTTGGTATTCGTCTCTCTGTAAGTTAGTTTCTGTAACGATTGTGACTTAAGAGCAACGAAACGTGCATAAAATATGTGCGAAATGCACTTAAATTGGTTTCTATTAATGATACTCAACTTACAGTTCGATAAATAACGGTAGCCTAGAATAAAATTTACTTCCAGTATCCATATAAAATTGAATCGATTTGTTAATACAGTTTCGCAGCGTTTGAAAATAATAATGAAATCCTACATTGTAAAATTCGAAGTATTAAAATATTCACAGATTAGCACTTTCCATTTCTATTAAACGAACAGATAACAAGCATGAAAAACTACAAAGAATTCCTATATTTTTAAATACAAATGAAATGAATATATCTTGCGAACGGTATACATTTAAAAAAACAGAATCACAACGGAATATTTTTCCAATAAATAAACCGATTGTGGATCAATTTGCCAACAAATGTGACCATACGTCAACACATTAATGAATAAAGATCTCGATTACGGAACAATATATGATAGAACAAAAAAAAACAGAAAGCCGAATGATATAGCAACGGTAAGATTAAATGATTTCGAATCAATTTCAGCTTATGTAAATGAGAAACCCACATTTCGAAAAATCATGACAGGATAAAAATCGTTTTCGACATAAATCGAACTTGACGAGCATTCATTTTGAATCGATATAATTCCGAGTGTTTTTTTTTCAATTCCGATTCAGTTGGCAATAAATCTTGGCGGCGTTTGTGAACCCTTTTTCGTGGTTATAGTTCCGGCTTCGAGAATGAGGCTGATATCGTCCAAAAGGGACGACTATGCGGAAGGAATGATCTCCGGGCCAACAGAGAAGAAGGCCTTTGGCAAGTCTAGGCTTTTACTTTCGATACATCCCAATGAAGATGTGGATCGTAACTACAGTTTCTTATGATTCACTCCAAGAGGGTAGTGATTGGTAAACAGATGCCATGTAACTAATTTATATTCCTAAGAAATATAGGCTAATTATAATAAAATCAAATACGATTCGTAAATAAATCATACAGACAAATTTTTTAGACGTATAAATACATCTCTATGGTTTTTACGAACAATTTAAGAAATAATTTCGGAAAATTGTAATTTAAATAATGATTATGCAAAACATTTTATCGCAGAACAATTTTTCATTATGATAAGAATTTATGAAATAATCGTAATTTACGTACATTATAATAAACGAATTGGGTTTTGTTTACATAGACTTTCTTAAGTAGACTTTATTTTTAAAAAACTTACATAATATGATCAGACGATGTAAACGAATTTTGATATTTCGATATAGTAATAGCATTTTGAATTCGCGACTTGTCTGTGACACATTCATGTATGACTGATGTAATAGCCTAGCCTCAATTTGAAACTTGCCTAATGTTCTGGAATTCGACCCATTAACTGACATTGACAGTAGCAGTTTATATAGAATGCCTACGCAAAACTAGTTCCGTCACTCCAAAACAAAACAAATTGTTAGAATGAACGCTTAAGATATTGTGTAATCAAACATTACATTTTCGTGATCTAAAAATACACTGAGTTCTGAGTTGATTAAGTAAATACTCAGAGGAAATTTACAATGAAAACATTCAAGTGTCTAAGTGATAACAGTTGATATGTCGAAGGATATTACGTATATTTTTATAACTGGACATCAGTCCGGTATTTATTTATCATGATAATAATAATCGAGTGGGGTTTATTTATGGAAATTTGATCTCACGTAACAATATCCTGGTTATCGATTACTTCCATGCTTTAGAAAGATATTGGCATTTAATAATTTCACAGATTCCAATACGAAAGAGTTAAATTAATTAAAACACGTAGATTAATTAAAACATGTAGATAAATTTCCATAAATAAACCCCACTCGATTATTATTATCATGATAAATAAATACCGGACTGATGTCCAGTTATAAAAATATACGTAATATCCTTCGACTGCCATTGAGAATATACAAGTCTTTCAAACAAGTACGATTACATCTTTGCAAAAATTGACCAATATTTTATTATCAAATTAGTATTTATTACTTCAAAAGGTTTAGTGGAGATTTGGTATTAGATTTATTAGATTTGATATTAGATTTGGTGGAGATGGGATACGTATTACGTATATGGCCTAATAGATAATTCGGACAATTATATAAACGAGAGTCATAATTGTGATGAATACATCTCTAAAACCTCTCAATTGCTTCACTATATGTACACACACTACATACGTATACACACAAGTATTCAGCTGCGTATTAGTCATAATCTTGTACGAAATTCCTATACGAATTTTCAGCCCCAAAACACGTAAGCAGCATTCAAATACAGGGAAACCTATCCTTACATCGATGGGCAAAAAAAAAAAAATTGGTACTTTTAAAAATTCTCCTTTTAATCCTTGGCTACCCATAGAAATAAAACCTCGATATCTGGGATATCATAGGATCACGTATATAATCAACAGAAATTTCATAATGTTCCCATTTCTGCCCAGCGACATACAATACATCACCCGACTTTTTCAGCGAGTCCTAACCGAGTTGCAGAAACCCATCTTCTTCAAATCGACAGAAATAAATCGTGACGCAAGGCGTAATATTCAAGTCGCATAGCAGAACTTTTCTCCATTCTTGTTCGCAATAACCCTTCCAATCGAAGTAAATAGGCCACGGCCTGAAAATGGTGACCCTATGAAATTTCCAGAGAGCCTAACCGAGAGAGTAGACAATTCACACGGAACGGTAGCTCTTGAGTGTTTGGAATCGCGCACGAAGCTCTTTCTAAGGGTCAAACAGGCGTCGTGAGGACGAAGCGGTCGTGTTTTGGGGTAAGGCGTGGTTTGACGCGGCTCACGTAGTTGATATAGCAACGTTGTTTATGGATGAGGATGTGCGTAGTAACGGGAAAATCATTGTGTATCGAACCTGAAACGAATAGTAAAGATTAGGACCCGATAAAAGATCGACAACTGAATCAGAAACGGAATTTGCGAAAAGAAATTTCGATGACTAAATTCGTGATTTATTCCACTCGTATTTGACCCCAAACGACACGTATTCCATTCAAGCTTTATCGTAGGATTCAATAAACACCTCTATTATTTAACAATAGCGTTTCGAGCAGACAAAATTATCGAACGTATTCAGATGAAAATACTTTGTAAAGAAGAAAATTTTCCCATTATAAGTATAAAATAAAATGCTATGCTAAGCTTCCTTGACCGGTCATTACCAAAAAATAAATATTTTGCATATGGTATGAACAAGTTAAAGCTCTATACTGCGTAATAAAATTACTTGAAATGGCAAAAATTTCAGTTGACGTAATATTTCTTATATTTTTGAATTTCCCTGACGATATTTTCCTTTAGATTCATTGCTATACGTTTAAATCTTCTACTAATAACCAATTCCACCCTTTGGGGAAAATTAACAGTAAAATAATAGGAAGTATTGATTCCCTCCGATAAATGCTTGATAAAATTTTCCTCCTTAATTTCTGAAAGATTATACGACGAAATAAAATATGTCCAGCATGAAACGCTACTGTTAATAAATATAAGAAAATATTGTTTATTCATTTACGGGTGTTTACTTTCAGAATGGACCAAAAAAATAAAAAGAAACACAAGAATTTATTCTTCTCGCGCAGAGAGTTTTAGGATTTGTACGGAAGCTTTTTCTATCCGGTAAACAACGTAAAGGAATGTAATTTCATCATCAAAAAATCATCCTATTACTCAGCTGTTTTTCACCGCACGACTTTCAAATGTTTCCGAAATTGAAACAGTTCGCTTAATGTGTTTCAACACTTTAACAGACACCCATAAGACTTCGGTCCCTCCTCACTCAAAAATATTAGAAAGAATCAGTTTTCAAAGCCCTTTACCAGCACTCATATAGTTCTATACCGCTTCATAAACAATCAATTTAACGTAGAAACTTATGCATATGAATCCAAACATTTCCATTCATTTCGGATCGGTCGCTAGGTAACCTCGACTCAACGGATTAACCCACGACGTCTCAAAGCAATTCGCACCCCAACAAAACCGAGCTTTTCACTTCGAAAGAAATGACGCAACCTTTCCAATTGACTTCGAAGCGTAGAAATTGCGATAATGGGATGGTTTTAAAAAAGGCCCCACCCGCATTGCAGAGGAGACCTTCGGGTTGGCCATGGACCACTCTTGTGCAGATTCCGGCGTCTTTGGTGGAGAAACAGGTGTAATTATAGCGACTGGAAACTTCTCACCTTGATGTCCTTTATCACTTTTTTCTCTCTCTCTCTCTTGAACTTATGAACCTTCTCTCCCTCTCCTTTCTTTTGCTCTCTTCCCCTCTCTTTTCCCGGCATTTCTCCGTTCTCGTAGCCCCCCAGATGAGGTGCGGAAATAGAAAGAGGTGCCTGCGTTGTAGACCCACCCTCCTCTCTCCTCATAATGTAAGCACTATCCCGCTCTTTTGGCCTCCCAAAAGCTCACTATTGAAGGTGGAATGTGGTGGTGTACAACAAGCGACCTTTTTAGCGTTAAAAGCTACCTTTTCCATCGCATACGAATTACTTTGCACATTATTTTACGTAGGATTAAAACTTAAAATACGCTGCTCATATTTTCGTTACGTTCGATTAATTCTTTTCGATAAAAATCGATATAATCGATTGTCACTTGTTTATTAAGGCCCTATACCTACACTTCATCGTAAATATGTAACTGAACACGCGAATATAATATGAAAATTTTTCAGAAGGTTCTTCGAAATTTCGAGAGGAAAAACGAATCTTACTAATCGTAAGGGAAATTAAATATCTACGAGGTTATAAATTTGCGTAATTTGTAAGATTATTCATACAAATATTATGAAGGAACTTCCTGTGTGTTTTTCCGCGTTTAAAAAACATCATTACGAAACGCATGAAGTGAACTTTTCCCAGTTGATGGGATTCGACGTGTTGAAAATTAATTGGTTGCGATTTTTAAAATAATTAAAATTCGTTCGTGGAAAGGTGAAAGTTTTCTCTGAATTTACGTCTCATCATTATTGTTCGCCATTTAACCAGTCATGCTCAACATCGGAATATGTAAATCCTTAACTCGAATCTTAAACAAAAATCTACACATTCTTTATTGTTAAATAAGACAGGATTGTAATCAAAATTAATTCTAAACGAGTTTTACTTCATCCAAAAATACATCAGAATGGTAAGAATTTAGGGAAAAAATGTATATTATTTAAGCTTGTCGGGTATGAACTGTAATTTTTTTTATATCTTTAAATCTCTTTCCTTAGAAATAATTCAAGTTTTAATCTTATAACAAGAATGATATAACAAAGTTCAGCTTCATTACTTTTGAGCCCGAAATTAGCTTCCGTCATCGTATACATAACGTGGAGTAAAAGTTCTAAAATCCTGGTTCTATTCTTATTCAACTCACTTTTAAATGATAACCGTACTGTCTCCTAAGACACATGGTATGACATTTAGTTACAACAGTGTTCCTTTCTAAAAGGAAATGGATGAGTGGGTTACACAAGTTCCTCTCCTCCCGTTTCTGTTTGTGCTTTCCTTTATGGGCAGATTTTTTTCTAGAGTGCAAACTTGGGTTTTTTTGGGAATCCAAAAATAGTACCTTCACCCTAGTATTTTTTGTTTAAACGTCTTCCTTTCAACACTTCCTTATATGGAAAAGGATATGTGAATAAAGTGAAGATCTATTGCTCACAATATCAATCCAAAATTACTATCTCCATAATTTCTATTATTATTACACTATAACCTTGATACTGAATATATAACTTCATTCTACAACAAACAGCATCGCGAAATGGATAAGTGCACAGGGCATTCTGATACAATAGTTTCTAATAACATTATTGGGTCGATAAATGAAACGTTAAAAGTGCTTGAACGCAAACTTAACTCATTATTAACAACCGTCACATATGATAGAATGGTTCAACGTAACCCAAGCAACTTCGATACAATTTACGTTAAGTTGGATCGGGTCGATAAAAAAATAAGAAATAATTGATTGTGTAAAAAAAATTGAAGTATTAAATCGAATAATCAATTCATTACACACGGTAGTAAACATTGAGCGTTCTGATAACAAATCTACAGCATGATTTACATTAGATACATGTATTCTAATTTGCCTAGAACCCTTGTTGCCAAGAGCATTAAGGTTGTTTAATGAATCACACAAAATTGAGCGGAACCAAGACGTACCCTTGCGTGACTCGGCAAAACAAGGAGTATCCCATTAGGACGGTTATAGATACCGTAGTATCGTCCAAGGAGGATGCACGGTGCATTAGAGCCAGCAGATCATGCGGGGAAAAAGATAGAGGAAGTTCAGTGCCGAAAAGGTCTTTCTTTCCTTCACTATGACGGTACCATTGTGTGCTTGAAGTTGCCCACGCGTGACACGAGTGGTTTCCTATTATGTGGAGAGTGCAGAAAAAATGCGGACATTCACGTAACAGCCGAAGCGGCATGCTCCAATTTCCACGAGAGACGTGCGTGTCAAATCCGTAGCATTTAGCGCCAATCCTTAATTCGGTTTCCAGCGAAAGGCTTCGTGTCAATCTGATGTATACCCTGCAGTTTCTGTCCTTTGCGACTGATATAGAGGAATAATGACGCTGAATTGGACACGAAAGCTCGGATTTGGCAAATTGAACTACAGGAACGAAAGTGTGTTCAACGATAGGAGATAATCATATCTATTTCCATACACATACCCCTCAGAATGAGGCAAGGGGCGCATGCACCATGACTACTACTAAACACATGTATCTTTTGAATAAATATGTACGCTTTCCATAATCAAGGTATTTCAATACATGACACTTATCTTCGCTCACTATAAATATTTTTTTAGTATGCATATAAAATAAAAACTTACCAACATGTCATCAAGATATTCACTTTCTTCAACTGCTACCCTTGAACTCCTGTTCAGCGTCGTGTTGTTCAAACCCTCACTATAAAAGTCGGAAAACTGAAATCAAAAATGGTTTTGGCTTAAATAAATGCCTCTACGTATACACCTTAATTATGTGAACTTTACGAGTACTTTGGATTTGAAATTATTTCAAATAACGAATGTAATGAGTTTAATTGATCAGTCATGTAACTGCTACAAGGGAGTTACATGACTGATCAATTAAGAACTACAACAGCGGGTTCAGACATGTTCTCTAATTGGAAAGTTAACTTAAAACTATAACTAAGCTCACTGAGAACTTCACCTATTTATCGGACGGGAAGGATGTTAAATAATCCTCCAATGACGTGTGATAATAATTAATCACGATACCTATGAACTAGATATAAATTAGCACAGAGTAGTAACCAGACAGATACACAGAGGCACTGATTGTTATCAAAGAAATTAATTCCATAAGCTATAAATGTAATTCAATTTTAAGAATATTTTTAAATAAATTAAATCCCTGATCTTTTTATAACCACGTTGATTTAGCCTTTGGCAATAACGGGCCATGGTTCAATTCCCCATGAAGACAGCTTACAAATAACTCTACCAGAATTCCGGTAGCTGTTACATAAAAAAATTAAATTATAAGACCAAACTTTTTCGTTTATATCAAAGGTATCTGTTACGTTTAAGTATAATTACGTGATAAACTTAAATTTTAATACGCAATTCAATTATAACGCAAGAACACTGCTCATAACATCTAGCAAACAAGCTCTGACTTGGTCATAAACTTCCTCAAGGTTCAGTTTATACTTTCATAATTTACAAAAACTTGAATGTGCCATCGTAAAAAACATCTGAAAGACCGAGGAATTCTACATCTGACGACCTTCCCGTAGGGCAAAGCGACGTAACATAGCTTTCGCTAAACGAGAAAAAGTCTAGTTTTTTATCTTCATCCAATACAGAGACAAACCAAACGACCTACAGATATTCCGATATCTTTGTATCTAGAACGAAAGAGCTATATTTAATCGAACAATTCAGTCTCAACGCATTTCTCAATTATGCATTCAAAAATATCCCGGATGACCTCTCTTGGAAGATCTACGTAATCAGATGACTCACCGAGGCCTTTTAACGGCTCTTGGGTCCTTTAATTTAGCTACGGGCCATAAAAAAACGGGTTACGAATTCATTCCTTGAAACATATCTCTGGTGTCTAATTATCATATTATCTGAGATTCCATAATATGCATTCCCATTAAGATGCCCTTAGATGTTGTCCCATAAGAGGATAAACAATTTCCTTAACGACCATAGAGGCTTAACTAGGGGAATGGAAACTTGTCGGCCTAACTTTGTAGATGTTGATCTGAAATACTTGATACGAACTATCGAAAGTTTTCCGGCTGTTTTATCAGATGTGAATACACATAAATCTCTTTGATTTCGATATACAAAGCTTGATTGATTTTAGTAGCTGTGGGCATAAATGTGAACGATATCAAAGACATTTTTTAGACGTAAATGGTGGTAAATAAATTTTCCGTATAAACAAAACCCATACGGAACTATTAGAATACTAAATACGTGCTTACAATCAATAAAATGGCATTATGCAAAGATCGTCTTATGGTCATTATGGGAGTTCAATTTTTAAGATTCAGAAATTAATCTTGCTGAAATAACCTATTTATGCTTATAATGGGTTCTACAATGAGGTTAGATTCTATAGTGAATACGTATATTGAGAAACAAGGAAAATTATTGAATAATATTTTCATTTTTTCGTACTTAACTCGTAAAATCTCTTTTTTTTAATGATGAATAACTTCACTGAATAACATATCAATATCTAATCGTAATTTAAGATATACAAAACATACTTTTGTCTGATTTAAAGTTAAAATATTATTTCTCTCTATATAAAACTGTTTAAATCATTTATTAGTATACGAAATGATAATGAATTTTAGCAATTCGATCATCAACAATGAAAAGATAAAAGTAGTACGTTTCGCTATGCATGTAGTACTAGCACAATGAACATGGTAACATTTAGCAACATTCCCTTCTTCAAAAAAAAACTCGGAAAGCTAGCAACCAAGCCCAACAAATAAACTTTCAAACATTTCCCATTGTCCCGAAACGGGAAACCCGCGGGCAGGCAAATTACCACTCGCCAAAATAAAACATTTTTTTACGCCAAAAACTTTCCACGGATGCATTCAAAGGAGTGACGGAAGTGAAAAAAAAAAAACAATTCTAAACAGAACTGGATGAAAAGGTCGATCCCACACACACAGCTTTTAGGTGCTTCGTCATTTGCAGAAGCTCTCTTCTACAAGTCCGGTGGAGGCAAAAAATAACCCCCAACGCTCGTCTCCCACGGCCTATGACGGAGGATGGAAGGATCTGGGCGAAAACTGGCGTAACGCTCCGTTTTCGACCCACGCTAATCCTGCTTCATAGTCCGGCAGAACTTATAGAACGCGCTACGCTCTCCTACGTCCGGGAATAAGATCGTATTGAAGATCGAGGAGGGCTAATCTTAATGGAGTTAGACTTTTGCAACAGAACCCAAAGCGTCTCTTTTACATGAATAGCGATGCGGAATCGTGACATAAGTTCTGATTCATGTAATTCGCTATATTCTAAGCTGAATTCAAAAGCTATTTATCGCAATAGTTTTGAAATTCTCCCGCTATGGAAAGCTACTCTCCATGAGGGGAATTGAATACATTTTTCTTGTTATGAAAGTATAATTTAATAAATAAGAACTGAATAAACTCGATAATGTTAATTTATCAAAGTATAATAAAAGTTAATAACTATCAAAGTATAATCTAATAAATAGGAACTCAATAAACTCGATAATGTTAAGCATAACTTGGTAGAAAGCCGTTATAAAATGAAAATAAATACCCCGTAATTTTCCAAAATGAATTTAATCTGCGAATGGTTACATATACAAGAAATGCGCAGGATACTTGTGCCAGATAATGTAAAACTTACGAAACCTATCGCAGAATGAATTCATTGTGGAAAAGTACGAAGTATTCACTTTCATTTTAATATAGACGAGCTTGTTTTACACATCGTCATCACATAGATTTGACTAAATTACCCTGTGGTAAGAATTATGAGCGTTTCTAAATTATTTTAACATAGTATAACTTTTCTTAATGAAGTTGGACACCATCCATTCTAACAATGAACTAAAGGATGTTCGGTAAATCTTGGAGAGACTAGAGTAATAACAAAAACGAAAAAATATCTTCTAAATAGTATACATTAAAAAGAGGCTGGGAAAAATAACTCAGCAACTTTAAGGATCGAATTGTTCTTGGAATATCTGGGTTCGAATACCGATTTTAGATGATTTCCTTATTTTCTTCGCACAAACTCACCACTAGATTAATTTTTTTCTTAGTAGTAACTCGCGAGCCAATTATTTTAAATAAAAACAAATTATAATTACAGAATGGATTGTCTATAACGTTCTAAACGTAGAACTTAACTGAAAATTTTCATTCGTGACATTTAATAATAGAGCAGTATTAAATAAAAAATGAACTGGTATATAAACCGAGAAAGATTTCCTTACAATGACTAATGGAATCATAATGATGATGAATATTAATGATTAAACTCTATTCGTTTCCTCATGAATTTTCATTGCTAAATACTCATACTGTGGACAACCATTGATTATAAATATTACTTCGCTTTGGTGGCATAGAAGTTCTGTTTCGCAAAACGGAAGTAACTTATCAGACAAATTTACTACATCACTCTTCACTATGTGTCTCTGCTGTTTTTTTCCTAAAACGAACGCGCTAAATTAAAGATATGCGTACGGATATTTCCACCCTGATGGAAAAATCCTCCCATAGACACCATCCCAACTCCACAGCAACTCTTTCTTTCCATCTTGGGGTAAAGCCTCCTTCGGAAATATTGAAGACAATTTTCGGTCCGTCGAAATCGTATAAAAATTCCCTTCTGATGGAAAGAAATGATGGAAACGCACGAATTGAGTCCAAAGAGAGAATCTTTCATGATCAGGTGACGGCCTAGTTCTGTCCCGAGAGGAAGAAAACGGCAGCTGCTTGGAATAAAGAGAGCAATGTTCAGTCCGCAATGACGCCCTCCGGGGATGAGATCACGGTCGATTGCTACAGATTGATGCGGCATATGGTCCATTCAACTTTCGTTGCGATCTTACGAAGTACGCTCGTACTGCAGGAAAGGAAACGTAAGGGAGTTCTTGCTTATGAAGAAACATACTTTCGAGAATTAATTATGGTACCTTTCATTATCATTTGCTAATAATGGATAAAGAAAGATAGATATAAAACTTTGCACGGATAGGCGTGTCATTTCGTCATAAAGGTTAAACAGTGAATAGTAGTGAAAAATAGCAACGTGACTGGGACTCGAACCCAGGTCCACCATTTTCCGGGCAGCTATACTTCATTAATATTGAATATTCTGATACGTTTAGGTAAAGAGCTCTATCTCTAACTCTACTAAACCTATTAATAAAACGAATGAAAGCAACCTATACCTAATTACTAATAGAAATAACTAATATTATAGTCTAAAATTTACGTATTCAGACCGAACGATGTCAAACATACTCCATTCTCAGAGGAAAAAATAGTTCAAATAGGCAATCATAAACGTTAAGTTCAATCTAAAGAAGGATAAAATAAATAATTAGTGTAATAAAAATTTCAAATATATTTTTTTACTCCAAAAATAAAAGTCTCCCATGTTAAAACAGACCGTCTATTATACTGTGTGATCATTCACATTTACATCATGAGAAGCGAGTAAAACTTTCGTCTGGGGTAAAAATAAGAACTTAAATAACCTGTCTTCGTGACAATTTTATCGCGTGGAGACACGGCACGAAAGCATTCCTACCATGCAATTTTGAGAAAAGAGGAAACGTTTCAGCTGAATTCGGGGCGGGTAAAGGTAACTTGAATAAAACATTAATGTACCATACGTTACTGGTGATGAGATACAATATACCCAAAATAATTCACTGAGAAGTATCTTTAATCGATAGAATTGAACTCTTTCTGGGTAAAAACAATTTAATTGCAGTATAATAAACTCCGATGTATTGCACGTTAAAGCTACGAAGCGTTGGGGTAGATATGAGTGAAATTTTGAGGTTTCGAAAATATATACTGATCGGAATCCATTTTAATCCATACTAAGCTTTATTCAAAGGTAATGTAAGTAAAGATTATCGCAGGAATAATAAAAGTTAGAAATAAATTCATACGATGAGTCCTTACGACTTCCATTCCAGAGGTTGGACAGAAGACAGTCAGAAAATTGGACCTGGGTTCGAGTCCTAGTTATGTCACTATTTTCACCTTTTTTTAAGATTACCTCCTTGGATTATTTGAACCGAGGAAAGAAAATTTATATCCAAAGGAAGGATTCACTGGATTTGAATGAATTGTATTACTGAATTCAGTTTATAGGTAAATCGAACCTAAATACTTTACTTCTTTTTAATTAAAGAAGTCGCTAATTTTGAAAATATACTCTCCCCCTTCATAAGCATCGGTGGTTCAGTGGTAGAATGCTCGCCTGCCACGCGGGCGGCCCGGGTTCGATTCCCGGCCGATGCAACTTTTTTTGTTACTAGTCTGTTGAGGGTTGTTGAAGTTAAATTTCATTCCTATTAAGCATGAAAATACTTCCTAACCATTTAAAGATACGAATATTCAATTAATTCAAAGGAAAAGATAGCGTATCATTTCTGCGCCTCTTGCGTTTTCTAGGTTAGTTTACCAGCGTACTTTTTGCTAACGTTGAATTTCCAAAATGGATGCTTTGACACACTTTTACTTACTTGTAAGGCGTTACTAAGGAGCAACTAAAATCCCTTTGTTGCGTATAAATTATGAATGTGTATTCTTTACAAACCATCATTTACTAACGCTTTTCTGTCATGTATCAAACACAGTACTTATTAGTATTTCTGAATGAAATAGACCTTTCAGCTTCCGGAAAATGAAACCAATAAATAAGGGAATAATTACTTTTGATATAAATTTCTACAGTAAAGCTAATTGAAAAGAGAATATGCACATATATTCCACTATTATAAGAAACTAAATTAGAAACAATTTAAAGCGAATTTTATAGATATGGTGGCAAAGGAAACTTTACGTAAAATTGAAGAATAAAAAAGAGAGATTAAAGTAACAAATCTTACGCGAGGTTCCTTGTATGATGAAATGTTTGCACGAAGATACTTTCACTGGCTCTTCTCCGCATTGGATTTTCACACGGTAAGGTCGTCTTCGATAAATAGCATGTCTGTAAAAAAATCACGATCAACTTTTACTTTAAAGGCAAAAGCTTAATACAAGTAGAATGAGTGAGATTTCAAAGAAATATAACATCCACCCTTGAATGTTTATAATTTTTAAATAATATATTTTTAGTACCTCTAATCCACTTGAACATCAATCTTAATATGAAATATCAAACATCTATGCAGTTCATGTTATCCAACTTGTGAATAATACCCCCAGTAAGTTGAGATAAATTTCAAGTTTCATCTTCATAGGATAGTGAAAGCCAAGTGTCTAAAAAAGCCATCTATCCTTGTTATTTATCATGAACTACTAACTTCAAAACCCAAATAATAGATAGTCTTTCATGTCACTAATTGGATGGATATTAGGAAACTTATCACTTGTTAAAAAGGTTAATAGTTTTGAAGCCTCTTAAATAGATAGTTAACAGAGGAAATTCAGTAGAAAAAATCAAACATTTAGCTAACCCTTTGAACGTTCTTGAAATCAGGATAAAGGGT
Source organism: Pantala flavescens (assembly GCA_020796165.1). Classification (NCBI taxonomy): domain Eukaryota; kingdom Metazoa; phylum Arthropoda; class Insecta; order Odonata; family Libellulidae; genus Pantala; species Pantala flavescens. Next base: position 5,088,263 of record CM036888.1, read on the forward strand.
TATCCTAGCACAATCAGCTCACGAAGCTGAAATATTCTAAGTATTTAACAAACCCTACTCACACCCCTTAAGGCGGGTTGTAGGGAATCGATGTAGACGTGGACAGGAAAATAGTCAGATAAGACCGGGACTCGAACCCGGATCTATAAGACTTTTTTTACGTCCGTTAAACCCTGAGAATATTCTTGAAATCATTATCTAGCTAGCATCGCAACTAAGCCATAAGAATAGTAATCGTTTTCCTTTAAATAAAAACGAATATAATCTTCAGCATTACTTCATAATAGATTTGTTCACGGCAAGAGTTATTTCTGCTCATAAGCCTCATGAATCGAAACACTTGTCCTCGTTCGGTTTACCCAAGCTTTACTCAGTCAATGATCACACTTAACACGATTAAACTTACTTCCCTAGAATTACTTGTTATTGTTTATTCATAATTATGGCTTTTTTATAGATTCGCCTCAAATAATTAACTGTTTCTCTTTTGGTAGCTGTAAAACTCCCCCGATTCGGAATTAAGGTTCGAACAAATCACTCGCGGCTATGTACGAGCGGTTTAATTTCGACGCTTTAGAAAAGTAAGGCGGCAACACTGCAGCGATCCCTTAAGTGTTCATCATTAACTTTATTCGAACCGAATTAAAATCTCGGCAGGGTACGATCGGGAAGAAGGGGTTTAGGAGAACATCTGTGCACGATCATCCAATCGAGATCCTACTCTACGAGGCGATGAGTCAGGGGAAACTTCATTGAGGGCACAGCGGTTAGGAAAAGAGAGAGAATGTCTCGCGAGGGGTCGATGGGAATCGCCTTCAGAGGCCAGAAATGGGAAATGTTGACCGCGAAAGGAAAAACGACAAAATAGTATAGATTTAGCTTGAAACAACACGATACCGAAAAAATGGCGGGCCTTCCGGTCACGAAGAGCGAAAACGTTGGGATGTAATTTTTTCCACTAGTTTCTCCAAACGATGAATGAATTGCTGTTTTTAGCTTAGGGGAACAATCCAAACTTGAAATTTTTTAAAATGTTTGCATTTCATGATTTAAAATGATTACATTTTATAATAAGTGTAGTTGGGTTGAGATACTTTCGAAATTTTTTATTCATCTTTTCGAACGATTCCTTGACTCCTTAACTGTGTTTCGATCAAATATATTTATTCGATAACTGATCTAATTTATCTGATTTTATGAAGATGTGCAACCACATCATAATGATATGTCTTGATCAATAATAAAAGAATGACAGCGAGTTGCAAGAATTCGATTCGACTTATTGTTAAACAACCCCATTTCACTCAAACTCCTTATACGGTGGCTATGTTTAAAGTAATAAAGCGGTGATTTGCATTTCTCAAGATGAGTTTACTACATCATTAGAAATACTATTAAATAAAAAGTTAGTTACTCTCCCTTTTGTATTTTTATCCTGATTGTTTTGATAGATTTGTTTATTTCTTTATCTTATATTTATTCTGCCGTGAATCACATCTTATTCTTTTATTTGATTCACTTTTCCTCCCATAGTTATAATGGTTATAATAATAGGTTTATATTGATGTTCATTGTTGAAGTTATACGCTTCGTAGATCATAGGATTATGCATCGAAAATGAGAATTTTTATCAGCCGTTCATACGTGGTTAGCAAGGAACGATATTTTACGAGTGGATAAAGAGGTACCAGTTTTTTCTACGGCTCGATCTTCCATCCCGTTACATTACGAATCGCCGAATAAAAAGTAAGCTTCTGCGGCCCCGAAAACTAAGTGTTCTTTTTCTGCATCAATCGCCAATCGTATCTTTCCATTGCAAACAGCGTTGCCCCCCCGACAGCCGCGCTGAATCAGCAGCTGTTTTTGCTACGGTACGTAACCGAGGAGGCGAGGACAAACTTTTCAAAGCTCGCGTAGATCGTGCGACACCACGGGACGGTATGTAGGACACGGGACAAAGTGCTGGGAGCGGACTTAAACTGTTCCGTAATTGAAGCGAAGTATGGGCGAGTCGAAGACGGGGGAGTTAGGCATTCCAGAGGCCACCGCCTAACGCAAGTTAGTCCCACTTACGAATATGGGTGTCAGCACAGTGCAGGCGTTACCGAAAACTTCGCGGGAGTTCTTTCATTATTTCGGGACTCTCCAACGTTGCTTGTTTTCTTCTTCTTACGCGATCGAGTTATGTTCTGTCATCGAGAAGCTTCGTGCTCGAGCTAGAAAAATCTCAGGCAGAAAATATATATTAAGTAGGACTCCACTCACGCCGAATAGAGATAGTATTTTAATTCAATTATTTATGAGTGTAATAAATTGGGAGACGGAATGAGTTCGTTGAACGAAATTAAGAACATTTCTATTTTTACGTTTACTTTTCACTGTAACTATGGATTTGGATTACGTGGGAGACAAGTACCGAGTTTATTTCTTCTTCAGTAACATCGAAAACTACAAATTGTTCTAACAAGGAGATATAATCGATTCATTACAGATATATCCGTAGAATTCCCATTTCTAGTGCAGATATAGTTGATAAATATTTTTTTGTACCCTATCCTCTTTCATCTATATTCAGGATTCAATACCCTCGAAACTGATATTCATATACGTATTTCCCGGACTACATTTTTAACATTGTGCTGAGTCATTCATCCTACAGTACTTAAAAATTTCAGACCAGGCCTCATATATATTTCCTCAGATAAGTCGTATCATTGATCATAAAATTTCTGAAAACGAAAAAAATGCAACAGTAAACCGTCAGCTTTTTCCCCTTTATCAATTGGGGCTGATTGTAATTTGCATTAGATCATTTCAGTGCTTCACTATTTTTCTGTAAGATATTAAAGCACTATTAACAAATGATAGTTGATATTTTAAGAATATCTGTCTTACACTACAATAATTTGAGCAAAGTATTTCCAAGGTTATTTTAGTTCTAATTTTTTTGAGCCACTCACATGATAAATTAATTATAAAATTTATTATAAAAACTGAAAAGAATTAGAAAAATTATTCCATCATGTTGCTGTTAATGAAAATGACAATAAAATCACTATGTTATGATCAAAAAGCACAAACAAATATTGAGCTATTTTGAGGGAATCCTAAGGTGAATTTATGAACTGCATAAACATTTACATGCAAACAACTACCAGAAAATTGAAGATCCAGCAGCTAAAGTTTATAGGAAGAAATAATTTTTAATACACTGATTGGATACATATCATTAAGGAAAATGAATCATGCATTGCATCAACTGATATTATTTTTATAATTATAGAAATGGAACTGAAATATTTATTTAATTACTATATACATCTTTTTTATTTTGACTACTATACTCATTATCTATTGGTTTGAGGTTTTCTGGTTACCCGTCCTAATAAAGAAGTTATTTTTTTGACTCCTTCAGTAAAATATGGTGAGCTTGTTTGAGATATGAAGAGATAAGTAAAAGTAAACTGTGATTTGAAATATCAACATCCTGAAGATAGCATAACACACTACATACTTGGTTACTAAACTTTGGAGACACTAATTGTGACTTATAAAGAATGATGATAGTCTTCTTTAATAAATACTGATATCTTAAGTGTGATCAGTTCTCCCATCAGGTTAATAAATAAGCTTTTTAGAAAGCCAGATAAAGTTTCAGGTGTACTTTAAATATGTAGTTATATTTACCACATATATATATATATATATATATATATATATATATATATATATATATATATATATATATATATATATATAGTTGGCAACACAACAAGGTTGACAAACTTGTTGCTCAGCTTTAATTTTTATGCAAAAAAATTTTAAAAAAACATTTATCAATGTCAATTTCATCATTTAATTGTAATTGCTTCATTTTTATGTGAAACATGGTATGTTACGTACAATTTGGTTGACTATTATTTAGTTATATAGTATTATCAATTAATCAATAAAAGTATTCTAATCCATCTAATATTTAGGTAAATACATGAAGGTTCTAGATATTTTAACTAAATTATTAGTACAGAATCATCTAAATTACTCATGCAATATACAATACTTATGATTATTTATAAATATTTTATACATGCTGATCAAAAAGACAATGAAATGATAATTACAGTTAGTATAAATTAGCTACACCTATTACTGATTAATCTCAAATGATTGCTTATAGCATACTCTTTAAATTTGATTTAAATACACTCTGGGTTAGTGGATTTATTAACTACATAATAAAACTGATGGAAATATAAACTAGGATTGCAAAAGTTTTTTAGAAATTTTTGAAATGATGCTGGAATATTGGACCTGAAATTGTATTCTTGTTGATTGATATGCAAGCTCTGTCAACAGCTTTTGACATTAAAGGTGGGCCACAGCTGAATATCCCGATCCTTTTAGTCTGCAACAGAAAAAAGGGTTTAATTATAGAGATCAAAACAGCAGATTTTAGTCAATAAAATACTATGGTCATAGAAAAAGTGTATTTATTCAAAATACTTACTTTACTTAATATTTTACTTCAAAATAAATACTTGCCTTCGAATGTATAACCTGAAGTGATGCAAAGAATTCTGCAAAATCCGGCCTCCCAAAATGTGTTTGTGCTTTCAAACCAGTAAATAAGGAACGAGAACACACTCTTTGAAAATGGCGTTCACATATGTACTGAAAAATAAATTAATCAGAATCTACCAGTTAGTAATGAAACAGAGTCCAAAATATTCAAAACGGAAAGCTGACATTATTTTTAATATTATTTTATGCATATTTATTATGCTTAGGGTGATTCATTGTATAATAGAATAATTTCTCCAATATTAAGATACTTAAACTTCTCTATTGAAATAACTATTTTCCATAACATTGCTATTTGAGCAGCAAAACTTTTGAACCAATAAATTTAAATAATATGTGATTTTTTCTAAAATAGCTAATATCGGCTTAGATTTAGAAGGTGCAATTTTAGTTTTGAATAATACAATATTCAGTAAAATTATTTGTTTTTTCAACCTTTGCATTTTATATCCTTCAATTCAAATCAATTACATTATGATTCAACATAAATGAATCTCACTCATATCTCACCATGAAATACACTTGTATTAACAGCTCCAAATAGGTTATCATACTCTTTAATGTAAATACTATTAAATATAATAAATACACACATCTAAAAAAACTCACCAAGAGGATTGTCCTCAGGTCAAACTTTTGATAAAATTGGGTAACAAAAATATGGACGGAAACTACATGACCTTTGTCTGCTAGCTCCAGTTCTCTGATAATGTCCACAAGCCATTCAAAATGCTTTTGGGTTCTGGTGACCCAAACAAAATAAACCTGAAACAGTCAAACAGAGTATTTAGGCTAAGTGCAGGATTCCAAAAATCAACATCACTCAATTTCATGAAAAAATTGCAAGAATACAACTCATGTACATGAATATTAATGTTACCATGGATGATAATAAAATTTAATTTCAGGAGAAATATTAAAAATATGCCATTGCCAGAGATTAAAAATATTTCACAGTACAAAATAACTATATCTAAAAAATATAAATTTAATTAATTTAGAAAGAATGAGGAAATTGTCAATTCTTTGGCTTTGAAGTTCAAGGGAAAAGTTTACTTTATATAAAAATTAATTGAATGGCTATGAACTAATGTTACATGAATAAGTTATGAATACTTTTAATTTTAATTTAAAATTTTGCATATATATATGTCAATAAAGTTATGATGAAAGTAGATTTATTTATGAGCGAAAGTGAATTATAAAAAACGTAAAAGGTAAAGTTTTTGCTGTCCTCTGTGGCAGAGTGGTTAGCATGCTAACTTTCTAACACCGAGGTCCAGGGTTGAAATCTAAGAGGAAATTCACCCCTCAGGATATGGATGTTTGTGTACATCCATTGATGAGTAGAGTACCACACTGTAATTGTACAAAACTTGGATGTTTTTGTGGTCTTTGTTAAATTAATAAATCAATGTTATATCTATCAAGTACCTTCTTGCATGTAGACTCCAGATTCATATTGGATCTGAAAACTATGTCTTTCAATATGGATGCAAATGGTGTGACACCAATTCCCCCACCAATGAGAATGGATACTTCATACTGGTACCAATCCTGATGACCTCCACCAAACGGGCCATCAAGGTATATCTATAAACATAAACAATCGATAAGAAATACATCACATTCAACATGCAATATGGATTTAACTTAGACACACTAAACATTACATTTTCCAAATTAATTCTATAACAATATAATTTTGTGTTTGATTGTCGACCTTACATCACTATTTTGGAATTGCTCTGAAAATTTTTTTTACAAACCTTTGGATATGGTGCTGTTCGTAGGAGACTGGGATCATATAATGTTCTTATATGGGTGGTCCATGGCCCAACTGCTCTTATATGAACTGTGAGATTTGATTCATGAGGAGCTGATGAAAGAGTAAACGGATGAAACTCAGTTGCACTAATAGCTGGACATGAGATTCTAACCCATTGACCAGATCTGTACTCAAAATTGCAAGGCCTCTTGAATTCCAACATGGTGACACCTAGAATGGACAAATTAATTTGGCATAATTGAGCACCTATCTCACTTAACTAGACATTATGATTAATTATATCATCAATAAAATATATAAAGCTATCCTATTTATTATTAATTGGTAAAGAGAGACTACACTTATTGAAACCCCAAAAACATAATTTTTGCCTACTATCAACAACAGTTATTTTCACAGTTTGAATAACATAATGAACTAGCTATCAATTGACAATACCATTCTGAACCTAAGTAACTATGTAACCAGATAAATAAGAGAAACTGATTCAATAAACTGCATAAACATCTACCTATAGTAATTTTACATTAAAATTTTAATTTATTTTAAACTTAATTTCCTAAATTAGAGTAAAAATGATAAATGTATAAAAATGATAAATGTATAAAAATGATAAAGGTGCAAAGTTGAAGTTAAACTTTGCATGAATAGCTAATGCAGCTAATAATCCCAGGATTTTAACAGATGAGAAAAAAGTTATGACCAGGATTCAAACCTGGATCCACAGGAAAGTCTCAGAGGCTAAAGCCATCAATCAGTATGGAAATGGAAGGACCATAGTTTCAGTCCCAGGCCTATTAATCTTTTTTCATTTCAGTTAAAATCATGGGAAAACAAGATAAGTTTGATATATTATTTAAATGGTGAAATGATGAATATAAAGATGAATATATAGCATCTTTTAAAACAAGGTTTTATTATTTTGAAAGTTATCATTGGATAGATTGTGGCTTTTTCATTATATGATTTTAAATTTCAGACCTACTTAAAAAAGTTTTTTATTTGATTTGATTGCAAAATAATGATTACTATTTATACATATAAATGCCTAATTTGTATTAAAAGAACTATAATAATTAGAATGAACTCACTTGATGGTAATAATTCAGCCTTTAGCACTGGAATCTCAACTTTTTTCCTTGAAAGACTAATTAGATAGTCAAACGTAAACAGAAAACATGGTCCAATAAAGAAATATTGAAAAAATGGCTCCTGAAACAAAGATCAAAAAGCGGCATGATAGATATGTCTACAGAATATATAATTGATTTAAATAGTAAACTCTATTATATTCTATTCTAGCAAAGAGAAAATATTCGTTTACAATAATTATTCAGATATATTTCCTTTAATATATCATAGTCTAACATCAATTGGACATCACAAAGATAATATGTATGCAAGGCTTCATAAAAATGTATGAAAAATGGAGGCTAAAATTTTTAACATTGAATATATATTTACATAAGAAATTTAAAAACAAGTTAAAACCAGAGTGAGGATTTGGAAAAAATCTTTTGACGTGATTTTACATAGATCATAACCATTTTAAAAGATTAAATTATTCTTTTATTGCCGAGTGCTAAATATGGGAAAAGACAAATTCAAAATAATATTTTTTTCAATATGTCATTTTATACCAAGCCAAAAAGAATTTTAGAAAAATAATTCTATTGCTTTGAAATTTAAAAAATTTAAACTGACTCCCAAACTTAATATAATTTAGAATAAGATACATAACTTAATAAGTTCTTCAACAGTTTCTCAAAATAATGTTCTAAACTTAAATAAATGCTAAATTTTACATACCTGAACAATCCTTCCTAATCCATGTATAACCATCAGAATGTATACAAGTGGATATAGAGAGTGAGCATACCAAAAAGAACTATATAATCTCTCTCTCGCATAAGGCACAGAAAATATTCCAATTATAATAACCAAAATAGTTAAAAATACACCAGTGATACCAGTGATGGTTTCCCAGCACCAGTAATTAAACTTAGGTATCTCATGTGTCCTGCAAAAGGATATACACATAAATTTTGGAGAGTAAGAAATTTATCCTTAACAGTAACAGTAATTAACAGACATGGTATTTCATTAAAGGTATAATGTGTTAATCACACACTCATAACTTGAAATGTACCTTTGTATTTGTTCTTGTATTTTCACTATCACTATATTTCATATAATGGAGCACATTTTTTATTTTTAGATAACTAGTCTACAATTTAATGAAATTATTCATATCGAAATTGTGGCAAATTCCATTCATCTCATTATAATTATCAATTTAAATAAGATTGGTTTATCAACCACATTCACAGCACACCAAAATAAAATCATAGATCTGTTAACTTTATTAATTAAGTTAACTAATACCTACTTCATGTACATTAGAAATTAGAGTATTTCTTAATTTCAATGAGTAGAATTTATTATCCTTGAACACACATTAAAACCCAATTTTCAGAGATGAAATAGAAATAAATGAAATATAGATAAGTCAGAAAGAAATGCTCAAACATATTACTTACGCATGATAGAAGTTCCTGAATAAGCATGTAAGATCATCTGATGTTTGAGTTGAAATGTGGTAAAAATTAAATGCGTGCCCAATCACATGCAAAGCTGTGAAATAAATTTACAGTTAAAATTATTCATTCATCATGCAGTTAAAGTTATTCAGTATCATTGATTTACAGATTTTTCAAACAATCAAAAGATATGTAAGGTACAGGTAGAAAATTAAATTTATCCTGCAAAATATCACCATTTATGGAAATGAAAATTTTGACTCAAATTGAAGCAAAACTTACAACAAAATCTTTACTTAAAAATAATAACTGATACTTACGGAACTAAATCTGATATCTTACCTGTAAAGAACAGTGCCCATACTGCAATGTATTTATGCATATAAATAAATGAATCAAATGGAATATGTTTGTTAAAGAATGTCTCTCTCATGAGAGTGATGGTATTTCTGCACATTGTCAGAAGTAAGGTTGAATAAGTAAACATCATAGCAGATGCTGCACCTCTAGTGATAGCAACTCCTTTGCCTACAATCCTTCTTAGTCCTGTATGTTCTCTCTCAACATTGTAATCTGAATGATAGAAAAAATCACATACAGAGATATTAAATAACGTTTCAGACATATTATATAATACATCCAGATATGGTACGTCTAATTGATACTTTCTGTGCTTTTATTTTCCAGAAAATGGATAAAATAAACAGAAATATATACAACAGCTTAATTTTTTATCTTTTGGAAAATGTATAGTTATGGTAAGGCTGCAATTAGTTACACTAATATAATAAAGATTGGAATTAAGAGGAATATAGAAATACATTGATGATAAATGATAATAGTAATTCAACTGTAACCATGTAGTTAAATTATTACAAATTTATCATCATCTTGAAAACCAAAGACATTAGAACCATTCCAACCACTACTCAATTGGAAAGCTAAGATACAAGTTCTACTTAAATTTCATGCAAAATAATTTAGATGCTGCTAGTTTCAAATCTATTTACATATATATAGACATAATACTCTATAATCCATTGATTATATTAATCTGGAATACACTACATTTGATTTTTAGATTTATTGTGTGGTAATAATGTAGCTTAATAATTAGTCTTCTTCACATACCAGGCAAATAGAAACATTAATGGATGACTATTTAAACTTATTGTCATAAATTTATTTTTAAAATATGATTTTAATGTGAGTTAATAGATATGTATTTAATAAGGTAAATGTAATTATTTTAAATTTATAAATGTTGTTATTAATGTGATAAATGGTTGAATGAACAATTGGTGAAGAGAATAATTTTTAATATAAATCCTTCATAAAATTCAGTAATAAAACTTCACTCTATCTTCTGAAAACCTAAATAATATTCTTCTAGGTGTATGCATATTTAAGGTTATACTATTGAGGACATGAATTAATTATCATGAAATTTTAAGGACAATTATTCCCCAGCAAGAAACTTCTTCATTAAATATGAAAAACTATTAATATTTAGTGTCTTACTTAAGCTGAAAACTCTTCTTTTTCAAAAATCCTCCATATTCTCCATGAGAATTAATATTTAGAATTACAATGAATAATATAATTATTCCACGCTTAAAATTGAATCAGTTGAGGAAAAATAGTGATTAAATAGTTATATTCTCTTTACACTTCAACAGCTATTTATAGCTGCATGTCATGTATACTTCAATATCCTTACAATAGTATCTTTCTCCAAAAATTCCAAGCAAAAATATTGTATACAGGCAACCCCAGAAGATTTGCTTTGCATAATTGTCCAAATATCGTTTCAGTTGATTAGCGTGTACACTTCTGTTGGAGGAGGTTGAAGTTATAACTCTATCCTGTCTTTCATCAATACTTTTGTCTGCATGAGATGTAGTAGCTCCATCTCCTTCATCATAATTTCTGTGGACAGAGAGAAAATGAGTATGCACATATACCATACTATTTTTCTGAGTGACCAATAAGAGCCTGTATATAAAATAAAATAGTAGAACCAAAAATGTATCTTTTTTCTAGGCATTCTGGAAAAATATTTGTCATTAATTTACAAATTTTTCCTTATAACCCAAGTTTACCTCAAATGTAAACAGATAACTAAAAGTAGCTCATAAAAAATATTGCAAGCAAAATAAATAATGTCTTTAAAATATAAGTTATTTTTGTATTTTTATGATCCAAAACTGCTGTGTTTGTAATTCATCCGACTAATAAATTATGCTTCATTAACGGTGTTTTAAGTCTTTTTAGGTCAGTTAACATATTCATCAAAGCATAGAATCAAACAATTATTTAAAATAATTAAGCTAAATGAGTTTAAATGCAAGGAATTGATTTGATTAGATTATTTAATAGAGAAATGGATGCTAAAATAAAAAACATGATTATCAATTAATACAATGATATGTTACAATTTGAGGAGAGGATTAAGTCTTACTTGTACATATTTTGGGCCATATCATGCATCATTTCCACAGAGGACATACGATGTGTGGTGACTTTCATTTGATTTTCACTTGGAAGCCCACCAAAGTTCAAATTCAATAACCCAATCTTTTCCTTGTAATCCACTAAGAGTTTTTGAAAATCTTCCAAATCTATAGCATCCTGAAACATGAAAAATTACTAATTATGTTTGAAAGTCAGGTAAAGAAGATCACTGAAATTTGGAAAGGTAAAGAATGAACCTTTAGAAGTGTTAGTTCCAAATTCAATGATTAGATAATTATTTAGGAGCAAGCTTTTTCCTTTGATGTATTTTTATATTTATATAAAAATAAATACTCATATAATCCATAAAATTGTTTATATTATACTAGATTAGAAATGGATGAATGAATATTGGACTTGAGTATAACATCAATATATCTTTATAATACAGGAACTTAGCTTCTGGAAGAAAAACATTGAGCAATTAGAAACTAGAAACTTTCTGATATAATATTCATTTTGTTCTTTTTCGAAACGATATTTAATATTTAAATTAAATAACTTTTCATACACTCCCATATAAAGATTTTATAGCAACATCTTTTGCCAACAAACTGGCATCTTCAGGCCTGTGAGAGTTTAAGAACAGTTATTTTGATTTAGAGGCTTTCCACATGGCAATGCCTTTTTATACTGAGTTTACATCATGTTTTATCTTTTATCACCTTATCTGTCAATCCAGCCTCAAGCATCATAGAGTGAATTACTTGTTCCAGTTGGTCGTCTTCCAATTCTGCACTAACTGTATCCATCAAAGATCTGCAAAAATTAAGCATAATACCTGTAAATTAATCACTCTTATTTATTAAGAGTGGAATTTTGAATTTATAAGCTCACTTACTTTATCATGTTTATAAAATCTGCCTTTGTGAGATATCCTGTACCATTAATATCATACATATCAAACATCAATTTTGCCTTTTCATCTGCAGTTCCTAGTAACATATCAAAGACATTTATAAGTCACTCAATATACTTCTTTACTAACAAGCACAATTTAACAGCATACATTATTAATTAAATATATACATAAAAGTCATGATAATTACAGTACTTACCTTTGGAAAAGAATACCAAAATATTGACAAATTCTCTGAATGAAATAAATCCATTTTTGTCTTTATCTACCAGGGCAAACATCTGTAATAAATCAATTAAGTTTAATGAAAAATAATTATAAAGCTAGATTACTATCTCATGAATTATATATATATAAGTATAATAGGTATATATGTATGAATTTACAACCTACATCAAAAATTAAAAATTACCTTGATGACAAATTCAGATGAAGGCTTCATGCTCAGAGCATCAGCAAATTCATTGATAGTAAGCTCAGTATAAATGACATCTCTGGCAGCATTGGAATCCAAATTCAGTATTTCTTCCTCTGAATGATTAATGTTGAAAGCCTTAAATCAAGAAACAATACCTAATGACACAATTTACACGATAGATTAGACTGAAAGATAAGTAAACAAAATTCAGGTGGATTACAAATACAGCAACAGGACTCTTAAATCCCTGAAATAATATGAAAGGAAGCCTGTGCAGGAGGAAATGAGTAACTTATCTATCTGTTGACAAACAAATAACAGCAGATTCATTCAGTTAATCTTCATTTAAACTTTTCACTGCAGTAGTAGACAATATTAACTTACAATACATATTTCTTTAATTTAATTACTTGTCAATCATCTATCTCACAGACAGAACAGTATTTACAATTGCATAATGTATTTTACAAACTACCTATAAAGTCTACAAAATATATTGCAGCTCATTGATTCTCAAATACACTTAATTTAAACTCAAAATTAATAAATTTTAAAAAATACTTTAACGACAATAACAAATAATAAAGAGTTAACTTAGGTGCTGGATTGTAATTTTTAGGATTCTCTCATCTGCTTTGAATTTCCCTCTGTGATTTTTTCATGAGATACACAATTTTGCCAAAACATAATCTCTTCAAGTTTTATTTTCAAGGTGTGGGACTGGAAAATAATCATATGGGATCATATCATATGGAGGAAAATATCTAACCTGTGAAAAAACAACCCTGAAAAACATTTCTAGTCTCTGCTGTCGATCCTCCTTTGTAACAGCCTGATGCAAAGCAGCTTTCAGTCGCATCTTCACTTTTGCTATGGCGATTTCCACATCTACCACAAAAGTGTCCAGTAGCTGTAGAAAACTCTCCCTTTGAAATTCATTATCAAACTTCACAATCTAAAAAGAAAATTTGAATGTGAATTCTTAATAGAATTAAAGAAATCAATTAGTGCATTTGATTTTCATGATAATAATCATTCTAGCATAAATTAAATTATATCCTGAGGTATCCTAAGTTCTTAAAAACATCAATCTTATGATAAAAGAATTATTCACAAAAAAAATTTATCATGGCATTGTTCAGATATATGTTTCATACTTGTATAGATCATGATACATCACTTACATGGTTATGTAATTTTTATGTGCTAAACAAAAATGATTTTTATGGAAGAAACTTGAGAAATAAAGTTTTTCATTGATAGCAATATAATGCATGTTTATCTATAATGCATTTTATATACATCAGCATGAGACATACGAGCATTTAATCTATTAGAAATAAAATTTCTAAATTATCAAGATATGGAAGCATAATATGCTGATAATATTTCAGGGTATCATATTTAACTCACCAAGTCAAAGTCATGGCTAACCCTTAGCAAAAGATGTGTGCTATTAGTTGTAATAAAAACTTCTAGGGTTGGAGTGTGAGCTACATCCATCACTCTTAGAAGATCTCCCTTCTGACTTCTTATTTGTATTTGTTTCTTCTGGGAAACCAACAGTATAACTACTCTGCGAGTGCCATCCTTTTTCCCCATCCATTCCTCCACTAACAGTGAAAATGTTGAAATAGCATAAATTTAACATCTTTAGTGTATGATGTCTCTCTAAAAATAATCACATTAATTAAACCATGTTATATTAATTTTCAAAATGTTTGCCTAAATCAATTTCTAACATTCTTAGAAAATAAAAATAAAGTCCACATTAGATTCAAATAATTATAATTATAGATAATGAAAAATGTTAATTCTTGATTTACAACTGAGTATTAAAACAAAATACACAAACCACAATTACAGAGGTGAAAAAGTAATCTTTCAACGATAAAAACTTATGCGATGAATTTCATTATTTATTTTTCTTTTAGTTTGGTTTATTCCCTGTGAATGATGTATTATATCTATCATGCCTTAAATATTCATTGAATTTAATCTTGATATATCACTATATACAATGTTCTTTTTGATGAAAAAGAATATTTTTATTTCTTGGAGTTTTAGGAAAAAAGCAGTACATCCAATTTTCTGAATGAAAGATTTGTAAGATTAAATATTTATGTATATAAACATATGCAGTGATATTCATATTTATATGAACAGCTTTAAGAAAACTGTAATTTCATTTTTTTCATCAGTTGAAGCTTTAAGGTTTCTAATACAGAAGTTAGAGGTAAAACATACCTGAGAATGGAGAACTGGATTCCAAACCAGAATTAGACTCTCGAACTCTTCCAGCAATTCGAATATTTTTCTTGGACTCCAATTTCTCTTTCCAGTTGACAAGTAGGAGTAGAAGGCAAACTAATCCTATATAATAGTTTAGAAGAAAGTGGTTAAAGTCTTTAGTGGAAATCTATATTTATGGTGCTTTTGGTAAAATTATGCATAACTGATCTATGATGTTGATGGGTTAATACAGCTACAATATTTTTAGCTTCAGATATCATTCTTAATGATGTATGATAATAACTTCTACACTGAGAAATAAAAATTGACATTGAAAGAAACTATGAAAAATACAGGAATAGAAGGGTTTGTGAACAAAAATAACAAAAAGAATTGTATTTCAAACTCATAAAATTCAAACTGAGGAACATCAAATGTCTTCATTATAAAGATAAATACTCACAGAGCATTTTAAATCATTATTTTTCAATTCAAACTTCAAAATTATCTAAGGTTTTCATTTATCATAAATTACATTGAGCTGTGATGGCAAACATATTGGGGAATCATCATAATGAATAAAAAATTATCATCATCGTACTTGACTTATCTAACTTATCATACATCTCAAATCAAAAATCAGATCCTTTTCAGGAGAGTAACAGTTTGCAATACTAGTTCTATGCTTCTCACTTCTAAAATAAATATTTAGAGAATATAATATACTTGATTGCTCATAGTAACTTGGTTACAAATTTTTCCAAATTACATCATGAACTTACCGCAAACAATCACACCTATTCCTAGAAAGGTAAGGATGTATGGATATTCACTACCACTAAAATAATCATATGTTTGAGGCTCAGTACAGGGTTCAACCTTGGACTGAGTCAAAGGTGGCAAAAAGTAACAGTGTTCACTCAAATTTTCCACAGGATGTGAGCATTCATGCACTTTTTCTAAAAGGTGATGGCAGCGTTCGTTCACATCATCCACTACAAGGAAATAGGAAAAAACCAGTACTTTTAATACAAAGACATACATTCTAACAGCAATAAAAGCTGAAATAATAGAAAAGAATGCATATTTTTCCTTAAGCCTGCAAAATTTTGGCAAATATTGCATTATCATATTGAATGAACATGGAGGGTTACATCTCACTGAATTCCAGTCCTTTTTAAGAAGAAAAAATTACATTATATTCCTAAATATTTCATTTGCACATATTAGTGCTATTAATGACAAATTACAATTGAACTCGTAAAAATTTTATTAGTGATGAAATTCTTATAAAGAAGTTAGTAAATGCAACTTACAGTCAAGAGGAACTCTAAATGGATTAGGCTGAATGTCATCTTTAGCCATTTTGGTGATTGCTATTATAATATCATAAATAGTAAGCTGCTCAATCCTTTCAATTTCTTTATCACTAAATAATCTGGAATATAGATTATGCAGAATTTAGAAAAAATTTAATTTTAATAATTACTTCGGCAATAATGAATATTTTATAATTTACAAACTCCTAAAAGCTATATATTTTTCATTGAAATATACTTTTAGTAGGATCTTGGTTTATCTTTAAGTACCTACACTTAAAACTCAAACCCTATAATTGATATTTCATAATTTGAAGTAATATTCCAAATATATCGCAATATTTTATTTTAAATTGCACTTTCCAGTTTAAGACATCTAAAAACATACAAAAAATGAAACATCTCAGATTTATATGATCTGAGACTTCATCAGTAACCATAAAAATTAAACTTTAAACAAGAACGGTCTTTTTCCTTTAGTTAAGAGAATTTAATTATTGAAGCTTACCCATTTCTTCTATTTGCATACCAAAATCTGTCCCCATCTCTTATCCTCTTAAACTGATCCTGAATAATGGCAGTGAAGAGTTCACCTGGTCCTTTGTTGGTTTCTAACAACCCACCAACCCAAACATCAACATCATCAATAGAATTGTAGAGCTTTTTTAATTGAGAAATGAGCTGAAATTCAACAAAAAATGAAAAAATCTTATTCTTTGTTTGATTAAATTTAAATTATTGTTTAGAAAATATCTATGGAATTGACAATTCATGAAGATGAAAGTATAGTCATTTTAGATTAACTATTCCAAAAATCTGATTGAAAACCAAGAACATAGATAGCGGTTTAAATTTCTACAAATAAGCAACAACGAAAATGCGTAGCAGAAAGTCTTCACAGGAGATCAATCAAATTAATTCATCACTGTTTTGAATTACCAACTCTTCTACATTATTATTATAAAAAAATCAACCAAGTTGTTTGCCTGTGTTGATTTTCTGCATTTAATTTGCTGGAAAAGAACCAAGACTGTAAATAAATCCTATAGAAGATAGAGAAAATATTTTTTGACATTTACATTACATGAATGAACATAAAAATTGAGATATGGACATAAAAATGAATGAATATAAAAATGAATGAACATCAAAATGGAGATATGTTTTCGTATTAATTATTCATTTTAAAGATAACAAGGTTCTGCTGAGATTATATAGTAGTAAGAAAGCTACGTACGTCTGTATTGCCTTATAACCTACCTGTGGATGTTTTCCAAGTTCTTCAAAAGTATTTACTCTTTCCAGGCCAAAGGATACTCGTGCTGTATTGTAATCAGGAATTCCATGATCTCTTCCTCTTTGAATATTCAATGCCATTAGATCTCTTCTTGAAAACTCTAAGGGACCAAAAACCCTGCCTAAGAAATAAAATAAAGTTTATGAATTACTTTCACCTTTCATATGGTTTATATTTGCTACTACATCTTTTTCTCAGACTTAGAGGATGGATCATAAAGAAAAGCTTAAATGTTGGTGGTATACAAAAGCTTAATCCAGATGGTGATCAAGGAAATTTTTCTTCAAATCTCTTTTAGTATCAGAAAATTTCAATTGAAAGCTAAAAAATTCTAGGTCTAAAAGTTAAAAGTGCTCTACAAATACATTCTTTGTGATATGTTGATATACTAGCATTGATAAATAAGGATAGATTTTTAAAATTGGTGCAGTCAGACATCTGACTACAGAGCTAAAAGATCTATGTTAATTCACGCAGTAGATTTTAGAGCTGGAATCATGGACAGATATACAGTACCAAGTACAAACTGAGAAAGGAAGGAATATACTAAAATATAACTTGATATGATCATCGGCAATGAAAATTTTTTTTCATTATTAAGTTAAAAATTGTAGCCATATATGAACCAAAAATACAGTATTTAAATCTAATAAGGATATTTTTCCGGGTGATGAAATTCAAAGATTGTTATAGTTAAAATCATGAACAATCAATGTCTGAAATAAGTGTTTTAATTATTATTATTAGTGTTAATGGTATTGAAAATTTACTGAGCGTCAGAATTTTCATCTGCTGGAAATTCAATTACTAGAAAAAAGAATGAAAAATAATACTTTCATAAAGAAAGGCTTAGTATGAAATGAGGAATACCTCTCAAATCTTCCACTATGACATTGTCTTCTTTTTCTGCAGCCTGAAAAGCCATTCCCATAAGTAAGCGGTCAATGTCTACAAATTCAACAGCACTGTAGTTGGCCAGAAGGGGTTCCTACATAGCAATATACATGATAAAGTTAATATTCTAATTAATGAGGTATTATGCAGAATAAAGATACTAAGTGAAAGCTCAAACAATTTACAAAGGCTATTCTAAAGACTTCCTTTTTGAATATAGAAAACATGATACTTTTTTATTTAAATTTTTAAGAAAAAAAATTATACATAAAATTTCTAATTATAAAAATGCAATAGAAAGAGATTTGATAACCATTATTGTGATTAATATAATCAATTGTTAAATATTATGAGGAGTATTATAATTTAATAATTTAGTGTTAAAATGCTCCTACCAGCCCAAATAAAAGCTTGAAATAAAAAAATAATGTTTTATTAAAATACTACACTACACCCCCCCCTCTTCATTATAAATTTCATTAGTCAAAAATTATACTCTCTCTCTCTCTCTCTCTCTCTCTGAGGATGTTTTTTGGCAATGTCATTCAATGATGTTTAATCTCTTGAAGGAACAACACTACATACATTAAATTGCTGTTCAAATGAAAAAATCCATTATACTATTCATTTTATATTTTATGCACAAATTTACAGTTTTTTAAAAAATATATATAGACGATTTTAAAAGAAATGATATGATCATAATCTAATTTAGATATTATTTTAGTTATAATCGTAGTTAGTAGAGTTAGAATGCCTTTCTGTAAACTAGTAAGTAAATTATGTAAGAAATATGTCTTTACCTGTGGTCGCCAGTATATATTACAAGTCCTTACTGCAGAACCATTCCATCCTTTAACTTTAACTCCACAACCATTACGAGCATAATCTCTGAGATACACTCCTAAAAAGATAAACAAGATAGAATAATTAATTAGGATACATTAAAGCTTAAAAAATGAGGTATTCTAATAGTCTAATCAAATAAAAGTAGAAAAAACTCACCAGAAGGGACCAGAGTGTGACCAAATCTCATTGCAGCAGACTGAAAGAGCTGCTCTATTTGAGGATCAATGTATGGATTATAACCTAAAATGATATGGTAAACAGTTAAAATATCTAATAAATAATAAACTCAACATTTAGTGTTTTCAAAAATATTTTTTAAAATTAGATACTCTAAAAATCCTATTTGAATGTATATTTTTGTACCCCAAAATTAAAGAGAATGAAGTCCAAATATTTATGATTAACTTAAAGAAAGCAACAGTTAAGTCTGAATAAAAAAATTATTTTTCCAGCTACAGAGTTTTTATCAACAAAGAAAGTTTTGAAACTCTCTCCATTGTAACTATAATTTATTCACAATATAGTCTACATCATTTGTGAAATCAATTATAAGCACTTTGTCCTTTATTCTAAAGAACAATTAACTCATTTTAATGTTTTAGGTGATTCATAACAGTTAGAGAGGATAATAATGGAGAATGACTATTTTGCATTGCTCCTGATTGCTTCAAAAATTTCTTCATATAAATCAAATATATAGAATTGTTTCAAGTTTCTATGAAACAAAATCTGTTACCTTCATATTCAGGCAATTCACGACCAAGCCACTGCGGAAGCCAATTATTGATTGTTATATGCTGCTGAGTGGCAATGACCCACTTGCGAGCTTCGGAGAATACTCTTTCATCACTCCATTCTGGTCTCATGTCACGCAGATGGGAAGCTATTGCATTGTGCCACCGAAACCAAAGAACACCAAAGCTTAACAAAAAGGCATTTTCATTTCCTCTTGGATTTCCTAATTCTGGAAAATTAAGATAATGCAAGAAGAGAGATAATATAAGAAAATATAGACACCACTGCAAGTCAGTAAAAAATAATCAGGGGGTATCACAGACAGAAAATTTTTATTTCATATTTTATCGATCAAAGAATAAATTCTACACAAGATTATCTTTTATTATAATTACATATAATAATATTATATTCACACTCTACTTACTGAAGAAGCGTGATACAGGAGCTGTCTGATGAGCCTTCACAAACGATTCATGATAAAAAGGTGGGGGAGGATTAGCAAGTGGTAAACGACCTTTCACATTATATTCTGGGAAGTGACCACCATGAGATGCTGCCAGCAATCCATTAGGTACAAGATCCCCCTTAGCATCACGGCGTAACTGATCTGACCAAGCTTTGGATGTTCCATACACCAGACCACCGTCAATAAAAGGAGTTATTTCATTTAACTGAAATATTATATTAGCATATTATATAAAGAAAAGGATTTTAAATCATTAACAGAGAAATATAATCCAAGATATAATTTAATGGAAATTAGCATAGAAGAAACTCCAAACATTATTTCAATTAAAACAAGCCTTCATATAAAAATATAATTTTAAAAATTAGATTTAACAAAATAATTCTGATATGCATATATAATAAAACATATATTAAATTTCAATACATACGTAACAAAACATATATTGAATTCAAAATATTAAATGAATAACAGCCAAGATAAGAATGTATACAAAAGTTTTTATTTGCTGAATGACTTGCTGGAAATTTCTATTCATTCAACCCAAGGTTTACAAAATAGGTTTAAAGATGCCTGTGATTATATATTTTTAATACTTTAACTGAACTAAAAAAGAGCTAATATAGTACAGTTTTGTCAACTCATATAGACTGACCTGTTGTCTTGGATTATTTGGAGACATTCCTGTGCTGTAATCATATCGAGTTCTAAGGACTGGCATTTCTGAATGTGCCGGTGCACTTAGATAATAAGGATGTTGTTCTGGAATTTTAATATTAAAGTACTCTGGAGGACATGCTGGCCTCTGTGCATCCAAAATCTCTTCGACAACTTGCTGCCCTAAGGGTAAATGAAATAATATGACTACCGCTGATTCTTTTTCTACATAACTCATAGACATATGCATCTAAATGCACTGACCAAAAAATACGAGTAATGCATTCTTTCCAGTAATTGATCTTGTTCCCATGTCACCCTTCATGAGGAATTCACTCAAATTTAATGGGTTGGGTCTACCTGAAACCAGTGGTTGGTAGACTCCATCAGAGTAATTAGCAGGTATTCTGCGAAGTAATGGAGTATCTATGAAGTCACAAAGAAGAAAAATTATGAGAATAAGTGATTCAGCATAAACAGGGAATATCATACATATCTCGCAGTAACTTTTTATAACAGAAGCTTTAATTTCTTTTATATTTGAAATTAATTTTTAAATTTACACTCCTAAAATAATTAAAAGTACATAGTCTTCGCTCATAGATCATTTTATCCATAATAAAAATAATGCTTGGTCGGATGTGTTTGGCAATCCAGCTTATGTTACTTCAATGATAGGAAATTAATAGTAATTAATATGGCTATTTAGAGCTGGTTAGATTAAACACTGATGATGACAAGGAGTTTATGTGACACCAACACAAAACTGATTATAGGGCCATTTTACTTTGCATGCAGTTTGACAAAGAATAGCAAAGTCACATTCGTAATACACAAGGAATTGTAAGCAGCTAAACACATACCAACAGCACCAAGTTCAGGATGGGCAAAGTTATTGTACCATCCATCAAATCCAGGGTAATCTGCAGGACCACGATCTTCAACTATGCAATGTTCAGGATTTGCAGCATCCCATGGTTTACCCCAACAGCCATCTAATAGCCATTGAAACAATCGGACCTTTTGCTTAGGATTAACTCCTTCCACCCAGTCATCAGCTCTGGGCTTCTTAAAATAATCTAAAATAATGCAAAACAATATTACTGCTACAACAGTTGAAAAGTAAATAAGAGTATATTATGAACTTCATAGTTTGATTTTAATATATTTATTCATCATAAATATACATATTACTTTATATCTATTTCTGCTAAAACTACAAATAGGCACCAGTCCAGATGGTAGTCATTGTATTAATTCATTATTTTCTTATTGATAAATGGTAGATGCTCTGGACAGATATCATGGAAATTAATCTAAATAAAATTAGAGTAATACAAATAAGAGAGTACAGGTTATATTACTCACAGTATAAACCTATTCTGTAACTTGTATAAGGAAATTTTAAATGAATTCAAAAAAAGATTAAGAAACCCAGAACCCAAGCTTGGAAATTCCAGCTTAGAAGATTTTTCAGCAAAGGATAGTTTTCAAACAAAGCCCCAATGGCCAATGGAATGGGAAAAGGCATGAAATATGGAGATCTTGGCTTGGGTACTGGTAATTCTGAATACTTACCTTCCACATCTATATCTCCATGGTTTAAGTGTAACCTCTCTTCTTTAGCATTTGTGAACAATAAAAGAAGAGCAGCAATGGATGTACATAACAGAATCCTTAATAGTATTGAAGAAGAAGCCATGGCACCTCTGAAACTGTTGCCAAGAAAAAAATTCTATTGATAAAATTTTAAAATCCTTGGTATTTTATGATATGCACATCACTGAGTAACATGGAATAAGCCCAAGAAAAGTAATTATAATAAATGAGTCAATGTAATGCTATTGACACTTTAATGAGTCTAACTTGGAGTAAGTTAGACCATTTAATGGGTTGAATTTTGCTTTAAAAATTTATTTGGAATTTCTTATAATTTTACAAATGGCAACCCTACAGAAATCTTAAAAAAATAAATATGAGTTTTGCAAGTTAGAAGAATAAATTTTCTTGCTCCTTGGAGAGCCAATTAATAAGCTGAGTAATAAAATAGTTAGGACATCTTCCTTCAAATACGACAGATATCAGTTTAATGTCTCTATTGACTTTCATTAAAATTTAAGCACTGGTTACAATTTTCTTTAAAATGTTTTACCACATTCAATTACTTTTCATATTCATTATCTTTTGTAAGGACATAGTAAGATAGTAAACTTGAAAGCGATATCAATGGATTATTAGAGACATACATTGTTAAGTGTATGAATATGTAAATAAATAATTAGTATATGCCAATCTTGGCTGGGAGGAGTCATATTTATTGATGGTAATGCAATGGATAGAGGATTTTATTATTTTAAGATGCAGCTTCTGAGTACTTTAAATATATTACAATTATATATGAGACAGGGTTTTTCACCAAATTAAGATAAGATTCTAGAAAGGCTACATCAACTGAATGTTATTATCAGTTTAACACAGTTGAAATTAAATAATTTAATCACTTGATCTAGAGACATTATCTGTTTAAAGCCATATAATTTCTCTAATTAATTTTTGTTAAACAGATTATGAGAAAAATTATTTACCAAATTAATTTTCATTTGATTCCAAAATTATATGAATATAATACGGAAATTAATGACAGAAAATTAATACCATTAAAGCGTTAGGTTAAACTTTTCAACAACGCCCAAAAGGGTTAATTATTGGAGTTATTCGTACACACTTTCTTTCATTCATTTACAATAAACCATAATTTTACCGGCCTCATCAAATATGGATACCAACAGATACGATGCGTTATAATGGAACAAAACCGAGATTTTATTCTTGCGTTAGACCGAAACGTTTTAATCCTATCACCGGAAACTATTCAATTAAGTAAACCTTCATCGTTACGTGCGTTATCATCCAAAGCGAAAATTAAATTATAAGCAGTAGACATAATTGCGAACTCTTATACGACAGGAAGTGTTTCCTGGATTGTTGTGCTCTTATAGTGAACATTAATTAATATAAAATTACAATAACATGCGACTGAATTGAAAATCAAAAGTAACAGAAGATAAATTCTTACCAGGTCCTTCAAATACCAGATGATGATAAAGGGAAAATTGGGCTTCTGGTGAACATTAAATATAGTATTCTGAATGAGGGTTGATCACAATACGGGAAAGTTCTTCTTTGGAGTCATAATCCTTATCTTCTCTCTTCCTACCCTGTAAACCTCATCCTCGAAAGAATACCACATCCTGTTACATACGGAAAGAATATTTGTAGCTGCAAAAGACGCAACACGGCGGAAGATAATTCCAATTAGCTTTGAATGATCTTGTTGAATAACAAAAGCGCATCTTTCCTCTCGGTCAACTTTATCAACAATGTTTGCGGTCATTTTTCTACTTCAGAAATTAAACGTTTTTATGTTGATGATATTTAATTCTTTCCCGAGGTATCTATAACATCATAAAAATTTCAGAATTGAGATGGCTAATAGAACCTAGTTTGTAAATTATCCGAATATATTCCTAAAATGTAACCACGAAGCGTTCTACAACTATCAAGGAGAGAGCATTATTTATTCCGGTTACTTACTTGCGTTAAACGCATCTCAAAAAACTGTGTATTTTTAAATGCTTTTTCAAGTGATTGTTTATTCTGCTACTTATTATAGCGCAAAATAAGGTAGTTCATAAGCCAGGACTGAATTATACAATCCCATAAAATGTTTTTTCCCGGAAATAAGAATTTTGATATGAGCTTGTGAATGTGTGCCGGAAACAACCCCTTTTAGAATAAATTAATTTAATAATAGAATTATTTTTGCTGCCATGCACCGCGCCCTGTGATCGACTCTCACAATCAGATTTGAGAACATTAACCCAAGGTACACGTATCCTTTGTTAAGATACCTTTCACTTCAGTTGATTGTTTAGTTATCCTTTGATTACTGTTAAACCTCTTGATATAATTCCCTACTGATATAATGATAAATACTTAAAGCTTTTGCTATTGACATTTGCAAGTCCCCCTTTTTTATATTTTACTAAGCTACATCCGCTGCTCCGTAAAATGTCTTCGTAATAAGATATCGTTGCATAGGATAACAGTTTACGCCTCGATGAACTGCAAATTTTAACATTCTATCAGAGATTGAATATAATAGAAGAAAATGCAAGTTTCTTACGTTGATTCAGTTATTTTTAGGAATTTTAGTTCTGTTCCAAGTGCTTCAATCAAAATTTAAAAAAAGTTCATTGGATTCAAATTCATTTATTAGGATTTCAATCAATGTTGCTCTATCTCTTCTTCCAGTTAAAAATACCTGAGGGGTTGCGAATTATAGTTATCCATCGTAGAATTCGGCACAAAGAATCGAACAACCTTGGTGTAGAGTCTGAAATGAATTCTGCGTAATCTGAAAACTTAAAACAGCAAAAACGCTATTTGTACAACGTAGTAATTTTTATAACTTATTTCCTCCATGGAAGAACTACGTTTCCCTTTATTTAATACAAAACGCTAC
The DNA here is from genome assembly GCA_020796165.1 of Pantala flavescens. Taxonomy (NCBI): domain Eukaryota; kingdom Metazoa; phylum Arthropoda; class Insecta; order Odonata; family Libellulidae; genus Pantala; species Pantala flavescens. The sequence goes on from CM036888.1 coordinate 5,113,941, forward strand.
AAGATATTAATTGCGGCTACAGTACATCATTCTTGCAGTCGCCACCAAGAGATTGAATCGGACTCGCTTCTAGTTTGGTCTAAGAAAAAATATCACCAAAGTTTCATCCTTTTCGTTGAATATTCCGTGAAAATCACGCTCTTTGCTCTTATTTCTTAGATGCGTTAGATAATTCCTCTTCCAGTGGGTGGAAGTAAAGCAATCGGGTCAGCATCGATACAACGGTGGGCATCTGTTTCTCTCCAGTGACCGTTTGAAAGTCGATCGCGACCCTTTGACACACGAAGGTCAAAATGGTAAGCAAGTGGTGCCTCCTCCCGTTCTCTAAAAACTCTTGGCACAAGGACTGCATGAACCACGTTCCTTTTTCGACGTCTCTTATGGATGAAAATCCTGTAAGCGTGACGGGTTTGCGGTGAAATGTTGCGATAAAATTAGGTCCTACAAACTGTATCTGTTATGGAAATTATGAAAACTTAGTCATGCATTTGCATCAGAACATCGATAAAAATAAATGGTTGATAGCTTAAGAAATATGTTAACCACTGTCAGAAAGAAATGAGCGTAAAAAACTAGTCTATATTAGGGAAAATAGATATATGATTTATAAATCGATCTGATTGGCTGACATAAAATCAGTTTAAACTTCTGATTTTCGTATTTATAGGTTGATTCGCTTAATACACTCATTTTATCTATTTAATGGATAATCCGTGATATCCGATAACAATTCATACTCCCAGATTCCTAGATACTCCTTGTATCCTAAAAGATATTTTTTTACGAAGTAAATTTAGAAATTCAAAATATGTATCGCTTTGTAAACATTGAATACTTTTTATACACTGTATACTTTTATACACTGCATACTTCGAGACATAACATTGTATTTCAAAAATTATTTTTCTACAATTTTTTTCCGATTGAAATGAGCTCGCTTCGCAGTGAATGAATTTGCTTTGAAAAAATAACCCTCTCGTCTTTACCGTGAACTGACGAATATGCAAGAAGAATGTCAGAATACACAGGGATCCTATAACCGGTGGTTGAGTCTTCGACTTTTTCCGTTATACCCGAACCAGCATCGTGCTTCTTCCCTCGGCAAGCCTGTAAATTGAAAACTGTTTTTATTTTGTGCTGAATACGATGTTTTCACGTTTCCCCTTCGCAAATTCGAGCCGAATCTACGGATCTTACTGCACAGTAATGGTTAACTACAAAAATAGTAATGCTTTTCTTTTACCCATAACTTTGCATACGATATCAATTTTCTTACGTCATAAATTTAATTAAAAAGTAAAAAATACTCAATAAAAAATTCCATAACAGCTATCATGTGAAAAATAGCATCAAAACTCAAACATATAACTGTTCTCGCTAAAGTACTCATACTATTAATTTTAAATATGAGAAGAATATATTTTCGAACTTTGTGCGATAGAGCGCGGACGCGGCATGGTGATGCATTGGTCAGCAAACCTGCCCGGGAGACCTGGGTTCGGTTCCCAGTCATGTCGCTATTTTTCACCTCTATTTAACCATAGTTTAAATCTAAATCTATCGATAAATATGTATCACAGGAATAAATAGGCCCTTTACTACTGTCCAAAGTATTTTATCCCCCCTGTATTTTCAATAATATTCGATATTGTGTTATATCAAGTAGATAAATGACTGAGAAAGTGATACATCAACAGGTGCTGAAAATCCGCTATGTAAGCTGATTTCTTCCTCCGTATCTTCCACACTTGAACCAGCATCGTGCTTCTCCCCTCGGCAAGCCTGCAAATGGAAAGTGCCGGAATATCAGGCGTCTTTCCTCTAGAAAAAACGTCTGTAACAACAAAATTAGATACAATTTTGCGCCTATTCCACACTATTTCTTAAATCTACGAAAAAGGTTCCAAAAACATCGCCTAGTCATAGTTAATCTTGAAACCCTTTGTCGAAAGAATATTTTCAAAATATTTTACTGAAAAACCTTTCCACTGAACCTCGAGGTGATGGACTTTATAAATTTGCGAATTACATGTGTGTATTAGCACATGTATAGTACTATAAATCTATACATACTAAAAATGTATATACTACATGTATAGTATGTATACTACATGTATAGTAATATTAGCGAATCGCGAATTATAATATATATCTCTCGTATACAGATCTACTTTTAACAAAAGTGCTTAACGATACGTCTCAAAATTTTGTTTAACACATGCCGCAAGATCGATGAATGTAATGTAATTTAAACAAGAGTAGTATTCGAAATATATTTCATTCTAGTACCAAATAAGCTGCAGTCAATGATTCTTTACATAGTTTTCAAAGTATGACCTCGTTGAATAATTTATGATACACCATTGCTATAACAAGCCTAAATGTGACAGAAACGGTGTTATTTAGCCATGATTTAGTAATCCCACAAACAACATGCTTTGTTTGACACGTGAAACGGCATGAGAAATTCGGTTCCATTCCATTTTAAGAAAATAACCCAAAGCAATCAAAAAAATAAGTAACCGCGGAGAGGTGCATGATATCGTATATATCATCGAAAACTTCCATCGTATGACTTATTTTTATAGTTTGAGAGTCAATTCCAATCCAATTCCAGTCCATCCAAATACGGTCTCAAATTGCTATCGACAGTTTTAAACTTTAATTATTCCAAAATAAGCTACATATATTTTATCTAACGGTTTCAAGTTTATCAAGAGTTTCTGCAAGTAACTTCTTTGATAAATGAATGATGATATCATTACCTGAACGAAAAATAGTTTAGGTTTCCCAGCCAAGGATGGGCACTTGTCGGCCGTGAATGGCGACCACAGATCAGATACTTCGAACTGCTCGTCTCTGGCTAAAAGCTTCCCTCCTTCGTGTCCATGGGTCATCACACAGATACATAGACAGTCGGCATCGGAGTGGTTCTCCTTAGAAACTTAAAAAGAGAGGCAATTGTGGAATTAGCTTCAAGTAGATAAACATGTTCGGAACGAACATTGACCGTTACGGGATTTTTCGTAGACAAATTATAATTGATTCATCGATTGATTATAAGTTATGACATAGTTCTCCTTTGTTTTCACTCAAAACTGCATTTGAATAAAACGATAAATTCACTGAACAATGAAAAAGTCTATAAAGGCAAAAACTTAACTTTTCATAATTAAATCATGGTCAATTTGTGAATAATTGACAACTTTAATTCGATGATCTCGTGGATATTAGTATTTCCTGCTCCGCCGGCTGTATTTTTATCACTATCATCTATAGAGTATGGTTACTGCGTACATAACAATACTATTCCAATATCTTACCCTTCAATTCGACGATATAGTCGCTTTTCTTGCTTTAACATTCTCAGTTATTAACATTTTGACTCTTCTTCCAATCCTTCGAAACAAGTAATTTTATTATCTCACTCGATTCAATTACCCTGCTCTCTGAACTATGCTGTACATTAAACATCTCGACTCAAGAGATGTTATTGATTCGATTCTAGTTCTTATCCAAATTGTTCGAAAAGTACATCTCCTCTCGTTAGTGACGTAGCAATTCTAAAACGATTCAACGTAATTCTACCTATACACTCACCCATTTCCAAAACCCTCTTCACAGCAACGGCAGTTAGGTCGAGGTACGTCGTCACCTCAAAACCGAGGAATTTGAGAGTGTTTTGCAGGAATTTGACATCTTTCATTGAACCATGTCGTATGTTGTAGCTTTTCTTGTCGAACTGAACGAAGTTGAATATGATACCTTTTCCTCGGCGGGGATTACGCATGTAATATTCTTCGTCGTGTTTACCAGTTGATTCAGACTGATCACTACCGCTGGAGTCATCAGAATCGTCATTGCTATTATCCCCGTCTGACCTGAAATATTGTAGTTTTTTATTAAAGTAAATTGTTAGCCACCAATGCGTTTTTAGTAATCTTACCAAACAATATCTTACTTGGAATATATAATGATATGATCTAGCCTTACATGGTGGCTTTAAAAACATTATAAAGATAAATACTCAGTACTTAGTAGTAGGAATCTATTAAGTTAATAGCAGTGCTGATGAATGAGCTTCAAAAATATTCCGACAGACTATCAATATAAATAACAGTTGGTGGGACAATTTTAGTAGGATTAGTATTATTTTAGTAGTAGTAGTTATATTAGAACACAAAAGTAGGACGAGTCTTATTCAGACGAGTTAAGTAATGAAAAGTGAATGATACCAAAAACTTGCGTAAACGGCTAGAGATATCGATGATAGAAATTAAATTTCGCTAGTTTAATCAATTTAAATTTTGTCAAGTTATAACTGAACGAGATGATATTTTGGGCTTTCTATGACGAGGGAAGTACATTTAATTCAGGTGTTTAAAATATAAATTCATTTATTAAACACAGATTGTTTCATAGAGATTTTCGTAGGGGAAGTAATTAATTTTTATTTCGAAAAAGAATACCTTTATTTCTAATTGCACACACATAAAATCGTATTTACCATTCATCTTCCATCCCTTGATGTCCCGTCTAATAGTTGAATCTGAAGTGAATATTGTATTTACGCGAATTTATGGAAATATTATACACGTAGAAATGTAAAAGAAATACTAATGTAACCGTTTGCCATCATTATAGCAAACGAGAGTTGAAGTTACTTGAATTTTTAGAGAAATATTACAGTTATGATGTCCGGTTATTTACATTGGAAACGGGAGGGCTATTTTATTTACTGACAGTTGAAATAGAGAATGTCCTGTTTCTTCATCTTATATAATGAAATTATATTATGTCGTCTTGAATTGAAAACTTTCATTCACCAAAAAAGTTTTAAATAGATATCTGATAACGAACGATTCTTTTCAATTAGTAGCCAACGAACATAAAAATCAATATCTGCTTATGATACTTCTATAGAAGTGATTTGCTAAAATATTTAATTATAACTTAATCACCTCAATTCTTAGTTATTTTAAAATTACTGCACACACGTAGGGGTACTTTATTAAAACATGGCAAATAACTATGAATAAGAAACACTTTTAAATTCTTCATTAGAAAAATTGCTAATATATCACGTCAGGATCTTTATTTATATAATTTCTAACTATCTTGAAATTTACGAGTACATTTCCATAGAGGGCTTGTATATCTTAAATCAATAAGTGACTTCATTCACAAGTTTATCGGAAACCCCTCTTTCCAAGTTTTTGGAAATTCATCGCCATCTCATGCAATTCATTTCAAGTGAGAACATATGATAATCACCCACGATAGATGTAATAGCATACGATATTATGCATTGGCTTAAACCCTCCGTTTTGGGTTTTGAATTTAAAACCAATAAAAAGTTTTAATTTGTTTCTTGTATTACAAATATTTCATGTGGTGTATCGATGACGGAAATTCCTGAGATATAATTGATCCGGATATTTTCCCGATATTTTTTGGTTCAACATCATCCCTCAAAAATCTTCTATAACATAGCATACTCGCAAAAATTTTCACTTTTAATTAAAACTTAATTTTTAACCTGACTAGCTAAACTTTTAATTGATTATTATTGTTAATGAGAACAATCGAGTAAATTATTTATATACTTACACTTAATTTAGATAACGAGGAACTGCAGTGCATCGATAGTGTGGAAATTTCCTAATTAAAAACTCTTGGAATCTTACACTATCATAATGGTTCCATAAACATCTTATGTAGTCCTATAAGATAAAAGATAAACCATTTCAAAGAGGTGAGTAAATTTCGATTATGTATATCTTAAAGTATCATCAATCCTTAAAATAAAAATAACACTCATTACTCATCTAGTATCTTTAGAATTACTTCAAGGAATCAAATGGATACTTCTAAGTAATCATTACCTTTACCTAAGATAATAACAGTCAGTACCGGGAAAAATCTAATCCGCCATGATCATAAATTCGCTCCATATCCCGGCAAACAAATGAATATCCATAATTCGTCACATTTTAAGTCACAGATGCAGAAAATGTAAACATTCTAACATGAAGTTGTGCGTAGTAAATGGGGAAAGAATGTTTATCAGTTGTTTTTAGAATTTTTTATGGATTTTAACTAGACCGAAAAATAATTCGCCATGGAAAAGGAGGATAACGATTGTGCATCAGGATCAGACGAAAGCTTTGACAGATGGCTATCCTCAGTATCTGATGTTTACCAAAAGTTAAACCCTCAACAACAAGCTGACACCGTAGTCAAGCTGTTGAAAGTTAGTCTTCCAGAGCAAAGATTCGTTCTCGAAAAGGAAATATCCTGTTATTTACATCAGGATATATTAGTAGCACTTCCAAGAGAGCTGCAAGAATCGATTTGTAATTTCATTGACGTTCAGTCATTGTTCGCTGCTTGTCAAGTCAGTAAAGACTGGGATGCGTAAGTTTCTTGTAGTTAACTGTATTTTTTTGCGTAATACTGGCCAGTATATCAATTTCCCCTTTCCCTTCCTCTTTAGAATTGTCTCAAGTTTCAACAACGTCTGGAAAAACAAAGGACATCAATTAGGTATAGGGCTGATTGATAGTGGACAGGTGGATTGGAAGAAGGAATGCTTAACTGCTTTAAGAGTTCTTGAAGGAATGCAAAGTGGAAATGCTTTCCAGCGCACAGAATTCCCTGCCACTTGTTTGACATTGGACTATGTTACCGGTCTCCATTACTCTGATGGTTTGATCGTAGGAAGTATGTCTATTCCCTATTCATCAAATCAATTCTAAGAAATGGTGCTGTGAAAATAAACATCATAATGAATGCACTGTTTATTACAGGTGCCGAGGACCATGTTGGAATATGGAGGACAATTGATTTCGATTTAGTTGCTGTTTTTTCAGTTCCCTACAGGGTATCTTGTCTCCAGCTTAATCAGTCAACTTTGGTATTTGGGCACACCAATGGATTAGTTACCGCGTGGAATATCAAAACAAATGGTTGTCATAGCCCTGTGATAAGCGGGTGGTGCAGTACAGACATGTTCAATGAATACAGAGGGCACACAGGTGTAGTTATGTCTGTAAGCGTTTGTCCCGAGTTAGATCTCATCGTCAGTGGGTCCACTGATTTTACGGCAAGACTTTGGAGTGTCTCCCAAGGAACGTTGGTAAAATCTCTCACGGGTCACTCGCATTGGATCATACAGGTATCTCTTGTTCCAGCGTTGGAAAAAGGAGGCATTTTAAAGGGCGATAATATTTTAATCACGAAAACGAGGGATTGCATACACCTTTTCACATGGTCGAGTCAGTACTCAGCAAAAGAGAGAAACATATGCAGTGATTTTAGCGGGATTGAAAGATCAATGAAGGTTATTTCGCTCAACCCTATGGGAACCTTCATCACTTCAGGTTGTCATGTGTCAGGCGGAGATGTCGTTTATATAAAACAACTCTGGAGGGAAGAAGGTGAGGGTGGAGCAGAAATGCTTTTCAGAGATGTTCAAAAGCTCGAATGCACCAAAGTTGTACCATTGGAGATGAAGATACGGAAACTGCTGGCGGTTGGAAAAGTATTTGCTCTCATCTTGCTTCCATGGACACACATGAATAAATGTAATTTAATAGTCGTCAGTGTTATCAGTGGAAAAATTGTTGGAGGATGCAGCGTGCCCCATTCAAGGTAAAGTAATTTGTGTTCAGGTTCTATTCAGGTCTCTAAATAACCAAATGATAAGGATCCTAAGAAGTTTAGGGCCCAGAAATTTAGGATTTAATAAGAGCAAATACTCTGTTTCTATTTTGATTGATGTTTCATCATATTTTGGGTTATCCATGGCTGCATAAATGAATGAAGGTTGTAAATGAATTCCAAATTTCAGAATTATCATTTTCTTATCATTATTACTTAATTTGAAAACACATTTTAAATCTACTGGTAATGGTTACTGTTAAATTAGGCAGTGACATTTTTACTCTCGGTCTACTTCATAAGAAAGAAGTGGAAACCTTTGGTCAATGGAAAAGATATATTTCAAGACATGTTCAATATTTTGCTTTGTTCAATCAATTTTGAAAATAACATCTCATTAATTACTGTCTCTAACCTACATATTTTTTCAAACATTTTTATGGAGCATAATTATAGTGCATCTACATATATGCTCTCATTTAATTACAAATTTAGAATTAGGTCCTTCAGAATTGTATTCAAATGTTTTAAAAGAATGCATTTCAATAATACTATTCTTGTATCAAATCAAGATGCATTTAAAATTTATTGTCTCTGTAACTGGGGGGCATTGTTATGAAAAACAGAAATAAGAAACCATCTTCCCATAACCCTGGTGAGTTATTAAATTATGAACTCTTTCCTTGAGTTAACCCGAGTTCTAATAAGAATGCTTGGTTAATTGTCAGTGAGACTTTTACTTTCTTTTCTCAAACATTAAATCTTTTATCTGGATTTAATCACTTAATTGTGCATGAAAGGTATTGCTTATGTAACTCATGGGCATTCTTCAGCTGCTTTAATATTAATCATATCCTGTCTTAATACAGTTACTTAATAATCTTGATTTTATACTTCTAGCTCCTCAACTCCTGATCTTGCTCAGATAACTGTGGGTAATGTGGCATGGTGTGATGGCCTGCGACATCTACAACCAAATGAAATTATTGTTGCTCTGGGATTAGCAAATGGGCTCATCCATGTGATAACCTGGAGAGATCTCAGAATCTGTACAGGATAATGCATTTGTGGGCGTGTGAATATTTTAACTGTTTTAATATTTATAGATTTCTTCAGATTTGAATGTAAATTACTCAAATTATAATTACATTTTATGTTAAATTATGCTTCATTTGTTTGCAATGACATTACTAGATGACTATCCTTTTAGCTAGAAAGTATCGGATGCCAAAACAGAATTAATAAACCAAAGTAGAGAGATTCTTAATTTCAAAGTGTAGACCACAGTAACTCCTGTAGGACTTCAATGATTCCCTAAGAACAATGATGAAGATACAAAAAACCTTTACAGCAAGTTCCAAGTATTTGTAAAAAAAATTATTACTCTCCACCAAGTAAAGAATTGGGTGCAAATACCCTAACATTAAATACATTGGTAACATTGCATCACTCAAATGTCATCCTGTATGAATCAAGGTCTATCCTGAGTTCATCTAAAGTAGAACAAGTAAATCACTGCCACTCCGACAAAATATGCAGTGTATTACAAATCAAGGAGACTGAGTATTCAAAAGTTGGAATGTGGCAAAATATCACTAGTAAGTAATAAAATATGCCAATTCATGTTATATTAATTTGATGGGTGGGATGTTGGAATGAAAAAACGATTGATTTGTAATGGCATTTATTGTACACAAACGTCAAATAACATTACTTCTGGGCTTGGGCCTTTCTCATCTGGGTCAAGATATTGCTGAGTTCTTCACGCTTCCTCTTAGCACGAATGTGGGTTCCCAGCTGTAAGATATCAAATAAAAGATTAGATACTTTATGCCAAAGAGGGAACATGCTTATATTGTAGAACCAAAAAAGTATTTCGAGGAATATCATGGTATATGAAGAAAAGTAAATTTGAATTCACCAAACTAGAAAACATTTTTCTGAGTAGTAAATTATAAATAATAAACATTTATTATCAAAAATTATTGTCAACTTAGGATAATAGAAAGTATTGTTAATGAAAGATAAGATGAAAATAATTTTTTTTGGTCAAATTAACAGTAAAAATTGAGAAATATTTTAAATCCGCTTTGAGAGAACATATAGTTCCAGTTTCATATAATTAAAATCATATAATAAATTTCGTGGCTGAAAATTACTGACATACTCAGCTGTATTTATCATAGCAGTGACATGACTCAACTTTCAGGGTAAATACCTTAGATATTAAGGCTTAACCTGCAATCCATATGATTAAAATCATAAAGTTTAAATGAAAATCACACTTACCCTTCTCTTCAAGAATTTGAGTGCCCTCTTATCCTTGGACACCTTCAACAATTCCATAGCTCTCTTCTCATAAGGTGCATGACCACACACCTCTCTGATCAAATCCCTGACAAATTTGGTGTGCTTGGTTTGTAACTGTAAAGGATAATCACAAAAATATAATAGGTATGAAGTTTAAAACATACTTTACACCATAATTTAAAGTAAAATATTATTTGATGAGACAGTCACTACTACTACTCAAAACCAACTCTAAAATGGTAAACAAAATACAAGAATTTTAATAATTGTTTTTTTTAGTAAGATTTTTTAAGAAATATATTCAAATAGAAATAAAATTTGCTTTAGACTTAATTTAGTTTATAATATTCAATATTAATTGGGATAAAATAATTTTGTAAAAGAAAGATCGACAAATGGATTCAACTTACGGGTACGAAAATAAAAATACACAAATTAATCATACATATTTACAGTATATATCTCCCAACATAACATATGAAATTTAAAATCCTGATATGTTTAGACAAACTTTCAACCAAATAAATAAATTCGACATATTAGGTATAGGCCGAAAGGCTGATTGCCTAAGAATTTACATAATTACCATTTGCACAACAAAAATAAGTTGAAAAAGCATCCAGCACCATGTGGCTTGACATTCTAATAATACGAAACAACATTTTCCATTGTAGGTATTACTTAATTACAAATAATAAACTACTTTAGCTAGTAAGATGATAGTACTAAATCGATGAGCCATAAAGTTAATTTACAGGACCGATACCAAACGTAATACTTTAAATTCCCTTTATCTTGTAACTGGAACAATCCCAATTGAGATAAACAAGCACCCATTTACTGAAATTTGATGAGAGGGACTTGAGGCTATTATTTATTGATGTGTTGCTATCTGAGAATTGCCAATAAAAATGTCTTGCATACATCAACCTAACAAGCACCGGTATGTTACAGATGCAGCATGTCATAAAAAATAATAAATAGTGAAATTCGAAAGCATGATGAAAATGTATACAACGGGTTGGAAAAACGAAAGAGAATAGATACACAAGCATTATTTCATCGTAGTTCCCTCATTAACTTGTAACCGAGAACATTTTGGAGCGAAACTTCAGTTTCCTGGAATATATTAGTTTGCAGGTAATGAAATATTTAGATGCTTAAAATTGATGATACACTTAAGCATTGTAACGCTTGTTACCTAGGTCATTGTCCACATGTTAGCCTCGTTCTCGTGTGCGAACAACAAGGGGGACATGCATCTTTACTCTTGATATTGAGAAAGATAAATTTCGAAAAATGTCATATTCCTAAAATTTTTAAACCAAAAGTAAAGTAGAACAATATTTAACTTACTCCCTTTAGTCTGGATGGCCTCAGCTTGTGTCTTTTGTCCTGCTTGTTTTTAGAAACAACTATTTTCGTCGTTTTGTGGCCTTTGTTAAGGCCTACACACATCTCGTAGCGCGGAGCCATTCTATGAAAAAAATATATCCACTATAAATCATAAGGTAACATAAAACATTAATGTTCAATGCAATTAAATTATCCAAGAGATTAAAAACAGAAGGAACTAGCGAAGCCAATGGGGCCTCGGAAATTTAGAGTTCTTTTACTTGGCTAAATCAATATTAAGGACGAAAAGATTCACCCACGATTATAAATTAAAAGACAAATTAATAATAGACTAAATTTTAATAATGGATGATAAAAAAATGCTAAAGATAGAAATGGATGAAATATTTTCACTTACACGTGCCGTGTTTCCTACCACTTTCAGCGTTGAAGACCCTCTACCGGAAAGTTCATCAACTATTTGTGACGTGTGTATGTTTCGTTTCTAAAACGTTATTGTGATGTACACTAAAATAGTTAAATAGTTTAAGTTTAAATTTTTTAAATAATTAAATTTTAATTTCACTTTAATTACTTTCCAATAATATCTTGGTGTGCAACCAATATCTAATTTGATATTTACGTAAATATGATTGGTCAATACATTGCGCTAAAATTTTTGAAGTATGTAATCATTTGTATGCTTATATTATCTTGGAAGATATTGAATGAAAAATCACATTGAATGCATTTATATTGACTTAGAGAATAAATAAATGAATATGAGTTCAAAAATTGAATGAAAAATAGAAATTCTTTAGGAAACTGTAATTTTAGAAATTCTGGCTCATTGCCAGTATTTTATTGAGCCATCACAATAACTAATGATATACTTTTTTGTATATATCTATATCATATATTATATCACCGACTTCTTTATACTTAGGTTACGAAATAGTAATTGCATTTCTTTTAGTGTACATTTACAGCATTCAATTATATAATCATTTGCTAAATTGTAAGCATTCCTTACAGGAGCCTTATACCTAAGGATTGGACTTCCTTCAAAGAATTTCATATTCAGAGGCGTAGATTTTGTATAAAGTTAATTTAAAATTGTTTCATCATAATAGATTACATTTAAGCTGAGTGTCAATTTGGATGGCCATATACTTCATGACATGGTAGCTTTTCGATGATAATGAATGGCAAGTATAGGAAATGTTTCAAATTATATCTCACAATTGTATTTTTACATATCATGATAGCCATTGCAGACTTCATAGTTTTTAATATACATGCTCTTAAATTAGGTCAATCCAATACTATGTCCTTCTACTTGATTTTTCAAACCTTAAAAATATGAAGAAGTAAATATCTTTTTGCAGTGAGATTTTTTCCCGTACAATTTAAAAATTATTCTATTCTACCACTTTGATTGACTTGAGTGTTCCTCGTCCTCAGACGTTTTCAGTATGAATGATTCAGTTAACTTTTTAATCTATTTTATGTTTGATTTATAAAAGGAACAATTTAGATTTGAAAATAAATAGCTCCTGAAATTTTGCATTGAAGCCTTTTCCTTTGTGCAAAACAAGTGCTCTATAACATCAACCTTCATTATCCATGTTAAAATTCCATCAATTTTTTTCAAATAGTAGTCCTGTCTTACTATATACATGGTACACTCTTAAAATTTAAGTTAAGTTAAATAAAAATAAAGGGACATTTCTTTGTATTTAACTGACCTATACTTAAATGTACATGATTTGATTAATTCTAAGCTTTGAAAATTTACCATGAATCACATAAATGTAAAGGTAGAACAAATTAGATAATCAACATAAAAATCAAGTTTCCTTTATTCTCACAAGAGGACAGAAAATGAGAAATTAAAAAATTTACAAAATTGTCATTATATTTACAAATTCCATAAAAAGATACACTCTTCAAGCACACTTAATAACATCATATAAATGGTCATAGAGTTACATGTCCTCTGTGCTCCACTTGTAAGCTTCTTCTTGCAGTGCTTTTCTAGCATTCCTCTCCTGAAACCATTTCTGTTCATATCCAGTCGAGCGATCAACCCCATCCCAGCGATAACCTGGCCTGATATTAAATCGGTTAGGGGGAGGTTCTGGCCCTTGATAAACTGGTTTTTTCACTGAAATGAACCAAAAGATGATCATATTAATTAAGATTAATGAAATAATACACCTGTACCATTAAAAACCGATATCTTTAAATAATTTGTAGTTTATCATTTAATATAACTAAAGCTTATTTTAATTATTATATTTAATTGGAGAAAAATGCATTAACTGAATAATGCTGTAATGCATAATAATATAATAATTATAAAGTAATATTAATTATAACAATATTTTTAGACAAAGGTTATTGTTTCATAAGACTTTTTGAGTTTTTAGATACTGAGACAAATGATGATATTTATGGCTACGGACAGCAGAGTGCCAAAAATGTGTCATTCAGTTAATAGAATAAGGATGATAAGTTTTGCTTGCATTGACTTCCATTTGCTTTTGGAGAACTGTTGTTAACACTAATCACTCAATAATATTCATACCTCTGCAAATATAATGGTTACTGAAGATTTAACTACCCACTTGGGCTCTAACAAAGCCCTCATAAATACTTTATTTTGTATTCTATATACTCTGGACATAAATTGGCGAGGAATTGCTCCTATAGTTAAGGTATAAGTAAAACATTTTTATATTGCTTTGCAGAAGTAGTTCGAAAGACAACATTTTGCAAGCTAGTCAAATATTCTCTCTGACCCATTGTTTGAAACCACATTGTTCACATATGTGTTAAAAACAATAATATATTAAATTAACCCTTTTCAACTTACCCTCTTCTACTATGCCTTTCTCTTTATCTCTTTTTAATTTCTGACTTCGGACATACTCTTGCATGGGGTCCCCTTCCCTCTCCTGTTCCTTCAAATGTCTTTCCAAGTCCACATCATCAGCATAACGTGCTAAAGGTTTTGACATTTCGTACAGGTCATCTGCTAACTGAGACTGAAGACTTTCAACCTGTTTGAGCCTGTAAATGAGAAATATCTACATGAATATATATATAAATAGAAATAGGAAAACTGTTTATCTAAAATCATTACATGTTCTACACTGTTATTTTGAAAACCTACCCTATAATATTGGCATCTGAATACATATTTAATTCAGATATACAAAACATAGGATGTTTTGATTTAATATACAAAAATAATTAGTGACTGTCTATTACCAAGCTTTTAGTTTCAATTGACTGAATACACAGGCAGACACTAAATAAAATTTATTTACCAATATATTGAAAGTATCCAAAAATGTGTTCAAAAAATGAAACTGACAGAAAATATAAAAATGTAAAAAAATGTGATTGGGAGAGTAATGTACTTATATGAGTTATTTATATCCATAAAGTAAGTCTAGGAAAAATAAATATACATATTTCCATTATATTTTCTCTTGATTTAGTACGACAAAAAGACCTATTCATGTCATAAATTCAAAATTATTGTGTCATTCCCTGTATCTTTTAATCTACAGCCACTTCTTTATAATTTATTGGTTAATCAACAAATGGATTCAATGGAACAAAATTAAACTTGGCTGTTGAATTTCTGGAACATAAAATTATATTTTTAAAACATGGCATGTATGTGTATATATATAAAGTTATGTTACTTACCCTTTTCCCCACATAGAATATTTCTCTTTCTTAAGGTTCTCCTTTTCTCTCTCTTCAGCTTTCTCCTCTTCTTCCCTTGCAATATCCCTCTTCTTTCCTGTTGCTCTATCTCGAACAATGGTTGTAGCATTTCTACCCGAAAGATCATCACTCATCTGCATTGAAATAATTAAGATAAATAGAATACATCCTAACAATATTCAATGAATACTTACTATACACCAAATATTTATCTTCAGGAGTTAAACTAAGTGAAGAATATGTAGTAACATCAACAAGATCTTAAATGTAAAGAATAGGACAAGCAGCTGATCAGTGCATATGTTAAATCTTGTTAAAAAATGATATCTAGCAAATTTTTAATGAAAACTTTTAGACAAGTTCAATAAATATATTACATTTCTTGAATTCAAATGTGTTTTCTTGATAATTTCTTCACTGAGAATATATAGTTCCATGTATAAATAGAAGTGATTTAGAAGATCTAATGAGAAACTTGGGTATAATTACCAGATGGCATTTGCAATTAAAATGAAAGGATAATAAAATATGCAAATAAATTTTACATTAATTTAAGATAAAATTAAATTAAAAGAATTGAAATTTGAAATTTCCAAAAGAAAATAATGTTCATCGAGCAAAATATGACTATCTTCAAAGATCAATTTATTTGAAAGAATAATTACCTTTGAAAACATTTCCTTTTCCCTGAGACTATGTTCCATATTTTCCATTCTTAATGCATTAGAATCCTGAAGCCCTGCCTTTTTGCCCTCCAATGTCTTTTCTTGTTTTTCAATCTTAGCACCAGAACCCTTTCTCTCTTTGGAGTCGTTCCTTTTCGAGGGCTCACCTTCATCCTCCAAGTTCGACCACCTTGAGGGCTTTGTCCTTTTGGATGCCTCAGACTTTCTGGGGGGAGATTCGTCTGAGTCACTCTGGCCCCTACGTCTAGCCTGCCCAGACTTCTGTGGCTGGTCATACTTCCCCCGACCGTATGGTTTCGAGGGATACCTTGGCCTTCCTCGGAAGTCTTCTTGGTCTTCCCTCGGCTTTCTTTTTCGGGGCGGCGACTCGTCAGAATCTGGGGCATATTTAGGTTTCCTCGGTGCAGATTCGTCAGTATCTACTTTGCGCCTCTGTCTCCTCGGAGGTGAACTGTCGGAATCCATTTTCTGTCTCGATTTCCTCGGAGGAGATTCATCAGAATCGGTTCTGGCTCTATGTTTTCTGGGTGGAGAAGCATCCGAATCGTCTTTGAATCTAGATTTCCTGGGGGGTGATTCGTTTGGATTCCTTTTCATTCTAGACTTTCGTGGAGGTGAAACATCCGAGTCGTACTCGACCCTGGATTTGCGAGGGGGAGACTGCTGAGATCGTTCTTTAGTTTTGTATTTACGAGGGGGAGATACGTCTGAATCGTATGCGTCCGCTCTCTTCTTCCCTGAGGTCTCGTACTTGGATTTTCTCGGAGGTGAAAAGTCCCTCCTTTTACCACCGTCGTCTCTTCTGGGTGATTTTCGATGGTCTCTGGAAACTCTAGGGGGAGACTCGTCCGAATCGTTCGCGGGCTTTGACATTCTTGGTGGAGAAACATCAGAGTCGTCAGTGTCTCTTCTGGAAGGCCTGCCTCGATCCGTTCTAGACTTTCCATTCTTTTCCGTTCCGTTTTTCTGGTAATTCTCATCGATGAGGCTCGCAATCGGGGCAATTTCGTCATCAGAGGCTTGTTTTATTTTCATCGGAACCTTTTCCTCTCTCACTTTAATATCCTCAATTCCATTCACGTCCTGGATGATTTTCCATTTAGAAGTTCTAAATAATTCCAAAGCCTTCAACTCTTCGGGTCGCTCGTCGACTATTCCAGCGATTTGAGGTGCATCTTCAGCCAATTCGTACAAATTAAAGTCGTTGTCGTCCAACGGTTGCATATTTTTCAGGTCAATGTCATCATCTACAATTTGTACCCTAAAAGAGAGATAGCATCAGAATAAGGAAAAGAAATACCAAAAATACTTATACGACAATGATAAAAAATTTACAGATAATCCGAGTTTAATCGAAAAAAGTATATGAGGTACTAGTCCAAGAAATTTCAGGTATTCAAATCAAACAACAACATACAATGTGGTTTCTCTAGTGAAAATTAGAACAAGAACCTTACCTGTTAGATTTTATCGCCTTTTTACGTTTTTTCTTTTTCTTCTCCTCGCCACCCAACGATAAATACTTTTTCAAATATTCTTTCTGATTGATTACTGGGGCACTCATGTTTACCTCAATTTCTTTAACTTCTTCGCTCGGTTTTGTAAACGGAACCTTCGATATTTGTTTAGCCTGTTGTTTTCGATTGTCGTTCTCTCTATGTCGATAGCTTCGAGTTCGAGTGCCATTTTTGCGGGAACTCTAGTTATGTTTGTAAACTTGTGCAGACGAAGAAAGAGATGGTCATCCATGTAAAAATGAAAGTTTGTACTGATGATTTCAAAGTAATAGAATAATTTCATATTCAATGTTTCAATATAATGCTTATTGTTTCATCATATTTTATTGACGAAAAATTTATCTTTGACCAAACATGTTTGCAGTTGATGAAAATAAAATGAAAGGTGATTTTCATTGCAGAGTTTTTATACATTCACAACGAATATGCTCAATTATTTTACATTCAGTGTATATAACTGTTCATTTTCAGATCTCTTTATATCCTATACTTTGGATAATCACTTACAAGAGCTTAAGAATATAATGGAAGCTTCAGATGTCAGTCTTCATTACTCAATCACAGTAAAGTAAGAACATTAATTAGTTGTCGGTATTCTTTACTATCAACGTGTACAACTATCGTATTTTATTTCAATTAATCTCTAACCTGTTTCGTTTTGGATTTAGTTTTGTCAAGTTATTTGAAACCAGCACCATATTGGGAGATGGAATTCTTTCAAATCCGATAAATTTGCTTCCAATATGTGATGAAGCCCTACTTGATGCTCAGCAAAATTTTATTAATTTAAATTCAGAGGAAAGTAAAGGAAAATATTCCCTTAAACCAAAGATACATGCTAGAATGACAGGCAAGTGATCAAATCATGTGGTAGCTATAATGTTTATAATATGTTGGTGAAAACGTACTTCCTTCTCTCTAGTTTATATTTTGTAAATAGTAGGTGGATTGTTGATAATGTCATGACCTTAATACTACAGCTCTTCCTGTTTGCCCTGAGCTTCATAGAATTACACTACCAAGAAATGATGATGTGGGTTGTTTCTTAAGATTCAGTGGAACAGTTGTAAGGATTACCACGCCTAGAATGTTAGAGTTTCAGCGTGAATATAGATGCACAAAATGTGGCTTTACCTCTACCATTAAGGTAATTTGTCTTACAAATCCTTCAAGCTCATGAGTGAAGCATTAATGTTACCTTCAATGTACTTTCATATCTTTCTGTATTTTGATGAATTAACTAATCATATTTCTCATTTATACAGTTAGAACATTTCGAAAATGCCATATTCTTTTTATAAATGTATTCTTGAAAGTAAAGTGGTTTAAATTATTTCATTATATTTGTAAATATGTTAACTCCTTCCTCTAATTATTTGAAATATATGTATTTCATTAAATTTAAAGCCCATCTATATGTTTATTTCATTAACCTTTTTCAGATTTCAGAGAATTCTTGATTTTTATTTCACTCTTAATGTTTACACTCCATTCAATATTTTTACAGGCAGATTATGATCAGTATTATGCTATAATTACACCAACCAAATGTAGCAACCCTGAAAAATGTCCAGGGACTAATATTGCTCCTATTCAAATGATTGATTCAATGAATTTTAAGGATTTTCAGGAAATTAAGATTCAGGTAATTTCTTGTACAATATTTAAGATGTAGAAATTAAGTTCATAGTAGTAGTTAATATTTTACTAGCTTAATTATGAATATCAATGTGGACAAAATATAACAATTAAGTTGGTAAAGAGAAAATTTATTGACATAAATAGAAAGTGTTTTCTTTTATAAATCTTTGGACTTTTGACTTATTTGTTAGCTAATCTTACAAAGAAGACTTTTATGTATGTTCTCTAGAGAGGATTTAAAACATCAAATGCTCTCCTGTATTTTCTATTTTTACATAATTTTGTGATATAAAGAATCTAATTAAGAATTATTGTCATTATCAAAGTAAAATACCCTCACGGTTAAAGAAATGATTTCTTTGTCAATAAAGATGTAATAGAAATTTAAGTATCCCTTCTATATTTTTATAGTTTTCTTAGAGTGACTTTGTATCTGAATAAAAAAAGAATAATCTTAATATTTCAATTTATGGTTGAATTTTTATCAATCTCATGATTGCTGAGTATATTTTTTGTACCACAAATTATGTTTTTTTTTCTCTGTACTACTTTTAATGCCATTTTGTCAACTTATTCTCTATAAGAATATAAGTTAGTTATCAATATCAGTTATACTACCTAATACTGTACATATAATCCCAGATACTACAAAATTCACATTATTTTCAAACTTTCACAGAAACTGACAATTTGCTACAAAATCTTTCATTGTATTTATTGATTGGAATTGTATTTTTTGGAGTCTTATAATTTTCAGTTGATTTCTAATATTCTAGGACTCTACTTGTTAAATAAGAGAATTCTGATAATTTTTTTTCTTTTAAGGAACAAGTCTCAAAATTGCATGTTGGAACCATTCCTAGGTCAATGTGGGTCACTCTGGAGGATGATTTAGTTGATTCCTGTAAGCCTGGAGATGATATAATAATATGGTAGGTTATGAATCTCTATTACAGTAATTTTTTTAAATGTCACTTATTTTGTCTTGTCTCAGAAAATAATTTCTGTTTGTTATTTGATATTGCTGTTATTGTTGTAAATTTTTAGAAAAGATAAATTAAATAGTAGTGAACGATAAGTAAACAATTAAAATAGATTAAATATTTTCAGGTATGTACCTTGGCTTGTATGTATTATATAAGGCTAGATGTACCACATTCCAAATTGATTGGATTGAAATCTAAATTTTGAGTTAATATTACAGATTAAATTCCATTGTTAATTTAAAGGATGTTAACTACTCCTCTTTGATTAAGCTTTGGGATTAAAAATCTAATACCCATGTTGCATTTTATTGACATTAAAAATTAATATTCATTAGTATTATTGTTAAATTAAAATTTATCCAGGTGAATTTACATTTAAAGTCATTAAGGTATTTGTATCGATTGAATTTTTATATAATTTTCCTAATGGAATGTACTTATGTAAACATCTGTGGATAAATGTTAGATCTGATCTATATTATAAACATTATTTCAAATAGCGAGTGATAAAATTGCCTTTCTATTTTGGAATCAAGAAAATTAATTCATTGTGATTGAAAAATTATTCATCTGTATTAATTCATTGTTGCCATTGCTGACATTGGTTTTTATAGCATTAATGACTCATAAAAGTTGTTCGGTACATTTCATCTCACGTTCATTGTTGTACATTTAGCAACCATATTTTGATGAAAGTTTTCAAGTAATACTGATTTAATTATTGTTTGCTTTAGTGGTACTGTGAGACGACGTTGGAGTACATTTTCTGCTGGCAATAGATGTGAAATCGAATTATCTCTACAAGCTAATCACCTTCAAGTCTGTAATGATCAAAAAGCCTTTGTACATGTCACGCCTGAAATGAAGGAAGAATTTGATAGATTCTGGAAGAAGTATTCTCATCAACCATTAGTTGGAAGAAACATCATTCTAGCATCCATTTGTCCTCAGGTCTATTGAACAATTATCTATTACTTTAATAATTTTCTTGCTTATTAAAAGTATCAATAGATATATTTTTTTAAATCCTTCTTTGATTATTTCTCCTTTTTCACCCATGGTACAGCTCAAATTGGAGTTCCTCCATGTATGTCACAGATTTTTATTTTAAGAAGAAATTACAAATAACCTCTCATCCTGTATACTCTCAAACTTATTCTGATTTTCTAACTGAACAGTCTAATTCATTTACAGGTTTATGGGCTGTATCTAGTTAAGTTAGCTGTTGCTGTTATTTTGGCTGGAGGTGTGCAGAAAGTGGAAGGTAGTTCAGGGACGAAAGTGAGAGGTGAACCGCATTTGCTTCTTGTTGGAGATCCTGGGACAGGAAAGTCTCATTTGCTGAAATTTGCTGCCAGACTGTGCCCCCGTTCTGTCTTCACTACAGGTGTTGGCTCAACATCAGCTGGGTTAACTGTTACCGCAGTTAAAGTGAGAATCTCAAATTAATAAAATCAAGTGTGAAGCACACTTGATAAAGATAAAGCCATTGAATGATTATTTAGTAAATTTATCATTATATGCAGTTGTGGTAATAAAAGTAATATAACAAGTAATTTATTCGTACATTTTCTTTTGGTTAACTTAATTACATTGAATTTAATTATATTATGTTCTATTATTTTAGTGAATATTCCTTATTCTATGTACAATGGGTTTATGCTGAGATATCACTGGATATTCAACTGTGTTAACATATTTTTTTCTCGTAACAATAATGCTCTTTGACTATAACTTATAGCTTCATTTCTAATAATTTAAAAATTTGGATTTCAACTGCAATAATTCTATCATTCCTTTGGAACAATAGCAGAGTATGTAAATGTATTATATTGTTCTAACCCTACTTTAAGAAAGAATTATATCTTCTATTTTCAGGAGAGTGGTGGCTGGCAATTGGAAGCTGGAGCTCTTGTGCTCTCAGATGGGGGTGTATGTTGCATTGATGAGTTCAATTCTATCCGGGAACATGATCGAACCAGTATTCATGAAGCTATGGAGCAGCAGACAATCAGTGTTGCAAAGGTTTTTCTAAAAATATTTAATATAACATGCCTTTAATGTATGATATGGATTTACTTGTGAAATTGTGCCTCTCATTTTCAGACATTTTTTATGAAATGCTGTAGTGTTGTAACATCTGAATGCTGTTATATAAGTGTGTGAGATTATAGGAAATTAATATCCATATTTTTATAAGTGATTAGTGGAAATTGACCAAAGTTAAATACATGGTTGTAAATTCAGATAAAACATTTGCTCTCATTATATTCATTATACATCCAAGGCCCAAGTATCAATTTTTCACTTATAAGCACTAGTGTAAACATAATAAAATATCTTGGTCGCAAAAGACACTCTTCCAGGATGGCAAAAGTTGTTATAGAAGCTCGTGTTCTGTGAAATATTCTGTATTAAATTTTAATACAATAATAGATGGTACTTATTCTATTTTTTAGTATATCTACTTTCTTATTCTGTTTATATTTTCTTTTTAGGCAGGGCTTGTTTGCAAACTGAGCACCAGGTGTTCAATCATTGCTGCAACTAATCCTAAAGGTCAATATGATCCAAACCAATCTATCACCATCAACATCGCCATTGCAAGCCCTTTGTTGAGTCGTTTCGATCTAGTACTGATTCTGCTGGACTCCAGGAATGAAGACTGGGACAAGTAAATTTACTCTTCTGAATAACAAGCCCGTTATTGATAATGGATGTTCTCAATTGACTTCCATTTTATTACAGTATGGTGTCGGGCTTCATTCTCAAGGGTAAAGATCCCTTAAAGCTTATGGCAGCAGAGAACAGTTCAGAACTATGGAGCTTGGAGATGCTTCAAGCATACTTCTCTGTTATCAAGCAAACCAACCCTGTGATGTCTCAGTCAGCTAATAGAATTCTCAGGGAATATTACCAGGCTCAGAGGCAGGCAGATTTAAGAAATGCAGCCAGGACAAGTGTGAGAATGCTTGAAAGTTTAGTAAGGTAAGAGAATTTGGTTTTAAACCTATTAATAGTGATTCATACTTTTATTTCCTTGTTTGGATTTTATGTACTATCATTGACTGTAAATATAATATAATATACTTGTCTAACATTATTTGTTATCTTGGGAGTTTTGTTACTAAATCATTCAATTACTTGAGGAAATTTTTCAGTGGATAATTTTTATATTTCTGTTAAATTTAATTCCAGGTTATCTCAGGGTCATGCAAGGTTGATGTTTCATGAGGAAGTGACTACAATGGATGCTCTTGTAGCTGTCTCTTTGGTGGAATCTTCAATGCAAGGATGTGCTTTGATAAGCAGTGTGAATGCTCTCCATACTGCTTTTCCAGATGATTGCTCCAAGGAGTATAAAATGCAAGGTGAATATGTTCATTTTTACAGCTATTAATTGCAGAAATTAAATTGTTGCATTATTATTATTTTTCCCTAACACCTTTTTTATTTCTCTGCTTGATTTTTAAATTGTTTTCAATAATCGGAATTTATTATTTTCAGCTAATTTGATTCTCAAAAAACTGAGGCTTGATTATATACTGAAGGAAGAATTGGAAGAAATGGATTCCCAAAAAGCTGAGGAAAATATGGATGATTCAGAGTCCAGCATCAGTTATTCACCATTGGACATCTTACCAGTGGACAAAGATGAGATTAAGAGTCAAGGAAAAAATTTAGGGAAAGAAAAAGATATATCTAGTGATTCTCAGCCAAAGAAAGATTTGTCACAGAATATAAAGTCACATGTAAGTTCCTCGCAATGTTATAAGAACCAAGATGGTAAAAGTGCAGCTGAAACTAAGGATAGAGAAAGTGATAATCTCTCAGCGAAACCCATTACCCTAACAGATAAATTGCAGAATGTTCTTGCAGAAATAAAAAGGAATAAGGATAAAAATCTGTATTTGGCACAGTGCCAAGAAAGACCTCAGAAGAACAAACGCCAAAAGTTGAAGACTACAAACAATGCTGCAGATAATATTGTTGAAGATAATCCCAAAAATTGCAAAGATCCAGCTGATAACCCTGGAAAGAAAAGAGATGTTAGTTATATAGATGATGATTTTGATATAAATGAACCTGGATCATCTAATTATTTTGCAAAAAAGGAAAATCGTTCTTCTGATGCAAAGAAAACCAAACCAAATAACTGGAAAGAAAATGGAGTTGAGGAAACTGGAAAGGGTAAAAATGATAAGGTTACATCAAAAAAGAAAAACACTGACAATGCCCTGTTGAAGGATGTGGAGCTTGACTTAGATGGTGATTTTGAACCAAAATCAAATAAGGATAGAGCCTTCACAAATGAAAAATTGAGTGAATTAAGGAGAAAGTTTTCATTTTCTGGAGGGACTAAGACAACTAGCAAAACAGATAAGCCAGAAAGTAATAAAGATTCTACTTTTATGAACACAAGTTTTAGTAATGAAGATATTGAAAAGGGAGATTCACTGCCCATCGAAAAAGTAAAGTCTGATAAAACATTAGATTCCTGCTCCAATAATGAATATTCTGCTTCTAAAGTTGAGGAAAGTCTTAATAAAAAATCTAATCAACCAACTATTAATGGAGATACTAAAGAAAGAAAGAACTATACCTCTCTGAAAAAGGTTGATGAATTGTTAATGTTTGCTAAGAATTCATCAAGTTCTCAGTCAAAGAAAACTCAAATCAACAGCAGCAATACCAAAGGGGAAAATGAATCATTTACAGATACCACAAAATCTAAGGATAATCTTTCAGATTCATTTAGTTTTCATAAAGAAAGTGGAATAATTTCAAATCCTAGCAAAGCATTTGAGATACAGAAAGTTTCTAATGATTTAGAAGCATCATCCAGTGAAAAGGGTATGAAAACTAAGGAAAATGATCCCAAGAAAAGACTAGAGGAACTCTTAAGGTTTGCCAGAAAATTACCTAATTCTCAATTTTCTAGCCAATCTTTGTCTAGTAAAAATCAATTCAATAGTAGTAGTACCAAAGGTAGAAGTGAAACATCTGTTGAGTCTAAGAATAATATATCTGATTCATCAAGTTTTCTCAGTGAACGTGGAATGTTTTCTAACTCCAGCAAAACCACTGAAGCACAGAAAAGTTCTAGTAATTTAGAAGCATCATCTAGTACGCATGATATGAAAGCTAAGGATAGAGATCCTAAGAAAAAACTAGAGGAACTCTTAAGCTTTGCCAGAAAATTACCTAGTTCTCAATTTCCAAAGAGTCAAAAAGTTATATCAAGCACCCCAGCTACTCAGTCATTTTCATTTATTGCTGGGGATGAGGCCGATGATGATTTTGATTTGGAAATTTAATTATGTATTAAAACAGAAAATGTTTATCAGTTATTTAAATCACCTGCATAAGATATTTTGATAGCAATGAATTATTTTCAAATATCAGGATTTGCAAATTTTTAATTATATTTCAGATTTGCACATATTTGTTATTCTTTATTTTCTGTAAAGAATGTTTTATTTTGTAGGGTTATTTAGTAAAACCTATTATGAAAATTAAACATGAGTGAAATATATATTTTTATAAAATTCATCTGACATGAGTAATGAAAGTATGAGGAATGGTATTATGTTGAAATGTATATTGAAAATATATTTTTGAAACCTTTGCAAATTTTTGTAAATAGATGTATACATATGATTTTATAATAAACTTGTGAAAATCAGTAATTCACTTATTAGTTGATTCTGTTTGAATTTATTCAACGTTAGATCATTATTGAATAATATTTCAAAAATGTATCTAGTATGCAAGTACCAGAATGTAAATACTGACTGTTACTGTCCCTTTATGGGAAATGGTTTTCAGAGGAAAATATTTCAAATTTTATGAAAGAAATGGAATAAAAATATTGCTTAAATCCACTTAGTGTGCCAAAAGAAATATGCTTAAATAAAAAGGATTTAAATAGAACTGCTTACATTGTTATTTAACTGTTTATTATCTAAAATAATGTAGGTTTCTAAAAATTCATTGGTTTGATATTTTAAAAACACACTCAAATAAAATTTAAATAGATGTATAATTCATTTAAAATTCCCAGCCCCTAGTTGATAAATAAAGTCATCACAACAATAAATTACTTTTGTAGATGGTTAAATCACTTTGACACAAAGCAAAATAAATGTTCCATTGCACATAATAAAATAGTTGATCACACTTTTGCAAAATAATCTACAATTTTTCTAACTTTGGCAACGTTCTCCTCCCTTGTAGACAAGCCTCTACCTCTACCGCTTTCTCTCTTCTTTCGCTGTACCACTTTGGTCACATTTTTGCCAGGAGAAGCTTTTTTGGCAATAGATGTTCTGCCATTCTCAACAACAGGACTTGCATTTGAGTTCTGATTTGAATTCAATTCTGCATGCAAATCCATTGCAAGGTGATGATCCAGATGTTCAGGAAGTAAGGCCACTGGAATTTGTTCAGAGCAACGAGGGCATGTTTGTGGTGAGCCGAGTAGAACTTCTTCCTCTTCTTCTTCATTAGATGGACTGCTATTTCCAGTTCTTTCCTCCTCAAAACTCTCCCTTTCTGCCCTAGATCCTTCCTCCATTTGGAATGCACTTGAAGGATCAGGCTCATCTTTTTCTTTCTCAAGTCTAGAACTTTCTTCCTCTTGTTGGGGAGATTGCTTTGATGTTGATGGAATGGCAGAAGTAGATTTTGAATCACTGAAGAACTTCTGGATACCTGACATTTGGCCAAGGTCTTCACTAATAAATTTCCCAGTTGAAAGTCCCAAAAATTTTAATGCTGGAATCCTGTGAGAGATAAAAAAATAGCTTAAAAGTATCATAAAATTTTAGGTACAAGTTCACTGAAAATTCAACAATTAATTAAAACGTATACACATAAATACTTACTGTATCAACCTTAAGGTAAACATACACAAATTTTAAAATGAGAATGGAGCTTCTTTGATTTATTTCTACGATGAGACCAAACAGACAAGGTATTAAGAGTTGTGAATTTTTTCTATAAATCTGAAGAAGTTTATGGAAGGCAAGCAAAATATTGTCAATTTAAAACAAGTTTTAATGTAATAAAAACAACTTAGTAAATTTCCACAGAAAAAATTACGTCTTCAGGCCTTTTATATATTATATATAAATTTTATATTACGAAACCGGTTGCGAATATACCAATTTTCTGTGGAAATTTACAAAGTTGTTTTTATGACTATGGCATTCCATGAAGCTTTCTCACATTGATTACAAATTAATGTAGTGATAACTTGAAAAGAATTAAGAAATCATTATCCAAAATGAATGATAATCTAATTGATGTTCAAGAAATAATATATGGTGCATCTCTTTGCATAAGACAGTTCAATGAATTAAAAATGTCTGATTGAATGAGGTACCTTGTATAAATTTTATTTTAAGAGACACTTAATAAACCAGAAAACATATCGAATATGTAAATTATTATTTCATAGCTGCATTAATGTATCAAAAACTAAATCTAGATATAATTAGCAAAGATTGCTACTTCAAAACACTTTCATACCATGCATCACTGTTTGGTGGAGCCTCGTTGATTTTGGCTATTAATCGGAGCGCATCTGCAGCTATCTTATCTGGATTGTAAGATGTAAGTGGGCCTGACCTTGATAATGACTCCATACGTTTACCATTTGAGCCAGTATGTTGCACATGTATGGTAAGAGTCCTAGCTCTTCTCCGATTCTGCAATCACAAATGAGGAATTATAATATTAACTTCCAGGAATTCCAGAATATTAAAATACTTGACTATTATCACACAAACTTAAATAAAATAAACTTTTTCCCTCATCAAAAATAAAATTAAATAATTAAGGTCTCAATACTGTATTACTCATTCTCAGAAATTCAACATAATATTTAATTACACCTTCAAGGTTAGAATGATTTGTTCAACACATTCCCAATCATAACAAAATTAGGGAATTAGATTGATGGATACAAAAGATAATCAACATTGAAAATAATAAATATCAGAGAGGATATAAGATAGATAAAGCAACTTCATCTAAATAAAATCTGAGCTGAACTAGCAAACTACGGTTAACTATTCCTCTCCAAAAACAAATAATAGAAAATACCTCAGCCATGTCCTTCTCTAGTCGTTCCCCAACATCAGATGCAAGCTCTTTCAACCAGTATGCTACCTATAACAAAGTAAAAGATCTTAAATGTCATTAATTGAAAAGTAAAATATATCAATCTTTAATTATAATTTTGATAATCATTAGGGATTGTGAAATTAAAGGAGACATATAATAGATCTTCAACTATTTGGAATTTCAATTCCAGATTAAATAAGATTTTAACACAAATAGCAGTTTGAAAGAAATGAAAAACTCACATCTTTTTTGGTACAAAGAGCACTTTTGCCAGAGAAGTTCTTGGAACAGCCGATGGATTTTGCTATTAGCCTTGGAACCACTGGATCATCTTCAATACCTCTTGCAAGATTATACAGGTATGTCCTGCAAGATGTATGCCAGACAATATAAAATCGGTATACATTTAAGAAATATGGCAACAAATAAAAAATCAGGATGATTGAAATGAAAACCTAAGAGCTTAAGAATCTCTGTGTTTAACAAGAAAATTATTACCCATTGACAAAAAATATGTAATAACTTTTGTTACAAAGGGTCTTTCCTACACTGTGATTCATTATACATTCCTATAAGCATTTTGCATTTGATACAAATACCCTGCAAGCCAGCTTTTGGCATGTGGCAGGGGAGGACAATTTTATAAAATAAAGTAACTCAATTCTTTGATAAAAATTGATGGATACAAAAAATATTTTTCCTAGATGTCCAAAAAGTCAATAATTACTGGTTTGTAAATTTTTCATTAAAATTTTGCAAGTCTAACTCTACATTTTTTGGACCTATCAATTTTGAATATTACTTATGAAGGAGTCTTTACCCTGTTTTCTCTTCAAATCTTTGAAGCAGATCACTCTCAGAGAAATTGGCAAGGTCTGCCATAACCTTACAACCAAGTTCTTCCACAAGGGATGCTCCTAGTTTTCCACCTAAACTACGGACTTTGCGGACTGGAAGACGACTATACAACTCAGGTACTGATGAATGTGGCAATATTGTCTGTCGATTTGGCTTATGAAGACCACACGCTAGTTTACTCAACACCTGAAAAAATCAAAAATTCACAAGTTCAAGGAAAAAGAATTGCGATTTATAAAAAAGAATCAAGGATTTGTTTTCCTAAATTCAGATTTTCTCTCAATTAAAAATTAATATGCATTTCTCTAATGATTGATATAATTCAAGTAAATTATAGTACTTCTTTTCAGCAATTAGAAGTGTTAACAAGATTCCAAAAAATCGCACAATTCTAATGTTAAGTAAAAAATTTGATTTCATAGGAAATTTTACCAATTTTATCATTTCAATTAAATTTTAATTTAATCTTAATTTATGAATAAATTATAGCTTCAATAAATGAAATATAATTATATGCATAAATATATCAGAGGTTAAAATTCTGCAAAAAATGATTATGCTATCATTCGAATATGAGAATTTATGGAATAATAGTTCACTACCTTAAGACAAATAGTAACAATTAATTATTCAATTAGTCTTCTCTTACTTAGGTGTTTTTTGTAGAGTATAATGATTCTACTAGTGGACAATAATCAAGAAAGTATTATAGAAAGATATTCATGAAAAATAAGATAAAATTATCCTGTTGAGCAATTTGAGGAACTGAATCTTCTGACACAAGAATTCTATCTGAAGATAATATTTACTAACAAAAGAGTATATGAAATGAGAAAAGGGGGAAATTCGACCTTATTGTTTGATATCCCGGCTGAACATCTGAATGATGTCTCCTCATAAATTGCTGCTCGCATTTCTTCCACTATAGCAGCACCAACCGCTAATCTGATGCTCTGTGGGTCAGCATCTGGGTCCCAAAGAGTTTTGAGCCATTCGTTCGTTGCTTCATTTCGTTTTCCTAGAAAATGATGGAGGAAATCGTTAAGAGGATAGATGGCAGACCAAGATCAACACAAAAGTAACGCGTCAATTGATTTTGCTTTAGAATTTCCAATTATTTTGAATGGTTTTGAAAAATCACAATGAGGTACTACTAAATTAATCCAGCAATCTGAACTCATAGTACCTTCGTCATTGTCCCCATCTTCCGAATATCCGACTACAAAAGTATTCGGTAAAGTTAAATTAGTCAAAATATCACCAGGATTCTTCTCTTCTGCGAGTCTGTTGTTCACTTCCTCCGTAAGATCAAGATATGCTTCATCAACACTTGCTCGTTGAATGCATTTGCAAAATTTACACATGACTTCTAAGACTTCGTTTCCAGCATCTCTGTACCTACACGGATGGAGGATATCGTTGAGAAATTATTCACAGTCAATCCGAAATCATTATTATAATAAAAGACAGGCCACATACTTTGTGAGGTCAGCTTTTCCTCTTACTTCTTTAACTCTAATAAGGTTAATTTCTGGACACTTTTCTTTGGCCTCGTCCCCTCTCATGGACCTAGTGACACCTTTAGCTCGAGCTTCATAGTTGACCGCGATGATGCTAAATTACAATTATCATAATCAATATGATAAAATAAACTGAAACTGTGTAAGCAAAAAACCTTAATTACCCTCCTCCTTTCCATGTTTTGTACTGAACAACAGCAGCTGGCTTTCCTTTATATTCTGGATTTAGTCTTTCTTCAACTTGTACGTAAAAACAATCCATATCCACTAATGCAACAACTCTTGATGACATTATTTCCTATTTTTTCAACTTCTATTTACTCCAGCTGAGTTTTCGTCTCGTTCGCGGTTTCTGTTACGTTAGTTCACGGGCTTTTTCACAGGTAGCTGTCGTATCGCATCCTAACTGAATTTAGTTCTTAGGTGTTAGCGCTGATGTATTATTTGTTAAAATTGTATCTAAATTATGCGAAAAATTATTTTCGTCGATAAAATACCGTAAAAATTGACTAAATATTTATTTATGACTGTAAAATTATATATGGTATAAAAATTCAAACTGCGGAATAAACCGATAAGAAGCTGATGCAGTAATGATGCATCTGGATTTTTTAACGATAATATTGGATTCTTGAAATTATATACGATGTTTAGTTAAGTTAATAAAAATATTCTAATTTTTCATATGTTTTTCCTTCATTGTTAAATTTTCAATAGAATATATCACGAAGAATATTTATTTTCTCCTTCATATTTGCCGGGTGTAGAGGTTCATCGCCCCGATGCATTGTCGCTCTTTCGACATGTGCTGACCTCTCCACATCTGCGAAGAACTATGAAAAATCGGCATCCCTGAGTCAGTTGTACGGAACCACTCCTGAAGATTACTCGTAATATGACAAGTATATAAGTAAATTTGTTTGCCTGCGGCTATGGCTTTAATTTACACCGCGCAACTCCTAACTCCGATCGTTTTAGGTGAGAAAATACATCATTCGCTTTGAAAGAAGCGTTCATTCTGTACTTTTCATTCAACTTCTTAATATTTTCACTTAGTGGCATGTTCGTAGATGATGGGCTTCCGTAGTTTCCGCTCGTGTTTGCATGAATTTACCTTTCTGTTACCTTATAGATTATCATCATCTTTTTTAAACCATTATGTATTATCATTTAAAACTAGTTATATTTTTTATCTTAGTTTGAAATCTTCTGCCGCCTTTATCGATTCTGCATGCATGGGTAGTAATAAAGCAAACTTGTACTAATGGTAGTTTTTGGTGACTCAGGGAACCGGAGACCCTGGCGTAGAAGCATCGGACGAATTAAGTTAATGAAAATCTAATTTTAGTTGTTAGTTGCACGATGTGTGCTCTGAATATCTGCGAAATCGTTTGTTTACGTTTTATAGCTGTCAAACCGTAACGTGTTTTCAGGATGTTTATGTTTACGCTAGGTGACGATTGCGTTTGGATTATTCCAAATCATCTTTGGGCCGATCTGGAAAGTTATTCTCACTTCTATCTTTGTTCAGTTGATAGTTTTAAACTTTAATTCTCATGTGTGCGAAAAGTTCGGATAAAGTGTAAAAAGTGTGGATAAAGTGTGTACAACTCTACATCATCGGAGATAGGAAATGCTTTGGCGAATAGTTTGCTTTGCGGAACCGGTAGAAAGTTTATAAAAAGTGATTATGAATGACCGGCAGTGTTGTGATTTGTGATATTGTTCTCCTGATCAGTTAAATATCGGATTTGCTTATGTTCTTATCATCTAAGTTCCAAAATTGTTGCCGGTTGGTTTCTCGAAAGTTTTCTAGCATTGGTGTTTGATTGTTTACTCTTTCATTGTAATTTAGCGTAAAGTTTAATTTCTTTCTATGAAAACATATAACAGGTAAACTAATACAGCTACAATTGACGACGTTTATGCTTGTATTCAGGATTAATGAAGATGTGGAGGGGGGACAAATTTTTTAATGTTTTCTGATTTTTAACAACAACAATGGCCGTGTATCCTGCCTGTCACTCATAGTTAATAGTCGGAGTGTTTTGTTTTTGGATAACCAATTAAATAAAGGGACGGCATAATGTTGGGTTACGCCAAGTTACAAGATCGCTGAGGAGCGTCTGATTTTCACGCGCCTGATGTCTCATGAATAAACGGCTGGCTCAATTACATCACGGAGGGTTTATATAATTTCCCTTCCTCACCGTCGCAAGGGGTTCGACGTTTAACGAACTTAGTACGCGAGTCAAATTTCTCGTAAACGATCGCTAATATTTTGATGGAAGGCTTCTTCTTACGCGATAATTGAATCGCTATTATAGTAGGGTTACGTCAATTGTTGCTTCCAAAAATACAGTTAAGTAAGCAAACAAACAATATCAGTAAGTAATCACGGGTGGTTTCAAGAATGATAGATGGCGTCATCTTGTTTAATTGATATTCAAATCTGTTTCACAAAGTTGATCGTATTTTCTGGAAAAAATTATCAACATTTCTCAGATAGCTGTTTTCATGATGTTCATTCATTTCCCGTATGGGGAAGTTTCGTTTGCACCGTATATTGAATAACCTCTAAATTGAGTATAATGTAGTATTTTTCGCTAATGTAGACTACTTTTAGAGCTGTTATGATTTTCCATTGGGAAAGATCACAGAATGCCGCTTGAGAAGTAATCATTGTTCGCTTCTAGAGAAACATTTCGTATTGCGGATTTAGAATCGACTTGCGTTGCTTAGAATTAACTCATTGGATCAATTCCCTGCACCTGTTGGCCTATAGCACGAAACGTCTTAGATTAACTAACGGTTACGCTGTTTGACTCGGATTGGAGTTCGCGATCAGGTCGCCGTAGACTTTGCAATTTTATAAATAGTACGGTGTATTTTTATATTTTTTGTTTTCAGTTTCCTTACCATCGAGTTTTATTCGCTTTCAAATTGGTCAATTAACTATAATTATAGCATATCGATTTACAATCATGAGTAAAAGATACTTTAACGTGAATATCAACCCAATAAATGTGAACGTGGTATAATATATTATTTAATCAAAGTCGTTTGTATTTGTTGATTTTCCTAAGAACCTCATTATATCTTAGCCGTTCTTCTTAGTTAAGTAACTCTACCGAGAAAAACTATTACTCTTAGAGTTGTTTTACAGTTTTCAATTCTTAAATAATAGGTCTTAACTAATGGGGTACTTGCTAAACGTGCTTTCGTCTGTTTTTAGTTTAGGGGCAACAATGCTTAAGTTTGCGACAGACGCTGGAGATGATATCCTTCGTAGGAAATAAATTCTTCTTGTACCGTGTATCTATCTTGATTTTGTCTGTAGAGAGGTTAAGAGTGGAATACCGATGTAGTTTCTGAACATATTATTTTCATGTACCGAGAAAGGTTTTATTTTTGGCGACATATAATCTTCAAACGCTGTTTTATCTT
Organism: Pantala flavescens; assembly: GCA_020796165.1. Taxonomy (NCBI): domain Eukaryota; kingdom Metazoa; phylum Arthropoda; class Insecta; order Odonata; family Libellulidae; genus Pantala; species Pantala flavescens. The sequence goes on from CM036888.1 coordinate 5,147,777, forward strand.
CATTATATACCGAAATGAATGTTATAAGCATTATTATATATTAAACTTAATTATTGCCAAATACCATATACCATACCAAATACGCAATATTGCGTATTTGGTATTGTATAGTATGTCATATATAGTTTATTATCGATAATAATACCTAATCTAATCTTCCTACTGTGATTATACTTCTCAGTATGTTATGTTTTAGTCTAATCCTGGTTTATTTTAGGTTCAATCTCTGAGAGGGATAATATCGTCTAAATATTTCACTAATAATTGGCTGTTTAATTAAAATTCTTCATGTCTCTAGTGTAGTTAGAAATAAATTGTTTCCATATCAGGTAGTAATACGCCTAAAAATTTTACGTTTTATTAACTGAATTCCACACTTTTATGGCACTGTTAATGCCAACTTCTCATGTTTGAGCGTGAGTGTTAAGAATCGGCGACTCCAAACGTTCAACCGGTTTCTTTCGTATTTCCCTTTTTATTTGCCATCTCCTAGATTATATTTGCAAACCAATTAGTCCGCAAATATCCCTCACGTCCTGTATGCGTAAAATTAATTGCTCTTTAATTATGCTTCGTGTATTTAACTTTCCAAATACATCCTAAATCCCTACAGGATTTCTCGTATACTTAAAATCTTTTCTTTAAGATTTTTCATTTCAGCTTCCCAATTGAAACTCTTAATAGATGACACTTATCTATCATTAACTCCTAAATTAATGCAGTTGAATTTGTACGTGAAACAAAGATATTGACTGAAGTAATATTAGCAATAACGATGGTTGCTGATTATTTATTTACTGTTTTATAATTAGGGGACTCATCATTTTCATGAGTATTTGATATTAAGGCACTCTGTCGATTATAAATCAATACGGAATACATAATGATCTGTGTAACCTCTCGGTTTTAATATCGCATATTTTTTCGACAGTATCTATGAGAGATTACCATGCTAACACCTTAACAAAGGTCTAGGGTTTGAGTCCCGGCAAATCGAATTTTTTGAAGCATTTATGTGTCATGATGATGATGATTAAAAAAAGGATGCAAGGGAATTATTCCGTTCCACTGATTGTGAGCAGTCATTGGTTCATCATTCATTAATTTAGGTTCATTCTTTTAGGTTGCAATTCTAAAACTCTTTATGTATATATGTCGTATATATTATATACGACATTGAAAATAATTATCTTTATTGAGAAAAATTTCAGTAACATTTGACCAAACCTATAATATGTCATCTTAAATATAACTTGTGCAAATAAACACAAAATTTCCAGCGAATGATTACCCAATGACAGTAACCAGGAAACTTCTTTTGGAAATGAATCTCCATAATAACTAGCATGCTAACTACCTCGCAATCTATCAAAATTGTTCAGTTGCTATGTGCATGTCTTCGTTTTTTTGTATAGTGGTTTTGTTATTTGTATAGTAATGTAGATTTATTTTGTTTTCAGAGTTAGATGTACAGTTTTGTTCGAAACAACCTTATATTGATTGAAAATCGATTGTAACTTATGGTTACCACTTTCACCGAGATCTTTGAAAAGCAGTTGTTGTATGCATGCGTTTGTTTTCGTGTACTGTCGTGGATGATTAATAATAAACTTTCATGAATGCATTCAACCAATGATTTAGTCGTAATAGATGTATACAATTGCGGTGAAAGTATCAACGCATCCTCAAATCACTCGATAAACTCACCACTTTTTTAGAAGTTGTTGTATGTTTGCTTTTTTGTAAGGTGTGGTATACACAACTACCTTCAGCTGTTTCGTTTGATAGAGACAGTACTCCCACATTTGTATCAAAAACCTATGTTTTCGCATCTTCGTTGCAGGAGTCTTGGGACTGCTTAGCGTAAGCGTAAGCTTAGCAGACGAAGCGGGAGACGCTTTCTACTTCGCAGAGAGCCCCGAAGGGGGGCCCCCGATAATCGCCGGGGGCTCTACGGAGCTCCGGTGCAGGGCGTCCCCAGAGGACGGCATCGCGTACACATGGCAACTGGACGGACAGCCGGTGCTTAACACCACCAGGCGCTTCCAGCGAGGTTCGAACCTGGTGATCAGGCGCGTGGACCCGGAGAGGGACGCAGGGGAGTTCAAATGCACCGCTACGAACATGAGCACCGGTTTTTCCCTGGCCAGCGGACCTGCCTCTCTCCGCATACTATGTGAGCTTCTTTTCCTTTTACGGGGAATCAATCCGCCATTGTCTACTCCCGGCCGTCGAAGCGGTTTTATAGACGTCAGCGGAGGATTTATAATTTTCCGGCGCGGCGTGACAGTTTTTTGTCTGGCGGGAGTAGAGGTCTGCAAGTCGGTTCCCGCCGCGAGACGATCCGTTATTCGTGTGGCCGGAGAAAGAGACGATGACACACATCAGTTTCTTTCGTTTGAGTAACTCGAGGATCGGTTTATAATAGAATGGGGGCTTTTAGAACTTAAGTGCGGTGTTCATGTAGTTTTTAATAGGGAGATCTTGGAGTTAAATGGTATACGATAGTTAATATCGTGTTTTCGCAATTTCATGACGTTAGTTTGTATTCTAAGTTGTATTTAGAGTCATTGCATTCTATATTGATAAAATGATATATTAATAGGATATGTATTGGCTTAACCCTGTGAAAATGGAAATTATCTCGCTCAAAAATGGCAATTTAGAGATATAAAATGGAAGAAGAGGTATATTCTTGAATATTCAAAGTATCATTCTTATTAAGTGATATTAAATATTTCAAAATGTTGGTGGTATTGATTATTATATATGATATATGCTAATGAAATTTATTTATAAGAAGTTGTTATTCCTTCTATAATAAATTATGAATCTATCGTAATTTTTTCTGGAAACTAGCGTAATCTGATCGAATCGGTTGTATCATTTTACCCTACGGATATTCTCATGTGTACTTTTAATTGTAAAAGTTGAATTGATATGAAGAAGGGGTTAAAATGTTTATTGAATGAATTCAGTTACTTCTGAAGGTTAAAATCGTATTATCTGTTGGGTTTAAATCAGTTGAAGGTCTAAAAATAGTAGGCACAAAGAAAAAAGAAAAGATTTTGTTTCGAGTAATGAAACAAATGAAAAAACGATTCGTACGCGGCAGGAAAAAACCTCGGTTAATTTTATCTCGCTACGTGTATTATGGCGGAGGGAAAAAGGCGTGTGAAAAACGATCCAAATCTACCGCCTGTACAATTAATCGTAAATGAAAAATTACGCGGTGGGAATAGAACGTCGGGAAACCACGAAGCTTGAAAACGCGGCATTGTTCGAAAATGCGCCTAATTATTTATGCCTCTGCAAAACGTCCAGATTGATAAAACAAGTGTAAAATTCACTCTGCGTTCGTCGTCAGAGCTTTGGATCCCGTCGTTCTATCTTTCTCTTACAGCCCGTCCTCTCCAGATCCCCCACCTTCCTAATATCGCTGAATAATGAAACATAATGAGGTATCACAAGGCTGCGAGTCTCTTTGTTCCTTTGAAAGCACCGAAATCCCTATCTTCATCAACAGGACGCAGACCCGAAGGCGTTTTAGTAGCTCAGTAATTAGGAAATTTGATCTCCGATACGCGTAGAATACATATAGGCTCAGTGTTGCCCTCAAGATGCAGGTTTCTTACGATCGCTTATAAATCTAGAGGAATTCTATCGTTTGTAATCAGTTACAGGTTTTTTTATCTGGTGGTAATTATATCTCGTAGCAGGTGGGTACATTATTCACGCATCAGTTCACTTCAGGCATGTCTTTAAATAGCGTTGTGTCTAAAAGTGTAGTTATTTTGTTATTTTTTCTTATCGGTACCCGTGGATTTGTTTATTAATGCAATAGTGTTTATTAAAGCTTCCATCTTTCATTACGTATTCAACGTGATTCGTATTTAACTGTATTTTATGAGTTTGTACATTTATGTCGTTAAATGTCATGGTTAAGGTTAGGTATTGTTTAATTGTTTATCATGTTGTACATTTTGGTAGGTTATTTGATTATTTGTAGTCATAAAGATCTAAGACACGTGGCGTAGTCATGGATTCTGTTCATATTGATGTAAAAATAACTTCTATATTAAGGGCGAAATTAAGATGGGAAAGTCGTGGGAGAAAAATAAGTCCTGGAAAAGAAATGAAGAAAAAGGAAAGAATTTTTATCTGGCGGCTAAGTTTACTTTTAATTTTTATTTCTGTATATTTTCTTAATTATACGTATTTCCGAATTTTGAAGTACTATATCCTTCGTAAGGTTTTTTTGCGAACTATCACAATTAATTTCTATTTAATATCATTTTTGATAGAGTTTATAAAAGGTAATCGATTCTCTCAAATTTATTGAGTTAATTTTCTCCAAATGACGTCTAAGTTTAATGTACATTTACGGAAAATGAAATTTACGTGGTTTTAAAACCATTAAACAGCATTTTATTTGGTTTAAGTTATTTTCGCTGTTGATACCTTAACAATCTGTACGAGGTTTTAAGTATATCGAGTTCTATTTAATTTTATCCAGTTTCTGAAATTCGTAACGAGCTAAGAAAAAGTAAGAAATGTTCCGCAACAAATGATACACACGCATCGGTCCCTCAGCCGAATGAACTTCATTACTTCTTCACGGTGTATTAGCATCTAATAACTCCTCTCGCTAGGATTTCATTAAGCTCTCTTCATCAGCTTCGAAGATCTCTCTCAAGCCCAGAAAAATTCATTCCAACAGGTGATTAATTTTCCGAAGTTATTCGTTCGAGAAACTCCGTCCCATGAATATTTGTATAATTCATGGCCGTGTATTGTGTAAAGGCGGAAGAAGCTTTAAAAGGATAGGAATTCTTCGTGGAGAGGCGCCGGTGCGGTGCTTCGCAATTGCCTCTTCTTTCATCGTGTCGTTTCCTCGTGAGTCATGCACCCGCGGGAATAGTCACGATTTGTCCCAAACAACATTTATCCGTCGCGTAAGTCGGGGCATATTTCAAGCGACCATTACGAAGTTTGGCGCGGATCGCATAAATCATAGCGAATTTAATTTAGTCGCCGGGCAGAGATCAAGTCCTCAGAGACATACCTCCTTAGCCGGACGATGCGTAAAACGTACCTTCACGTATTCCGTGGAGTTTGTTGTTGAAGCTGAAGTCCATTTTCATTACCGTTACCTTCAACTGCGGATAGGAGATTTAAATGTTTCTTGTTGTGTATATTTGTGTGCTTGTTTGGTGGTGAAGGCCTCCTTGAAGGTAGAATGGGTCTTTTAGAACAAAGAAAGAAAGTTTTAAAACAGTCGGTGAATATCTTTTCTAAGTTACTATTGAGATTAAACGTATCGTGAATTGGAATTTTCACGGGGTAGTCATTTTGAGTAATTTCATTGAGTTTAATAACATATCTTTTTTTTCGAAGTTTCCTAAGTTACGTAACATTTATGTTCTCGAATTGCTAGAAATAAATGGATAATGCACACATTTTAAATGTAAGTTTATCTTCTAGGTGTCGAACATGATGGCTGTTAAGAAAGAGTTCGTAATTCTTTACGTAATATTTTATACATTTATCTATTTTGCGAATTTCCTTTATAACTTCATATTTTATGGAAAAACTTTATTTTAGTTTTCTTAGAGTCTTACTGAATAATTTTTTAATCATCAAAACAAATGATGATGTTTAATGTACTGTTATCTGCAGAACTTTTCTGTATCCAAATTGAATTAAAAATTAATCGAAGCATTTGTAATTCATTGTTAAATCATGTTCCATTACTGTTCATACGGAATAATAAATTTGTTTGAAATGATACCTACCATTCGCGAAAAGATTCGGCATTTTTTGAAGGGCTGCTAGATGATCATAATTTATCATTCAGCTTAAGTCAACGGTCAACTTGCTAACCAAGAGATGTATTTACTTACGGTACAATATGAAATCATAAAAGACTTCGTCTTAACGAGTCAAGCACGAATGAAATTTATCTGGTATCTCGTCTGGAAGTTGAGCATATATGCCCGAAAGCAAAGTAAATACGGCCTCATTGTCGCGTTCATTAGCGAAATCGATTTATGCTGTCAATTAGCATCTCATTCATTGATGGGAGACTAATAATTGCTGGAATCTAATTGATGTAAATTAGGTAGCGGTTCAATAATCAGTAGGTTCTCACAGTATTCATACTGATTTTCGTCATTCATCTAAATCGATAGATAGTGCTGTTAAAGGTTTTTTGTTGATTATGAAAATTATAAAGGGGGTAGCTATGGGTTATGTTTATACATACCTATGCTTTACATAGATGAATGTATAAATGTAGATCAGAAAGTTTGAAAACTTTTAGGTAAATTTTTTTCATTTTTTATGGGGTTTTATATCTCAAATTTAAACTTACTTACTTCTATAATATCATATTCAGGCGTATTAATTATGCTGAGAACAATGCACTTGACTAATTGATTTATTTAGAAGCGATGTGCAAATTTAGATGGTCAATCTATTCACGATTAGGTCTGATTAAAGATTTTTCTAACTAATTTTGTAAAGAAAGTGTATTTACTTGAATAACCTTTTTCGCTGGCCAAAAATGACTGATTAGATTATTCAGACGTATTGGGAAGGGAATTTTTCCTCTAAATACTCTATAGATACAAATAGAAATGTTTTTTTTATTACAGCTCATGGGCGTATGATTTGAATATTTTGGGTTTGGAATCGAAAAAATTTCAAATCATGCTTCTTTCTTATACGTATGTTTTGTAAATGTGTAATATGTAGCAAAACTGCTCGCATTGTGAAGAGAGACAATTGTAGTATGTCTATCATGTTCCTATGTCCCTGTGCTTAATCCTTAGAAGTTAGCTATAAAGACTTAAGACCATGGTAGATTCAGAAAATTGAGAATGAGATGTTTGTTAGCATATAAGACTTGCTTTCTTCACCAAACCAGAATGTTTATGGAATGGAATGAAGCTTACGTAAATGAAGCATTAAGGAATCCACGTATTTGACATTACTTATTCCATTACGAGAGACCTCTATCAATTCAAATGTACATTAATTTTTATCACGTAATCAAGGAAAAAGACCGAGCCAAAATGAGATCTTTTTCATCACAATTCTTTCCCATCCATCCAATCGCCGAAGAGGAACTAAAAATGATCAGCTCGTCGAACTAACGGAGCAACTTCATTTGGACCCAGCCTCTCTTAATAGAGTAGGGTATCTTGGGGAGCCAGATCTAATTTATATACGCTGACGTGTCAACCGAGTCGTCAGATAAGCAAAGATGAGAATCAGAGCTCTCTCTCTTTCAAGATTTCCATGGATACCGTAAAAAGATATCAATCCCACGCGGGTCAAAAGCATCTCTCTCAAACAGAACTCTACCCCTCGTTTTTCTTTTACCATAATAAACGGACACCGCCGGTTTACTCTTTCAATTTTTGCGTACTTATCCCCAAAGACTTCCCGCGACCTTGTCGGTAATTTTTCACGCGCAAGACTCGCATGACGGAGTGGTTTTTTTCGCCCCGATCGCGAAAGAATTTCCATACGTATGCCTAACGGTCAGCTTTCCATTCCTCCTTTTTTCACGGTGGCCGCGCCTTCATTTTTTCCCGAATATTTCACGCCCTCGCTCCAAAGAAGTACCCCGCCCCCGGTTTTGTTTGATCCGCGAAATAAAAACGAAAGGAATATTCCTCAAGAACGCTGGCACGCCGCGTTCATCTTCTTCAGCGTTTTTCGATCGCTCTCCGGAGAGAGAGAGAAGAAACCGTGTGAAATTCTGTACGTACGTGTTTATTAAAGAAAAGGCTCCGCCGCTGCAGCCGGTCCCCGCCTCCACCAATGCGGTCGCACCTACTAAATAGTAGGATGGTGTCTATGGGTACGTTTTTCTGTAGTCCAACGAAGATCTTGGGGTTTAGGAACGTAACAGCGAGGATAGCTTTCGTTTAACAGAATTTGTACGTCTATAAGAAGATAAGTTGGTAATGTAATCATAGACGAAGCTTCTGTACCGTACGTACGTGAGATCGTGGATGTACACCTTCGATAACGTTTGATTGTAATTTAGAACGCGTCTATAAGAAAAAAGAATGAGGTGAAGTAATGAGCGAATTGTTAGGATCTATTTGGTTTAATTATGCAGGTGGTAAACGGAGATGTTTACATTGGTTTGGCTAATTGGTTATGTTATATTCGGTATTATATTAATGAAATGGAAACATCACAAGTACTTAGGGGTAGCTAGACAATGTTAGGCTCGGATTCGGGAAAATGGGTGCTTTGGATGTTTATGTACTAGGCCCAATGGAAAATAGCAGACGATAATTTTATTGGTCAAATATGCAAATAAAAGTCCTGCCAATGATATTTTATAGGAACAAAAAGTTATTTCTTGGAAACGAAGTTCATTAATAAATGAAATTTGATACTTCAGCTCGGGTCGGTTTAAACCGGTTAAATCGTTCTCGGTTTTCGAAGCTTTTGAACATTCCGGTTCTTTACGACTGATAGTTTTGTATCAACAAATTTTTTGTTAGTTTCCGATTCTGTTAAAATAACTTACAGCTTCCGGTTCAACTTTTAATTTACCAGAGGAAACATATTTTTCCCCGTTCTTATAAAAATAGATTTACGTTTCTTAAACGCTTATGTTTCGGTGAAATACTGACTTATCGGTAACAATTAAGATATTTGGATAAGTACATGTACATATGAGAGTACTCGACTAGGACCCGATATTTATTACCAGTTTATTTAACGGTTTTTCGGTTCAAGATTTCGATCTTATCTCGGTTCAATACTCCGGCTGCAGCAATACCATTCGGCATCGACCCTTCCGAAATTTGCCAAAGTGTGACGGGTCTTTTCTCGGGCTTACCAAGGCGTGTATTCACATTCTGCCGACGTCCGCAGGAAATTTCGCTGGCGTAGTGTCAGTTCCCTCTTTCCCGCATGCACAGCCTCTCTCTCGGGCGTATTATTCCGAGAAGATCGAGCTGTTTGAAGGATACCCCACTCTCGCCTCACGAGCCACGGATTCGGTTCGCCATTCCATGAATATTTACAGTTTGTTTGAACCAAGTTCGGGTGTTTTTTCCTCCGTGGGTGTTTATATTAGCCAAAGTTAACACAGTTCCAGAATGGCTCAGTTTTCCTCGTAAGTTCTCATTAGCGTTTCATACAGCGTGAAGTTTAAACGTCATGCATAAAGGAGCGTTCAAACTGCCGAATCTTCATGAATGAAGTCTCTTTCGTTTTCTCTCAGGTGCGGAGGAGTTTTTTTTTTTAAGTTTTAGCTACGTCTTGGAGTCGGTTTTGGTAACTCGTAAGGTTCCGGGGTTTTTTGATGGAGTTGATTTAAGTCCCGCGTAATGGAATGCAATGGTAAATATTATGTAAGTATGTCTTTCTCTTAGATGGAAGTCGGAGTATTTTGACTCGTTCATGAATCGCAAGGGAAAACTAATACACTTCTAATAAGTTTGAAACTGTTTATACGTTCTCCAAAGATTTTACGTGTATTTGCATTGTTAATTTTTTTATAGCGTTAACCATAGGTAGGGGCGATAAAATTACGGCGTATACTCATTGGCGTTGTTTTCTGTAAATAATTTTTCATAATCGATATATTTTGTTTTGAACGTCGCTAAATTTATTTTTCAATATCAGTCTATTAATTAAGTGTGAATTCTTTTCAATCTGGAAAGTTTTGTATCTAAATTCGTTTATTTATTGTGAAGCTATTTAAAATTTTACGTACAGATGTATATATAGACGCAAAATATCCGAATAGCCTCTACATCTCACCATGAATCGTACAAGAGTCATCTATAAAACTTCAGAATAGTAAAGAAAGATACCAGAACAAAATTTATACCAAAAACGTTCGGAATATATCGCTCGACTAATTCCAGTTTTGTATCTTACGAACTTAAATATTACTTACGATAATGAAAAGTACATTCGGACCTTATAGCGTGTTTGACGGATTTTTGAGACGAATAAGTCCATGATGTATTGCTTCATACAAAGGATGTCACGTTTGATACATGATGAAGATCTGTGGACCAAAAGAGATCAGAATAAAGTCATGGAGCCCCATGGAATGTTTTTTGGTCTCAATCTCATCCATTTATCATTGTCATGCCCCTCTGAGTTTACTTTCTGTGGTAATTATCTCTGATCTTGTTTATTAGAAAGCACAACGAACGTATTACTCGCGCATGTTATCATGCGAACAGCATATTTCATCTCACAATTCAACAAAACTTATGGAGAAAGCCCTGGGAATAGATGCCCGCGTATTTCATATCCGTTTCGCCGAGGAGACATGGTTGAATACGTGAGGAGACTTGATGTAACTGCGGGAAGAAATGAAACCTCTCCCTCTCGCTAGTTTAGGCTTCCAGATCAAGATATTTTCATCCGAAGGTTTTAAGATGTAATACGGCTTTACTTATGTTAGGTTTATTTACGCGTCACGCCGATTATTCGTGAGGAATGTCAGTCGATTGAGGAACTACTTCAGCTATTGGCTGTTCGATTTTACATTACACCCTATTAAATTATAGATATGAACGAAGTATTCGTTTGTATGAAATATTATCGAAAATGTAAACTAAATTTGCGATTGAACTTGAATTAAAAATTCTTCCATTAACTCGGTAATAAATAGAGGTAATTTTTCCTTATTTTTTTTAAAGAGAAATACCACAAAACCGAGATAATATCAGTATATTTTGTTAGAATACCTTGGAAACTAATATAAAATTTTTTATATTCGCACAAGAAATGTGGCTGCAGTGATACAATACTTCTGAAGAGATTATTGTAAAGGTGAAAGAAACTCGCAACTATTTAGTTGTTATATATATATATATATTAATATATATATATATCGAATATATAGAATCGATCGAATAAATAGAAACTATAGTAAAAGTAAACACATAAAACTTTTAAATGGATTTAGGTAACAGCAAAAATTGCTCAGACCTAAAGTAACTGACAGACCCAAAAAAAACTGACCTAAACAGACAAACAACATTGGGATTCGAACCCGGGCTTCTATACTTTTATTATTAGTCTCTCTTGTCATTCATCGTTTCGTAAGACAAAATATGGATTAGTAGTTATTAGAAATTAACGTGTACGATATCTTTGTAAGTAGAGTACGCGAGTAGGTATAGGGTGTTTTTTGGTTCAAATATCTAGTATTTCAAAGCGCTTTGTAAAATTATCGGATTTTTCCTCGCGACTATTACAAAGATACAACAGCAAAGTACAAAGATACCCTCATCTCTATTCTCGTAAAACACCGTCCCATTCATTTCATCGAATGGAATCATAATGCGAAGTCGTTCACCGCGTTAAACCGGTAACGAACAACATCGATGGGCCCATAAAAGCATCCGTAATTACCTTAATGCCCTCTGACGTCGAATCCGTGCATTACCATCGCCCGAAAGCTCTCATTTTCGAGGATAACATCTCCCTTTCTTTCGCGCCACTGTCACAGATTTTCGCCCTTAATATCGAAAAAGTGGGGCACGAAAGCGATGCTGTGTGGCACACGAGGCCTTGCCCCAAGCCTCGATCAATGGCCTCTCTCTACTTTGAAATCGCAAAGTTTCGGAACGTCGTCTTCACAGTCGCGTCCCTAGTTTTTTCTCATTAAAACAGAGCCCTCTTTGCCACGGCGCGTTTGTGCTCATCGCGAAAACAGGGCACACGGCTCGGCCGGGAATTGAATTTTGATTAACCTCAGTGCGTGTAGGGCGACCTCCGGCTGGTGCTGGGTCAAAGCTACAAAGGCCGGGAGCGTGTTTTAACCACCTTCCCCAGCGGCCAGGCTCGTTCACGCCGTTGCGCCGAAAGGTAGAATCGGATGTAATGTCACACAGATGCTTTCGGTTTCATCTATAAAGATCGACGAGCTTCACTCAGGGTTCAGTAGGTGATTATTTTGTATTTATTTGTATGTATTATTTTTTTGGCGCGATAAAAGTTTGTTTTTGTCGTGTGAAAGGATGAAAGGAAGTCTACTGTTCACGCGAGCTAAATTTTAAGATGAAGTACGTAGGTGGGATTAAAGTTAGCAAAAACATTGTTGAGTTTAATTTTAGGTTCAGTGTTTTAAAAGGTTTTAATCAAGTTAATGTTGGCTGGATTAAATTGTGGGTTTGTTTGAGGCAAGTTTATAGCTCGGATTGAATTTATGCTAATTTAAGTAAACTGAAAGTCTGAGCTGAGTGCAAAAGGATGCATAGATCAAAGCTAGGCTAAATGAATTGAAGGATTAGTTTCAGTTAAAACTGATGAAAAATCTAGTTAATTAGAGTTGAGTTGAGTAGGTTGGAGTGGAATAATAAAACTTCATGTAAATAAAGGTTCGATCAATTTAAATATACGTATAATTCAAGTTAAGGCTAGGAATAAAGCATTCATCAAACAGAAGGGATTAAACGTTGTTAAGTACTTCATTTGGTAGATTAATTGTTTATTAGAATAATGGAAATTATTAATAGTAGTCCCAAAGATACTTTTTCTTTATCTATAGTTTATCCACCTAATTGTGGAACGTTATAGCAAGGATAAGCACGAAACATTTTAATTTTAAATTTCAAAACCCATTCTCATTATTCTGGTTAACTAAATAGGGGTGGAGTAAACTTCCAAAGAAATTTTAAATCGAATAAATTGAACAATCGGACATATAAGAAATTCTCTTAGTAAGTATTTGTATTTTTCGAATAATACTAATTTAAATCCACTTCAAAACCTTGTAAAATGGGTAATAGTATTCTTTCATCTCTAGGAGTATACGCATTCATTTCCAATTAGTCTTAAAAATCGCGTCAATTTATTGTTTTGTGATTTTTTTATTTAATAAAGGAGAATTTCCTCTATTATCACAATAAAGATTTGGGTTGAAAAGTGCGTTTTTCCAAGAAATTGCTTGTTCCGAATCGGCAGAAAAAAGAGGTATTTAATTTATCTCTCTCCATTAATTTACATTTTTGAAAGAAATTTTCTTTGAAGAATCGTTTCAGGAAAATTAAATTAGGTAGTTATTACTCAATTCGGAATATAATATCATCCCTTATTTCCTGCAGCGCATATTATCTTAATTTTTTAATCTCGTATATTTTTCTTCTTATTAGCGTTATTATTTTTGTTTCCCTTTCTTCATATCTCTCTCTGCAGCCATTCATCCGCGATAAGCAGTAAGATTAAGCGGGATTATTGAGAGGATAAATTCGCGGATAAAGAAGAATGCCTTCAGGTTATTATTTCGCGTAATATCTATCGACTCGTTTCAAAAAGGTCAGAGTTCGTCTCAAAAGCTTCCGCCTCTCAGATATTATCCGAAAATTGAATGCTGAGCACTGTGGAATGATATAGCAGGTCATTTGAGGAAGTTTTCACAAAGACTTTTCTCTTTGACGAACATTCGCTTTAATACCACTTCGTTTCGAGAGAAATATCTCGTAATGGAGCTATAATTTATTTACGAATAAACTGTCCGGTAACCAAGAGGTTTAGAAATTTGCGTTTTATTGAAGTACGTAAAGATTACTGGCTTAGTCTATTGTGGAGTTATTACAGTATTTATTAAGAAAATACTCTCTCATTATTTATTTTTTATTCGTTATATATCGATAAATACTTATAAGTTTTATATTCCAACATAAGTCTTCTTTGTTCATTACGTATATTTATTGTTTACGTACGTATATTTTTATTTTATGCAGCATTTAAGTCGTAATCTTTTTCTAATTCATCCTAATTTATTCACGTTCAAGAGGAAGGAATGCGGTTTAGAGTTTTTTTTTACGTCTAGAACGTGCTTCTAAGGAACAATTGTGCTCGACGTACCAGACCCCTTCGACTTATGGGTGTGGCACGCGATAGAAGATTTTTATTGAGCCGATGGATGGAAAAACGTCCGCAGGTACTATAGCTCGTTGATGCGGTGGGGATTTTAAATTAGTCATTAAGCATCTGTGGAGGAAATGGGCGGGTCTTTAAACAGGGGAGGTAGGGATTTATTAGGAAGGAGATAAAGGGTTAAATGCAATGAGAAAGATTGAGTGAAGAGGCGAATGATATGATGTTAGTTATATCTAAGGGGTAACGAGTTTTTTAGTAGAAGTTCATTTTCTTATAGATAAGTTTTTATTTAAAATCGAAACCTATCCATATATCCATCCCGATTTCGTTCAATGCTTTTGTGAACTTGACCTCACCTTTACGTGAAATTCGTTCAGATCGAGTTCTCTCTAAATTTTACCTGAACTTCAAATCCGCTCGACTCGAGTTTCATCAACTCTCAATTCACCAACACTTGATTCACTTAATTCCGTAAAGGGTACTTCATCAAGGAGCACTCAATCTCGAGAACATATCTGGAAACGAAACAGTTATTTACTCTCAGTTCCTTTTGCATCCACCTCAAATGAAACTCTCTTGTTTACTTTCACGGAGCGTATATTCTGGACGTATGATGTGGGAGTTGCCAAATGCATGTTCAGGTTAAGAAGGTTAGGCCACCATGCGAGGGTTTCGATATTGAATGTGTTTGATATATTTTGTGTGGCACATTGTTAGAATTTGCTATATTAGTATTGGAATGTACATCAATTATGGAACAGAAGAAACACGAAGGGAAAGGTTAAGGGAGGGCGAACCAAAATTTTGTTAGATGTATATAGGGAATGGTATGTTTTAATCGAACCTCCGCTTTTAAGTTTAACTAAATTTTTATTGAATATAAAACCCAATATTAAATCCATTTTTACTAAATTCTATCACATTAGCTTGTACTTAATTCATATCTACCTCATCAGCCAATAGGAAAGGTAAATTTAAACTAAGAACTATTTAACTAAGAGTCGTGCTAATTGTTCACAAATAATAAACATAAGTGAAAAATAGCGAAATGACTGGGACTCGAACCCAGGTCTACCTTTTTCCGCGCAGTTATGCTGTGGGGGACCTGGGTTCGAATCCCAGTCTTTTCGCTATTTTTTACTTCTGTGTATTAGTTATTTCACTCTAAATTTCACGTAAAACTCGTAAAATTCGACAGTTTAATAATACAGTACCCGCTAATTTGGCCTTCAATCTGTCGTGGCTATTCACAACGAAACAGAATACAAATTTTTCCTATAACTTCCAATATAGGATATTAAATGAAATTCCTTACCAGTCAATCACCCCGATAAGATTCGTACGTCCATCAGCGTAGATATCACGATAGAATCCAATCTCCGCGTCCAATCATCCAAAACGGCTCCTTAGCTAAACAACGCTTAGTCCACACAAACACGAAACGGTCCCGAAATCACAGGATTGGTTTCCTCGCGGAGGGGGTTCGCCGTCCATGCAAATGGATTGGCAATTAACTTGAGTAACCCGCAATTATTTTTCGATGCCTTTTTCCTCTCGTTCCGCGAATTTCGCAGCCAACGATATCGCTCGACAAACAACGGCTGCCTTTCAGGAGATGCCAATCCATCGCAGATAACTGCAAGTGGATATCGAAGAGATGAACCAACGGCGGATGGCCGTTTAATTGCATTGATTCCATCGTCGACAGAAGGCCTTTTCATAGAATCTCTCTCGCTAATTGATTATTAGCGGGAGAGGTTCCTTATCGTCGACGGAACCGTTCATCAGAAGAACATTGATAGGCTATGGGAGTACATTGTGTGCTCCATAACGCGGCGGCGTATGCATACGTATTCCATGGCAAATTCCCTCTATCAGTGTTTATGGAGGTGGAATGCGTATGCACCGAGCTCGTGTAATAGAGGAACGATGTTTTTGAATGGTTTCGTGTTTGGTTTGCGAGATGTTTAGGGAATTATTGCGTCGATAGGTTCGTTAGTGTTTAGGTGCCGGGTGGAGAACTGAATTGTGGTTTATTCATATGTGGTACTGCACGTAAATGGTGTTGTTGTCATATAATTATGTTAGAGTTGAACCAGATATCGCCGTAAGACTTTATCCTTATAGGGTACTGCACGTAATGTTAATGTAATGTTTCCAGAAGTCTTTCAGGAATTGTATTAATTTTTGTTTAAGGTTGAGATCATTTAAAATCTAGTACTCCAATGTTATCGGAAGCAAATTCGTGGTTTATAATTGCTAAAATTATAACAAATCGTATTATACAAAGAAGTGTTTATAATGATTTTTTTTCAAAACATAATTTAGCTATAAACATCTGTACATTTTCAAAATTATTTATCGCAGCACACGTTTTGAATTGATTTTTTCTCCTTAATACCGTAGTTTTCTTAAAATCTAATTGTAAGTGTACGTTTATACAGTTAGCCTTGTATTTTATGTTATTAAATTCACTATCTTATAATTTTAAAATCTTTTATTTTTTAGTATATGTTTGGAAATGTCATATTCTTATTTTCACGAAAATAGATATCCTTTTTTTATCCTAAAATTCTCTTTTATATCCAGAATAAAAGCTTAATTTTGATAATTATGAATGATATTATAGATTGAGTTTTATCGTCGTATACCATTAATATTTTCTCCGAGAATTCATTCTTTGCCCAGCCAATCCGCGTCGCTAAATCTGGATACTTACCCTTTGTCACCAAGGAAAGCATTAGAGTTACATTCAACATTATCATTTCGAAGCTAAAAGGAAGAGATTCAATTCTCGTGCCTCTACAAAAACGGTCTCTCTCAGAGAAGAAACGCCGTGTCTTTTCTTTGCTCTCGTCACCCGCCAAGCAAACAAAGCGATTGGCAATTTTTCCCTGTGTGCTCGTGATCTTAGAGAGAGATTTCCTCACGCGAATTTTTCAGAGACGAATAGAACCGGCGTCCAAGCGTGTTTGAAGATGGACTGTGTCACCCTTTAAAAGGCATTCGAGGAATGTTACAATCCATGCGAATTCCTGCAGATTCTTCGAATTCTCGTAGCTTTCTTTTCCGAGACTGGAATTCCGGAGAAGGGACCGTGAGAAAGTTCGCTGTTCACTTTCTTCTTTCAATGTCAGTTTCAATTGAAATACACCCCCCCCCGGATGAGTAATTGAAAAATGCCGGTCTGAATTCGTTGGAGACTAACCATTTTCTGGAGCGTATGTCAGCGTATTTGTGTGTTTATGTATCTATATCCATGCTGGTGTCATATCGACATGTATTACCCATGTTCGTGTCGTATCTGCAGTCAGATCTATTCGTATCGTACCTCGGAAGTATCTGAAGTTAGATTGTTTTTTCGTTTCAAAGTATTTCTCGATCAGTAAAATTTTGATGGAAATTTAGATTTTCAACCTCAGGCATCTACGTATGTTCAGGAATCACTCTCCTCTGATTTACGTAAAGTAATTTCCCTCCTAGATGCAAGGGTTTAACAGAAATGAGTAAAACTTATAGTTAAAGCCTTGTATTTATTCCTGCCGCATGAATTATTCACGTAAATTTCATTTATACCCTTTATCACGTGTTTCTTTCGTAGATTTTATGCTACTTGTAACAAGGTACTACATTCCTGCTGCTAGTATAGAATCCCCTAGTAAGAGAATAGGCAACAGCATCTTCAAGTTATGGAACCTTTGCTGTGGAACATACCTAGCGAATATTAATTCCACGAAGGGAGAAACTACAAGAACGCGACAGTTTCGTCGGTGATAGTCGGCGACTTAATTATTTCGACCGTACGTTGTAAGAAACGGGTGACAGTTGTTCTAATGTCGGGACGACTGTGAGACAAGGCAGAGGGGCGAAACCTTGATACGCTGTTCTTGCAGTGGTGGAAGGAATGCGTTGCATTTCTTTTATCTTTTATGTGGTAGAAGTAAATGTTGATTGCTCTTTGTTTCGTCTCAGTTTATTCAGGTTGGATTGTATTTTGAAGTACGAGTAATTTATTATATTTATTTTCTATTTAATTTATTTTATTCACCGATTGAGGTTTTTTATTATATTAATTTTATTACTTTTGTCTTATTTTTATCAGTTATTTTTATTGTGATTTAGGAAATTTATTAATTAATAATAAAGGAAGCAAATTACCGTATACCTCAACTTGCTTAGTAGAGCTCTTTTTCCTCTTAGACAGGTATGATAGTGTTAAAAGTATTATATTTTTCTTTAAATACCTTGCTAAATAGCGCTTTGACAAATAGGTATTCCTATGTATACGTGCCTTTTGGTATAGTTCTAAATAATATCTGACAGGAGACTGGGTTCGAATCCCAGTAATGTCGTAATTTTTTACTTTTTTTCACCTTGTATACCTTTTCCATCTAATTAGAAAAAATCTACCATAATACGTGATCCTTCAGAAAAAAAGCACGATGTTAAATCCCTATTGTAATTTTCGTGAAGAAACTTAATTATAATAGTATTTAAAAAAAGCAATCAATAATGACAAAGAATATCTTCTTCCAATTTTTTTAAGAGAATGTCTAAAAGGAAGACATTTACAAATTGATTCTTATTGATGTTACTGTTTTAATAGTTTTTAACAAATAGCTATTTCTGATGTTAACATTCTTTAGTACGCGACCATATGTGGCTTGAGGGTAGTCATTTAGCCCAGAACAAGTTCCAGATAGTCAATAAATAGTCGGGAATGTTACGTATAAGTGCGTATCTCACACGAGAAAATTCACCACTCACACCCACGATATCGCCTCATCTCATCGCTCACCCCTTAACGACAAACCCCCCACCACCACACTCAAACGCGTATCTCTCTCAAAAAGCCATAATCCGCGCAAAATCTCTCACGGTTGAAACGCGCTCGCGGGCTCAAAAAGGAGATTTTCCGATTCGATAAATAGATCATCGGCGTCGAAATTCGATATCGTTCCCTCTTTCCGAGACGCAACGGGAGAAGAAAGGAACTTATTTTTCCCGTCCGGGAAAAATTCCTTTCACTCCGCACTACGGAATTGATTTCGACAGCGATGGATAACTCTTTCTTTCCGATCCGTTCGCGAGCAACAGGCGCACTTTTTTATTCGCTCCTTTCGTATTTCCGCTTCGCGAAAGCCTCGGGAGAGAGGGTTTTTCACGGTCAGAAGGGATGCCGATTGATACAGCTTCGCCTTTCAGGGTGTCCGATCCAAGTTCCCGGCGGGAAAAAAATCGTTTCCCTTTTACCTGAGCACGGATTCCGATACGAAAGGAGATATTCACGGGTTTAAGTGTGTTTTCGAGTAGCGGTGGATCCAGTTGTTTATAGTTCCCAGTATAGGGCCCATTCAGACGCTCGATAGAGACAGCCTTTTTCGATTTGGTGCGGGGGTTTTTTTAAGGGTGCCCGAGAAGAAGGGCTTATCTTCGCGGATGAGTGGGTGCGTTCTATTTAGGATTGGTTTGCTAATGTTCCGATTTGGGTAGCCTCTTTTGGTTACGTTTGTGTTTGGGTATCAAAGATGTTTACTTATTTTGGCGATTACTGGGTGTAAAACTAAAATAGTACGTGTAATTGAGTGGAGGATGAATGTTTTTTATCAGAAACAGGTGTATCTACACGTACTCTTATAAATGCGATTTTATGAATGCTATGGTAACCACCTCGCTATCAAAGTCGCCCGGATAGATTTACTCGCACCAATTTGTTTGATATCTTTTTCGGTAATGATTATTAATGATGCAAATTGAATTTATTAGTCAGTATTGATTTATTTTAATGTCAAGTTATAATAATTTCTACGATAGATCCAAATATGTATCGTTGAACGATATTATTTTATATTGTATTGTATTCGTTTCTAGGGTATTTGATCCAACCGATCGTTTTCGTAATGTTAAAAGATGTTGTGTTAAACAAGATATTTTTTATTTTAATTCTGTGAAGACTTTGTCGTCAGTTCCTCAAAGTAAATCCCACAAATACTCAATTCTTTTTATCTGGTTCTGAAATTCTATAGAATCGGAAGCTATTGGAATCGTTTGCCTATTTTCAAGGTTCGTATAAAGTTTATTCAAGTTTTAGCGTACATTAATAGTCAAGATAGAACTTTAAATAAAATAAAAATTTCATGAGTTTCATTGAGGTGGAAGGTTTGAAATTAACATCATATTTCATAATCAGAGCATTCATTTGGTAATAAATATTCCGACATTAGTCTATTTATGCGAGGAAGTCTGTCCTCAAGTATTTTAGTATGAGAAATCATTGAGGGAGACAAGAATGTTTTTTGTTAAATTATGAAGCAGTATTGGTACTTCAACCTCGTTTTAAGTGTATAATTTCCTTCATTTTAGCACATCGCATCAATAAATTCCGTTGCAAATTTTTTGTCGAACATTTACTCTTTCAATTACCCTCCACGAACAAGAATGAATTCGGCATACAATCGAATTTGCGGCATTTTTCTACTTTTCGTTTGCATAACAAATGTAAAAGCTCCGTCAAATTATCCGCCGATGATTTTCTTCCGTTTAGCGCAATTGCGTGGTAATTTCACATCTCTACTAGTAGAATTATGCCGTGCGTTTTGGAATTTTCGCTGGCAGTATCACCCGGAGCTAACGCTCTTTGTCCGTGAAATCACACGCGAAGAATACGTGCTTCCTGCACCGACCAAGTAGTTAGCAAGCGTGACTTCTGTTACGACCCGAACGGCTCCGATTTAAAGTGTGTGTTTTCGTTTTTAAGACACTACCGCTCTAATGGGACTTTCTGGGATCTATTGTCCGTAGAAATTTCGGTAAACGACAAGCGGATGTGTAATATTTTTATACACTGTTTCGGCGTTCAGTCGTAATTTTTTAAAAGGCGGTGTTAGTGGAATGGATATTTAGACGGATCGATGATAATCATGCGTATTATATGCGTAAATATTACGTTATTTAATGTTTTATATGATATTATGGTCGAATATAACAGGAATGTATACTAATGTTGTATCACGTAATCTTTTTTTCAAATAAAAATTTTTGTGAACGTCAGAAGTTAAGAACTCCCACTTTCTGGATATACCTCGTATATTTTTGCGGAACTATGAAACCGTTTAATTCCATAAATTATTTGCATTTTAAGAATATGTTAGTAAATATGTTACGGAGAACATCTTTCTATATTTTGTAAAGTTTCAAGTTATGCATATTACTTACTATGTTATTTTTACTAAGATTTTTCTGCGGTAGTTTATAAATTTTAAATATAAATTTTGTGAATTATTTCAAAAAACTATCTTTTTCAATCTTTCCAGTATCCTTCGCAAGTTGTCATATCGCTCCCCTTCTTCTTTGAGAATATATTTCTGCAGCGGAGGCACTTTTTTGTGGAAAAAAGATTACAGTTTTTTTCCTTCTCCACGAAATCAACCTTATTTACTTTCATTTCTTCCTTTGATATTTTATCTTCTACTCTTTTCTCGTTCTGCGACAAAAGTTTAATGGAAGATGGTACTCTCTAGTACCAATTTCGCCCAATAAAGACGTTAATTATTATTATTATAAAACGGTGCACATTTAAGCTAATATCCTTTTGAATTATTCTCTAGAAATAAGTGTTTTGAAGTTTTTTCTTTATTGCTTCTTAAGGTATTGTTCACGTTTATGTTGAGGATTATTTTGGTACATCGTGGCTTACGATATTTTCAAACTCGATGTCCTCGTATCTCATAGTTTTCTTTGGATATATTTTTTCCGGGCATGTCCTTTTCAGAGGAAAATGTTAGCTGTGTTGTCGTTCCTCTCGGAAAAAACGTAGAGTTCGTCGTCAATGGAGACTTGATCATGGATTTTAGAAAAATGTTTTCAATAGATAGCGGAGTCTTTCAATATAGCGTGCTCGAGTATCAAATCTCTGAACTGGTCCATGGGTCCCTACTTAAGAATCTTTCTTTTCGGTTTTGATCGATAATCCTCTGTTCTTTCAACAGCTTTCTTTTAGCGTCTTTTTATCGAATTTCTACCTTTCCTTTCCTTCTTTTGAAGAAGGTTTTTGGTTGGTGTATCTCATCTTTTACAGCGGAAAATGATTTTTTATTTCATCGGAAATTTTATCTTGTTCTCGTGTACTACACTGATTTTCTACGTAGCAAGACATGTTAGATTAAATCAGGAGTATATTTATCCATTGTATTTTGAGAGAATACTTTGTGTATCCAGAGTTAAGATACTATTTTTCTTTTATATCTAAATTTTAAGTATCGTGAATGAACGTAGCAGGCCAGTTCTTCTTCTCAATCCTAAAATTCAGCAAAATGCATTTTCAACTCGGGGGCACTGTACGAGATAAACTTATATATCTTTAACAATTACTTCTTATCCTTGTGTATTGTTAAGATGGATTTCCACAAAACTACGCCTTCCTCCGTGAAATTTAATATATATCTTTCAATTTTTTACAAGCCCTTTTAAAATTCCCACCGGACAAGGAGGATAGATTCATAAATGCTGCTGTAATTCGAGTTCCATCAATTTATATTCATTTTTATTATCGTCGAACTTTAATAGAAATTATTTCTGTTCGTATTTACGGTATGGATTTTTATGAATGATTTTATACTTTCTTAAGGATATCATCTCATTTTTGAAAGTGCTCATCTCAGAAAATGTTTCCATTGGGCGTTTAAGGTTTTACGATTCTGGAAGTATAACTTTTCTCAACTGTTTTAGCGGAAGGTTTAGTGTAGCCTTAAAAAGTTTCCATGCTGAACTTTTATATTTTCAGCTCGTAATCCGAGTTCCGAAGTTTTATTCGGTAGTATAAAATTTTGGGGATAAATATATTCTCGATATTGATTGGTCTGCTCGTAAATACAGGTGTGTTTAAACCAGGAAATGGAAGAACTAAGTTTATAGAGCTCTTTCAGGGTAAGCATAGTAAATATTGACTGGATCTTTTGTTTCCAATGCAGAAAAAATAAGTAGCTTTTATCGATCCTCAATTTTATACTTATATAGTATATAGGCTACTCAACTTATTATTCTTTTTTCTTATTGTATGCTTTTATTTTATTTTGTTATCTGTCATCATTGCTCGTATTTTTGATTAAAACTTTGTTTTTATTTTACTTTCGTAGTGCGACGAAATTTTACTAATTAAAGGCTATTAATTTTATTTTTTATTGTTACTTAGTCTCTCTTTTCTGTTTTTTTTTTAATTTTTATTCTTTATTTTTTATTTTAATATACTAATATTAATTTATGTATTACTGCTATATATTTTTTCGTTCCCATAGTTATCTTTACGTATTTCATGCTTTTTTTCGATAACCCATCATTTTCCGCTATGGAGAGAAAAAAGACGAAACGATTCCAGTAAAAAGTCACAGTTTACGAATACTCAACCCTTTTCGTTCTTCATTTTTCGTTACGTGATTCATCCGGCGATGCAATTACGAGAGAGGTGTATAATTTTCAATCTCCACGGAGAGCTACATCTTCGGAAGTTTCGCTCCCAAGTTTTCACGCCCTCAGAGGGTCGTCGCCGAAGTTTCCCGGCAGTTCGTTCGGTTTATTTTAAGACCAGTCTTATTTCTCGCAAGTTGGCTACCCGAGGACGAATTTCGCTGGAAGTCGTCATAAAGTTATGGGCCATAAACCACGACACGGGCCCCGTTCGGATTTTAGTAAATGACTCTTTCGCCGCGGGCGAAATTTTTGCCGAAACCACCCAAAGCTTTGTCTCACAGAGGCGCGTTTTTTTATGCAGGAATACCAAATGGAAGGAGGGTGACTTCCTACGAAGGGAAGGTCTTCATAAAGTAAGGATTTTCCTCGAAAGAGTTGGAGAATAAGTTTTTACGTCGGAACACCCATATCTCAAACTTTCTTATTACTCGGAAGGATTTTTTTTTCTCCGGGCTTTTGCGACGGGAAGTTTCGTGTCGCAAAGGCTCGTGTTATTAAATTAGTTTGTCCTGTCCTTTGTGTTCTTTTTGATTCCTTGACAAAGCGTGCTTTTTGGAACAATTTATCGATCTCGTATATTTGATCCTGCTTTGGATCTCTTGTTATAAAAATACCGTTCATGTTGGTGTAGTCTATATTGGTTAATACTGTGGATTGATGTCATAAGTGTCTATATATACACGTATGATATAACTTACGAGCCTAAAGCCAATATTGGTCTTATTATTAAACATCGAAACCTTGCATGGATTAACTTCATCTATGTATAAGGTAAATCTTATAAGTTATGGATTACTTACGAAGCAGAATCGCCTTTAATTGTCTAATAAAGAAAGGCATTTTAAATCATTCCTAAATTGTATAATAGTTCATTCTCCTCAGATTTCGATAAATTATAGTAGAGAAATTGTTATTCCAACACCATGCATCAATATTTAAGTAATAGTGTAGTTTATTTGGGATGTTGAAGTCAATCCAGCATTTGCACATTTAAAAAATCAGTAAAGAGATAGATTACATTCATTGAATTTGTGCTGAAGTTTATTATGATTATGATCTTAATATCTTAGTGTGGAGAGCAAAAAAACAATAAGAAATTAATCCAGTTTATCTCATTATAACAATTGAACTAGTTTATTCGATTGACTAAAAATTGTTCAAGACAGGTGCAACGTTTACATGCATTTAATCGAGATGATAATTCACTATACGACGTAAAAACCCAGCGAATGTACTTTATCCAAACAAGGAACGAAGCGAACTTAAACCAGAATGGGCGTTCGTCGACAAATACACAGAATATCTTCTTCAATCCACTCCAATGTTTTGGAAGTCAATAGATCATTGGAAATTTCACGTCCCGACCGTCTCCTTCCAAGAGCCTTTCACTCATTTCACCCAAAGAACAATCGTTTGAATTGATAGAGAGTTCTCTATAGAGAGAGAGACAGAGCGGTTCGTACTCAAGTTAATTGAGTTTCGCTGTATGTCAAATCCAAATCCCTCTCTTACGCCTCATCTGACGAGTGACTCCAGAAGTACGTCGTTCTCCACTCGTGGTCGAAGAACGTCTTGCATCATTATATACGTCGTAGCCCGTAATCTGCAAACGCGTGATACTGGAAGATCCAAGAGTGGAATCCTTAATCACGCGTCGATCGAATAATTGGAAGTTTTTCAGCGAAGCTCTCTCTCTGGTCTCGTGATTAAAAAATACCCGCGACTGCACACAATCACGCTCCTCATCAATGTTCTACACTCCCAGCGCCTTTCGGAATGATGTGGGATCCTTACGATTCGCTTCACTTGCCGTGTTGAATGCTTGCTTTCTCGCGTACCGCTGAGCCTGTCCCAAGCGTCGATCTTCATTGGTTATAAAGCAAGAAGGTCGTTCAATATCGTCGCATTTGCTGTTGACATGATATGCTCTAGGATTTTAGGCCTAAATGTTTGCGTAGCACGTTTGACCACCTCTTTAAGCTAGCTGTCCAAACATAATATGAGATGTTACGTTCTTCCAGGAGAGCTCAATGCTTGGAGTGTATGTAAATAGTCCTTTTGAATGTATTGGAGTGTTTTGTTTATGTATAGGAAAGCGTATCATTGGAAATACGTACGGATTAACTCACTTAACTTTGGCTCATACTTGTATAGTTGCTGGAAAAGGTACCGCAAGCTGTCTTAAGTTAAAAAAAGTATAAATCAAAGTATCTGTAACATAATTAGCAATTATGTGTGGCAATAATATCTTACCCTATTACTGGTAATAATATTTTACCCTACTCTTCACACGTTGCTACCTTACGTACATCCGTTGTCCTATTCTCCAACGATGAAGTCGTTTTAATTGATAGAGGAAGCTAATCTACCTGTGTACTAAACATATAAGCCAGTATACTTATCGTTTGGTTACTGTTTTTATATCACAATGTTCTATTATTGTTTTTAGACTGAGCATTTGTTGGTAGTCAAGTTCAAGGTATAGTTCAAGTAAAAGTCATTGCAGTTGAATATCGTAAATTTTACATATTAATATAGTTGATAGGTCGTTCACCTTTATTTTCGAATGTGGCCTTGATAAATATACATTTAACATCTCAATGATTTAGTCCATCAAGTACGGTCATCAACAGGAAAATTTCTGTTGTCCGGGACTCGAACCCTGAAAATTGAAAGTTAGAAAGCCAATTTTATCACTGAAGTCAGTGAATGGTATCAATTTTGCAGTTCGTTTTTGTGGCTTGTGACACGGTCTATTCTCGGAAATAATTCCGTCGTCAATCAAAATATTTCGCAAAATTTTTAAATTCCCGGAAAAATATCGCGAGATAGTTCGCAACGATTCCCAAATCATCACGGAAAAGATATCAAACGACCGCGAATCAATTCATCGCGAATACGTCACGAAGATCTCATTTTTCGCATTGCAAAACTCAATCACGGAGCAGAAACAAGTGGAATCGCGTGCACCGGTGCGTGCAGATGGGTGCGGCATCAATCAACTCCCATCGAAAAAGGAAGACTGCTAATAACAGAGGCTCGCCCCACGATCGTCAAATTTTTTTTCCACCCTCTTTTTCAATCTCGGAATCTACATTTATCGGTTAATCCGCTTCCCTTTGGCGCACTCGACATAGGGACGGTTCGCTGCAGATAGATGCAGTTGCCGGTCGGGAAAAGCACGTGGGCGTATCGATTCCGAGAACGCTTATAAATCGAGTCTCCACAGTTCGCCTTTCGGAATTTTCCGTTCCTGGATTCCGCGAGTCAAGTGGCTCGCAGATACATAGCGCGAGGGCTAAAGTATGAGGCCGTAATACCACGATGCTGCATTCATCCCGCACCGCGCCGTAATCCGCAGCCCAGCGTGATTTACAATGGGTCCGACTTCTTTATCCCGTTTATCCGGGGTAGCGGCGCCAACTCAACGGATGGGGAGTACGGTATATCTTTTCGCGGTGCTCAACGTGCATACATTTGTCGAATGGGGCCCAGTTTTTTTTTAATGGGACGTAACTCTTATCGGTCTTATAATGATCGAGAGGAAGATATAAATCTTGTTCGAAATGTTTCATTGATGAAAAGTCTGAATCAAGGTATGAAAGTATAGTACTTGAAGTGTAGGGCTTGAAAAGTCTAGACTTCCAACCCGGTTTTCTTAACGTTCTCTTGGTAACTGCTATAAAATGAGCTAGATAAATCTTAATGCTGTAAAGTATATGACAAATTTATTGATTAATGACCTCTTTTAGTGCAACAAACGTAATTATTCATCCAATGTAATCATGAGAATGGTTTTAATGCAAGTCTAGTATATTTCGTCCTTTTTGTCAAAACGCCAATTGCATATTCTGTTGATTTCTAGAGAAGAATTAGCTTTTGTGCCTGAATACTTTTCCCGTGTTTTTTTAAGAAATATATTTTCATGCTTAAGAAATTTGTGGTATTTTTTTAATGTTCAAGATTTGGCTATAGTAGTAGTTAAAAATCTTTCTGTACGTAAAAAGTCAGCCTATCCTTTTAGGAATAGATTTATGAATACGGTTGTTCATAATGGGCTTGATGAATAACAAAGAACTTAATACTTATGGAGTTTGTATTGTGTAAATTGATTTTCATTATCTCAACCAGTTTGGAATATTTAAGATCCTTGTAGATGAAGATTTGTCTTAGCGAAGAATTTATTTGATTAGCAGTACTTTTGAAGCATGAAGTCGTCTTTTTCGGATAATTTTTAAAACGTCATTGAACTCATCTTCTCTGTGATAAAATTTCACTAGAAAAAATTATCTATTACTCTTTAATGGGATTTCTTTGAATCGGTAAACTCTCACCAAACCAGAAAGTGGGAATTGAAATCCTATATTGGTTTTTCGTTCATACTGTTACTTCTCTTTTTATAAAGCTGTAAATTAGGATGGAACAACGTCAATTTTAGTCATCCTTTGAAGTTAGTGTTTGTAGATGCGAGGAAGAAAAAAGGTTTAGGGACTTATTCATAATCCTTTTGCGAAATCAAAAGCGAAATATATTTATTATTGGTCGACTGAATTGAATGACAAAAGGAGTCATAAAAAACGTACAGCTTCCTTTTACGAATCCCCATAATAAAAGAGTCAACGCACCATCTCAAAACACGGCATTCACATCTAAATTACGCAACCCTCACTTTCGTTTGCTCTCAAATAAATTTGCATCCCGAATTCGCCATGTCACGCAGAGAAAGGGAACGGCGTGGAAAGAGAGAAAGCGTTCCTTATAATCATCATCCGTTTTTTAAAGATCGCGTCCTTTGGGAGTGACGGTGCAAACGAGCGGACGCGTTTATCGTTGTTTATACACGAAACTCCTTCAGATCTCCGACCATTAATCCGCAATTAATGCACGTCATTACGGGAGAGCTCCCTGTTTATTCCGAAATGGATTCTCTAAAGCGCGCGCTTTCGGCAATTAAATAAGACAAACGCGCCGCGAGGTTATTTCCGGACGCGACGGATGGACAAACCAATCCCGCGCGAAAAGATCGCTTTTTTCATGCACAGCAGAACGTATCAGTTTTTACGAGTAATGAAGCGGTCGTCGGTAAAAGTTTTATTACGCCTCTCCGCGTTCAACGTTCTGTTCGATGGTCTTGAATTTTTTTTATTCTTGCGGAATTTTTCCTAGATTAACGCTCCGGTGTTTTATAGAATGTTTTTCCGGCAGCTGGATGCGCTGATTTGCTCAGAATTGGCAAGGTATCGGTTGTTTGGGCTCTATTTTTCGCTTGGATGATTTGGGAATACAAAATTTCGGTTCGTTAACCGTTTTTCTATAATATGAACTCTCAAAACGATGTTTTTATGTTGAATAAGCATCGAAATATTTCGTCCACTAAGAAAAATTTTATCGAAATTATTACGTTCACGGTAATTCACCGATTCGTTTCAATTTTAATCGAATATGAATTCTATTATTACTTTGGTTTATTGTCCAGGTATGTCTTATATTCCGCCCCAGTTCTTTATTTAAAATAAAAATAGTTATGGTTAGTACGTTTTATTTTGGAGAAAGAAAACTATACAATTAGTAAATTATTTGCATAATTATAGAAAGAATTTTTTTAACAGACGAAATGTTTCATCTGAATTAAAATTGATTTTTCGTTTTTCTTGCAATAATGATAATCATAATTTTATTTTTGTAATATACTATAGGCATGATATGAATATGATTATATATCAATACCAAATAACTATTCTTATAATGCATTTTATAATTGTTAATATCTGTTATTCATAATATTCGATGTGAAAGCAATCGACATAATTGATTTGCATTGTATCAGTGCTCACGAGTATCGGCTTATATTCCTTGAGAATGTGACAGGAAAATTGTTCTTTATTGACTATAATTTATTCTCATCAGCTACTACTGCACCTCGAATGATAGCGAACCAACTAATAGTTTCTTCATAAGTAACGGTTCTAGGTGTACTAGATCCGTTTTACGAACATAAGTATCTCTACCGAAGTTCCTCCGTACGTTTCCATTCTCAGTAATTGATTTCAGATTTATTTTTGGCCGCGCATGGGTCTGTACCCCTCTTGACGCGAGGTTTCATCCGCAGACCTAAGTCACGTCGGCGTCAATCAGATTCACGCTCTCGCTGAAAAAAAAGCATCCATCTGCCCATCCGTCTGCTACTCATGCACCCGTCACGAACAATTTCAATTATCCATTGCAGATGAACTCTCTTCGTAAGAGATACACAGAAACTCGAGTTTTTGTACGCGATTGATTCTCTAGTACTTCGGTAAGACGCTGAGAACAAATTGTAAGCTTTGTGATGCAGTTCGTTTCTCTCGATGAGAAGAAACAAATGTACTGTAGCCTTCTTGTTGAGTGTTCAGCTGTGCGGTGTATTGGATGCATCATCCCTTCCATTATTAAATTTGAAGAGGAGGAAAAAAACTTACGAGGAATGAGGTAGTTTTTACTCGTTGTGAGAAAGAATTGAGAGGTTTGCGGGGAAGATTTATGCTATCAAAGAAAAAATTGAGAAATAGCTCCATATTCTTACGTTTAAAACTCTTTTTAATTACGTAAAGTTATCGAGAAGGAGAACTCAATAACTGTAAAATTTACTACCAACCGTGTCTTTTCTTTTTCTCCAATTACGTAAAGGTTGGTTTTATAGATGTAGAAAAAATACTATAATAAGAGTATATATACTAACACTTTAACGGATTTTTAGGTTTTTGTTAAGAAATTCTTGAGCTGGTTATATATTTATCGAGGACAATGAACCTTCATCCTGGAAGGTCACTAGTTAGATTTATCATATAGAAATCAAATTTTTTCTACGCTATTTCTTCTACTGGTAAATTTATCGGTCACTAAAGACTCGCGGAACATCTGCCTTGAGTTTTCCAAGTATAAGATGAGCATTTAATACTCGATGCATCCTTCAAGCGGCAACCGTTTACGGATACATATAGGGTGAACTTTATAGACCCAACCTTTATCGAAATTGCGTTCGTTCAAAGTCTTCGTGGAACGCATCAATCCCAGCAACGGTACACGATGAAGATACGGACGTCGACCTTGGCTTCTTTGAGACCGAATTCTTTGACTTCTCCTTTCGTTTGGTGTGCCCCTCGGGAGGTTCTCTGCTCTTTCCATACGGAACCCGTCTCTGGAAGGTTTTTCCGGTGTTGTCAGCACCCGCGAGTCCCTTTCCCGCGCCGCGGTCCCGCGCTTGTTTACAAATCCCAGTCTCCTTTGATGTCTCGGAGGGCCACGTGTTTTTCGAACCCTTCTACTCAGAGGGGCAGCGCAAACAAGTTGTTCTTTACAAGCGGTCTTATATGCGAGACGATTCTGTTTTCCGAGGAAACGAGCGGTTCGTCTGATCACGTGGGAAAGTGTCGCCGTACCCAGTTCACCTCCGTTTCCGGTCCCGGAGGCCTTCTTCGCCCTTTGGCTGAAAGTCGATGCGTTGCACGTTGTGTAGAGTTAGACTCCGATATCTACGCGGGATTCTACCGGGAATACCGTCAATTATAATGTAGAGAACCTTTCTTGCGCTCTAAGGTTGTTGTGCATTACCTATCTTGTGCCGTAAGGTTGTTACTGGTATTTGGAAGCCTGGATAACGTACTTTATTGTTCTCTGATTAAGGTTCCCATTATAACTTAAAGTCGCTGATTGTAGTTTATGAGTTAAGTGAGGATTCGTTATGAAGTATATTGGGATCGATTGGCAAGTGATGTAAAAAGTTGTTTACGTGTATGGGATGTATTTTCAAATGTTGGTATGGATAATTACGTAATATATACAGAGAATTTTGTATAGTTTCATAGCATTATGTGTTGTAGTCGCCGCCTGACTTTGTGTCAACTTGCGACTATATTTTAAATAAATTGATAAAAAAGGATCAAAGAAATTAAAGAGCAAGAAAGACACGTGGTTAAGTGTTGTCAGATTCCAAGGTTATGGACATAATTAAGGTATTTTAAATAGAGGGAAGAGTCATTCTAACATATATGAGAATGACATCAAAAGAAAAGGAATTCCTAGAGCTGTACGTTCATGGCTCAAAGAATTTCTTTCATTTTAGTCATTGTAATTTAAGTATCGTAAAAAGCTATCGTAAGAATAAAATTTGGTCGGAGAAGTTTTGGATGGTAAAATTATCGTGCATAGAATACAGCTGTTGATATCATATCTACTTATAACTTACCAGGATTCGAAACTCACTTATAAAGGTTTCAGTAATAAGAAAAGTGATTTACCTTTGCTTTCTTTATAAATACAAATAATCTTACTGAAAAATTTGTTATCAAATTGCTTTGCATACAATTTCACTGTCTATAAAGTTATAAATTACAATTAGGTCTAGGGTTCGAGTCAATAGGAATTATTTTAATGGATTTTTATATTTGTATAACATTTAGTCTCTCTCTGGAATTTTTCTATTCAATGTTTTTAGGACTCTTTATGTCAGCAAATGAATAGATAAAAATAAATTGCTGGCAGATGATTTAGGAAAAGTTTAATTAAATCCATTAAGAATTATTAAGGATTTACGAATCTACAAAACTATATCCCACTTAGTTCTCGGCTACTATAGCGTGTTTCATTCAGGCTTAACATTAAGCATTCTCAGGAAAACTATTCCGTTAAAAGCCTCCTGACTCTGCGTGAGAGCGGCAAAGATTCATTCCTCATCTTGTCAGTCCCTCCGAGTTTTCGGACGCTAATGGTTGAGGAGGATCAAAGCGGCCTATCGGCCTGAATGCTGCACCGTCAGTATTTCAAATAACCAAGAGAAACGACTGTACAAATCCCGTGGTATTTGCCTGGATTCCGTAAAGATTTGATGCGACTCCGGTTGGAAATCCGTGGATTATTCGGTCCTTCTTTTGTTCGTCAACCTTTTCTTTGCTTTGCCCCAATCCTTCCTTCTATTCTGGAAGCTTAACCCACACGATCTCTCCTCTTATCTTCATTCTATCCACGTTATCGGTTCGTTTCATCTTCAGTCCGCTCCCCTAAGCCCCTCAGCGTTAGGTTACCAAACTTTTGTTTTCTGCGGCACGCTTCAGTATCGACGCAAGCTCTGCGGCACACCGGATCGAAAACCAAAGTCGGTGGCGTAGTGGTTGGGTTTTTCAGGTGCCAAGGTCTTGGGTTCGAATCCCGGAAATTCGGATTTTTTTGTTGCGGATTTGATATCGGTATTAATTCATTCATCGTAATTGGTCTATGAATTGATGTAGTTGGGTTATATTATTATTATTTAAAAATTAGGTAATTAACGAAATATTTTGTACATTTATTCTCCTTGTCTAGATATTTTCGGACCAAATTTACCGTATACTGTTTTTGGTTAGTTTTATTGGGTTTGATCCTAATTATCGGTGCTTTAAAATTGAAGCTTCCCATATTTTTTACCCTGCGTCATATATTTATTTCTTTATGAGGATTTTATTATGTCTTAATCCGTTATTTCAAGTTCTAAATAATTTTTGATGATAAAATGGGTCCAGCTGGTTGATATTTTGTCTCTTTCTATACAAGATACAATACATAAAATATAGCCTAGTTGGTCTATTTAACAGAAAAGAATTACACATAAGTTCCGTTCTAAAATACACAGAAGTTAAAACTACCACGTAAACGAAACTTTCTCTTATTTTCAGAAAAATTCTTCGTATGCGATAGAATCTCTGGACAATAAAGAATAAAGGTATTGAAGAATTAACCATTACTACGTTAGTACATGCGGAATATCCGAAATTTTAAGCAGTGTAGACTTATAAGAGATAGAGATTGCTACCCTTGTTTGTAAAACTATACAATACAGGTCGTTTTTCTGAGCTGTTAATTGTTGTCACTGTACATTAATCGAGGTTTCACGTTGCGTAGCAGATATCAAATGAAAGCCGACGACTTTATTGTCTGTACGCGATATGAAAGCCAATGACTTGGTATTTAAAACGCATCAGAATCCAGCTTACAAGCGTCGTAACAAAAAAAATCCCCACCGATAATCAGATGCATCGTTTGTTTTGGACTCTCCCTAATTAATTCCCGAATCATCATTCGTGATTTTTCTTTCCCAGTAATGCCTTTTAATCTTTCGACAGCTCTAAAGCCAATCACCATGAATTGACACCGCACTCCTATTCGCCTCGCTTTATTTACGTAGTGAAAATGGAGTGTTGTAAATATTAAAGTATTGCCGTAGCGGCCCCATATGGGAATGGTTTAAAATAACGAGATTATTTAAATGGATTCAGATTTTCCTTTCCAAATCACTTTGTGAAATTAACCTCACGTTTTCCTTTGTGTCCGCATGAAAGGTTTTTCCATTAGGGTATTCATTTTGCTCATGTAGAATAGATATGCCCATGGTGCGGTAATGATATCGATTCTTGCGTTCCATCCTTTGTGTTGCTAGGGTTGATCGAATGCATTTGCATTTTGTGATTCACTCTGAATGTACGGAGGTTAAGGGCAGATGCTTAGGCATATTAAAAGAGAAATGAGTTAACAAGGAAGTTCCGAATTAATCAGAGATACCTATTTTTGGTTAGTCTTTTTTTCTTGAAGTTAATTAAAAAGCTTGTTTTCTTCTTTTTAAATTATGTTCTACGAACGTCGTAAATTGAGTGAAATTTACGTACGAATAAAATTTAGCGATGTACTGTTTCAACTTTCAGGTATATGCATAAAACATAAATGGATTTATGGTGCATTTAATTATAATTTGATTATATCGTTTACAAAATCCTAAGATTTTCATTAAAACTTATCCATTTCATAAGGGTATCGTTCATCTAGACATCTGAACATTCACGAAGAGTCTAGAACTTTCATCCATCTATTACCGTCCGGTTAAAGAAGCCGATAAACGTGTGCATCTTTTTTTGTCGTTTTTGTTTTAATGATTAACAGCATTGTCGTCGGAACCTATTAGGCGCATCTTCTTTTGTGCCCAACTCGGACTATTTATTCCGACATCCCCTGCTTCTTCAAAGGATCGCCATCTATCTTTCCCCTTTCCGCTGGAGAAAACCCTGCGTTTCTAAAATACCCTTCATCTCTCCCATTTTTTGTACCTAGAAGCGCGCTTCCTAAGCATGTGTTCATAATTTGAGCGGAATATGAACTTTGGTTGTTCGCAGTCATTTATATTCCCTTGCCGGGGCAGTTCGTTAACATCTTGCGGGGTACTAAAATAGAGTAGCTTTTATTTCCTTCGTACTTAATGTCTCGTGAGAATTTTAGGGTTTATTTTATTTGTAAGCATTTTTTATAGAGAGAAATCAAACTCGTAGTTACTCGTTTTCTAATTCGTGTTATTTGAAGTGCGTGAAGATTTTTGTTGGGTACGATGTGACGTTATAGTATGTGTTTCCAAAAAGAAGGTGTTCACATAACGTTTCAAGTACCTTTTTTGTTAAATGGATCTATAACCATCTATTTCCATCATGTAAGTCTCCATTTATATCGTCAATATCGTGAAATATTAAGTAAATGGAGATTTTTTGCTGATTGGTGCGATGAAACAGTACGTATTTGTAATTAAAAGAGGTATTCGTATTGCTTGAAACATCCCATTCCTTCAATCGATTCCATAACCATCTATTCTGATCATCCTTACGTCACCTCATCGTCACGTATTGCAGAGGGTCGAAGCATCATCGCTTTAATAGTTATCCAGCTCAAGGGTCGTGTTTTTCTAAACCCTCCCAAACAAGATCAGACATTACGCGGCAATAGTTTGATCCATTCACCCCATCGCCTTCCTAAGCGGCGCCCCTTTCATCCAAGGGAGCTTTTTTCCTCCCTCAGACAAATCTAATTCCATTCAAACCCCTTTTAATGACTAATGCAGCGAGTCTTTTTTACAAACGAGGCGTCGCCGGGCGAAAAGGGAAGCCAGTCCGGCGCCGACCGTACACCGAGCGATCGGAGATGCAGCAAGGCGGCTTTCAAACCCACCAAAAACCCCCGCCTTGTGTATTTTAGGAAAGCACACAAACTCGGGAATTCCTAGCCCTCAGATGTCGGGTCCGCCGCTCCCAGATCTCCTCTCTCTTCCCTTTGAGGAAGCCCAAAGGATAGCTCGTTGTTGTCAAGGCGACCGTGAAATGGGTACGCGAGCTCTCCCGGAAGCTTTCGGCGGAATGGGAGAGCGGATATTAATTGATAGGATGTTTCGATCAGCGGGTGGGGTGAGAGGCCTTTGTGCGCAGCGCTCGCGTTTTGTTTCTATCCCGGAAATTAATTGATCCGCGACATGTTACGATCATTTCTCCTTTGATGTCTTTCCCGCGGGCGGGAAAGCGCGCTGAGTGCATGCCGGGAAACGAATGGCGGAAGTCAAATGGGCTTCCTCTATCACGCGGTTCCAATTTAAGGGTTCGCTATTCGCAGTTCCGAATGTTTTTCGGCGTTATCCGTTGTCCATCACGCGCTTTTTCGAAAAGGCTACCGTTTACTCTCTCTCTGAATGCGGAATAAAATTGGGTTGGACCGTAGCTGACAATTTTTCTGATGCGTGTTCCAGAGATGCCGAATCCAATAATACGAGGTAATCGATCAAGAGGAATGTAAATATCCGATGGGATTATTTTTATTTTCAATTTTCTGAACCCTCCCCAGCGTGTGTTTATTGGAAAGTTTTGCTGGAAATGTACGTTGTAACAATGGTAGGGTAGATACGGCAGGGTCCTGACTAGGAAAAATCGTTGAACCGAAAATAGAACCCGGATTAATGTTCTTGTTAATGCTCGTTTCTTCGAGTAATTGTTTTCTGATAAAACAGTAATAGCTTAAAATGTGACGAAAAAGTCTAAGTGGTTATCCATCGTTTTTATTTTCCCCCCTTTTTTCTTGTTTTTATTTTATGAAAGTATGGACGATGAACTGAATTTATTCTATGTCATGGAATGGAAAAAAATCCATTTCTCATATATTTTTACTTTAAAATCTGTAGTATAACTAAACATAATAGGTCGCAACAAAGCATTTATGAAGGAATTACGCAAAGTGAGGCTTAAAACCTTAATGTACGTTCCGAGCAGAAATATTCGATATTCCAGTTCAAATTGTATGCTGATACTGCTCGACCTGTCTGAATCCCTGCTTCCATACACACAACTCGTATCATAACATTGAAAGGAACTCAAAGTATATACCATAACAATAAAGGTATATCAGCTGAGCTATATTATTTTTTATTTACCTTATAGTTTCCTTCATGAAGTATTTGTGAAATTCCGCGCAGTGAAGCAAATATTATTTATATCCGCAGAGTCTGTAGTTAATTGGATGTTAAACTTGGCATTAATAGAAGATAAATTGATAATGTGTACTAAGAATTGGAGATTTACTAATATTATCTTAACTTATTAGGCTGTTTACCTCTTTTCTTCGTTTATTAGATCGTTGTTTTCTTATTGGGGCTAGGTTTGGCTGTAATCAAGTATATTATTATTTCATTCCCTTAGGCCGTATTCTCATCTCCGAATTTTATTTATTCACATTACATAGCGCACCTAGAGCTCTATTACAGTGTTTCTGTAATCATTTGCGTACATCTTCCGGCCGGAGTGCCTCAACTCAAAGCGTACACATCGCTACTTAGAAGCTCCCTTTCCGAAATTCATAAGACGATTTTCTCGAGGATTAAATCAATTCTAACGAAAGCCGGATGTTCCTCATTATTTTATCTTAACGAATTTGAGCGCCTCGTTATTTTCACAACATAACTCAAATCGGGCGTTATCATTCCATTTTCCCACGCAGTTATTAAAAAAAACCCTCATTTTGCTAACCGAATCTTACCGAGCTAAGCTATTCTCTCTCACGTAATCCCATAATCTGCGCCTTAATTCGGTTTACGTGACGTCCAAAAGTTGGCAGTTTTAAGGCGATTACCTTCGCGTAATAGAGTCCACGTGATGCACTCAGATCTCTCTCTCTCTCTACGTAGTCATGCGGAGAGAAGAGTCTCTGTGGAATGGGAATGATTTTTCCGTCGACGCAACAGACCGCGGTGCGTGAAGAATGAAAAATTACCTAGTCACTCCCCCGAATTTACGTCTCTCTACCTCAGCCAAACTCTCTTACCTTTTGGAATGCGTGCGTTGGGTTATTGAGAACCAAAAACGTAAAATATCTTTTCTCTTTAAACGCACGAATATGTCCTACATCATCCTAGAAAAGTTTTTGATAATTTTCACCCGATTTCCTATCTTTTAAGTTTTATCTTCACTGAGGTTTTTCTCTCGTGTTTAAGCCTCAGTATTTGTCTATATCTTTTTCCTCTGCGATTGTTTCAATGCGAGATATTTAGCTATCAAATGCCTCAATACCTTTACCCCTTCATTATCGACCAGACTATTTTTTTCGTTGAAAAGGAGAAGTTTAATTTTCGATTGACCACGGTGTAAATGTATGGTATTCCCAAGACGATTCTGTTATTATTCCACGCCTTCCCATATCGTGTCGGATGGAAGATTAGGGGAAAATATCTTACGCGTCCATTGTCGGCGCCGTGTACCAATTCCCGCCGACTTGTATTGTGACCATTAGTGAAGCATATGAGGATCTAGCTGACTTTCTAACATATTTACCAATATCTTTCGTCATAGAAGTATTATATTACGCAGGAATCAGTGTATGATTATAGATCTCGTACTCGAAGATAGAACTTCTAGATTTTCTTCTTGCAGATTGCTTCATTCCATCTTATTGCCTAACAGCTGCAATAGTTGTTTTCTCCAATTTTGTTTTCTTAAAGTTGGTTGTCATCTGTACGTCTAAACCCTTGTCCAATTAAGTTTTCCCTTTTATTCATCTCGTATATCTCCTCGTTTCCCAAAAGGTTTCACTCGCTTTAATATTTTGGAGAGTCTTTCATTAATCCCTCGGTCTTTTCATTTCCCTCATTGTTCTTCTGCTTTATCAGGTCTCAGTTGGTCCTAATCTTGTGTGGGATGTTGCTTTTGTAATTAGTTCAAAATTTGCGGACGGAAAATATTACTTATCCACGTGAATGTTAATGCCCATATCCCAGCTTTTCTTTTTTTAACTAGTAAGTATTTCAGTAGTTTAATGTAATACTCTGAATTCTGTCTCATCTTTGTCAGGATTATCTTACACATAATGATGTGAATAGAGCGTTCGTTTTTTTTTTGCAAGTTGTTCTCTGTTATTGTTGAGGGTACTGTGTTAATATGATGTTAGTTCTTCATGGTTGCGACCAGCTAATAATTAAACCTAAATTAATTATCTATGCATAAATAGTCGTTCTTTTACTTTCAAAAATGAATATTGATTTGATCATTCATGTGTATGATTTTATGTATTAAAAACATGTTCTAAGAAAAATTAGAATACTTAGTGATTGAGGAAGTATTTTGGAATTTATTCACTATTGTTATTGCACTATTATTTGTTTTAAGTATCTATTTATAAATGATTTCTGTAAGGCTATTAACATATGTACTAATTTGTTTATTTTTCTTGCAGGTAAGTACCAGTTCCAGTTGTATTAACTATAAGGGATATTAATTGCTGGGTTGATTTTGAAGGAGTAGGGTATGTATACACGAATATTTTATTATCCTCTTAGAATTAAAAGCATAATTGAGAATAATTTTGTATATGTTTTGATCAGAAAATGGAATCATTGTATAGAATAATTTTCTATTTTCGTTGTGTTGCAATTAAATCCTAACAGGAATACGTATACGTGAAAAAGAATGCGTGACAGTTTGGAACATCTATTCAAAACAGATTCCATACCTACTTAGTTTCGCTCTTAATTAGTTTGTTGCCATGTGAGGTAAATTTTAAAGTTTCCAAGTTCTCCAACATGTGAAGTTGCTACTCTATCTCCGCAACATCTCGAAGGAACGCGACCTAGATTCACGAAAGGCATATGGGAAGAAAATATCTCCAAGGAGACACGGTCGCACTTGAATTAGGTAAAATGAATCTGCTTGCTCTCCATAAGTTCGCTACTAGAACTCCTCATGCATTCATCACATGCGAGAAAACGGGCAAATCTTGACTCCGCGAGGCGCGCTGAGATCCTCTTTTGTTTCTTCATTGAATTTTTCATGGGCTCCCATTTTCCCACTCGCGCCTGCACAACCTTCTATTGTCACCTGCCCGCTGTGGATTCACGCCAATGCCCCGTCTTCCTCCTCTATACATTTTTCAGACGTTCCATTTGTCTCCCATAAGTTAGCGCGCGACTTGTGTTTGCTTGTTTGCCCTCGCGATGCATTGTGGGAAAGCAATGGAGGAAACCCTCGACGCACCTCGCGACGGATGTGATTTTTTTCTAGTCATTTCCGGCCTCGGTTTGCAACGGAGACCGTGTAGATTCATCCAGTTTCTAAGGCACGTGCCCCAGGCGTTTTGGGAAAGGTTTCTTGTGCGAATATTACCTCGTTTTCATGGAGGCGCTGGCGTCGGTCCAGCCATTGTTGTTTCTCGATTGCGTTATTAATGGCGGGACGATATAACAGGCGAGTTGGGAAGCCTTTAGAGAAGGGACAATGGCGTGGTGACCAGGCCCTTCCAGATTCCATAGAGGGTCGTGGGTGTGCAGATAGAACCTCTTGTCGGAGGGCGAGGAAATCTCGATCTCTGTTCCGTGTAATGAGTTGTTTAAATGGCGGATGATTCCACGTCCACTGCGGGAATTTGTAGCTGGAGCAGGAGCTGTTTGGAGCTGACTTTTTCACCTCATTCATTGTATCTGTTATGTTAATCTATAATGTAAGGTCTCTCAATCAAAGGACTTTGCTCTCGGGTGTGCATACCAATGACTGATCTGGGAAGTGAATGAATCAGTTCTTGGATTGCTGGGTAATTTAGTTTATCCGATGGGAAAAAATCTATCAGTTAATTCATGCGGAAGAATGAGTGCTCAATTGTTAAACTATTACGTATAAATTCACTATTTAAAGAATAAACCCTTGAATGAAGATGGTTTTTACAAGTAGTTAGGAACTTGAATTCATCTTTCACTATTTAATAATGACCTTAAAATCATATTAACTGTAATATATATTATATTAATTTTTTTTTAATTTTTAACATTTAATAGTGACTTATCTCATATATGTACCGAATATTAGTTAATGTAAATTTAGTCCATCCGTCTTATGATATATTACTGCGAATTCGCACTTAGATTTTTGGTAACATATCTGGTATTCTTAGGATTGTACGTATTCTTCTTCATTTGAAGTCTGCAGCGAAGTCTTCTTAATTAATTATAATTCTTATGAAAGGTTAAGAACGATTCCTTATGCTATTTTTGGTGAATTATTATTTTTAATGTAGTGATTAAAAAAAACTCTTAAAAACTCTTTTCTAAGTACGACATCCACTATTCAAATCCATTATTACTTAAATTTTATTCGTTAAAATACCATTATAAATTACCATTTTAAATGCCTGTTTTCGGTATTAAGTTTTCTTCTTTCCCTATCAGCTGTAAATAGTTGACAACAATTTAATATTGTCCCTTGGTCCATTAATATGAGCAGTTTAGTTTCCCTATGTTATCTCAAGTTGTAAATAAAATCGTATGTAACAACAATGGTCGGGAATTTGGAGATAGCATAAGGGTGCTTTATTCACCTTTTCGGTAAAAGATATCTTTAATTTCTTTTAGTTTTATAGCTACCGTTAAGTTCCCTTTCCTTTCTTTAACGGTCGCCATTTATCTCTGCTCTCCGTATATTTATATCACCTCCGAGCTTTTACAGTGTCCTCATCCGAGAAAAGGGAACGGCTGCATAAAGACTACATATTCTCTCCTTTTCCTCTCTAATTAATCTGCAGTTATTTTAAGAAAAACTCGCTTTTCCCCAACATTTGCTAGACCAGTTCGTGTTTCTCACGTAAATTGCTTTCCTACTTTGAGATTCACTTCTATAGCTCGTGTTTTTCTTTGTGTACATTTCTTGCAGGCGGATGTAAATATAAGTTTGCATTTCAGCGAGTGAATATTACAGTATGAGGATGCTCTTAGCATTCCAAATATAACTAGGAAATTCTGCTTTGATCCCGCGAAAGAGTGATACGTTTCAATGTTATTCCGAAGTGCGAAATATGTTCGTCTTAAGTAGGATGGGAAGTCTCTAGTAATAATTTAGTACGGTGAAGTAACATGTAGACTTAAGTTGTCTGTCATTAGCTTCTACGAATGACTTAAGTTGAACTCTGGAGACGGTTTTCCGAAAGTTTTAGCGCAATTGATTGCGTATTTAAGTAAAGAGAGGAGATTTATAGTTTTAATAGAACATAGAAGTTCTTAGAATGAATGAAATTATAATAAGGAAGGATAGATGGAAATATAAAGTACGGTTAATTATTTATGTAAGACGCTTTTGATAAGGATATCTACTCAGAATTTATTTATCGGTTAACTAAGACTGATATCAGGGTATATTAATGTAAATGAAAAGTGATATTTACTTATACTATTAGTTAATTCATTTAGCGTTA
Source organism: Pantala flavescens (assembly GCA_020796165.1). Classification (NCBI taxonomy): domain Eukaryota; kingdom Metazoa; phylum Arthropoda; class Insecta; order Odonata; family Libellulidae; genus Pantala; species Pantala flavescens. The sequence goes on from CM036888.1 coordinate 5,189,657, forward strand.
TAACCATCATTGTATGTTAATTATTATTCTGTATCAGTCACTTGTCTTAGTTCTATATCGTTTTATTTCTTAAAATTCAATTTAATTAACTGGGAAAGCTCTTTGTATTCTCTCGTATACTTATTCCTGTGCAAATGATTTAATGGTCGAGGTATTGATTGGTATTGATAATCACAATTTTCTATGTGAATGAATTGATACGCAATTTGATAGATTTAATAGTACTTGAAAAGTACCGTCCTAGCTATTCTTCTTGTGAAGAAATTTGAGAGTCTGATAAACTTGCTTATATACACTTCTACGATTTATTTGCTACTCAGTCTCTGAAATCAATCAGATTATTCAATCCCAGATTCGATCTTTGTGTTTGGAACAGCTACTTTAAGTTACGCACTTGAATTCAATCCACGGCAACTTGCTTGCTGCATATGCGAGATCAAACGCCTTTGTCATTTCGAACTCTATCCTCTCTGTACATATTAAGGATCTCATCTCAATTGAATTCTAGGATCGTTTCAAACGTCACCTTGACATTCCAATTGCATTTTCCTCTCGTCATAGAATCTTGTTGTAAAAAAAACGCTGTAGATTTCGCTCGCCAATCTGGGTGAAGCGTATTCATTTTTCGTGATTTTACTTTTTTTAACGATAATGGAAATTTCAATAAAGCTTTTTGGAAATGTATTCCTCCGTCGCTCTTGCAGGTGAATATTTATGTAATTGGATCGAAAAATAATTCTACTATATTCTATTGAATACGTACTCTCAATATCCGAAAAAAGGCCGATTCTTTCTCAGTCTTGATCGTGTTTTTATCGATTTAATTTTAGTAAACAAAAATTTCAATAACCTCATGCATTCCTTTCTCCTTCGTATTGTTTTTAAATTCTATCAGTGTTATGGAATAAAAATTCTGATTTGTGTTTTCCACATTTGTTTTTTAATATTTATATGTCGACTTGAATTCATAAATATAAGTTTGTACAGTGTTAAACTTACTCGCGATTTAGTTCCATCGCGAAGTCGTATTGAAGGGAAAGTTTTGGTAGAGTTGGAGAAATTATTTCAAAGTTACATCTATACACAGTTAGTATAATTTCAGGGATATTAATTTCCTCTTCTACATGAAAGGAAGAACTTTTAGAGAAAGTTAATCAGTCTGATATGATGAAGCTTATTTTGTGAAGGGAGTTATAGTAAACAAACGCGGAACGTATAGTTACTTACGCAGAAATTATTATTGTTTCCATGGAGTGACTGAATTGCTTCGTCTTTTAGCTTAAAGACTTTACGTTTCCCGGTCTCGTATTAAGATTCCTCTAATACAGTACGAATGCGCTAATGATCGAGAACAAAGGTTAGTCCTTGAGTCTGTTGTTTATTTATAGCTTATTGGATTATTTCATTACAGTTGATCCCACCCAATAAATGGGAGAGTTCGGATAACATTGATGGACCCTCATCTCGGACCTTTTCTCTAAATTCACACTGTTCTCATCTTTCTTTCCGCAGAACGAAGGGCCTTAAGGCCACGGACGAACTTTAATTAATCGGATTTTCCTTAACTGACCGTGGTATATTCAATTTTGTTACTAAACAGTGTCCTAAGATCTTATTCATTCTCATAATTAACTTTCGCGGCTTGCGAAATCACGTCAGGGAGTTTAAATTCTAAAATCTCATTAAGTTTTCGGGGTTTTTGTTTGCTTAAAGTTTTTATGTCTCCTTAACACGTAAGGGTTCTTCCAGGACTTTCTCACCTTCCTCAACGCCCTGGGTCGTATTTAAGGCGAGAGTTTTTTTTTGACTAATTTAGAAGACCGCAGCTCCTTAACCTTGTCACAATGTCAAGTTTATGCGGTTGTTCCTAGATTATATCTTTTGGTTTTGTTTTTAAAACGTATCGTTGTAGTACAACATTATTTATAAAGCTCATTCATAAGATTGGGAATGTGTTTTGTCAAGCACTAATTTATTTTTATTTAGTTGTTCTTTTGATCGATACTGTTTAGAAGTTTCGTCTTTCGTAAATTGGTTTTTAAATTTTTATTCTCAATTTTGCTTGTGTGTTATTTTTGAATCGGAAGTATAATGAGGAAATAAATACAATACCGTAAATCCCGGATAATGATAATGAATTTGGAGATCTGGGTTCGATTCCCGGTTCCGACTTTTTTCATAATAAGATTTTAGTGTTCATATAGTATTCTTATATATAAACAATAATAATAATAAGAAAATGCCCTTACATAATCAGGGCGAAATTAAGTTTATGTATACCACTCTTACGTTTAAACCCCATGGACGAACCCAAGTACACCCCAGAAAATATTCCAATCTGCCAGGACTCGAACCTAGGACCTCAGCATGCACAATCGGCCACCGAGGCTGGCAAATAATAAGTATATAATGAACAATCGTCTTGAAAGGAAATTGAATGATAATTCTTAAAGTAATGGACGCATATCAAATCTAAAAATAGTTGACGGACATGTAAATTGATTATATCAAATATAATCTCAACCGGATGGTTGCCTTGATTTGATAACAGCTAGAAAGGTCACGATTTTAAGCTTCCTGAGAACATAAATAATCCTCATGATTATTAACTGTATCCATCCCTTTGTTTTGCATACCTTCTCCCAGTGGTGGGACGCGTTATATGCATAAAATAAGATCGCTGTTGCGAAATTATATTCTGAGATATTTTCTCATGTATATTTTAAAGAAGCTCACTATCTCCAGAGAGAGTGAGCGGAAACGGGAAAGCTTCCATGCAACCCGGTCTTCGCTTACTCTTACATTTGCATATAAAGTGGACTCTCAGTTAGACTGATATTCTTTTTATGATCCAGCCGGCGATAACCGGGAAATAGACTATCCCGCTTGTCGAATTTTTATAAGTAACGGTGCATATCCACATTTTCTCCAGCCAATCTGCGAAAAGGTTTCTTGCTCTTATTTCCTAAATCCATTACAGTCTCTCTCATACACAGAAAGCTTCTCTCTCAAATTGACCGTCCGCTACTTAATCCTCGCTTTTGGTTGGTCCTCCAGACAAAATACGATGTACATGCTTTGATTTTTGTAAGGTTTTTGTTTTTCGAATATCAGGGATAGTTTCGACTTTGTTTTTTTTCCGAACGATGTATTTGAGTGAAATTTACGCTTTGTAGAAAATGGCTTTGGAGGCGTTGAGGTCTGTGTTAAGTTCGGGGTTGTTTTTAGGAAAAATCACTAGCGTAGAAAATCGCTTCGTCTTTTTTGGTCAGAACGATTTATCAAAATAAAACCTTTATTTCTATGGAGATTATTTCTGCTCTATCAATATTTAGGTACAAATTAGTTTCTGTATATGAAGGAATTACGGAATGGGTTAAGTTTTTTATCGTGTTTTTATTTATGTTTCATTTGTTTCTTCTTTCAAGATTATTGTTCGAGAACCATCTTGGTAATTTTTGTCACACCTATGTTGCACTTTTTTTCAAATGATAACAATACAATTTTAAGTTTTTTATGTATGAATTTAGCTGAATATATTCTTTAATCTCAAGTTTTTTCTCTATAAATGTACATTTATACTTTATTTTGGGTAGTTTTGCTTATTGAAGCAGTATTGTTTGTTGGTCTGTGTATCTGTACTCTTGGTATTGTTTCCATGAGTTCGTTCTGAAAGTAGAGATAACATCTAAAAAAAAACTTATGTGTAAACGATTTCTTCAGTATCTCAGTTTCGTGTTGGAAATGAATCGTTAAAAAGGTTTGGAAAGGATTCATAAATTAACCGAGAAAATTCAAATTATTTGCTCTTAAACTTAGCAATTTAAGCCCTGCAAAAAGGAGTAGCATTTTCGGCACGTAAAATTGTAAGAGATTCGTTTTCATATTCATCCCGACCGCGAGCTAATCTGTAGTAAAGAAGTACCACGCTTCCTTCGTATCAATGGACCAAAATTCCTCTCACCCTTTCTCCAGGCCGTAAACTCACATCTTACTGCAGAAGCCCTTTTTTTCTTTCCGGACCGCCTCCTTTGCTAAGGCCCGTCACGCCCGCACGGACCTTACCTGTCCCCTCGGGGTCGTGCCCAGGAAGAAGTTTGCTCCCCCCGGCAGAAAAGTCTCGCGTTTTACGAGACTATTACGGCTCCGCAAAGGGGAATATTAAAAGAGTTCTGAGCGGGCCGGTAGAGAAAAAATGGAGCCGTTAAGAGAAGGTCCAAACCCGTCCTTTATGCACGCGGTTCCTTTTTACGAACCGACCCGGTCTGGAGCTATAAAAAATATCAGGACGTGACCGAGTCTCGTTCCGCGAAGATAAGAGACCCCCCTTGGAGTAAATCACGTCTTTAAGGAGCTACGGGGAGTTTTTAAAATGCTTAAATATATCGCGGGAATGGAACAGTCCGCTTTATGAGTGCAGATAATATCTCACTTTGTCTCGAAAGGTTTTAGTTTATGCTCTCTCGGTGCGTAATTTCATTGCGGGGTGTTCGATTTTGTCGATGTTAAGGCTCTGTTTTTTGTGTGGTATCTTATCTCGCGCGTAGATATCGATCATGTACCTTTAATTATAAAGTTTTCCAGCTTAAAAGTGCAGATTTCGTTTCGCGTTTGGTCTGTGGTAGTCACCTGCCCCTGTTTCACCCCGTATTCTCGAGAGTGTTTTTGTGTCAAGAATAGCGTTAACCGTGGAAGTTATCTGATGAAAATGTGCCAGCGTTTTCTCAGCTTACTTCGAAAGTGTAATTACTGCACTTTCGATGTCAGAATCAATCTCAGCTCTAGATTTCTGTGCCGTTTTAGAAAGTTGTTCTTTCGGTACTCATTCATGATATCAGTCCTACTGTTTTATATTCTCATAATATTCCAGAAAGTGTTCTCTTCTTAATAATTTTTAAAAATTTCTTACTTCTTTATTAGTAGTTTTTCGATTTGTAATTAACGGTTTTGAAGGAAATATAGTAATACTGAAACTTTATAATTTTGAATAACGTGTACCCCAAGGATCGTAACTTCGCCCTCTTAATTTTCTGAAAACTGAATGAAATTAAATTATTATTTTTTATCAATTATGGCTAATTCAAATCGCGCTAAATAAATTAATAATATTTCCATTGAAAAAGAAGCAATTTATGATGTCCTGCTGAACTTCCTGTTAACTTACGGAACATTTTTATTTGTCTTATATCAGGTAATCTATGCGGAAAAACATAAGTTATTCATCGGAAATTCTTTCCCCAAGACAAAAATACTTCTTAGTACGTATTGCAAACACACCATCTATTTTTATAGAAGTCTCAAGGTGAATATTAACCGCGATTTAAATAAATCTCGGGATATGGATGAATGAATTATTCACGAAAACTCCTTTGCGAAAAGAATCCGTCCTTATCTTTAAGTTCACCATCCACTCCATTCTATCCCATCCCTTATTTTTGGCTACTGTATTCGATCCCTAATCCGTGTCCTTTTTTTCGGCAAGCGACTCGTTTAGATACGTTTTTCCGTTCCAGCGAAAGCCATAGAAAGGTGGGGAAACCGGCCAAGTGTAACCTTTTTTATACCCCTCGCTCTCCCCCCTTCAGGGTCTTGTAAGTGGGAAGCACTACGGACATGTCTAAGCCATTCAACCCTGAAGCTTGTCGGTAGAATCGCCTTCCAGAGTCGGCAAAGGTTTTCACTATCCATCGCCCAAAGCTCATTATTTCCTTGTATCGCGTATTTTATTAGAAATTGATATTCTTCGACTGAGGGGTCTTTTGAAGAAGGAAAAGTTCACTCTTTCCTGAATTGGAAGCCTCAGGATATACATCTCAGCTGAATCGAGTGAAAGATTTATCAAAATGTTAATTTAATGGAGAATACATGGTCGAGTCCATGATATAATGATGTCGTGTATCTTTGGTAATAATGTTCAAATGGATTAATTGCTTAATGAAACCTCTCTTGTAGATATACGTAAAAATATCAGCTAATTACATGTTCAGAGAAGATCAGATTGTTAGTTGGGAATTATCGTATTACTTTTGGCGTGTATATTTTTATGTTCTGTATTCTTTTTCATCCTTTATCTATGTCTCATTAACGTGTCCCAGTCCTCTAGGCGTTCTTATTGTTAACAATGTTGGTAATCTTTTAACGAAAAGGCAAAATTATTTAATTTAATTAATTTAATTTTTAAAAACTCCTATCAAAGTCTTCTTTCGTCGATTTATTACATGAAGTTAGGTTTATTTGCTCATATTTACTCTTACGTTCTAACGATGAAGCTGTATTTTACTCTGGTGAAATATCTTAAAGGTGATCATTCATTGAGAGCCAAGTTAATATTAGATTTATCTAATCAGTTTGTTATTTTCAGAAGTAATTCGTACGTAAGAGAGTTTCTTAATTTTAATAAATCATTACTTCAATACTCGATTAATGAATCAACATAATTATTTTTTGTGTGTTTACAATATTAATTATCATCTTTTTATTCTTCCGTTTCTCTTTGGAAATCATTCTTAGTTGAGATTCTACTTAGATATCGATAATCTTCTCAATGTTTCTCATATTTAAACATTTATTATTATTCTCGTGTAGAAATATTATTTATTTATTCGTAATCATGGTTTACGAATCAGTAAGTACGATTCAAGAGTTCTAACAATTATTTTTAAATTATTTCGTTTTTACCATGATGATTGATTAGCCCATTACGAAAAACCAGATAGCCTAAGTTGCCGTAATTTGTTCGTCGATAGTATTTCAAATCGCAATCTTTTCATTAATCATCGACTCGGTAGAATCGATCGCTCAAGAGTTTTCTCATTTGTTGAGAGCCCTCGACACTTTTTGCCTTCCGAGGTCTACATGTTATATCCATTAATTTACTTCCTCTACGCTATCGTTCGCCCATCATCCCAAAGGCCGTCAGATGGACGCCGTACGAACTTTATCGTTTTCCACAGCACGGCATTTCCGCCCTTTTTTCCTATTCTCATCGCATTCCGAGCTTCTTTAGTTCCCCTCTATCCTCGGGATAATCTGATGGAACGCCGTCGCATTTCGTTCTTCTTCTCACAGCTCTCCTATCCGAAACCCTCTTCTCTCTCTCGCCTCTTTAGCTGCGGCTCTCGTGGTTTTCTCCCGCACTTCTCTTCATTTTTCTCTCCGGCATAAAATGAATGAAATTACGCTCTACCCAATTCGACCGTGATAAGGAGATTTTAGTACGCCGGCCGCCCAGGAGGCGGTAGAAGCGTTAATGCGGCACAGACGGACACGTGGCGCGCTAATAAGAATTAAGTTCGAACTAATGCGATTAAAGGCAGACGAATTTCATTAGGAAGATGAGAAACTCGCGGGGATGGCTAAGACGGAATTCTGGATCGAATTACGCAGGAGTTAATTTTTGCGGTGAAATCCATCGGACATCTGCCAGATACTGACAGGGATGTGAAGACGATGTTCGGAAAAATTACGAGACCTATTTAAAATGGAATTAGAATTGGAAGTAATAAAAATTGGTTTTGGTCCTCATCACCACCAAAAAAATAATTTTATGCATGATTACGTATGAAATTCATTGAATTCTTATCAGAAGCTTGTTCAGTGGAACAATTTTTACAGTAATAACTGGAAGACTCAGATACAGGTCCCGGGGTTAGCATTAATTTTTTTTCTTATTTTGTATTTTAATTTTGTAAGTAATATTTAGAAACTGCAGAATTTTTAGAACACCTTTTTAATATTTTAATTTTCAAACGAGCCAGGTTTCGGGAAGATATTCTTTGAATATTTATGTATCGTACTATTCTTTATCACCCTTGTAGTAATCTCTGTTAATTAGTCATTTCTACTAATTTTTAGAATATCGATCATAAATTCGAGTTCAAGAGATCGATTTTTTGAATAATCGAAGTAGATTATCGGGTACCGAGAATCCAAATGTGTTCATCGCCGCAAATTTTATGGAACTGCTTCCTTTCCAGTAGACCCGTATTTGAAAAGATAACATAACTTTATCTCTCAATTTTCGGCCGTATATATTATGAAATATGAATGAAGTATTCAGAAAGAAAGTATTTGAATTCCGAACTTCTAATTTGCAAGGTTTTCGCTTATAAATGAAAGTGTATAGAGTGAAGGAAACAGCAATAGATTCATTTCATTCCAATTTCAAGGATGAGAGAAAATCCAAAAGCATTCTTTCACAAAGGAACTTTATTTTCTCCTTTAGTTCATTAAATAAACGCGCGATATTTCGTCAACATTTGCTTTTTTCGCGACGAGTATCGTAACCATATCTGCCGACTCGCGAACCGGTGTTTTCTCGAGTCGACGCATCGGTGTTCCGTGGAAGTGCTTGCGGAAGAGGCCCCGAGGCGCACATCAGCGTTCCTTTGATGTTTATCCATTTGTGATTTTCGCTTCCACGTACATATCCAATGCTTTGTCTCTTCACGAGTCACCTCACCCGAGATGAGGATTTAACTGTTCGTATAACAGCTAAAGGACTGTTATTCACTAGCGTGAGGAGTTTGAAGATGAATCGTAAGTCGGAGGTGAGATTCAGGGGAATTAACTCCAATTACCTCCATCATCAAGTTGCTCGGTTTGTTTTTGAAAGTGATTCACACGCATTCCACTTTCCTTCGCTCCGCGCGTTCCTATTGGAGATTCCCGCTGGCTTGTGCCGCAGGGTACCGTACTTGCGCCTTGTCATTTTATGTTTTTATCTGCATACTCCGCTCGAAGGGTTATAATAAATTGCGGTTGATAATATCAACGTACCTATCTGTTTATTTTTATTGCATGATTTTAAAGTATAGAATGAGATGTTTAAAAGTGTATCTCATAAGTTAATAACCGTTTGTTTTTTAAATGCTACAATTGTATCAGATGCGTTAATTTTTTTTTCGTTGTACGATTCTTCACAAAGTACTCTTTATTTTGTGAATTCAGAAACGGCGATCAAATTCAAAAGTTATCATATTTAGGTCCCGGATTTAAACTTGTATTTGAAGATTATAGAAACAGGTTCTTGTTCCTTTTCATTTACTATCGAAAGATAAACTCAAAATAATGAGGAAATGTATCGATATCTTTGTTTTCTCGCACCTATTCCAACAAATGAAAAGGATTGAGCAGAGATACAACCGAAATTTTGCTTGAGGAAAATTGAATATCGATTGCTGATAATCTTAACGAAAGATATTCCGAACTTCAGCTCTTTTAAAGCTAACTTAAGTAATTCTGGTAAAATTTGTGGTAAACATTCAAAATTAAACATTAGGAGTTTCCTAAATGTAATGTAATAATATTTGTGCCGAAAATAGCTGTATTTAAGCTTTAATTATTTATGTATAGTTTGGAAATACAAAGAAAGATATGACATGACTTCCATCTGCTAAAGATGAAAAATAATTTAGCTGTATTTAAGTATGTAAAGAATGCTTTTCAAACATCCATTTCTTACAATTCAATATTATCCGAGTATTCGTGCGCTGAAGTTTAAGAGACATAACATAAAGAAAATTATGCGTCGTTCGTTAATTCAAAGCGTACCTTCTTCGGATGCTGTTATCGGCGTAAAGTATGCAACTTCATCTCCCTCGATTTTCTCTATTCAGGAATTCGCTAGTAATTTCTTCTCCATTTGAATTCGATTCTCGAAGCGATTAACACTTTCTAGTCAGTTTCTGTTGCCTTATTCCGCCAGCGAATCGACTGCGCGGTTTGTTTTTTCGATTCTGGAATAGATCAACGGAATCTGTTAATTTTCCGTTCACGAACATTACTTTTCTCCGTTGTAGCGCGTTTATCAGAATGCAGAGCGGAATATCAAAGACTTTTCGCTCCGACGTGGATGAATTAATCTAAATTTGTGATTCACTCCGGTGACTAGCAGATTTCGAAGCATCCCGGCTTGATTTACTTGGAAATGATGTTCTTCCACTCTTTGCCGGTGGAAGATTTACATATTTATTAGGAGTTGAAATAGAATTGTCCACCAGTGCTTTTTCCATTTCGATTCTCGATTCGATGTCTTTCTCGAAAATAACCTATACATTGTGTTGATATTGTAGCTTGCATTTTCCCATTTTTCATTTCTCTGATGTCAACCTTTCATTTCATGTACATTTGAGGACTCGTTATTTCGGAAAGGTGAAGTAAGAAATATTGGGTTAAAGTTTCGCTTCTTGGTCGCACTAAAGATGAATTACATGCTAATATAGATAATTGTAATTAATATAGTTAACAGTATAATGTTTGCTGTTTCTTTTTATGCGTTTATGTGCTTTAGAATATTTTAATTAATATTTTAGTCGATTGGGTATGTCATCCAATGAATACGAGTTGCAAGTACGAGCTAAAGTGTAAGATCAGAGCGATTTTTTTTACGGAAATAGATGTTGAAAATACTTGAAGTAAGCTATTATTAACAAAGTTACTCTACTGGTTGATGGAAATAAAAGTCTCACTTACCATTATCTTCAAGTTCTGTGTGTACTGAATTCGTTCTTGAAATGTATGTGGATGTTTTTTATGTTCATTATGTTTTATCATATTTAAATCTTGAATTGATAGATTATTCAACTTAAAAGTTTCATAATTCCGTCATATATGTGCCTCCAGAAAGTAATGTCAGTCATTGTAATCATTGCATTTGAATCATATGTAGAATTCCTAGATTCGTGTAGGAAGCGGACCTCTCTCACCGTCGTATCGATATTCACAGGTGCAAGACCGAGCGTGTAAATTAGCTCGCTTAATCCCTTCCTTATCTAGAACCCAACCGCAATGAGAAGGTGCGGGATTTAGTAATCCAGGTACCAGACGGTCTCTACCTCTTTTTTGCTAGATATATCTCCAATCCTCAATTATGTTCTTAAAAATATAACCTTTAGCTACGTGAGATAAGTAAACTGAATTTCTCACTGTATTTTTATAATGGATAATGTCGTAGTGTCCGAGTCGTATTTTTACGTAGTGCAGCTTTTCGACGATAAATCTCTTTTAAATGAGAATTAAGATGCGAGATATTTTGTAGAGAAAATATAGCTTTAATTAAGTAAATGGCTGTGGAAGGTTTTGTACAAAAGATATTTGTGCAAGAAATATCATTGCAATGATATTTCTATGATGTAATCTATTGTGTTTGGTTATATCGAAATGTCTCCATTTCAACCAGTATAATTATTTAAACGTAACATCTGTACTTTATCGAGATAATGAGTTAAAATATTTCATCCTATCCTGCCCAATTGATTTATATCTTATCCGTTTTAATTTGAGGTATTTTTTGTAAAAAACTAGATTTATTAACTCTAATAAATCCTTAGGTAAAAGATTATATCTGAAAAAATTTATTTGCAAATATAGGACCTGGAAAATTTAGCATTATTGATTAATGGATGAGTCTAATAACAAAGAAGAATATGTGCTGATAGTTAATAAGTATATTGATGGACTCAATTAGTGCAAATTTTTAAAAGCCCAGAATTTTACGTAATATTTATGGACGTACTTCAACTTAAAATGAAGAAAAATGAATAGCGACATTATCTAGAGTTTCAATCGTAAGTATATCTAGTAGTATAACTTAATTAAAACGGTGCTTAATGTTAATTTTTACCAACCTTTCAGTTAGAATTGCTATTCGATCGATTAGAACCTCTTGGGTAATCTCTCGTCTTATCACGCGTGCGGTAATATCTCCAAGGAGCAGATAAATCGAAAGCACATGTATCGCGTGTAAAGGAACCGATATTTGATTATTTAGAAATCCTTATTAATTACGATTCAATAATCTGCGACCAGGAATTCTAATGAATTCACATAATAATTCCCAGGAACAGATGGTCAATTTTACGACTTACGCAGATGTCGTGAGAGTCGTCAAAAGTGTTCTTTGGGAACGTTGTCACCTCCTGCCATCTGTCCCAGTCGAACGGTTGATCGTAGGGCATGAGCGTGAATTTTGAAGTTTGTTACGCTTTCATCTTACTCTGAGTTATGAGATAGCGGTAAGCCAGATGTCCAGCACGGGGCTTTACTGGATGCTGAACATAGGAGGTTGTAGGTAGCGAGGCGGTCGGTACACTATGTTTACATCTTTGTTAACCGTCACGGTCTACCGTTTTTGTACCCATATTCAGGAGTTGGGTGGGTAGAAATAGTATTATATCACAAAGGCTTCGTTAAAATGTAACTCTCTGTAGAGATAAATGTCTGAAAAGGTTAGAAGATTGTGCAAATCATTGATTCTTTACGTAAATGTATACGTAATTCCCTGTTTGGCCATGTTTATATTTATGTATATGTTATGGAATTATTTTTTTAATAACTAAAACCATCAATCATCCAATAATCATTCATCATCAACATATGGACTAAGTTTTTCATTTTTAAACTTCAACTTATTCATACTATTGGTTACTGTAAAAAAAATCAGTAATTGAGCACGCTATCGTATATTTTCTTAACCTCTATATATTTCGCTCCTATTTTTAAAAATATTAATACATACTTATGAAAGTTAATTCTCCTTAGAGATTTTTTTCTTGGGTGCAATTAATATAGGAGTAAATGAATGATGAGATTAAGAAATGTCTGAATTGCTTGATTGAGGAAGTTTGCTCATTATGCGGGCGTACAATATCTACAATTGATTGCAATTAAAACTTGCTGGAAAGGGTACATAGTCTGCACAAGTTTCTGTATTACTCTTCATACGGAACTATCTTGACGTACCAGGATAATGTATGTACGTAATTTTCTCAATGGAATACTTCTAGACTAAAATGATGTTGGTTATGCTGGAATGAAAGCTGCACAAGAACGGAAAAGATCTATAATTAAATAATTAACAGAGTAATATCTTGTACTTAATTAAAAATTGACAGGATAAACCACCATTTATATTTTTCCAGCTTGCAGTCGAAAGCGTTGCTTGCTATTTCATATGTCTTGTCGGAGTAATGAATGTAGTTGTAAATGAACACGAATCGTAACGATGTGTATCCTAGTTACTCTAAATTTTATTGTTGTACAGAGTTAGTGAAAATGCGAAGATAAAGAAAAATTCCGGAAGGATCAAATGTTATTAATTCTTTTATAATCGAAAGTATCCGATCCTTTTCGAGATCGCAAATAACTAAAATTGATATAATAACTATATTTATATCTCTTGCTGAATAAAATCAAGATGTAGGAGAAACATTTTAACCATCTATTAAACTAATCCAAACCTAGTCAACCGATATTTGGCCAACTGTATTATACGCCAGAACTATGTAATTCTGTTCAACAGAATATTTTCTGGTCTGAAATAATGAAGATGTTGATTGATGATTGAAAAACAAAAAAAACGAATGACGATCCGTTGTTTACGAAAGCATTCCATACGAAGTCAGTAAATTGCGTATGGATAACGGAAAAATATATTACGCTTTGATACACTTCTTTTACCTTAGCTGCATCACACTATCACATCCACCAACGTTGCCGAAACAAAAGTTGATTAAGGGTACCTTTTTCCTTTTCTTTCCAAGAGATACGTAGCATGTTTCATTCCCCGATCATGGCTAAAGCGAGTCTCATTTACGATCGCATTTAAAAGAAAAGGTCGACTCAACGACGTACCGTTTTGCTACAGCTCGAGAAATAGTCCAAATCATTCAGCACGTATGAACATTTAGGCCAGCGAAGGACTGCTTCATTTAATCCTATCATTCGCCTAAGTAATTATGTTATCGGATCGAAATTCATCTCGTTAACCGCGTTCCCTCTTCTCGTTCGGGAGACGCGGGAAATAAAAGGCGCAACGCATCGCGTCCCATTCTCTCTCCTCTTTCTTCCGACTGTTTTGCATTGTGCTCATTCGCGTAGTGAACGCGGAAAAAAAGCCCATTATACTTCGGAATAAAATTTTTCGTTCCCGTAGAGCGTTGTAATGGGTCTCGCGTCGAATTACTCGCTCACTTGTTTTCCAGTTCCGCTGCGGTCCGCTAGGGGACTCTGCCCCTCCTCCGGTTCCCTCCATTACTATCTTCCTCTCTCTTCATTTGTGCCCTTTTTTACTTTCGTCTTTCTTTTGTCGTATTCCGTTTCCCGAGGTTCTAATAGGTTACTGGAATTTCGATGGAACCTTGCCGAGAGATTAGCTCCGAAAGCGGTAGTCGTGGATGGCAGATTAGCAACGAACGAAATTACGTTTAATGGTTACAGGAAATTGTACGGCTATGCCATGAATCCTGGTCTACGGTCGTGCTCCAGGAATGCTCTCATCACGACCGGTTTTGGTGACTCTTTTCAGTCGATTTAAAGTTAGTTTCGCGGAATTGCGAGTCGAAATGAGCAAAATATATGTACGTGTGCGTCTTCGAGGGGAAACCATTCTCGATTGCGAATTTGCTAATGTTAACTCGTTCTGAATACCATGTGTTATTTAAATAAATATAAGCAATAAATCGTTATTTTAGTGGTAATGTTATGCAATAATTTTAGGAGATGAATATTATTGATGTGAATTAACTATTATAACTGTATTTCAAATAATATTCGTAAATCGCTACGGATAATAAACCCTTCGTTGTTAAATATTGTAAGGAAATATAAAGACAGTAATTCATTCTTGGCAAAAAATTAATTTTCTAAATTCCTTGATAATATTTTGGGTGTCTTTATCTTGAAGAATAATGTAAAACACTGTATATCTCTTTTGTAAATACTTAAGCAAGAAGTACTATAATTAAGAGAAAGGAAATTAAGGAATTATTAATTAACCAAATTTGAAATAAAAGAATTGTCCTCCATTCTATACAGACAATTATATGTATTTATTTTTATTTTTTTCTTTTTCCTACCATGAGATGGTGAATGAAAGTGATAGCGTGGTATGCTTAGGATTGGGGCTACACAAATATAATGTCTCTCTCGATTTTAAAGTCTTACGTGCGTGTTATCTTCCTATATAATCTTTATATAACCTCTAAGATAAAAAAAGGATAAGAATTTTTAATTATAAGTCCGTTCTAAAATATTCACATCTCCTCCCCACTTTTGTATCTCGAGGGATTAAGGCGCATGCCATAATGTCACTCATTAACTGATTACATGGGGGAATGCCTCTCGTTTCAACGGATGGTGTTGCGTCAACTTGGATGGCAGATATTCGAGTGCTTTCCGGGACCAATTCCTTAAGGTTACGGAGCCTTAAGTCGTTATAGAAAAGGGATAACGTAACCATGTTAAAATCCGTGGTTTATCCAATACGTCATTGGAATATTAAAATCATGTTACCACTATTTTTTAAGCTACTTTGCATTGATTGTAATGAAGCAGTCAGGGTTTACGAGTCCTTAAACGTTTTCTGTGTATCAATTAATTGATTGCACGTCTTTATGAATTAGTACTGACTTTATTTGTCAATTTTTGAGCAAAGTTTCCTTAAACGGCATGTTTGAATGTTTTGAAGTGTTAGCGTGTGTAAATAGAGTATTGGAAGTCCTGGGTTCGAGTCCCAGTTCTGTTAGATTAAAAAAAAGTGTTCTTTCCTTTGATTACTTTTATATATGAATCCTTTATAATATAATAATAATTATCATTATTACTTATATTATTATTTATTATTATTACTTATATCTTACTTCTTCTACCGTTATGCCTTGTTCAACTATTATATTATTTTATATGTCACGTATGAAATTGAAAGAGCAAGGATTTTAATTCAGCTTTTTAAGTAATCGCTAATAATAACTCGATTATTTTGTACGAGTTTATCAGTTCTCAAAAGAGGAAATGGGCTATAGAAACGAGGAAATCAATTTTTTAATAAAATCAGCGAAAACTTCGAATCAGTCCATCCGAATTCAAGCTCGAGAGATACGTAAGAATTTCGGATCATCTCTCTTAATTCTTCCCTTCGGTCCTAACCCGTCCCTCGCAGCATCAGATAACCTCATTCTACCCTAGATCCCCTTTCCCTAACTCTTTTATCATCTCCCTATCGTTCGACCCGCAATCGCTCTGCTACGTATAAAATTTTTCCATTGATCCAATTCCCAAATTAAGGGTAGCACTCTGCCATCTCTCTCTCTAGACCCCCTCCACATCTCTCTCATTTACTCCCCGTAAAAGTTCGGAGTTTTGGGACCTCATAAATTAAAACTGCGCGTCTAGGTCGAGCTAACGATTTCCGACTGTAAATAAAAGGTTTCTCCGATCAACGAGTTCAGTCGTACGTGCCCTACGCCATTTTTACGGACCCTCACACTTCGTCGTTTTCGTACTGTCACTGTTCCATTGTATGGTTCGATACGGATCGCTATGGATGTGGGATGATGCTGGTCTGATTTGTTTGAACGAATCGAGAATTATCTAACGTGGTTGTGCGTAAGGGTTATATTAGGAAGAGGGTACAGAATTACCTGTATTTGTAGTTATAATGTTAGTAGATGAAATGTCACATAATCTTCACGCATATCGTTTAGTAACGAACTTCACGTATAACTTTAGTAAGATCAATTCTATCAAATTATCAAAGTATCAAATTTAATGTGCTTAGAGATGATCTATACATTTTTAACCAGATCATATCAGATTTTTATCGTGTCAGATAACGTTTCTAGTCCTGTACTCAATTGAATTTTTTTTTCTTTTTCCATTCTATTCTTAGAGAGAATTTGTGTCTAAAGATATGCAACAAAGGGAATGCAATGTTCAATTTTTTCATTTTTCCTCTCATAGCTTATACCTCTTTTAATATTGGTATGATAGGTACGTATTCAGCTTAAGGATATTTTATTTATGATTTTAATTCACTTTCATCGGAGTTGCATCGTGAAAGTTATTCATTTTGAACGACTAATTTTGTGGAACTACTTTGAAATATCTTTCATTGTAGGTACGATTAATTATACAAACTCTTTCGAATTAGTATAAGTGTTTTTTTAGAGTGCTTTTGGAAAGTATTATTACTGCAAACGTATGTTAATTGCAGCCGAACTCAGTAGAAACATAGTACTGAATTGAAAACCTTTGATTAGAAGGCTCGATATTTTGTCTTATCTTTATCTTTTCGACATTTTTATCGTCTGGTTTTGGGAATATAAATATCTGCTTTCACTGCAAACATTCCTCATTTTAATCCCTCGATTGAGATGTATTTAAAAGATGGAAATTTTAGTGCGTGAATGGACAGGTATTCTCGACGCTCAACGTTATTGTATCGCGGTGCATCCCTCCCAGATTCGATGCTGGAAGATACTTATTAAGGAGACCTTTTTTGTACCGAAACCACTCGAGAAACGAAGTTTTTGTATGAACTCTCGAGGCCTCTGCGTTTCACAAGCCTTTCAGGTGACGTTCAGCAGAAATTCTTCCAACAGAAACGAAGAATTCCCCGCGAAGAATGAACGCTCAAAAAGGAAACAAGAGATTTTTAGGGGTTGCTTTTTCCTCCGCATTCATCACTAAGTTATATCTATTCACGTAGATGAGCACTGGAATTAATTGAATGGCTTTCGGAGGAAGAAAGAGAGCATTTTCCCCTCGCGAACAATGGGAAAGCGTTCTTGCTCGAGTAGAAAAAAAATCTTCGATGAAAGGAGTTAATTCGAGACTTGTAAATTCGAGATGCATTCTGGTTTTTCCTGCACCCACAAGAGCGCAAAAACGGGCTCTGGAAATTTATAACGAGTCTTGCAATTATCCCGACATTGAGTTTTCTTTTCAGTCGGAAACTCGAAAATTCCTCCACCGTGAACACCCCAAGAAACGAATATTTGAGAAAGGGAACGGAAACGAAAATATCGCTCAAGCTTAATTACCATTTAAAGGCTGGGTTTTCTTTCCCTTAGCGCGGGGTTTTTTTCCTCGCGGGGTTTTTTTTCCTCTCGCGGGGGTTTTTCCGCGGAGGACCATTTATACGTTTTTCCGCGGGGATGAGTTCGATTCGGTCTCAAGATCTGGGACCCATTACGGGATTCTTAGGTGCGCATATATCTGTTCCAGGTAGTTAGGGAGGGTAAGCGATGCGGATAAATTGTCGTCATGGATGCGAAGAGATGGTGGCGCGAGGTTCGGCGCCTTATCGCTCATCTTTCGTCACTTTTTTTTTGGTCGCGAGATTAGGGATGCAGCGGGTGACAAATTCTCGGGCTGATGCGGTTGATATCTTATTCCATTAATAAGCGGAAGGAGCTTCAGGAGAAGACGTGGCTTAATTAGGAAATTCGTTAAGGGAATCGGTGTCGATAACTCAGAATGAAGATATGCGATTCGTGGTAGAACTTCGTAATAGAATTTTTTATTTTTTTGTTCTCTCATATGTTTCGCTCTTTTGCGTCATATTTGTATTTTTAATCTTCTGCTTACCGCATTCAGGATTAATGCGGGTGTTGGAAGTACGTATCGGACCAATGCTGAAATTTCGAAACCATGCCCTGAATTTTTAATAGTACTAATATCGTTGAAAGTGTATGGACAGTTTGAACTGATTTTTCCTCGTTAAAAATTCGCAGTTAATTATCTGTTTCCGTGGAAATGAAGAATTAACATATGCTACAGAGACTTTAGTTCCTTGTTATTGTTATTGAAGTTCCTTGATGATGAAGTGGATGAAGTGGTGGTAATTGCTATGGTCTGTCCCGGGTTCGAACGCTGTTGGCTACCCGCATATATCTTGTAATTCATTCTTACTGATTTTTTTGTACAGCTGGTACATATTTTGCAAAGTACCTCTTAAACTATACGGCCAATTCATGAGATTTCCTCATTTTTTTCTGTCGCGTTCAAGTGCCTTTATCTCTCATTATCATTTCTTACGGAAACGTAGTTTGAAATTGAATTATAGTATAATTGTAGATATAGTTATTAATTTTTTTAATTATTAGGAAAAATTAAATAGAAATATCATTTTGAATGTGCTTTGATCAGGGTACCAATTTTTTAATCACTCATTAAGTGTATCGTATACCATCCTGTTATATAGTTCTTTTTATGTTTACGTTATTTACTGGTTATATTTTATTTCATTCTTGATTTTCGTAACGTCTATTTTACTGAAGCGCACATGAAAAGAATTTTATAAGCGATAAACGTTTAGGTAGACAAGATGTGTTTTATCCGTTAAGTGTGTGCTTGGATTCCACTTTTTTGTAGAGATGCAACGTGACTTTTGGAACTCATCCATCGGCTTTCATTCACAGTTAATCCTCCTCACTCCAGGTCCCATACGATCGATTAGATTTTCAAATCTCTGTAAGCATCCATTCTTTCTTTTTTATCTGAATTGTTCAATCTCTCGTGATTGTCATGATTATTCTTAAGAGTTGTCTAAATCAGTCTTATATTGAAACGATCGTGGAATATAAAAACGAGTTAAGGGTAAGATAAGGCAAAAATTAGGTTCAATATTTCATTCAAAAGTTTTAGGTCATTAAATGTTAATTTTGTTCAACTCTGTTTAATCTAATAGTCTATAATTTTTTAATTATCATTACCTTGAATTCTTTTACGCTGTTCATTCAATTGAGTACCAATCCACAACTAAACAGCCTAAGTGAAAGCCTGATGATTTTTTAGAGTTAAGTTTATGTTACGAATCGAACCCTCGGTATTTTCAGTTTCAAGGCATAGATTACCGTGTTACCTTTTTATTGATGCAATAGATTCATCTGTTCAAATTCACCAACTCCTCGGAATATTAAATCGGAAAGAAAAATGCAGACGTAGACAAGGGGTCGCTGGGAATTCAGTCCATTATTTTCATCGGGGAGAATACCATTATCACTCCATCATGGGCAACTTGTTCCAGGATTCCACTCGACGGGTAGTGGTGTACTGCTCCTCTATTCCAAACGAGAGGACCGGCTATGATCTATAAAAAATCCCCTAACCTTCCCAACCCCCATAAACCTCCTCTCGCGAATCAGGATAAACATAATGGGAAATCTCGGATGATTTATCCGCTAACTATTTCCCCAGCTCGAGAAGTACGTTCGAGACCTCTTTAGCTGCAGTCTGAAGTTCTATTCTTCGCTGTCTCACGTGAAAGAGGCATTTTCCCCGAACCGGCATTCCGCGCGACAATAGCCATTCCGAATCGGGATATTTTCATTTTTTTTAACGAGTTCGGCATGCGTGAATTTTCCAGATTTTTGAGCGATTGAAGAGGCAATCGGCGCATAAAATTATGGCTCCGTCGGATCGTTCGCAAGAGGCGTGGAAGGGGCGGGAAACAAAAGAATAAACAAGAGCGATGGTTGTATTTGCACGCGTGAAACATCGAGCGGATTTCGAGAGCCGGGAAAGAATTAACGAACGCCCCCCAACTTTTTTTTTGGACCCCTCTCCGAAAAATCCGCCCTTCCCTGTAACCTTTCTTCCAGTTCTGCCACGAGAGAAAAAAAAAACCTTCCACCCCCGCTTTTAATTGGAAAACCCGTGAGAAAATCTCCAGAGACTCTCGTAAAAATAACCAACTCCCTCGGATTCGGGATTCCGAGTCATTGAATGGTTTTTGTTTTAATCGCTCGGCGATAACCTTTCCGCGTTTCTTTTGTTTCCCCTTTTCCCGCCTTTTCTCGCGCCATGTTTGTTTCGGCGCGGACTCGCATGGAAATTCGCGCCCTCTGTATATACCAGTCGCCACCTGTACGTTCCGTAATCGGATTTACATCGTATGAATATGGATTAATCTCGCGTTTTCAACTCTCCTTTTCCTCGCGAGGGGAGAGAGTGGTTAAAAAGGAAAAGCGCGGGAAAACAACGGACGTTATCGCCCCGTCTCCCGGGTGATTTTTTTTAATTGGAAGCGGCGCTTGATTGGGCTCGAACTCCGCTCGGCAGCGCGTGGTAATATAATGAGTAAGGCCCGGTCTATTTTCTCGTTTAATTGCGGTTATTTTCCAGGGGCGGGTCCTATCAAGGAGAATATAAACTGGCTATTTTCGGATAATGGTCGTCTTTTGTTCGCTTTATCGCGGGGCATACGGGTCCGATTGTCGCTGAAATACGAGTCGAAATCGTATAGCAGCGCCGCCTGGGCTTACGTGGCGCAATTAAGGTGTCTGCGACAGAATTACCAGGCGTTAAGGGAAATCTACGTGCGGCGAAATTCGTCTCGTTCGGCTAAGGAGCCCAAAGTTCGCATTCATTCCTTGTTTTAAGGGGATGTTATGAGATATGGAAATCTTAATGGAGGACGTGCTTAAATTTCGGATCCGTTAAGGTTAAAAGTTAAAGGTGGAGTGTTGAAAAGATACGTCTGTTCATTAAAGGGTTTTACGATGTAATCTTGTATGATATTCACGTTTGTTTTTATATCTTGGCTTCAAAATGGGAGATCCGTGCTGGATAGGCACACGAAGGATTTTATTGTCCAAGGAATGGTCTTCGATTCATTAATTCATCTGACGTGCCGCTGGTAGTGAAGTTAATGGTCACTCCGAACTGAAATGCTTTCGTTTACAGTTCTCAATAAGTAGCATACTAACAAGTTTTATGTTTGTTAGATGTGTATCTCATATTATACACATAAGTCTTTTAATAGGTCTGTTGAGGTCAAGCAGAGCTCTCGATATTTGTCTATTTTCTTCTATATCCTTGAGATCCTGATAAGTCTCTTTGGTTTTCTTACAGTCCATGAGCTGATATCTTTTCCATTTACCTTTCCTTCATTTACCTCATTCATCTGGCATTAGATGCCCTGTCCAGTTAGCCTTTCTCCTTCGTTTTTGTCTATTAGTATCCTGTTTTCTCCTATTCTTTGTAATAACTCTTTATTCCTGATCTCTCCTACTCATTTAGTCTTCCATATTTTTCTCCACGCCAACGTCTCAAAGCTTTCCAGATATTGGATATCGACGTCTCCGTTCCATACAAGACGTTACTCCAGACAAAATAATTCAGCAGTTTCTTCCGAAACCTTTCATTCACCCTATTAATCCTATATGTATCTAAATTCCTATTATGAATAACAAGACCTTTCTTTGTCAGGAAAATACCTTGAAAAGTGTCTAAAGTAAGCTAAGAGTTGAACGTGTTGCACCTTGTCCTTTACTTTTATCGATGAGCTGAAACTAGAAGAAAATTACAAGTAGGTGACACAAAATAAACCTTAAGATGCTAAATTTTGTTTTACATTATTATTTGTAATATAATATTATTATTTATGGATGATGGTTTATAAAATTCCCTGAGTATTAAATGTATATAGTTGGCTTTGTTATCATCACAACCAAGAACAAAATTTTTGTCTTTCACTCTTCAACCAGAAGGCCTTTTATGATACTTTTCCCATCTGACATCAGCTGCTACGACCCTAAAAGTCAGAGAAGGCTTGCTGTGCTGGTGAGTGAGTTTGTTCTCTCATGCAAACGTGCTGTAAAACGAGAATTAGAGCGATAAAGTTTGAAATATCATTCCCCTTGTGAGCTAGTTTCTTTTTGTAATCAGTTGACGTTGAGGTAGGTAATAAACATAATCCAGACACCAAAGTACTTCGTTATGGGAGTAATTAATTAAGACGAATATTTATCAAAACTTGATGTGTACGTATACCTTTAATAAAGAGACTAGTTGGAAAGAGTTGGAAATGGAAGTTTATATATACAGCAATAAAACAAGAAAAAAATTCCATTCATGAAGATATAAAGAGAGAAGGCTAACAGTTTCCGATTTATGATACTCTAAACAGCTGTGAAAGACCAAAGTGAATTATTTCATTCATCAAAAATCGGTCCGATGACGAGTATATCTACATAGACTAATTGATATTCTCGTCACGCCCACTTTTATGAACTTAGTCACCCCCTATAACTCCAGACGAATTCACCCTCCTTTTATGGGAATATTGCGTGGGCTTTTCTTCCTCTAACTCTTAGGGCCATTCATATTTTTCAATGTGTCGGTCGGATTCCCTGTTATTTAGGCAGGTGTGGTAACGCGGGTTAGACCACCCCATCTCTTTTCAACCGTTTTTTGCCGTCAACGCCACGGGGCCGCGGTGACCGCAAACTGTTGACAGTGTCGTATGCGGTGGCCGTGGAAGCGGCTAAAGAATCTGCTGGTGCAAATTTTTTCCGTCCCACCCTCCCGTCCCGGAGCGAAATGAGTCTGTCCAACGCAGTACGTTGTGAAGTTTGCTATATAAACGAGTTTTTTTTTATCGTAGTTCCGAAATTGCGAACGGAAAGAGGTGTTCCCGAAGCCTCCGATGTGTGATTTACATGATCTGCAAACTTGATTGTACTAATACGAATTTGGTTGGCTCGAATTGTTCAGTCTGATAAAACGTCTGCTCGAACTGTCTGGGTAAACGAAGATGGTTTTTCTAGATTGATAACATTGTATTTGGTGCGTGAATAATTGTCTACCTTTTTGTTGGTCTGGAATGCTGGAATTCAAACTTATGAGTGTGAGGTTGTAGTGAGGAGGATTTTCTAGTTTGGAAGGATTTAACCTATTCCATCATTTGCACAGTAACTCACTGTCATTAGCTGAAAACTATCCTTTAGGTGATGTTTGTAAAAAAGGATGTGAAGTATTTTTTTTTTGATAATACAGACCCAATAATAGTTGTTATACCTCTGCTTGAGTTTTCAGGTTGGAATACTTTGTAGATAAAGAAGGAATTTGTTCGAAATGGAGCCAATTAATATGGTTTTCGAAACCTACTTGTGATCCAGATTCCTCTCTTCAGTACTTATTAAATTGTTCTTATTCGCCTCTTATTAAGCTCGAGTTAGACCCTTTTGTTTTGGCTTTTGGTAGGGAAATTATGCATCATTAGTTAATGTACACAATCTCCAACTTTTATCTGTCGTTATCTTTTTTGGGGAATTTTTTTCAGTTCTCCAGCGACTAATAGCGTTTCCTCCCTTTAATTTGCCTTTCCCATGCCGATGCGGGGAAGGACTCGTCTTTCCCAAAACGTCTTCTATTTCCTAATTTATTGAGCAATTTAAGTGCAAGTTTTCATCCCCTTTTTTCCCAACGCACCCCATCCTTTGGACGGTTATTTCACGAACAATTTAACATGAAGGAAATGAGTGCGTAACTAAGGAGGAAAACAAAGTAAAAAAACTCATATGGATTCAGAATGAAAGTTGTTTCTGGAAAAGTGGAAAGATTAGAAGATGAACGAGATATTAAGGGTTAATAATTAGATTTTACTCCTCTAGTTCTACGTAATAACTTTTAAAGGTGCCTTTCTGCGTGTTGTAGGGGGTGAAATTATCAGTACTTTACTCTCGAAGTTTGTTGCTTTCGCGTATTTTTTCGGGAATAGTGAAATTAACAAAGCGACTCTTTCTAGCATCTATCTCACTTATCTTTCTTGCTGTGTCCGATCGAACCATATATATGATAATAAGGATTGATGTAATGATTTACCTGCAAGCTATTGTTGATAGCTTGAGTAAATACAGCATGCATCTGTTCGCTCCAGAAATAAGCGCGATTATGACTAAGTGCTTGACGTATGAGTATATTGTTAAATAATACGTGATATGATTCGACCTAAACTTGCTCACTATATTTGGGTTTGTATTCGGGAATACAATTCTCCCAATAATTCGCATAGGTCTGAGGTACTGCATCAAATTTTAGAAAAGAAACGAATCAGCAATCATGGAAATGGATTCAACAGCACCGAAGTCGTATTTTTCCTCAGCGGGTACTACTAATTAACCAATCCAAATAAAAATTTTCGTCTTACGTCTTCTCATCAGTATCGCTCGTTAGCGATATCGCACCGTACCTCCCAGAAACTCTGATATGGAAACGCACGCGAGAGACAATGAGGAGAGAGAAATCCGTGTCGCCCTAACGAACCGACTCGAGTGAGCGAGAAGTACCCCAAGGGTCGGCACTCGGCCCGTCAAAATTTCCACCCCGCAGGCACCAAGCGAAGCAAACCACTCAGCTCAGTTCGAACGTCAAGATTTTCCGAAGCGTCCCCGCAAGCGGAGGGATATATACGCAGCGTCTCAGGAGTAGCGGAAAATCGACCTTTTTTCATTTTTTGTTTCGGCAAAGTGTAATGATCTCTCTCGGTCCAAGACCCCTTGAACTCGAGGCTCGAGGATTTACATTCCTCGGAGACGAATTCAGCGGTGCGAAATGAATCGGATCGATTTCGTAGGAGGAAGAGGTAGTAGCTGTTTCTTGGAGGGATGTCGGGAAGGAACAAGGTCGGAGAAAATAAAAAGAAAAGAAGAAGAAAATTTAAAAAAATAAAATAAAATAAAAAAAATAAAAAGAAAAAAAAAGAGTAGCGGACCTCATTAGGCAAATTGGAAAAATAACTATAAACTCCTTCGATTGTCGGGAGAGGTGAATGGGGCAGGAGATCCCCCAAGAGTTTTCCCTATGTTCGGAAAATTTTTCCGCACCACCGGGGGAGTTTTCTCCGTTCATATAAAAGGTTTCCTGGCAATTTGGCAGCATTCAGTAGCGGTTTTATAATGCTCCACGCGATATTTTGCCCATTGAAGGAGAGGAAACAGTTGACTCGTTCGTTATCCCTCGGCCCTTGATAATTTCGACCATTCTCTCCGCGAAAGCATTGAAAATGGGTCTCGGAAAGTTGGTAAATTACGCGGTGATAGTTTCTAAGGAAACGGAGCTCTTTTTTTGCATAACGCCCTAGTATTTAAGTCTTTTTTTTTAATGAATGGAAAGGTCGGATAATAATCTCTCGAAGTTTATAGGGTTCTTTAGCCCAAAGGCACAATTGCTATTTATCGGAATTAAGTACGTTCTTAAATTGTTGAATAACTAATGAGATTCTGCCCTATTTTGGAATAAATAGGACATAGGGTCAGTTGCGAAGTTTTCCTTACTTTTTTTTAGATTCTTTGGATGCTTTCTTTCGTTTCGTTGCAGGCACTTTAATGGTACTTTGTAGAATATAATTTTGATGTTTTGTATTTAAATTTCTTAAATTTAATTCAATTGATGCGATGTTTTTTTATTAAGAATAGAATACGATATTCTTGCCCGATTAGCATTTATTGTAATTTTTTGATTTCTTTCTACATATTATTATTCATAACAGACGCAATTAAATAATGTAATAGATTAGAATTTATTGCAAATCATCTTCTCGATAGTAAGTTATCAAATTCAATTTAAAATGACTATTGTACGTAGTAAACTAAAATTCATTGTCCTACATCTTCATCAATCATCATATAATACGAATATTTTCCGATTCAGAATTTTCTATTATCGGAAGAATGCATAGAATTAACTTTGGGATCTATACTATCGTGTTCCTGGATCCATAAGGTGTGGAAATTCTTCGTCCTTTTCGATTTTCGCAAATTACAACCCCCGCATTCCACCTCCCAATGAATTTGCACCCTGAGTACGTGCCTGTGTGTAAGTAATTGGTCTTTCATAATTGCGATGCATGGTTTGGATGGAATTCTGCATTCATACCCGATCTGTGTTGGAAACCTGACCTATCCATTTAAATCAGAATAATAAAAGTTTTGAGGTGCGATAACGAGAATAAGAGACGCTTCGATAGGGAACTAAACTATCGTGTTAATAAAATACTGCAAAGTATAAATGAATACAGTACTTTGAAGGGTTTTAATCTAGGGTATTGGTCGAGTATATTTTTCTTGATTCAGTTCGTGCAATGTTTTAGTTGTTCTTATCTTATAGTAATAGGAAAAAAATGATTTCGAAGGAACGGTAGTTATCATTTGACTCTAGTGGAAGTCGTGTAGAAGTCTTTTATGTACATAGAAAATATCATTATTGTATTACGTACTAGGAAAAATAGTATTACCTCATGGATCAGCTGTGTGGTTAAAGTGAACTGGTAAATTTCCAATTTTGAAAATATTTGCTTCAGATACTGTTGATTTATTTATTCTCTATCACGTATGCATGGGTGTTTATTCGTTCCCAGAGTTACTGCAGCATTAATTTTAATACTTATCTGAAGATCTTATTTCTTAGGTTTAATTCATCTTCAAGAGCGTATTTTTTGTTATTGAAAATAAAATATATCATTATTGGGAATCATGAGAAAACAGGGTAAATATATTTCTAAATTTAATAATTTCCATATCCTTAATAAATAAAATTATATTATTCAGTTACTTTTGAAAATTTTGTCGTAAGTTTGGTCATCATAAGGCAATATGAATATATTACTTTGCCTGGAGGAATATGCAGACTGCAGACAATTAGGGAGCTCTGCACTTACACTCGTAAGCACAATTTTCAGATGGCAATCGTAGAAAAACTTCGTCCGCTTTTCATTCCGCTCCAAAAGTATAATTTTACATTCACGTTAGTTCCAATGAGAACTTCAGCTTCAACCACAAAGTATCCATAAGGGAGCAGTTGATCCACCCACCTCCTCCATAAGGTTTTTATACACGAGCGGGGTGTGAATTTGCCAATGTCAAGCAGTTCACAGACGTCCTCGACGTCTTTCATAACTCGGCACAAGGGCCTGTTCTCCTTCAAAGAACTCCCACCTCATTATTCCCACGATTATTCTGTCATTTCCTTTCCATCGGTGTTAAAAACGCTCCGGAGCGTGGACTTCCTCCTTATCCGTTCGTCTCTCGGCCGTTTTCACTCGAAAGCTTTCTTGCGGAAGCGTATTTTTTTCGTCAAAGACCCGTCACTTTTCGTCCGTGAAGATTCCATTATTTCGAACATTGAACTACGCCTCGAGCACTTTCCAAATCCGCGAGACGTTGAAATTTCTTTGACACGCCGCTTCGGGTCCATAAACGAATCCGTGATTGCAACCGCTTTCGCGTTCTCTATTTAGTTCCTCTTCTTCCAGGTCCGCTTTAATCAATTTTTCCGATTGCTTCAAGGCTCTCTCCCTCTCTATACTCTCGAGGTATTAATTTGATCATAGAGTTCCTTTGTTTTCGTTCTGTCGTCGTATATTCTTTGTCGATCGTCTGCGATAACGTTTGGAACGAAGTGCAGGGTAGTGCCTCAGGGTGTTGTAGGTTTTGTTTGGAGCCATGATGGTTTATCGATGAATTGCGCGAATGCCTCGTTCTATGTGGAGTATCCATGAATTGTGGTTGTTTTTACGTATTCTAGGATGATATTGTTGGTGTTAAGATGGGAAGTAAGTTTTCATTCATATTTATAATTCATCGTCTCAGTTAAAATGTAATGTGTTGAAAGCAAGAGCAAATTCAGACTAATTATCCTATTCTAGGATATCTCTTCTACACTCGTATAATAGTGCTCTAGGATCTTATTGATCTTGAATTGATTTATTTTAAGGATTTATCGTATTTCATCGGAATAGTTAAGATGCCTTTTAGAGATACGTGACGACTATATGGTATCGGAACAAAAAAGGAACTATTTGCAATAATTATAAATAACAATTTCGGGAAAACAAATGAAAGTTAAGGAAGTATACTGAAAATAGTTATTAATTAGTATTCAAACTAATATAATTGATTTTATGTATGAATTTGAATGATTTTTATATTCTTTTTTCTCTTCTCTTCATTCTATTCCTGATTTCTTAGCAATATATTTTAACTTTTATTCTAAGTTGGAATATGATATTTCGGAGACCAAGAATTAAAATAATAATTACAATGAAGCTCAATTTTGTGGAGTGGATACGCTTTATGTTTTAATTATGTATTAATCAGAAGAATGCTCATCTCTCATATGCTCGGCGTTAAAGATATATAAATGTATGAATACTCGTTAAGATACTCCGCTGTCTTACGAAACTTAAGATAGGAAGCTTAATATGCTAAAGAACTCCATCCAATCCTCTAATAAGAGCAAAGAATAAATCATCACCCATCCTTCACGACAAGGAATATGTATGTATACTCGTACGTATAAACGTGATGATCACAATCCGAGATCAGTCAAAACTCTCTCTTTCCACAGAAATTAATGCAAGTGTTTCTTTTTGTCGCCGCAGACCGAATCCATCCCGTCGATTAATGCAATCGACGAAATAAAAATTCAATTCCCAGCCTCATCAAATTAAGCGTTTCACACCACAAGCTCCCGGAACTAGTCCGCGACAAGAATTAAAAAAAAAAAAACGAATCGGTAGCCCCTAAGGGAGAAGGGTACGAGCCGAAAGGAAACAATGACAGAGGCGGTCCCGTCTGCAAACATCCCCAGTGTCACATCAGGAGGTGACAAAGATCCGTAGGATTTCGCCACCAAATATCACTCCCAGAATTCCCGTCCTCACACCGTACGCGCCAACATTTTTTTTTCGTCTCCTATAGCTCTTGACTTCATAATTTCGTCGCCACGATATCCTTCCTCCTCTCTTTCCTCAAATCGAATCAGCACTTTCTTTTTTTTGGCGCCCACAGACGCACTGATGTGATGAGAACGTCCGTCTGTTCCCTTTTTCCCGGGCTTTTTCACTGGTTGGGTTTTCCCGCCAATGGGAGATTTCGTTGCGCGAGAAGAAGTACGATTTTACCGCGATTCCGCCACAATAAGGATCCGTTCGGTTGTTTTTTTTTGTCGCGCTATAATTTTCAGGATGGAGAGCAGCGCAACATGTCTGGTGGGAAAGGTGTCCGTTGAGGCATGAAATTGAAGGAAACGTTTTGTGTGAGAAAAAGAAATGGTCTTGAGTTTGCATCCTTATGCCGGGACCTACCGGAGATGCAATACACCCAAAGTTGATTGTTTCCAAAATTCTATGAAAGTTTCTAGGGGTCTTTGGGTATTTTCATTTTACTAGATGTGCTACGAAGCAGTAGAGAATATATAATGCCTGGTATAAAATTAATTTTAGTCATAAATTGCACGTTTTAGAAGAAATCTTAACTGAATGTTACATTATTCAACACCTAAGAAGGACCTGAAAATCTAAAAAATGGAAAAATTATCATAAAAGATATACAAATTAATAAATTATCCACTCTACTCGTAAACGTAATGGAAGATTGTGCTAAATTCTAATTCTGCCAAACCGAATTACAGAGTGTTCAGATAGCAAAATTGTTAGGTTATTTTCAATTAACGACTAAAGTACCGTTAGTAATAGCTTGGACCTTCGTTTTATTTAAGAATCGAAATGATTGAACGCTCAAATGAAATTTATGACTGACTGAGAATTCCCAGTTATTGTCAAGCTCATTTAAAGGAAAATAGTCAACTCTGTGCAGACAAATACCTTCTTTTTTCAACTGAATGCACATCATTCATTGATTATGAGGAAGCAATAGTCGTTTCTAGGTAACAAAACATTGGAAAGCGGAACACTCAGGTGTAAAGAAATCGTCTTCCTTCGCTGGAATTCTCTCATTCACACGTGAAAGGGATGACAAAAAGCTCTTTATACCTCAAAACCGAACCTTTTTATCGCAAAAAAGGGTTGCATTAAATTATGAGCCGAGAGTCGAGCGTTACAAACTTCATCAACGCGTAGATCTTGGCAAACGAATCCCGAGGTACGCGCGACCGAGGAATTCATCCAGTTAGGAATTTCAGCCTTCTTTTGTTTCAGAGGTCGAAAAGAGAAGTGGTGGTGGGGGCGCGAATTCATCTACGAGGCGAAAGCGCGGCAATAAACAGGCTCAGAGAGAGGGAGAGAGGAAAAAAAACATAAAAGGAAACATCGGGAATATTTAACGCGAAAGAAGAATTTGCATGGATTCCCCACTTGTTAGTCCAAGTCGGTCGGCACGAAAAAACAAGCGACGGAAGCACTTGATAAGCGGCGAGGAAAAGTGGAAGGAAAAAAAATAGAGGTGAAAAAGGGATTTGCATTGTTGGGAGGCGAATCGTAAATAGTTATCAGCGCCGCCAACGCCATGTTGCGGCTCGAGGGCGAATTATTCTCGCGTCCCGTGAACATCAGGAAGACCTTCTGCATATAAAGAGGCGTAAAATTGCGAATCGATGAACTTCTCGTGTTTATTTCTTCTTATTATCTCCATATATATTCCATAATGACGGTGTTGCTCGAGCGCATAGTCCAATTAGTAAAAAATTTAGCCGAAATTTTTAGGAAGCGTATTTTAGAAGACCGCTGTGAGTAATTAATGTCTTTCGGTAAACCCACGCGCCGTGAAATTCCCCATTCAATGGATTTCCTTTCATCTCGCGATAACTTATTCCACCCTTTGTCTCGGCCAATGTCTTTTACCTTATTCCCTCCCTTTGTCTTTTACCCGAATCCTTCCTTATGTCACATTCTTAAAGAATCCCTCAATTTGAATATTTAAATCTCATCTCGTGCGTCGGATCTTGATTACTTCAATCAAATCCGTCTCTTTTTAGGGTTTTCTGCGGTATTTACGCCTTCATTTTATCTTATCTAACGAATCTTTTTTGGTATCGCCATTCGGAGGATTAAGATTTTCTGCCTTCTTTCTTTATCGTAATCCAAGATTCAGGTTGATAGAACTAACCAAAATAATTTAACGATGTCCATGTACAACATGATTCAGTGGTTTACAGCTTATTCCCTGCTTGTAATAATATCAGTTCTCCGTCATCCTTGGAAGTTGATATTCGAATTAAACTCATCATTTCCGATTATCCTTGGGTTTTGTATTGTAAGAATAACTATCTTCCCGTATTACTCATTTTTATAGATCCTTCAATAGAATAATTTGTCACTTAATATAACATCTTTTGTATATTTCGTTCGTTTCTTGAAGTTTAATTGTCACTTAGTTCTTGTAATTACATTAATGATAAGAAAAAGAACCTTATGTACTAGGATTGGTGTTCGATACGAGTAAGGTTTATGTTTTATAAGAATGTGCTTATTTATTATTTTTTCAATTGTAACAAAAAGTATGTCAAGCTTCAATGCTTCAGTTTGGGAAAATCTAAGGATTTTAGGCCATGATATGATATGATTACAACTCAAAATGTAATTTCATGTAATTGTATTTTTAAAATTTATTTTGATCGTATAAATGTGAGTAGTCAAAGAATATATCTATAGAAGAATGTGCTCTGAAAGAACTGTTCCGCGTGAATGTAAATTTCATATGTTCTTATGATCTGTATCATACAGAGTTGCCTTCAATTCTCGCCGTTAAAACCACATCATAATTATATGATTTCTTCTTTTACCTCCTCCGTAACGTTAGAATTATTCGTTTACCTCCTTCGTATCGTTGAAGTTACTTCATTAGCCTTTTTATTCTTCGACCATATCCTCCGCTCAAACTCTAATTAAATCTCCATCTTACAATTTCCACAACTTCCGCGTAAGCTTCCTTCCTCGCTTCCACTCCATCCATCCAAGGGCCACATCTGCAGACTCATCGCTCCACGCGGTCGCTCAAAAAGAAAACATCGAAACCGCATCGGTGGAATCTTTTTGCGACCCGCAACGTCGCGGTTTTCTTCGCAGCAAGAATCCGCTCGGCATACGAGATCTCATAAGTCCGCCTCGGGGACTGCAACGCCCGTCGCCTCGATTTATCGCTTCCCGCACGGAACCGTTCCTTAATCCCCGCTTTCCTTCAAATAATTTATCGCCGGCCAAAATAAACATCCCCCGTTCGGCGGCTTTGATCTGCAAAGAGCGGATGGAGCGGGATCAGAAAAAAGAAGCACCGCGATCCGTTCGCATATCATCCCGTTCATTGTTAGGATTCCACGCGTTTTCAACCTTTCTCAGATCTGTTTTCTCGGAAGACACGCTCTCCCGCCGCCTTCGTTCTCTCCATCGTAAGGTTGGTTTTCCTAGAGGGAAATGGTGCAGGGATGAGCACAGTTTCCCGCGTGGGAGTTTGTTTGTTTCGTTAAGAAACCTTCTCCATTAACCAATTTTTCGCGATGTGAGATTGTGTTGTGTTTCTCGGGTTTGTTTTTGGGTATTTTTTCGGAGTGGAGGTTCGGTGGTTTTGTGCGAGTTTTTGGTCCAGCACAATCGGGACGTTTTGATATACTTTGTTGTGTAGGAGTTTATTTTTTGCGAATTTTAGCGATGTTTTAGCGAATAATTATTTATGGATTGTAGTCGACACTGTGCGCTGCTTTGTTAAGCATCAGCAACAAGTTTTAATTCATCTTTCTTAAATTTAGATTGAATTTTAATGTTTAGTAAAGTTAAGGTTAGTTTTTATTCTAATCTTGTTAAGTAATTCGAGGGTTAATTTTGATGGATACTAACTCAATTGTTCATATAACGTAAGTACCATTGCAACCTATGACGATCAATATGAGGTGTATTACAAATAAAATTACTTGAAATTACGATCATCATCGTTGGTTTTATGAGTTTTGACACACCTCTGAGTTGATGTAAATCCTGGTGAACTTAAATCTAAACTTCGTATTACTGTGGTGTATGATTTCTGTTTAAGATACTTGTATTCTTTAACATCCCTAACTCAAGGGTAATGTTAACTTTAATAAATAAATCTTTATAAATTTTTTGCTGAGAAGTAGAGGGATTTGAAATTTAAGAATGACTTGCGAAAATTACGTAGGTTAAATTTGTATCCAATTAAGGGAAAATTCCTACCTATTCATTCAATGACCCAGGGTTAAGTCCCAGTCTTATCATATTTCACTCATTTCTTTTTATTTTTTCGCCCTCAGCCTTTTACGAGCAGAGTGAAACATCTCTTCCTAATCTTACAGTTATTTTTTTGCCCGAAAGCTAAGGTATTGATCTTACTGGAGCTTCTTCCCAAGTATGGATTAATTCAGCATGTTAAAGTCTTTATTTACAGTCAAAACATAAGTATTTTCTTTGACCCTTAAGTCAGTTGAGATTATATGTATCAATTCAGTTTATGTTGGCAACTTTATGATATACTGGTAACTAGAATATCTCTGATTACTTATACTGGAATAACTATAATTATTAATACTACTCTGGTACTGGGATCTCTATGTTTTTTCTCTTAGAAATTTACATACTAAATAAATATCTCGTTTTCTATTTTTATTGCCCCTGAGGTAACATAAAGCATGTTGACGTACGTAGTTCTGAATTTATCATTCATTTTGGTTACTTCTAGTTGAGTTTTAAAGTATTCTTCTTTAGGGTAGTACATTACATTTACGTACACATAAGTCTGGATTTTGACTTAGCGAGGAACGAAAGAAAATATAACTCATTACTCGTATTGCGTGCTTAAAATAATCCCTCTTGAAAATAAATATATTTTTTTTCATTTCTCCTGGTAGAGTTTAAGACCTCTTATCCCCCTTTTAGCTTAATCCCTTTCTTAACTTGTAAATTTTCTCATCACTTTCACCATCGTGATATAATGTGACTACTTTTTTTTCGTTTTCTTATTTAATGTTTCGTCTCGTTACATTTTTTTGTATTGCTGACATGCTACATTGCTACTGAGAATAATTTTGGGTTTTCTCATAAATTCTCTGAGGTATCCTTACCTTAAAATATATTTATTTCACGAAATCAACCTTTTTATGTATAATTTATTCCTTCAGAAATGAGTTTCATAAAAAAATCGTTCTTGTAAAAACTAGGTTTTTTCTGTCGTAGTAAAAAAGCCCATTAGGAATCTTGTAAAGACGTTTTATCCCTAACGACCAATTTTGCGACATTAGTATATTACAATATCGTTTTATAATGGCTTTTGCTGCAGTGGAAAATTTTTATCATAATTGTAAACGTCTACAATCCGTTTTAATGGTATGCAACGAAAATATCTCGTAAAAAATTAGCTCCCAAGCGTCGCATGGATTTAGTTCAGAATCAACGCAGCCCGTGTTTGTTCTGCGCCTATTTTTTCATCACTTTGCTTTCGAATGCACTTAAAACGATCGTTAAAAAAACTTCGTTTTTGGGGCTTATTTGGTTATCTTTGCGGATGGTATTGTTTGAAGGAAGTCGAGAGCGGAAACTTCGCCTTTCGTATTTGCCTGCAGAGAACGCATCTCTCTCTCTGTGTGGCATTCCTTCATAATTCTTCCTCATCCGAGGTTCATGTATGCTCTCCTCGGTGTGGGAACTATAAGAGGGAAATATGCGCAGGGAAAGCTGTTGACGCATTCCCTGTCACAGTGGCAACTGCGGGAGAAAAGTTGGTTGGCGTTGACGTACGAATATTCCCGTTGTTATTAGCTGCCGTGATTTGATGGAAGAGGCGTGTGCATATATTCCCTTTGACCGTAGTTCGATTCCTTTCGGAATTTCTCATGCTTTATGATTGAAAGGACAAATAAAGTCTGCGTTGATTCACGGTGTGCAAATATCAGAAATTCCGGGCTGCTATAAGCGTGTGTTTGCCTTTAACCGGCTCGTTCATTTTTTTCTTTTTGGTTTTGCTTAAGTGCCTCTGTTATTATGAGTACAATGTATATGTCTGTGGTGAATTTAAGGGTTTGCTTGTGAAGTTTTTTTTGGTACAATGTACATCATTGTAAACTTATGTGCTGTTTTCATAAATCTATCTCGTGTAACAATAAGTTATCTGCAGCATATTCTTAGTCCCTAAATAAAGTTTTCATACTTATTAAAATGTAAATATATTTCCGAGTTAGTTAAAATTCTTTCGTTAAATAAATGTAAGGAAGTACTTACCGATCTAAAGAGCAAAATTTCGTGTTATTACTACTACAAACTAAATAAAAATAATAACTTTCAACGATTTGCTATCTATGTTAAGCGTTATAAATATTATTCGACATTCGAGTCGACATGTTTTATTTTTGATTTTGAAAGAGCGGGTATAATAATTAGCTCTTATTTTTTAATATTCCCTCCATATATACGAAATTTGTTGCTCTATACTTACCTATTACGTATATCTTGTTATCTGTAATGCATAGAAATGAATTAATGCGACTTCATTTATGATACATGAAGTATTTTCACGTGTATAAATTCATACTAGGTATATACTACTTAATCTAGCTTGGATTTTTGTAAAACATTGTCCTAATGACTATATTTTTTTTCTTTTAGGTAAGTACCACTTCTCGATTCTTTGAGGGATTTATACTCATGGATGGTAGAAAGGGGAAAGAAATTGCCTAACTCGCTAGCGAACTTCTCGGTATGTATGGAATTAGTTTTTCTCTCTCCCGATGAGGAATTAGATTCAGGGAGTCAGTGTGGAATCCACTCGATCCAGAAGTGGTGTGTCAGTTGCGTACAGCTTCAACCACAAACAGCATTAGGTGGACCCCCCTTTGGTGCTCGCCCTGGGGGGTTGCTTCACTTACTTGCCGTCTTATTTCGGTCTACTTCCGTCTATATTCTCAACCTCTTCTCTCCAAACTACCGAGTGCTTCCATATGGTGTGTAACAGTCTATTGGCTGCAAGTTAAAGGGTCCATTAGTGGTACTAGATAAATTAGTTTGAACCAAGCCAAGTTATGTTTTTGCTAATCAGTTCTAAATTTGATGGGTTTATAACATGAGGGTTTCTTTTCATCAATTTCTGTTCGTTTTAAAGGGATTATATTTAGTTATGTTTCCATTGCTAGTTATTCAAATTATATATTGCTCGTATGCGAAATTTTTCTTCAAAGTTACCTTTAGGTCTAGCCGCTCTTGAATTGAAATTTAATCATTAAATTAGAAATTGTGATTGAATTGTTTTGTTATTAATATTTAAATATCCATTAGTTTGAATTTGCATACGTTTCAATGAAATTAATGGAAGGATAATTCGTGGAAATATGTTGCCCTATGTATTCATTTAATCTGTTATTATTTAATGATCTTTCTTGAATAATTAAACGGCAGAATGTGATGGAACATTCAAATATCTCTAGTTTTAATTAATTTAATACAATATTATTATGGAATTTTCTTCAATTTTTCCTAGTTTTACAATATTTAGGTAACAATCTTGCTTCTCCAACGCCATTGGAAGCATATATTGCTAAAAAATAAGTTCTGCTCGACCTTAATACAGTATATAAGGTAGCATATTTACCGTATTCTGGCAACGTTTCCACCTCCTTATATTCAGAAATATTCCTCGAACACATCCATTTCTCGCTCCCTGCTTTGTTTCATTTCTAGAGACCAACTCATCGTTGTTTTCTCCTTTCCTTCCATCTTCGAAATGATCCTTGAATCCCATTTCACGTCCTCATCTCCATTCTTCTCCCACACTTCTCTGGAATTCCAGCCTCCTTCACCTCAACTCATGTTTCCATTCTCAAACATCGTCCTCTTCCCCAATTTCTCCATTTCGCAGACCATATCTCTTATTCCCCTTCCTTAACGTTCTTTCCCCGAAATTTTCTCCCCAACTTTTTCCTTCTATCCAAGCCCCAATCCAATTTTCCTGCCAGGTCTTTTCTTCTCTGCCCTCCTATCAAGCCATCTTTTCCTTATTGAAGTCTCGCTTAGCGTCGTTCTCTCGTAGATGCGACGAAGACCCTTTCATATATATTTTTCTCCCCGAGCTACCCTCCCATTGTCATAGCTCCCGAACAGCCCCGCGGTCGATCTTTCTCGGAAGTTAATTTATCCAAATTTATTTATTTTTTCTCGCCCGGTTGCGTAACACTATTGCTATGGTAGTCGATAGGTTCTCATAAAGGTCTGTCGATGTTTATGAGTTTCGTAGTTCATTTTTTTTTCGGAGCGTTTTTCGGATGTTTTGTTACGTCATCAGATAACGAAAGCTTCGTTTGGTTGCGACGTCCCGCGCGCTTTTGATTTAAATTTTGATAGGGTTTGCTTTCACCGCCGAGCTCGAATAATTTAATCGGAAGTCGCTGAAGTATAAGCGGCTACTGGTGCTCGAGTAATCTTTTAATTAGTTTAATCTGATTTAAAAGCGATGATATAGGGGTTTGCTTGCGAGCAGTTTAATGGTGGATGTATCTGCATAACAATGGGTGAGGATGGTTTAGAGGAGTTTTCGATGTTTTGTGTCAAGAGGCGTTTTAATATTTCCCAAACCAGAAGGTTTTTTTTACTAGAAGTGCAGTAGTGCTACCACCTCTTCTTGCAAACTTGATTCGTTCCCATCCGAAGTTCGTAACTCAAAAAGTTTTTGTTTCGAAACCCAGTTTTCCATCTGCCGCGTTTCTCGGTTCGTTTCTCGAAGTAAAGTTTGTATCTCAGAATTCAAATAAGATTAAGCGAAAAGATTTTAACAAGCGAAGGTTCATTTTTGATGTTTTTTCCTCGAGTTTTATTTACGGTTGTATCCACGGTCTCTATTTCTGTGTTTTTAATCCTATTTTTTAGATATTGCAGATATAATCGTTGTATTACTCTCTCCTTCTCACTGGTAAACCAAAAGAAGATATACGATAAACGATTAATGATGTAAATCCCTTTCAAGTTCTCAATGTAATGGAAGTGAATCATTTCCTATCATTAATCTTCATCATCGTGATATATTAAAAATTTAAAACAGAATTAGAGAAATATATTGATACATATTGATTTCAGAATTAGAGAATATTTAATTTCTTACGCATAAGAAAATTTGAAGAAATTATCCCTACAATTATGTAACTTTTCAATGTTATGAATTCTACAATCATTTCTCAATGTCTTAAGCTTTAATTCTTTGACGACTACGCAGACATTCTCAGATCAACGCTACTTGCACTTTGTTTATTCACGGACAACTCAATTTATTACAATTATAGACTCAATTCCACGAATAGAGCTGTAGCAACTTTAGACCTTTAAGCTCAGTGTTGCGCCTTTTAAATTTCGCAACTCATGGACACAATTGGATGATTTGTTCAATCTTTCGTTCGTTATCTACGACAAGATAGATGCTGTGCATTAGTCCATTGAGCCTGTTTATACGAAGACATATTTTTCTGACAAGTAAGATACCATTTTAAGACTTCATTTCTGTCCTGCAAAAGTAGCAATATCGATTTTAACTCGTACGTACTTAATGAGCGAGTTAAAACATCAATGTTAGTAGTTTTGATACAATTTACAGTTGATAAATGTACTTCTAAGTAACTCCAGTATTTAAGCCGTGTATATTGGTTGAGAATTTTCTGGTGCTGCCCTACATTATTCAATTATCATTAGTCTAAGCTCGGCGGATATTCAATTTAACGTGCTTCAATTAACCGTGAATCGAATTAACCGTGCTTTTGATATATATTCGAGAAGCATGGACCGACGTAACCTACAATACTGATAAAGATATTGATTAAGAATATGGTTCCTTGCATTAAAATTGGAATCACTTTCACTGGTAAAATCGTATATATCTGCATTAGTGTTTCCCAAAATACGTTGTATGATGTTATATGGTATTGGCATGGCTTTATACTTTAATAATTATCTTAATATCTGCTAATTTTTTGTTACTGTACTGTTTCGTCTTTGCGCTACGTGCTTCCACAACCGCTCGTAATTACTCAAGCCCTCTATGAGCATAGAAGTAGTGATTTGAAAATTTCTTTTTTCCGACTCTTTTAACCTGACTTATCTACGTTTAAATTCAATCCATAGCTTTGATTTTGCATTCTAACCTTCCCCTAGTGTTAAATGAAGAAAGGAGAATATTTACGATGTATTTCCTCAGTATATTGCGTAAATATGTGAATTTCACTACCTTAATGTTTTGCCAATTTATTCACCTCCCTTTTTCCTCGAATCAACCTCTATATCGTGTTTTTGACTCATGTATGGAGGTTTATTCTCCGTTTAACTTCGTTTTCGTGCCCTGTGATTGTTGTTACGTCTGTAACGATTCAAAACAATGTGATACTTATATCTGTTTATCGAGTTAATTGAGAGAGTAAATCATCCACGTGTTCGAGCGCGTTGAAAATACCTCCGAACGCCACACGCATCCTCGTCCGCAGGGAAGAACGTGGAAGCAACGACAGTCATTCAGTCAGGGAGAGAGAAGTCGAACGCGCACGGATGATTAATATCGACGAGTCTCGTCGCCATGGACCCATCCTCCGTGTTATTTTTTTAAAGCCGTTATTTACGAGAATGGAGAGGTTAACATCCTGAGCGACGTAGCATTAATCATCATCGTAGGAGAGGTCTCGGCGAGGACAAGGGCGCGTGCCTAATTGGAGGCGGTGTTTTCCCTCTCTAGGACGTCCCCATCCGGAAAAGTACAACGCGGATCGATGAGGAAAACTGCGAGGGATTCCTCCAGTTAGCCCCCGTTCCCGTAACGAACAGATGAACGTCGCGATCTATTCCTCCACCTTCCGGAACCACAGCTGCTCCCACTCTCTCTACCCCTCCTCCTCCTCCCTCACGCACAATCAATGGATTCACGACACGCGTCTACGTAGCACAGACGCGTTCGCGAAAAAGCTTCGCCCAGCAAGCAATCACTCTGCCCTTCTTCACCCTCCTTTACTTTAACCTTTACCCCCCCAACGTCAGGGCCGCCCTCTCTCTCTTCCTCGTGATGAGAGTTCTCCCTCGGCCCACGTTTTGCACAACATCGACTCGCGAGGACGGTAATGTTCTAATAAGTGACGATGTGGTGCTATTTGTGGGGTCTATCCAGGGGTGGGTTTTTTTTATTAGGTTCAAGGCTTGGGATGCTTCGCAATGGAAGAATACTGTAGGGGTTGGGAAACGATTTGGATGTGTACGGATACGTACGAATGTGTTATTTTCTGGATGCGTTTGTTTATGTTTTTGGTGCGTTAGGTGTACATCAGTATGTCTCTATGGTAGGAATTGATTACCGATCGAAATTTGCTATCCTTAAACGAGAATTTTAAAGTGGTTGCGTAAGAACCAATTAGGTCTCACGTGTTTTCTTCTGGATTCGTTTTTGGAAGTGAATTACCTGCAGAACTTGTTAAAATCCATGTGTCCATTTTGTCGCAAGGACTATCTATCGGAATTGAAATGAATAAATTAAATATGAAATTATTAGACAACGTTCGAATAAACTAATTTTCCGGCCTCTTTTGGAATATATAAACGTCAATAATTCCGGAAGAATTAGTATGTAGTTTATGTAGTGATATTTAGTTACTAAACTAATGATATTTAGTTTACTAAAGACATTCAATATCCAAGTATCAAAATATCAGGACGAACTTAAATCTATCTGGTTGTGAAGCTACCAAACTGTCAAAAATGGGTATTTATGGTGAACATGCGTTTGATAAAAGAATTTGTGTTTGAATCTAGAAGCTAAATTCGAAAAGTATGGCACACGTACGAAATCATTTTGAAGGCTTTTGAATTCTTAAAACTGCTTGTTCCACCAAAGGAATAATACTTAAATAAGGGAATGTTATATATATGAAAATAATATAAAAGTTGATTCTTATGAATATTTTGTTATAGGAAGATTGCATGTGTGGTATGTGCTAACATATGAAACCATTAGCTTAATGTGAAACCCTTATTCGTCATGAAAGAATTATCTCGTGTGTGAAATCTCCAGCTTATAAAACCTTGAGGTTACTCTTCAGAAACTCATGTGAATGTGTTCTCTATGTGTTGCATGTTGCAAGAGTCTAACTATTGAAGGATTTTTATAAAATTGTATTCTTTTGAATTTTACTGAACCCATACTCAATTGCAGTTGATTATAGATGTACAAGTTATCCCCGTTGAATGTAGCAAAGTCGAATAGATTTCTAATAAAGGCTGCTTGTTACTTTCAATCAATCCAATGCAGTTTTCTTTCCATTAAGCTAATTTTAATAATAGTTAAGTATAATTATTGAAATATCGGTAATGAAAGTAAATGTAGAATAAATTAAAATTGAATGATTATAAAAGGCTTAGAGAGATTCTTGCAGTGATATATTAAAGTACATTAACGTATAGTTGTTACGTTAGTCATGATTTAAAAATCTTGGATAGAATACTTTTAAAGTTTATTCAATTAGGCTAATTTGGGAGTGCATGTAAAAGATATATTCTCTATAAATTTTGAGAAAGGAGAAGGATTTCGTTTAACTAGAGACTGATGTATAGATATGTCAATGTTTCGATATGTCTACACAGCCTTCAATGGGAATTTATTTCAGTAACACGAAAATATCACACATTTCTGTTTTATTCAGTTGTATGTACGATTGAACTATCTGTGCGAATTTACTTATCGATAAATTATTCGTAATCTAGCTTTGATATAACTTATATATCAAAGCTATTATTATTATTTATAGCCCAGAATAATTAATTAAACAGTACGCTAAAGGAAGCATTTCAATGTTTTAAGTCTTTAATTTAATAAAATAACGAAACACTTGTATATTTTGATGAAGAGGGTATTCATATGCTTGAACAGGCTAAAGATTGGGAAAGCAAACTGCACATAATTAATCTGGAATCGCACATGAGAATTGATAAAGATTCGAAACTTGATTTGTCCCAACCTCATAGCCATCGTTCATTTCATTGTAACCTTTCCGATATTCAATTAGCGAGCGAGATAGCGTGACTTTTCAAGTACATATCATTAGGCAGTTAAATTGGACGCACATAAAAAGACTGTCACTTGTTGATTGTCAACAGTTGTGTCTCTACCTCGTCATCTCTATAAATTAAACGGATTCCATTTTCTGTTTGTCTGAGTGTCTCTCAAAATTAAAATCAATACGCACGGCATGTACACAGCAGAACACTTTAGCCCGCAATTAATCCGATGCAATCTCTATGTTTCGTCTGATATAAGACCAACAATGCAGAATTTTGCAACTTTTTGGATGCAGGGTAAATGTTGAACGTAACCCATTTTTAACTCATCGCTTCATAAACAAATATCGTTGTATTTCATAATCCTGTAACACTCATCTAGGGATTGTGATATGTACTGTGTATTTCAACTACCTCTTTTATAAAGTATGGAATAGGTTCTTACTTGTCAACTAATTCATAGATTTAATCATGCGTATCTCTTCTTTCACAAAAAAGTTTCTTTTTTGTATATTTCTTTACTCTTCCATTTGTTTTAGTCTATATGAAGGTGTGAATAAAACGAATGAAGTTTTTCGTGTTTGGTTTTTTACTATTAATTATTATTTTCATCACATATCATTATTATTTTTGAATTTGCCATATTTTTCTTCTCTTTCCTGAAATTCGCTACCTCTACTTCTTGAGAAGTAAATTTGGGAAGGAAACATAGAGATAACTTTATTATAACTTCTTTGTTTCATCGAAACTTTTTAGAAGAAATCGGATTTTGGCGCTTTCAAGATTAATCATTTCCGTTAACCTCAAATCTTTTATCACACGTAATCACGTAAATTTATTATAAGTATTTTGATAAATCTGAGTTTTTCTATTCGTAGTGTTACATATATCATTTAAATTTACGTAAAATA
This sequence comes from Pantala flavescens, assembly GCA_020796165.1. Lineage (NCBI taxonomy): Eukaryota > Metazoa > Arthropoda > Insecta > Odonata > Libellulidae > Pantala > Pantala flavescens. The sequence continues at coordinate 5,232,872 of CM036888.1, forward strand.
TTCATAGAATGAAACTTTTTGAATTGAAGATGATTTCTAACCAATATTCCGAAATTAATATATAAATAAAAAAGGAGCAAAATTATAATAATATAAATAAATAAATACAAATTGGTTTACGAGAACTTTTCTTATTCTCGAATTCAACCTCTTGTCGTTCTCCCTCGAAAAGTTCCCTATTAAATCTGTTTTGCTGCTTTCCTAATTCGATTGTCTCGCGAAAGGAATACGTCTGGATTAAAGTCAACGTTCGGGTTATTTTTTTCGAGAGCCTTTTTAAAGCATTTTTAACAGTCTCCCTTTCCTTTCGCATCCTTTCTTACTTTAAATCCAATACCCCCTTTTCCTTCCGATACCAGAAGCCTCACCAAAAACAACCTCCCGTTCGCCCGAGCGCAATTCTGCCAACACGGTACCTCAGAGTCCATTTTGAGTCTCCCATTTCGTCCAATTAATCCTTTTGTTCCCGCTCTTTTCCACTCGTTTTGCCTCTTTATCTCTCTCCGTGTTTCCATTCCTTTCTCTTTTAATCTTCCCTACACCAAGCGCCAAGGGATGGCACGTGGGAAGACCCTTCGGTGATCTCGGATTAAAAATGTCGGGATATATTGATTGACTGATTAAGGGTTTTTCTTCCCCCGATGCGTAGTCGTTACCACGGTGGCGGCCATATCGTCACTGGATTCGTTCGACAGCGCGAAAAAGTACGGGTTATGGAAGATGCGGAGAATTCGCGAGGCATTGTGGGATTGCGTGGGAGTAGGGCGTATTCGTAGATGGGTGAAAGGAGCAACCGAAAACAGGAGAGAAGGGGTGTGGAGGGAAGAAACATGGCTGCCGAGTACTACTGCGAGGGTTCGTTAGGGTTTAGTGGTTTTTTTGCGGTTGGCGCTAGGGTTTTTTTTCTAGGAGGTGTTTTTTCCCAGTGTTTATTTTGCGTTCTGATGGGTTGATGATGTTGAGGTGGTAAAAAGGTGGTGGCGAAGGGTTTGTTGTGTAGCTTATCATTGACTCTTTCTGGTACGTAAATGCTGATTTTTGGTTTAGAGCCAAATACGAGTTTTTATAATATTTAGATTCCCGCGATCAATTCTATCGTACTATTAGGAATAATTATAATGCTCCGAGAGTTATGGTTCAGGGTATAGATTCATGGTCCTTAAATATGCTGCTATGTTGGAAAGGTGGTTCGCAGGGTACAGGTGTAGACGCAGCTTCAAATCTTGTGACTTTATGTATGAACTGAAGTGTTGGTAACGTAATCAGTAAGATTTATGTTTGAATTTAATCTTCCATTATTGACTTTAAATGGATCAGCAGTATCAGACAGATATTTACATTCCTGTTGACATTCCTAACAAAAACTCTATTGTACTTTACTGGCTACCTGCCAGTTTATTTGTTTATGTTCCGCCAAAAATTTTTTTAATACTACCGTAATCAGTTTCACGGTAAACTTTCATCTAATTACGATGGTTTAAAATGTTCTTTTCTAATAGGAGCAATCTAGTAGGAAACCACTTAACTGCACTGCGCCATTTGCCATTTTTGCTGTTTGTACCGTTTGAAATTTTCTAATTTTATTAAGGTTTTTTCGATGATATTTTTAGGCTTACTATGTTTGATTTTTTTATCCCTTAAAGATAATTTTAATCGTTTTAAGTATCAGTTCATGAATCAGTCTTGGTTGTATACACGGGTATTACTAGTATGTTGAATTCGTTCGAATGAAAAAGTGTATATTTGATTCACGCTGAAAGTAAATGTATAAAGCTGAAATCAGAGGGGCAACAAAATCAACCAAAAAAGGCATGCAATTATGATTTAAAATTCAGTCTTTTTTGTAGACTATATAGTCATACGACATAAAGATATGTGATCCTATGATTAACTTAGGTTGAAAATTAATTTATCATAGACATAGTTAATGAGTTAGTTCAGCGCCGGATTCTAAATAATTTGCAGTTTGAAAACTCTTTGATCTATATTTTTTTAGAGCATTCAACTCGAAAAGACCCAAACTAATCACAAAACTTAGAATCATCTTAACCTCTCCTTTCCTTTTACGAAAGGCAAGGAAAAAATTTAGGTGTGGGTAAATGAAACCTAATGTTTCCTTCTCCCGAAGACAAATTAGGGGCGATTTGTTAACAAAGACATGATAGCAATGGAAAGTAGACTAACGAGGAAATAGATTTTGGTTTTCGGTCCCAAATGACAGTAAAAACCTCTCGTACTATAATGGAGAATAGTAGCCGAAGGGTTGATTACGGTTTTTAAGAAGGACTGAAAAAAGAAACGAAGACAAGATGTCGGCGGGCTAATATTGATAAGGCAGGAAACGCCAGAAAGAATGTAATTTGAGTTTTTGGGCTGTGAGAAAGATCTGGAAGGTATAAAAGGCTGAATCATGCAAAGGAGCCATCAAAGATAAAAAGAAAGGAAAATACTTGCGGAGGGTTATTTTCAGGAGAATTAATTTCTCAGAAGGAAGTGAATGGGGAAAATGCGATACGAACTTCTCTCAATTGTGGTTTTGATTTATCATTTCCACCGTGTTTGTTTTGGGAAGCAAAACATACGCTTCGTAAGTGAATTAAACTTTACCAGTATACCTGCCCGGCGAGTAGGAGACCTGGGTTCGAGTCCCAGTCATTTCGCTATTTTTCACTTATGTTTAACTTTCTGAAAAGACGCACGCTTTCTCGTGCTAAGCATGAAAATCCATCCTTCCTTTCTTAGATTAAAATTTAGTGACTAAGCTTTTCTGTTGAAGTTGGCTGTGTTTAATAACCTATATCTATATCGATGGAAAAGTATAGTTCGATTACACCCGGAAAAGTTAATTCTTATCGTATATGTGAAGCTCTTTAACGATTATTGTCCCTGAGTGAGAAGAAAAAAATTTGGCACTTGTTCTGCTTGTAATTTCACGCAGGATAGTTTCAACTGAATCGATTCTTATGTTCGATGAAAATTGTTATATTCGTACTCTATCTCAATATTTTGCACTTTAATTTCATCGAGTTAAATATTAAGTTTCTGTTTTATGAATTAGATAATATAACTGGGAACTTATTGTAATATTTTCCTAAAATTTTATATATCATGCAGTTTATTTTCTACTATTTAATTTTAATGGTAGAAGAATTTTCCGTAATCTAAAATGGAAAGCATGATGGCATAAACACTTAAAATTTTACCGAATTATTTGTTTAGCTACGACTATTCAAATGAAGATTTCTACTTTATATGAGAATCAGCTGTATTTGATTTGCATAATTTTTATATCACCATTATGTTTACTTGATTTTCTATCTACTATTATTTGTTTTTATTCTTCATATTTCATTCATAGACAATAGTCCGATTCAAGAAGAAACTTGATAGTCACAGCATCGTCCCAAACAAAATCTTTCTATTATCATTCATCCTCGGTATCGTTCTCTCTTAATTCATCACACGTGCAGCTACGTTTTATTATTTTCTTCTGGAATCGATTCTCCTGCAATAGTCTCCTCTCCCATAGACCATCACACGCCGTATCCCAAGTGCACCACCCATTTACGGGAATATTTCCTCTATTCCTGTCCGTTTCCACGACCCCTCCATCGCCATTTCACGTGGCAGTACGATCTCTTTCCTTTTACGAACGGTCCATACGCCATACTCCGATCGCAGCCTCAGAAATAACAGTATCTCTATGTTTATTCAACTGCGTCCCATCCAGTTTTACTCGGATATTGCTCCCATAACTTCGACTGCAGACTGTTACGCCGGCTTCGTTTTTATCGAGTTTGAAATTCCTAGCGATCGTTTCTCTCCCATAAGGATTCGTCTCACGTGTGCCCTGCGCCCAGTTTTGTCGCTCGCCCGCGGCTTAAATTGGAAGGAAACATGTGTGGACCGATTTTTTTTGTCTGGGAACGCACTCAATACAAGTGGCCGTGCAGGGCGGACGTCGGTTGCCGTTACAATCCGATTTCGGACGTCGGAACTTCGAAGTCTTCGATTTTAATGTATTAGGACCTATCAAGGAATGTTTTTTTAAGTGTATATGTATGATTTAATAGCGGAATGTTATTTTTGAAGAATTTTAGAATTCAAAATTGGAAAATTCTCTTAAATTATATTAGGATATGTTAGTGAGGAAAGACGGTTATTTTTTCGATGCGATTCTTGTATAGTTGAGTGAAGCCTCATCAGTATAGGATGATTACAGGTCAGTATTGACTTAAGAAAGATAATAAATCTAGATTTATACATCTATGAAACAGAATTTCTATGAATTGAATGATAAATTGGAAACAATACTTCAATATGATAAAAATAATGGAATATTTCCTAGAAATAACCTTGGGGAACGGAGAAGTTTCTCGGTCAAAAAGTTTCAATAATACGTATATAATTTCCCAATGATTTATGTGCCTGCAAAAATTCATCGTGAACAATTATTAAATATAGCAGCTTATATTTGTTATTTATCAAATCCACATTATACTTTCTCAAAGTTGAATCACGTTATACTAATCGTAAGTCCGAATAAAACATCTGAGTTATTGATCGATGAAATTAGTTAATATTCGCTTAATATTGTAATTTATTCGCTGTAGAATAGTACGAGTATAATTTGCTTTATGATATAATATTTAGAATATACGTCGAGTATGATTTTAAAGGAAATGCTGTTAGAACTTAAAATTAATTAAATCTTAATGGAGAAGATTTTGGAACGTGGAGAATGACGCTCTGTTTTCTTCATTTTTAATTTAGATATATATAATCGAATTTCTGTATGTATTACGGTACTTAAAGTATAAATTAACTGTGCTAACTATGAAGATTAATTAACAAAATTGATCTTATTTTACGTAATGTTTTTCCTTCCATACGTGCCCTAGAGTACCATGAAGTTTTACGTGATTTTCTCCTAACAACGAAACATCATTTTAAGCGTTCACATCCAAAGCTCCGTCTCTTCCGAAAACGGCGTGCATTTATAGATGGAGTCGTAAGACGGAATCACTTTCAGGAGGCCAATAAACACAGAGCAGATGCAAGTAATCGCGTTTTTAAGCGGGAGCAAGTAGTATCAGTGGCCAGAGGAGGACGGCAGCAATCGAGGCGGCTATTATAAGCCGTCCACGCTCATGGTCTCTCTCTGGCCGAGCCCATTTCGCGAACCTCCATTAAGAGAAGGCTATTGTGAGGCGTGATTCTTTACGGGTGGTCCAGATCTCCACTCTTTAGAGGGGCAGGTGGAGGGAAAACTCTCTTTTACGGATGCACGTGATTTTCAAGGATTTCGGGGTAACGTGAAAAGGGACTGCGCAGTGCTCTTTCTTTTTTGCCTAAGTAATAGAAGCGTGCTATCTAGGCCTAAAGGGGAAGGTTGGTGGGATGAGAAGGAAGGGTTTGCGAATGTATACCTGGGTTTTGCGAAGTTTAATTCTATTACGGAATTTGATGAAATGTGAGTCAAATTTGAAATTTTTGTAGGAACAAAATTTTTGTGTAATAATAAATAGAATTTTATCGCGAAATTTTTGTGTGCACAGTGTACAAAAAATTACGTACTGAACATCAGTCAGGAAAGAAGTAAGAAAGAGCTTGGGAAAATTACGTATTTAATACTTTGATTTTCCTCTCCTCTATGAGCTATTTTATTTTGCATTGCATAATATATAAATTTGTAGAGACATAGATATTTTCCATATTCTATAATTTATTTCGGCATTTATGTTTATTTATTTTATTTATTTATATTTATTATTCGATAAGGATAATAAGATATCATTTTGAAATTTTCTCTGCATCTTTAGAAATAAAATCTAATTTTAGAGTTTGAGGAAACAATTATTCCCAAGGAAGAGATCATTTTGAATGGATTAAATTTAAATTTTTAATTACGTTCAAGAGATTAGGTTACAGTATTGATGAGAATTCGATAATAGTCGTCTAGTATGTTGCATAGGAAATTTAATTATTGGCGTGTGTGTAACCTTCACAGAAACTTGTGTTAGTTAAAACAGGGTTCTAGGATCACTATCATTAGATCTGTGCTGTATCATGAATCTGTACTGTATTAATGAATTATTATAGGGGAATATTAAATATATATAAAAGAAGAATTTTTACGTCCTATTATGACGGGAATTTTTACGTCAAAGTCTTTACGAAAATGAAGGTTTCATGTAGAGTCAATTTTAGTAGACGTAGACAACTTCTAGTATTTTCTGTCTACGAAGAAATTCGTAAAGGAATTCTGTTCCATAAATTGAGGATGTAAAATGGAAAGTGAAAGATGCTATGCTTTGATTTCGGGTACCAACGGTAGAGGTTTGAATCAAGTTCAAGTTAACGCGAATCGGTTTATTAGAGATACGAGGAGTTGGTTGGTCGATCCGTTTCAAAAGAAAGAACTCGTCTCGTGAATGAGAATTCGAGAGGAGTTTTCTTTTGAAAGGAAACGAGGGAACTCGAGGAAAGATTTGATTTGCCCGGAGCTAAGGATGCCTGCGAGGGTTGTAAAGTATGGAACATCTGTGTGAATGAGTGAACCGTGTCTATATCACGTGATTACACTGGTCACGGATGATTGCTAATTCACGCAAGTTCTGAATCAACTTTTACGTGTTGATTAGAGTATCAGAACTTCCATTTTTCCTGATAATTAATATTCCTAACATTATTTTAAATCTGTATGATGTATATGGATCAGAAAGGTTGTGCTTACCACATTGCTACCTTTTTTATATTTACTGTGTTTTTGTTATGAAATTTTTAAATAACTGAACATTAATTCAAGTGAAACTTATATTTTAAGTACGTTTTTTTAGATTTTTCACACCTTCCTTTTTGTGAATGTTTTCCTGTAGTGGTGACTTTTCTAATAATGTGACCATTACTTTTTTAATCCACTCATTGGTTTCATACTGTTTTGTTTAATTTTTTTTCGCTGTCCTTTATTCTCCTAGCGTTATGTGACCAGGGTTAGATGCTAAAGGAGACTTCAATTCAACTCGAAAAATGCGCAATTATGTTTTTGTACTATAGCTATATTCCCATCATGAAAGAGAGATCTATGTTCTCCAGAAACCTTTATGGACATTGATTAATTCATAAGCATGCACAGTCGCAATTTTCGTAAATCTTCGTATAATATTACGTGGAAAATATAGAAGTATGAGGGAAAGATCGGATTCGTTCACAAAATAAACAAAGATAATAATCCATTGGGAGTACATCGTGTGCCACTGGACAAGTACATGAGTAAACAGGGCGTTTGAAGTGATTATTAGCAATGCTGGTGGACATTGTGTGCTTCTGGGGGGATGATAAGGAGTGCTCTCCCCCGGACAGTTTGCTTAACATCCTGTTTGCGTAGGATGTGACCAAGAGATGGTTCTAGCAACTAATCGCAATGTGTTTCTGCAATCATATCCATTTGACTTTTTGCTATTATTATGGGAGTTTAGTGGTTGGTTGGAATGATTTGTATCATCATTTATTTTTTCATCAAAGTTGTTGCAATAAGAATGCCATTATTTCAGTTTTAATCTGTAATAACGTATTAAACATATTTGGAATACCAATTAGGTGTATAATATGCTCAATAATAAATACGTAAATTATTGCATTTTGCTTTATTATCATACTATTATATCATCTTTTAAAACCCTTCCCGAAAAAGTAAATATGCCTGGGTAATATTTTATCAAAAAGTTCTGGAATAGAAGTAGTTGATATTTTATGAAGAATTAAAGGTTTAATAGGTTCTTCATAGCATATTCACTATTAAGAGTAGATAAAGTTTCTCCAAGAGAATGTTTCATTTCTCTAAGACATGTAGTTTTACTTAGGTATTGTTAGAAATGATCCTTCGTAAAAAAACTTTAAATGATGGGAAGCATAAAACGTAACTTAGATATTGCGTCACATAGGAATTACTAGAGAGTCAATAATTATATTAAATAGACATCCCAGGGTTTTTTCGATGTCCCTTTAATATACCGTACTGCGCTAGATAAGGTGCTAAATCGGATTGCTACCAATAAATGGCTGATTATTTTAAAGTTCTACTTAATTATCCTTTAATATATGGTATTTAACTGTACAATTAATACATTTATAACTATTTAGAATGTCTGTTTATTTATTTTGACTATTTTGATGGATAACTTTGAAGTAATAGATATAGAATTATACTTCCAGTCAGAATACTTGAGTAGTATCTGTAAGTAGTAAGAGAGAAGTAAGTTAAGTATGTTTAAAAAGCTAGATTATTTTGGGTACTTAAGCCCATCTTCGATTTCATTTTTCCTGTGAGGAATTTAGAGAAGAGCTACTCGTGATATCAGTTATAGCTCGATGTAATAGTTTGACGCACCCCTCTCGAACGAGATGTAAAATTCACGACCCAAAAGTCATTTCACGAAAGTCATCGGCTAAGACACATCGGGAACTACGGTCACATCGATCTTCATCTCCTCTCACACTTTCACCACCGCCTCAGGGCTCAATTCACACCCCATCATAGAAACCTCTCCTCCCGAATAGTAAAGCCCTTTCTTATCGGCACAGTGGGTCCGTCACTCGTCTCGCAATCATTTCCCCGAAAAATCTTTCAAACGCGGCCTTTCATCGCAGGCATTCAGAGCTCATATAAGAATATTTCCGGTGGAGGCAGAAAAGGAGAAATGAAAAATTCTCTCCCGCCAGATGTTTCACGAAGCCCTCACTCACTCGATTATCCGGTGATCGGCGGCGGCTCCCTACGCGGAACGCGTCATTCACGTTTTTTTTTTATATTCGCATCGCAATCCCGCGCGCGGGAAGTACCATCGAGGACGGAAGGTCATTTGCCCGGTGCTTTCAAGCCGCTTGGAGTCGAGTGGGTACAGCAGGACCTTCTGGTAATGAGGCGGCGTTCGCTCGGGATGCGCCGCCCTCAAAGCACCTCTTTAATGATCCAGGGAGTAGTTCGCCGCAGCGGTGAAAAGTTTCATAGAAATCGCTTTCGCGAATGAAGAAGTCTTCCGCGCTTTTAAGCCCGCGCGGTTCCGGTGCGGCGGTCATAGGTGAATCGGATGCGGGCGAAAAAGGGGGAAGTATTTGCGAAGATATCCGCTTCTGAAGTGCTCTCGATTCGGTAAACACTCGTTCGCGGCGTGAGTGTTCGCCTAATACGATACCTCGTACAGGTTGGACGTCTGTCTGCAAGGGGAGATAGCCGAACGAAGGGGATGTTTGTTTTTTTTTTGGTTGAGACTGGGCTTAATACGAATGAATGTATTTAAATATTGAGTATCAGTGTTCCAGAAGTAAATAGATGTATCCAGTTTGTACTTTTTCCCGCGGAGCTGTTCTATAGTGTATCTCATTGTGCTGGAACGTGGATATAATCGAAATTATGACGTAAAAATTTCCAGTGTATGTACCTACCCCCCAGCCCTCTGCAGAGTAAAAATGTAGATTTAGATGAAGAGCTGACGTTGATATGATAAAGTTACGATTTGTTGAACAGTGCTAAGAGAGGAAAGTAAATGTTGGTAAATTCCTCTTCTCCGTAGTTGATTAGTTGGTGGATTGCGATATTTTGGTAGATTTAAGGAAACATTAATGTTTGTGATGTGTTTGTATATATCATCTGCTACCTAAGGCGATACGAAAATGAATGTAAAACAAGAGAAAAATAGAAATGATTGTTTAGAGAGTTGAATATTTTCGCTTCTAAATGTATAATGAAACGGTACGCCTCTCGTTAGGATGGAAAGTAATTACTTCAAGGTAATGCGTTACATACATATTAGAGTGGTGTGATAACGTATGGCTGAACGTATGTTTGCATGTGACCCAAGGGAAATTAGCCGAATGGTCCTCTATAGATTTCTTTTTTCCCACCATGTAATATTTTGCGTCATTGAATTTCTATTACACTAATATTTTATAGTGATTTCACGGAGTTTCTGATTTTTTCAAACTAATTAAATTTCTATGTATGCTTAGGATGTTTGGTATCTTATCGAGAAACATGGTCCATTTTTGGCTATTTTATTTGAGATGTTTCAGGTATTAAAATGAAATTTGTCTCTTACGTAATTAATTTACAAGCGTCAGTATAAATTTGTATCGTTCTGAAGTGTTGTTGAAATAGTTTTCTTCGCCTGAAGTTTATAGATATATAAGGACGAATATTAAAATGGTACTGCATTTAAAATAGTTTATCTGCTCTGAAATTAAAGCTCATTGTACATTATATGGGCTAATATTTTGGTGTAGAGATTAAGCACATGATTCACGTAGTATTTATAAAAAAGAACGAAATATTTGATTGATTATCGATGATTAAATTCGTACTTAATTGTCAATGCTAATAAATCGATAGATTTAATATCTAGCTGTAATTAGCGAATGATTAGACCTTATTCTCTCCACATTTGATTTGGGTATGATTGGAAGTACGCCAATCGGAATGAAACGCGAAATTTAAGCATTCGACGATCTTTTTAATTTGATTTATTTTCATTGAATAAAATGGCTCGCCGATGAAATATTTGACATGAAAGAGCTTCGATAATGAGCAGAACTCCAATTTCAGAGCAATTTTACCCTTCGTTGGAATAACTTCCTTTATATTTCACCAATTTATGCAGAATTGAAATTAATTTTCGTATCTGTTTTTGTACGGCATGGAAATGAACTTCGTTCTAATTTGACGTTTCCTATTTTTCGCAGAATCCAAAAAATGTATCCTCTATAGAATAATTAAATGCGAAAAGATTTTATCTTTCAGTTGATGAGGAAATAAATGCATAAAATTTAATTTGGTTAAATGTTCGGAATTCGTATGTTAGGAGAGGAAATACGGGTTTTCCATTACAAATACAATTCGTTCGTAAAAATGTAGGAATTTTATTATTTTGAAAATGTATCATTCGAAGTCTAACTAAATTATCGCGTATTATTTCATGGAAATTCATTTTTTTAATATATGTTGGCTCATGAATTTAAGGGCTTCATGGTTTGTACGTGAAAATAACAATGAATAATTATAAATAATATTTCTCCTTCCCGTATATTAATATCCACCCTTTTTTAGGTATAAATTACGGTGTATTTATTTGTGATCTGTCAGTTAATTTTATTTTCTTCAAGTCGATAAATCTGTAGTTGATACTTAAAACAACCATTCCCTTAGAAATTTATAGTGCTTTGCTTAAATGTAAGTTACGGAACACGTGAAAATTATCTATTTAATGATTGAGCTATATTGCCTGAATTCAATCTCTTAATTTTTTATGTATATAAGGTATATATCATTATGTAAACTTAATTTTTTTATTATCATTCTTATATTTTACGTTTAAGACTGACTTTGACTATTTTGAATCACATTTATATGCAAAATTCTACGTATTTATGCAGAAATAGGTTTTGTGCATCGCTGGTTTATTGCTTTAACCTTCTAATTCATCTATCCAACCAAAATTTCTAATTATATTAAATTACTCATAAATATATCTTCGTATAATCATATTAATTATCTTTGATATGTTTATTGTAACTGTTTTTACTTAAATACTCCAATAGATTCATATATAAGCTAATAATTATAAATTTAAAGTAATTAAAGGATCTTGCTTTTTATAATGTATTAATTACCCGTATTATATTCAACCATAATAATGAAATTTTTATATTAGCGATATTGAAAAACTGAAATTTGATTTTACGAGCCGTAATATATCATATATTGTTTTTATTTAAGTGATGTAAATGATATTTTAGCTTCACGATAACTCAGAGATAGTCTTATATTAACTTTTCATCTCTATAAGAATATAACGATGAAAATCGCGGAAATACCCAAGCTTTCCAATTCGCACGAAAAAGAACATTCAAACTTTGCCTATTAGTAATTTAACGAATACGTGCCTCACAATGGCAATCCCCGTCGGGTAATGCCTCAAGAACATCGAGCGAATAAATACGAAGTCCCTATTTTCCGAGAACAACGAGCCAGAATTCATTCAGCTTCCGCATTCCCAACGGAATCTCTTCGAAAAAATTGAACGTCGAGAATAACAGCTACGAATTAATTTTTAAGTCGGCGATAAAGTACGAGATAAAGTTTGCTTTCAGTCGAGGACTTCTCTATAGGGCCACTCAAGTCGAGTGCTGAAAGGTAGCGTCTTGGGACCGCTGCTGTTGTATTTTTTTTATCACGAATCCGTTCATCATCTCAGATAGCTCTCGAGTATCTACGAATTCACGAGCAATTATGTCGATTGCGATAAATTATTATTTGATTAATTATTCTAGCACCCGAAACGTAGCTCTTTCCCGTGCAAATACACGGATTCCCAGCGGTATTCCAGAGCTTAATTTATGAGTTCGAAATCGTCGTCATCTAGTTGATTAATTTTGAAATGTAATCTACTCCGTGTACGCTTTCCTTTTTTTGTTTTCCGGTGCTTTTATCCGCTGTGTTATTAAATTCTCAACGATGGGATTGTATTCGTTGGTATTTATTTATTGAGGGTTTTGTAATGAAGAATTTTTGGTTTAGCTCAAGTTTGTCGTAGTTGAGGTAGGCTTTTGTATTTTATGCACGATGAAATGAATTTATGAAATGAACAGGTTTTTGAATTTTTAAAAAATTCGTTGAATGAATACTGATGAATAATGTGTGGATATGGATTAATTTGTCTCTAATTTATGGTTTTGAATCATTCGAGATTTCTTTATTCACAAATACTTTTTTTTCTTTTGTGCTGGAAATGTTTGATGAGGAAGTTCTACTACCATCATTAGGCAGCATTTTCAATGTTTATTTAGTTTTCTTTTTCTCTACTAAAATTTCGTAAAATTCGTATTCAATATTAGATTCTTAATGTTTGAGTACCTACTAAATGTAATTTTTTCGTTAGATGAAGCGATATAAGTGGATTGTTAATATATTATTCTTAGATTTTCACATTTATTTGTAACTAAAATGTTTACTTACCCATCATAGAACCTGTTATATTTTTAAAATAATTGTTGAAATATAACAATTTATTTGCTATATTTTCTTCTTCCCTTGCACCTCTGTGTGGTATAAGGAATGGTAGTGGAATCAACCCTCAGCGTACAGCTTCTCTGTCATGGTGACATACTTAGTGGTTCTTATTGCTTCTTGTCTGGGCGGTAAAGTTGGAAGTTTGACATATTAGGTCCCTTGTTCTCTCCTGTCACTTTCCTCGTAGAGTGTCAAATCGAACGATATGTAACTCCACCCTAAGTTTCCGGCTAAGCATCGCCGCTAAGACTGTATCGTCTTTGACAGTAGAATACGGGGACGGAATTTTAATTGCGAGCACCCAAGATTTCAGTTGGTTCTGAACTGAACTTTTGTATCTAACTGGAAACCAACTTATTTTGAATTATAGAAAGTCTTATTAGTAGTTATTGTTGTTCATGTACTGCCAATAATTTTTATTCTTTTGAACGAGTAGGTTTGGTTTAAAGGTTTTTCAATTCTATTCTTTGCTTAATTGCTCTATTAAAATTCAATTTTATTATACGACGAAAAGTTGACATAGGTTTTCTAAAGAAACGTCTTACTCCTTATGCGTGTTAGTACTGACTCATTCGATTTAACTTCGGAATAATTAATGCTATCATTTAAATAAATAATTCCAATTGGAGCTGATCTAATCTCTTTGATTTACCTCAGAAATAAATAATTCGATAATACTGACTGGATATATAATTCCAGTTGGAGCCAGGAAACTATATTTCGAGGTAAAACGTTTTTTACGTATGTTATCTTATACGGGTATAAATAATTAATCCTTTCTTATCCTTATATATTATATGGATTTATCCTTACCATCTCTCACCATTAGGGAAATATTCCTCTCTTTAATTGAACAATAACATCAAAATCATCAAAAAAAAGGCAATCAATGGTTGGATAACGAATTTAAAAGTTGAATATTCATCTCCTATATCGAGATGGTTAAATAAATGCAAATACAAATGAGAGTATTCAGGTTTTCATTACGTACCTTGTTTACTGCTTGAAAGAGCTGCCATCCATGCGATGTACTCTGTATATGAAAAGTCTGCAATCAAAGATTAGGAGACGCTTACGCTGGGTCCAGCGGGTCTGTTATCTTTCGGTGGTGAGACTGATGATTTTGGCCGCCCTGACCTTCAGGCGCAGAGATCAGATCTGTCTGTCTGTGCAATTTTGTCGTTCTGTAATGAGAAGTGCGTTTTATTCAAATATCGAAGACTTTTGTTTTATTTTCTTTAAACTTTCCATCTCTCAAACTTTTATATTTTGCCGTACCCAAAACTTCTTATTTTTCTTCTTGCTAGATAAACTTTTCTCGAAGTTTTTCTCTAAAAAAATACTCTTCTTACTTCTGTTAATTAATCCTCAATCATAAGTTTATTCCTTCGATATTTTTGTATAAGTGTTTTCTTTAAAATTGATGTTACTTTATTCTGTCACAATATATTTTAATTAATCAGTTTCCCTATTTCTCAATCAAATTACGTAATTGATTTAAGAGATAATCAATGAGCAGAGGAAGTAAAAAATAACGAAAGCTAGCCAAAATATTATTTATAATATAAAATATCTTCTATTTGTTTACCAAGGTGTTATTTGATAATTTAATGCAATAATTATAAAATTACGTGCGAAGTAATCGCACTGATGTTACAAAAGACACGAGAAATGTTATTAAAATGTGCATATATAATTGAGTAAGTGATTAAAATACTTTCCCGTTGATCTAGATTCAAATCTGGTCGTATATAAGTTCAAGTACCCTCCAGTCTTCCCACGCCAAACATTACGTTTTCCTCTAATCTTTCTCGAATCCAAGTTTACTCGCAAGTTCGATTAAATTCCCGACAACAGAAGCCTTAATCACCTCACTTCCCGCCCAATTACGCCATCTCCCGAATCTCAGAAAGTCATTCCCATCCCGAAGTGTTCACACCAAATTGCTGCTAGTTCACAGCCCTCATCGGAAATTCGCCTTTTTGCACTCGGGATAAAGGAAGAGGTGGCTTTCGCCGACTGCAGGTGGTCGCGCAGGAGATAGTTTCTCCGCAGTCGAGGAAATCTTAATCGCCCAGACGACGGGTAGACTTGGGGGCGTCGCGAGGGGGATGGGCGCATTGTTGGGAGGCTGGGAGGAGAGCATCCCAGAATCAAGGGTTTTTGCGCTATAATGGACCGCACGCAAGCAACGGCGCTGCCCCGCGCGGCCGGGGGCAGAAACCATCCCCGAGAAATTCGCTCCTCGCAAGAAATTACTTCCCGGATTAAAAGAAACACTCCGGATATCCTTTCAGAGAAAAATAACACGCTAGGAGAGATGCAGGTACGCTCTTTTCACCTGTTTTTGGTTCATTTTCTTCTCCCCCCTTTTCACGATACAAATCCGTAGGGCGAAGGGGGCATTCGGTAAGATTGCGAATGCATTTGATTGCATACCCTGAGGGCTCGAGGGAGAAAGGATTCATTTCGGAGAAGGACATTACCGTCTGAGGGGGGGGCAGGGCCCGTGGGCAAGGTTTTTCTCGGTGCCCCCTTCTCCCCCTATGTACCAACCCCTTTCCAATGGGTTTCATGAATGCCCCACGCTTTCCCGTTCCTCGAATCGCCCTATTTATCCAGAGCGGATGCTTAACGTATGGTGTCCCTCAATGACGCAGTTTCGGTCCGGTCGACTTCTCAAAATACCGTTCGGTATCTCATCTATCCCCGAGGTTTGCCCGTTCCTTTATGCTTCTCCGCGCGTCTTTATTTCTTCAATGTAAATGTTTATTTTTCTGCTTCGCGATGACTCATTTTTGTTGAATACGTTGCTAGGAAAGGATTAAATTGTATGTAAACCGAGGCTTTCGAGAAAGAAGCTTGGTGCTGTGTGTTAACCTCAAGCTTGGTTTACATCGCTATATCCGAGTCTATGGAAACTGGATAAGCAGACATTCTAATATTCATAGGATAATAGGACGGGTTTATCATCAACATCTCTTTTTATTAGTATAGTAGATGTTTAAAACATTACTCTCTAAAATTTAATAGTACTGCACTTGTCCTTTAAAACTTTGGGAGAATAATTGCTGGAGTAGGAATTATTCAGTGCTTATCTACTTAGCCATCAGTGTACAAAACTTCGATTCCTTATTTTTTAAAACACAAGAATGCTTTGCTTACATCAATAATAATATCGGAACAACTATGTAAGGATACTAAATTATTTATTAATCAAGAGTAATATCTTCATACCAAATATTAGCCGCGGAGACCAAGGTAGAACATCTATTCATTTGAAAGTTAGAACAATCTATTTATTTCTTAACGTATTTATAATAGCGTTATGTTTTAAATATTGGGGTTGATATCAGATGGATTTAGAGATATCAATGAACCACAGAGTTTGCAAGGATGTTCAATAGAGTGGTATCTGGTGGTAAAATAGCCTGGGAAAGAGTTAAGAAACACAGTCTACAAACCAAACAGCTGTAGCCGTCTCCTCAAATCTGGTTTTGATCGCTCGACCATCAGCGATATGGTTTGCGTTTCTGCTTTCCGAGAAAACACGGACGCGTGGCAGGGGTTGTCATAACCCATATATATAATAGCTTTGTTGGAAGCAGTGAGATGAGACGCTAACTCGGGCTTAAAGCTGCTTATAAACGGTCTCATCAATCCATCAGTGAGTCAATTCCCTTCTGTCATTCCCCTAACTTGTAGTCTTTTGTCCGCCTTCCTATTTTACATCCCTTAGCCCGCTTTTATTTCGCCTAATAAAGACAGCTGGATGTTTGACCCCACTCTTTCCCTCTCCTAGTTTTCATTTCCTTCCTTTTATCCCTTTATGGCAGTTTTCTATTCGTTTCGTTTATTAGTTCCAAGTCCACACGTTGAATGGACTCGAGTGTGGATTCCGAAATGGCTCTAATCATTGCCTACGTTTTATGCGGTAAAAATAGCATCGGCTTTAATAGAGCGTCTAGTTTTTGGTTACTGCCAATGTTATCTACTATTATAGGATTAGTTAGGGTCCCGAACAATAGGAATATCTTAAATTATAAGTTTCATCAGGAATCATCGCTAAATTTTGGCGTTAAGTACCATATTTGTTATCTAAGAAGCCCATTTTTAAATGATCCTATGATAACTATGTTACGCCGATCTCTTTCAAAAGTTTTCAAATCAAGTTCCTCTAAAGACGTTAAGAAGCTCTTCTGTTGCAAGGGGTTTTAACATAATCTTATCCGTCCAACTTTCCCTTCTCTTACGTACCCTCTACGTTTGTCTACAATGGTTTAAAAGTAGCTTGTCCTGTATTACATATCCCTTTTGTGTCAAGGGGCTTCTGTTTTAATTTTTTTCAGGGTTTCGTGCGTAGTATCATTCTAGACTTTTTCCCCCTTTTGAAGTTACTATCACCTTGTTACGGATAGTTCTTCACTTACCTCGCATTCGTGGGGTTTTTTAGTGCACGGATTCATGTCTTCATGCTCTTCACTCCTGGTAATTTCCGCAAAGTTATTTTTAAGTAACATTCCTATTTTTATATTAATGTACAACGTTGGGGGTGAGTTTACATCTTCACGACTCGTATCTGAATATTCAAAGGAGAGTATTGCCATAAATAGCGTTGTTATTGGTTGATAGGATTACATATCTAGTTAACTTTTTAAATACGTTAATTTAGAATAAGTGCGTAGTATTTTATTATGTAGTGTTAAACTGAAATGATTACACTCTTCCGTTTAATGTAAATGTTAAAAGATACACATATTTAAGAATCTATTCCGATCACAGAAAAATTGTATTGGCTGTGAAATATTTATTGCAGGAAAATTTTAATTGTGGAAATTGTAATGTATTCCATATTGTAATCATGGAATGCTTAAACCTTTAAGTCCCAATGATGATATATAGCATTATTAACTTTGGACTGCTATTAAGTGTAAACTGTTGGCTCTTTGTCATCAAAACTATTATTATTTAACGCATTTAATTTTTCAATAAATAATTGTTGAATGTATGTTTTATAAATGAATTTTTAAAAACAAGTAATTGTAAACATATACCTCAGATTTCTAATATTATAAATAAATATGTGAAGCTGAAGGGTAAACTGGCTTTTAAGAGGGTAAATTAATTTATTCATTTAGTATTGATCTGTATATTTGTCGTGGATAGAATATAGAAAAAATGGTAGTATACTATTTATTACTTTTCATATCTATCAGGCTGTAAGCACAATTTCTGAAATTTTTAGATATTAACCATGTAGGAAACACAGCGAAGGAAAAGTAACCAAAGTAAAAATCAGTTTTCCCAAAGTTTCGGATGCACAATCCTCCTAATTGGAATCGCAAGGGACATCGATGGAAAGTCTGCTGGTCCCTTTCCAACTGCAACCCTTTTTTTTAACTCTCCCGTTCGTTCGTCCCTCCACCCTTTTCCATCGCATCACTCGATTTCACCCAATAAAATCGTCCGTCTGTCAAACGGATCCCAGCCTCCCCCCACCCCCGTCTCCCTCTCGATATTTCGCCATAACAGGGAGGAAAAAACTCGATTTGTTAAAAGGAAGATGTCCCGCGAAAATATTCCCATCTTTCCGATTTTTACGACCCTAGAGGAATCTTCCTTGTCCTTCTGGACAAAGTTTTGCCCTCACCCACCCCCTCTACCGAAGGCGTTTCCTATCCCATTCACCCTCTCTCCGGAGACGACGCCTTTGTCTGCTTCAGGGGCCTCCGAAATAATAATAAAAAAAGATATCGCCCGAGCATCGGTTTTTTGGCAAGTCGCGAAGGATTCCGTCGGATGTATAAAATCCGCGTCAAATTTTTGCGATGGAAATGTGAAAAAAAAAGAGTTTTTTTCTCTTTTAGTTTTAATTGGAGGTTTCGACGAGCCGAATATTCTCGGCCGTTCGTTCGTTTTCTTCCTCCCGAAAAAGTTGTTTGGCGAGA
The DNA here is from genome assembly GCA_020796165.1 of Pantala flavescens. NCBI lineage: Eukaryota > Metazoa > Arthropoda > Insecta > Odonata > Libellulidae > Pantala > Pantala flavescens. The sequence goes on from CM036888.1 coordinate 5,251,883, forward strand.
AAGTGCGCCCTTCTTCGTAGCGTTTTATTTCCTTTCATCTCCTCTGAGTGGTGTTAGAAAATGTAGCCTTTTGTCTTCCTTCCTCCACTCCACTCCGTTCGTTCGATGTTTAATGACGCGTACGGGTTTTAATGGACGCGTCGGCGGTGGTTTTTTTTCGGAAGCTAACGCGAAGAGTGTTCTAATTGTAGGGTTTTGCGAAATTGTGTGTATAGTCCGATTATCTTTGGGTCTTTTGGATGTTTCACGCAAGGCTCGGTGTCTTTTTTTGGATTTTTTTCTTTGTCTCTTAATGTTGGTTTAAGTGTGTTTGGATTGTTTTGGCCTACTGTTCTTCTTCATTCAGATTTGTTTATTTTTTGTTTTCATATTTATTTGAATAAAATAGAAAGAATCACGAGATGTTAATAGCTGATTTAACTTTGATTTGAATTCTATTGTAATTGTCTCATGTTTCTTTTTTGACTTTTTGAGCAATTTTTACATTTATCCTTAACATGTATAATATACTATCTTCAGTTTTTTTTAATTTTTCCTAATTTCAGTAATAATTATGCTCTTTCTAAACGATTCGTTTTAGTTGTCTTCTATTTCCTTTGTGATATTCGTTGGATATCATTCTATATTATTTTAACCACTTACTATCCCAGTTTAATCCCATTTTAGAGGTTTTATGTTTGTGATTTTGGATGAGAAAGGTGGAATTTGAAGGTTGAAAAAGTTTCTTTGTGTTGGGAAGAGATGAAGCGTGTAAAACTGTGTAACGAAGAAAAATTTATATTAGTAGAACTAGATAAATGTATCTTGAACACAAATTGTTATTGATTGTTGTTTCAGTAAGGGTATTTCTGTACTAGAACTTTGAGAGTACTTCTAATTACAACTTATAGCTTACTTGAAGCTTCCTACAAGGAGCTATGGCTCATCAGAATAAATTTATCGCAAATTGATCTTTTTTGACCCGCCACTGTAAATCAAATGTATTGACGTGTATATATTAATCTTATAAGACTGAAGATCTGCGATAACTCGACATACGAATGAAAAAGTCGATCTCTGTGTTCCACGAAGGTTTTTGGAGCCGAATTTCACAAGGAAACTTCTGTTAATGGAATCATAAGTAAATGGTTGTAACCACTTATCAACAAGAACATTAATCAGTCCCTACTCAGAGTAAATGACAGTTTCAGTCGGTTTAAAATGTCCATCGAGACATATGCCTTTCTTTTGAACGCTTGACTATATTTTGGCGTTCAACCGGAATTCCCTTTCGAATGAGAACGTTGCAATCTAGGAAATGGTTCATAATTATGTAGACGTTAAGGGTGCTGATTGTCCTGTATCTTGGCTTGGCTGATACAAAATAGATGGTGTTCCCCGAACGATTAGGTCATTTGAATCCCCGTCATTCCACTCCCTAATGAAGTAGGTCTTTTATCTTGAAGTCTGACCGTAATTTGGTCCTATACGTGATGAGCGATCGTTATGGGTTGTAACCAAGAGCCTATTGTATGTTTACTATATAATGGAGCTTATTGTTTTACGTTATCAGTTGCTTTTTAAGGAAGGGTTAATAGTATAGGATGATTTTAAAGGAAATTATTTTTCCTTCATTTTTATGATGCATCATTTGGAATCTGCATTAGTATCTCAGAAACTGGTTTATATAATACGCGCAAACTCTTTCTCATTTAATGATTTATTAATCATAACATCGCGAGCTCAACTTAACATGGAAAACCCATTACGAGTGTTTTGAATTTTTCGTTCTATTTCTAAGCTCTCAACGAAATAAGCTTTCAAATTAATAAATTAACGAGCCCGTCGTATTTCCATATCGTTCAGTCTTTCGGAATGAAACGGATCTGGAATTATAAAGTTCAAGAGCCGAAGTGAATGGGAAAGTATCAAAAACAGTGGGTAGAAATTCGAGAATAATGAATGGACGCGGGGAAACTGTTTTCAAAACTTAGAGAGAGAGTAGCTCACTCGCCCCAGGAGTCGATGAAGTTCTCAACGTCCTCAGGGCTCATAAACGTTCGTAGAAGCTCGTTTTATCGGATGAGTCATTCATCGGCCGTGCACGCGTTTCATTTATGCATTCGCCTAGAAAGTTTTTCCTAATGAAATCCAGCGATTCGTGTCGGTACGTAAATATCAAGGGGGAGAGAAGAAGTTCCCCCGTAGAACGCAGGTTTTTTTTACGCACTTCGGAAAGTATCTTCTCCATCAGCTACTTTCGTATCGGATTATCCGTACTCGTTTATAATCCTCAGATGGGAAAAAGCGGGATTACAATCTGTCCCTCACGCGGTGAAAATTTTCCTAGCTTTCACCCCCGTTGACTCGTTTTTTTAAACTCGCGTGTTTTTTAGATAAAAATCTTTCAACTCAACGAATGCAATACATCGGAATATCTCTTCGGGAAGCACTCGATCTTCCCGCGTTTTATTTATTTTGGCGATTTTTTTTCCTCCCCCGCGAGGCACGGAGGGAGGGCTCGTGACTTTTTTCAACGCACGCTTTCCCTTTTCCATCGGGTACATCCCCTTCACGGAATCCACCCTCAGAGTCTTCTTCCAGAGCCACCTTCCAGTCTCCCCTTTCTGCCTCGGAAAATCCAAGGTTTTGTTTATTGCTCGCCATTGAGATGCTCAAATATTTGCCGAGAGTTGGCTCGGTAGCAGACATGTCGGTTTTAGAACGAGATCCCACCCCACACCCCATTACTTTCCCCCCCATGCCATCCCTTTTCTCGCCTCCCCACCAACGATTCACTCTTTTTTTCATCTTCCTTTCACCTACCCCCGATTTCAATATCGCTCTCTCCCTCCATCTCCGTTCATTTCCGCGCGCATCGTGCCGCGACCCGTTTTAGGGTCGCGCGGGATGGGGCTCTCTTTTTTTAAAGGTTTTCTTCTTACGCTGTCGCATTCAAGGAGCGCTCTGTGTTTGCGTTGATGTAAAGTATCTCGCCTACTAAGTAGTAGTTTCATGATTACGGGAGTGCGACCCGGAAGAGGGTCGCCGAGTTGTGGTTTGTTCGGGTTTATTCTGGTGGTGGCAATTTTGTTGGTGTTTGTTTATTGGCTTTCTGCTCTAGCGATCTTCTTATACCCTTGCATTTTAGACTCAAATTAACACGTTAGATTCTTGGTGTGTTTGAATTATGATGAATACTTCTATAGTAAAGGATAAACTCTAGAAATATGTATTCAATATTTTGGGAAGTTTTAAAAATCAACAATATTCTCCTTGTTAGAGTGTCAGTTAATTATATATGAATTAATTATTTTAATATGATGGAGAAGAAGCATTTAAATTGCTAATTGAACGAAGTCGTAGCATATTTACAATAAATCAAAAATCAATCAAATATCATTATTCATGCATCAAAAGTTTCTTCATTTGTTTCTGTATTATTGGCTTTTAATTTTTGAATCCTTCGGCGAAGTTAATTTGCATATTTATGATATATCTACTCCAATAGGGATTTTATATGTCACGATAAAATATATCAATGATTCGTAATATAACTAACTCCTCAAGTGATGATTCAATACCATTCAGGTTCGGTTATATTATCATTTTGTAAAAGTTTTGATGGTTGAGAATCGCAATAGTTGGTTTACTCTTGTATTTATCAAGTATCATTTTAAGTTGGCAAAAGTTTCTTCTGTTTCTTCGCTCTTTTGTACTTATTCATTGATTTGTCATGTCGTACTTTTTAACGTTTTTCACCTATCTTTTTACTTTAGTTTTATGTCGTGAAATATTATCGATCACAATCTTAATTTAATTGTAAGCGCGTCCCTTTTCCCAGAATCGGCTCCGGGTTTGATTCCATGGCGAGGCCGATATTTCCGATATGTCAGTTTCAAGATCATTCGCCCGAAAAACTAATTCGAAATCCGATATATATCGTCTTATCAGCGATTCGAATCCATATTTGTTAAATTCGGTTGCCTAGGGATTTAATCTTAGTTATATATCTTTCCTATTTCACTTACGAATGCTTGCTAGGAATGTATTACTTGTAACGTTGTTTTCATTGCGGGAGTAATTTTTAATTTTATTCCTTTCAGTTTCCTCTCTTTGAATTAAATCTTCAAAGTAATGCTCCCATTCAACTCATTGACTTCCATTTGACTCGAGCAAGACTCATGAAGTATTTTCCGATATGGGTTTTACCCTTTGCCTTTAATGCAGAAGATTTTTTATTTAATTTTTTATACTCAAATTCATTTGAGGATTATGTTTTTCTTTGTGACGCATATATTCTTGGCTCAATGGATTATTTCATTTTTATTTCAATGTTCTGAAACTGGTAAGGATGGATACAATACGTCCATCCTTCTACTCTTTAGGAAATATGAGAACTTTTTAATGTATATATATATGTTGAAAAATTAATTTTATAATATAAAGATGACTCTATTGATATCCGATATCGTTTGATGTGTACTAAGTTCTTTTTCTTTGTTAAAGATGTATCGTCCAAAATGGAAGACAATGTAAAGCACAATTCTTCGTAATTAAGTGGTTATTTTACTCGTAATCAGAAAATAATAATTCTGATTATATATGTTTTAAATTATATCCTTCAGTGATATGTATTTGAACATTCATTCTTGTTCTATTTACTTTATATTAATTTAATCCTCGTGTTTTACGATTTATAATTCCTTAAATTCTAATTTGTTTATTTTTATTTTATTCTAGGTAAGTACCGGTTTACGAGACTATTCAGTTATTTAGGACATTGAAGTGTTTTGTATATTCACTCGTCTCGCTACGAGAGGGAACTGCGAGGTTGGTATGTATTAAAACAATTTTTATTCGATTTCCCAGTTGATTCTTACTTTCGTATTTAACTGGTTTTAAAGTGATAATCAAGATGCACGGAAAATGTTTCTTGCTATGTTTTCATTTACTCTATCATACTATCGTTGGTAAACAAATAGCTGTCAACAATTTCATAATGATAGTGATAATAAGACGTAGTAGATGACTAATATCTATGTTGTTTACGAGTATTCTTATACATTTTGCTATTTGACTTAATTCGTCAGCGTATTCAGTTGTGACAAGTTTTAGGATATCTTAATAGTATAGTGTTTCCGGGTTCGATTCCCGATTTGAGCACGTATTTTCATCACCATAAAGCCATCGTTACTAATTCAATTAACTTCCGTATACTGTGAGACAAAGTTATATAGCCCCCCGTCTCGTTTGGCACCGATAATTGCGTGGAATGGGAAGGTATTACCCTCGTATACATCATTATTCATCGTCCTCCGCAGACCAAACTTCAGACGAAATGCATCCCAATTTAGTCTAATAGACGCGCCGTCATTCGGTACTCCCTGAACGGCGTAAGTATATGCAACGAGCCCACTTCACGGCCTCTCAAAGCACTGCCCGAATTACCCACTCTACTATGCCCGTCCCGCCGTTTCCTTCACGACATGAATGGCAATTTGGCGATTCTATGCATCGTAAAAAAGTTCGGGACCTCTTCACCATCTCCTTTCATATCCCACTTTATATTCCCGTAGCTGCCTTTCAAGCGAACGCCGCGGACGTAAAGTATTTTGACCGTGAATAGAATTTCTCCTCGCGTTTTCAACCGGCCGCACTCGTAATTCGGGCATAGCCGGACTCCTTCTTCGAGTTTTATACTCTTTGTGCGGAAATCACGGCTTTTTTTACGGCGGGCTTAATAAGATCTCTCGTGCAAGTTTCGCTATTTCCGAGCAGATTTCTACGAATGTTTTAAAATGGTCGGTAATTCATCCTTCGGTTTTTTTTAATGAGAGTTTTTAACTCGAAGTTTTGAGAGGCCGTGTTCAACCTTCGGGGAGAAATTGGAAGGAGATCGAATTACATAAGGCTACCGGTTTTGACGGATTTCGACGACAGGTGCGACGGATATCCGGGAAGTGAGAAGGGGGTATTATGGGTAGGTGATACTCGACTAAGGCCGGATTACATCGCTACCGGTTTTTTCATTAATTCTCTTAGTTAGCGTTTTGGGAAATGGTAAAAAGAGGTTCTCTGACCCTTGTTTTTTCGTAATTATCTTCTCAAATTAAGAGAGGGTTTTTATTACGTACCGAAGGATCCTCAGGGAAGGATTTTTGTACAGCAGCAACACGGAAGTACCGGTTACAAATTCCGGTAATGAGATAGTTGTAAAAGGATGAATTCTTTCGCAAAAATTAATCAAGGATACGAGTCTTTTTCAAGCTTTCAATTCTTTCCAAATTATTCCAGTCTCTATTTTTATAGTTTATAGTTATATATTTATTATGCATATAGTTTCTTTTTTTTGTTTTACAGTTTTTATTTTTGCGTTTATTCGTTGTGAATATTGTTGTTGCACTATTAAATAAAATGATATATATTTTTATTAATGATTTGCTATAAATGTGTAGTTTTTGGGATCAAATTTCAACTCCTGTTCATCCTTTGGCAATTAATGTACTCTCGAGTTGTTAAAATAGATTCTCCAAATCTGCTTCAAACATTATGAACTTAACAAGAGTATATATAAATGAGACATAGAGGAATAAAATTCATCCTTCAGATTTTTATTTGATATTTTTCGAATCTTTCTTGAGGTATTTTTGTTGCATTTGAATTTTAGAATCGTCTTTAGATGTTCATTTCTATCTTTGCCATAGCTTATTTTATGCGGAAATGAATCGTTTAAGTGGTCAAATTTAATGTCCTTTAATAGCAATGGTTATTACTGTATCCAATCTCTTTCTGTTATTTTAATCGTTGATAATGATCAATTTAACGAGTTTTTGTTGTCGATTTAGTGAGTTTTGTTTCCTGTCATATTTGTGTAGCAATTTAATCGCTCACAATATCTCGGATCTTTGTTCTTTCTCGCAAAATGTCCACTTTTCGATCGAGTGCAATTAGAAAGGAATGATCCACTTAACTTTCACTTTTATCGCCAATTCCTCAGCCCCAACTCTTTTGATCGTGATTGAAACAAAGCAGAAATATTCTGTTAAGAGTCAGCAGCCAATTATCCATGCAGTCTCATCAAATGGATGGGTTTTGGTAACAGATTAGAGGCATGTGAAGTGGTTTTATGGCTGATGGAGGGAATACGTTCCAGCTGAAACGTACGTGATCGAAGTATGGAGGGTATTAACTGTAGTGTCATTGAATTGTATCGATGATATATGATTTGGATGCTTTATGCGAGTACTTGAGGGATTGGTATGGTTCGCTGAAAAGGAAACTGCATATCAGGCGATGAGATTGGGAATTGTCTCTGTTAAAGTGGTGTCTATGGAGAAGATTAAGTGAAAGCGTATTACTATGGTATTGGAGGATGATATGGCTGATCGTCTCAACATTTTACGTAAATATTAAAGTATATCTTGTAAATTAGTATTCAAAGGGATGTATTATTTTGAGGAATTTTAAATTATATATATTTTATTGAGAACGGTTGAGGATTATTGCCAATAAGTCATTGGTTTTTGTACGTTTTTTCTCAGTGTTTTAACGTGGGCTTATATTTTAAATACCTCATTCAATTTTCTTAAACATTTAGTTTAAATAAGAATAATAAGATTAATAATCTTTTAGTAACCATCATTTATTAAATGCCTTTCAGTCGAGCGATTATCTTAAATTTGTGTGTATATATTTTTCCTTTCTGTTTGTATGTTAGTTTCAAACTTATGGTTACTTAATTCCTACACAAAAGAGGTACTTTTCGTGAATGGAATATGTTGTCCTCATTATCCGTCCAGATTGTAGAATAAATTGAACAGCGATTTAAAAGGAGATTAGTGCAATGAGTTTCTCGGTTCAAATTTCGAATAAAATTCAATTTATAAGTGTTATTTTATTGAACAGAATTTGGTATGCTAGTCTAAGGAAAACGCACGATTTTAAAGGTATGTGTGTAATTTTTATTCCTTGAGTGATGTCGAAATCATATTTAAAATACCTCTTTGTGAACTAGTTATAATTTGGGCTTTGAAATTAAAATTTTAGAGAATGATTTTCATTATAAACGGAGCTTTGGTTTAAATAAAAAAAACCTTTATGGGAAAACCGATAATGCAGGTGATACGGCGGAAAATCAAAGAGCTTCAGAGTTAAAGTAAAGCACGACTGTTCCGCTTTGAAAGGACGAGGAAAATGAATTTTTATAAAGATGGCCAGCGAACGGAATCGAAAGAAAAAGGACGATATATTCCCTTTAGAAAGGAAGCCATTGACTCCTCTCGAAATTTTTTTTGGGTTTCTCCGCTTCAAAAAGAAAACCGAATTACACGGGTTTAAATTAAATATAATCCGGGCTCGAGGTCAGGTTTTTAATGACCGTAGGCTTGGGCATCATCGGGTACCGTACAGCGGAAAATTTTCTTTTATGTACCTTAATTTTGATGTACTAGTTGAAGTGGATTAAATTCTTTTTTTATCAAACCTGTTAACCGTATATTTATTCATAATTTGAGTTCATTGCGTTCGGGTATAATAGCAGTCTTTGCATTTTATGGTTTCATTTATATTTACATTTATATTTACATTTATATTTATATTTATATTTATATTTATATAATACGAAGATGAATTACTTGCATGCTGTTTTAGGCTCGATATTAATTTTCATACATGTATTAGCAAGACAGTTATTTCAAAGGAATTAAATCGTATTATAATTCACCTTTCAATCCAAGGGAATTAGTCAATTTTATCAATACTTAAGTCAATTTCGTGATACTAAGTTAGATATTAAAATTCTCACTCATGGTGTTTTATTCCTACGTGCGTGAGTCATTCTGTTGAACTTGTCAAGAGAATATACATCTATTCTAAACGGTCTTCCTCGCTCAATTAGAATTTTCAAGCTCTCCTTTTCAATTGTGAAAGATTCAAGAAAATATTTCTTTGATAGTTTAATAGATGCTTCTTTCTCAATTCTTAATATTATAATTATTGATAAGTCAGAATTGGATTAGGATTCAATCGTTAGTTTGCTTGCGTGCCTACGACATTGGAGAACCTCTCATGGGCGAGGCCTATAGGTTAAAACAATGATAGAACCGCACGTGGAAACAGCCCATCACCGACAGTACGCATCGATTCACATCCCAACCCCACCCCCCCTCTCAAACCCACAGCATCCCATTAAGGACCGAAATTCTCTCGTCTCACGAGCAATCTCATCATGCAATATTTACGTCTCATCCGAATATCAAGAACACTTTCTCCCACCTTCGCCATCGACCCGTCCTCCGCGTAATTCTCAACTTCGATTTTTCCGCGAATAAACAGAACGGGAGGATACGAGGTTTCCACGTCGCCCTCCCACCTGAGCCTACATCGTTCCTTTTGGAAGCTGCATAAAGAGTCTTTGCCCACGATTCCATTTTCTCCTTCGCCAGTCTCCCTGGGAGGGATTGTGCGGTCCGTGGACCGAGAGCATTACTTCTCCTTCCCGAACCTTTTCTAATTCCAGGATCGGGCCAAGCTCGTCTGTTTTTGCTTACCAATTTCTCGTCTTTCAGGGCTCGAGACGTCTTATGTTTTCGCTGATTGTTTCCAGGGTCGCGGAGTTATATTTCGCAGAGTTTTCGTCGTTTTCCTTTTGGCGAAAGCTCAGGTCGTCTATTGTTGGGTACGTTGATGGGATCAAAAACCACGTCTCGGATCTTTGCAGATTGTGCAGATGCGGAGGAAGTATCGGAAATACGTTCGTTCGTTCCCCGGATTTTTTTTAGTACGGGTCCGTGCGTTCATATATATGAGAGGGAGTTTTATTTTGAGGGTATCAGGGATTGATTCGATCACTTTTTATTTTTGGCTGCGTGTGGAGCTTTTGTGAGAAATCAGCTTGGTTTAACGACTGCAAGAAATGAGTGTTTTATTTTCATACTCAAAATATGTATGATATTATTGTGAGAATTATGGGCTAGTTTGTATGCGTGCATATGAACTGAGAAATTTTTATTAGTTAGTTTGTATACATATTTTGTATTTTATTTGTTTATTATTTTGTATATATATCTTGCATTAAAAAGGTTTGCGTAAGAAGCTCAATTTTATTTTGCACCAGTTATGCATCGTTGGATAAGATGTAGCTGTACTCGATAGTGATTTTCTACTGTCAGAGGAAACGAAATTGCAGATATGCAAGATTGCTATTGACGAACGATGCACATCGAAAGCACAGGGCCAATCCGTTGCGACGTAAGTTCCAAGTCACAAACGTGATTCAATCGAAACACATCCAGAGAGATCGGGAACCATCGGTCCTATTTTACCTTTGATCTCAACCGATCTACGTAATTTTAGTACGCTTCTCTGTGCGCAAGAGGTGTCGATAACAAATAAAACAAAGCGATCGAAACGCATCGGGCGCATTCGACGATCGGCGGAAACAAATGAACGACGCAAATCTCGCATCCATTTCAATTACTCCGTTAAGGCACGAAAAAGCGCGCCAACCTGTAAACTCTTGCAAGCAGCAGCTTTCAATTCGTCCCCCACCCACCTTTTGAACCACGCCTCGCGTTTGTAATGGCCCCGTGCAAGCGATAAACCGTCGACTCTTCAAAAACACGCGCCGATCTCTCAAAAGGTAAAAGGAACGGGCAAAAAAGACAATTTTCTCTCCCTCTCCACCTTTCCCATCTTCTTTGACGCGGGATAACACGCACGCACGGCGGTGGCAGCATCGGTGACACACGGGCTCGTTTTCGTCCCCCTCCTGTCACGCCCCGATAAAAAAGGACCGCCAAGTTTGCCTTTAGGCAAATCACAAGGAGACTCCCTATTTCCCTTTTACATCTCGTCATCCACGTTTTATCTGAGGCCATCCTTTTTTTTTGGATCCGACCAAGCGGGCGTTAGGCAACAAGTGTCATTTTTTTGCGAACACGTTCGCCCTTGAACCTCGAACCCAGGGCCGTTATCTTTCTAACGCGTTAGTCTCGTCGCGAGAGACGCGGCTTCTGCATGAATGGGACGTTTATCATCTGTCTCTCTGTTCTGGATCGAGGATAATAAGTCTTTCGTCTTGGTCCAGTGATGTCCGGGGTTACAAAAGTTGGAGTTCTGGACGGTTGTGTTTATTTTGTCGGTACTTGCTAATCTATTGGTTTTTCTTTCTTGGGTTTTTTCCCTACCCCCACGTATTCTCTCTATTTTTGGTTACAAGATGGTGGAGCATAGTGATAGTGCTGTTTTTAATTCCCGAAAATTATTACTGTTGATTCAATTAGATTGAGTATCATCACTCTAGAGTCTGGTAACAACGTGAGTCTCTCAGCATGGTAAAGTAGCACGTTTCGAAGTTGTATCGGTTATGAACTAAGTCTGGAGTGAGAGAGTTCGTTACCCTTCGAAAACTTATTGTAAATAATTATGAAAAATGTCTACTTTCATACTTTTACTGTGTTACTTAATTTCAAATAGTTTTGATTTAGTAATGGGTTTGTACTGTATTTCTAGCACCATCTCTATTCCATCTCCGATGCTAAGTTCAAATATTTCCCAAAAAGAATTACCTAAAGTCTTGATTATTATTATTATCTTAATTTTATCGTATTTTTTCTCTAATAATAAATATAATTTTTGTATTTCTTGCTTTTTAAATTAGGAACGCAAAAACTAGTTGTGAAACTGAGACTTATTCAAAGAAAATGTATTTACAGCAACACCAAATATTCTGCCGTTATCCATCACGTTCTCTCATACAAACACCACCGTTTTATTTACGCATTTTTGCGAAATGATTGATCAGAGTTATTTCGGAAATCACGTGGGCTGTTTTCTTTCGGGGAACGAAAACCTTTGAAAGGGTCCAATGAATCCGTTTTCACATTTACGCGATGGGAGCGTATGTATACATTAAAATGTCGATATCATCTCCTCTGACAGAGGAGCGATTTTATGTTATGGACCCGCGTAGCTCTATCAAAATTACGAATTTGGCAAACTCTCCAGTTCCGCGTATTGGAGAGGATATCGGAAACGTATCCATAATTGTGCGTCAAGGGGATGAGAAAATTCCCGGAACGAAGCCTCAACAAGGAATATGTTTTTAACTCATTTCGGTTCAATTTTGAAAGATCAAAGGAAACGTTCGATGATTTTTTTTCCATCATTCGGACTGCATTATTCGTTGCTACAGGAGACGAGAATTTTACGGACCATGATGCTCGGTATGAAATGAAGGGATGTAAAAAAAATTATTTAATCATCCCACTTATATTCCCCGAATCAGTCTCTCCCCCCTAATGCGTATTTTTTGATAAATTTTGCGTGCGCGAAATATGCCAGAGATGCACAAAATTGCGTATTTTTCTCATCATATATTTGACGAGCGTCGTCATGGGGAATCCAAACAAAGCAATAACCCTCCGTGGTCGATGAAATATGCAAGGATGTTCAGACTTTTTTGTTTTTTTACGCGACCGTAACGATATGTTTTATTTTTTTGCGCAAAAAAGTTGGTCTAACGGAAATAATTAGAGGTTTTTATCGATTAAATCTTCCCGGAGCATATATTCAAATTATTTTGAACATCATGGCTGGTCGGATTCACAAATTAATGCTATATGTAATTTAAGTGTATTATTATATGTATGTTATTACATGTATTGTCGATGCCTGAATTTTGTTATTTCATTCAAAGGTTTTCTAGCAATGGAATATTAGCTTTGTTTATTCACTCCTGGTTCTTTTTGTGTTCTAGGTTTTTAGAGGTTTTTTATCTCGAAGTCCGTGATTAAATGGTAAATTCCTGGAAAAGCAAGAACATATTTGTTCGAATAGTTATATTTTGTTGCATGCATTCGATAGAAAATTAATAATTACTTAGATGTAAATGTATACGTAGAATTTAGTGCTATTCAAGTCAATAAAAAGCCTTCTTAAACAACACCTGAATCTTCGAAGCTTTATGTTGAACTTAGTTGAAGGGAATCGTATTACATAAACAAAAAACTGTTGGTAACTTTCTCAAATACTCTAAAAAGTACCGAGTGTTCTTCGTTCATTTAGTACATTTATTTCTTTCGTGGAAAAATATAAATCTTTGAGACTACAGTTACCTTCCTGTTTGATTGTATGTTCACCCATTAAACACGGATCTAATGCTTCACATCCAGGAGAGGAGAAAAATTTTACTTTGATGTGGAACATCTTTGGACGAACAGAAAGGCGAGTAAATGTCTAGCAGAAGGAACCCGATGATCTCATTTCAATCGCCAACTTGCCTTTGTCAGACCTCGCGACTATTTTTTTATTCATTTTCTCCTACGTTTCGTACTTTTTACTCCGTTGTCTCACAAACACTCGCTCCAAACGCGCGAATCAACTTAATTACTCGTGTGTCAGCGGCTTGCAGAAAGGAGCCCAAAGGATCGTACGAGTTGTCCACGAGGCGTTTGATAAAAACCCCGAGGAAAAACATCTAGTTTTTTCATCTTCGTGCGATGCTCTTTTTTCTTGTGGAGCATCACATCCCTCTCTCTCTCCTTCCATCTTTTATCTTCCTTCGATGGAGAGAGACTGCGAAAGGTTTCCCTTCCTGAAAGAACGTCTTCCTTTAATCTCTCTCTCTCTACGAAAGGAGTCGTCCGATCTCTCTCCACCTCCCGACGGAAATGAAAAAAACAAGGGGTCCAAGACGAGTGCCTTGCGGTATTACGTCTTTTCCAACGGTGTCGAAAGGGATCTGTGCTCTCTCTCTCTGCAGTCGTAGGATCCTCAATGAATTAGGCCCCTTTATAAGCCATTGTTAGAGAGCTATAATCCAAGGAAACCTTACTTAATGTTCCCTTTCACGGGCACGAGAAGCTCTTTACGCCCAACGCTTTGTAAACGCTCGTCGAGATTTCTCAAACGCTCGCTACTCACGCTAATTGGATGATTTTTGCCTATTTCTTTCGCGATCTGCGAAACTGAAGCCATTGTTCGTTATCTTTTGAATTAATGTCCACTTGAGATAAAAAAAATATCCTCGAGCTTCGTTTGATGTTGTTCCGGATGGATTTAATTGCTACAGCTAATGTGTTTAGATGTTCGGAAATAGGGTCTATTTCGTTATTCTGCTGTTTGTTTTTTAGGATTTTAGCATTTGAAATTTCCTTTACTTGATTTTATTAGCATATATATGTCTTATATATGTTCAATGGCTTTTCAACCCCTTTAAACTTTTGAATTTTAAAACTTAAATTTCTTATAATAGTTCGTCAGACTTTGTCCCATGCATACTACGTTCTTGAACGTATCGCTCCCTTCCCAATATACTCACAGGGTACATTTTAATAGAATTTTATTGCCTTCTAACTACTTACTTGCTTAATTTATATTTTTATTTGAGCTTCACTTAGCTTGCTGATATCTTTCATTATAGAGTTAAATTGTCTCCTTCCGTCATTGTTAGTGAACAGTATTGTCTGGATAAAATTCAAGAATGCTTCTCTTGTTAATTTACAGCTTACGTTGCACTTCTCTTCAAAACCTCGCTCTGTCCAATTATGAATGATTGAGTGGCATAATTCCTATTGTCTGTTGGCAGTTAATTTTCTCCGAATGGCATCTATTGTCAACATATCAGTGTTTACATTAGGCTCGGTACCTGGCACTGGTTGATCGTGAGAGATTTACAATCGATTCAGTAAGATGGAAGAAACATTGGTTTTTGGTTTTAATTATGCAACAACGACTCTAAATACGTCTGAAAAATATCCGATTAATTCATACTCGTTTACAGGAACTAATGTATCTGCAAACGTCACACATTAACATTCCGGTTTCGTTCTATCGAGGAAGGGTACTGCTTGCAACCGTCATGCTAACGTCCCTCGCGGCCACAGGGATATAAAAGCGAAACAAATTCATATTTTACGACAGGTATATTATCTTCCGAGAGATTACTCGCGGTGATTACAATCGGCGAGTGCTCATTTGCCATGCGGACACACCTCCGCAATTAGAAACGAGGGAATGACTCATAAAGGTCGATGGTAGAAAAGAAGAAGCCATGGAGGAATGAAAAAGTCCCGCCTCAGTCCCTTTGTGGACTTCCTGTTGATCTGTGTCGCCAGGACATTCGTTTGCGACAACGCTTGACGGGCAGGCTTAGAGGGCAATTCCCTTGTCTTTCAATCAATTGATTTTTGTCCCCACCCAGAGAGACTGTTTTTAATGCCAAACGTGGGATTTTTCTCTAGACGTCAGCAAAAATCCGTTCTTTAATATAACACGCTTTGTAGCGAGAGAAGATGGATGTAGTTCGATGGTTTTATCTGTCTGTCCCAAAAGGACGTTCTGTATCTCCGTCCTGTGCCTCGAATTTAGTTTTTAACGTCGAAGTTTTTTATTGACGTGGGAAATATGTCTTCCTTTAACCCTTTGACGTTCTGGGTTCTTTGTACTTCTTCTACTTAGTGTTCGGTGTATAAAAGTCGTCGTGGTCTTTTCGTTATTTGGGTCGTATATTTTCAGGCAATGTTAAGAATCAGTTCATAGAATTATGACGTAGAAAATTAAATCGTAAGTAAATTTAGCTCAAAAATTAATGCGAGATTTATACCAACAAATATCTTTGCTTCATCTGTTTATTAGGTTAGAATTATTATTTTCTTTCAGCATTTTCATTTCTCAATTCATTCGTTTGCATACTTATAACTATATATATTTCCTTCATGCTGAGTTTTCTTTATTACAGAAAATACACGCTCATATGCATAACCAGAAAGACTTCTTTACTCCTACAGAGTTACTTAATCTGTTACTTTTTATTATTCTCTGTATTGTACGATATCACTTGTCATTCATTATAGGAGTATATTTTGTTAATTAGAAGGATTCTCGTGTAGAACTATATAATATTGAAAATATAGTTTCTACTATTTTAGCTGCTTTTCAGGAGATCTTATTATTTTCAGTATATTTGAATGAGATCAATGTATCTTTCTCTTATTTCTTTCGCAGTATAATAAGAGTACAGATATATTAAATCTTATATAGGTATCCATCTATAGAAAAATGCTGTATCTTATTCTCGTCTTTCCATAAAACTGTACGATGGCCACCGCGAATTAATTGCTCCGTAATTTCGAAACTTTTTCCGCATCCGTAAAAGTTTTCAAGTCACCCGAGGATGTTTGCACATGGAACCCGTTATGATTCATGGAAGGGCCCTGTTTGCACATCATTAGCCCACGGAAACTTCTTCCAGCGACCGAGTAAGGGATGTTAATTTTTCATTTCACGAACCCTTTTCTCTGGCATTTTTGAAAGAGTAAAAATTCTTTACCGATTTCGAACCTATGAAATGTAATGATTACAAATTTCGTGAGGTGCTTGACTTACCTCAGCGTTAATCCTAGCGATCTATTAATTGGTTTTACTGAGTATCATGGGATTTATTCAATTCATAATCTTTTGATTGATCCCTCTTTTCTTTCAAATAAATCTAAGTTTGAATTAAGTTATTTTAATGATAATGCGGTAAATTATTTGAAAATCGGTTGAATGGTAAAGTAATAATACAGTAGAATTTTATGAAATGCATTTAGGAAAAGTCTATGCTAATTTAGGGTTAATTTTGTGGTTATTATCAATATTCAATATTTTAATTTGAATTTATATGGAAGTATATTTAATTAATACTCTTTTGAAGAGAATATTTTTAGGAGGAATTCTTTTAATTTCCCATACTTTAATTCCATAGAATTTTAATAATGTATTCTCACTAATTTTAATCTAAATATATAATGATCCATTTTCTGTAAGTTTTTTTATCTTAAACACAGCTTGATATAGTATCTGACAAATAAATAATATTGCGCTTATCGTTTGTTCGTTTTGGAGTGATATTTTATTCCACTTAACTATAGAAACACACATGAGACATAATAAAGATACTCTTATGCCATTCGCATGGAAACATCGTCCGTATGGAAAAACCTCCGGGGAAAAATAAGCCGCGTATGTCTCGACTCTGGCCAATAGCCACCTCAAAGTTATTTACGACTTTTTCATTCTCCGCTTCGATCCAAAAATGCGACCACAGACCAGCAGCGTTCCATTCCAATATGTAAAACGACTCCGTTGTTTTCCCGCGCTAAAATTGGCCTTTTATTTTACAACAAAGCGGCCGTGTTAGTTCCATTGTTTCTTTCGAGAGAGATTCAATAAAGGGCGGACTTTAACGGGCTAGCTATCAATTCGGGTAATTAGCAACGTAGCTCTCTCACTCTTCTGAACCAATGAAAATGTACGCAGCGTCTGGCGAATTCCGTAAACATCACTTTTCCGCTTTGGTTCGCTCTGGAGGCTGTTTTTATAGGCGGAAATATTTGGACGAGAATAGGGTTTCGTTGCGGGTGTCCGAGATGCACTCCGCATCCGGTTCCGGAGTTAATTGACGATGCGTCATTGTCGGAGGGAACGAGACTCTCGGGCCCGGGCTTAATTGGCGGTCTCCCGGACTATTGTTGTCTTGTCGAATTTAAACTTTTGTCGGTGTTGTTGAATCTGCTTGTTAACTGAAACCGATGATTATTTTTTATGAAGTCTTTATTATTTGAATTAATTAGTTAATAACGATTTTGTAATCAATATTTAAATGCAAATAATTACTTATACTAATTCACATTAGTGATTAGGTTTGTACTCTCCGATATTTTTAATTCTTAATTGACGTTTATTAATTTTAAGGTTTATTAATTTATATTTCAACGTTCATTGAATGCGATTAATTTCGGTTCACTATTATTTTCACTGTGATTATTTACCAGAAATGTCTCACTGTAACAGGATATTTTGTTATTTATTTTTTCTCATACTCAATTATTTTATAAGTTCATCAAATCATATTATTATTTTTTTAAAAATAATAATTTATTATTTTAAATATTATTTATGTAGTATTATTCACCCTATAGATTATTACACGCTTAATTAAAATTTAATTTCACATTACTATCCACTCCGAATGCAGTTGTAATTCCAGTAACAACTTAGTTAATGTTTAAATTGAATTTTCGAAATATTATATTGGTCCATGGTAACTTACATATTATAAACTTATGGTGTTCATTAGTCTGAAAGGTCTGTCGGAATCTGAAAAAACGGAGTAAAATCAAGTGAAATATACTTTTTATCGTAGGCTATTTAAGTTTCTGCACTGATGATCTAACATGTATAACATGTAGTCGATTCTATTGTTGCAACCGGCAGATAAAGATAATGTCGCTGTTACTCTATTTTTACCCACTTTTGAAAATAGCCAACCCACTTTTTATTGGCAATATGCTTCGGCTGTGATAAGGCGCTAATAAAACAAAGGGCGGTTGTAAAATATGACCGCAGTTTACGAGCGGAATTTATCTGCAGATTTATTCTACCTCATTAAACTCCTCGACGGTTTGAAAGGGTTTAACTGTGCTCGAATCTTAGTTTTAAGAAGGTAGTTAAATTCCTCAAGAATTGATCCTGGTTTTTGCGCCCGATTTATAATATTTTATGTTACAAAGATGTGGCACTTTTATCTCGAGTTATAGAAAGGCTTTGGAATCATCTTATGATCTATTAGATTCGTACAATGATGATTATAACGTTGAATTGAGACAGATAGTGGATAGTGTATGTGTAAATTAACTATTGCGTTTTTAGTTAATTAATGGTCTCTCCGTGAACAATAAGTCTTAATAATTGTGCTTTGTATTGTGGGCTGTATTACTGTCAAGCTTCACCTTTTTGTTTCCGATTCATTACTTCTACAGAAGAAATTCATCAGTGTCTGGAATCGGTTTAATTCCGAGAATATTAAACAAGTTAATACCTTATTTATACGGCTGTTGCTGAATTTTATATATTTACGAAAGCTAGTTTTATTTCTTTGTGTTTTGCGTATTTGAATCGAATCATTTCGAGTACAAATATATCATTTATTGTATTTAATAGCCTTTCTATGTGGTACATATTCGGAAGAATATTCTTCGATATCGCGAATGAAATGCTTGTTGTCGGAAACGGTAATTCGATATCCTACGAATAGTGGGCAAGATTCCGGTCTAAGATAGGTTTCGGTTTCACATTACTCCGGCTAGAATAAGATAGGTATCGGTTTTCCGACTATTCCGGTTAAAAAGAAGGGAATAATTTATATCGGTTTCTATTTAAATACCGGTTCAACGCTCTTTCTGTCTACAAAGTCTACTGTCGGGTGAAAAAGCGTTCTGGAAGCGATTCGTTTAATATCGCAAAGGATCGCTAAAGAACGTTTCTCCCGCAAAGAGGATGCTAAGGCGGAATCGGAGGATTATTCTCGCTTCACGCTCCTTCATTTTCTCCAGAGGAAATCGTAAAAAAGAAGGAGAAATTCAAATCCCTATGACTCATGCCTCATCTGGTTTTGCGCGTTCGCAAAAAAAACAGTTCCCCTCGCTAATTTTCGCTTGTTTTTCCAATCGGGGCTTTCGCTGCGGTGTTTACGAACGCGAAGGAGACTTTTTGCGGTGAAGCAAAGGGAAGGTCGCTGGTTTTCAAAGGATCCTCAGAGTAAACTCGGCTTGATTTATCCCTCTCCACTCCGTGGGTGTTCGTGAATACGAGGAATTGCATCGTCGGCAGTGAGAGTCGGTCCGGGCGACACCTGGCACTGTATCTCACTGGTTCTTCTTAGTCATCTTTCTGCGGAGGGCAAGGAATGGATCGGTTGGAGATGATGTTGGAACATGTGTTTCCGGAGAGGACTGGATTACACTGTGTTTTAGAAATGTTTTATCAGTAGAAGTGAAAACATCTTGATCAAAATAGGAACTCAAACTCTCGTTACTTATTAGTGAAAGTAAAAGCTAGTTCTTGTTTTCACAATTAAACTTCTACGTTAGTATGATAGTTAAAGCAAGAGCAAGTAAGTTTTATCTCGTATATTTCTGCCATATTTTAAGTCTTTTACGTTTATATATGGAGTAATTTCATTTAATGGGATGGAAAATTTTGGTAATATAGGGAAAACTTCTTATTATCTTTAATCTTAAGGAAATTAGGTTTGGATGGGATTGGATTTTTCTGAGGAATTGTACTGAAAAATATCCAAATATCTCGTTTTTTAGAATATTAGTTATTATTTTTTAATCTCGAGGCACGAAGCCATGTAAATTGAGACGAAAAATGAAAAAATTAGGTCCTTAATAGACTTTTTCCCGAAACACAACAATTTATTCATGTAATTATAGACATTTTTCTCCCACAATATTTTTTTCTCTTTTAAAATAACCAAATTCGATCTACTTTGGAGATTCTAAGTTTTTAAAATGATTTTTTCCAAAAATACTATTTTTACGTAATTGTTGATAATATTTCATTTTTACTGTGGTTTCAAGCGTTAAGTAAATTAGTAATGAATCTGCAAAATGTTATTGAAAGTTATTTTGATGGCATTTACTTTCATATTAATTCAATGAATATTTATCTATTACAACCAATTATGATCTCTGTTTCCTATTTATATTTTATTTTATGAATAAACTCTTTGTCGTACTTTGCCCTTTAAAATTATTTACATTTGACATTTCTTTTGTGGATCTATATCGATCGTAACTTGTTCATCTGGTCCCTTTCTACTTTTAATTCAAGTGTATCCCTTTTCCTCCTACTAAATCATCAAACATAAGCTTTTTCTTACTCTTCAAAAGCTTTAATCGTTCCTTTATATCAGTTCCCAAACTGTTATCTCTTTTTCCCCTACATTCAGTATATTATTCTCCCAAGCCATGTTTGCTGCTTTCTCATCCATTTATATAGCCATGTAAATTTCGTCTTATCCCCCTCACGCAAACAAAACTTTTAAGGCCTTTGGGGCATCTGATGCCTTCCCTTGTTTCCAGAGCCACGATAAGGCTCTTTCACGTATCGCTTCCTTTTGCCACATCAATAGCTTCATCCTCCGAGAAGACTTTTGCTGCGAATCCGTTTCCTAAGAAACGGAAACGGATTCTAAGAAACTCTCATCCCCGATGCCGCATCACGTACGGCTTTTATTCGAGCTAAAACGTTCTTCTTTGGAGAGTGTAGTGTGATTTTATAAGTGATGTATCAAATGAAATGGAGGTATCCTGTTTTTGAGTCCTATGTTTTATACATCAAGAATTTCTGAATTTACTTTTAATGATGTTCTCGGGACTCGAACCCAGGTCCCAGTCATGCTGCTTTTTTTCGCTTCTGTTTAACGTTTGTATTCTCGTTGCAATTATCGTGTTATGTTATTCTATCCTTTGCTTGTTCCTATGATTTTAATTATTACAAATTGATTTTCTGTAATCGTTATCTAAATATAAAAAAAATAAATAATAATCGATAAGTTTTCAATCCTAGCTAGTTTATTATTGGATAAAACATGCAATTTTAATGTGAATATAACTTCAATTTAAGTTTTATTGATCTCCATACTGATAAAGATACACCATTAGTGAATCAGAGGTACACTTTTCATTAGATAAATTTTATATCTATTTTATGTAGCCCCATACATCCACTTTCGTGGATGGTTGTGTGGTAGATCGAATTTTAACTTTAGCTTATAATTTTCGGTAGTTTCCTTTACTGTCGTTTCTCGTTAATATTTAGAATAATCTAATAAAATAATATGTTTATACATATCCTTCTAGATATCTTGTGTAGAAACACGTATAATCACACTGTTATATTTAAAGCATCAAGTTTGTAGTTCCAATGTGGTAAAATCGATCATATGATTCTTCAGAGTCAAAAAGTCGCTTAGATATTTATATGTAAAGCATTCGTATACGCTGTTTATAATATCCTCAAATTCATTCTTAACTCGAGGTTTATATTTTTTCGTCAATATATAAAATACGATGAAGTCACACAACTCATCCAGCTTGTTGCAAATGTCAACTCAATGTATCGTCGTGAACGTTCGCACTTCCTTTTTGTCGGAAGTCGCAATTCAACTCTCGAAGAAGAGAGCTTATAAAATTCTCTCCTCCAAAAGCTCCCCCTCGACACTCCACCCCGTAGCTATGGTTACCATTTTCAGGATCCCTTTCTAAAATGTTACGGCCCTTTCTTGTTTGTGCTCGGTTTACGCGGTGCTGGTTTTGTTTACTGCCTTTTTCCCCACCACCGCCGTCTTTTTTCCTCTCGGTTTAGAAAGGCGTTCTAATCTGCTGCCACGATCTCCCTTCGCGAGCAGAACCTCGTATAAGAGGAACCAGGGCTAATGAAGAGGTGATATATGTCTTCCCGCGTTAATCGTTTTCCGGGCTAAATTATCCCCGGAGCTTTCAATTTACTCGAGAGTTGGGAGAGGCAAGAACTTGATTCGGCATGGTCCGGAGAAGTTACGGGAGTCACTCACAAGATGTTTTTGGCGTCTCCGAAGATTTGTTCCATCGGCAGTGTCCCTCCTTGATTCATTAAATCTCTGCCCGAGTCTGATTTGTGACGTCAAGAAGGTTTTCGCATTACTACGTTCCGGTCGATGTTTTTTTCGTTTCCCATTAGCGTAATTGTGTCCGATGATGTGTGAGAATGGGATCGGATTGTCTCTCGGCGTATGTTTATGGAGCGGAACGAACGAACTTGAAGTGAAATGTATTATTTTTTAGTACGTATGTTGATGAAGACGAGGATTAGAGGGTAGTTCAGTATACACTAAGAAAATCTCAGAAGTTATATTCGTAGAATCCGGAGCAGATTGTAACACAATCTTTTCAATGGCTTTTCCCGATGCTTTTTGTAGGATTGTCGTACTTTAATTTTTTTTAATCTGTCTGATTTTACGTAATGTTTTCCTTCTGTAAATTGTTCGTTTTTTATTTCTACTTCTCGTTGGTCCAAATATTTCGGTAGTGTCATAATTACGCAGATTTTTCCAGCAAACCTTTTGTTTCTTAATCTTTTTTTTTAATCGTTATAAGATGAATATTGTTAGTTATTGGAATTCTATTTTGTCAGAAATATTTTCGGAATTTATTTACGATAGATATAATGATGGAAATAAAAGACGATTAGTAATTAGCATATCCAGAAACTTGATTAAGATATCTTGCTTCCTGTTTTATTAAATGAAACTTAAATTAAATATTTTCATATTATTACAGATTATCATTATAGATTTAGCTGGTTTTTCAAATCTCCCTGTTTTCTCCTTCTGTAGTCATTCTTTTTCTTAGTTTTTATAGCTACTATAACGTTGGTTTTTATAAAATTCATGTTAGTAAAATTAATTTGTCCCATCATGCTTCTTTTTAATTTATTTATTTTCATTTTTTAAATTTGATTTCTTATATCAATCATCTTAGTAAATATATAGATAAAAGAGGAATTCATGGTCTCAGCCTTGCCCTTAATAAAGTAGATTATTAATATCATTATTTTTTAATGTATCATTCCATAGTTTATGATCATTTATCGAAGGAACCATCTCAATTATTTGTGCCCTCATCCTGAAGCTCACTGTTGATTTGAAAGATTAATAGTCCCTTAGAGACATCAGCAGAAGCTTTCTTCCCCTCAGTAGCTTCAGGTACTCTAAATTTCCCTACTTATCCCCCATTTGGAGATAAATTGTCCCGCCATCTAGACTACATCGACAGCTGTTGTCTTCCCCTCTGAATTCTCCATGTATACGACCTTCGATTGCGTTCCTTAGCAACCCACTCAATATTTGAACCGCCCGTATCCTCTCTACTGTATCTCAATTACCTCAATCAAAACGCTCTCTTCTCTCTTTCCCCGGCAACTCGTTGTTTGTTTTACTATCGACCCATCTTACCTTCTCGATTCCACGCCGCGCCCATGTATCGAACATCGGCTCTTCAAAAATACCTTAATTTTTAATTCGTTTTGTTCTCGGGGTACGAGTTTCACATCCATACATCCGCTCATGTGTAGTGTTTATGTGACGGGGTTGGGTTTTTGGCGATTGATTCCTTTTAAATTTGTTTTTTTCGATTTTAGTTCTTGTGTCAACGTTTTAGACGCATCTATAACGAGAATGTTTGTCACCAGTTTCGTTTATTTATCTTCATTAGGAATCATTGTATTTTCTTTAGAAATGTGATTTCAAATATTTTAACCAATTCCACTTACTGCATCAAGCTCTGTTTTAGCTATTCATGGTGAATGGTGTGAATATGTATGAAAATTGTCATTCTTATTGCTGCATGATTAACGCATTTTTAAACGGGTATAAGGCATCTCTGTTTCTTTCATCTCAACTTCTTGACGTTTATCGCATTTTCCTGCTAAAATTACTTTTTTAAATACGTACATAATAATACATACGTACTTGTATAATAGTCTCCTGCAGTGAAGATAATAAACCTGTCCAAACATCGAGTATTTACTGTTTTCAGATCTCGTTTCAATAACTTCTTTGACTTTAATTGAATCAATTTTTTCTCATGGCCTCTTAATGAGATAAATGTAGTACTATTAGGCGTTGTTATACAAATAATTACAAACATATTCAAACCAATGAGTACCGCCTACAGTCTATGAAAAGACGGTCGTGAGAAACAATAATTGATGAAGAAAGAACAAAATGTTTTCATTCAAAGCAAGCATATTTTGATAGAATAAGTAGCAGAAGTTTATAGTATCGAAAGTAAAAGGAACAAGGGTATAATTTACAAGCCTTTAACACAGTGAGGAATGACAACTAAACTATCTTACTTTTCCTGGAACTAAAGACATTAAATCGCAAGTTAGTCTTTCAAGTGAATACCTTACCCCCAAAACTACCACGAAATACACTTACGAAAGACATTTGCGATCGTATCTGTAACGCGACCCTGTGATTGTTATGTGACAATGAGCTGGTAATAAAGTAGCTAAGGGATTCTTTCAGGGACACTCCAGACCCTTCCAAATACCAGTAATAATCATCAGATAAGAAGAAGGTATATACAGCAACATTAAGAGGCATTCACGCACCACAAGAACGGAGAACATTAACCGAATTTATCGCGACGATAAACCATCCAAAAAACGCAACTCCGCGACAGAATTACGTAAAGCCGGCACTGAAATGGTGAAATATACGGGCGCGATGTTCTCCCAACGTCGAAAGAATCTCTTTCTCGGATGCTGGATAACTAGGACCATCTCGTATTTCACCGTTTTCGCGAAACCTCCGAGATTATCGTTTTGATTTAAGGTGGCGTTTTTCTTCGCCTTGATGATGGAGAGGTTGAGACTGCGGGTAAATTGAATCCGTCCGTTTGGAGTCCGTGGCGATATTGCCTTCGGCTCTTTATCGGTCCTTTGGGAAGCTGCGCTCGGAAAAGCGGTGGCATTCATTTTCGCCGGTCGTCGTGAAGACTCGGAGTTATTCTTCATCGACGTCTAAGGAGTTAATATCGGAGAAGTGTTGGGTGC
The DNA here is from genome assembly GCA_020796165.1 of Pantala flavescens. Lineage (NCBI taxonomy): Eukaryota > Metazoa > Arthropoda > Insecta > Odonata > Libellulidae > Pantala > Pantala flavescens. The sequence continues at coordinate 5,277,296 of CM036888.1, forward strand.
GAATTGGTGTAATAAATAGTGGAGGTTGGCTTAGGGATGGATCGATGTTTATTGTTTTGACGGAAGTTTCTTTATGAAGAGTGTCTCTGTGGTTGCATGTATATGGTCTTCTATGAAATTTCTTTTCTTTGTTTGTTGGCGTACTTTTATGGTTACTTTATCTTATTATCATTATGATTTGTAATGAGGAGTAAAAATTTCTATTGAGCTACTCGAATTTGTGCAAGTAAAATAACGTCTATAAATTAGAAAGTACTAAAGAGGCCAAGCAAAGGAATGAAATTCCCAGTTTATCTTCTAAGTGAATACCTTATCCTCAAACTACTACGAAATTCACTTACCAAAGACAGTATATAGGAATAGTAGAATGACGCAGTATATAGGAATAGTAAGCACTTAAGGTAAAGTATTTTATTTATCATGGAGTATTATGTATAGAGTAAAGTATTTTGGATATCATGGAGGTGTTAGATAACGATGTAGCGGATTGTAATAAATAAAGATACAATATAAGAAAACTTACATAAAATATTATATTTTTAATATCCTTTTTAGTTTTTGCGTATCATATTCTTTTGTTGTTATCCGAGTTTTATAAATTCCAATCGATCAAGAAGAAAAGAGTTATTTTAAAACTAGTGTCTCAGTAGGTCTGCAATTATGACTTTTGTTTTCAATTTAGTTAAAATTTAGTTATTAATTTCAATTTGATTTTGACATTTAGACAAAGCTTGAAATAAACAATTCAACTCGAATTCTTTTTAGAAGAAAAGTAATGATATTATCTAAAGAAAGTTTCTCTTGTAATGTTTTGATAATGGTTCGAATTTAACTAAATACTATAATAAAACGGTGAATAAAAAATTTTAATTGTTTTGGGACTCGACTTTGTTTTTTGTGCCATCAAGCTTTCGTCGCCTTTAAAGCAAAGGCGTTCAGAGCAAAAACTTCATAATGCCCCGGATTTTTGGGGTGCCATGGTTACCTTTCATTAGGGTTCCCTGTTTAAAGATGATGACACATTTTAGCTCTTGTAGGGATGTTGTTAATGCGGTCGGGAAAATATGGAAGGTGCCCTAAGGCAGGGGTTCCGAACTCGGGGTTAAGGGTGTAGCCGTGTACGATGGGTACACGGGAGTGTGATGATTATAAATATGTTTCCCTTTTGAATTTCTAAATCAGCTGGGGTGAAGGAAAATTTTAAGCAATTCTATCATGGAATTCTTTAATGCCTCTTGGAAATCGTGATCTCTTACTATGAACCATTACAATCTATAGAAACGAATTATTACTGCTATATCAAAAAGGTTAGGGTGTAAGAGAAATGTGGGTAGGTTCTATAGTTTAACGGAATTTAATTCTTAAAGTTTGTGAGAAGAAGTTGAAATAGAATTCATTAGATTCCAATTACTAAATTTTTTGAAAGAAACGTCTTTCGGATGAATTACACGCAATAAATTCGGTTTCCTTTTAAGTAATACCTTAGTTTATCAACAAATCTATCATTCAACGATCATTTGTGTTTTTAGAAGTACCTTTATGAGTTTTTTGGGTGCAAAAAAATCTGTAGTAGTATAAAATTAATAAGTATGTATAATTATTTTATTTTATACCAAAGTTTTCGGAAAAAATATCTCGGAATTGTTAGGCTTACCAAATAGACAGTCCTCTTAAGAACACATACTTGTGAATCGCCTGCGACAACATTCATGTTCTTGAAGTGTATCCGCTTTAAATATTTATTTATCGTGTTTGGTTACGAGAACATTTGGAGTCAACCACTTATTTAGTTTATTTTTGGGCTCGGTTACATTTTTACCCACCTATTTCGAGTGGACGAGTATTTCTCAAGATTTTTCCAGTTCAGTACCTGCCCTTTTCATATTTAAGCATACCCTCTATTGTCTCGTTATCTGGAAATTTCAAGCTGTAGTCGATTTATTTCGTCATTAAAAAACGCATAACTCGAAACATTCAGAGAGTTCTTAACACGTCTGCCATATTCCACGAAGTCAAGATTGTTCGCAGTAGTTTTGGGGGATCGTATTTCATCAAGAAAAATACCAAATCGAAGTACTTCACTCCGATACGAGAGGTCTACGTGTCTATTTTTGAAGCATCGGTTCGTTTCGTTTTTATTTCCTCGTATTGTTACATCGCCAAACGAGCTTTTCCCTCCTAAAAAAGAGAAGAAATCATCTTGACTCGAAGACTCCATTATGCATTCATACGAACCTCCCCGTTCGTTGTTTGCTCTCGACCTGTAAGAACCCGCAGATACCATTATGAAACGCCATTCCTGTTTCGCAGTGTTGTGGATCCAGCCACAGAACTCCACAGTTCGATTCGGCCACTTTCACAATGGACCCTCCGGAGTGGAAGCACTTACCTCTTCCCTACGAACTCCTCCACGGCGTTTCTCCTTTACGACTCCATAAAATCCCCCCAATCGCCTCTATGTCCTTAATCTAGGATGCTCTTCCCCGTTTTTGAGACCGGAGAATAATTAGGTTTCGCTGTTTACGGCCAGTCTTCGCCCCGTGGCATTTGCGATAAGTTTGGGGGACTTAAAAGAAGAGACTGAGTGAGTCACCCGGTTGGATCCATAACCCCCGCGTCTTCCAGGGTGTCCGTGATTGCCATTCCTACTCTCTCTTTCTTTACGTCTTCGTTTAATGGCTGGATTCAAATCAGGGGAAGTATTTCGTCACATTTTCCCGTTGTTAATGCGTCCCTCAAGGTTATTTATCGCTGGTTTTTAATTTAGGGTTGGGAAAAAAACCCTAGGGGTTCCGGGGAATGAATTTTTGATCAAATTTATGCGGTTCAACTGGGATTTTTGTGATTTTTGGTGGTGTTTTTTCGTATTGAGAGGAGTGCTTCGAAGCTTTACTGTTCTGCAGTTGATTATTCATAATTCACAGTGCATGGTCACTTTATTATGTACAATTTTTAAATGATTATTTTTTTTATTTGAATTCAAACCGGCTTTAAGCTATTCTTTCGTAGTTTCGTAGTTATTCATGGGAAAAATTAAATAATCCCTTGCAAATACCCTTATTTGGATAGCAATGTGCATTGATTGTTTTCGGAATTAAATGTAAAATATCATCCAGGATATAATTGCTCAATGGGATGCCATTTACGTCGTTGGCTATGATAATAAAACTTTATAAGTTTTTGCGAAGTCTGAACTTATATCAAATATGTTTCTGCATTTAAAAACTTCGACCATAAATGATAATGGAACGACTTCTTATAAAGGCGAGATTAAGACTTGTAAGTTCCAATTTATATTTAAACATAAACAACAATTATGAATTACTTTGTGTACTGTAATTAATTATTTTAAGTACCGGAAAAATCTCTTTCTTAATAGTTGAGAATTCGTTTGGTGTGTGTCATTCTGAATTCCCTTATGCTGTTCAGTTTTTAGCTCTTCCTCTCTTGGCATTGTTTCGAAAGGAAATTGAAAAAATCGTCTCCGTCCTGGGAAAGGGAAAAAATATCCTAACATTGTAACAGTACGTAATAATAGAGCAATTACGTTATTACGAAAAACAATTTAGTAGAGAAGAAACAATGCGAGGAAACAAGTGACATTCAGACTTATGGATAAATGGCGAAAGATATTTCAAATACGAAACTTCTCCGTACGTAATTTTGGTTTGAGTTTTGTTCAATTTCTCTCGTTGTCTCCAAAAGAAGAATTTGTCCAACTTTGCAGCGTCTACATTATTAAATTGCACCGTTATTCCTTTCCTAAGAAATCTGCTGCTCACCCAAAATTTTGAGGTTTGAGTTTTAGCCTCATGGGAGAATGTTAAGTTTGTTTTATCTCCCGGTGTCATAATTTTTCTTGCATAATTGAGAATAATGGTTCAAAGTCGAGATAAGTAACTTTCCCTCATAACTTTAAGAGAATAAGCCTACGGCTCTTAATTTTTTAATGTTAAGAAATAATTTATTAGACTAAAACTTTGTTTTAAATAAAATTTTTTCCTAATTTTTTATTAAGTTCCATCTAGAAAATCTCGATAAAAACTTCTTTTAAGTTTCTGGAGAATGTATTAAGAAGTTACTCCTTGTTATTCAATTGCTCATTTATAAATAAGTTTCTGTTTATGAGCAACTTTTTCTACTTTCTTTATATAAGAAGCGAAGTATAATCTGCATTGCAGTTGGACCGCCTAGGGCGATTGGATGGTATAACCATACATAATGGTAAACAGACCAAGAACTGAGTTTTTTATGCCCTCGTACTTTTTCTGTCTCCAGAAGTTTTGCGACTTTTTAACTTCAACGAACTCAAAGATTTTTGATAACCCGAAGTAGTTCTGAGACGTATCTTTTAAATTATATCGAACTTATAAGTTTTTGATTTTCTTAAGTAGTTCTGAGTCGTTATTTTTGATACACAATCCCATTCATCTCATCAAAGCATTTCGTAATGATGTATATTTATCAAACGTTTCATTCTACATCCTCTCTCAAATGAAATTAGCGTCCGGATTCGAATAATACGGAATAGAATAGCGAAATTTCCGGGATAAATTTCAACGGAAACTAAATACCAGCCGTATTTTGTTTGTAATTGAATTCCGCGGAATATTCATTTCCGGCATCATTTTCCCAATTCTTCGTTTTGGCCATCCATCTCGTTTTCTAAAATCAAATTATTTTCCGGTTCCGTCGAAAGTTGTGGTTTTTGCAGATTGGTCCTCAATTAGGAAAGCTTTCGAATTACGCGACCGATTGCCCATGCGGTCTGCTCAATCACGGGAATATGATTATTAAGCTTTAGAGGGATGTTAATTACACCCTCCAAAAATATAAAATTGTACTCGGTATTACGAATCCGGCCCTTATTAGTAAAAAATCTGCTGAATCGTACGTGTTATTTCATCCTTTATATGTTTGCCTGTATACTCTCTTTTTTTGAGAAGCTATTTTTGTATCGTTTGTAACCACGATGTTTTTCAAGAGTTATATATTGTCATCGTCATTGACGTCGTGTTATCAAAATTGTAAAGGAATGTTTTAAAAGAGTATGAAGTATTTTTATCAAAAATCAGTGGTGAACTTACCTATATATATATATATATATATAGGTAAGTTCACCTGTATACCTATATATATATAGGTATACAGATATACACATATAGTATATTACGTTAATTGAAAGATTTGAAAAGAATATTTCATAAGAAAGATATAAATACAGATTTATTTCCCATGTAAATTCAGAGAGGGAAGGTTAGACGTTTGATGATATATTCTGCCCTACACTCCAAAGGTCGAACCGATTCTCAAGAAAAATCCAATCTGTTTTCCCTTTCACCCTGCATTCAAAAAACTCCTTTGGTTACCCACATCCTCTCAGCTTCTGACATAAAGGACCTCGAGCCATCAATACGACTCCTTCCTCTGATTTTCGACAGCCCAAACTCCAATTCTGAGACGCGTTATATTAAATTACCATAATTTTTAGCGGTGTATGCGAACTGCGGAATTATTCAGCGGAGTGTATATTTTCTGAGATAATGGATTCTTTGTATAGAATTGTGAGTGGGAATCGTTTGAGGTTAGAAGATTTAATCAGAGGCTCGATTTGTTGAATAGATTTGGAAAGAGCACGTTCAAAGATACAGCCGAAATTGCGTGCCTATGTTGCTATACAAAGGCGTTCTTACAACGCGAGTAAAGTTGGGGATATAGACGCAAAAATAAAACTCATCTGGAATGTTTTTTTTTCAATACGTGGAAACAGTAAATTAGGAAAGTAAAGTTATGATGATTGGCAACCACTGCCATACGCATTAGGAGGCTTGGAGTGTGTTTATGCAAGTTTAGATTTTCGAGTTGGAAGTTGTACATTGTTCAGTACATGATTATAAATTGATTGATAGAATATAATTTATATCTATATAATATGAATTGACATATGATGTTTGTATGCCACAAATAAGTCGTTAATCCCATAATTGGTTTTCTACGTCAGAAAAGTGGAATTTACGTAATTACAGCCCAAAGTTTCAGTTGCAATTTTAGTTGAGAGGAACAATTCAAACATTTTCTCCTTTCATTTAGCATTGATTTCTTTCAATCCCTTTCTCGAAATTATTTCCCCATATTGATTTATTTTTTCTTCACAGTATCCTCCTTGTATTTTTAAATGAATGTATTTTTTACTTTGATCCGTATTAACTATTTATTTTATAGTTTTTCTCTGCTTCTGTTATTCTAAGTTAAAACGCATTTTTCTCTGTTATTCATCCAATTAAGTTTTTACGTTCCAATTTACCTTCAATACTTATTTACAATATACGAGTTTTTGGTTGTTGTTGACTTTTGATAAATAAGTAACTCACTTCCTTTCTCATCGTCATAGGCCTAGCTACCTCGAACGAGCTTTGCTCACGTTGGATTTGCATGTTAATAATATACAAACTCCACGCTGTTCATTTTGGCGCACATGCTTCCGGCAGCTTCCGGGAAATCCTTGTTATTTCCATTTCTCGGAGCTTGTTATTTTTCTCTTCGTCGTTATTTTTCAATACCGGGATTCCTCCTCAAATGCCAGCGGGAATTCATCGAGCTTTTCTTTATTACGAATTCTTTCGTTTGGCAAAACAAGACCGCGGAGTTTCGAGGTTTCAATTAAGTAATAAAGAAACAGGTGTCGGGTCGTATATTGTGTAGGTGATAATTTTGCGTCTATCTGTATTTTCATCTGACCTTGGTGGAACCGTCACAGTTCTTTGGGTGTGGTATACTTTTTTCACACATTTTATCTTATGTACTTTTCGTGTGGTTTAGTTGATCTCTCCTCATGCATATGCATGCATAAGCGCCTTATCGTGTTTACGCAGGGTTAAAGTTGAGGTGACTTATTATTCTTCATTCTTTAATAATGAAGCACTCATTCTTGAGTATCTTATCTACAGTTAGGGAGTTAATTAAAAAGAAAATACAGTAATTAAAGGATGTATAAAACTGTTTCAAGCTCAAATAATTCAAAATCAATGTACGAGTTACCGTATTTTTAATTTTACGTAATTTTAAGACTTTAATTATCCATACATTTAATTAAATTAATGGTCATTCTATCGTGATTCTAAAATGCAAAATTTTCATACTGGGGATATTACTTAGATATGAAAATTATTATGCCAAATATAAATGTTAATCTTTTTGCGGATTATGCGCGAAAATAATAGATTAAGGATATAGAGGAAAAGTAAATGCATCACTTGACATTTCTAAGAGGAACTACCTTTTTTGGAGGCTAAAATTTCGTTTATTTAATTTTCAGTCGACTTGATTCACTTTTAATTTTTTTAAAATTTTAACAGAAAGTGACTATCTGATTAAATGTATCAATATTAAAAATTTTAATAAGACATGACATCTTAGATAACACAGAGATTCCCTTTTTATTCGTACTTCTATATTATGCATCAAGTAATCTCCTGCTATTACTATAAATTTACCTGCGCTCTTGTAGCGGGATTTTTTCTCTACCGTAGTCTAACACGAGAATTTCTGGAGTTGAAATGTTAAATTGTTTCCAAACGCACATCATATCTTTTCTATTTTAAGTTATTTTTAAAATTATAAATTGAAAATACTTCCTCCTAAAACATTTACTCTGTTTGACAGGAGTTAAATTGAAAACGTAACTCTCCAGTCAATGTTTTCAAATACGTAAGATAAAGGTTTTAAAGGTAGACGTTTCGGCTCTAATGTTTCCGTATTTAACAGACGTGGAAAAAAATTCTGACAATCGTCAGTGGGTTGCTCTCGCAAAATTTAGAGATCCGTATTCAAGCACCGTTCTCGTCATACTATTTTCACGTCCGCTAAATCGTTGTTACATCCGTACTTATCAAAAGTATTTCATCCAATTCATCGTGCAACGTCGGAGAAAAATTCACTACTATTTCCCATTGGATTACTTCGTTTCCCAGATTCACGTCGGAAAATAAAGAACTATAAACTCTACGTGCAAAAAGATCGCTCGCTCCGTAAGCACAGCGTCTGGTCTTATCTCACATCCCAATCCCACCAACCCAACCCACCCCCCCTTACACCCTCCCTTACGATTCGGAAATGCTTTCGCCATCTTCTCCCGAGCACAGTCACATCCATTTCTCTTTCAGAGTCTCGCTAATTGATTGAGGGAACCGCAGTCTCAAGAGCGTGTTTCCTTCCCTGTTTACTCCACTTTCCACTTTCCACTCTCTTCCCATCCACAGATCCTTCACCTCCCGCGAATTTAGCGCATCGTCCTAATGCACGTAGCGGGAAAACATCTCCGGACTCATCACACATGCACTTTCCTCGCTTCTGCACGAGTCAAGAGATGACTCGGAACTCGTAGCAATCTGTTTCGTGGTGTTTATATACACCCCCCTCGATCCTCTACAGTAGATGTTTCATCTATTCGTCTTCCGCCGTTATTAATATCTGCTTTTCCAAGTGGGCTTTTCCTCCGGAATAATAGTCGCTGCAATTGCTACCGAGTCGCGCGTATAAGTTGATGAGTTCGTCACTCGTTCCGCAGCTGTTGTATTAAGGACGTTTTGCGGTAGTTTCTCGGATGGGATTGCTCTCTCTCCTTCTCTCAAGTGGAAGATGTTCTTCTTAAGTGTTGTAAGGGAAGGATAGATCTCGTTTCTAGGTGTTGATGTATTTGCGTACGTCTACGTTTAACGATTGTTTTGCGTTTTGACAGGAGTCAGAAACCTGTACTTAAAATTGAACTGCAGCAATTTAAATTTACTCTGAACATTACATTAAGATCATTGAGATGTAACGAATATATTTGTTGTGAATTTATACATTCATATTGTAAATAATGTATATAATTATTTATTTATTCTATTGCTAAAGGGAGAGCTTTATAAACTAGTAGAAGAACTATGTACTGCCAAACCTTTTACAGCCAACCAGCAAGTACCAAAAAACTACAGTAAATGAATATGGAACCTTAATGAAATATATTACAAATTTCAAATTATTTTATGTATTGGCATAATGTTTACGATCTCAATTTCACTATTCACTAAATATCCGTTTTGCAATATGATTCACTCAGTAAAGCTTCCATTTGTCCCCTTGGATCGAACTCGGGAATCTCCCATCGCGCCTAATTATAAATTCGCTCGTCACATTTTTTTCTCGGGGAATTCTCGGAACGCATCTCGATCAATCGATCGATGCAGGGGGAAAAACGTCGCGAGGGGAATTCCACTTAGCACTCCCAAGTTGCAGATGGCTCCAGTCACGGAATTAACCGCGTTTTCAAGGAGCCGTTTAAAACCATTCTCTCAGATGGGATCCTTCGCAGATTAGAGATATTCTCTCCGATGGAGACGAGTCGGAAAATAGCTCAATCCCATTATCATTTCGACTCCCGCGCATTAGTTTCGTTTTGCTTTTCGCACCGTCGAGTGTAACAGATCTATCCTCTTTCTCTCTCAATCCCGGGAAAGGGGCAATCAAGAGTGTTGATTCGGTTCCAGAGTCGTTTTCGAGATCTCGATCCGTATTTCGTTCGAGAGTAGATCGACCCCCGCGCGCCAGTGGCCCATTCGATTCCCATGTTTCCCGCCGGCGCCGTTCGCGCTTTTAGCCAAGCGTTACGGGAGTTCGGTGAATTATTGTACTGGGGAATGGAACTCGAAGAGCCTTTAGGGATTCGGCGTTTGTGCAGAAAACTCGGGAATTCTGGAATTTCGCATTCACCGCATAGTGCAGTACTGAATGTTATGAAACGTGAGCAGAATAGGTAATGGACTAAAATTTAGTTGCCGTTGGTCATATGGGGTACTAATACTGACTAATATTTAGTATTCATCTCTCGAACTAGAAATTTCTCGCAAATTAAAAACATAAAATAATGCTAATAAATATAATGAATTTATCTATCGTATACCTAGGTATATACTTGTATATATATAACATGATGTACTGGTATGCATATATGCCATCAACTTGGGAGACGTACTTTCCAAAGTCAAGTCGATATTACATCAGTTTTGTTTTACCTTGTTTGTGTTTTTGCTTTTGTTGCAGCATACCATTATATAAGTGATTAAACGATACAGTTTCTTGTTTATTTATTTACTGGTACTTTTCTACGATTCTTTATATTCTTTGGAATTAACGCGTAAAAATAAAATTAAGAAAAGTAATAGACAGTTATTATTACATGATATACTCAAATATTCTCTTCTATATGAATAGAATTACGTATTTTCTCGTAATCTTGTTGAGCTGGTCGTGATGAAGACGTGAGAGGCAGCTTTGCAAAATCAATTGTTTTCTCACATTCGCAAAACCTCTTTCGTTTCCTCATGCTCTTCTTTCACATTAGTTTTCGTCTAACATCATTGTAGCTGGTGTAAAAGAGAGTTATAGTCCAAGCATTTTATCCGCAATGACTGCAACTGCATCATTTCACTACATCTGAAGTCCTTTAAATGTTCCTAGAACTCCATTCTGCGGATGAGAACAGGGAAAAGTACTTATTCCCCACTTTTCTTAGTTGGTTACCAACTGCTTCATTCCGACTTCCTGTTTCGGAAGAACTCTTCGAGTAAAACAAGTGTCCTCACGATTCAGGAGACAATATAACTGAGAGGCCATTATTTTTTCAATTAATTAGTGCAAGTATCCGTGTCTTAAGCTTACGGACCTTAATATAGTTATCAGAGGTTAATTTATGGTTCCTAGGTTTTACTAACGTTTTCTTTTTTTCTTTCAGGTAAGTGCCTTCAACCCAAAGTTGTATCCCCGTTGTAGTTTAGTAAGACCTCAAAAATGCTCACTTAAACTTCGCAGACTGTGGTATGTATGGTAGAATTTGGAGAAATATAGTTGTCTTAATGTATCATTATGCATTCAATGAAGAGTTCTTGAGGCTAAATAGTAGTTGACTCAAGTCTTAGTTTTAAGAATCGCCTTCCATATGAAACAGAAGAAAACCTTTCCAGAACTGCCGGATAGCCAAATAGGTGACTTATTCATTTTTGTTGAGACTAGTCCCGGGTTCAATTTCTTGTCAATCAAAAATTTCTTGTAATTAAAAATATTCTATTGATGATAAAACACAAGGAAAAGAAAAAATTTTAAAATTTATCAATCATGATTCTAAAAATTAGTTTTCTGAATTTATCAAAGCGCTATTACCGTGGTTAATATTTTCCTCTATAAAGAGTAATAACTGATATAGAATGGGTAGGTAAATAGTAATGTAGTGAATAATTAACGTTCCGGTGTATTTAGAACACAAGAAAAATATATTAAGTATATTTGTGTCTTTGAACAAATTAACTCAATGCAAGCTTATGTACCATATATTTCAAATATTTTATCCATATTATTATCTTTCAAATAGCGTGGACACTACTTTATCTTATAGAGTGTTTCTTCAAAAAGATTTAACGATATAAATTGTACCGAGAAAGGTTTACGATTCTTTGATTCCATGAGAGTTCACGAATTCTAGTTTCCTGCTAGTTATGCACCACTCATCACACGTAATTTTTTCTTGAGCTGTTAGCTGAACTAAATTCATTTACATACTTTCTCAACATGATTCTATCCTTCATCTATTTTTTACGAGGAGAACATCCGCACACTTGTACGCGAATAAATTCCAATCGCCAATCAAAGAAAAACGGGTCATCGATTTTTATTTCTACGAGCGGTTCCTATTACGTATCTTAAATAAGTTGGACTTCGTATCGGCATTGCTCATATGTCATCTTCTCGTAAAGGCGTCCGTTCAGAAACGATAAATGAATACTTAGGCGATGTTCTCACTCGTCATTCGATTTATGGTTCAAATCATCGGAAGAAACGTCTCAGTCTTGTTTCTCGTCTTCTCCATATATTCTCGCCTGTCACTTGTCATCGCGATAAGGATGAATTTTCTCGGAAAAATAATCTTCGTCTTCCAGAAAACATTTTCAAGATTGGACGAATAAATCGGCAGTCTCGTTTTTCATCATGCGTTTTTCTTTGAATGCTCAGAAACTGCCGTTTGGCATCGACTGAAATTATGGCTGCTTACGCGATTCGGTTCTTGCGTTAAGGATACCAGTTTTTAGCTTCCATTATTTATCTAGCTATCAACCTGAAAGCGAATTCTTACGTAAATGTACTTCTTTTTTGCGTCGTATATTTATCTGAAGATGTATTTTGTATCACTTTAAAAGGAAATCGATTTTTGGCTGAAAAAGTTCATCGTTGGAAGCTGAATCTTTAAATTCTGGTATCTTCTGGAAGTTTTTTAATTAAAAAATAATTGAAAATTTACACGAAATTGGTATATTTATTGATGCAATATACTGAAAAATGATATGATCAATCTGGAATAACTTATTCCGTTAATGGCCAAGATTTACGAAAAAATGTCAAAAGGAAGTTAGATCTAGAAAACGAAGTGATGTTGAAGGAATTTATTCTTTAATAATTTCATTTTAGAGAAGCTAAATACTCTTTTACAAGCGTAATATCGTATTTATTCGATTCGCGATTGGGTTTTAACTCCATTTATCGCTCGAATTTCAATTTAAATTTACGCCTTTCATATCCGGAACTCACATAAAGTTCACATCGTTTATTAGGCAGTTCTTGGAACTGGCATGGTGTCGCAGCGAAGGAAAATAAATTACAGAAGATAGCGTTTGACATTGGACGTCTGGCAACTCCTCACATAAAGGAAATTTACTATGCGTTTGCTGATATCGAAAATTTCAAGCTCTTTTATTTCTTTAGCGAGCGGGTCGTTAGGAGAAAAACTCCCCGGGAGCTCAATTCAATTTACTCCGCTGCTTTCGATATCTACGTCCCCATTCCTTTAGGTAACGACTCCTCTACTTTCCACTCCAATGCTCAGGATCTCTGAAGCGTTCATTCTCTCTCCAGTTTTCCTCGTTGCATCTTATCGTTCCTCCACTCCGAATCTCGTAAAATTTTCCCCGGAATTCTCCTCTTCTTCCCTTCACAATAAAAGAATAATCCCCCTCTTTCATTCCAGTATCATTATCCTCTCTCCTTACTCATTCTCTCCTTTTCCGATCTTCTCTCTCTCTCTCTAGCTCTCCAATCTCTCAACTCACTCCGCTAATCCGTCGTCAGATCCCCCTTCTCTTTTTAAACATTTTTCACAACATTCCCTCTGCCTATATCGGATTCTTAAACTCAGCGGTCCCATACCGAGACCTTGCGGTACGCTCGCGCGCAACCTTGGAGGGATTCTAATTCATTTGGTGCTCTTAGGTCGGTGAAATGTGCTGTGCCTCTGGCATAAGAAAGTGGTCTTTGTTGGACCTTCGCAATCAGCGAAAGATCTGCTTTATTCGGAGGACTCGTGTTTTTTTTATTTATCTTCCCCATTGTTTGCAGTTTGGCGCAATTATTGTTCCGTGTTTCGGAGTTTGGATTAATCAGTTGGGCTGGGCTGTACCGGGTGGGATATTATATCTGGGTTTTTTTGCTTAAGGGTGAGATATTTTACGTGTTTTTTATACTTATGAAGAAGTGCGTAAGCGTTTATTTCAACGCATATTTATGTGATATTGTATTATATACAGCGATGTGCTTCTCGTTTAATTTTTTCTAACGATATTTTTTATTAAAGTTGAAAGTATTGAATATTTTCATATTTAAAGGAGATTTGATTACTTGATACAAATAATTGAAGTAAGCGTAATTTTATTCAACTAAAATGAAATAGAAGACAGAATACATTATCGTATTTTAAAATTTATTTAAAAAATTTATGAGAATTACGCAATTTTACTAGTCATCAGTTTTAATCTATATATTTGTGATGGAAATTATTTCTTCGAAGAATATCTATTTGATACGAGTACAAACCCTTTTGGATGATATTTTAGTTTTCTATCGCGTTAATTTCAAGAACGGGCCAGTTTATAGAAAACTCTTAAGGATTATGTTTCAAATAATTTATTGATATTTGGGAAGTGAGCAACTTTTGTTGTAATCGTAATTCCTTGTTATTTTATCCTAAATGGGTGACAATAATTCATATTACATACTAATTTTTGTAATGTAATTTTCCATTAATTTTGAGGATATAAAACGGAATAGAATTAGAATCTTTTGGAAGGGTGCCGTTATAGATTTTCCATATCCAGAAGTCCCGTGTTCGAACCCCCATTTCTCCAATGACCACGTGCGTCCAGACGCCCACGCTCTTGTACCCGCAGTTCAATCTCTAGGAGATCTCTTTTCAGCAGGAAAAAAAGGCGAACATCCTGTGCACGCACCTCGAGTGGCACGGTAGTTAGAATGGCATCTCGGGCTTCGAACCCGGTCCGGATAAGTGAAAAATATAACAGGCTGAAGAGAGGGAGGCAAGGAAGGCTCTCGTTCACAGTGCGTACTCGAGGTATGAATTGCGAAAGAGTGCAAGATTCATGGAAGAAGGGGAGATTTTCCCCAGGTTATAAAACCGGGAAAAAAAACTTTGTGGAGTAGAGGTTTGGAGAAGGATAAGGTATGTTTTTTTTCGGGCCCTGGGAGGTTGGTATTTTTTCTATTTTTTTTCACGTGACGCGACACACCAGGGCTGACTCTTGCATCCCCTTCGAATGAAATGTGCAGGCGGGGGTGAAATGCGTGGTGAAAGGGGGTGGAAAAAGCTGCACAGGTAAAGATAGGCGCACGGATTCACCGGGGAGGGTGAAAGGGTGACTTTAAAGTCTCACTTACGGTTAAATTGTCAAAAGGATGGATCGAGGGATGAAGGGTTTTTGGTTAGGGGATGTGTTTTGTGATAGGTCAGGAGGAGGTTTTGTTCGTCGGAAGTGAAAAATATCGGAAATTTTGGGACTTATAAGTACCAAGTCGATTTTTATTTATTTTTTGGAGGATTTTTTGTTATTAAAAATTTCAAGGGTTTAAATTTAGTTTATTCATGTATTTAAGGGCTAAAAATAAATGATAATATTATTTTTACTTGATGTAAATTTAAACATTAACGTCTGTGTACCTGCGAAGAAAATAGAGCAGGTGTGAGTCTCTGTTATTTATTTTATGTATGCTATTTTTGAGTTCTCTTCTGCCATTATAGTATTTTCTTTTAAGATAGTTTTTCGTAAGAATTACGAAATAAATTACGTATTAATAATTCTAAATGATTTATAGCAGTTTCAAAATAATCGAATTTATTTTGCTACTTCAAAGTGTCAAGTTAATTTTTATGGATAGGGGAGGATCTTTAATCGTAAATTCGGTTGAAGGTATCGGTGATCTTATGAGGAAGGTGATTGATGGAAATTTTTATAAGAAAACTTTTTTAGATGAAATTGAGACTTCGAGGTCTCATCATACATCAACATCCCTCGGGAGCGCCAGAGGAAAAAAAGTTTTCGCTGAGTGGGAGGATGTTTTTAGATCCAGCACACGAATTTTTCCGAGAATCGAAATTTTCATCGGACGCAAATGAAATGGTTCGATAAATCTCTGTTAATACGCGAGAGGTAAAAATCTCGTACGAAGATGCACTCTTACACTTTTTAAAAGAGGCGGATTTTAATTAAGTATGAAGGAAAGAAATTGAATCTAACGATGCTCGTATCGTAAGTGTGCGTGAATGGATGATGGATAAACGGGGCACCCTTGTGTAGTGAAAGGGTTCCGGATTATGTCGGACCAAATATCAGGTGACTAGCATAGGCGAGGGAACGCCCGATCTAGGACTATTTAAATGAAGGGTGAAAGTGCCAAGTATGTAAGATTCATTCGAATTATAAATTTCCGAGGAAATATTTTGGTTTTAATATTATATATAGGTTCTTATGTTTTTATATTTTCCTGAATATTTAGTCTTCCCAAGTTTTAATATTACGTAGAAATAATTTCAAGTAGAATATTCTATTTATAAATACGTGTGTCTTCTAAATATTACTTTTGAGGCTAGTATTTTACTCTTATTTGAAGTAATTTTTGATATCGTATATACTCAACCACTGTTATATTAATAAATTATTTGTAATAAGAATTGATTGAGTGCCTTCTATCAAAAGAATATTAAAGAAAAATTGGAAGATAATTAAGTCTTCATCTTAAGGGTATTTATTTTCAGCTTTATTACGACTTGACCAAAGATTTTAACGAAAAATAATTAGAATTTAATATAAAAACGTACCCTTTCGGGTTATCGGTTAAATATCTATCGGTTGAAGCATCACTTGAACGAATAATCGTTTCAAGAGGTCCTCAGGATCTCTTACGGAAATTTCCCTCGGGTGTATGGTCCACGGGCGAAGAACCATCTCATGGGTGAAACTCCCTGGAAAGGAGTGACGCAGTGCAACGGAACGGGGGAACTTTTAAAAATCCAAACTTACGGAACAATAGGAATAATGAAGTCTTTAGGAAGAGCCGGAGGAATAATGGAGTGCCTTCTCAACAGGGAGAGACGGAGGCAAATTTAGAGAAGACTTGAGGATAGAAATAAGAAGACTGCCGTTATTTAAACATGGATGTTAATTCCCAAATTGAATACGGCAGAGTACTTCGTTATTCCGAGCATCAACTCGACTCGCCGTATTTTCAAAAGTGAATGGAGTGGGATGCTAATTATTCAGCTACTGGACCAAGAATTTTGGAAATTTTAAGTCGTTACGACGTAATGCTCCGCTTCTTTTAAATTGGGACACTCGAGGTTTTTTTTAAGCTCCGGGTCCCCCCGTTACGCCCCCCCCCCCGGTTAAACATCCTTGTTAAAGCGTATGAATACATTCACTCACTCGGTACACATTTTGTTCCGGGGGAATTTTGTTATGCACGTTCACGAGGTACACGCGTCAAGAAGTAGAATTTTTTCAAATTTATATTCGCCTGTGTTTTATTTTTCTAGCGGATGCATTTTTGTCGTTGCGACATTTTTTTTAATCGTCGTATGCGATCCAAACACTATGTATCATTGGGATTTTAAAAATACGCACTTTTAAATGAGTGAGGATTTTCGTGTCGAGCATAAGTTTTGATCCCGCTTCTATGTATGAAAGTATTTACAAGATAATGGTATGGTTATAAATTTCACTCAGTTAAGCTCAATTTCTGAACCAGTATAATCTTTTATTAATATTTTTTAGCATTCTTGTATAATTGTTCTTGTAATATTGATAAGCATTCTAAATGTGTTCTTTTATATTTTTCTATGTTGAAATGTAATTTTAAAAGGCGAAACGAAAAATAGATAGAATGAACTTGGAAACTAGAATAAAGTGTTTTGAGTCCCAATATTCAAAATGATCCTTTTCAGTGTCCTAGTTGAAATCTCAGCTTTAATATATTGCTCAAATTTACCTTTAAATCCTAAAATCATAGTCGACTACTAACAATAAACGTATCCACCTGTTTAAAGGTAATTAATGCTTGATACAGGCACAGCAATTCAGCGAAAGTACGGTTCATCCGTAAGGGCTGTAAAGAATAAAGTGAATAAAGACAAAAGGGTAGGCAATAAATATCGTGCATCGTCAGTGAAAGTCACCCCGATAAATGTCACGTAAAAAAAAGGCATTCACGACGAAGACAATGACTTCACGATCTCTAGAACCTTTACCATTTAAACTCTTCAACGGTAATAGCTCATTCGAAATAATTGCGTACATCGAAGCACGGTTGTCGCGTGAACGTGATAACGCTCCAAAAAGAATCGAGCAAAGTGCAGAGTACGCCCATTATGCGCGAACATTCGGCAGAAGCCCACGAACGCGAAAAATTCCGCGAAAAACGAAAAATTTCGGAGAGTCATTGTGCCCGTGACATTTAGGCAGGCCCATCGCGTCGCCATGAAACCTTCGGCGCGAAACTCTCTTTTGTTTCTCCCAACTCCGCGCCCGCCATTGTAGCTTGTAACAACTCCTGTCCGCCTGATAGCTTTGTGTCTCCCTTTTGTCGACATTACGCTACTTTGTCAGTGATAAAAGGCTCTGCAGCACTGGGGTCGTGTTGCAGCCTGCAATGATAAGCACTGGGAGTTTTTAAAGTGCCTTCCTTCTCTAGGAGAGCAGAGGAAAGGATACGTAACGAGTGGAATGTGCCTTTGAGGATTACACGAGAGAGTATTTTTATAATGTTCATCAAGGTACTCCTATGGGAAGGCGGAAATACGCTTTGCGTGTTAATGATTCCAATTCCTCTCCCTCCAATAAGGGTATTCATTTCATTCTATGTGAAACTGGAGGAGGTAACCCTCGTCTATTTCCTTTTAGCGCAAATCAGCGGTTCTCAAAGGAAGACTATTGGTCACCAGGGAGTTCTCGGGACGTCTACGCTGGTCGATTTTATCCTCTTTGTCCATTAGGTCAGCATATGAATATATTCCGATGCCAAGTTTGTTTTAAAGAGGAAATTTTGGATGCGTCTAATGGCTTAGGATCCTTGGTTTCGGGTATTAATTCTTTAATACTTTGATGTTTATTTGCTCTCAGGATACTTACGATATGGAAGGTGTTCTTATAAAGTTATCACGCACGTACTCGTCTAGGGTCGTAACAATTCATTCGCTTTAACAGCTTTGGATAAGGAAGAAGGGCATTTTGGCCAACGAAGTGAGTTAATTCATCCTCTCTCAATATTAATGTGTTGATTTAACCAGGAATCTTCGTACATCGGTATTCAATATTTTAAAAGGAATAATATAATTTCATTTTCAAAAATATAATCGACTGTGGCAACATAGATGGAGAGGAAAATTTTGTAGTTAATTTTAAATATTCTATCTAATTCTTAAAGAAACAGCTGAATGTGTATACAATGATTATAGATTATTGTTATTGAAACACTATGGGAAATTTAGAAATCTACTTTGTAAACTGCGAAATATTTTCGTCCGTGCATTAATATCTTCCCATGATTAAGTTTCTGAATATCGGTGAACAAGAAAATCAATAGATGCTACGTTATATTTCTTAAATAGTTTTTACTTGAGGGATAACGATAAGCTATAAACGCCAGCCTCACAGATAAATTATATTTCTTCCTTACAATGTCCATAAAATTCAGTGTTGATTTAAATTTTGAATTTGATCCCAAGTATTATATATCTCTCCGAAATATATCGTCTTTCAAATCTTTACATTTTAATTTATTTTCGTTTTTATCCTTGTGGTGTATTACAATATCCACCGAGCAGTTGGGTTTTTACCAGAATTAATTTGTATCGTTTTTCCACCGAATTTCAGTGTCACTCACGCCAGGTGAGATTTTTTTGAAATTTGGAAGTATCGCTCCCGCGCGGGAATTCTTCTTCGGTCCCTTGTAATTTTTGAGGGTGTGAAGAGGTACTTAGAGAAATAAGTTTGAGAAGGACGCTTTCGAACATTGACCTGCAAACCCAGTGAAGACGGTGTTAATTCGCGCGTTGTTTTTCAGGTAAATGAAGATGTTGACATGAAAACATCTTCATGAAAAGTAGAGGTTTTCTTCTGAAACTAAATTTCTAGTAAGAGATTATTTGTTTCGTTCAGTCTTGCGAACTTTAAATAATTCTACGCGTATACGTATTGTCAATGGAACTAGATCGAAGGAAAGTTTTCATAAAACATATGTATCTATTTATTGGCATTTAAGTCAAATTTGAAATAACATATGAAGAATGAGGGACTAGATACCCGTACTAGAATTTTATTCAGTTACGATTAATTATGAATTATAGTATTAAAATAAAATGACGTTCTTTTATATAATTATAATAATGTCATCAATTTCAAATAGCATATAAAGAATAAGGGACTAGATAAACGTCATATATATCTTTTGTAGTAACGAATAATTATGAATGATAGTATTGAAATAAAAACATCATGTTCTTTTATATAATTATAATAATTTCACAGTAACTAACTCGTTACAAAATTTCCACTTTTCTTCTTACGTGTAAGGAAATGTACAGAGTTATTGTAGTTTTCGTCGCATCTGTGTGTAGGGAAATATCGAACTGTAACGACTCTAAACGCTCCATTATTCCTCAGCAGCACAAACAACGGGCAAAGATGTGAGCGTTTTAACACGCCATACTTCGTTTCTCATCGCTGTTTCCTTCAGCGGTCTCTGAAAGCTCCCTAATGTATTAATAACTCACCATTAAATGTTAGGGTTCTAATGCAAAGGCGCTTGAGTGGCTTCTTTGGGGTGTGACATCAGGCGTGAGAGAAAGCATACCTCATGTTGGTTTGTACCCAATCATATCTACCATGCTTCTTTGGGTTTCAGCGCCTTCCAGAAGCACTATCCACTGTGTTCCTTTTGGTTTGAGAAATGTGACTTTGTCGGGTTTGGTCGATTTTCTTAACTGCAGCATCCATTTTTTTGGTTCTTTATGTTATGTTTCATATCATGCTGTGGAATATATCTTTTCCAATATATTACACATATGAGGACGTACTTTAAAACTAAGTACGGAGTACAATAAGGCGAACTGTGATACATATTATGTACCTATGATATTAAAAATACCGCCCCTTTTTGTCTACATGGTTTCGAATGGAAGAAAAGTTCGAAATACAAAACTTTTGTTTCTTTTTTACCATTTGATACCTAGCACACTTTATTCGTGGTAAATTCATGCGTGTTTTTTTCTTGTATTAGAAGCTCAACCTGATTCTGAGTTGCTGATATTACTTTGATGGAGTGTACATATTGTTTAATCTATTTTTGAAATAAGTTTTTAATACTGAATGATACTATGCCTTTGACCGGTTGGAACTTAATTTGTTACGTAACTGAACATCCGAAATATTGATAAAAGTATGTAGTACTATAAAAAAATTTATCCATTAAAAGACATGAAAAGGTCATCCTAACAAGCCTCCCTATTTTATCAACACGCCAAAGAAACGAGGTTTTAGTTTCGTCCGCACAGATAGAGCCTAAAATCGGGCAAGATTAGCTTCGCCAGATGTTGTTTTAGGTTAGGATAAGGTTCCCTCAAAGGTCTACAAAAGGCCAAATCGAAAGTGAAGTTTTAGGCTTGGATAATCTCCCAACTTCGCTACCCCACGCGGTACAGGCACTTAACGCTGTCCATCTGCATCCCTGCGTTTCATCCCCCACTCGTTCTAAGCGGATGAACGTCTAGGAAATCCTAGGTTATGGCTCTCTTGCAGACAGGCACACGCGACCGTTCAAGTCTCTACCAAAAACCCACGCCACACGAAGTCAACAGCTCCGAAAAAAGAAAGGGAGTCAGTCGCAGGAGAAAAGGTTGCAATCGGTGTCGATTGCAAGGGAAGCCAACGGGGGAGAGGGGTGGTTGGCCATGCACACATCCCGAAGGCAGCGCAGCGAGTCCAAAAGTCGAATGCGTCCCCCCCCCCTCCCCAGAAGGTTAGTTGGGGGTGTCGCTTGCACAAGTGGAGTTGAGTTCCACCCCCTCCAGCGGAACCCCATCTGTTCCCCTTTCGCAGGGGTGGGGTAAATCTGAATGGGCAGTTCGGGGGGGTAAGGTACTGCGGGGGGGGGGGGAGCACGGATAAAGGGTCTCGTAGATGCAGCCGAGAGTAGGAACGGAGAAGCAGGCAAGGCTCGGTTGACACGTAGGGCGTCGGGAGGGTGCAAGTCACAATGCCGGTTACCATGGGAACGCGTCGAGACGGCTCGTGGATGGAGTAGCAGCGCCTCCCGACGGCCGGAGTGTGGGTCACACTCGTTTCACGGAGGGGCGTCGGGTAGGGAAAATTTTCCCCCCCGGTCGATTCAGCGACGGCCGTAAAGTTTTATGTGTTGAGGAGCGCGCGAGGGGTGCGTGGGGAAACGCGATGGTAGGGAGTCTTGGAGTGCCCAGAACGTCCCACGTTTACCCCACTCCTTCGGTGGGGTTCTGGAAGGCTGGAAACAACAATGCAATCGCTCGGATTTTTCCCCTGCCATGAGGGAAAAGCGTTGGTTTTTTTCAGCGGGAATTCTGTTTCGTTCCACTTCCGTCATGTGCGGACCCACTTGCCTATTCCTAGGGAGTTCCGTTTTTTTGGTGGGTGCCCCCGTAGCCTAGTCAGTGCGGTGGGCTGTTCGATATTTCAGGCGTCTCGTTTGTTTGGGTCTTCCGCGGCTTTTTTGGGTGTTTTTATGAAGTGTTGGCAGTCCCTCGGCCGCGCTAGTCGACTGATATTTTAGAGAGACGTTTTTGGTGGGGAAATGTTAAAGAGAGGTTTTCTGCGTTGAGTCGGAGTTTTTGGTTGCAGCGCTGTCTTGGGGGTGATAGGTTGGATATTGAAGGGCTGTGCTGGATCAAGGGGTAGCGTCTTAAATGCTGTAGGACTTTTCTTTGAAGCTTAGTGCCTGGCTGTGTTTAAATGCCATATTTTGTGCTGAAGAAACAATGTCGATCTCACAAATCTTTTACATTTATGAAAGAAATACAAGGTACTTTGAAGCTTAGCGCCTGGTTGTGTTTAAATGCCATATATTGTGCTGAAGAAACAATGTTGATCTCACAAATCTTTGAAATTTATGAGAGAAATACAAGGTACTGAGGAAGCTTGATAAGCCGGATCAGGTCGCTAAATAAGTTTTACGGAAGATACAGTCAATTTATTTGTTTTGTAAAAATCACTCTTCCAAATAAGGTAGAGTCATAATGATTACACTCCTAGATATAAGTTTAGCTGTATATTTAAATGTAGTTAAAATTTATTGGTAGCAAGATTAGTTGATAATATTTTCGTGATAGAATAGAAGTGAACCATTTAGTTTTTGTATCCAAAATAACTGTTACTTAACGGGTATAAGAAAACTCATGATCGAAGCTACTCTTCATATAACTTGAGGATTAAGAATTAGCAAATATATAAAAGATCAAGGAGGCATGTTTCTGCGTCTAGCCTTTAGTTTATCTTGACGTTTCTATAGTAATTTTCTTCCTTTGAAGAGTCTTAAATCATGGTTTCTGTATAAGGTGAATAATGAAGTCCTTACAAAATTTGGCAGTGTTTCTACAAACCTCATTTTTAATCACTAATGTTTCTATACTTTAGCATATACTTAGATTGAATGCTAGTATTTTAATATAGTATTTTCGATCGGAAAGCCGCAGATTAATTGAAATCACGTCTGAGTTGTATTTAATTGTACAATAAAAAGTTTGTTTACGTAGGAAAATATGGACTATTAGAAACTCTTCTACGATGTAACTGATTCACAATTTCATCGAATCCCATTTCGATAAGTAACATTTCAGAATAAAGAAACTTTTGAATACAATATTTCGAATTGTCCTTTACTTTCTAGTTTTTGTTACTTGTGATGACTCTCCCGTCAAATATTTGGGTCCAATCGATTTTTGCAACCCGAGACGGGTGCATCACTCTCGTCTCCATATTTTTGTGCACGGACAGCACCTTTCGAGTAATCTCGCTCCAAGGAGGCGTCTGCTCTTGAAATTACTTTTGAGCTTGGTAGATAAGATGAGAATTTTAAATAAATTAGATGAGATTAGCGCATATCCTTTCATTTAGTTTACTGTTAAATAAGATGAAAGTATTTTGCTTATGCTTTTTCATCTTCTTAATCCGTCCATGTTATTGCTTCTTATATGGTCTATCAGGGAATGTAATCGATTCAAGAATGATATTTCTCTCGAGTGTTAAACTATTTAAAGTCCTTGTTTGTTTACCAATCCTCGGACGTTAAGATCGTCATTAAATTCAAAAACACGCGAACGCGCATTCCAATCAACGGCATTCTTAGATTAGAAAGGAATGCTCGATGGCTACTTTCCCGCTATTGATTGTTTGTTTACGATAGCCTTGGTATTCTTTTCCGAGTATTATCGCCTCATCATCGGCAACCCTCTCCAGCAGGTATTTGGTGTCTTGCCATGTTTTTATATCGTTTACTCCTCCCTCTCTATCAACATACCTTCTAAACTTGGTACGTTCTAATCTTAGTACGTACTTATTATATTCCGGTGAATCTACTCGCCGTGTGACGTTACTGCCGCGATATTTTTTATCCTGTTAATACACATTTTTAGAGGAAACTCAAACTAATATTATGATTTTCGGAGCCGTTTTTAGACTGCACATTTTCCTTGTCGACTCATCCTTCAAGTTTCCATCTCTAGTTTTACACGCATTACTCTAATAACCAAACTTCGTGTGTATACTGTCTTAGCTTTCTGATTATATTACAGGGATTACGATGTATATAAACAAATAATTAAAATTTAAGTGAGTTTAAAATTGCTTTTTATTGAATGACTCAACTGACAATGAGAGTAACATTCGATGAATACATGATGATATAGGAATCTATAGGCGATAGTAGTATTATAATTAATTGATATATTTTTGTTGTATAGCTTTGGTTTGGTATTATTTGTTATTTTTTGATCTTGATTTAGGAATATTAGGTAAAGGAAGCCGTTCACGTTTACTCTTTTGTTCATTTCAGTTTCTGTTGCATACATTTTTTCCATCCTCTCATAAAATATTAAAATTGAAATAGTATAGAAATGATTGAATTTGAGTTGATTGAATGATTTGAATATGACTCTTGAAATGTGAAATCGCATCCAAAAGAAATTAAAATAGATCCTACCTCATTCGGTAATTGGAACGGTTCTGTTTATTATTTGGTATTATTTACAATTTATGAAATTAATATACTGTACGCGTTAGCTCGAGGCTTACTCGTTTATATTTTATTCTATACATTTCCGAATATCAAATTTATTACGCACAAATTCCACCACAATTAATTCAGATGGAATGTTTTGAAATAGTTTTGATCTCAATTGAGTTTGAATTTAGAGCGTTTTTGTTTATTATTTGATATTAGTTGGAATTTATGAAATAAATTTATCGTACGCGTCAGATCAGAGCTTGCTCGCTTAAATTTAATTCCACGAGTTTCCGAATTTCATCGATGTATTTCGCGCAATTCTACCGCAATTATTTCCGATCGAACGCATTTCGTAAGCAGTAATAATATTCTCAATTGTATTTCGTTCTAAAATTCCTCTCCGAAATTCACCAATCGCACGTAATTCCGCTTTCATCCTATATAAACAACCGCTAATTTATTTTATAATCGCAAACAGGGAGATCCCCGCGAACGGGAAACATTAGCAGCCCTGAGAACCAAGTCCCGGATTGTTTAATTTTCCCGACAAAAACAGCTTCGGAATTAAATTTCGAACGGTTTAATTACATTGCCATCGATTCAAATGTCATCAATTCGTTCGTCGAAGGGGAATTAATCACGATGATGACCTCTCCTTTGCGGGTGGTCATTAATCGGATTCCGCGGCATTATTTACGCGACGGAGTAATTTTTTCCTCCAGTTAACCGTAAAATAAAGCAGCGAGATCTCGGGGGAAATCCGGAGCTTAAAACGTCACTTTCAGGTTAAAAAAGTTCGTGGCAAATGGGTCGGGTAAAGTCGTTGATAGGTTGGAAGTACGTGGGAAAATGTGGCTGGTAATTGTTCGTCGGGATACGGCTCTCGAAGGAGCTCGAATATGATGTTGTTTTGATTAAGATAGGCTTAGTTTTTCATATGCCTATCTTTTAAAAAGTTAATCATATTGTTATGCGAGGGAGGACAAGTTATTCAGTGCAATGAGGCTCTCACAGTGGGTGGACTTTTTAAAATTTTAAGTAATGTTACGTAATTTTGTATTTAAATTTTAATGAATTCAATTTTTTAATGTGCTATATTCTCGGAAGAAAGAAGGTTGGAAAATTAGAAAAAAACTCTGTTCCAATGCTGATAAAGGAAGGATGTAATTGTATATCTTTTCTTAAATCTTGTTGAAGTTTATCATAGAGAAATAAAAATCTTTATCGTAGAAATGAGTGTATCACTCAATTCTACGATAGTCATCGTCGTCGTCAGGGTTGAAAGAGAAAATTTCAGCTGAGGTACTCGCATGACTGTTTAAATTGAAGATTATTCCCCTCCATTAAGATAAATTAAATTGGACATATGTGAAACGTGATTGTTTCTCGATTAAAGTTTAATTGTTCGATGTACAGCAGGTATGAACTTTGAGGGATTGTTGTAAATAAAAGGAAATACTATCTCCTAAAATGATAAGTTTATGATATGCTCAATGTTTTGTTTACATTAAGTGGAATGGTATCGTAATTTTAAAGGAATCGTCTTTTGTGTAATTTCTAAGGGTTTCACTTATTTTTTATTCAATACGAATTAATCTTGAAGTATGAAATCGTTCTTTCAACCAATTTATTAAATTAAAAGTTATTCGGCTTTCATGGTGGAATTTTTTGGGATTTTATCGTGCATAATAAGACCTAAAGTGGTTTCTCATCCTCCCAAAATTATCGAGTTTGAGAGATGTGTTAATAAGTTTCGTCTCTGCGGAACCATATAAGATGGTCTAAGCACATTGATCATATGAAACTTAGAACCTTTTATAGTCCACGTAAAAGAAATGTACGAAAAAATTTAATCATCAGAGTGTTGGGAAACCGAAATCCAATTCCATCCGCACACAATCCAAAATTTGTAAATGAACCGAATCTTCCAACCAACGTCTTCACTTTTCAGCCGTTTTTCGTAACGATTCGGGTGGAATAATCTCAAATTCGCACTGTGATGTAAGAAAGCCCATGAAAGGTTCCTCACAACGACAAGAAATCCCCATTTCTCAGATCCCCTACCTTCAATTTCGTTATTAAAATTTCCGAGTCGATAAGAAGAGAAAAAACGTCACCTGCTCCACGAAGCTTTAAAAAAAAAGCTTCCACTACATCTCCCACTTCGGCGAGGATTCGCAGCTCCATCCGACATCCATTTTAATTTAGTCATCGGACCTTTTTGCCCATTGTGACGCATCTTTGATGTACGACGTGTCGACTGTCTTTTTTTATAGAGGTACGAAGCATTTGCAGGCACTCTCTCTCTCCCTCAATATCCAGAGTTTTATGGCCTCGTATCACATCGGCACTCCGCCGAAATTAAAGTTCGACACCATAAAGATTACGGCGATGAACTTTTATAACCCACTTTCCTTCATATATTTATACGGCGTTCATTGTGCGCGATATGAGGATTTCTCTCGGACAATACCATTCTTTGAGGAGCTGGCTGGATATTTTTTGAGTTTTTTTCACTCTCCCTTTCTCCGAAGCTTGTGATTACTTAAGAAAGAGAGAATTTTCGATCGGAAATTCATTCACTCGTTTCTGGTTTAAAAGCGGTGGGTTTTTTTATTTTAAGGGCTTTTTTCCCGCTGAGAAGGAGCCCTTGTTTTGACGCATTCGGATTACGTCGTCTGTTGATATTTGTAAGGGTAAAGAACCGTGACGTTGTAAGTTTTAGTTCCGATCGGTTTACGGTTTAATTGATTGGAACCGAATTGTAGTTCGTTACTGGTTTCTCCTTCCCCTAGCGTTAGGTAGATTGCTTTCTTTCATTTGTCTTCAGAAATGTTTCGGATTAGGTTGTTTTTTGCCATTTGTGTATAAAACCAATGTATTTGAAGTATTATTGTTGTTTCTTTCTCAAATTCAACCCAATATTTTGCCGTTTGGATCTGTTTTTAACTGTGGCTTCCATTTGGTTTAATTACGTTTTCTCTACGTTCCTTGAGTGAAAGAATTTCAATGAGGATGTTCGAAATAACTAGATTTGTTTAAGGTTATTAAATCCTAAATAACTTAAGGAACGAAGGAAAATCACCACTGCGGTATGTTCGGGATATATGGATAATCTATACTCTCGTATGATCGTTATAAAAATTTATTTGGCGATTTACTACCAACTAATTTTCAACTACGAGTGTACATGTAGATTTACCTGCGGCAATGCGATCGTGAATCCAAGTTTTTCTATATTGTTTTGTTGTAAAATATTTGAATAGTCTCATAAGTTAGATGTGAGTGTAAAAGAATTTAACCGTTGATTAAATTGAAAATCTAATGGAAGGCAGTTAAATAAACGTAAAAATTTATTCAAGAAATACCTAATACAGTGGTACCTCGAGTTACGAGCAGCCCGACATACGAGATTTTTGAGATACGAGCTGGAGCTCGGGCCATATTTTTGTTTGAGATACGAGCCCAAATTCGAGGTACGAGCGCAAATTCGTGTTTCCGGAGCGTCTAGCTAGTTGGTGCGCTGGGTCGAGCATCATCCGAGAAAATCTCTCACTCACTCGCACGTGTTACCCGCTTGAATCGAAGTGTATCTTGTGCACTGTAATCATTTTTGCGTGATTATTGAACTTTTTTTTACAGCGCAGCCAAGAAAGCAGAAACAAGTGATAGTTAAATTTACGTTAATGATAAGGTTAGTTTCAGTTTAAAGTTAAGAGCATTGTTTAAAGTATTTTCTTTTATTTGAAGTAAATAAAGTATTTGTTTTAGTTTAAAGTAACGAAAATAGTTTTAAGTTTTAAAAAAAGCGTCGTTTACGTATGGTTCTAGAGTGCCTACACTCCTTCCCTCCTTCTCGCCGTTAAACTTCGTTAGTCGAGCTTGTCCTTCACCAAAGTAAGACTATTATTCTAAATAACTCTTTTATTTCTTTGCTTCATAATTTTGTTACGTATTTGTTAATTATACATGTTTATTTTTTAATTAAAAACTTATCTTTATTCATAATTTACAATATTTTGGGAATTTTTCATTGGTCCGGAACGGATTAATGACATTTTCATTACTTTCAATGGGGAAAAATGATTCGAGATACGAGCAATTTGACATACGAGCAAGGTTACAGAACGAATTAAACTCGTATCTCGAGGTACCACTGTACACTGCTAATGCATGGGATCCTTAGGTTAGGCAACCCGCCTCTCTTAAAAGCGTTTCTCATTTTCCTTCAGAAATTTTGATTTTTTTTAACCACGATATCTAATCTTATCATGCAAGCAGCGGATGCAAACAGATTAAGTAGATGTTCTATGTTTGATTTAAGCGAATTTATACTCCAAAATGCCGATTTTTGTTGGCTATGGAAAGAGGTGTTTGATCAGATGTTCTCACTGTACCTGTTGAGAGAAATTTCGGAAATGAAAATATTTTTAATGGAAGTACGTTGTATTGTGTAATGATGAATTGAAGTGCGTAGTAGAGTTCTTTGGTTTCATAAGAGAAGGTATTGGTATGTTATGAGTATAATATGCGATTAAAACACTCAAGTTATCTCGTGTCTGCATTCAATAATAAATAGCTGTTGAATATATCATCCGCTATATCACATATTTACTAAAATGAAATTGCAATATGATTTAAATACAATTTTTTTATTTTTGCGTAATATTATTATGTTAAATATACATTTTTATGTGTATTTTGTTTTTATGTTTTTATTTATGTTATGGAAAGTATTGCTTGAATATTTGCCTTTGCAACAGTCGTAATTTTAAATTATTCTACGTCTTTAATTGATTGTCTCACCTTTGCATCCACTCTTCATCAAAAGAAGTGGAAGTGAGTCGTGTCTTGTCTTTGTATCTCTATCCAATAAGGCGTAACAATGGTACGCCTCATTCTTGACTTCAATCACTCGCTATCGTAACCTTTGTGAAAGAGCCTTCCAAAGCGAGACGCGTAATCGACTAATTTTTTCCCATCGAATACTTTGTCACCGACCTCTCGATGGGCCCTGTTTATCTGTTTGCACGCGCACTCGTGTTTGAAATACAACTACTCCAGCCCTCTCTCTCAGGGCTTTTTCAGATCGTCACCGGTTTCACGATAAAGACGTTTTTTTTTCCTTCGCTCACCGAAACCTCCTTTGTGGTCGTTCCGCCCGTAAATTCTTTCCCAATCCGTCGCTATCGCTCTGTCAACTTCTCGATTAGGCCCCACGTCGCCACTAAGGTAAAGCCTTTAAAAGCATACCTTGGTCGTCGAATCTCTCCCCGCGCCCCCTACTATACGCTTTTGAAGACGTTCCGTACTTCAGCGATGAAGTCAAGAGTTTCTCTTTTTTCCTTCCGCTAGCCTTCCTCCGAGTGGAAAGGAATCTTTTGATGTGTGCAATGGGCGTTAGCGTGAAGTGCCAGCACGCTCGCGACTCAAAACCGCGGTTTTTTATTCACGCGCGATCACCCAACGCGTTCCCCGGAAGTTATCCTTCTAATTAAGCCAATGATCGCGATTGCAGTACGCTTATCGTACGTCGATTGTTTATTAGCGTAAACGTTTTGTGATTGGTGTAGGAGAAAGTAAAGGAATGATGGGATTTGTGACGTCAGATGGCACAAAAAACATATACTCGATGTTTTTCTTGCGTTTAAAAGTGGCCGCTGATTCGTAGCACGCAAGTCACGCGTGCAAACGTTAAATAGAACAAATATTTGACCCGAGGTAATTAGCGGAGTGATTCTCGAGTCGTGATGAACGAGATTGAGGAAATTACTCACTTCCGAGTTGACTTTAATGAAAAGTTTCAGCGGAAATTAAAGAGAATTAAAATCAGGAGGATTTAAAAATCCGTGTCGATTCGCTCATAAAAGCAAGCTCTGTTTTCTAATAATGAGCTTAATTTTTTTTTGAGTGCATGAATGGTAATGTAATTCTACGCTATCTCTCGCGCGCGTTCAGCGTTTGATCCTCACGAATAACGAATCGCCTGCAGTACTCAAACGAATTCGCGATACACTCACCTTTGATCTGGTAAAGTCCGCGTTCGAACGAACCCGTTGAGCGGGAAATATATTTCGAAATTAGTCCACCACTTGCGTTAAACCGTAACCTTTGTGTAGTACAGGATGGATGTATAAATCGTTCCTTTTATCCCCGTAAAAATTTGTGTGGATTTGTTGCAATGATTGATGTTGCAAACTCGACTTTAATTCGTTCGTTTCCTACAGAGCTAACGCGATTTCGGATATGATTTTATTTCCGTTGAATCGCCTCCTTGTCAGGGTTTCTTTTCGCATCCAAATGAATGGAAGACTTTTTTTTACGTTCATCGTTAAAAATGACTACTTTCAGCCTCATTCTCCGAAAGCGTTTTGCGGGAAACATCGCGCTCTTTCCATTGTGCGCTCTTTCTTTGGAAAACGTAGCGCCGCGGCGGTGATCAAGAAGTAAAGGTCTTCAAAGAGCGAGAGAAATCCCCGGAATGCTTTGATGAAAAGTCGAGAGGCTTAAATGGTGCAAACGCCAAGAAACCACAATCTGTTGTAGTCCGCACTAAGGGGAAAGGCGCAAGAACTTTGTGCATCAATAACTGTCAACACCCTGCTGATAATAGGTCCCATTTTGTCGTACAAATAGTCAAAAGATACGGGGCTAGAGGTCCTTGGGAAAGAGTTTCGTAAAAAATAGGAGCTGGTTTTATCTACAGAAAAGCAGGGAAGTCTATGAGAAGGCTTTTTTTGAGAACGTAGACCAGATTAAGGCCAGACCAGGGTTCCATTACTTATAGCGTCAACGGATACTGTCGGAAAAAGCTGTGAAGTGTCTAAACTCGTTCTATATATTTTAACATGTAGTTCAATTATTAAAGGGTTATTTATCTTATAAACTTTGTTTTAATAAAATAGAAGTTTTATATTTTATGAAGAGTTAGTAAGTCTACGTATTTTTGCATTAGCTTAATTAAGGGGGTTAAATTATGTAACACATTTCTAGATCAGTATACTAAATTCCCACCACAGGTAGAATCGTTCTTTGCTGACTATTAGGATTATTATTTAATAAAAGGTGCTATAGATGTGCATATTTTTGGGTAATTGCACTTTTGAATACGTATTTAGAAAAAAATTAGTAATATTTAATATTATTATTATTAAGTCATAATAATCCTGCAATAATTCAGATATTTATAATGAAAACCTATGCAATCTTATGCTTTCGTAAATTTTAAATGCGAATACATTCACCAACAAATTTATTATTTGCAAATTCATATCATTCCTACCTCACTTATTAAGAGAAAAAATTACAATATACTCTGGAATGCATTGCATTTTCATTAATCGGTTGAAGTGTTTCATCAATGTACGACGAGGCTAATCGCGACGTATTTACGTGTTTTCAAGGGTGAACGAATAATAAATCGAGCCAATGATTCACAAATTCGAGCACCTCTCGTGATTTTCGGAGACAAGAGGGCATCCTCCATCGATAACAAAATGTCTCAATAAATTCCGTATCGAAATATTCCTAAAAAGCCTTTCTTTCGCAGAGAAGTGCACGCACATTGGAGAGCACTTAGAGACGCACTCGAGGTTCATTTCAGCAGAAATCCCTCTTTTTTCCTGATTAAAATCGCTTTTCTCTCTCACAAATTACGCACTCGAGTGAAGAAAGCGTGTTTTCGGTCGAGAGAAACCCATTTTTTTCGCTAAGTCGTGCACTCGCAGTTCGTAACATCCTTGTATCCCTGCACTCCTCCGTTAAAAGCTACGCGCGTCACGAGTTCCCATCAACAGCTGTCGCTTCTACCGGCAGCGTATCGAGATCCTCATTGTACGTCCGTTCATATCGATTGAGTTTCGCGATTTTCATCCCATCCAAAGAGCGTCGACCCAGTAACTGTTAGCCGGAGAAGTTTTAATCTCCCTATCTCGTCGCTTAGGGAAATTAGTCGGCTGCGTCGGTTACCTGGATACGTACGGGTCTCGGGCTTTTATCAACTACATACATGCGCTCCGGTCTTACGTTTAGTTACAAGGTGTATAAAAGGTTTTTATTTAATCATGGAACGTCGTCAGTGGAAATTGGTGTAGACATTTTAGTAGCGTTTACGGAAAATTTTAAGACAATATCGTATTTGTATATACGAAGGAAGATGTTTTCAACATGTTATTGGCCTACCTATTGTTAAATTTTAACAGATGAAGTAAAGAGGTGTAGTAAAGAATAGGAGACAATAGGGAACTGATAGAGAATTGCTTAAGAGAAAAGCTGACTTGCTAGGGAACATTTTAAGAAGAGAATTCATGATCAAAGAGGTAATTGAAAGAAAGGTAGGATAGGAAGTGTCGATCTTAAGACAAACAAAGAGATTTATGATGACTACAGCATAAAATAGACAATGGACAGCTGGGTTTAATATATATCAACATATATCACATTGTAGTATTGTCGAAAGACAAAACTGATAGTAAATGATAGTAAAGCTTCCTTACGAATTTTGTATAATATGTCCATAGTTAATGTAGACTATGAATTATGCTTAATGTATGCGAAGATTGTTTTTTATATGAATTTATATATTCTATATTTATTATGCGCAAATGGTATGCGGTAAATATTGTAGGAATACTTTTTGATACTTTCGTATTCTTTTGATTCGTTCTTTCTAGATCTTAGTTGAATCCAAGGAATTGGTATTAAGCATATAAATTTTATTTTAGTGTAAATAAATAACGTTAGACATAGTAAGCCTGAAGCATTTATGTAAAATCGGATGACTACTGGAGAACGTATTTGCGTGTATGGTTGCATAATCCGGCAGGATATTAAAAAGTTTATCCTCTAATTTCGTTATCTCGACGCTGAATGAACTTGATATTCAAAGCCCATATTGATTTTGGAAGCATGCCCTGGAGGACATAAACGTATCGGTGTTTCGTTTACGGGCGGCTCGTTTGTGATCAACCCTTTATTGTTTACTCGATTTTAGAGGCATTCAAAATTCGTTTAATTCATGCTTGGGAAAAGGAGAGACACGGGTGTTAGTAAATAATGAAAGAATGGTACTTCTAGAACAGAATAGCACATAGAATGGATTTTTTAATATCAGTTGTTTGACATATAAGAGTATCTGTGTGTGGTTTCCGGTTTTATGCTGTATCGGGTTACGATCCTATATTCCCGGATTTGCAACGTTTCCACGTTCCCGATATCAGGTTACATATCAACGGTTTTCCGGTTTCTTTGACGGTTTTTCGTGGAGACATATTCGCCATGGAAACCGGAATATTTCTAGAGCATATTCTCCTGATTTATGCGCCAATTAATGTATGGTTTCATGCTAACAATTAAGTTCTAAAATTTTCCGGAACTTGGTATTTTAAGGATGAAACTCCCACACAAGCACATTGTTTTTACGCTCTCAAATTACTCTCATGCAGGATGATGCAGATCTCTTCAACTCGAGTGCCCGCGTGCTTGAGACATGAAAATAGGAAGTAAAAAAATCGGATTTCCTCTTGTGGGTGCATTCCATTTAGTCAAATGTATGCCATGCAATGAAAGTTAAATTCTTATCTCGTAAGGGAAAGTTTTTAAATTTTTGCTCGATTGTATTGGCTGCCAAGCCCATTAGGAATCTGTCTCGTGGAAATGGTTTTAAATCAGAATATGATGAATTTTAGCCTTTGGTTCTTAAAATTGGATGTAGATGACTATAAAATTCCAAAATGCTATTTTATTTACTTCGCATTATTCAGCATTGATCATATGTACTCATCGGATAAATAAATCTAATTTCTTTTAGAATATTTAATTAATTTAGTCATTTTTATTAATCAGGAATGTTTGTTTTATTAATCTGTATGAAAAATTATTCCATACCCCTAATGTTACTATAAGTGATTGTTGATTGTATTTCAACTGAATTCTCAACCAGTTCATTTAAATAATTGATTTAAATAGTTATTTTCGTGAATTTTTTTCTAGTTAATATATATTCTATCAGCAACTAAAAGCAAGTTTTCTCTAATTCGGTGTAACGAAAGATTTTGTTTAATATGTGTATAATTTACATAAATAATTTAAATGAAACCATATATATTCTTTGTTGTTACTCGTAAGGAGGCTACTCGTATGTAATTCTAATTCAAAGATTCGTATGTAGCTTTTGACTGCAGCTTGAATTATATCGCTGCCTCTAAGTATCATTATAATGAAGAATGAATATAGTCATTGATAGCAAATAAATTTGAATCCAATTAATAAATCTGGTGAAATTTTTAAGGTACGGTGCAATTTACTCAAAATTAGATTTATAAACTCGTGATATGTGGGTCTGAGTTGGGAAACAACGGCCAAGTGCATAAGCAGTGACCTTTACTAATTCATCCATTTTACCTCATTAATTAATGAAGCTAAAGCTCCAGTTTAATGGAACCGAATCAGTTACAATTAATTACATGCATTAGGTTATCCATAATTGAATTATTCAATGTCTTAGTTTTAAATGATGTTATTCTTGACTTGTGATTATCAATTCAACGCGATATACATCCATTTGTTATTTAGTTCCTACCCTCGCTTTACTAAATTGCTCCTACAAATTTTTCCTTCCATTTCCGCCCTGAACTCACATGTTTCAAATAAAAACCCACCAATGGCGTTTCCCAAGCAGTTTACATGTCGGAGAGACGAATAAAAACCCGTACCGAGCACGTAAAGTTCGCGAAGTCGGCCGGGATGCAAAATTACTACACTCGTAGGCTCAATTCATCACGAACCGAGGACACATTAGTTCGTTTCCGCGTTTAAAACCCCTAGCGAAGCGCACAAAAAGCGGTGGAATCCGAATATTTAGGTCGCGGCATCGAATGAATTCACGACATTTTTTTCCCTCTAAAAAGATCGCCGATGCGAACCTCGTCTGGCACGTCTCCACTCCACAGCCCCGATCTTCGCATACCGTGGCATTTCTCCATCCCCTTAATCACTCCC
This sequence comes from Pantala flavescens, assembly GCA_020796165.1. Taxonomy (NCBI): domain Eukaryota; kingdom Metazoa; phylum Arthropoda; class Insecta; order Odonata; family Libellulidae; genus Pantala; species Pantala flavescens. The sequence continues at coordinate 5,312,909 of CM036888.1, forward strand.
GTTCGACATTATGAAAAAAAAATAAAAATTCCCCGAGATACGTCGTTGCTGACTCCGTTCCCTCACAATGCCACGACGTTTGGAGCACACGAGAGAAGTGGCACTCACGCGATACGGAAAGTCCCTCTCCGGATGAACTCTTTCTTTTGTTTATTTAATTCCTCTTGAGCCTCCCATCCACGGAATAAAATATACAGGGTTTAATCATCTCCACGCTCCGGGGCGTGGGATGTTTAAAATGCACGTATCCTTCCGCGGGTCGTGGGTTCACCGCCCGGTGTACGTATCCATCCACTCGCTTTAGTTTTATTAATGCGCGAGAGTAGGGCGGAAGCCAGCCCGTTCCAGCTTTCGTCGCTTTATACTTATCGTGAATTATACGAGGAGGAAGTAACGTGAAGGTATTAAGATGTCGCTGGGAATTTCGTGACTATGGAGATGTATGGATAATTACGAGCCTTTGCTGCCACGGAAGTGTCCTGCAAGGACGATTTTTGAAGTTCGTTTCTCGCATAACGTTTAGCGACTGATTTTAGTCACAGATTTATTGAATTGATATTAAATTGTAGATAATTAAATGTACTCTACTGAGGATTTTTTCTTTTTTTAGTTCAACTTAATTTTTGGAAAGATATTTGGTTAAATACGCGAGTGAAATTGCATTTGGTATGATTAAACTGCTTGTTTAATCGGCTTTGATTTTTACGTGTTATTTTTACTATTGGGAAGATATGAAACATTATATTATTGTAGTTTTATATTCCATGGAATTTACTTTTCATTTGCGTTATATTGTAAAATTTTCTACTAAAATATTATACGTGCAATGAAAATTTCGCTCGGAAAACATTTCAATGTGTTTTACGACTCGAGCTATAACCCAAGCATTGAAAAGAAAAGTTTTTTTATGCATTTCGAAATTTATATACCCTTTTGATTGTCGTCGAGTTGTAAAATTTCAGCATTTTTTTCACCTCATCAAATATTATTTTCGTTGCATATTGAATTGCCTCAATGGGTTTCCATTTAAATGTAATATATGCAATGAAAATTCCATCCCGAATGCGTTGCACGACGCAAGCAATATGTCGGAGTGCTCCGTGTTTATCTTCCGTGCATTGGAATGCAACAAAATCGAGTTGTGTTGATGAAACGAATGGGCGATATCGATGCTGAATTTTAATGTCCCAACGTTACGAGTTTCGCGAAATAATACGAGTTTTCCCTCTCGCTTTATTCGTTCGAATTCGGTGCGAATGTTTGTTCGTTTTCGGTTCGTCGAATGCAGTGTTAGGATCCGGAAAAGTCTCGTGTCCGAAATGTACTTCGGGAGTTTATGGTTCAATCAAAGTAGCGATGCACTAGATTCCAAATCGTCGGCAGCGTAACCCGTAGAGAATTTTATGGAGCCGGTGAACAACGTCCTGACTTATTGGAATTCGTTTTGGTGAAGCATCGTTTTCGATGTTTTATATTTTTCCCCGAGGCAGTCGTATCCTTGTTTGCGGATTGTTATCTGCACGAAAATGCCGTTCATTTTGCGAACAGTAGCTAACATACGACCGGATATGAATTGTAGGTTTCCACTTTGTTATTTCTGTGAGTTTTTTTTTATTTTTTCGATAAAGTTTTGCGGAAATTGCATCCAAAAATGCGTCTGAGAATGTTGATAGTATATTGGGTTTTTTATACTAGTATATTCCACGTGTTAACGTTTTGTTTTGTCCGTAAAATTTTCAGTACCTGGTGTTTTTTTGGGACTGTATCCTTATAAAAAGAGTAATTCTTTTTTTTTGAACAGTAGATTTTGTAAAAACAACAAATACTTTGTAAAAAATTGTTAATATGAAGTGTTACTATTCTCTTTTGTATATTTTTTTGCCTTAGAGTTTATATCAGTCTATCACAAAACTTAATTAATTAAAAACGTTTCAGGGAAGCGTTGTTGCAACTTTACATCGAAACTTAATGTTAATTATTAAAAACATCATTATAAATTGAACTAAAATTAGTGTAGCATCTTGTGGTAGCGTATCAAAAGATACATTGACAGTAACCCTGCAATTAATCCTGCAATAAAGTTGTGAAATAACCATGGAGTATGTCTAAGGAACTAATATAGCCCTAAAAGCTTAGTTATTATGTGTAATTCACAAGAGATGTAAATTTAGTGTGGTAATACGCAGTCGTGAACATAAAAATTAAAGCATTTATAGTCTAGTAAGAACGAATCGGAATTATATTGGTCAATTCAGACGTAGTATTCATCTGAAGATGATGCAGTTATTAAGCCCATTCCTGCAATTGCATCGAGATGAACGCAAACGTGAGAAGATATGAGTTGCACTCTATCTTATCTTCTCCTATATCCAGGGTAAGGAGCTCTTACCATTCCACCTCTAGATAGATGAAATGCATTAAGTGAATGACCTCTCGAGCACTGCAGTTAGACTTGAAAAGCCAAGTGCAGTGAATGTCTTTCCACTCGAAACTTCCGCGGGTATGAGTTAGTATTCCTGGCAATTAAAAATTAAATAAAAGGACGATGCAATTTTCGCTAGTGCATTTTCCTATTTAAGGCCATTATGTTAGTTTTAGGTTCAGTTTCATCGAAATTATTATAAACCCTAGAGGAAAATGATAGTCTAAATTATATTAAATCTACTAGTCAAATAAGACTAGTCCAGAGAATCGTGGTATGGATAATTTTTGGAATACTGTTTTAGAAGGATTAATATTATTAAATTAAGTAATTGGTAGAATCTTATCTCTGATTTTGCGAATTCATAAAAGATAGTATGATATGATGATACTGCAATGAATTAGATTTGTATAGGTTCATATAGTAAGATTTAAATACATCTGAAGATCAATTAATGCAATGGATTTTTAAGAAAATTAATATTGGAAACCTTTTTGAAATTGCAATATTTAATCGCTATATTAGCTATAGAATTATTTGGTCCATTTAAGTTGTTGTGTGAGCTTTTTGTTATTTTCTAAAAGTACTTATGTTTCCGGAAGTAAACTCTAAAATCTTCACTCATTTTTATTCCAATATTGTACAAAAATTTTCGCATTTTATTCTCCCTTATCTTACTGAAATATGACCTCGTTGCAAAACAAACTTTATTTTTTAACGAAATGTTATAAAAATCCACTAATTCGACCCTTACTTGGTAGTAGCCATTCGTTATGTCAATGTTACCAATTTATTTCATTGTAAATGAATTCTTTTCGAATAGATAGTTGACTCTTTACGTGTTTTATCCCAGCATATTGCCGGAAAACCCACAATTTCTAATAAAAAATCCATTTCTTCTCAAAGACGTAAAGTCTTTTCGTCGAGACGTTACCACAGCGAAGTTTCCGGCTCGATGTATGACTAGAGAACATAAAATGTTAGTAAATGGGTGCACCATGGTATCGGAGCACGGTATTCCCCCAAGGCGTCGCATGGCTACCGCGGGGTGATTAACTGTTGCGTGTTCACGCCAAAATATCGCCCGATCTAAATATAGAGCCTCCAGAAGCCACGTCGGGCAAAAAAAAATTTACGCTCGTAACATCGCAGAAATATAGGCGTATGTGCATGGATTTAAAGCGGACGACTTATTATGCGCATACGTTGACCCAAAATCCGAGTTCAGCTTTATAGTTTCGGTTGTTATTCAACGTCGACACCACGCAGTCTACATTTATCATCAGCATTTGCCAGTCTGAGACTGGGGGTAAGTCAGAATGCTCTATCCGTGAGAAAAACGCGTTTCAGGTTTTTTTTATCGTCATATTTTTTCTCCTTCTAATTTAAAGTGAAAACGATCGCTGTGGGATCGGAAATAAATTTCGTGAAAGATTTTTATCGGGCTACCGCTGGGAACGAGTCTTGTTTTAATGGAATTAATTTTCAAAAAAAGGAACGTTGTCAGATAAGGTTTTGTAACGTAATATACGATCAAATATTTTATTAAAATGTTATCAAATGGAATGAATTTATTATGGAGTTTTCCGGCTCGTACGAATCGTTTGTGTTATTGCTCGCTATTAATTATTTTTTAGCTAAATTTATTGCCATTCTTTAAATCCTTAGAAAATTACGATTAATATAGTAATTCACGTGAATTTTTGACGTAATATTCGCCAACTCAAATGCATTAATATACATTTTTAGTACCATTTATTAGTTTCTTATAATAATTTAATTTTATATCGATTTATAATGATGATGTTGAGTGAATCTATTATATTACTGAATAGTAGCTCCTTTATATGGCTATTGAATGTTGAATATCGAACATTAGAATAATTTGATATAGGAATACTGCCTATTGATGTTTAAATGTTATATACCTCTACGAAGCTTTCAAATTTATATCCATACCGAGATATTTTCACAAATTTCTCCCGAACTTTTGTGTTTTTGAAATGTTATGACTTCGAAAATCGTAACGAGCGAATTTAAAATTCATATTTATTTAAATCATCTCTCATCCTTTTATCCGCTATATATATTAAATAATTAAATATGTATTGATAATCCATGTTTTTACTTTCGTTTTTCGAGTGGCCCTCAACAATTCTTTTGTATTTATTCGCTGCTTTCAAATATTTTCCGACCATCAGGAGTCTGTTTATCCCCTCTTCAAAGAACCTCTTATCCTGCCTTTTTGAATTTGCATATTGATGTTAAGCTAAAAAGCTTTCGGGAGGTATCTGGGAAACCGTAGCTACGAAAAATTTTGGTTTTATTAGAATATTAAGCCGGAGATGAGGGTGGAAGGAGTGATGAGCAAGAAAAAGCTTTGAATATTCCCTATTAGGAAGTAAAGATTGGGAAATATAGAGTTAAAGAGTCTTTGGAAATAAATGAGAATGGGTAGATGTAGAAGCATGGTATTTGAATACAAAAATGAATGAATTATTTTCAATAGTAAAAGGATTCAAATTTTAAGATACTCGTTCCATTAATGAAACTTCATGTTACGCACCAAAATGGCTAAAATAAATTTCGTTTAAGGAAAGTGTTATTTTTAATTACATGAAGAACGACTTAAAATTTTTTCAGTGCTAATTTTATGTTGTTCATTATAAAACCATTTAATTTTAATTCAGGAGTTTAGTAAATAAGTAAGGGTTCAAGTTCTAAAGCCTTGATTTATTTCCATGTTTTTTTCTATTGCTATATTTCACAAAGGATCAATTTGTCGACTTAATTGATCAAGTGATGAAAAAGATTTTATTTAATTGTAAATAACATATAATAATTATCACCATCCTTGGCCGTTCAAATCGTAGATTGATTCACTGTGGCCCTCCATGATTCTCTATCTAGTGCCAACTCTACTGCATCTACTGTATACTCTTTCCTACGTCTCTCTTTGTGTGTTTATTTTCATTCTTTTATTTTACTATTTTTGCTTCTCCTTCAGGTTCAATTCTAAGCATGTGATAATAGAGCCATCATATGCTAACAAGGCAATAGTCTCCTAGTTATTGAAGGAAACTCGGTATGGTATCGGCTTGGTAAAGGTGTTTATGTAGATCCAATTAAAATCATCAAATGAAATAGGATAAGTGTAATTTGTTGTTAGTCGAGTGTAATTTGATTTGGATTATATTTAAATCGAACGCTATGAGTAAGAAATTTATTTTCTTTATACAACTTTCCATCAGTTCATTATGCGTTACATTTAGGATTGATAAAAATACCTCCCCCAGAGGTTCAACTAAAGAACTTTTCAACGTTTTATCTCAAGCAAAAATAATGCACAAATGCCTTTTTTTAAAGAGCGAATCCTTTATGAGAAAATTCGCATCTTACGCATCGCTATTCATTTGTTTCAAAACTTTTCAAATCGCCCGCCATTGTGGGACCCTACATGTTGATCGAGGAGAGCCCGACGTTTATGCAGACGCGTGGCTCTTTGCGAGGAAATAACGCGGGACCCATTGTTCGCGCACTGAATTTTCGAAAGGATCGATTTTTCGCAAAACACAGCACTTTCCCCGCGTCTGCGAGAGAAAGTCCGAAAAAAAACGACGAAAAACGATGCGGGGAGAGACGCTAACCGGTTCGACTCCCGAGTTAATACGGCGCCCCTGGAGGAAAATCCGTCTGAGGAAAAGAATAACCGAAAAAAAAATCGCTCGTGTCTCGTTATCTTCGGGAACTCCCTAATTACTTTCTCCGCATCGTATCCCTTTTCCCCAGGTCTCGTACCAGATGCGAGAAGGTTAATTTCATCCCTGCAAAACCTCCCCGCGACGTGGGTGCGTCAGTCTTCTTTTTTTCCCGCGATTCGCTCTTCATTTTTTTCTCTAATTTTCGAGTGCGCGGAGGTTCGGGAAACGCACGGCGGGAGAAATAATAATTGCATGGAGGACCTGGAAAAATCAATCCCGTCGTGGGGAGGACATTGAACCTTTTTTCGCGTTGGATCTCTCCAGGGTTTCGATCCACGTCAAGGTTTTTTCGCAGATCGTTCGTCTTTTGTTTTCCGTCAATCCCGATACGCGCGGGAAAGGTTGAGATCTGCGGGAAAGAAAGGTCGTGCTCGTGTTTTGTCTGTCGGAGCGAAGGGTTCACTCTTTTGGAGGGGAATTCCCAGTATCATAACGGAGTTTTCTCCGAGGGGGGTTTAAGTGGGAGTGTCTCTAATTTTACGTGAACGCTTCTTGACCGTCAGATGTCGGAGTGATGGAGAGATGCTGTGAGGAACGAAATATGATCTAATAGAATGGCTGTTCAACTCACGTGTTTAATGTTCGAGAATAGGATCGTGGGAAATGAATGTAAAGTAGTGTGGTCGTGAACAGAGACCTTGTGGGACCATTGGAAAACTAATTTTTTTAACCGAGCGATCGTTAATATTCATAGAAATCGAACAATGTGTCAAATATAGTATCATATAGTAGATGAAAATATCTTAGGGCTAATTGCAATTATTTTTAATTTATATTACAGCAGTTGATTAGGTGCACGTATCGTCAAAAAGACGCTAAACAATCCTTTTTATCATCTTATAATCACAGGGTTGGACTAAAGAAGAGAGTTTTAGTCTTTATTTCAACCTTTCAGTAGGCTGTTTCATCGTTATTGTTATTATCATCAGCAAACCGTACCATATTCTCGATGCAGTAAAATTAAAACGGTACCCATCAAGCCAGTAGTATTCATCCAAGAAGGGAAGGGAACTTTCTGTAAGATCCCCTCCTCCATTGCTCGTTAAACGGAAACACAAAATGAGAGCAATATCGAGGGTAAAAACTTTTTTCGAATAGCATGAACTGATTAGAGGTTTAGAAAGATTTGATCCACTTAGAGAAGTATTAGTTTGCTTTAATGTCGTTTATGCTTCAGTTTAAGGGTGAAATAAAGAAAAAATAATTCAAAATTACTTTTCTCTCCTTAACGAGGAAAATAACCGTAGAGAATGGGTTATATAATGTTCTAATCACAGACATCCTGTTATAACTTGCGAGTAACTTGCGTTAGTAATTTTGTATTAAGGATATACGAAGTTTTTGCAGGAATACACCTTATCATTTTAGTTCGTAAGAAACATTTGCATTTCGTATTTTTTGTAATGATTTAATCGTGTATGACATCAGTATATGTATTCCCCAGGAAATATTTTTAATTCTTAGGTAATATTTCTGTAGTTAAAATGGTAAAGCTGTGATGAGCGTTTATAAAAGAATTTGGTGACCATGTTTGGTACGTGTAACACTGTAAAGAATCGCTTATGAAATCTTTGTTTTTCAATAAATGACTTGAAGGATGCGGTACATACACGTACATACTATGCTCCTATGGTGATCTACAATTATTTTGCTTATAATTATTTCTTAATTAGTTTTTATCAATTTTGATTATCTATCATGATTCTAATGTAATTTTTCCTTTCTTTTCAGGTAAGTGCTATGAAGGGTGGCGATGATATAATATCTACCTGTAATTATATCGTAAGGTATTGCTGATAGCCGATGCTGAATATGATAACGGACTGTGTGGTATGTTCGTAAAAGTATTTTTATTTTCACGGATGCATTAACGGAACGATTTCTTGGATATTATGATTGATAAAGTAGAATAGGATATTCAGGGAATGCGTTTCGAAATTTGTTCTGGATTGTATGATGATTTGAAACGAGTTCATGTCTTTTCTGTATAAGCACTCCTACATTATACTCGTTAGTTCTTTTACGTAATATTTGGCAAGTGAAAGACAACATTAAGCTATATCTTTGACGAGCTAAAAGCACAGATTGTTAAAAACAAGTCGTCAGGAAAACGAAAACAATGGATTAAAAATTGGAAAAGGCAACGGAAGAAGCCAGGAAATTATAATAACGTTCAAGGATGAGTTTTATGAACCACCCCTAATCTTCTTCCTCATCCGCCTCCTTTCTTTTCGGAAAGCTTCAGATTATCCTTCCAACACGACGACAGCAACAGGAGTTCTTTTACACTTCTCAGAGTTCCCGAGCGGAAATTCCTCGTCTTTTTTATCTTTAGGCCGAAATTTCTTTCGAGTTACGCGGCATCCACTGATGTCAGCGATCCACAACCCTCTTTCCTTTGGATCACGGTGGAGTTAATTCGCAATTGCCTTTGAACGTTTTTCCGATGAGTTCGATCCGAGGAGTTTACTTTGACGCCTTACGATCATTGTCCAAATTCACTCTCTCTTTGTACGGAGAGAGCCTTATCGTTTGCGGTGAGCTTTGCTTTGTAAGTAACCGGATTCCAGGAGCCCCTACTCCTGTATTTCGTTAATCAGTTTCGTTCCCTTGTCTTTTAAGTACGCAGCGGTGATTTGCTTTCTTTCGGGATGGATTTTATTTTGGATTATTCGAGTATCTCTCAGGTACTAATGTTCTTGTATTTTGGTTGTTTTGAATTACGTAAAGATTGTCTTGCGAAGGTGATGACGACTTCTGGATTTTAAAAGTGAACCAAAGAGTTCCTTAGTTACATATTAAAATGTAGCGAATTGGCTTATTAGTTATATGAACATTTATATTCAAAAGCCGAGGTGTATAGACTGTTTAAATAATAATAATTGTCTTTCTTTCGGGCGAAATTGAGACTAAAGAGTATCATCTTCCATTAAACCTGTTTTATGCATGGGTTTGGAACGTATCACGGTTTTTTTAATTTCATCTGTATGTAATAGGACCTTATAAAGTGCATGGGAAGATTAAAGATGATGTAAGTGGTGTATGTAGTGGTATTATTAACATTAAAAGCAACAAAGGATTTTAATTAAATCGTTCCGTTTACGTTTCATTTCAAAGTTGGATTTTTTTTGAAGCTCGATTTGGAAAATGGATGGATGAAATATAGAGTGAAAAGTGTAAATAACAAGGGAAATGAAGATTACAAGCGCTGCATGATGTGACGATTTTATTATAATTAATAGCCTCATGGGTTTGAATTAAATCGTTTAATTTAGATAAAAGTTTCATTTTAAAGTTATATTTCTTTTAAAAACTTTTCGATTTAGAAAATGGATAGATAAAATATTGAATGAAAAGGGTTGCTAACATAGTGAGCAATCGGAAATTAATGTGAAAAGGAGAAGATGAGAGTAATAAGGAAGAAGACGTTAGATGTCTCTAAGAGCGCCAAATTACATTCAAGTAACGGTGGAATGTTTATCTAATAAAAGATATGAGAGCACAATGTAGCACTAGTGAACATTATCAAAGAAACGAACATATTAAAACAGTCTTCTCCGTTCCTAAGGGTGGATTTTGTTTCCATGGAAATGTTTTGACGATGATGAGCAAAGCTTTTGTTCCTCTTAAATTTTACCATCTCTAACGACTTCCGAAAAAGAAAATTGCAAGCGAAAAATGTCCCTTTAGCTTAAAATTTAAAAGGAGACTTTAAAAAGGAGTGAATTCAGTGCTTTAAAGGTGTCATTATCCCTAAAGATGCCGAAATTTCGCTGTCAGAAAAGAGAGGGAGGTTTTCAGAAATTCAGGAAATTAAGATGCTTTCAATTTGTCTGGGAAACTGTGTGGATTATTATTTTAGGACTTACAAAGTCGGAATTGTAATTATTCCCAACGTGATGAGAAGAGCTGAAATTTTAGTTTTAAGCTGAAAGGAAGAATGAAAATATTAATTTAGTTTTAGTATTCTTATTAATTATGCTTAAATCGCAGATCCTTATCCGTTAAATTGTAATAATAGAATTTCAAAGATGAGGCCGAATAATTAATTTTGGGGAAAGAATTATGGAAATTTATGCAAATCAAATATTTGGCAAATCAAATCAAGTATTTTTTCGTAAGATTTTCCTAATTTTTCCTTTATGGACACTATATTTCTTTTAGGACTATTTTATGCGCCCTGTTTTGTTTTGATTTTATTGAAAAATACAGTTCATAATGATTTTGTCGTTTTTTAATTACATATTTCATTTTATATAATGAGAAAGTCCATTTCATATAACGCACAGCGGGTAAAGATATCGTTGAATGTTGTCTATGGTTTGACGTTGATAATGAAATCTTACAATACTTCGCGAAATAGCCGAGAGAAATTTATTTATTAGTTAGAATTGTAATGAACTTGTAGTTTATAGTTTAATTTATTTGCAAAGATAACAATTAGGGTCTAGATTTTGTACTGTATCTGAAATAGGCACTTCCATTTGAGTAGGATATGGTGGGAAGAAGTAGCTATGAACAGAAAGTACTAGTAGTATTTTATTTAGCCTTTTTCATTGTAATTTTTTTATTTGATTAAATTTCAGACGATGAGATTAAGAGTAAACATATATGCCGCTGGAATCCTATATATATATATTCGAAAAGATTAGCCGAAAAGTTGTGAGAGAACTAATTGCAAGAAGGCTTTATGGGAATAGAGCTCATTCCCGATACCTTTATATCATACTTAATCCCTCTCCATAATTGAGGATTAGAATGGGATATTAAGGGATCAGCGGTTTTGGAAATCCACCAACAAACATTGGCGAGAGTTATTGGAGAAGTGGAGAGGCTTAAATGCCGCGAAATTTTCAATTGATTTCCGCTCGTATTCAGTTCAGATTATTACCGATTAGCGGAAGGAAATAACTCTTTCGAAAATGTAACAGGTGATGTAAAAAAATCGTAATTCACGGCGGCTGTTGAATCGCTTGTAAGCTAGCTTATTTTTCGACTTGGTCTCGGGTTCGAGTCCCGGAAAATTTTGATTTTTCCGTCACAAAATTGTCTCCGTTAATCTATTGTTGGAAACGTTAGAGTAATCATGTTTTGATCAATTAAAAACGTATGATTGATAACTGTTTATTGTTTGATTTAAATTTCTCTGTAATAATACAATTTATTACGTATTAATTGTATTGATTTAATAACAATATATATACCTTATTAAAGACACCAGGTAATTATTTTATCAGTACACACAGTTTCAGGATTGAAAGTCAAGCGACGAGCAAGGGATAAGGCGTCAATTATACTATTAGGAATGACATTCTTGAGAAACTAATTTATGGCAGGAAGCAAGAGGAAACAGGGGTTAAGACAAAGCAGAAACATAATGGATGGTTCCAAGGGTCGAAGTTTCCAAGAGATAAAACAAAGAGCGCTGTTGGAAAGTTTGGGGTAGATGAGGCTAAAATGATAAAATGAAGCGAAATGTGAATAATAATCCGGGTTATTAGTCCACGGGGAATAACTTTACACCGCAATGACACAAACAGCGAGTGCCCTGACCCCTGGTGGTTGGAGTTTTCTCGAAACGGGTCTGCTTTCAGAGTTCTGCTTTAAGTTGATTTTAAACGTAGAGTTTAGTGCAACTTCACTTCGAGAAGAGAAGGATGCATCCCGGTGTTTCTGTATTACAGTTTTATTCATACATTTCTGAAGTATAATGTATATTTAGGAGAGATTTTTCCTCTATTTTATTAATGATTATTTCTCAAATTGAAGTATTTATACTATTTATCTTGTTGAAGTTTCTGCCAACATTTACTATAATTATATAACTTAAAGTTTTTTTTAAATAAAAATGTTGCTTGGGGAAAAGATAATTCTAAATAATCTTGTTAAAAACTCCTTCAATACGAAACAAATCTAATCCTATTTGTAAATTTAACGTACATTTATTGATTAACCAAATTATTTCCATTTTTAATACGTATAGTCATCATCATACGTTTCTTTGGCCGCCAAGTTTCAATTGATGATGAACTATTTTTATTCGTCAAATATAATCGAATAATATTGATTTGTTGATTACGCCTTGAAAAGGATGTTACTACAGAAAAGTAAATATGCGCCTAAGATAAGGAATTTTTACTTATTGTTCTACTTCTATATTCGTTTGGAGTTGTAATAAACTTTTGTTTGTTATATACTTAGAATATTTGGTGTTAAATGTAAGCACTCTATATTCCTTAAGAAAACTCGCATCGAATATATATTACGTAATAAATAATAATTATTAAAGTTGTAGTAGTATTTACAACTAGGCTGGCGACTAATGGGATGGAATCAGTGCTTATATCGAATATCAGAGCTTTGTTCCAAACATTCATCACTTGATTTCATCCTTTTTAATTTTAATTACGAAGGAAGCGAGGTTTTACTCGTCTTGAAACCCTAAACTTTATATTTCTTCTCGAAGAAGTTACAACACTCAAAGGTCACGACCCCGTTGTACGTCTTTCATTATCGTTAATGATTAAATGAATGCGAACTTGTCGTTTAGAATCATCCCCCTTTTTGGAGATTGCGTTGAAAGAGTAGCACCCCACTTCTTCATAATTACCCTCAATTAATTATCCTTATGACCTTTTTTTAAGGAGGCCTTAATTATCTTACCCTCGCGGTTCATTTACATGAGATGAATTGCAGATGCTGCGAAAATCTGCATTTTAATTGGAGTGGCAATATGGGCAAATCCGCACGGTTAAGATGTAACTTTTTCTATCGTCTGGATTAAGTAGGAAATAGTCCGCTATTTGCGTAAAAAATCCGGATGAATAATTCATTCCGGGCTCGGAAAAGAATCGAGTTAAATTTTGGGGGAAAAGCCAATAAGGGAACACTTTCTTTTTTCTGTTTTTTATTTATTCACTGTTTATTTGTCTCTTTACCGAAGTTTCTCTCTTGAATATCTTATGGGGCTTCTCTCTTGAAATTTGTTTCTCTTAAAATTAATTCGTATTGCTATTATTCGGATGGAAAATATTTTTCCTTTTTCTGAAGAACACTTCAATCGGCTATTGATCTATTAAAATTATAGTCTACGGTTTATTTTTTTATAGTTTTTTTATTTCACTAGGTTTAATTCCTATTGGAAATGCTAACGAGGGGAGTTTAATGGAAATTGGTCTTTGTTTAGTCTACCAAATAAGTAGAGTTAACGTAGCGATATTTATATCCTTAAAATTACTATTTAGCTTTTTTATATATTTGAATGTAAAATGCTGATTTTAATTGAGGGTTTAAAGAAAACGAATTTATTGAATCGAATAAGCAGGAGGCTGATGATGTTAAATTCTTTTCAATCACACGTAAAAGTCCTTTCCACGTTTGTGTTTTGTCCTCAAACAGTCTATTTTGTTCGAATTTTTGACCGAATATGTTTAAATTTTTACGTTTCGAATTAATGTAATTGATCAAAATTCCAATTTTTATAACTCCTAAATTCATCGGGTTGATTTGTGAGAATAGAATTATTGTTTTTTTTTAAGAAGAGAAAACTAAACTAAAATAGAGAACTTCATAGATTATTAACAAGCATGAAAGGAGTAAATTTTGGAAATACATTGGTGATTGAGCATTAAGTGTATGGCAATTGATAATAATACGTACATGATAGTATACACAAAAATTAACATTTAAGTACAGTATAATACAGTATAATTTAAAAAGAAGAAAGTACAGACATAACATTGGCATAAACTGTTATTACATGAAATAACGAAAAAAATTCCCAATCTCGGAATTGAACCCGGTCCTTCTGGGTTAAAGCCAGATATCCCAGCCGCTAGACCGTATGGGACGGTATAAACGAATCAATTTTGTTTTAGTATAGTATTAATTTTCGTATTCTTCATTTAGTTCTAATTATGCATCACAATCATCTTTGGGAACGAATCTCGAATCACTGAATGACTCCCTCACGAAAGAAATCCTTTTTTCATCACGTTAGTTACGTCGCTTTGACGAGCACAACTCCCGATTCGAATCGTAAAAGTCGATTTCTCCTCGAATTAATGTCTCCTCCTCTTCGTCGTAATAAAAGAAGGCGCACTCCCATATTTCGTGACTGTGTGAGCCCCCATGCGACGAAGGCACCTCCTCCACCCAAATATCGTACTCCTCCTCCCACACTCGCGTTGTATTCGAGTCATGAGGTCGTAAAAATCTCTGATGTTCCGACGATTTTCGTTCGAGTTGGCGCAATGAATGAGTCCACGATGTGGAGGAGGAATTACGACTCGAATGCATTACGCTAAAATAGCACTCTTATGCACGATTAACTGTTACTGTATCTGCAATGCGGTTGGTATTAATCGTGCTTTTCCTTCGAAGTGTTTGAGGATGTATAAAGCGTTCTTATGCGTAATGTTAGTGTTATACGTTTCCTGGCGTACATTTTTAACGTGTTTACCTTTTGATAACTTTTAAATTATTGAATACACATAAATTAGTGTATAATTGTTTACAATTTAATTAATTAGGATTATGTTTTGTATGTATATTATGTAAGTATGCTATATATTTGTTCAAAATCCAATATTTTAAATTCATTGAATATTTAGACGAAAATAAAAAATGAGCATCGATGTGCTATATTTCGTTATCCTGTTCTAGCTATCGCGATTAAATTAAAATATTTTAGCGCCATTTTTATTAGATATGACCTAATGAATGTTAGCAATATCGTATTATTTTATAATGTACGTTTATTTTCTTTTGTTTTGCTTTTCTAACGGCTTTGTTTACATTTAATCAATTATTTGACGTAAGAAATGAAATCAATTAATGGTAATTCATGCGTAAACATCAGAGCTAATATTAAAACAAAAGAAATCAACGTTCACTAATTAGTAATTCAATTATTTTATTGTCGTTGTAACGAATGGGTGCTCTGAATTGTTTACTCATTTAACCAGTAGGAATGTAATTAACTTTAATTGAATTTGCGTGTTCGGTAATTAATACATTTTTAGGTTAAAATTCCTCTGTTTATTGACAATAGCTCTCGAAATTTATGGAGTAAGAATGCAAACGTCAATCTATTGTGCGCAAGAATTAGTTTTTCGTCTCTTTTTTTTAAGTTACCCGCATTAAAAAATTTTAATTTCACGGAATATCAAGTCAATTATTCATTGGAGCTGAAACTCAGATGATAATTATCACTCACGATTTTTTTTATTTATTCCCATCTTTTCCCTCACGGTAGGAGAGTTTCATAAATGCTAATATTTTCCGGGAGTCTAATGTACCCTCTCTCTGGAAATGAAATTGTGTATTTCTTCGCTTTTTCTACTCCCCACGTTTTTCTCTCGTGTCACGGTTTAACTCCAAAATTTGCCTATTTATAACTCCCTTTCCTCATAGCACTCAACGAGGATACGTTACCCTTCCGCATCAAAGGACAAACGATAAGCAACAGCGTTTCGTCTACTTCATTTTTTTTTTTGCTTCCCCACTACATTATTATTCGAGAATTTATTGTCATTCCTCAGAGGAAAAATCTAAAAGCTCTCAAAGAATCCCCAGGGATCTCTCTGTGAAACGAAAATTCATTTCAATTTATAACGGCTTTGCATTTTAACTTTATTCCGTTTACTCCGTCGCCGTGTTGCATTTCTCTCACTCTCGTCCTTTCTTACTTCCGCGGGAATTATTTTTTTGGCCGAAAAAAAAACATTTTTCTTAATGAATATTGTATGGAAGGGACTCGCGCTGCGCTGGAAAGAGCGTCGGTAAAGAAAGATGGTAAAGAAAGTACGTTCACAGTAGACCGGACCTCGGCTTGCTTATTATGACAAACACGGACTTTATGAATGTTTACTCTCAAAAATATTTGTGACTCCCTGTGTACGGTGCATATATTTATACGTATATTTCTTTTATAATCGTAATGCTGAGTTTTTTTTCAAAGCCTGTATTTCGTCCGATATGCTGGAAGAGTAAGATAAACTATTACGGTTTATGCTATTTTATCATAAAGGTACATAGTTCAATCTTGAAATTACTCGTAATAGATCCTTTTTTGTTCGGATTTAAATTATTCAATGGTACATATAATAAATTATCTTAGAGAATAATACTCGAGATAAATCATCATAAAAGGTAATTTTAGCATTTGTTAATTTCATATGAACATATACCTTAACGAATGTTCAATTTTATTTCGATATTATTTAATATCATTAATCTAGAATTTATAGCTTTAAATTATTACAAATCATACAATACGTTATTTTACTATAATAATTACTCTTTTATTAATCTTACTTTTACCTTCATCATACTTACTTTTACACGAATGTTAACAAATTTCTTATAATTATATTTTACATGTAAAGAAATATCTCACGCTAAAATTCTCAATGCAAAAATACTGTGAAATCCAAATATTGATTTCTTACTGCCAATAAGTACTTCTTTATTACCAGAGTATTAAGCTTTTTTCATTTGAACTTGAGATATTGAATTTCTGTGTGTAGCTCGGTCGCCTTTGGTACAACAAGTTCTGGGTTCCGTTAACTCGGGGTTTATTTACATGAATGAATGATTGAAGATAAATTAATACTCTTAGCAGCGTTTACCCTCTCAATTAATGGTTATCATCCGTAGGAATTCCATCAATCATGATTCCCCCAAACACCAACTGTCCCGCATACGTAATCAGGACGAAACCGCATCTACACGAAGCCGGATGGTCGCAGGCACGTCCTGGCTACAAAAAAGTCCCCCATCCTGTGGATACGGGACCTGACCGCCGACCAAGCTACAGCACCTGTAGAGACACTCCCTCGGAACGTTACATCTCGACAATTTGCCTACCACCGACCCAAACAGGGTAGGATGGACCTTTCCTCCACGTTTACCTCTCCAACAATAACTCACTCCGGGTACCAGTGCTCCTTAGGCTCCCGCCAGGTCTCCTCGCGGCCCCACTTGACGGGCGATCCATTTGTCTCAATCTGAGACGCGCCTAAGTCGATTAGGGCCCCCTTCCCGGAGGAAGGCAACCCTACTAATGAAAGGGCCTTCCGACAGGGGACATTTGTCGCTGTCGTCGCGATATAATCGAATCCCGCACCCCATTTGACCCAAATACGAGATGCATCCGATCGACCTATTTTGGGAAATAGGTGAGCGTCAGGGTGGTTTCCCTCTCTATTATCAAGTTAGCCCTCTCACCCCTCCCTTGTTTAAGTCCCCCATTCGCGCAATTTTCGACCCTCTTAGCTTTCCCCCACGGGGGATAATCAATCAAATACTGTCACTTCTCCCTCAACCGTTTTCTCGGGCAAAGGTTAGACCGATGGTGAACGGGCGGGGGTGTTGAAATGTTTGGATGCCGGTCACAACAAGGGGGACTATTTTTCTGTCACGCGTCGTCAAGTTTTCGGAGGAAAGTGCAAATCGTTGCTTCCTGCTACAATCGATTGTGTCTTATGAATGGAGGGTTTATAGGATATATCTGCTATTTATGTATTCCCGATTTGCGCCGAAGGGAGTTATTGGATTTTTTGGAGTCGATTGAGTGAGAAATTCCGATTATCCGTAGATAGGGATAGAGTATAAATGGGTGATCATTATTCATGGCAGAAAAGATTATGAGTTCCAATAGACTAAGCTTTACAATTGTATTTTTGTTTCTTTGTATTATAGACGTATCGAAACAAAATAGAAATAAAATTACGAGTTGATAATCGTAGTTTTTCGCTAAGGATCTGCATTTATCGCTAACATATTATTTTCTATGAGGAAATTTTCGTAATTTACTTAGTACAGTGAATATTTAAAATAATTATTCATAATATTCATATATTCTGTATCAGGTGTTTAAGATTAATTTTTAAATATCGCTGCATCTAATATCACAAAACGATCTATTATTGTTAATAATTTTAATAAAGACCCGATCTATATTTTCCGGATAACTGCTATGTTAACTTATGATTTTAAGAAAAAATAAAATAAATAAAATAGTAAATATCCGTAATAAATTCGGCAAATACGAAAAATTAGCTCCAATTTAATAATTAATACGAATGGTGATAGTAATATCGGAAGTGTACGTGTGTGTTGAATTTGTATTTTTACTCTCAAAATAACAAACTCGCATTTGTTTGATACTTCGCACTTACTCATTAATAGTAATGGTACAAAGGTAATTATATTTACGAATATGCCGACGAACGAAATTATCGAGTGTTCTTGACTCAAAACCTTGTCATGTTTATATTTTCGAAGTGATGATGTTGGACTGATGTTTCATGTAAGGATATTATAATTAGCTAATGAGGAAATATAACCCTGTTTTCGCGGTTAAAAGTTTTTACTAATAAAATTAAATTTTTTCCTCAGGAATTTTATAATGACGCTTTATCATAATAATATCATCTCAGTTTTATCATCCAATAAAAATCTCCTTATTGCCATTATTTAAACTTTTTTGCCTTTAAATACAGGTCTTTTATCGTATTGAATAAAGAATTATTAATTTACTCATAAATGTAAGTACCTGTAATAAGAATTGTAAATAGCGAGTCGTTTTTATAATCTTTAACTCTGTATGATTCAGTAGAAAGAAGTCTGGGAAAAAAAGCGATTGAAATTGCGTCCATTGTCCATAAATCTTATCACGTTTTTTCTTGTATCGAAAAAAATAAATCCTTTCCTCTACACGCCGACTCACAAAGACACTCGAGGAACATTTTGTGGCTTTTAATTCACTAGCTGTCAGGTTTTTTTCCCCCCTTAATCATTTCAGACCTTTATGGAGATGAAAGATTAAGGTTGAAAAAATGAATGCTTCCTCGCTCGAAATGTCGTTATTATTATCTTATATGGTGTAGATTTTTTTGATACATATTGAACTTAAGTACTCTCTGGAGTAGAGAATTTGCTTGGTAACATTTTCTTATTTATGTCGCGCGTTTGGAAAATATCTATAGTTATATATCTATAGTTATACTCGTAGTAAACAAATGTATATGATTGTGACAGTTTTCTTTACTATCATAGGTAGTTTTGAGAACTCGACGAAACAATTTTTATTCTCTCTTTCTCCTTTATAATATTATTTATCTAAATGATTCATGTATTATTTCCAACTACATTGATCATTCCTGTCTTCAAGTATCTTTAAGTGCCTTTATTTTTCATGGATGAAATGCCTTCTATTTAATTCGCCGAACTCGCTTCTTGTTTTTGTTGTATTGGAAGAGTGCAGAAAGCTACATTCTTTTCTTTCATTTCTCTCTGTGGCTGTTGATAGGATCTAATTATCATTCTTCAATGAATTACAATTCGAGATACTTTTGAGTTGGCTTTGAAGAAAAATAGGATATCTTTATTAAATCAATTTGCAGATTGATATCAATGGATTGATTTGTTCAACGCTAACCACGAATAGGTAGTTAGTATTTAATGCAAGGTGTTTTGCTATTGTTAGTTAACAATTCTCGCTTCTCAAGTCTCGCTGATTAAATCGGTCTGATCTAGAATTTGGGCAAAACAGACGTCGGCAAAACGTATCAGTCGGCGAAATGCCTTTCGGCAAAGTGTTCCCCAGGCTGTTAATGCGCTCCTTGGAGCTATTTGTAGGGAGTATACAAATATGCGTGCTCATCACGGTCGGAAAACTCATGACTTATGCATTTCTCCAAAATTACAGCCTCATTTTTAGCCGTCATTAGGAGGAGAGGATTCCAAAAAAAAATTCCTCGGATGTCCTTCTTCGGTCGGGTTCCCCCGCAGGAAATTTGCGTGGATCGTTTTATCTTCGGATTCCTTCCGTTTGAACTTCAAAGAAAGCATTCCTCCGTCGAGGTTAGTAATTTCGCCTCCTTAGATAATGGAAGTGTCATTAAATTTGTCTCCCCGAGACGATGATAAAAAAAAGAGGACTCATAATCATAAGCGTCCATTCACCTCGACGTTCTCTTTTTTTTCTCGCGCAAGGTTTCCCAACGAAAAAAACAAACGACGAACGGAAGCTATCATAAGCTTCGCCATGTTCCGCGAGCGTAATATCTTTCGCATCCATTTTTCCCTTCGATGTTTCCCCCCTCTCGCGGATGATCGCGGAACTAGAAACAAAAGAAGAACGCCCGTCCCCCCAATTTCGCACAAAGCAGCCGCCGACGACGGGAGATAAAGGAAGGGATGTTCCACCCACTGTCTTTTTTTTCGCTTTGATATGACTGATCCCTCCCGGACTCGATTTGGAAAAGAAATAGCCTTTGCATTCGCCGGAACTAGGAGAATCGCAAGGAAAAGGGGTGCGCAATCAGAGCTAGGATCTATTTCCCTCGAAAGGTTGACTATTATAGGGAAAGAGAGAAAAATGCTATAGATTTTTATTTCTTTGTTCTGCTATTATCCAGTCTTCGTGAATAGGGTTCTTTCTACTCTCGTATTATTCGGAAATACGTCTTTTAACCAATCATACTATTATGGTACTTAATTGTTAGCTTTTTAGTTATGATACAGTCGTAGAGATATTACCTAAGATCATGATTTTTCCACTGGGCGCTTATGATACTGACAGATATTACGCTGTGTCATTCTTTATCTATCCCTGACACTTTTTACTCCCTAGAATAGAATAGAAAATTATTTTACTTTCATTTAATATTCATATTTTATTAATGTTCATATTCTTTTAGTTAGTGAAACAAGTGATTGATAGATTCAGCTTTCTGAAATGCATCGAATTTAATCCCTGTGTGAGCTTTACTTACGTCAACTCTATCGCATTTTGTATTAATACGTGTATAGTAACGGGCAGGGAACTAACTCATTTCTTACCTGTAAGGATAACTTCATTATGTTTCTTTCCACAATCCTTCCCAGTTGATGTTTTCCTATTACGTTCTGTTAACATATATTCAATAATGAATAATTTTTAAAAATCAAATGTTTCTCGTTTATTTCGTTTTACCTAGTGTATACTGTGGTTAACACGTAACTTGGTTTCCTTGATGTAATTTTTGTATACAAAAAACATCGCCTCATATAGTTTATATATCCAGGTCTAATACAATACTGTGCTTTTCTGGTGAAGTGCTCAAATCAGACTTTATATCCTACTATGTAGACAAACAGGTCTTGATCTCCATTATATTTCTTTTGTTTTCTCACGAGATATGATCAACATTTATCTTCTCCCACAATGAACATGAGTATTTTCCCATTCTCTTGTAAATATAACGCTCCAGGGAAACCCTAAATATTTTCATAAAGAAATACGTATTTCGATACTTCAGTGTTTACTATCCATGCTCCGAGCCGGAGAGCTTCTCGTCTGATATTTATGAGGATGCGCATTTTATATGAATAACGAAAAATTCTATCGCTTTTCACTGATATTCGTAGCGCTATGGTTATTTCAAATAAAAGAAAATGTAATGCAAATTTTTCTATAGAGTCAGATAAAAATTTTGTTACATTTTAACGTGATCTAATTTTTTGTTGGAAATAAAGTTGTAAATAGAATAAATTTTAGTGAATAATCGAATTATGATACGGAGAAAAGCTTTCACAAATTATATTTCACGTATGTATAATTAAAAACTTGCTACAAACTTCGTTGTTATTACAAATACAAGTCTGGTATGTATTATCTTAAAACGCGTAGTGTTTGATTGTAGTAAAGCCAATAGACGAGCGTTGTATGAAGTGATTTGAAAACTTCATGTGTATCAAGTCTTCTATTTGTCTTCGTGTACGTAATTCAAGCCATTCACTTTACATTCCCAACCCTTCTTACGCATCCTATAACAACTGCAGTCTTTTTCCTTACCCTCCATCTTTCAGTTCCATACCACTTTCAATATCTTTGTTCGACGTCAACCCCCTTCATAATATCTGACCCATCCTTTTCTTGTGCGTTTTATTCCTCCAATCGGAAACCTTTTCTTTTGCTCTCCGTCGCATCGTTTGTTTTCTCGCAGACCCTTTCTCGTCTATTCCAGACCCACGTCTCAAAAGCCTTCAATCTTTCCCTTCCAAGGTCCAAGCCCCAGGGATTTATAGGAACGCACGGATCTTGATCGTTTTCTGTTATTGTTTCCAGGAAACACCGTGTCATCAATTTCCTTTCGCGCGTGGGTTTATAGGCTAACTTTTGCGCTGCCAAATTTATTTTGATACATCGAAAGATCGTGTTGGTTTGACGTAAGGGGTAGTATTTCGGCCGAAACAAATATCGTATCGAATTTTCGATGTTTAAAGCTTATGGTAGCTTTCAATAAAATGTGGAAGTATCACTTTAAGTGAATATAGTTAAATATTCCCAAGGACTAAACAGATATTAAATTATCTCAGAGATAGACCCGGGTTCGAGTCCCAGTCTCTTTGGATTTTTTTACGTCTGTTAAATCCTTGAAATTTCTTCCGCGTTAGCTATTTACGAAAAGTTAAACTTTACTCCTTAAAGTAGCAGTAGTAGTAGTTCCTTATATTTGTGCATGTATGTGCTATATAAGTGTATTTAATTCCTTCGTTGATATATTAAGACACGTATTTTCAAACGGGTTTCTTTCAAGCCATCAGGGGAAGGTAGAGAAGGTGTTAACTTCTCCCCCATGCACTGCCAGATGTGTTTGAGAGGGATGAGGCAAAGAGAGATGTGGAATGAGGTACTTTATACTTAGCTCGTTTTATTATGCTATCATTAAACCATTGGATCAGAATGAACTAATAATGATAGAGCGTTTGCGTGAAATCGGGAGTAATATTTACGAATACTGCTCTCTTATCTTAGCTTCTATTCCTTGATTGCAGCCTCAAGTAACGACGAGGAAAGTGAATGAAAAGCACGTACTTTTTTCTCTCTCAAAGCAAACGAATCGATAAATTTTTTCCTTATTTCCAAGCGAGTAATAGGTTAGCTTAGTCGGTCTATCATCGCCAAACTGGGTTTGTCAGCCAGGAGCGATGAGGCCGGAATAGTTCATCCGCTGAGTTAGATACGCTCTCTGATTCCTTTGACTCACAAACCACTTGTGGATTGTGCCGATTAACGATGCGATTTTCAAAGCTGTTTAGTTTAGCTCGTCGTTGAAAATTGGCTTACATCGTCTCTCTCTATTTTACGCCTTTCTCCCCAAAAGGATAAATCAAAGTTTGAGTTGTTCTGAAACTGTTTCGATGCGTTTATAAGGGTTTTGCTCGGTGAGAATGTTGTGGAAAGTGATAATAAATCAAATTTGCTTCCAGATGAGAGCCTGTATCTATGGTGAATCTATTGATACTGATTATTTCTTCACTGTTTATTACTTGGTTCCCTTTTACTTGGAGAATTAAAAATATGATGTTTATTAAAGCTATATATCTATAATTACTCTTCTGGTTTAGTTCTTAAGTGACGCATTTAGAGAAGATCGCTTCTATATGGATTAATTGAATTTGAAATGTCAATCATCAATATATTGGCCTATTGAAAAAAGTTTACGTTCGTTTATTATTAGATCACTTGATTTTAACCAGGGATGTATGAAATGAAATTATATCTTTCTTCAAGTTAACAATATTTTTCCACTCGGGTTAAATTAAAAAAAAATATAGTTCTTTACAATCAGAGTTAATTCGTTTAAATATCTGAGTGTAGTTCCTTCTGTGCTTAAAAATGTACGGTAATGAACTCTTTAGGATAATTTAACTATATCTTAAGTTGCTATTTATCTTTAAATGGTTTCACTGTTTTCTGAGATGTTTTGATTATAGGCGTATCACTTTTATTAGATGATTCCAGCTAGAAACATTGGTGTATAAACAAAGAATTTCCAAAATAGAAGTCATCAAATTTGAATATCTTTAGAGAACGATAAAATGGATTTCGTTGGGGCCAAGGAAAATACAGTGAATGATTAGAACATCAAATGTTCGCACGTAAATATTTTGATACTTTGTTCCCCGCGTAACTCTTTCGGCGCTATTTTAATCGTCTGTCGATTGAAATGGGTTGGATAGATGCCCTGGAAGCCAGCTGCCAAAGGGGACTTTAATAGATCTTAAATTGTTAGAAGAGTATCATTAAAACACGCAAGGGTTGAATCGATAAGTAAATCTTCTACTTGTACACATGATGCCTTTAGCGAGACATTCCAAACGTGTAGAATCTCTCGTAAAATCGAGTGGTAGAACTTTAAAAACCAGATGTTGAAGAGAAGGGTATTTATTATTTCTAAGGGTAGATATTGGTCTCCAATTAATGTTTTCTAACGTTCTAATGTTTATAAAGGTAACTAAGGAGAATGAATGTGATAAATAGTGATGAATGTAGGTTGTTGAATGATTAATATGAATGTTATCTTAGTGCAATGGAGGGACGAGAATGAATTTAGTTATCACGTGGTCTATAACCGCTAATATTCATTATATTTCTTGCTCAATGTATTTGATTCACTTTTATTGAGGAGAGAAAAAGTAGCTTCTTAAAATCTTCTTATTATCACACGAGTCACAGTTCCTCATCTCAGCCCTCCCTAAAGTACTCATTGCCTTCGTTTGAGTGTTTGATAATCCCAGCATTCGTTCTGATTTCTGCGCGGAGAAAAAAAACCAGCTCGTTTCCCCTCACGCTAAGATTCGTTTCGTCACGTCACAATTAATAAATCTTTCTCTCTTCTCGCTTAAAAATTCAGCTCTCAAAACGTGGCTGCTTTTATCGAATCATTCGAGTTTCTCTGCGAGCAGAGACCGACGCGCGTTCCCCCCCCTCTCCACCCTCGCTCCTTCCTTTGATGACCAACGTTTTGTCTTTTCATTTCGCCGAAAAGTTTTTCGACAGAAAAAAGGGGTGGCGTAAGGGTTTGATCCGCTCTTTCCCGCAACACCCTGTCCTCATCTTTTCCGGACCCGCGGCGCCGAAAGGGAATAAAAAAGAGAAGCGGAGCGATCCGCGAGTGACAGAGAGAATGAAAAGGAAGGAAAAGAGCGTGTTGCGCACTTTCAATGCGATGGTGTTGCGGTTAACGTGCGTCTTCTCCCACCACCCGCGTCTTACGTTTGTTGCATCGTTTCCGTCGCGAGGCGGCGCTGGCGGAAAAAAAAAACATGGCGGCCACTCTGGTTCTGAGAAGAAAGGAAAAGGGGTAGGAATGTGCGTGCGGGAGTAAGTAGGGGTTTATTTCTCTCTGAAGGGCGTTGTGCATAGGTGTGAGGCTGCGCTGGAGCGAAAGGGTTGAAAAAAGAAGGGATCGGAGGTGGTTCAAGGAGAGGTAAACACGGGAGGTGGAGACAAGGGGCGGGGAAGAGTTTGGAACGAATCAAAAGACTCTCCCCGCACATATGTACTTTCGGGAAGGCGAGGAGTGAGGCAGGTTTTTCACTGAAGATTTTTCCTCGTACCTTTGCGTGATTTTCAGTCGTGAAATCGTTAAATGTCGGTTGTACGACGGCAGCGGCGTGTGACCAGGATTTTGACGCAGCGGGGCGAGACAAGAGGTTCCCCCCGGAATGCCTCAAAGAAATAATTAACAGTTTACGCGGCGATAATGACGTATCTAGGAGTTGAGGACCCTGTGTCGCGTGGGAGGGGGTGGGGAGAGGGTTGTTTGGACTTTTCGGCGCGTCTGGGAGGGCTCGAGGGTGTCACAAAAGGTGGCGATTGATGGGGTGGTGAGTATTTTTTTTTCTGCTCTCACCCTTTTAAAAGGTGTCGGAGGCCTAAAAAACAAAGGGGCTTTCCTACGCCGCGACACTCTGCATTTAGCGTGTTTTCAATCCCTCGGAGAAGTGGTTTATTAACCATTAACGATCGGGATTCAGAATAGAATATAATTCGATAAGAACACTTCGCTTTATATTCGCACCCCGAGGTGCTCGAAATGCGTGAAAGCGGCGAGAATGGGTTGTTATCAGATCGCTCGTTAGGTGGGTTTTTAAGTGCGTAACTGTTGGGTTTTAATTACGATAAATTAAAGGAGGTTCGCTCTTATATATCTTTCTTTTCGGGTAAATTTGAGGCAGAGGTGAAAAAGAAGTGGGAAATATTTCTTATATATATATGAGAATATTTTAAACGTCCATACTCTACCCTTGATTGTCCATATGAACAGTTCTCTTATTTACTGTGATATGCATTTTATCATGATTGCTTATGGATCGTAATTGACTGCATATACTATCTATCTCGAATATGTCGCTAATACATGAGTATTTCCACATCTTATCTGCTTTCCACTACTTCTTATCTACTTTTCACGACTAAGTTTTAATTTCCTGTTTTTTATGTGAAAAATAAACGTTATCATGCTGCTTTAAATGATTGTATCGATAGCAAATCAGAGTGGAGTTATTCGAAGTTTTTCAGAAAGATATTTACTTCTATTCACCTTAGTTTTGATTATACACAAAGCGAGTTTAAGTTCCTTTTCAAAATTTTAAGGAAATATATTTCGCTCGATAGATATTTTGGAAAATCTCATCCAATCTTTTAATGACGTCCGCAGGGCAAGCATGGTCAAAAGATAATGCTCATCAGCAAGAACATTTCGAATTTTTTTTTCTTTTTCTAAAACGTAAAAAGTTCAGGAAATAAGTTTTCCACCGTAACGCAAAGAGGTGAAAGGTGTTTGAAAGTGAAAGGTTTTATATTTTCACTTTACAATTTAAGCTTTAGTAGCTCATGAGGTACTTTGACAGAACCTTCAAGCTTCGAGCGGGTTGTGTCGCCTAAACTATGGAGATTTTGATTGCGAAACCGAGAACTGAAAATGCCATCAATTCGATAATGTAACTTTTGATCACTTATTTTTTCTACATCGTCCGACTACAAATCCTTCCGATAATCGCTACAAGATCCTATAATCCCCGCCTCCGGAATCTACAACTCCTTCAATTAAATCGCGTCACGTAAGTGCTTCGTCCGCTACAATTAATTCACAAGCGATCTCGTCGTGCATCGGTCCGATCGTCACGCACGCATTCACTCTCTTTAATGAACCCGGGATGCTTCTTAAGAGTCGCGATCGAGCAATTAGTGAAAACGCACATTATCGGACGGAGAATAAACAATCGAAGCTCGCTCCCCACAATGAAAATAATCACATCCGCCGTGTTTGATGAACACTTCCGGGCCTCGGCGAGAAAAATCGCTTGGGAAAACTCATTAATCTTAATGACACTTTTCATTTTTTTTCTACCCTCCCTCGCGGGGCGTATCGAGCCGAGAAAAGCTTTGAATATCCCTCTTACGGGGCCGACTGTTTATATGTATCTCTTTTATTAATCTGCGGCGAATGAGGGGCCCATCCGAGGGATTAAGGTGTCGACGTCACAATGCGATAAAAAGCCCCGCGGTGCTCGTAAACTATTTTGGCGCCGGGAGGAATTCAGGCGTAGGGTTGGACTGCCGAGATTTCACGGTTGACCTCAGCGGGTTATTTTCCGTTCTCATTAAAATGAGGTGGCAAATAGGGGGTGAGGGTAGCGCTTGTCCGCGGATTCTTATATAGGAAGGGTACGCAATCAGTCGATGTGAAGGCGGGATGAGTAGAGAACGACATTGGCTGCGACTAATGGGGTAGGATCGTATTGTAGAACCCTAGTGTTATGGTAAAGTGATACTTAGTTTTGTTTCGTGGATGCTGAAAGAAATATTGTAATACGTGTGTGGTTCTTTATGGAGGTGCTGTTAAGTGTTGCGAAATTATGTATTATTTAAATTCTCTTTTAATATATTACGTAATTTAGAGAAAATTTGTATTTATTAAGGTATAATTTATATAGTGTATTTTTATTCAATCCATTTTAGATGTATTTGTAATCATTAAATGAATTTTAACTGTGCTAATATTCATTTTTCCGTACATTAGTCGGAAATGATCTAGTTGAAACGATTATCGAAAGTGATATCAACCTTTAACTATTTACTCTACGTTTGGTTTTAATTTATATTTAATTGGTAGTTTAATAATGTCAAGTAGTAGACGACAACCATGAAATTCATTATTTATATACTCTTTAGAGTAAATAAGCTCATCCTTTTAAATGAATTTACAGTTATAAATGGGAGATCTTCACTTTTCTTTCGATATTTTTAATTTTAATGTGTCTGCTTCAGAATGAAATAAGTTTCATCGTGATCCCATGCATAAAAGAAATCGTAGGCAATATGTGCTGTGCAGGGAAGCATGGCACAGCAAGGGTTATCAACGAAATGATATTTAAATGTCAATTTTCTCAGAAACAGGGATTTATATGAATAAACCCTATCTTTTTCTTACTTTAATTATATCTACAATATGAAATAAGCTTTATCATATTCCCGATCTATCAAAAGACCTCTTCACGTTAGTTCTAGTTTAAGTCGAGGGAAATAGCCTACAACCTCCATATCAGATGAAAAGAATACCTCACGATCTATTTTTTTTCGAAAATTAAGTGAAATTATTTAGGTATTTTTTAATCGTAAGGGTATTAAAATGAATTTTATTACTTTGAATTCTCTTTTAAATTTCTATTTAATTATTACTGTCTCTTCAATTCTATACAGGAATCCTCAGATTCTTGAAATTTTTAAAACATGCATACCACATTTCCTTCCCATTATGGAACCCGAAAAAAAAATAGTGTTATTATCTTCTCCTTTTATTTAACCCTTCGATTGTCTTCTATCAGGTGCATTAAAATTTTCGAATCATTCAGATTCTTTCGAAATTTTTATAATTTCATCTTTAAACGCAGCATTTTGTGAATAGCTCAGGAATTTGGAATCCAGGGCTTTTATGATGTCTAAAATTTTTGTGGCACCGCATTGTTTGCCAATATGTTCGATCTGGAATCCAATAATTCATTTTGAATTGATTACGGATTAGGAAATTTTTAGAATTCCGTAATTAAAAAATTATTATTTTTTATTTCTTACACAATTCAGGGCATTGCGCTGTTTAATATTTCGTAGTATCAACGGAAAATAAGGATTTTATGGTTCTACGGACTGTAGAGTAAATGAAGGTAGACATTTTGTTCGTATGATACCCAAATTCACTTTTAAAATTCCTTTCCTCTACCATCAGACGGTATATGCTAGTTGTTATGACCAATAGTATGATAAAAGTACATAAATACCATGCTACCTCCCTATATTCTAGTATAGGGATTTTCATGCTTTCATCGTAACACGATATTTCAATTTAACAACCACGTACAATTAATTTTTCCCCTAAACGTACAAACATGGAAATGACACTTCTGGTTAGATTGAAGAGACATACTCCATCCACTAGCATACAAACAAAAGATCAATTAACAGTCAATCAATCACCCACTAATTGCAGGGGACACATTTTCAGGGGTCCATGGGATATCAGTCATAATGATTGGTGGTGACCAGATTATTTTACCA
Organism: Pantala flavescens; assembly: GCA_020796165.1. NCBI lineage: Eukaryota > Metazoa > Arthropoda > Insecta > Odonata > Libellulidae > Pantala > Pantala flavescens. The sequence continues at coordinate 5,342,487 of CM036888.1, forward strand.
CACCCATTAGTGCACGACATTTCGGTGGAGTGACAGTTGCAGTGAAAAGACGTGGTGATCATTATTGACTTTTCGGACGTTAATTTATTACCATACACTTTTTCGTGGAGGCATTTTATAGGAATATTGTTAACTTTTAAGTAAACGGATGTAGTGGAATTATATATAGATTGATATCAATGAATTTTTACTCTGTATTGCAGTATATAGCTTTATTTCTCCTTTTTCGGCATCCTACGTTCGTATATTACAATACACATTCTCGAGACGTGAAAAATGTATTGTAAATTGTTGAGTAACCAAAAACCCTAGATTATTTCCGTCCATTATGGTCTTTACTTTGCGACATTGAACTCTGATTAGCATAAAAGCGATCATTGATTTATGCAGACCGCTATTTTATAATAGTGGAATCGTCTGCAACAACTTTCCAGTCCCTACAGATTTCTGTTTAACCCTCTCCCATACCTTTCCTGAGTAACTGTTCTGTAGAACGTATAAATTTTATTCCTAAAGTTGTAGTAATACGTAGAAAATCGAGTCAGTTTTGTTTTTATTGAAGTAAAGTTTGTATAAATCTACGAATGCCATAGGTTATTTAGAAGGGTTTAAAATTTTTGATTTTATATTTAACCATTCATTTAAGGATTAGTTTCCTTCGTAAGTGCATTATTTACGAGCTGTTTTCAATATATTGGCGTAAAATTAACCATAAACTATTCCCAGTAATCTTGTGTAGGTTTTAGGGTTGCATTTATACGTACAAATTTGGTAGCGTCAGTTTGGTTTCAAGCGAGCTAGATTATTAACTTAGATTTTGTTGTTCAGATATTTTTGCCGTATTTAGTTATTATTGAAGCATCAAACTAGTTGAGTAATTGTGACACAAGCTTATCAAAATATGAATCTTGATTACGATTCTAGCGGCTTATCAAAGCCATTGTTTTTATTCCAGCATAAGATGTTATCTTTACCAGAATGTAAAACAACTTCTACCGTAGCAGTCATATCCATTCATTTATCGAGTATCCGTACAACATCTCGCTTGATATTTCTCTCTATACGAACTGCATACAATTTTATCTGATCATCCTCTCCGACTTTTTAACAGAGACGAGTCGACGACGAGAAATTATCGAAGCGTCGCCCCATTATTCGCTGTGCAATTTTTTTCGAATATACTCTCACGACATCCGAAAGAGAGAATTACATTTTTCCAGTGGAGAGTCGTTTTTTTGTAATTCCCTGGCCTTTGCGACGGATAACAGGTGCGTCAGGCTTCGAATCACGCGCTCCAGCGCCTTCATTTGTTTTTTGCGAAGGAAATGCGCACGTCCGTCATAAACGTTTCGGATGGCTGTTTACACTCGTGTTGTCACGGAAACATGAGTTTCAGGCGCAGGTGATACTCCGCGTCTGGAATTCTCTGCAGAAGACAGTTCCGAGGTATTAAATGCGCTCTTTATTTGGAAATGAGGCTTTGTTCCCTTAATTATACGTTTCGTTTTTTTTATCGTGTGTGTTTTGTTTTCGTATGGAGGAATTTTTCGAGGTGTTCAGTCGTTGAATTATTTTATCGTAATTCTTTTTGGGTATCGGAAATGTCACGAGTTTAGCGTTTCATTTTTTATTGCAAAGTTATAATTGTTTCGTATTACAGTAAGCGTTGGATCCTTTAAAGCAGTTCAATTGCAGTATATGATCTTATACTGTCAACATTTTCAAATTATCTACTAATTTTTTATTGACTACTTCGTTTAGCTTTTAGGATCATTATATTTCTATCTACTTTAGTTTAAAAGCTTCGTCTCTTTTGAAGAAACGATAGCCTGAGGAAATGTTTTCTCTTCAAATAAGATCAAAGCATTTCTTTGATAAGAATTTTTAAGGAGGTTTAATAATCTTCAAATTTTTATACGTCTTGAAACATCATTATTGTCCGTCTGATTCAAAAGATTTTCAGTAACTTTCTTATTTAATTTATTATATTTACGTACATTTTAAAACGTTATTTTTTATAATCTCTTGGCTTTTCGTTGGAAAAAAGAGCTAAATAAATAGACTTCTAGAACTCTCATTTCTGAAAATTCTACTTTGCATATTTGTAAGTAATGATTTTCATCTTGTTGTACTGTTCCCAGAATTTTTCCAATTTGCATAGAAAACAACCAAATTTTAATTATAATTTCCTATATTTTTTGGATAGGCGTAGCTCAACAACCATGATAATGACGTTGAATACTATTTCATTGAGACAAGTATGCTTTTTGGTCAACATCTAGGCTCTGTGATGCAAGTCTAGGTCTTCTACTATTATAAGCATGAGTTTTGAGCTTATATAGAAGAAATAATTATCGGTAACGGTGAATAATATTCCTACACTATATAACTCAAAAGAAATTGAGCACTGATATTCTATTTTAATTTCTTATATTTTACTATTTAATTTCCTATTTTGAAGTTATTCTAAAAATAGTGGTTAAGTAAAATACTGTAGATGATTCGGTTCAAGAAATTTCAAACGTGCCGATTCAGAATTTGAGCTCCATAGGAACCGTAACGAACACAAAATTTAATTCGAAATCCGTCCAAAAAAAAAACGAAAAAAATAATAACCTCCCCATAAAGACCCGAAAAACGGACCCTTTCATACTCGTGCGGGGAACGAAAATTACTCGGAAAAAACCTTTCGAAAACGGACGTCAAATGACGTCACGCCTCGCCTTTTGATTCCGCGGCATTCCTTCCCCCGAATTATATTTCCCAAAACCGGAGAGGACGAAAAAGAAATGACGAAAAGCGGCGGCGGACAGATCTGTGGACGCCCTTAAATTCCGTACGTCAACTTTTTTTCGATGCCGCGGTATGCGAAATGAAGTCCACGGGAATGCAACGCCGCCTACCGACGGAATCGCAGAAGCGTTCCCTTTGTCTCCTTAGGTTTTTTTACCTTTTCCCCCCGAGGAAGAATAAGAAAGCTTCGATTCGGCGACTTCAAATTTCCTCTCGTGATCCGATTCAAGTCTTTTCCCTCCATTTCGCGTTTCGATTGTTTTTTTCGCTCTTCGATTGTTTTTTTTTTCGATGTGTTGAGAGAGCGCCCCGGCATAGCGACGGGGCATTCGATTTTTCTTTCGACTCGGTTTCCTCCAGAATTCGGACCCGGAATTCCTTCTACGGCGCCCCTTGACCATTTGGGATATCTGCATGAATTTCTAGAGACGGACGTGGAGTCGAACAGGCTGTCCATCTTGTTAAATTGCCCTCCGTTTCGGACGTGAGTTCCTTCATTCCTTCGCAGAGACGTTCCACCGTGCACCTCTTGGGAGAGGGTTTTGCAAGAACGTGCTTCCTCGTCAGGAATTCAGGGGTTATTATAACGTGAATGGCTGTGATTTGCCGAGATACAAATAATTACGTACCGGAGTTTCTTTTGTCTTATTATGGCTATTATTTGGCAGTGAATTCTTTAAATTCAGTATTCTAACCTGCCCTACTTAAGTTGGAAATGCTGAAAATTGTCTTTTCCATGGGGTTTTTATCCAACATTTAATTTCGTTTATATTTATGTTCGTAACTATGAAAATTCTGGAAGAACGGGTTCATTAAAAGTTAGAAGGAATCAAAGCTTTATTTCTCTGTTAATATCCCGGTTCATTCTTCTTATTTGCCTTTATATTCTGTAGAATTCATATTCAAAATTCAGGCGAGTTTAGACAGATGTCACACCTTTATCCTTCACGATTTAACATTTACGTTACATAATATATATATACATAATATGTTAAGCGAGTATGGTTTGAACCGTATACCGTCTGCCTCAAATAACCAGGAGCTTGTGGGAATATTGCTTGGTGAGAATTGAGGAAGTCTAAGAGTCATTACGTCATTCCCTAATAAAATTTTATCACTCATGATATTGCGAGAATTAATGGAGGAAGCTACGAAATTCGTCTCTCGTCGGGGTCCCGTACGAACTACAACTTTGAAGTACAAGTTTGTACGCATCCCCTTCTCTTCGTGGGTTTATACACTAACATGTATTTTTCACATATTTATTTTGGTTATCGTCGTATATTTTCTAATCATTTATAATTACTTTAAAAGAATGTGTATAGTACCATAAAGGGTCAAAATATCGCTGTATAATAGGAGTTAATGTCCCAGAAGGAGAACGAAGAAAAGAAATTGAAGGAGCACTACAGAGTATGGTTTTACCTAAAGTTTGGACATATTTGTACAATGTATAGATAGTTTAAGTTAGGTAAAAGGAGAGACCGTATCGTTCCAGCCATTTCTCGTTAAAAAATTTGAAAGTTAACATTATCTATGATAATGTGATATTTGTTTGCTCTAGCACCCTTTTACTATCAGGCTACGTCGTAATACCAAAAAAATCAAATTACTGATCCTTCTATCGCGTCGAGATGTTCTTTATTCACAAATCATACGTCCATACGGATTAGCGGATCGCATTTTCCTCCAATTTCCAATTTCCTCAGATTTTTAGGAAAAAGCGGGTTGGCCGCGCCGACTGAAATATTCACCGCTCGTCTGTCTAAACCAGTTTGATCGATTCCGGAGTTCTGAAGGCTTCCCGATCGCCATATGCAAATTTCCATCAAAGGATTCTCCCTTATGTCTCGGAAATGATCGCCATCTCCCCCATTGTCTCCGAGTCAACATAATTTGACGCACTCGAGAGCGGAAGTTTTCTTGGTTTGCCCAGTTCTCTCCTTTCTTGGAGACGATTGGATTCGAGATCGACGATAAATATTCGATGGTGGGCCAAGTTGTTGACTTTTCCCGAAATCTGTGTTCTTTCTTGCATAAGCTACTGTTTTGGGTTTCGTTCTTCTCAGATCAGCAATCGATAAGGTATTGGAAACGCATTCATAAGTGTACGTATAGATAGATACAATATACTTTTGGTTTGTTTTTCTTTCCTGATACTTTCTAATCGAATGTAAATTTTAAAGCTATTAGTGATTTTTCAGTTTCTTGAAGTTTCCCAACTGCTTATTTTTCTATAGCATCTGTAAGTAATTTGATTTCTAAATTTTGGAAAAATAAATTGCTCGTAAGAATCCCGTATCATTCCTTATTTACGCTTCTTCATTTCATTTCGTTTCTCCAATTCTTGCCTTTAAATTATCGAAATTCTTATGCTCTTTACCCTTCTGTCTGTTTCCTAGTCTTTCATCTTTAATTAAATACCTTTAAATATATAGAAAACCTAAGAAAAATCGTGAAAGTATATTAAATTTGATTATAAGAAATATCAGAAAAGATATTTGAGTCGTTACCGGTATTTAACCGACTTATCAGGCTCCCCATGTTTTCTGGGAAGTATGTTAGTTTCAATTAATTAGTTTCTTTATACCTTTCGGACACCTTTTAACAATTTAACGATACAGAAAATATCGATGATATTCTGATTGAGTTGAAAGATTAATTTACTTAATAAATTTGGCAAAACTTGGAATAATTTCAGACTCAGAATTCCAGAATCCAACCAACCCCAATATAAAGAGGATATTCATACAGTTATATGTAGGTCTTAAAATTATAATTAACGGGATTGTATAGAGCAAACATATTCTTTCTTTTAGGTTAAAAATTATTTATGGTTCGTAATTCTCCATAAATCAGATAAAATCGTCATGTACTCGTATCTTCCATAGCAGATGGCAAAAGTATACGCATTAGAATTAAAGGACGGACTCTCTTCCACCGTAAATTGATCGTTTTTAATCTTATTTAACGGAAAAAAAGAAAATCTTCGTATGAATACAACGAAAAGAGTATTTCAAATTTGAAAACCAGATCCATAAATCCTGTCCTCTCTGGAAGCGGATTCTGTAAGAGACTTGGCATTCAAATCGCGTCTCTCGAAAATTTTTTATTCGGTCACATTTTTACCCTTTAAAAAATTTCGGGAAACTGTATAAACTCCTAAACTCCAAATACTCTGAGGATGTCTCATCCAAATTAATAGAGCCAATAATTCATTCTCTAGGACGCCTATCCGCGTTCGGCTCCGTTAAAATCTCTCGATGTTCATTAAGTTGTTCAGCGACGCGGAAAACTCTAAATATCCTTAAAGCTCAATACTCGGCTTTCTCCTCGTTTAAAATATCGGCTTATTCGCACAAAAGGCAGGCATTTTTTTTATTTTTGGAAGCTTTTTCAAATTCATTTCAAAGGTCCGTGAAGAGGCAAGAGAACTCGTTCATTTTTTTCTTCATTTTGCTCTCTTTTCGAGCGAAAATATTATATATCTCATTGACTCGGAGTTTCTGAATGCTGTGTTTCGATATTTTTTTTCGTCCTCTTTGTTCGTAATTATCAATAATCATTTAATTTTTAAGTCCCTGATTGTTGAGTGTGGATCGATTAAATTTACTGCGAACTGTGTACTGTTTGTTTGGTCCGAATTTGTGTGGAATTGGATTATCCTATGTGTCGCTAATTCTCCTAAATTAGTCGTTCATAACAGTAATTTCATCAGCTTTACATTACCAACTGATTGTATTCATCACATTCATGCTCTAGAAATTAATTTATTCCACTGTCGATTCATTAGTGCAGTTACTTTGTTTAATGGTACTTTTTTGGTGAGACGAACGTATATTTAGTACTTTAATCTACATTTTGAATGTCAATTTTATGTGGAACTGACTCAATTATCACTCTAATGTTATATATATATATATATATATATATATATATATATATATATATATATATATATATATATATATATATATATATATATATATATATATATATATATATATTTATTCGTGTTCAGTCATGATGAAATTAAACGAGTCAAAGGTCGATATATACATGCTTACAGTTCGTAATATAATTAGGCCGTTTTTGTAGCTTTTATTCTTCAATTTTATTCTTCATTTCATCAATTATAATTCAGCATTTATCGATCATTCATTCATTCTTGTAAAGCTTTTAATTCATCGATTTGATTCGATTTGTATCCAATGTTCAATTTATGTTCAACTATAATCTTTTTAGGCGGTGAGTATTGAGTATTAAAAAAATTATTAAAATATTCATATTTCGTCTATGTTCATAGGTACAGATATATTTATCAGTTCTAAGCTACCAACACGATTATTTCCAATGATGTGCCTGATGATGTTGAATTAACGACGAAATAAGTCGCCTAAAAAAGTACGGAAGTTACAAAGAGTTTTTATTTCCTTTAATTATTACTCTTTCCTCTTACGGAAGCTTGTTCATATTAGTTTTATGTTAATTTCCATTGGTTTAGTAGACTCTCATTAGGCCGGTGGCATTAGACTGTTATTGGTGGATAATTCCTCGTAATAACCAACCAGGAAATCCGTTCCCAGGCCCTTTCATTCGTTCTATGATCTCTTAATCTCCCACATTTTTATAGCTCAGCTTGCTTTTCCCAGAGTCGACCCCATTATTCACGCCCTTTCACCCCATCCGAGGGACTTTCACAACCTCTCCATGGTGTCTGCAGAGACCGCCTCCAGCTCTCCGCTTTCGGAGTCGCACCATGCTTGTGTATTCTTCTGTGTTCTGGCCGCCTTTCCCAAATATTTTCGTCCGATGGTATTTACAGAGGTTTTCGGGGGTGGCCAGGCGCGCGGTACCTTATGGCTATGGGGAGGGGTTTGTAGTATACCGCCTCCGGGTCCTATGGCGGCAGTCTGCACTCTTTCCGGTCGCCGCCGTCGAGCAGCACAGTCGCCCTCCACGCGCCCATTCTACGCGTGATAAGAATTCCCGAAGACGGGGAACAAAATTTCCGATCCTGGCGGTCTTTTTGTCGGGGGAGACCGGGATCGATCCATAATTCCACACCCGCGCGCGGATTTTAGCGCGTTCGAATGTTTGGAGACGGAATTTTCCAGTCGAAGGTGTCTGCACAAGGGGGAAATTATTCGTCTCCTTTAGATTACTGTCACAATCGGACCTCGAGTGCTTTATCTCGAAGCCTTTCATCCCCTCGCGAGGATTATGGATTATGAATTCGAAAGAGATGCGGGGGGAGGGAGGGGGTGTTAAAAATTGACGAGAGAGACAACGCCGGGGGCGTCCGTGTATCAAGATCTGGCACTGCTGATGCATGGGACAAGGAGAGATGGTGACGCGTCCGTGTGTGTGTACAAAGTGAATGCACGGGTGGCTTACGTATGTCTGACGGCTACACTCACGTACGTGCCGTAAATGTTAATATTTCAGCGGCTCTTGTTGGTTTTTGGTCGAGCTGTCTTGTAACGGTTTCTTCTGCATTGTAGAAGCCTTCCGGGCTTATCAATACGCTACGCCGATGTTGTAGTTTGTAAAGCTACTGCGAGGTTACCATGTGTTTCGTTTCCCACGGGATTCTACTTACATATTAGATGGATTCGTTTGTGAATGGGACTTCAAACTGGGTCATAAGAAAGCGAAGACTGATACAGAGAATTCTATGATTTATTAATTCCAATGCAACGTAATTTTTAGTAAGATTAACTTAATTTTGAAGTAACAACAGTTGGTTAATAATAGTACAGGGGAGTAAATACGTTTTTCTCTACTTAACGACTGTCAATTTACCGAAGGGTGAAATAGTATGATAAAGTATGTCAGATCTCATTTCTTTTGTTATGTTTTTATTGTGATCAGTTTATTACGTTTGATATATTGTATAAGCTACCACTTCAACAAGGACTTAACGATTAAATATATAAATTCTCTTAGCATATGAACTGTATCTGTCCTTTTCTTTATAATTTTCTGTTAAAATTTGAAAGTTAGATTTGAAATACAAAACCTTAGAGTATTCGACTCATATTATTATTTGGAACCGCCAAATATACTATAATATTCTTTTTCTTAAGTACTCTTATACAAAAAGAATAATATTCCTGATAAAACACCCGTAACATCTTCGTGTACTAATATACTACGATATGCTCGTGGACAAGATCCAAGTGATTCTAAGTTGATTATATTATTCTATGATGGATCAATATGGTTAGTGGTTTGTTGTTAAAACCAGCCGAAACGAAGTATATCTGGAATATGCCTGGAAGCTCACGTAGTAGTAGTATTTGTATGAAATGGTTGATGTTAGACTGAATAGGGTTTCAATCCAAGCGTTATGAAATATAGAAAAATGAAAATCTATGATAGTTAAGATGCGGTCGAAGTATTGCTATTCTTACTTACGAGGAGTGGGGTCACTTAGCCACACATGCTTCGTCATACGAGTAATAGTAATGCTTACAAGTGCACTTCAAATCCTTTAACTTCCTTCCGTAAGGGTATGTAAAATGGATCTTCACACACGCCTCTGTAAAGCACGAGTTCTGAAAATCGACAATAATTGAACACGAGCGTTCCCATCCTAAGGTGTTTCTAAAAATTTGTATGCTGGAAGCGTGTTGGGCTACGCATATGCATTCAAGTTTGTGGACCCCCGGCTTACAGTGGGAGTGGTTGGAAGATGAGAATAAGATGCCGAGAAGATGTACACAGCTTAAAGAATAAAGGGATATGTTCGATAGTAAGATGTTTCCTAAGGCGAAGTTTAGGCACGAAAATTCCGTACGTGAAATTCCACGTAAATATGTTCGCGTTTATTAAACGATTGTGTATTACAGTACATTGTACGTACGAAAAGTAGGCCAAATTCCATCTATTCCTTGAATATCGTGTATCCATAGTCCATTATCTGATTTAACCATTCATTGTAATGGGTATTGAAATAAAATAATCCGACTTAAACAAAGAGGCAGTGTTTGAAGAAGCATTAAATTAATTATTTCTCAAATTAGTTTCAACACAGTCCACGTTATTGACAGTCGAAATTGTTTTAAACTAACGATTAATTTTATACAAATATTATGTTAAGTGATTAGAATTTTTACCCTTATTATTGCTGAGATATCATCATACATTTTTATGTAAACACCTGAAGTAACTGACTCAGAGAAAAATATATTAAATACAAGTTGGACGATTTCTTTAATGTAAATAACTTTCAGTTTCGTTGGAACCAGAACCGACTTCTTGGAATGAGAGATGAAAAATTTACTGTTCCTGAAAATGTTTACTCAGAGGGAATGAAATTCACAAAGGGAATCACATTAAGGGTATTAAGTTAATGAAATAAAGAATTCATCAGCGTAATCGCTTAATTCCACTGTTCAAATAACGATAATCATTTTGTAATTAAGTCATAGCGTTCGGACTAACTTTTGTGATTAAGGGTGGAGAGAATTCTGAAAAAGCGTTGTGAATATGATAGAATACTTCCATAAAAGAATGCTTCATAACTGTTCAAAATAGCACTACATTATATAATTATTTTCGTAGTTCCTGTGCATGGGACCTAAGCCCAAATATAGTCCTTCGTCTAAACAAAGGTAAATGTATTATAAAGTGAAGTGTAATATAAGTTAAGACGAAAGATTTCATCATAAAAGACTTTATACAGATTAAAACGAATGATAAATACCCACATTTCTTTATTTAAGCAGATTTATGTAATCGAAATGTTAATGAAACGAAAAATGTATGTTTATCATTAAATTCAATGCATCGATGTTTTCTTACACTCAGTGTCCTCATATTTAACAAAAATGATGATCTATGTTCATTTAAAACTCGAAAATCTTTTTTTACCTTTTTTATTCGCTGTGTAAGTGATTGTGTATACTTATCTTCTGTCAAAAATGAATGTAATATACATATTTTGGAAAATAATTCTTTAATTCATATTTTTAGATATCGAGATACGTAGAAAATTCCCTATATTTCCCACCATTGTGCTAAATACTGGGTCTATCAAAACTCATTCATGTTACGAAACGTAATAGAATAGGGTTATTTAATCGAGCTGCTATGGTTTCCAGCAAAGCAAAGCTTCTTTGATTTTAGAGCAAGCGTTTATCTTTCAATCCCCTTAAAAATTCAATTTTAATCAAGGTTGAAACACTTGGTCTCACAAAGAAAATTTAGAGAATCTTTAATGCTCTTCCATTTAGTCGACTAATGGAAATAAGCGCACTAATTAAGGGCTAATTTCCAAGAATCCCTAATTGGCTCGGAACTTTATTATATCTAATTTTCCTCCGGCCGGAATTTAACTCGATCCCAAGGCGAAATCGAACTTTCGTCAAAGATAGCGACGGCGAGCTATTTACAGCTCGTTTTAAGACATCAAAGAATGAAACCGCCTGTTGCCGTGCTGATAAGGGAGAGGGATTACACGATTATTCTTGTCGCCTCTTCTGATGTTCGGTTTATCCGTGGAGGAGGGTAAGGCGCCTTGTTTACCAGAGAGATCGACCGTCATCTTTTTTGCCGCAGTTTTTGAGGAATCGGACGTAGACGCAACCGAGAGAGTTTGTGATTAAAAAGATCGATGAAAAGCCGAGTTCCGTCTCAATCTTCGTTTTTGACGTGACTCATTCGGTGTTATTGTTTGTCTGCGAATGTCTGAAGGAGGGAAGTTTGAACGTTCACGGATTCAGATGCCTAAAGCTCCGGAAACGGAATATATGTTAAGATTTCTCTTACGTCAAGTAATGAGGTTTTTAGATGCAGTTTTGGATGATTATCTCTTTACGCAATGTACGGAATTAAACTATTGGGGTGTGAGGAAGATTTAAACAGTTTAGCCTTTATTTATTTATCTAAAGCTCCGGAAAAGAAATATATCAAGATTTCTGTTACGTGAAGTAATGAGGTTCATGGATACGGTTTTGGATGATAATCTCCTTAATCTCTGTACATAATTAAACTATTGTGACGTTAGGAAGATTAAAGCAGTTTATTCTTGATTAATTCATAGTATTTATAATTCCCCGGTAGTTATATGCTTCGATTCTGTCTGTAATCTTCAAAGCTTCCTGAGGAATATGAAAAATGAATTTCAAATAAACTAATTCGATTAAATTAGAAATTTAGCTTTAATGTAGAGTTTTAAGCCGCTTGTGGATAGAATGGTTTACTCACAAGACGACTTATACTATCCATTAGACAACTCATAATGTTATTTATAAAGAAATTGGAAAAAATTTGAGTGAGCTGCATTAATGAAATTAATCGCACGTTTCCTCAACCCAAGAAGGAATGTCGATGACATATCCGCAAGATATAAGTTTTCTTTATTTGTTTCGCTTTAATTCGTAAGAGTTGAGATATCCTAATGTAAACGATTTAATAATCTTAATTACGTAATTGGGACGCATTGAATAGAAAGTATTTGTAGTATAGTAACTTTTTTCTACGTTTAATAATAAAAATAATGTAATTTCAGTAGTGAAATTTTACACTATAATGCCTCGAACGATTATCGATGAATATTTTTCTGATTTTTTCGACGAAATTGGACCATTTATCTTTTAATGTGAATAAAAAATGATTCGTATACTCCCCATTTTAGATATCGGTGAATGTACGTTTATCGCCTGGATGTTTACTTTTTGATTTTGCCCATATTCATATCGGTTGATACGTGAGTATATCCCCGTTCCGCGAATCAAGTCCACATATTTTTTTCACCGAAATGTTTTGGTAGGCAAACGATAAAAGTTTTTGCATTGGTATAATGGAATGAGATTGTTTTGTGCAATTATATTTTTTCTATAGTGAATTTAAAATTTCTGTTATTCATAATTTAGAAATTTATAAGTTTAAAGTTATGAATCGTCCAATATTTCTAAAATATCTCAATATGTAAGACTCGGAAATAAAATTCACTGTTTCTGTTTACGATACCGCAGGATATGATATTTTGACCTTTTTAACTCAGTTATTATGGAATACATGCATTACAAAACATCCACCAACCTGCATTACTTATCGAATAGTTTTCGTTGTATTATTTTTTTTCTTATATGTATTATTTTTTATATTTACAGGGCTATCTGACAATGTCACAGTCACCATGCAGTCTCCGGAATCATCAAAAGAAGTTCATGCAGGAAAAGAAGCTGTTTTGCGTTGTGTGGCTCATGGCAGTGGAGAGATACACTACACATGGTTCAAGTGAGTTAGACTTTTGCTACATAAGTACTTTCTGCTTTTTTTTGACAAAATTCTTCTGTGGATAGTATCTTCTTGTTGATTGTTATTTTAATTCTCTGACTTCTTTACTTTGAAAAATGAAACTATATTGAAATTTAACAAGATAAATCATACACAATCAGAAATAAATTAAAATTTTTTGGTCAATTGTCAAAAATTACAAGTTTTACAAACACTAAAACATTTTTCTGCCCATTGTTAAAAATTGTATCTATTTTCTATATCTTATAAATATATACATTTAAAATATTCTTTGCTTATTAATCCATTGAAAGTCTGATGATCATTCTTATAGTTTTAAGAGATTTTGTATACTTATGAAAAAATCATTGTTTAATAAATGAGGGGAAATGATGTCAAATAAAAAATTTTTTCTTAACCAAGCAAAGTATTATAATAATTGCTTATTCATTTTCAGGAACATGGAAAGGCTCACCAAAAGTGAACACATTATTCCGCGTGGTAAACGTTTACATGTGAAAAATCTCTCTGCCATGGATAACGGTATGTACCAGTGCGAGGCTAAAAACGATGCTGGATCAGTGATGAGTGAGGAGGGCCTACCAATTGCAGTACTTGGTTAGTATTGATTCAAGAAATTTATTTTTTATTAACTGCTATAATCTATGTTTTATTTTTAAGTCTTTGCTTAAATATTTATAAAAATCCATGTAATTTAAGAAGAGTATTTTGATATGATGAAGATTACCATCATATGAACTTTGAGTCTATTTCCATTCATTCTTTCCACCATTGTTTGTATGTAAATATTTTTTTAAAGTAGTTGGAGAAAAGAAACTTATATAAACATTAAATAACATAATTTAAGAGTATTTCAAAAGTATCAAATTGGTCTTAGCTGCTAAGAAACGATTTGACATAACCAAACCTGAAAAGCCATATGTTTGTGTTATAATTATAATTTTTTATAAATCGTATGTAAATAGAATCATATTGTTTAAATAATCGTTGTATTTTAATTAAAGGTGGTGAATGGGCTACAATTGAGTCTCGTCCCAGAGATGCTCTCGTATCCAGGGGAGCCACCATTCAGATGGACTGCTCTTTCCGGCATGCATTGTCCACCCATTGGTACTTTTTAGGAAGATGGGAGAAGGAAGGGAAAGGAGAAGGACCATCTCTGCATTCCTTACCACCACCTCTCTCTAACAATACCAAGTAAGTTATTTATTCAGTTTAAATGTTACATGTGTTGTAATTATAAAATTCTTTGGTAAAGTTGTTTATTGAATACAACTATGTGATTATTGAAGTTATTACTGAACAAAAAAATAAACTATGTCTCATTATATTATAAGCATTGATCAGATCATCTTTTATACCACCAGATTCGGTTTCAGACCTTTATGACTTGATAACTTTTACTGTATTAATTTTTGTTTAATCTCAAGAGATCTTCCTAAAATATTATTTACATTGTTTTACTCAGGGAATACAGATTCCTTTTATCCTTAGAAAATAGATTTTTCAATTTAATTCAAAGAATTTGAAATTGAGTAAATTCAGTGATAAACTGTGATTAAAATTTCTTAGATATTATTTCTGCATTATTTAAAAAATTGAATTTAAGAACATTTGTTCTATAATGTTTCCCTTTTTGCTGTTGATAAATTTATAAGTTCACAATATATGGTGTTGTTCTCTTTCTCTGTTAATATTTTATTGTTGACTGAAATTTAACTTCTTTCTTTTTCAGTGCTTCAATTTTAGGAAATGGCACATTAATAATCTGGAGTTTTGAGCCTGAAGATGAGGGTATTTATGCATGTGGTGCAGTCTGGAGTGATTCGGTTCGTGGACAACAACATCGCACCCTGTATGCTGTTCAGCGCAGAGTTGCATGTATGTAGATTTTCTTTAATATCTTGAAAGTAAACAATAATAGAATATTGTCATAAAGAATCTATTTCTCATATATTTCCATTTTTAAGAGAAAAAGTGCATCTTATAGTCTGTAATATAAAGAATGAATTTATAAAGGTTTTAAGGAATGTGTATTTGTAAATGGAATGATTTTCTTCCTTCTTGTAAACCTCTATCTCATGTTATGGATCATTTTTGGGATTATATTGAATAGTATTTCCGTTAGAATAATAGACTTATTATTTCAACTTTTCAGTCATTGAAGATTTTGAACCGGAATCCCTTGAAGTGTACCCAGAAGGAGATTGGGGTGAAGGCATAATAGTTGTTCCCGAAGGAGGTGAGCTAGAGGTAGAATGTGTTCCACCTGTTGGAAGGCCTTCACCAAGCGTACATTGGACACCCCACCGAGGGAGGAGTGCTCCTGAGTCCAGACTTGTCATCTCTTCTGCATCTCGTTCAAGACATGAGGGAAAATACACATGTGTTGCAAATAATGTGGCAGGATCAAGTAGCATCTCTGTTGAAGTTGTGGTTTCTGGTGAGTATCTTGTCTTCTCCCTGTCATCGAATAAAAACTCCCAGTCTTCCGTTCCCTCCTCATATGAGATACCTTTAAACATAGACCCCTTCTGAATTTCAAAAAATCCATTTTACTAATTAATGGTATGTATCTGTATTGAGAACTAATTGATCTATGATTTACCCGTTATTATTGAAATTTTCCAATTTAAGGAATTTTCAATTTACCATTACTTTGATGCATTTACTCTTTAGATCAAATGAATTTTTCAGAGCTCAATTTAAAAAAGATTGATAGGCATACTTAAGAATAGAATGCCTGTTATTTGTAATCTTAAAATAAGAAGTTCTATATCATACTGAGAGTAAACTTCTAGTTTAAAACTTTATTTACCATCAGCATATTATTTGCCATTATAAGTTTGACCTTATGAGCTTCTAATATAATCTGTAATATTAATATTACAGTAAAGCCAACTCTTCTTGAGGGTCCAGTTGACTTAAGTGTTGATGAAGGACAGTGGGCAATGATGCCTTGCAGTTTTGAAGGTTCTCCTTATCCAGCCACCAAAGTTCATTGGCTTAGGGAAGGTGGAACTGTTGTGGTAGCTGGAAGTCACTCCCCTTCAGCACCATCTGGTGCCATGGGTGTCCCATCATCTCCCACCCCTAGAGTTAGGGCCCATGAAAACAATGGATCTATCACATTCTCTCCAGCACATCCTGGGGATACTGGTCGTTATCAGTGTTCAGTTGAAGCTCATGGTTTCCCACCCATTCGTTCACCAGTTGCAACCTTTATCGCCAAAGGTAATTGCATCTGTCTATCATAAAATTATTTTTATCATCTTGAAAATAATTATTAGTAATTGGATTGGGAAAATCATGGATAGAAGGATTTAGTTCATAAACTGATATGGTTTTAGAGATATTTTTATGTTTTGGTTCTAATTTTATTTGTAGCTTGTAATTATCTGTTAATTTTGATTTATATTCAAGTTTTTAATTCAAGTTTATTTAATACTCGTATGGAAATCAGAATGTATTTATGTTTATATGGAACTTATTCAGTTTGATCTATCAAATTTGCTGGTATAGAAGTAAGGCGATTGTTTATACCTTGAAGCTGTCAATTTACTTAGTTTTTAAATAATGTCTTATCTTTTATAAAAGTCATAAGAAATGATTCTTCCCAGTGAAAACTATTTTCATCATGTATACTTTTTTACATGTAAGTAAAAATTATTAATTATTTTTTTCAGAACGTCTGAAATTTCTCCCCCGACCTGTGAACAAACGTCTGGAACTGGGTTCCATCGGTAAATTGTACTGCAAAGCTCAAGGTGCATTTCCACCAGTTGTGAGGTGGATGAAGGCTGGAGATCCATCCTCAGAATTTCCATCTCATGTGCGAGACATTAACGGAACCCTGGTGTTGGAAGGAGTCCAAAGAGATGATGCTGGTCAATACACATGTGTGGCTACTAATGTTCAAGGAATCATCAATGCCACCATTGAGGTGGAGGTTATAGGTAAAGTATTTCTGTGATACATTACTTGCCATGTTATTAATTTTAATTATTGAGAATTATCAAAAGTTGGGTCATGCTAATGGATTCTTGAATCTTTGTTTCAGTTACACCCAAGTTCACAATAGTTCCAATGAATCCCACTGAAGCTTATGAAGGATATCCAGTTATGATGAATTGCAAAGCTGAAGGTGACCCACCACCTACAATTCAATGGGATAAGAATAGTGTTCTCAATGGTTTTGATCAAAAAAGGTTGGTTCTGACTCAGAAGCTGTAGATGTTGATGATTAATAATCTTCATTAGTTAATTTTCTTTTCCTATAATTTAATTTTACTGGCCTTGCTCCTTTGTCCATTAATTTAAATTATATGTTCATCATATATGTACTTTTGCATGATTATTTACTCACACACTAAAATCATAGAGTATTTTAATCACTCTTATGAACCAAAAATATTGGGTATTTCTTAACGTCCATCAATGATTTGGGATATTATAATATTAAAATTGCCATTGAATAGTTATCAGATATTTTAGTGAATTGTTAAACTTTCTGATATCCTTTGAATTTTACTGCTTCGATCTTTTACTTTTCACTTTGATATACTATTTTCAAATTTCTTGGTTAAATGAACCTTTCTCATTGCAATTCCAGGTTTCATGTTTTGGAGAATGGAAGTCTCTATGTAAGAGAGATTCTACCTGGAGATGATGGCAAATATGGATGTACAGCTGGCAATAGTGGTGGATTCAAGAGGGAGGAAGTCATGTTAATTGTGAAATGTAAGTGATGGGTAATTAATGAATTATAATTATGAAGGTGTCTTCTTAGGCATTCATAAATGTCATTATAAATGATATTTTTTGATAATTTTATTTTTATATTCCTCAAAATTCTTGACATAAATTCAACTCCATTCTATCTGTAAGGAACAGATAAAAATTTTATTTAAGAAATTCCTAAAGATATTTCATGCATTATATTCATGCATCATGCTTTACATTTTTTAACTTTTAATTTTTATTTCAAATATTCATTCAGTATTGATGCTGATGAAATTTTGTTTTAATTTACATTGAAAATTTACCATAAAAAATTTAGTTAAAATTCAATCATGGTTGACTTATTTTTGATGAAGACATTGCTTAAATTATGGGTTTTTGTCTAGAAAAATTGTATGATTACGAAAATTAGTTATCATTCATATTTATCTCTAAAAATTTAATTATTTACTTCATTTATACGAAATATAGCAATGCTATAGACATTAATATTATCAGAAATTGAGGTCTTCACATATTATCCATCAGGCATTATAAAATAAAGTATTTTAATAAACTTCTAATAAGACTGAAAATATTGTAACTTCATCTCGTTATGATTTAGCAGGGGAAAGCGAGAGAGGTGAAATAGGAGATGATGGATCTGGAGATGGATCAATGATGACTAAGACAGTAACCATAACTCTAAGTGCTGCAGCTGCTTATATGCTACTTGTTGTTGGCCTAATGTTTTGGTGTCGATACCGTAGACTGCGTAGGAAGCAAGCATATGCTCAAGCCAATGGTGCAACTGGTGGGGATGGTGCTGGTGGAGGAATAGAAGGAGCCAGTGCTTTGTGTAAGTATTTTTGAGTCTAAATTAAATTATATGGCAAGTTAATGACTCTTGAGTTATGTTTAAGTGCATTAAATAATAGTATTTAATTATTAGTCATCAGTAGCTCATCATCCTGAAAGGATATTTAATTCAGCAAAATAATTCTCAAGTATGCTTTCAAAATGCTACGTTCATTGCTACCTTATTTTGTTGTTATTTGTTGTTTTCTTGAGAAATACACCAGAAAGCTATCTGTAATTGATAATTATAAATTCTATTATTGTTTGCAATTGTCATTTGATATTAAATTTTGATATTTCATCTCATTGAATAATACAAATTTACGACCCTCTCAATTTTAATTTTTTAAATTACTCTATTATGTTTAGAAATAATTAATTTTTGAATTATTTGTCATTATGTATATCTCAAGGTATTTACAGGATGATATATTTTTAGTCAATGATCCCTCAAGATTATATTTGACAAGGAATAGATTGATTTATGATTCATTAAAGAATATATTTTTAGTAAAAATCAGTAAAAACAATTAAAAAAATTGTTTACTCTCTTTTTTGATCTGCGGACTATTGAAATAAGTAATCAAATTCATATTTCTGTCTTTTTTTAATGATAGCTGAAGTTAATATTCATTTTATTATTTTAGTGACCAAGGCAGAAAATGGTGAGGCAGGTGGAGTGGGAACAGAATTGGAATGTAAGGAAGGCACAGGTCCCCATGGCGACTCAGGAGGTCATTCTTCATCCTCATCTCTAAAACGTGCACAGGGACGTGGTCCTGCTGCTCTCGAGCGCATATCCATACCAAGGAAGGATCTACATTCTTTTGTTCCATTAGGTAAGTTCTAACTTTTCTCTAGTAAAGCACATGAAAATTACCGTTCTCTATCTACAGCTCGTTCTATTCCATTCTAATGGTCTTCTTCTGTTCTCGATGCTCCAAAGATATTCTTTTAAAACAGATATTAATTTAGTCTTTTCTTAAATTTAGGCCGATATTTCTAATTTATATATAATATTAATACAACTTTATTGAGAGTAAAAGTATGCTAACACTATCAGTGTCTACAAATTATTTTACATATTATAAAGCTAAAATTAGTTATCGAATGAGACTGAATCAATTAAATTTGACCTAGTTTCATAATAAACATATAATTTACATTCAATATTTGCAATGGTATGAAATTCAATTTGTGAGAATTACCTTATTATGGTAATTTATATCAGTTATCATATAGAAAAATGATTAGTATGGAGAATATTTAGTAGGGTGCTGTCCTGTCTCAAGGTTACTGAAAGAATGCCTTTTGACTATAATACATGAAATAAAAATGTATCTAAAAATTTAAATGGTTCTCCCAAAACATCAATTTATATCTGCTTATAACCTAAATTTCTCTTAATTATATTTATCTCATTTGTCTACTAATATTATTATTTGTGTATCTTTGAAATAACATTTAATTAAACATTTATTATTTAATAGAGAAAGTTATGAAATATTATGTTGAACAGCTCAGAAGTTGATTATTTATTGCTTTTAGAAATGAATTCTGCTTTATCAGTCATATTTGTTTCTATTTCAGGCAAAGGAGAATTTGGAGAAGTGTTCTTGGCCAAAGCAAAGGGACTTCAACCATCCCGTCGATCAGGTTCTGGTTCGGAAGGAGAAGGAGGCTCAGATGGTGAAAAAGGTGCTACAGTAGTGATGGTCAAAGCCTTGGAGGTCAAAGAAGAATCTGCTCTCACCGAATTCAAGCGGCAGCTGGACATGTTTGGGAAAGCCAGGCACCCAAATGTTGCAAAGCTCATTGGTCTATGCAGAGATGCCAATCCGCATTATATGTTGTTAGAATATTCAGCCTGGGTGAGTTTGTACCTGAGTTAAATACTTTGATGTATTAAATTTTTATAGTAGTTTTTTGTATGTTTGGAGGATTTGGTAGAAATTTATATGCATATGTTTCTTATTATAAATGCTCTTGATTTTCATGCAATTATTAATTTATGAAAGTATTCTTTCTTTGTGTTTTATACTTTGGCATCTCCTAGTACTCTGATTCATTCATCATAGTTTTTATTATTGATCTCCTTAGAATTGATTCGAATTTATCATTACTAAATCATGCATATCTTGTTTAAGTTAAATATTAATGAAATTTATTCAATTCAAGTATAATTTACTCTAGTACAGCAATCAAAAAGGGGTGTACAATTTTAATATTATTGGAGATATTGATAAATTAATTTCCTGGAGCTTTAAGTTAAATTATTTTGTTTTGTAGATTCTTCTGAGTTAATAAGCCTTTTTTCATGTTCCAGGGAGACCTTAAGCAATTCTTAGTGACAACTTCCAAAGGTGGGAAGGCAGAAGGGAAGGAAGGCAACACAGATGTAGCTACTAAGGCTCCATTGACTGCAAATCAATGTGTGGAGGTGCTGAAGCAAGTTGCCCTTGGAATGGAGCACATTGCATCACTGCGCTTTGTTCATAGAGATCTAGCTGCACGCAACTGTCTCATTTCAGCTACTGGGTTGAACATCAAAATTTCTTATCCAGCGCTGTCCAAGGATACATATTCGGCTGAATATTACTCTTTCCAAAATCAGGTAATGTTTATTTATTTTCTATTAACTGTCTATCTTTGTGTAATTTCCTGTGAATTTCATAATAAGTTTCTATTCCTCAGATGGATTTTCAAAAATGAAAATTATTTCTATATTAGTATATTTCTATAAAAGTATTAAATGTGATTCAATAAACTTTGAAGATAATATCTAAATTACACCACTTAAATCAAAACTTGAATGGTTTTAGTAAAATATGTCAATATAAGTTAGCTATCCTATCAAAGTCCTATTTCTGATCTCAACTTCTTATTTTTCAACTGTGGTGAATTTAATTTTCATAGTCAAGAATCATTTCCAGAACCTTTCTGTGGCCCAATGTTGCCTAATAGATTTTAACTTATTAATATTAATCACTCTTAGTGATATTTTTATTATTGCTATTGCTTTGGAAACTTTATATATACTTCCTCTTGGCAAAGAAAGTAAATGATTTTCTTATTGAATTTTATTATAGGTTATCCCAATCCGCTGGATGTCACCTGAAGCAGTGCTAGAAGACGATTCTTCCACAAAATCTGATGTGTGGGCATGGGCTGTTTTAGCCAATGAGGTGTTCTCTGGTGGTGAAATGCCTCTCAATCAGCTAAGCAACGAAGCTGTCATCAGCGCCATGCGTGAAGGAAAAATTTCAACTCTACATCAGGTTCATTCTGGCGCAAGCTCACGCCTGCGCTCTCTCATGGAATCTTGCTGGGCAACATGTCCACGAGATAGACCTACCTTCCCTGATATAGTCACAGCATTTGCCACCGACACTCCGCTGTGAAATGTGAGAACTTCGGAAGGAAAGTTATAAAGGTTACAACCACATCTTTTGCAAATCCCTTCAGTGCACAGTAATGAGCAGCCATATATAGTTTATGGGTGGCAAATTAGGAGTGGTGATGTGGTTGATGTATAACCTGTATGTACCTTCCTCCATAGACTAGTCATTTGAAGACTGTACCAAATCTATATAGGGGTTGGTTTTGAATTGTCCCTTTGCCTACAGATTCCATCTAAAGGATGTGAGGTTTTCAAAGGCAAAGAAACTCAAGTGACGCTAGATTATTAAATCTGCTTAGATGTGGAACCCAGAGAGAAGAAATGGCCTCATCTTGTGAAGAATCTTCTTGCACAAGTGTTTGTCGCAATAACCCTGTAGACACAAGTAGGCAAGTGTTTTAATCGAATTAATAAGGAAAAAATAAAATCCCCATTGCACTTTGTATTAATGGGTGACACCATCTTTTCTCAAATGACCAAGCTACGAGATTTTTTATAACTTATACAGAATTTAAGATTTTTGATGGTATGCCTTGTTGGCTTCTTGTGTCCTTGGCCGCCTTGCCTGTGTTTGATGTGAAATTTGTGGACTGTTTATATTTCATCGTTGGCATGTTGTTATGGCATAATTTATTCGAGGTATCCTTCTATGCCTTGTGACAGAGTGGGCAATAGCATCTCTCAGTTTTCAGATAATGAATTCAGAATGAAAATTTTCACTACATGCAAAAGTGAAAGAAATTCCTTCTCTTCAGTAATGTAATAATATTTTAATCATTTATAGGAAATATCAGCATTATAATTTTATACAAGATGTGAGCTTATTTGAAGAATTGAATGAGGAAAGATTTTTATTATGAGTTTTTACTCTTAAATATAATTATGAAGTTGATTTGAGTTATCTGAGGTTTTAAATCTTCTAATAATTTCATTATTTGTTTACAATTACATAGATATAAACTGAGATTAATATCAGTTTCATTAATCAAAACTTAATTTTGTCATTATAATTGGTTAAAACTCATTCCATATCATTCATTGCTTTATTTTAAAACCAAAGAAATAATACCCTCCGTATAAAACCTATGCTTTTTTGTTATAGTTTGTTAGGAACGAGTTCTATTTTTGACTCAATGTAGAATTCCTGTTTCAATACTGCATATCAAATAATTTCACTACTGTGATTTTATCTCAAAGTTAGTCTTCCCAACAGTTTGCTATTATATTTCCACTTCTGTCAGATGGTATTGAATTAGGTATTTAACCTCTAGTTATCCTTTACGAAGGAAAAAATTCAGAAATTTACAAAAATTTTTGCAATGTTAAAGTTAGGGATATTTGTATCCTCAGATATATAAATATACAATCTGTAGCTTGGTCTTTTTCTTCCGGTTTCACTACTGGATCATTAATGTTTCTGGGTGTGGATTCAAATAAGGAGGATGTAGTAATGAATGATTATCAATTTTTATCAGCATGCTTTTTCCATTATAAGAAGGTTATTGTGCATGCATTTGTGACATTGGACATGAGTGGGTACAGATTCAATGGTGTTTGACATTCAGCAAATTTTTTACTCTTTCTAAGTTGTGAGATATTAGGTGACCCCCAGTGGGCATAAATCCACCAGTAAATGCATATCCAGTTGGTAAAAATGTCGACTCAATCATGCTTTTTACCTTCACTTTTGAAAATCCTTAATCCCTTGTATGTTTTACCTTTTTTTTAATGGTATTAAGGAAAATCATTAGCATAGGTTATTATCTCATTTATGACTCCGTAATTTTGTATTTTAATACATTTTTCTACGGTTTTTCATGAGAAAAAACTAAGTGTACTTTGCAATTTATGGCTGAAAGGACTTTTTGTAATTTGGAAGTGTTTGTTTATCAATTTATTGCTGTAACATTTTTTTTAATAGCATGATTTATTTTATACTTTAAAAAATGTTTGTGAGATACCTGTGCATATATTTTTTCATGAAGTGTTCCACCATATTTGTATGTGAAGTGAATAATTTATTCTCTAGTCAAATGATAGGATGTAGATTTTAACCCTTTGATAATGTATAATTATACAAATAACTTTTTTGTAATTTTTTGAACAGTCGGTATGAAAGATTTTTGTAGCTTATTCCAAAATGTAGAAACTCTTTTGTTCTCTTCCTAGGAAGCGTTTACGAATTTTTCATCATTCCAGAAGAGGAGGTGCAATTTTAAGTAAATTCTGATGATTTCTTCCTGCGCCAACATGACAGGCAACTTGTAATTTTGTGTTATTTTTATAAATCTCATATATATATGTATATGTCCATATGTACAAAAAATTGTAATTGTACTAGTTGGTTGCAGGAAGACTTTCTTGAAATTTTCGACTCAGGTTTTAATCCGAATTGCATTTGCAAATATATGCTTTTATATTTAGGCTTAATGACAACCTTTCTTTTTCATTTATAAATATATATATACTTACCGCCATTTTGTGGTTGCATAAAATCACTAGTTACTCTGTGATGTTATTATTTTTGTCTTATAATAAATTAAATGAGAATTCATTGGTTTTTGTTTCATTATTAATCTTGTATACTATAACTTATTGTGAGAATCTTGCACAGTCATGGAGAACTAATGAGTCGTGAAGTGACAGGAGAAAGTAAATAGATGTATGTCGCATTTGGATAAATAATGTGTGGACATAGAAATAAAAATTTTACAAGCAAGCATGTAGGAATATTGTTTCAGAGTCATTTTTGTACACTTGCTGATATTAATATGCAATGACTTAATGCTAAAGCCATGACAGTAATAATCAAGATAGTATTAAAAATAAAGTAAGACTTAAAATATAATAATTATACTTTGCAACACATCTTCCTTAAAAATAAGATATAGAAAACAATACAAACGCATACTGCAATATTCATAGCCTGAAATAACCGAAAATACATGATTACCGACTCTTGAGAATTTGATAAGCAGAATCATCCAAAAACTCAAATAATATAAACCGTTCAAAAACTGTGAATAATTTCATATTGATCAACATTATTCATAAACACTGATTTCGGAGATGGTGCCGAAAATCTCCTCCGAGTTTTTTATTCGATTTCCCGCTCCCAGACGTCCTATAATAACATGTTTCGCTTCCATTCACCTAATAGTTTTTTTAAGTCGACCGCACAACAAGAAGGCGCCAGCTTCAAATTGTGAGAGTTATACTATCACTCAATCTTTCATGAGAGAAATGTTGATTAAGATCCTCAAAGTTCCAAGAACAGTGAATCAATGGAGCAGTTTTAATTTATTTTACAACACATCTTAATGAATTCCTTAGAATTTTGAATGGTGACTTACAGAGCTTTAGATTGTCAAGTGTAGTTACGATATGCAAGCACGTGATTTGAAGTCGAACTGCATGATGGACATACTATCGAATAGCCATTATGTTGACAGTGGAGTTTTGTTTGGGATAGACGAGTTATGAGTTTTGTGCTTTGTGATTGAGTGATATGTAATTAAAACCTTAATCGAGGAATAAAAGATTTATTGGCTTTTCCTAATTAGGTGAGTTGCTTTTTGCGATAAAATTAGGGTAACATGTATAATCCATGTATGCTAATTAATCATGATATAATTATGGTTTTTGTTTTTTATCGTAGTTAGATTTACGTTCAGTTTTTATTTATGTAAATATATGTACTCATACGAATAATTATATTCATTCATAAGTAGTTACAATTGTTCCTTTAGTTCCTTAAAATATTTTTAGAAAAAAGAATCTGTAGCTTAAATAATTTATATTTATAATTTGGATTAAATAACATATATTTATTATTCAATTTGATATAATTAAGACTTATACTTTTTGATTTTCTTTTTTGGTAAAGATTAATACCCTTCACGGGTTTAATTAAGAACAAGCTACAGTTATCTATTATTGTCAATACTTTTACCTTAAGTTATAATAATTTATAAATGGTTCGCCATGTTTAGTTAAAAGAATATTGTCCTAGAAGATATATTTTCAGTTTTATTGATATGCCTGTCGATCTAATCATCCTTTCTAGTAGAATAATATATCCGTACATCATCTCATTTTATTATTTCTCTAGATATATAGTTACTCAGTAAGGTTAATTGCATCTTAGTTTTATTTCACAAGAATTGATTTTATCAATATTTTTTATAATGAAAACGTATATTTCAATATGAAATTTTCCTAAAGATATAATATTAGCAATATTTTCGTAGAAATGTATTTGTTTAAGTGTACAATAACTTCAGAACTGATAAACAAATCTTTTTATAGCTAGATATTCATCTCAGTTTATTAATCGGAAAATGCATCCCTTTTACCATTAAGTTATCTTTTAAAAGTACCCATATTTAGAATATGATCAGTTTGCTAATTTATTAAATTCTTATGGATAATTCTGCATATTTTTATTCCTTTACAAAATGATGAGAATGTAATCATAGTTAGTTTATAATGTTTTAACTGGTGATATGCTACGAGTAATTTTTCATGTTTAAAGAAAATTTTAAAAGCAATTTTCAATGCTGTCCATTTAGTTCCCTTGCCTATTGAACGATTTTTTATCTTTGATTGATATCTTATATCAGTTGAGTGATCAGTGTTGATCAGTGAGAAATCAGTTTTTTAACACTGGAAAAACTGAATTTCTTACTTTTGTTTTTTATATTGTAGTAATTAAATATTCTTATTTGTATAACTGTTATAGTGAATTACATAGGTTTTAAAATCACAATGAAAATTTTGATATAGTTAGAAAAAAGAGAGAATTTGTAAATACAGCATTCTTTCTTTTAAATTAATATTGAAATAAAGTCTATCACTTTGGCCTGGATTTTGCGGTGAATTTTCAAAATAAAAAAAATAATAATTGTAAAGAAGAATATTGCTAATTTGTAAGACTCTAATAATAAGGTCCTTACTTTGTGGTAGTCTTCCGTTATGATAAAAAGGTTAAGTAAAACAGTATCTTCTTTCTTCATAAATTAAATTACATGTATAGAAGCAAAGTGGAAATTTTTGGGTTTATATTCATTACTTAAACAATTATGAATACTGAGGAAGGTTGATAATGTACATTACTGAACTACTTTATACTTTAAAATATTATTATTGGTTAAAATCTGTTATATTTTACCTGCATGTATCTCTCTTTGATCTATTGTCTTGATTCTAGTGAACCCGAAAAGCTTTCTCTTGAATATATTTTTGAATTTTTCAGTACCTAGATTTGATATTTGAATCAAAACTTTATTCATTTCCTCTCCTTTGTATTAAATGGAAGATGCTCCTATTTTTTTGTTATTTAAAACTTTTCATTGTGAATTTTGAAGGAAATTGAAGTGAATTTTTTCAATGAATAGAAATCTTTGAATACTGTTATCCAAAAATTTCTGTAATTGATTAGTTCAATTTTCATGAATATTATATATTGATTTTTATTATATTATTTATTATACATTCATTTACTTATTTTTACTTTTGAATTTATTCCATCAAGTCCCACAGACTAAAAAATAAGTATTAAATTAGATATATATTTGATTTCTGTAATTAAGTTAAAAATATTTTATTTGTAAGTTTTCAGCAAACAGCATTTTCAGTACATTTTCTCCTGAGCTTTTACAGAATTCAAATATTTAATATATTCTATGCCTTTTCTATATCTCAATTTTTATTATATGAATCAAAACATCTACATATTATACTCTAAAAAATAGTAATGTAGAAGTAGAATTTGAGATAGATTTGAAGCTGAATAATATGATGATGCAAAGCCTGTTGCAGTTATAAGATCTTAGAAAATTTAAGTATATTTTGTTGAAAAAGGATTCCATGTTTTCAAACTAGTATTAAATTGTAGGCAGATTCTTTTTATTAATTAAAAATTAGTTAAAATACATGGTAATGCACCAAAAAACTATAGCTTTGTGTTTGTATTTATTATATTTTATATTGTCATAAAACTGTTTAAATTAAATTTTATGTTAGGGTATTAAAAAATAATACATTAAGTAATATGTCGTAGATTATATGCTTTATTTCATATTTCAAATGAAAGAAAAATTTTCAATACAATTTAAATCTTATTTGATGTACTATAAGTTTGTAAGTAGAGTTCCAGGAATTAAGTTTAAAATTTTGGTCTATGGAGATATCATTTGTAAACTTCATCTTTGATTTATTAAGTATGGAATCCCATTAAGTATGGAATACTTAATGGGAAAATTTTAAAATCAAAGTAGGAATTTTGTCCCATAGTCATTTTTTTAACTAATATAATAATACTAATGATGGTATTTTATTTTGTCTGTAATGTTGCATGTCTAAGAATATTTCAGGGTTAGAATACAAAATTGTATCATTTGATATTCTATTATATTTATCGCCCAAGATTTTTCATCAATGAATAGAATATTATATAAAAGAAAGAAATGAATATAATAAGAATAAATATTTCTAATAGTTTATACTTATAAAAATACTTTTAAGGTGTGAGAGATAGGTATGGTGTTTGTATGCTAGTTGAACACTGATACTATAAAATGTGATTTGTAAAGGAAAAGATTGGCAATTATATTAAAGCTATACTCGAAAGATTTTTGTATATTTATTATAATATTTACAAATGTAAGGTTTTTTTATATAAGAAAAATTACATATTTCTTTTTAATTATATTATGAAAGAATATTCTCAAATTTTAGTTCTATGATACACATTTAGTTCTTGTTAGACAATTTCTTGAGCTCTCTTTTTTACAAGTTTCTGTGAACCTTTTTTCAAGTCTTATGTTATATTGAGTAGGAATTATATCTAATCCTGAGGTAGTTGTTGTAAGTGTTTCTAATTTCTTTCGCAATATTATTTATAGTTATCAGAAAGTCAAGGCCCAATTGGTTGATGCTGTTACTCTTTATAACTTTTGGGTAGTTATCTAATTTCTTTTTATGAATTTTCTGATGCTATTTAAGTCTGATGATTGCATCTGATATAATTTACATTTGATATTGTTTCAGTAGACCAAGTTGCATACAAGCAATATAGCATGATATTTATTCTAGTTGATTAAAAGTATTATGCACTAGGCTGAATAGCCAGAAACTATTAAATTCTTTAATTAGGATGAATTTTTAGTTCTTGAAGTAAGTTATAGAGAATACTTAGTTCCTTTTCCTTTAAAATTTGCAGTGTTAGAGGTAAAGACAGGTCATATTTTTAGATTCATCCAAGTTTAAATAAACCCTGAAGTTTTTATGAAAATTTGATTTGCTCAACTAGTTATTATGAGCTGACTTGATTGAATTTGTATTTGTTTTTATGGTTTCAATAATTCAGTGACGATATGTCAGTGATAATATGATATGATATGTATTTTAATAAAAATGAGACGTTCACCATATATTTCAGTGTTGTATCGTTAGCAGTAACAAGGGAATAATTATTTTTCCTATTAAAATGTCTTCTCTTTATTTTGATTAGGTCTGCAGTACTTTCCTTGGAATTGGTGTTCTATAAATGACTAATCAAGGATGAAGGAAGTGAACGCGATGAATTCTTAGGGTAAGAGAAAAATATTTTGATCTACAGCGAGGTTTTTTCATAATGGAAACGTTTGACCTATATGTATTACAGTAGACGATAAAAATTTATATCGCGTGTAGATACAATTTGAGAAGTCGTAGAATGTGATTGGTAGATATTAGAGGAAGAGTAGTCCTAAACGGAGGTCCTTCCGCGCCTAAATTAGTCAGATACTTGTTAGGTAATGGTCAATAATTCTTTCTTGCTCCTCTCTGAAATACGTGCTAATATCAATTTGCTTTTTATAATTTCAATGTTCTTGAAGTTCGGTCAGTTATTCACATGCAGTAGCCTATTCTTAAAATTTATATTTCAGATTATTTGAACAATTAACTAAATCTTATTTTTAGATTAGAAACAGGGATTTAGCTAGCAATCGCTTGTTCACTGTTTCTAAAACAATCGAGATTCGTTAAGCGCAGATTATTTAGACCCACGTTTGTGTGAATATTTCCCAAAAGTGAGATTAAAGAGAAATGTAGTATAAACATTAGAGTAGTCTACCAGCTAAATATTAGGTTCACTGCGAAGGTTTCCCGTGTTTTGACTTTATGGCTTCCGTTTGTCTTCCAGCTTTCCCTTTCGAACTGAGCTTTATTGTTCACATCTCATTTCTAGAACATATAGACATATTCCTTGCATTCATTTTAATTAGTATGTCGATATATCGAAGAGAGAATTTTAGAGAATTAGATTGGGGAATTTTTGCGGTGTTTTTTTCTCCCCACATGAAAAAAATAAAATTTTATTTTGTCGTATCTTTAAATTGCGTATCAAAGAACTAATCATGGCTTAAGCTGTATTCTTATTAGGTTCGGGAAGCGAAACAATGTAATGGGGACCTCCTCTTAGCAGAGATTAAAATTCCCTCCTAAATTTAGGTGGCTTCTTAGCATTCTTTTGGTTTGCGAGGTGTTTGAATACGTTGTAGGAAAGAGTTAGGTTTTTCTCTAAAAGTTGTGCGTGCATTCTAGTGTTGAGCGCGTTTTTAAAGCAATTTTGTCGCTAAAAGAACTGTTTTAGTTGCGGGAAGTAATTTAAGGTTAGGCGGTTTCCTAACAGAAATGAAAGGGATAATTTTGATTTTATGAAAATTTCGAAATCTGATCGTAGAAAATTTTTTT
The DNA here is from genome assembly GCA_020796165.1 of Pantala flavescens. Lineage (NCBI taxonomy): Eukaryota > Metazoa > Arthropoda > Insecta > Odonata > Libellulidae > Pantala > Pantala flavescens. The sequence continues at coordinate 5,373,265 of CM036888.1, forward strand.
GCTGAGTATTTCCGTTCAAATACTGTAGCTAATTTCTTATAGGTCTTTACTTTGTTATCTCTCGGAAAGTTTTTAGTGTGAATTGTTTTAATATCTTTAATCTTTTTTCTTGTTTATTAGCTTTTATTGTAAAACGTATCATTTATTAAAAGTATACTTGGATAATATATTAAATGATACGTAAAATAGAAATTTAATTCGCTAAAAATTTACGGCGACAGAATTCTGTATAGTAGAAAGGCGTTTTTCGTTCGATTTTTGTTTATTTTCGGTAGTGAAAATTTGAATTATTGAATTTATGAGAGTGACGGCCCGTAACTTTTCATTCATAGGTGCTTCGAATAATAAATAGACGTGAAAAAAGTTTGACAGCAGTGAGATTCGTACCCGGGTTCTCCATCTAGTAGTTGGATTCTCTAGCTATAGGGCTAGAGAAATAAACCTTACATTTGTACCAGAAAAAATATTTAAGTTGCTGGAACGGTGTCTGGGTACAGAGGGTTGCACCCCACCAACGAAAGAAATTTGCAACTTTCCTCTTGTTCATTAATTCTTGAAATACATTTGAAATAATAAAAACTTTTATTATAGGATTTATTTTTTATTTTTCATAATTTCTGATGTACAATGGGCAACATTTACCAACTGAAACATATCACAAAATAAGCATAAGAAAAATATTTTGCTCGAATACACACAATTTCATTCTTCATAAAATATTCAATATATATATATTAATCATTTCAAACGATTTAAAAGGTACTCCTATGGGCAAAAAATATTTAAAAATTTGTTTTTTTATAAAATGTATACATACGAACTAACAACACTCGTTAGAAGCTACAATATAATATATATAGCGATGTCATGGATACATGAAACTTTCGCAGGCGATGTGCTTTTTTTTCATTGTCGGACCCACCTGAAACAAATTTGGCGTTTCAGGAATTTAGGAGGCCATTAATAAACGAAAAACAACGAGTATTAGTATAAAACGCGATGCGTCCATAAAATTAAAACATTCCTTACGATTAACATTTCGTTTTGTGAAAAGGGGCAGTGACAGAATGAACGAAAACCGCGTTTGGTTTGAGCAGGATGATGGCGAATTGTGGAACATTGCCTATATAGGCAAAGTTTCACAATTACGTAGCCATCATGACCAATCTTATATCGGGGTTTAACCGCCCTCCCAGGACTTTAAAATAACTGCCCGCAGTTCCCTCAAATTAATTTAAAAACATTCTTTGCAACAATAACCGATCTGGAAGACACGTGATAAAGGTATCTAAGCAAACAATGATATGATAATAAGTATTTAAAGATGATTGAATTATAACGTTTGAATTTTGAAGGAATAATTGTTTCGAAATTAATCGATATAGACCGTACTTTCCTGTCCACGAAGCCACGAAATACTGTTCCGACGGAAACGTACTCTTTTTTTCTAAAACGTTTAGTAACGGGCGGATGGCTTGCGAGGAAAATCTACAGGTTATAGAGAATACGAAAACAAATCCCCGTCGATCAAGGGGCTTTTTTGGACAGCACGAGATGAGATTCTGACGTTTTTCATAGACGAAAAGACATTTAAAAAAATTCGATTGGACCCTGTTTCGCCAACGAAATACCCTTTTTGGAACGAAATACATTATGATTTCTTTTGATCCCTCGAACCACGAAAAATACTACTACTGCAACACACACTCCCATCCTCTTCTCTTGGTACAAAAGAATTCTCTCCTCTTTTCCATTGGTCCCAGGTCCTCAGCGAATTTTGGGCAAATGTAAATGTGTTTGACAGAGATGCGCTTCGGATGGGTACATTCCGAAACACACACTCCGTCCTTTTTCCTCTTCACTCCACAAATTCATTTTATTTCGTGTTGACCAGATTGAGGAATTCCTCCCGTGTCTTGGGGTCGTCCCTGAAGACTCCAAGCATGGTGCTGGTCACGGTTTTGCTGTTGATCTTCTGGACACCCCTCATTACCATGCACATGTGTCTGCAAAGAGATGGACATTTTTTAAAAGGTTAATTACCACTCGATTTGTTCTTACGTTAAGAGGAGATAAGTTCGTAAAATAACATCGGAGCACTACAATATTTTCTAATATTATGGATAAGAGTGGTTATTGAATACTTATGTTATTTACAAATGCCTATCCCTATTTTACAAGAGAACAAATATGTTTAGGATTATCTAGATAGAGGAGTTTTGAAAACTCGCGGTTAGAAAAAGTTACAGGATTATAATATTCATAAAATTACAAAAATTGATTATGGTAATGTATTAATACATTTCCAGGAGTATGGCCTTCCTTCGATGCATAGAATCTTTGAAATTGCTCTGTAAAGTTTATAATTATTACATTTCGATAAGAGATTATTTATCGAGAAATATTTACTCTACTTTTTATTCCCTTCAGGCGTGTTTACATCCATAACGTTATTCCATTTTCTTAAATGAATGATGCATAAAGATTTTGTGAATGAAAAATGAAAGCGAAATTTTAGAAAGTAACGCTAATCTGTATAGTAATACATCTAGAGTAGAGAGAGACGATACGTGTTTATCTTTTTGTAAACAGCTGTCTAAAGAGATAAGAATTTCTAAGATTTCTCATTCCATATAGGGGTCAAGAAAAATTCAAGGGCTTGGACTTCTGACCTTATCAAAAATATAGCTCTAACTTTTCTAGAGTTTTCTAAACCCTTCAACTATTACGTTTTTACTTTTTGGCGGTGTGGTTTGCATGCTAACCTTCTAATGCAAAAGTCCTGGGTTCGAATCCCGGCCTAGGAGGATTGTTTTTGGGGTCTAAGTCATTTAAGTAAAATATTGACTATAAAATAGAGGAATCTATATAATCTAAAGGAGTTACATTCATTTTTAAATATCTCGTATATTAAAAACATTTCAAAGTTTTGATTTTATTTATCATTTTTATCGTACGAATATAACCTTTCTATGAATATAGCATTGTTTTCTGAAAAATTTTACGAATTACGATTTACAGATCTTAGCTGATAACAATCTCAATTTTTACGTATTTTTTCTATCTCTCGTTTATCTCGGCTTTAATTTAATAGAGTGACCCTAACCTGAACTTTATTAAGCATTACACAGATTTACCCTCCACGAACGGACTTTTCCTCTCAGTCGCCGCGAGGTATTTTAAGTGGGTCACTGGATACGTCGTCGAAGGCCAATTTGATCGCTGTAATTGGGGAAAACGATCTAGATTCGAGAGACGGATTTTCGCACTGCGGTCCAGTGCCGATTCGTGCGTGGGAGAACCTTTTCACACCTGACGAGAGTTGATCACCACGGACCAAGTTTAATAATTGTGACTGCAATCAAACCCAGAGTTGCACATTCAATGGATTCGCAATTAGATAGTGAACTAAGCTTTAATCGGAATCACGATCTTTGATAATTCAAAGTGTAGTAAATGAATTCCCAAGTATTAATACTTCGCAAATAATTCATACCATCATTTTCCTTTTTGCGGATTTTTTTCTAGCTTTCATTACCACAAATACGCGAGTTAAAGAAAACATATTGAAATAGAATACTGTACTCAAATATAACTGAAATTTTCGAAACTTTTGCTATATTATTGTCTGAGATTTATAAAATATAAATATGAATTCATCAAAACACTCCTTTTCAAGTTCTTCAACAACAAATACAAACACGTATAAATGAAACAAAATTCAAACTACGAAGTTTATTGAAAAACATTTAACTGGTGTTTTTGTTGGCTAACTTATGTGATAATTATTAGAAGTGTGAGCTATAGATCTCAACAAGTTTTTAAGACCTTTTCAGTAAAATTACATCGTTTAAAGAACTCCTCCACAAATTAAGAAAAGTAATTCTCAAAACAGATATTTACTTTTGACCTTCTAGACGAAAGGGAACGAACGAACGAATATAGGTGAAAGGTTTCCGATCACCACGTGCCACAGCATTGAATAATATTCACGGTCATTGCGTCGATAAACTTTTCGCGGACTACTCGACTTCAATACGTCAACTTTAATTTATGCTAGAGAGGGAGCAAAGGATGTTTTTTTCCAATCTCTTCTGTGATCTGTGATTCAGTTTCGAGATTAATCGGAAAATGCGGCACTGGAAAATCGAGAATCAAATTCGAGCTCGTTCAATTTAAACTTCGTTCTGGAAAATTGCGATGGCATCGACGGTTCTTTATGGTGGGGTCATTTCTCTCATTTCAGTTGAAATTATCACGAGAGATACTCATCACCAAACATGCGGTGTTTAAAATTCATCTTTGGTACGTTATAACGGTTACGAACGTGCAAAACTAAAATTTATGTACCATTAAATTTTATAACTAGCGAAAAATTCATTGCGAATTATTTGGATATTAAAATTTTAAGCTATCTAGTTCCTCAGAGCGTGGGTAAAAAATTTATCTAATCAAATTAGTCACGCACAACAGTTCAACGATTGATTAAGCGTGATAATAGGAATGTAACATATCCGGAAATAATCCACTGTACGACCACATTGTATCGGTTTTACTATCACTTTTCTAAACCATATTTTTCAGATAGAACCAGGTTTGTTCTTACGTTCCTTTACCTTGCTAATATCTGATAATGATCCTTTTAATTCTATTTGTACGTTACCAACTGTCCTCCATGAACTGTTAATAAATAACTAGTTAATAAATATCGTAATATCGCATTTTTTGCTCGTTAAAGTCACCTAAGATACCACCATCTAACCTCTGTATATTTTACTGAAAGGTGCTCTAGGACGCAGTGCATTCATGGCCACTGTAAGGCGACCTTACAACAGGAACCCAAGGCGAAGGAATGCACCTCTAAATAGCCTCTAACCAACGACGAAGAGAACCTTCTAGAAGACAAGGTTTCCGCGAATCCTTCAAATGCAATATTTATCTGCTCCACATAGATAGCGAGGACGGCAGAATCACCACATCCATCTGCAACAGCTGACCAATGCCTTCTTATCCGGGGTCGAGAGATCAGAAAAATGCAATTCCCACATCAACCTTGAGAAGTGTTGATCACTTCGCGACGGTTCTCTTCAGCGTTTTTGTTGCCTTGAATGAGTACGGGCACAGGTATGTTTACCCACTGGAGTTAGTCGAAAGAACTAAATTCCAACCACGGACTATTTCACGTTTAATGGGCCTTTAAATCAACAACATAGACGATTACATTCGAGTCGAAAATAGCAGTACTGCAAGATCCATGGTAAATTAAGGATACTATTCGATCATCACCTAACGACAGCTTTGAAAGATTGATTTGATATCTTTATAGGCGAGGGAATATTTAGTTTTCCAAAATAGAGTCAAATATTTACGAGCAAAACTTCTAAAGCTAGAAATTTGCTTTCCGTATGTCTAATAAGCCTGCCCTTTAACACAGCGCACGCGTCTAGTTTTTATCGGAAAATCACGGAATGCGCTCACGCTTCCTTACATATTCACAAACTTTGATATCCGTTAAATGAGGAAAGTATTTGAGAGAAAAATTAGGCTTTTTCTGATCGATAAGATGGTCCTAAAACTTTTGTTTACCGAGACACACTTTATATAATTCTTTCGGACTAAATGCAGAATCAAATAAATTGCACCAAACCGCTTGATCGCAACTCGTATGATAGAAGATCATACTATCAAACGATCTCTAAAGATGGACTAAGTTATCAAAAAAGAAATTCAAAAGGTATTTTTATACTAATCGAAAAATAATTACGCGCGCGTGTTTATTAATTCTTGGTATAGTAATCTCAGGGAAAATAGTTTGAATAAATACAATCCATGCCTTCATAGAGACCAAAAATTTTTGAATTTCTATCTTTGTCCTCAAATTCAAAATTTACTTTAAGCTTATGTATCAAATCATCTCAGACGAGTCAAACTATAATCAGAATTTATGCTGTAATTTATTTGTGAAATTTGACTTTGATGTCAGCCTTGCAATAATAATGCATAAAAATAATTCATTCTCTCTCCACAGGTAAACCTCGAGTCTTGGTCGTGGAGAAGGAAAAAGAAGAGATACTTACACTCCCTCAACAATGACCGCTACTCCCGCTGGGTCCACCGCCTTAGTCACGGCTATGGCTATCTGCTTGGTTAACCTCTCTTGAACCTGCAACCGCCTGCTGAAGATCTCCACGATTCTGTGAAGGAACAGAAACAGTTTCGTTCAATTCTCAGTCAAAATAATTAGAAAAATGCATCGTAAGATGGAGTACTTATCTTATTGCTTCTCTGTAAGCATAAAATTTTTATTTTTGTATCCACACACTCCTCTTCAAAATATAGTTCAGATTTTACATGCAGATTAGGGTATTTACGGATAACAACGGATATTACTTGCCACCGATGAGTAGTATGATAAATTTCATGCAAAAGTAGTTCCAAATATTATAAAAATAACCGAGTTAATCTTTTGTAAGAAACAGCCTAAGCTATATCTATAAAATATTTAAGTAATTAATTTACATTTAACAAACTCTCTCAATTTATAAAAATTTAAACGAGGATGTTACAAAGTTCAATTAGAGAACATGAGTTCAAAAAAATACAACTCTGAATCAGAGAATTGCGTATATCAAGTTAATTTTATTTGCGTAAATATATTACAAGGGTTTCATCGAAGGAATAAAGAGTAGTAGTACACACCTCGCCAATTTGCTGAGACCAAGGATTTTCTTGTTGGGAAGGTAGCCGATGGAAACTTTGCCGTAGAATGGTACCAAGTGATGTTCGCACATGGAGAACATTTCGATGTCTTTTACCACAACCATCTCGTCGTGGTCCTCGTCGAAGATTGCGTCGTTAAGAACCTCTGCAAGGTAAAAAGAAATGTAACCATTAATATTTTTGCTTACTGAAATATAACATTGAAATATTACTAGCAGTAATAGCTGCAGTAATATTAATATAATATATTAATTCAATTCTATTCCAAATTTAAATCGACGCAAAATTAAGATTTGTGCTTCCAATTCCAAACAGTAAAAGGTAAGATTAACATTATAATTATTAATATAGTACACATATATTAAATACATTTTCCTCTTAGGTTTCTTGTAAATTTATTGTATATATGTCAATAAAAATGTCCAGCAGTGACGCGTAATCATAAAACTGATAAAAAAGTTTGTAAATTTCCACAGAAAATTTACAAAGTTTTTTATTGCTATGGACTTCCACGAAGTCGCGCCTTCTCATATTTATTTCACAAAACTAATATCTTAGGAATATCCTACATTTACGAGTGTTTACCTATATACACTTAAAATAATATACAAGTAAATTTTGAAGCTAAATCAAAATAAATAAAGCTATTGCGGCCGATAGGTGTATGAAGAAGTTTACTATTTCCCTTGATACTTATTAAATGATAAGTCATTCCTATCACTATTTATTAAGCGAATCTCTATCAGAAGTCAATCAAACAGAGTTTATCTATAAATGATCTACTCTCTCCTGCTATTCATCTACTCTAAATTATAATCATAGTCTTCAATAAATTCGTGTAAGATACATATTCCTTGCAATTGAAGATATGACGATCGAATTAAATAACACGTATATCCTTTATACTTTGCCTTCTAATCTAGAGAGTAATCTAATCTTTATGGCCAATATTTTCCGAATTGGCTAATTCGTGTTTACAAATTGCGAGGAAAATTAAGTGCGAACTGTCGTCAGAATGGCGTTACATGTCACGATAAATATCCCGGAAAGAGTTATGGATGCTCGCACGAGATAAAGAGACAACGAAATTAAAACGACTAAAGGAAGGGTTTCCTTTCATTCCCTCCGCTAATTCTTCTTCAAAATCTTTCGTTTCTCTGAACGGTCGTGGTTGTAAAAAAGAGATATTTCGCGAGGTTGTAAATACGTAACGTTTATGTGAGGGATCACGCCTTTTGGTTGAGACATAAAAAAATGCTGGTCTTCAATACGATGGCAAGTACATAAAAGAGCATTCAATTCCTAGTTTCATGTAATTTATGGACCCGAAATGGTTTCGTGCGATTTTGTTACGCCTTTAGCATTTTTCTTTTCGTTATATTTAGACTGAATACGAGTAAAATAGATCGTTAATATTCCTTACACGAGCTTTTCATTGGTAATATAAATGGGTTATTTTTTCGGAAGGAAAAAGTGAGTCGAGATACACCCTAATACAGACTAAGGTTTCATCACGAACCAACACACTTTTCCTCCTTGAAAACGGACCATCAAAATAAATATATCGCGTGGACGAATCAGATCTTGCGGGGTTTCGCAACACGACGGGAAAAAGGGAAAAATCTTTCCTTTCCAAAAACTTGCTCGTTTGGCCTTTCTCCCGATGTTTTCGATTGAGTACGGGCAGGTTTTATTGGAAATAATTTTTTTTCATCTTCCCCAGGAAAAATTATTGCTCTGGATTGGTTATTTTGCCATATAAACGTATCCCAGACCGCGACAACTTCCCACTGACCAATCGCGTAAATTCGGGGCGGATTGGCCGAAAGTTGTCGGCCGTGTTTCCACACAAGTCTCAATCCAAATGTATATTTTGTTTACCTGTCTTACGCCATGAAAATTGTGCCATTTTCCACCAGAAATGCTAATTTTTACGGCACTTGCAAATTTACATGGGTTAAACGGGATTTTCAATTCATGGGTCCCAGAACGTTTCCTTGCGTCAAACCAGTTGTTTGGTTTTCCTAAAGAGGGCGAACTCAGGAGCCACCTGTTTCATGCAGACATTTACCGTTCGGAAGTTTTGCTATAAAGAACCCCGAGAAACTCGTTACATTATCTCTTTTAAGATCTCACTACTGTATTACGAACATATATCCATTCCCATCCCGTTTCCACCCTCAACGCCCATTTCAGACCAAACAAATATTTGCTCTCCGATACGATCTATTAATTTAATCGAAATTTGGAAATTGAGAGCGAATGGTATACCTTATAAGTTCTTGCTGCATAATAAATGCTCAGGGGCGTGAATAAACTTATCGTATATCAATTAAAGAATACTATAGTACGAAAATATGAATCGGAGATTAAATCAAGCCTTTCTAACGTGTTTATATATATTAAAATATAACTGTTAATCAATTGAAGTATTAAATATAGAGGAAATATAAAAGTATTTATATTTATGTAGAAATTTACGTCCCATTTAAATTATCCTGTATTATGACCCGAAAACCTGGTCTTCTAAAAATTTAAGGGTTAAATTTCCTAATGATGTTTATGAATAAACAGTCATTGCTCTTTCTTATTGCTAATTGCATACAGGTATTAAAATATTCAAGTTAATCATTATAATATCATTTCTATGACCAGTAAATTTTAATTATTTTCTTATATTCAATCTTCTATCATTTCATATTGATTCCACTAAAATTTTACGCCTAATTTATTGCAATTCAACGTATTGAGGAACATTTGTATCGGCGCTAGCAACTCTGAGAGAATGACTGCGTGCCTTTCACCTGTATCCCATCTGCCGAGTGGTTCATTTAGAAAGGCAATGCAGAGAATGGAATTGGATCTTCTGATTTCGCAATCACGTAGCTTCACCGCAATCGCGTGCGAAGGATTCTCATCCTAGTGCTTTTTTCTATATTTTTTTACCGATACTCGTTCAAGTGTTAGGTTGTTCGTACACGCAAGGTAAAAGGAAACTTACAAATTAGAGACATGGACATTTCTAGCCGAATAGTTTCTATACACAAATAATAATCTAGATAGCAATTCATTATCTCTATTAAACAATTATTGAATGATATTCATCGTAGATTAGAAGATTAAAATTTTAACTGTTCCATCACCTAGCATAGAGAATAAAATTAATAGATTTTTAATCGTTTTTAACAATCTGCTTTACCTTCTCGGAGAGATGAAGGAATTTCAAGGTAAATTTGTGGGTCACTAATAAATCTAAAATAGTACATGCATTGATGGGTCTTCATGTATGATGAATGCATATTTTCGTTCTTTCTTTACGAATAAAATTATGGATATACATTGGGAGCTGATTATTTTTATGGTAATATCTAACAAGTAAATTTAAAGTAACGCTTACTGTTTATCACGGATTGCACGTACTCCTTAGAGAATAAAAGGAATTTAAAAAATAGAGCAAACATACGTAGTAATAATCGAGATAATATTTAGGCTGAGGTAAATGTAATAGTTATAAAATTGGTTTATTTATAGATCAAACTGTCGGCAAATTTTAGTATCGAACAGTAAAGTGCGTGAATCCTGCAAATAGTTTCAATATACCAACTTACGATTTTAGATTAAAAATTTCCGTTCAAAACAACCGAATAAGAATTTTTAAACGAAATATATAGAAAATAAGTGGTTTGTGTAGGTATTTTGTATGCTAACAAATATAAAAAACCCCAATGTAGAATGTTAGTCCTGCAACTACGATGAGATATTTCTAAACGCCCGAACCAAAACTTTGGTCTTCTCTACAATACACGATTATCCTCTCTGGAGAGAGATAGAGCTTTGGGAGCCTCTTGCAGCATCCCTGCATTTGACGCACGCACCAAGCATGCATAGAAAAAAAAGCGCGCCCGTCTGCATTAGCTGCCTGAAACGACTCCCAACGTGTGGGGCAGTTGAGGCAAATTCAACCGCAGGGTTGAGTTGCATAGAGGGGGTGGAACAGAGGGGTCGATCGATCTGGAAAGAGAATGGTAAGGGGTTGGAAACCCAGAGGTGACGGCGTCAAAGGAAATTGCTCCAGAGGCTGAGAAGGAAAAAGCTTTCGCAAAGGGAGAATCGAGGTTAAAGGTTGCAGAGATGAAATGAAAGGAGTTCACGAAAACACGTCTCAAAGTGGATCCAAAATCCTCACGGAGTGAAGAGGACTGGTTTTGAATGGATTCTAGCAGCTATTTCCTCTACGAAATGAGATGGAAGTGAGGCAAGTATTATAATGCGTACGTTTTCCTACATTTTAGGGTGCAGAGTGTTATGAAATTTCTTACCCATGTATAGTATAGTATACACACGCCCAAAAATATAGATATTAAGACTATATACAATCATATTTTCAAAAATCTGCTCCCTCATTAATACATAACTTTAGTTACTAAAAAGAAAAATAAATTAATATTTATTTCCATATATGTGGGTTATTTCATCGTGATTTTTCAACTAAGAATTTACTCTCTAAAAACTCAAATATCTATGGAAACCAGGGAACCTATTTCATGTAAGAAGCAACTTATGTTAATCATTTCTAGAAACTTTCTCACGCATTGCACGTTCTGAATTTTTTTTCAAATCAGAGGTTGAAGTTTAAATAAATTGCATTTCTAGTTATTTCTTTAACCCTTCATAAGTTCTGTATTGTAACTACTCTTTTCGAAGTCGTTTAATTACGAGATATATCGTCGACAATAACAGTCACCTTGTAGTTATATTAAACGGAATAAAATGTTCTATTGAATGACTAGGATACTTAATTCACGCTCAATTTCTACCTTTAATATAAATTTCGTTTTCTTTGAAAAGAAGGAAAACTTGTTCAAAAGCATTCTTTTCTCTCGATACAATTACACTTCAAGAATATAAAAATGGAATTGTTCGAGTTACGTAAGCGTGACGTGGCGGGGGAAGGTGGAATAGAGGTTTAATTGGCTCATTAAGGCGTGAGAGCTGTCCAATTAGCCAATGGCAAATCAGAACGGGGCGAGAATTTCAGAGGGATTGAATTAGGTTCCGCTCCGAGAGAAAATTGAATATCTCCTCCGATAGGATTGACTCCCGAAGATTGGGGAACAGATTTATTCTGAGAAGGAAACAAAATGAGACACCCAATTTAGGAGCTATCGATATCCGACCTTTGATGATAGACGATCTAATTATCTTGAGATGACGTAGGATATACTGAAGAATTCATGTTGTGTGCGAACGTGATTTTGGAATCGAATTATAAATGTGACACTCGAATCTGTGCTCCGTTTTACTAATGCAGGCTGGTTCTATACATACAGAACTGCGAGAGTAGAATCAAACGGCTGGCAAATATCAATTGAAATGCGATTTACTGGTACTTTAAAGTGCATTCTGTACTAAATCGAATCATTGATATTTACTGAAATCGAAACTTCTTAGTCTTTTAAAGTAAGGCTTTCTTTATCATTGTTGGTGAACGAAAGAAATTTATTGGACCTATAAAAATTGTGATTGTAAAAAGTGAAAATTTTTCACAAGTTTTTAAATATTTCAGGAAAATAATTATTATAAATTTTAACACCATCTTGGGTCGTATATTGTGTTTTTAATTACGTATAAAATATTTAGAATCATAAGAAGTAGCTCAATTCATCGTTCTGAAAAGGGAAATTTAACAGAAATTTCTCTCAATGCAATTCGAAATGTAATTGAGCCAAGTCTGGAACAAAGCCTTTGCGAAATGATTAATTTAATCTTCTCCCTCTAAGATAATAGAAGTACAAAATTAGAAACCAGAGGAACTCCGGGATCGTTAAAATTAATTGGAATCAATTTATTTGAATCTCTGGACGTAATAGATACTTCATCCCTCGCTACAATTCGATAAATTCGAGAAATATTTCGTAATGAAAAGGTTATCATTTGCATTTCGAAACGATTCCAGAATTTCGGAAAATTGCCCGCGGTGATAAAAAGCAATTTCTGAAGTAATATTCCTTCTAAAATTTCCCATCAAATTTCTTGGATTCTCTATTCTTATTTTAATTCTAAATGTCGTAAGGTTCATTACTGTAATTGCACTGCTACGGATTAAAACATTAGAATATTAAAAGAACATAACTCCAAAACCTATCGGACAAGGATAAATAGGGAAAATAATTCGGAGAAAAGATACACACACAAACGTATCATTTCCGAGTTGTCCGAGACATGTATAATGGCGAGAAGATATTTATGATACATATAGAGGTTAAACCAAATGACTTCGTTTCATAACAAACCAAGAATACAAATATAAACTCTGGAGAAAGGATAGAGGCGAAGTTCGATTGCTAGAAGACTGTTACATAACGGTGAATCATTGACGTAGGGAAATGGGATATTTGAGTGTTAACAACCGGTTGGGACTTACGTAACCATTTGTGGTTGCCATCCAGCTTACGATTCTATGAGATGTTTCTATTTTCTTATAATAGTAACTTCAATCAAACCTAACTCGTACTGCATTCATGACGATATTTCAGTTTCTTATTATTATTTCACTCGGTTTAAATTAAATTAGAATGAACAGTTATATTCCCATTCATATAATAGATAAGGTAATAATTAAATTTTACTGTAATCTTTTGTAATAGAGTATTGGTAATAATATTAGACAAATGGACAATTTGGAAACTGGACGATGTATATACCATTTATTTAATTCGTGAGAATCTAATCAGCATGAACTCTAAGAAAGAGTGTATGATTATTCTTTGAAGATAGAGAATATGAAACCCCTGTTTCTAAAATTTGAATTTTTAAATACATTCTTAAATTACAGAAAATTATTTGAAGAACGTTATTCCATGTTAGCTCAATCATTAAATTCGTAATGGTAGATCGAATCCAGACCTTATGAAACCCTTACGTTACCGTATTTTGTTTAGGAACTCTCTAAGGTATACGTGTGTTGAAAGATACTTTTCCTCTTATGCCATTAACATAATAAAATTATAATTAATTCTAGGCAAATGATGTGTGTTCTCATCTGTGCAAAAATCCTTAAAATTATGAATCAGTGTTGAATGCATTTACGTGTAACCAATCGCACAAATAAAAGAAAGTATCAGAGACCTAAATTTTCCAGTTTTTGCCGAGAACACACCCGATGGAAAAAAGTTATACGGAAAGAAAGAGGAAATAAAAGTTGAAAAGGCTAACCGCTGCAAGAATGGTGAATTAAGAATCGGAACCCGATCTGGATTCAATTCCAATATTGACCTTTTTCCGTTTACATTCACCATTTCCAAAGATCGGCCGCGCACGCCCCAGTGACCGCCCGAGCGTGACAGAAAGGGTTCGTTTGTGGGATGAAGTGAGGTAGAGGTTCCCCACTCGAGATGGGTTAAAGAAAAGGAGGTCCAGAGCATTAAGAAAGTGCTCCAGAATTGAGCCGTTTCGGAGTAGGATTTATTTCTCGAGAGGAATGAATTTTTCGCGAGGAAGTGGGCGGCGGACGTGCAAAGAAATTGATAATAAACCGCGCGGAATGGAAAGAATGTCTCCGCGAAGACTGGAATAAATGTAAAATCTCTCTCCTGGGCTGAAATCTGATGGGAGTGCTCCGTACACTTAAGTTTATCTCGAATATTTCTTACTTTTTCGGTACGTTCGACTGCTGACGTAACAAGTTTATGAGCCAATAATCATCGACGTATGTGAAGAATCATTGTTAACGAACATAGTATAAATATATCAGATCTTCTCATTGGAAAGTACTACTCGTTACTCTGAATTTTCGAATACTATGAACATGAGTAAGCTTTCGTATAATTTCGAAAATTTTCTTTAGCTGAAATAAAATTTGTTGTTATAAAAAGGAAAGGAAAATTATCACGTCTATTCTGTAATTATTAATTCATATTGACTTCATTTTTGCATATTTGTATTAAATATTATGTACACCAAAATGAAAAGGATACAATATTTTCTTCACTGATTACAAACTATTTGTTACGCTTCCTCTACATCTTAAAATCTCGATCTTCAAATAAAAGTGTTATTTATATGATTCCCAGATTCTAAAACTGATAGTGATAAAAATACAAAGCCTCCATATTGAAGTTATAATAGAGATATCCTTATTAGCGTAGGTTATTCATTCCCTGCATCCTTTACGTTGTACAATACTATTATTATGCCCTTTTAAACACATAACGTACTCTCATAAATAATAGATATATCTGTAACATTAAGAGCAACTAATGATACATTTTAAGACGTTACGAAGATTTCATCGCAGCTACAATCAACACTGAATAAAAGATCAACCAATATATAAAAGCTCCTGTTTCGTAACGTTCGAGTAACTTTCGCAACAGATTGTATCGGGCGTTCGAGCAATTATCTCTTCGTTAACAAGGAGGTATTTTTTAATACGTCGCGGTTTTAAGGTTATCGTCGAAGGATTTTAATTAACCCCAAGTTTTGATACACTTGATTGAATTCAATCACGATTACTAAATTTCATCGAAGATCGATGAATACCAATGACAGCTTTAGAAACATAAGCCTATGAGTGAATAAAAAAT
This sequence comes from Pantala flavescens, assembly GCA_020796165.1. Lineage (NCBI taxonomy): Eukaryota > Metazoa > Arthropoda > Insecta > Odonata > Libellulidae > Pantala > Pantala flavescens. The sequence goes on from CM036888.1 coordinate 5,388,570, forward strand.
AGGTTTCGAAGTTCATTTAGAATATTTATATACAGAGATTAGTTGTTGATCATAGAAACCGAAACACAAAGTTGGCACGACTTGAAGAAAATTTGAGGCAAGAGTAGGAAAAAATTGAAGTTCTAAAGTCCCGATGCATTCCAATCCCAGCATCTGATAGGTCTTATATGGAGGTCGCGTTCTATTGCTTCCCTTTCACTTCTCTACAATTAAGCGAGAAGATCGTTAAAACTTGTTGGCATGGCGACACCGCTGCCGGAGTACCTTACCGTGATGTTTAGCCATTGCGTAACGCCAATTCCAGTCAGGTATGCGACAATATGAGCTCAATTTCCTGCATCTTTACTTATCTTCAAAGTTAAAATAGTCAAAGAGAATGTTTTGCACGTTTATACATCGCAAATAGAGTGATAAGTAGATTATTAGATTCATTAAGATTGAAATTCGGTAGGAAACATTGTCAGATATATGCACTCCTTCCCTTTTCTAGAATTTATCAATTGCACCAAAGTATCGAGGCTTAGAAACAATATTCTTTCTTGAATAAACGCTTTAATTTTGAAAAAGCACTGAAGAGTACAATCGTAAGAGAATAACGAAGTATCGAGTTTTTCTTCAACCTAATGTATGAAGTTCCGAAACTTAAGTTCTGAAAACATACCTTATCTATTAATCTCATATTGTAAGCTGTGAAAAATCAAACATCTCATAAATTAATCATACAAGAACTTATAAACACGACTTATTTTATTAAGCCCAAGATATATATTGGATATTTGGGTAGAAAGAATCGGATAATCTAGTTCCGAAACATCTCAACTGACTAATAATACCATCGGTGCAATCATATGACCTTGCGGGACACGATACCGAGCCAGCCAATAGAGCTATTTGTGATGGTCAATCCGAGCTGATCGTTGGAAATATAGAAGCTCAATTGCTGGTTACAAAATCCGCTCGCTTAAAAAACGGGATTTTACGATCCTGGTTTTATCTTCTGATAAAGAAACCAGGGTCAGAAGGGGTCGCGAGCCGAGGGTCTCAAGGCTTTCAGTGGGAGCGTTGACATTCGTTCTTCCAAATGATACTCTACGGAATAACATTATGATCTTAATGGTGGATTTATACAGTTTAAGAAGTCTTAAATGTATGGAAGGGTTAAATGTAGAACCGGCTTCTTATTTAACGTTGAGATTAGGACACATCCACCTAGATATCCGGTCATCCAATGGTATCTCCTTTTACAACTCGAAAAATGAATCGCAGGAAGGGAGATTGTAATCTCGTGAGGTAAGGGAGAGTCATGTTGTTCATCCATTGAAAGTTTAAATCTTAATTATGTCAAGGATTCAAATGCAGGAAATAAATAGCCTTAAAAGTTCACGCCTAAAACTGTGACAAAAGGATGTTTTGCCTCGTGAAGTAATTAGTGTTTTAGAGTTAGAAAAAGGAAGATATTTGAGAAGAGTGAAAGAAGGAGAAATTGAAAACTGATGTTGCATCGAATGATTTTTACACAACTTTCATTAAATTAGCTGATAAATTGGTGATATATATATATAATAGACCTTTTAAAGACCATTAATTTTGAATCGCTTATTTCCGTTCGAGGTTTTCGTGATACATCGTAGAATTTAAGTGCTCCTTAGCTTCTAACATAATTGAACAAATTTTAAGCCAATAGTTCCTCATAGTTTACCATGTCGTCCTTCTAATGTATTTTTGGAATAATGAACTTTAAAAATTTATCAAGGTTCATCAAACTCTGCTCTCTTAATTCTAATCGAGCCGACCCACGGAATGTTTATAGCATAGAAAGACCTTTAAATGCAAGCACGCCCCTTGCATCAGTTGCAATCGTGATTAGAGAGATCAAACTTGACAGAGGGAATATTTGAGGTACCGCAAATGCATTCGCACTGGTATACACTACCACAAAACACGAAAGATTTTCGTCACGACCGAACCCTTCATGCAGAAAGAGATTGTGCGCAAGACACGATAGTTACAGCATAGTGACAGAAAAAAGGAACGAAAATATGGGAGAAAAGGGTGTTTTCTACTTTCAAAACGTCATCCAAAGTTTGCTTCGTATGTTACTAAGATTATTACGTAATAAAGAAAATTAAAACCACAAAGATATAGTTTTTAATTCGAAAAAAGTTTAGAAATGAGCGAGAGGATAAGCAGGTTTTATATCATAATATAATATCTGTAAGAATGTATAATTAAAAAAGTGATTGGGGACATATATAGCCATCCTCAGCTATGATAGACTTCTCTAAGATTCATTAATTCTATCTTCCGATATTACCAATGTTGACTGATCCACTTCTATCCTTCACTATATACTTCCACCAATCAAAACATGCCCTATCGTTTCTCTCATGAAGCTTTAGTGGGGAATCATTAATACCCTTCAAGGAAGATGACTCCTTCCTTTCCCAATCTTCAAGATTACGGACGAAAATTTATAGCTTTTAGAAAATAGATGGCGTCTAGCTGGACCACTCATGACATTAAGAAAATAAACACATCCCGAGGGAAAAATAAAAATATAAAGGTCGTATTTTTCGTATTTGTATGCAATTGGAAATGGAATATATGTTGATCTTGAAAATACGTAAAATTCAATACGGCAATGAGAAAATATAGTAAATTTAAAAGTTAAACAATACTATCAATTTAAAGCATAGCATGGATTGAATTTATTATTTTAAAGTTTAAAGGGTTTTTAAGTACTCAAAAAGTTATTTAAAGAATTCACTGCTTAAAATTTGTAATATTGACTGCTACTCGTACAGATCGATTCTAAATATAAATTCAAATCTCTATATGGAAATAATTTTCTAGTTCATTTATTTTTATGCAATTATTCGCACATTAAATATTTCGCACGCATATTTAGAAGTGCAAAACTCAAGCAAATTATCTCCGAAGTTTTGATTTATAATATTGATTTATTTTTGTAATAAAAACGGATTCAATCCTCTTTAAAACCTTACAAATAAACCTAACTTTACAAAGGTAATCAACTTAATATTTCGTACATAAAATTATATCTCCTCATAGGCAGGATTTTATCTCCAAGTAAAAAGAATACTCTACTAGCTCATCTCTGATTAAATGCTCCTTAGCTATGATTAAGGCACTGTAAGTATTCAAACATTTCTGGAATAATTATTGCGATTCAATGAATAACTGAGCTTCCACTTGAATGACCTCTTTCAATCGTAAGGAAGGTTCTAAAGACAGTAGTGCTCTATAGAACAAAGAGGTGCCTTAACAAATGAATGATGGAGGTAAAGTCTCGTTTCTTTGGAATGAAATTGAAGAGAAGTTTAATTAGCATTTTCCTATATACATAGCCGTGCTAAAGGAGTTACATCAAAGGGCACAATTGTCAATTAAGTTGAAAGAGGTAAACAATAAAAATAGGGATAGAGTGGAAGTCGGATAAGATGAGGATCTATCCTTTTCTCCAACGAGATGACATAAAATAGCAATACTGCACAGTTCTATCACACTTAATAAATTCTCTTGAACTCTAAAGATAGTAATGGCACGATAAGGAAAGTTCTCTATTTAAGGTCTTGGATTCTTTAACCTGAATATCACAAATTATCCAAGGAAATTCTGATCTAAGAGATAAATGATAATTGATGTTCCCTCATTAATATTTTTAAAATGGTAGGTAAAAATGTAAAGCCCTGAAAAATGCATAACAATTTTCTTCTTCAAAAAGTAGACGTGATAATTGTAATACAAATGTGACACTTTAACACCTATTTAAAACTCGAACAATAAAAACTGATACGCTTAAATAACATGTATTGTATCTTGATTTACGTGAATAAAAAGGAAGGTATCTGTTTGAAATTACATTTTTAAAATTACAAAGAAAAATTTTCTGCTGTTCCGAAGAACTTTGACAAATTACATTGAATCAGAAACTTTTAAAATCCCATTATTTATTTTCAATCGATTAAACAATCAAGACATCAATGCAATCTCAAAATCAATCAAAATAATATACGAGTCGTTTTTATCGTATCCAAATATAATGGAATCCATTTTGAGTAAAACTAAAAGGATATGCGTGATATCAACTAGCGTGCGTTAATTAAAAACAGAAATCTAACTAATAAATCTGGCGATAAAGATTCGAAGGCAAACAAAACTAATTAAATTCTTTGGATAGCGTACATGAAATTTACACATCGCGTTTTAGTCTATTAAGAAGTATTATTACGCAATTCGCGAAATGGCACTTCCAAATTTGATCAATGCGTACTATCATTAACGACCCAATCTACTCAATCACTCATTCACAATTCTTCAGCATTAACGACCATAAAAAATTCCATAATCACGCAACGTAACCCTTAACGGATCACGAGCGTAATGATAAATACCTCCTAAAACGTCAATTTCTCAATCCTGGAACTGCACCTTATAGAACGTCTACTACGCAAGAAAACTCGAAGCTGGAAAAAAATCTGCACCATCCATTCCAGTGCAAATATGACCGAATCTCCGGGAAAGGAACGAGCAAAATAAACATGAGGAGATGCGAATGGAATGGAAGTGAAAATCAGCCGTCCTTTGGGAGCGAGGGCGTTCCTGTGGGTGGTGGGGATTGAATACCTCTCCAGATGTATTGGAAGAATCGGTGGTTGAGTGGGGAGGGGGATTCAACGGCGTTGGGCAGTGCCACATAATGGGGTGTTATCTTTAAAAGGAGGAATCTGCTGGCGAATGAGAAGAAAGGGGTGAAGGAAGAAGAGCTTTTTGAGGGTGCGATTGAATCTGGATTAATGGATGGTGAAAGAGGGAATAAAACGGGAGGACGTTGGAGCGGTGATGGGATGGATGTCTTTAAAGGGAAGCGTGGGAAATGGCAGAAGAGAAAAGCCGAATGATCGATAGAATATCAATCGAATTCATCTACTTTTTTAAGTCTGCGTTTCTCGATTTGTTCTCTTAAAGACGTACTCTTAATTCTGAAAAAGGGTCCTAAGAAGACGGTATTATAATCAATACGTAATTCGAACAACAAATAATCTTTGATTAAACATTAATTTTCTATGACTTTTATCTAGAACCTTTAGATTTAGAATGACACGTGCCCTCGTAGAAACAAAAATAAAAATTTATAAAAGGTGTATTATTTATTAAAATAACAAAATTCGAACTTAATGGTACTAACATTAATTAATGCATATATATAATAATATATCCAATGGATAGTATGATAAATATCTCGGAAAATGTCAAAATGTTTTAAATTTTATATCAAAGAATATGTTAACCTCAATCTTGGGTAACAGCGTAAATATAGCGGGAGTACATTTTTATTAATTCTGATGAATCCCATTTAAATATCACAAGTCAATTAAACTAAAGTAGGTACACAAAGCAAACAACTGGACTCGGGAAAAACAAACAAAGAACAAGTGAGGAAGGAAAAGCTGGCCATGGCTCAACAACTACACATCTCATGAATGAGGAAGCTGTGACCGAAGGCAATGAATGACCTCAACCCATGAAAAGAAAACAGGAATAAAATGAATGAAACTGAAAGAGGGACACTCCGAACGAATAGGGTGAGATAAGAGACAGATTCTATTGCTTGTAATACAAGATCTTATATGTATATTTCCGTACTGTTATCGTCCTATCCATCTCAATCAAAAGCAGTCATAAGTTTGCATATGGTAACAAGGTGAAATAGGATGAAATATTTTTTCGTAAATAAATATTTAGAAGAAAGTATTTATTTTTTGGCTTCAAGAAAAACAGCTCCCAAATCCTGCACCAAATTAATTGGTCTAATGAGTTTCTAAGCAAGAAGACCAATATCTCTAAATTCGTTTTTTTGCTAAAGTTTGGAACATATAATTTCCAGATATATACTTTTCCTATAAGTCGACATGGCTCTCGTAAAAGAATCTTTTCTAAGAGCCTGTTAGCAATTTTTAACTCTATTTAACTATTTTAGTAAATTTAACTAACTGATGCTGTTTTATTGAAATCTATAAAACCGTCGATAAAGTTTAACATACTGACAATACTCATATTGTGAGTTCTAGCAGATATTCAAATCTCCGAGTAGTTCTATAAAGAACTGAGTATGAGACAAATAATAATAGGAAATTCCTGTGAACAGGGAACGCAATTTGCAATACCAGAATCTTAAATACTTCTTTAGACTGTTATAATTCTCTCAAAATAATTATTAATTTAACCATTTCTTAATAATAAACTTTCTTAAAAAGTATAAAAGCAAGTGTCGTATTCCACTGAAAAGATAGAAAGTGGAAAGATGTCTCATGGAAGTGATAAACGCATTTTGAATTAAAAGACATTTAATGAAAACGAGGAATTCAAAACAAAAGATATTACATCAAGGTTCTCTCATCATCAATTAATAATAGTGTTAGGCTTGATTATAAACAATATCCAATACAGAACCTATCAATAATAAACAATTGAGATTCTTCAATATTTTCTTCGAGATTAACAGCAAAAACCAGAAGGTCTAAACTTCTTCCTGATATTCTTCAATGTTTTATTCAGGGTTTACATTATAATTCAGAAGGTCTAAATATTTTTCTACGATGTTCTTCAATCTCCTCTTTAGGGTTAACATCATATCCCAGAAGGTCTAAACATTATTCTATGATGTTTTTCAATATTGTCTCCAGGGTCAATACTATAATCCAGAACGTTTGACCATTTTCTGTGATATTTTTCAATATCCTCATCGGGATTTTATAATATAATCCAAGAGGTCTAAATATTTCCAATTTAATCTTCCCCGTAATGGTATTACAGTACATGGTTACGTATTTTTTACGGGTGATTAGGTGGAATAGTTTCTGTACTATGCTATTTCATCTTCATATTTTAGGCATCACTTCCTCGTACTTAGCAACGGCACCTCTGTCTACGTCTACCATCTATTCTTCGGTACGTATATACGGTATCATGTCCCAAGACCGTTCCTGTCTGTAAAATATAATCCTTAGACCGATTCTTTTCGTTTAATATAAATCTAATTATCAGTACGATAAATTATTTGGCATAACAGCCGTTTGTACTGGTAGTTAAGTACAATAACATCCTTAATAAGTATCCAATCATGCACTGAACTTCTATAATAGACTAATACGACTTATTTACGTATTATACCGCACGTACCGTATTGTATGTGTTATAAATCCTACCGCTCCGCGTTCTTCTATAACATACTTCTTCCCATTCATATCTCAGAATCTTGATTCTCGATTGACTACAATTAGATTCATTTTATCCATTAGAAATATGTTCAATAAGTGCTATTTCGTGAAGTTATTTACATTATCGAGCGTAGAATAGGATGAGTTCATCTAATTTTTATGATATGTACTCCACAATATTAGCTTTGATAAGATATAGAGATATTTCAAGCACATTATTCACTAAAAATTACCTCTTTCGCGTTATTCCATTCCAAACCCTCTCTCTATTATTAAAGAGGAAAATAAACTTCGATATCAACCAGTTCGAAAGTAAGTATATTACAATTCGAACGAAACCTGTGAACAACTTCGCAAATACATCCATTTTACACGGCTCTCGTCTAACGAATGACGGTATCTGGGGATGGGCATTGTTGTCGTTGCTAGGGGCAACGAATGTCACAAAAGTGACGCTTTCTTTCTGAAATATGGTTATTAAACGCTATTTTAGACTATTGATGATCATCAAAAACCACATTAGTTAAGAATTAATATATTTTATTACTTAAAATAATATATTTATCTAATTTCATACTATTTTTTCTTTAAATCGCATCTTGCTGAATCAGCAACTTTTTTCGGTGTTTTCCTTGCAATTTTTTGCTCTTTCTGAACAAAAAGGAATCTAGCGAGGTTTTTTCCATCATATATAATGAATAAGAGATGGGATATTTATCTATATCTTAATTTTAAAAATTGCGGATCGAATAGTCTGAATTTCTTTCATAAAGATTACTCGGAGATCGTGAGTTTAATTATCGTCTAATTATAAAAAAAACTCAATAAAAACGTGATCTAACTTGTGAACGTAGTCATTTTGAAAGAAATTGGTTTGGAAGTCTATCTAAATTAAAAAAAAAACTTGAAGTTACACACAATAAGTACGCGCAACTCTCAGAAGTGAGTTAGAAGCGTAAAGAAGGACATGGTAGACCTACCCTTTCTTTTCTTAAAATCTATTGTAGACTTTCATATTCCATTGATAAATTGCATTTCCTTTTAATGTAATATTTTTAAACACTTCACGTTTGATGATGGCTATGTCAACTCTTCTCTATCCTTAAAAACGAGCAAAGTTAGAATGATGTGTTAAAAAACGAATGGTAGGTAATAAACAAAGACGAATAGAAAAGGGATAGGACCCAAAAAGGGTAATTAAATGGTTGAGCACAATTTTAGGAACGGAACTTTTGAATAAGGACTTATCGCCAAAAGAAAAAGAGTAATATGAACGCTAAAAACGAATCAGGAGATTACACAGACAAATGAGACGATTGAATGAGTGAACGGGATAGCATCTAAGTTCTGACTGAAAACTTAAGTGGTGCGAATTATGTACCCTGAGGAACTCCTTAAGAATGGGGCGTGGCAGTAACAAGAAACGCGAGTGCATTAACAAATGAATTTCTTCTTGTAATTACATTAACCCTCATTCACATTTACATAGAGATACAGGGGGCTTAAGTTGATGTTACCGATAAATTAATCGCAAAACTAAAGAAATAAATTACATCCGATTCTGATTGCCTGAAAGCAGAAAGCAGAAGAGCAGAAAGAGAAACTTCAACAGAAATTCAAAAGAACTCGGAATAGATTAAACGAAAGAAATTGAGGGATGCTAAAGAACATGAAGTTGGAACAAAAGGTAGAATGATGTCCCTCCGGTCGGGAACGGAGAAGGAAAGACGCTCTTGTGAAAGAGTCTGGAGGACAAGGGGTGGTCCCAGTGGAGTGACAGACTCAACGAATTCGACGATAAGAAATCGATCGTTCAACTATTCCCACCCCACCTGTTGCACTTCCCACCCCCGCCCACGAAAAAGGGGATGGAATAAAAGCCCCCGGGACGCGGGGGCGCGGAACGAGGCCATTTCTGTACCGCCTCTTTACGTGAGGGATTATTCTTGGAGTAACAGGAGGGATATGGATGGAGCCACTTTAATTTGAGCACGCGAAAAAGGCGACGCCGGGGAAAAGGTGCCCCGCCCACGCGGACAAGATAAATTGGGGGAAGGAAATCTCCGACGTAGTGAGGGTAATCGGGCGAAAAATGATTGCTTCGGTCTTTCGAGAAATGTTGCGAGAGAATCCTCTGAAAGAATCCTTTTTTTTAGAAGTTCAGTCTCGTTATTATAGACCATTAACGATGGAACATTATCCTTCATGATAGATGTTCAAGGGGAAAAATATCTCCTGATAGAGAGATTGAAAATTTTGTTTTTTCTTACGGGTCACACGCACATTGTCGAGTAACCTATAACTATTCGCGGCAGAGAACTTTATCCATTGCTGTTTATCTAGATTTACGTAATTACCTTTACATTATATGATATCTCAAAAGTTATTGAAATTAGTTCAACGAATCTTTGTTAATCATTTTTTAAAATTATCTTGAATTATTCAGATTCATATTGAATATAAAATCAAAGACATTAACTATTTATCCCGATATGATACTGAATAGTGTTTGCTTATTCTTTTATTACATCTTATTAAAAGGAAGTTTATATTCTGTACCGTTTCCAATTTTAATATAATATATACTACTACGTCGTAATAGTAAAATAAATTGTTAGGAAAATGCGAGAATAGGTTGACTATATTATACATTCTTGAAATTTTTTGAAAAATTTGAAACAATTTACGATACTTTATTATAAATAAATGACTAATGGATATTGGACGGAGAAATGTTTACTTATGATATATCCAAAGAGTTTACGAATCATTTTCTCATATCTTGCGAATTAAATTTTGAAACTACTAACCTCTAATTTTGAAAACTCTGCGTATATTCAGACAAAAAAGTTCAATGGATAATCTTGAATTTATTTTAGGGAATAGAACTATCTTGCGGAAAGAAAAGAATATTTTTCTCGCATCAACAATACACATTAAAAGGAGAAACCCAAAGAGAGGGGATGCAAATTAAATCATCGGAAACTCAAGCCCTTGGATTGTAGTTGACGAAAGAACAAAATTAGTGGTTTAGGGAAACTCGCAGTTACATGGAAATGATGGAACATCTTAGAGACGAATCCGTCCGGAATAACCTTTGGAAGACTAGTTTCACGACCAGAAGTTTTATGAACTGAGGGAGATTCTGACAGAAGTGAAAGTAACTTCTCATCCACAAACTTTCATCATCTTAATCTTGTCTGCCTCTCGAAAATGACGGCGTGCGAGAAATTATTTTCGTAAAAATAAGAATAACTAGACTTTGCTATTTCTTATACCATGCTATAACGGCTTGGGTTTGATATTTTTGGCCGAAATTCCTAATTTATCTAGAATACATCGCTGTTCATAAACAATTTTTAAAGCTAATGTACTACTTCTATTGCTAATAAATATGAAAAAAGAACCTCAATAAGCGTTATTGTGAATACAACTATTAATAAAAGCAAATCGACTAAGGATTTCATTCCAAAATAAAGCTAATGTAGCATCTTTATTTACTAAACTTTATTTCAGTTCTCTCATTAATTTTTTCTTCATTTTTAAAGTAGTTTAAATTATAAAAATAGTTCTGATAAATATTCCACTAAATACTGCACGACTTTCATCAATTAAAACCAATTCATAGAATATCAATTTTGTATTAACAGTAAAAATACCATCTCCGTCAATATTTCCAGTAATATTTGAATTTCGTATTTTAATTTATTAGAAAATCTCTCTCTATGGCCTTAACGAACTATGGATATCGAAAGACCGTAGAATTTCAGCTAAAAACTCCGCTTAACGGAAGCTATTCCTCTCGAACTCCTTTGAAAATACTCAGAGGCGTTCAATTTCCATGGGAAGTCCTTAAAGGGTTAGCGTATTTACATACATTTGCATACTTAACTTTCGTGAGTCCAACGCCAAGAAAGAGCGTTTGGACAAATGCTACTCGGAGAGCGAAAGTGTGAGCTTTTAAAAGTTTGGCTGAAACGAATTAGATGGAGTGGATTCGAACTTAGTGTCGCAGGCGGTTTCGCGTTTGGGATGCTTAAGTGCTTCTTCCACTTTTAAGACCCTGAAAAAGTGACCTAACTACGAGATTTTCTGTAAATACCACACGTTTTGGATAATCTAATACATATAACCCGTAACGAATAATGTGGAAGTATGACCGAACCTGCACGGTAACTTATCCTTTAATCCATTTCGATATTAGATGCGGCTTTACATAAGAGAATAAAGAATTTTAAATACTTCAGGGGAAAAAATTACGTATTATGTATCCGGGAAAGAAAGGAGGAAACCTAATGTTACTTAAATCGAAATCTAATTAGTATTTTAAAATACCTTTTATACTATACATCAGGACATACAGAATGGAGAAATAAATTAAACTTCCCTAGCGATTTAATAAGGCATTATGATTGATAAAAACTATTAGAAATTTCCGGAAAAGATTTTTCGTTAGTGGAAAAGACGCACCTAATTTTCGAAGATAACACTGGAAATCAGTTACACATATTTAAGTGCTGGCATTATCTGTACCTACAGAAACACAGAATTTTTATACGAACTGCACACACCTAACATAATGGAGCTAAGCATTTCCTATCTACATCCACAAAATAAAACCAACCAACCTTACGACCTAAAAAAATCTCACCACCTCAGCAAGAGATAAACTGACTCAGCATCCATTCTAACTTACGAAAATGTGTGAAGAAGGTTGCAGAAGCTGCGAGAGAAACTACAAATTGAGGCAATGAGACGAGAAACTCTTCCCTATGGATGGAGGAAAAAAGAAAGGGCCGGTAGAAAAAGGATAGCGTACTCTAAGGTTGGGTAAGGGTCGGGAGGATTGATGCTAGTGCACCCTTCAATTCCTTCTCTGAAATACGCACAGACTGGAACCCTTCCTTTCCTCTCGACTTAAAAAGAAAGTCCTCCTTTGTTGGTCTTCTGGATAGAATCTCGGAGACGTTTTATTGACCCAAAGCTTTGAGAAGACGTTTAAAAGCTTTGGTCCTGATTCTGTTAGTCCTTAGAGGGAGAGAGGGCTTACTATATTAGCATTTTAGGGAATAACCCATCTTGTGACTCGTATTTGTCAGGGTTTCTTTTCCGAATTTACGCTGAGAATTTTCAAAAAAAAGGTGCCGGAGATCTCCCCGAATCGAAACGGTTTTTGTGTGACGAGCATCCTGTTTGAAGGCGAAAAAGGGTTGAATTAAAGTTTCGCCCTATCTACCGAAGGGTTAACTCAGACGAAACGTTGCGAAAGTTTCATTACGATTCGCGAAAATGTACATATTTGCGAATTTGTTCTCAGAAAATCCTAGCGAGTTGATAATCCGTACGTCACTTTGATCTTTGTAATTAACGCAGACTGGTTTGGCTCTGGAGAAATTAAGGGACGTTAAATATTTATTCGTTCTGATGTCTCGAGAAATTTATCGATACAGCCTCGTCAAATAGTCTCTTTCTATAATAGCTTTTTAAGCCGAAGAGAGCATACAAACAAAAGCAGTGCATAACAAAAGCCGTGAGAGAGATTAAGAGTTATATGTATAAGCTGACTCACAGATTTTCATTTTCGGTTACAATTTGTCGAATGCTGATAAAGTTTTAATTAAATGCGTCAACTTTCAACTCTACATTGAATTTTTTGTTTCCTTTGTTAATTCGTACTCCCAAAAGCATCGGGCTGAGGAAGCACTCACGATGATGATTTCTGTAATGCATTCAGATGTAGCAGAAATATTATAATGCCTTATATTTACTAACATCCATATAATTTTTCAACTAATTAAATGTTCACTGCAGGCACAAAATGCTGTTAGAATAGTTACAGTATAACATGCATAATCCTATTGCAAATACCTAATGCTACTAGATAAATAAAATTATAATAGAGAATTAAAAGACAATGTTCTCGATATGAATACCTCAAATGATATTAGCATGTCTCTATATTCTTAGTAATTAAAATTCCTGGATCTGTTGCCTATAATTCAAAAAAAAATAGATTATATTTTATGCATCTGTCGAAATATTTCGAGCCAATCTTTCTCCTTGATGAAATCTTCATTCCACCTGTAACACCTGAGCAAGACTTTCCTTCCTTGATTTAAAACGACAGGTAATTAAATTGATCGACTAAGAACACACACTTATAATGACTTGTTTAAGTTCTTGACAACGAGACTACTCCTTCGCGAGTTGATGCAATCCAATTCGCGTGAATCACGACTTCCAGTTGAGTCGTTCGCTTGTTATTAAGAGTGGTGCAACAACTTCAAACAATGAGAGAAAGAGACCTCACGACTTGAAACCTTTGGATACAATCGCCTGCATTGTTTGGCATCGCTTTAAAGGTATTGCAAACTAGGAATTTTTAATTAATGGAAAGATATTCTCGCGAGAGAGTTAGAAAGGGATCGGTTATATATCAGATATGCGGGTGTTTCACTTTGAGAAACGCCTTATCAGTGAAGCCAATATAGTCTTTATTCCATCCAGCCTCTTTATATAGCTATAATACTTGCAATTAGCTACAAAAAATTATATCCTTTGTTACAGGACAACGAAATAAATATAAATACTAAAATAAAAAAACCATTGTGATTGGAAAAGATCATACAAAACAGAAATCTTATACATGGAAAGGATAAAAACTTCAATATCAAGCTATATATCAAATTTACGTCTCCGAAATGAATTGAAAGGAAGATTTGCAATCATCTCTTTTGCAAGAAATTGAATTACCAAAGGGAGTTCTCAATTATTGCAGAAATTGAAGGTTAGCGCCTGCCAATAATTAAATTCCGAGGAACTGCCCAAATTCATTTTCGGTCCTTCCTTTCACTTACGCATTCAAAGTGAAAGAAGAATATCTACTTGAAATCAATACCGTATGTACACCGTATGCATACGAAATAAAAAATAATAATTCAAAGAGACCACAAGCGATACAGGTTCAGAACAGATGGGTTCTACGTTAAGAAATGCATCTATTCTACCTCCTCTAGAATATATAGCAAGAGAATATACAGATGATTTGAGTTTCTTTTGGAAATGAATGATCCTGGAAGATTAAACTCGATTATGATCATCATTATGGACGTATTATAGATATCATTACGAAATGCCCTTATGTAAGCACGTGTTTGCTGTAAATTAATGCTCAGTATTTTTTAACAGTCAACTTGCACCTTAAATTAGACCTGCACCAAATCCTACTAAATCAAACAACTAACGAATGAAAATTCGAATAGTGTAATTACCTTCCGTTCACTTAGGTTACGAATAAAAATCAAAGCATTCGGTTTTGAAAGATTCATTACTTCAATTAAAAGCTGTCTGGTAATCATGTTATTTCTAACAAACGAACAAAGCTTAGTAAGAGAGAATAATTACGAGTTAGGAAAACCGCTTATGAAATGCGTCCGATAGATTACGATAAACCAACGCCGAGCGTGTAAGTTACGCAACGTATCGTATAATATAATAGCGAGCGTTAAGCTTCTAGCCAGCGAATAACTTGCGGTAAACAGACCGCAAATATTCGAAATATATTCCGCGACATCTCACAGACCTCGCTCGAGCCAAATAGCAAACATTGATACAGTCTCCTTCTCAACCGGTCAACGATCGAATCCTACACAGAGCAATAGGCGTGATATCAGATGAACCGATCGTCGAAGCCACTTATTGGTTGCACACAGTCGCCAATCAATTCATGAAATCAACGCTCTGACGTGTCGGTAACAGTCACTCTGCTAGCTCGCTCCTCCAGTGTCTTGCACTTCATAACTCTTATAGAAACGTGAGGCAGTGGGAATATTAAAAAAAGCGTACGCTATTTAACCAGTTCTTATCGACACCTCGTATTTGCCAACTCCTCTTATTATATAACATGTTCGTATATGAATGTATTTCGTAATAGTAATGCATTATATTACCGGTATTAAATATCGCAGAAGTGTTTCGAATTCTACTTCGTTTTAGGGATTAAAAGGTACAGTATCAACTAAAGAATTGTTTTACTAGATAACGCAAATAAATATTGATTTCTTTGAAAATATAGATAGCGATTAATATAAATATGAAAGGGATGCAAAATGCTTTTAGCGCTGTTACTGTTAATAGAAAGTCAAATAACGGATTAAAAATCCATTACTGTGATTGATTCTTTTATCTACTCGTAAATCACACGTGATGTTCAAATTATGAGAGTATGTAATAGTATATTAAATTTATGGAATCAAATCGAACCAAAATAATATAAAACAAAAAAAAATAGTTAAATAAATCTACATTTAGAGATGGATATCTGCGTGTACTTTTATTAATCCAACCTTTGTAAATAAAAACCAAGCCCCTTTCAAGCAGATTACATTCTGCCCTTTGTTAAGTTAACAGAAAAGAGGTAGGTTATTAAAAATTCTCTCATTAATTGGAGGCTAAGTAAATTAACGGCTTTCATTCTTTCTTTGAGAATGTTGAATGTTCAGAAAGTGAAAGATTTAATGGAAAAAGATAAAGCAGATGATGAATAAAAATAATTGAATTTAAGGTACGAAAATTTAAAGGAAATATATGTACGTAATTTCTGGTGAAAGCAGCATAATTTGTAAAACTTTTGTCAAAGTGAATGAAGATAGGTAATTAATAAAAAGAAAAGAAACGCCAAGCTGAGCGAACATGGGGTGAAAGACATTGACACCGGTAGACGTAATTTAGAACCCATCAAAGATGTATTTGTTATCTAATCCTCCCTAATTTTATTGAATTTCGCCATAAAAATTTTCAATAACACCGCAAACAACCCTTTCACTCAATATAACCGAATGGACCAACGACTTGATCCAATAATTCTTCCCGTTTTTACAGCCTCGGCAATAGAACCTGCCTCTTGGATGGATTTAGGTTCCTTCTGCTCAATCTCTGTCCGGATGAGGGATGGTAACCACGCCCCGTGGCCATAGTGTATGCCGACATCTGACCCCGTTCGCCCTCAGCCGAAGGATTGACAGATCTTGCCCTCGCCGTAGGATTTGCTAACGCTCTTTGCTGATATACGGGAACTGACACACCGCTAATACCCCAAATAAAGCAATTATGGGATGCGATAGTATAAATTACCAAACTGAATCGCTATGAAATAATGAATATGGATTACTGAAGTGAAAGAGGGGAATATAGAGTTAAACTGTCGGATATCATACTTCGGCAGTAAAAAACATCAAGGTTTTTTCCTAGTGTTTGAAATAGGTTCACACGAACTTCAGACATCCATCCTAATTACATTTAATTTTAAATAGACTAAGATTTTTAAATTTTTATTGATGCAATGAAACAGCCTCATCGAATGTAGAGTGGCATTTCTATTACTCACGAGAAAGGATTTAAAAATAGCCGGAAATTTATTTAAACATCATCATGTGACTAATATTGAAATGATCTACAAAAAAATCAGTGGAGCTTAATAAAGTATTTGAAAGAACGGTATTCTTAAAAATTAAAGAAAAAAATTCTACGAAGTCTAGGTTGAACAAAAAGCTTTTATAAAAATTCTTCATTCACACAGAAAAATATTGTTTAGAGCAGTTTCTTCTTCTACTTAAATTCTCAAAATAATTTGCTGCTGCTATAAAAAGGAAATAAAATGTTTAAACTACGAACTTAAGAATTTTTTATTCTAGAACGAAAATTTGAATACATTCTCGATTTACTTAGGCTATTATTCCCTCGACGGTTCCTCACGAGTTATTAGAGAAAGACGGAGGAATTAAATTCAACTCGCATAATACATTCTCTTTCTCCTCTATAAAGGTGATCATACGGCTTTTATCTGAGATGAAAACTTAAACACCGGAGCGTGAACCTACTTGTAACATTGAAATGAATATTATTCTAAGGGTCTATGAAAAGAATCGAGTTACAACCTTCATTACATATTGTAATAAATAACTCCCTTCATATCCATTACCAAAAAATTCTAGCAGTACGCCTCCACATCCGCGTATACATTTCTACCGATTACGCAAATGCAACGGGGATCGTTACGACAGAACAGATAGCATACGATTGTAACCCACCATCTGTCGCTTATCAATCCGATTTAATAGCGCTATCCGATGGTGATTACATAATTCCCGGGGATGAATGGAATAGAGCGGTGCGGGAACAAGTGCTCTGACCGCAGCCAAGTGCACGCGATACGCGGTCGCTTGTCTTTTGACCGACGCTGGAAAGAGAAAGTGTCAAAAGGGTAGGCCATCCTACCACAGATAAGGTTCGTGCTACGTAATCCTTGGAAAGCCGGCGTAGATCGCTTGCCTGGCTGTTCTTTCTGCCTATCGCAAGCACTTTTCTTACGTGTGGTGGAGATCTCTCCCGTGCGACCGCATTTCGCGCATGGTGACAGCCCAGTTGCAGGGCTTTCGTGTTACTAATTAGCATAGAGAGCTGGAGAAGAGCGGACAACGAGTAACAAGTATCCCTAAGTGGCTGGACGAGACGGGCACGTTTCTAACGCGGTATTCTGCCCGTTCGTTCACAATTTGAGCTAGGCAAAAGCACGGGGATGAAAGATAAGAATATGGGGCTAATGAGCTGGTCCAAAAAGCGGAAGGTATATTTAGAAGAATGGACAGTGCAAGGATGCACATTTCCCTTCATCACCTACGAAGATTATGTATTCGCTTATCACTAGAATAATTGAAAATGTTAGTTTCTTTCCAGGATGCATCCTTTGCAGGTAAATGTTTCGAATAACGTTTTGAAATCGCCTATTTCATAACATTCAAAGAACCTATGGTACTTTGCTTATTCAAAAAGCTATACCCGCAAAATCGGGTGCAATTAAATGCGTCAGACAAAGATATCGTGACGTTACGGTTCTTATCGAGAATTTCCTCACTTTCTCCGTATGCCGAATGTATTGATAAGTTTCCCAGACGTCACTGTGTCGGAGGAAAAAATAACACATCGCTAATATACTTCCTCGGAAGTCCTAATTTACGAATGCTCGAATATTCTGAGAAATTCCATTAGCTTTAGATTTTCTACGCTTTGTAAATTTTCCCGAATACTCCCCTTTCAAGGAAACCCTAATTTTTCGCTGGTACCCAAATATTTATGAAATCTATCTAAATTAAAGAAGAAACCTCTCTATACACTAAATTATTTTTCCTTTTCCCAAGGGATAAAATATAGAATAGTAGAATAGCAAATAATATAAGCAGAAAGCTAACATAATCCATAAGTTTCCTTTTAATTTCTTTCGTATTAAAAGATCTCTAAGGAGATAATTTAATCTAGAATTTCTCCTAGATAATGTCATGTGAAAATTCATCTAGATATTCTTTTAGAAATATTTTCACCAGTTCCCAATTGCTTTTGAATTCGAATACATATTTCTTAGTGTAATTAAGAGACTTCAGGATAGATACCCAAGGCAAAAGAAACTGTACTCCTTTAGATATAGTATTCTTATATTACTACTGAATTTTCAAACGACCCCTCAACATGATTTTTTGAACTACGCTTCCTCGTACGTAAAATGAGGTAATTTCCTTGAAAGATAGACAGTTCCCTTGCTCAATATCTCGATGAAAACATCTGCAGTGGTCACAAAACCGTTTCGGCACACTGCATACTGACTCAAAGACATCTAGCGCATAACCGCCGTGCCCAGGAAACCTGTCAAGGACTCTACCTCTCTATAGCTACACGATCATGGTTGAATCAAATCTATAAACCTCCACGACGCTTCGAGCTATAGATACTTAGACTGGAGTCTGATATCGTAGCGGTTGCCCACGGAGATTTGACACGGACCCTTTTGCATCAATGCAGGTGTTGATTCCCACCACACGGTGAAGTACGATCCGCCATGATGCTTAAGTGCGTTGAAATCGAGCAGCTAATTAACACGACCTGCCCTTATTCACACGTTGTGGTCAATTTGGTATCAGGCCGGCTTACCTTGCGGTGCTGAAACCCATTTACACTGTCGCGAGTGCTATACCGTACGGTAAAGAACTGGAGTGAGGTATCAGAGTCCGATTTGTGATACAGTTGTATCCAAGGGACATTGAATGGAGAGGTTAACTTTTGATCAGCCGGAATGCAACTACCGGACATTCGTGAAATCAGGGAACCAGATGATTCATACGATGAATAAGGATGCAAGAGGTGTTAAAGTATATTAAACGAAATATCCTATGGAAGAATAGCTCCTCTACACCTCAAAACTCTCACGCTGGTATTTATTAAAGCGAGAATAATCTTCTTACAATCCTACCCGTTCAGTAATTACCAGCAATACTGACTTCATTTCTTTCTTGAAGCTCGACTTGATGGAGCTTTTTAAATTTACAATCAGGCAGACATATCTGATATCAATCTTCAAGTTTCTACCTCTTGATTTCAGCAATTTTTACTTGAAATATCCAAACAAAATTGAATTGAACATAACCTCATCCACCACAATCCTCTTCATCCTACTTATATAGATAAGAGAAGTGGGTGACTAAAGTGCAGGTAAGTCTGTCTGCTGTCTGTAAACTTAAGTAAGCAAGTCTGCAATTGACTAAAGCAATAAATAATTTGCAACAATGTTGCATCAAATTAGATAGACCAGATGTAGTTGAATTTTATTGCTATCGAACTTTGTTTCACAATACTACCAAGCTCCAAATAATAAACTTGTATTTACTAGATCAAATCTGTTTAATTTAACGATAGGAAAACCAAACTAGAGGGCAATATTGTTATGTCTGCATTGAATAATTATTACGACAAAGAACTGCGACTCTTTCCACTTGTCAGACAGAAAACGGAAGCAAAACTTTCTGCTGGCGATACGTATTGCTCTCCAGCGACGAATATTACGAATATATCGATCGTAAGAAAATAATGGCAGCCTTCAATTCAATTGTCGACCTCTATCAAGTTCCGGCGCGAAAAAATTTCGAGCGTCAGTTGTTAAAAACAGCGGAAGCACTCGTGACCACAACTCGAGAGCGTTTTCAAAGTCGGTATTGATCCAGCTAATAATGGAGGTGCGTCGCTAATGCAATCACACCGGCATTCTCTTAATGAAGCCGGCAAGTGGGATAGTGTGAGAGGCAGACGAGACACCTATCGGGAGCTGTAATCAACCTGTGGGATGAAACTCATCTCTTACTTCTAGGTGCCTGGAATGATTCCCGGAAACTTCGCCCCGTACTTGCAAAGACCAGGAGTTAGTAAAGAGGTGTTCTCGGAGAGAATCCGTGCATAAACCGGCCCATGCATTTTTCGAGAGTTTGGAAATAAATTCATGCAGAAAAGTGAATGCAAACTAGGAACATCGACTGCTGAAATATAGATGATCCAAAATAGTGCAATCATTCCAATTCATCTAGCCAGTTGTTGTAAGATGAAGAAGAAAGCGTAGTATCGATGCTAGAACTGTGTGTTGCTTTTTACACGATAAATTCATTAAATTTTCGGAAAATTCTAACAAGAATAAAAAATATTCAATCACCTCTTCTATTTCAAGTAACATGGGATTTTGCTTCAAAAACAGTTTCCTTTTTTAATAAAGGACTCGAAACTATTTATCCTAAACTAACGTTAAGACTATTTTCAATTAAAATAATCAAATACTGAGCTATAGCATGTAAGTTTAATCATTGACTTTAGAGCCACTTCATGTATGTATAACTAAGCTATAAAATACAAGACTGAACTATAAAAACTAGCGATTAAATCCAAAACTTCATGAAGATTCTAGAAACGATATTAAGTACAAAAATAAGAAACCAATTTTTTTCCAATGGAAAATTTATGGAGCTAAGACATTCTTGAAAGATATCGATGTCGTGGCATGGTAAATTTCAGGAGAAGCTAATAAAACAGCGTAATAAGAGTAAATCGAAAAGTGCATTGAAGCAAGTGCAAACATGAAAAGCTGAAAGATATCACAAGCGAGTTACATCGCTTTCTTAACAATTATTTCGCGCTAATTCGATTGGAAATCTTGAGTGCTTTATGTTCCACGTAAAGTTCCGATTCTTTAATATTTTGCTTTAAATTCCAAAAAAGAATTTAAGCGAATAAGGCTACAAATACCAAACATATAAGCGTGAAGAAAAGTGAATAGTCTTTCTCAGCTGATAGCAAGAAATATTCAGAACTCACCTGCATATGGCATGATTGTAGCTTGAAAAACCAATGGAGAAAGATATTAAAAATCATCATACAAATGATTCTAAATTATTTTTTTTTAATTAAAAGAAATTCCATTAATCGATCCCATGATTTCAGATAGCAATAATAGAAGATTAACACTTCAACCAATGGAATAAATACATCCAATAATAACCATTTATCTATCCAAAATATTTTAATATTCTATCTCTTTGTGTTTTACGTAAAATATTTTAATGATAATTAGGATTTGCTTATTGAATGTTACGTAAATAAACGTCTAGTGTAGTACAAGGGTACTGAACCTCATTATTTTCTTACATAGTCACAATTGGGTTTGGAATGGAAGTTTTATGAGATATGAAACTTCAATAAAAATAGTATAGAATTTATTCAAAAATTTAGGTTTTACTTCCGACGAAAGAAGCTTCCCGAGTCACTTGATAACACCTATTTGAGCAACCAAGTTCAAAAGTGACACCTTCTTCAAGAATCGGACCCTTAAGAGAGACAAGTTCACAATTGTTCGAAAGGTATAGCTCTCGGATGACCTCGCCACACGCAATTATGGCCATTCTCGTTCATGAGGGAGAACTTTCACGTGGACACAAGGACGAACTTAAACAATAATGTATGCGCGGAATGATAATACCGAGTGTTGCAGGAAGAGAAAGGTGAGCCTCCGTGGACGATGCAATAACTGGGGAAAGTTACGGAAGACGTTAAAAAGTTGAATTTTTGATCGAAATTTGATAAAAATCATTACATCATGAATAGGATATGCAGCAGTGGCATAACGATCCTATTCCTTGTCCATTGGCGAGTTTATCATCCCGAGAAATCATAGCGGACTGGAACTGCAGCCCGGGATGGTTACGTAACAATCCGGTTTGAATATTAATATTCCACGACAAGAACTCAATATAACGATTATGGAAGTATGTTAATTAGTTAACAAGTAGCGTGGATATTGGATTTATAATGCGTTAGCGGCTGGATATTCTAAACTATTTATAACATCTGCAATGCATGGAAAGAATATTTTCATCGAGTGTAACGAGGATAGATGAGAGTACATTAATGCAAGATAGGCGTTGTGAAACTAATATAATCTCTCATGGACATCTTAGAGTCATAGGAAAAGCTATCTTAATATGAAATCGGTCATTTCTTGCCAAAAATATCTATATTTGCGTTTGTTTTATATTCGAAAAATTCTTTCCTTTAATTTACGAGTATACAATATATATTTATACAACGAGTATAAATTTTACATCCTACTATCTTGTTTAATTATTAAATTTAGTCGGAATTATAACCGCGGTTGACTTAGAAAACGAAAAATAACGTTTATAAAGAGCAGTTACTAAGCGTAATTGCTTAATATCCACTCTTACATTGACTAATATCGAACCGACAGATAGTGGTGTGTATAATGACCATCAAGTTATCCCTAATCAAAACAAAAAGTTCAAATAAACTACTTAGTAATTAGTAGATGCATTTTTAATACTTTATCACCTAAATCTAAAAAAAGCGATTACATAATCTAACATCATAATCTTTAGAATGTAATCCATTAATCCAAGCGAATACTAATCTACACCATCACGAGTAAACTTATAAGTTGGTAAGATAATATTAACATTCCTTTGAGGCAATACAGCGTAGGACACCCGTATGCTGGTATGAGAAGATTTCCCCGAGGTATTCTAAAATGCCTTTCATCACCCAACGGTCAAATTTAGCGCGCCGTTGTACTTTGAGAAATTCCTTTCGAGATGAACTTAATTAACCCCTTGAAAAGTCCTTTTAAGGGACTTGCGAGTGAAAAGAAAGCTATTACGGAATGGTATTTAAGCTCGCAAAAATAAAATTTTAATGACTCGATTAAGACCCGTGCATTTTGCTGTTATTAGTTACGTTGGAGTTTCTCCTATTTTATCCTAATGCATATTCTGTATTGCGTCAAATTGTTCCCAAAATGCACGGAAAATTAATCAACTTAAGCTGGGATAAGAGGAATAAATACGACAAAGTAATTGTCTGAATGTTACTGATGGAGTTTGAAGCTCGTGAAGTGCAACGATAGTTAATGATTTGAAGAGTAACAATTAAGCCAAGGGTTATACGAAATGTAAAGTAAGATTGTAAAATTAAATAACTCTTTTCGCAATGCCAAACTCTAGCAAAAGTAATAAAAAAACTATGTATAAATTCCATTGAAGATGCCTTCGTAAGAATTCAGACAGATTCTTATTTCAATAAAGAAGCATGAGAGTTATTTTCTTTGAGATAGAAATCGTTTTAAAACGAGCTTTGTAGAGGTGTTGAGGACTATTTAAGATATTCATTTCTAACTATATCTAGCATAATTTAGTAAGTTTTAAATTAATTGTCGATGTTAATCACACCCTAGAAATAAACATAATCAAAACCTACATGGTGTCTAAATAATATCGCACGACAACTCTACGAATACGATTTGGTTTGATATCGATTCAGATTTTTATATTTTTACTTTCCCAAATAAGCCCATATAATGAAATTGAACACGTATTCTATAAGATACTAGACTCTTATTCTACTTAAAAATTCCAAAAAACAAGTATTTACTCGGGAGTTGATGGCAAAGGAGTCCGTTCTTTCTGCAAATCATCTATTAACACTTAACAGAGGATGACACATCAGGTATTCCTTCCATGGTAAATCCAAGACCACAAAAAACGAGGAAAAGGCATTCCCGATGGTAGAAAACCGCATTTCTTGGAAGAGCTAATACACTTATATACAGAGACTGGAATTCCCCGAGTACGAGAAAATTGTACTGAGGAAAGTACTGCTATTTAGAA
The DNA here is from genome assembly GCA_020796165.1 of Pantala flavescens. NCBI lineage: Eukaryota > Metazoa > Arthropoda > Insecta > Odonata > Libellulidae > Pantala > Pantala flavescens. Next base: position 5,412,853 of record CM036888.1, read on the forward strand.
AGAGTACATATACCGGTCTTTCAATACAGAATGCATTGACAATAAACTTGCAGCACCTTCTAAATAATATCGGGAAATATGCAAATAAATCTATAATTTATTTTTTAAATAATTAGAACTTTTAAAATATTTTCATTAACTAACGTACGATGGAGAATCTGTTGATGATTGTACAATATTTACTGTAAGATAAGAAAATCATTCATGACGAAACTTTCCTTAATTCACAGTAATACAGATTAAATTAAAGTCACGTATTCCAATTGAAATACCTAATTTATAATTTGCCTAATAATTCATCATGGTAACCATATTATGACTTTTACGAATTCGTTATTGCTAAGAGAATCTATAACAGTTGAGTGACAATGAATTTCTGACCTCCACTTGGAAATTCTCGCTCACTTTCTATAATAACGGCTATAAACTCGATGGAAGCCAACCAAACCAGTTTATATTCTTTCTCAAGTATCCTCTATAACTTCTCTATTTCCTTTTAACAGTCATAATTATACACAAGTTTATTACTATTCAATATTCATGTTGTCTTTCCTTGAGAAGCACGCTATTTATCGCATGTCCATAAGGAAATCATCTTACACTTGTTGATCCAGATCTGTACTTAAATAAATGAATCGCATACGTCATTGAACCGATTTTTCAAACCACTTCCTCGAGATCAAGGCGAACATAAATGACGAAAGTTATGGGAACTTTCAATATCAGACTATCTACCAGACGAAGGTAAGTTTTGAACCTTCAGACACAAAAATTCCAAAGATTTTTTCCCGTTGAGTTTGTGAAAGGGTTGAAATTATTAACTGCGATAGTTGAGCGATTTTTCTACATATTTTCCACGGGATGTTTTAAAAGTAATTGATTTCTCAAAACAATTTACTCATCAGAGAATTACGGAAATTGCTTTCTTTCGAAAAGAAAAGTCTGGGTATGTTAAAAATGCGGGAATTTGTGAGACGTACAAGGAGTGAACATTCTACACATTTTGAACGATATCTCCGCCAAAATTTCCAAGTACTTCTCAACTAATAACTGTTCTAAGAGAAGAGGAAAATTACTTAACCGGCTTTGAACTAATACATTGTGTAAACATTAATGGTAAAAATTCGACAAGAATTATTATTGATTCTAGTAATAATCATTAGTACAAGGTTATTTCGCATTGTGCTAAACACGGAGACTATGCGTATATTTTGCCTTCGCTTAAAAATTGATTCGTATTCTTTACTTTCTCGTAATCTTTTCCTTGACCTGCTACTTCAGAAAAAACGAAAATGTGGATACGTTTGGATACCAGTTAAAAAAACATTCAAACTTCCGATTAGTTACAGTTACATAATATAGTTTCCATCAAAGCCACAGCCGATCAATTTCGTGTCTAAATCGCGGCAATTAATTCGCTATCGGAAACATCGAGAGTAGTGTACTGACCTTCGAGAGACTGGTCGTATCCCTTGGTGAAGAACAGCATGGCCTTGGCGGCTCTCTCCGGGGTCTTCACGAGCCCCTGTCTGTCAGGGTCCTCGCCGAAAGAAGACAACAGCAACCGGTAGGCCCTCGACATCTCGGGCAGTAGGGCCTCTCTCGTCGGTGGCCTGTGGTCCAGCTCCAGATCATGGTGGAAGACGCACTTTTCGTGGCCTGCGATAGAAATCAGAAGAGGAACATAAGACACCAATAGAAACAACCTTGTGAATTTCTCTAATCAGGATGCTACTAGTATGTATTGATGTACGTGATGAACTGTGAAGTGATCCATCCTAAGATAAATGACTACATATGCAATGCAACAGGTGAAATAAGATTATATAAATTAATCTATTTAAAGAAAGGTGAAAAATATTATGAAAAACAAATTAAAAGTTATGCCATTAAATTAGATATATTCCGACTACATGCTCTTGGAAAATTCAAATTCCTAACCCTTTTCAACTTTAGCGGAAAATATTACGTCATTAAGAAGAGGAAGTTTGGATCAGGTGAATTGAGACGAATCGTATCAAAAATAATGGAGAATAAAAAATAGAGAAAGTAAATTTCTAGCTCGCGAATTATTTTCCGAAATTTAACCCCAATTCCGATAAATTAAATTAATATTCTACGGCTATCGATTTATGTTCAAATACCATGCCCATCGTTCAAGCACACCCAAGACTTGATTTCTCCTAAAAGCTAAGAGATCCTAAATTTTCTAGAATGAACGTTCCAATCAAACGATATCATCAAATTTTCAGGTAAATAGCAGGAGTGATCACGAAAATTCTCGAGAAAGAAAATTCGATAAAACAAAGAAACCTCGCTCATTTAAACTCATTTGAAATATATCGAACAATGAGACTCCTAGATAATTTAAACAGTGGAATAAATCCCACATTCCCAATGTATTAAGGTCTACGGAGAACAATAGTTAAAAAATATCGTATATGAGGGGTTGAAACCAAGAAAAACGAAAAATTTACGGCGGTAGAGCAACGAGACAAATTTCGTCCTCCCAACCCCTGAAGGGCTAAAAACTACCGATCTCTATGTACTGAAAACCCTCGACTCTAACACAACAACCCTTCCACCCCCGTATGCCCTCACCGGGCGTAGTCGACGTCCTCGGGGTGTGCGGCGTCCCTGGCACCTCCAGCTCGGACTCGTCTATGCTCTCCGACCAGGACACCGTCCTGCCGTGAGGACGCATATCCAATTTGGGCCTGTGCGGGTGATGCTGTTCTCCGTTCATGGCTATACTGACGAACTCTGACCACCGACAATACCAACTGGACCTCGACGGAAACCTTCCCTGCTACACCACGAGTACGTGAGAAAAGTGGATGATGTGTCGACCTCGAGTCCCCGACGATACTGATTCCTCCACCGAGTGAGGACGGATTGCTTTTAGCCTTCCCCTACCGCCCTCCCCTACACCCCCTCGCTCCGCTCGTAATCGATGTGGGGACCCCTTTAACCCCTCTCTCCACCAAAGGGGGCAAAGGTTCGGCCGCTAAGGGGTGGGTTCCACACGTGGCTCCCTCCCTCCCTGAGTCGCGGAATTTCAGAGGTGTCGTTCGTGGATGCACACCCTCCACTGGGGGGGTCCCAGAAGGAGTCTTAAGAAGGATAAACAACGAGTTTCGTCACGCGTGTACGTCATCGGCACGTATTCGTGGATGCATTTCGGGAGTGGGGAATACACGCGACGCATCCGTGACGCCTGTTAGCGATTTGGGAAGCGAAAATTTCCCAGAAGTATAATTAAAAGTGCGCGGAGTCTGCGAAAACTCGATGGTATATTTCCAATGTTACCCTATGGCCTAATCTCCGATTGAAGTGGGGGTGAATGATCTCATATAATAAAGATTAGTATATTTATTTTTTTTATACATATTACGTTAAAGCGAATTTTTCCCTATCCTCTGTTGTTGTCCACTGTCTTTTCGGAGGTAAATGAGGGTTGAAGCAAAGTTGAGGATTAAGGTAGTTTCCTTAGCATTCCTATCCTGAATTTGTACATTCTGAGCCGATTTACTGGAAAATTTTATTGAATACTAGTAGCTAAGTATAATTGTATAAAATATAACGAAGTGAAGTATTGCTTAAGTATTATTTAAAAAAGTTATATAAAAGTTACATAAGTCACGAAATAATAAGCATTGAAACGTGTGTTTAGTTAGTTAAGCCTTTTCTTTAGTAGACGTCATATGAAAAGGCAACGTGTTTGTTAGCTATGCAAGTATATAAACCATTAATTCGTAATCTTCCATCCCTTAATTAAAATAAAAATGAAAAAGAAAAACCGGGATTAAATTGATGCTTCATCCCCATTCTAATAAAGAAAAAATTGTATTATGAACGTAGTATTAATTACACCGCTACAGTAAAACCAAACATTGCAAAACCAAAATTCGCAACTAACGGATATTGTGTTCGCGTATTAGTGCAGCAAAGTACGACAGGTATCCGTTAGTTTTACTCCAACGATACGGGAAAACGGATATTTTTATGATACGAAATTTCAAGGGAGAGTTCCTATCTGGTAGAACCAAATCCGTCAAATGGCGTGTGTGGCCAGTGGTCTGCGGTTTGAACACCTCAAAGCCAAAAATTTTTCACACGCCTCCGACAGTCACGTAAACTCCTATTCGGGGGAGATCCATTACAAGTTTAGAACAATATTTGAGTCAGGCAATTTTTTAAGTCAAAAGTTAAACCTAACATCTGTTTCCATAAAGTTTTTATTAATCAAATGGCTGATATATGGAATTCTAACATTCCTCCAGTCTATAAAAGTAACTTTTTTGTAGCTATTGACCTGAACACGCTTCAATTTTATTGATGTTTATGAGCCGTGCTATAGAAGACAAGCTGTAATAATTTAACTCGAATTTTTATAGAAGGTAAATTGCCGATTTATAAACTTTAGTTAATCCATGTCTATGAGACTTCAAAATAGATAATACCTATTACACGCAATATCTTCGTGAAAACCAATGAAAGAAGAAATTCTGCGTTATTCCACATGAAAATTGATAATAGTTACTCTAATAATGGGATGATAAATGTTACATTAGCTATTACGTAAGCATATCCGTTGTTTTTAACATATGAGTTTTCATACGAAATTTTTTAAAATTGGGTGATTTTTCTTACGAATTTCTAATAATTTATAGAATATTTAACCAAATTTTAACAACTATTTAATGCAAAGATAGGTTTCCTCTAACATAAAATAATTTATCAATAAACGATGTATTCATGATTCTTGTTTTAGATAAGAAAAATTCCTCCAATTATTTTTTCAATAAGAGACATCAGAAGGGAATGTTTTTTCATGCTTCTAATTCTCATTTGAAAGCTGGCAATGATATTTTAAAATAATAATAAATAATCATCGAAGTTTTGTTTTTTTATAAATATATTAACTGAAATTATTTCAAATACTTCTTGCTCGACAAGATCACTTAACTTTATTATATAGTGACAAAACAACTTTATACTAAATCATCGCTAATATTGAAAGTTATTCACGCTGAATTTTGAAGTGTGAGAGAAGTAATTTTTATTCCGAGAGAATGTAAATATCATCGAAGGTTGAATATTTGATTTTCAACTTTTGAAACTGGACCTTTCGAGGTTGGTTCCGAGTTTTGAATGCGGGCACATCTCAGGGTTTTGCACACTTCCATTCTGAACCCACCTAGCGGATAATCTGCGAACTTTTTGGAGATGTCCTTCAGAGCGCGCCGAAAATTACGAACGAAGCAAATTACTTTTCCTTCTCATTTCCTTTGAATATGTGGTTTTTAGTAAAAATTATCGATTAATTAAACAGACATAGCCTTCATATAATATGCAAAGTTAAGCACATTATATGTTCACCTTAAAATAGTTATGCATTAGTTAAAAGTTATTCATTATTACATAACATATTGATTAACATTTCGCCAATAGTTTTTAATTCTCGCTTTAATAATATCTCAGTGTTAGAACTTGAAATGAACACGTGAGTAAATAAATATATAAGAAAGAAGAACTATTGCAGGAGCTATGACCTATCTAAGAAATTTATAGACAAATCTCGTTTCACGACTGTGGTTTTCATATAATGACCAGCTCAAAAATAAAAATACTTCGTAAATCCACCCTTTGTGGCCTAAAAGTTCTAAGCTTTTACCACTTTATAAATAAATGAACTTTTTTTGTAACTATATCTTACACTTATTGAAAAATCAGCCCAAAATTTTACGTTTCCAACAATATTGAAGTTCAAAAGGCTCAAGAACATTACAGTTTTCTGTTTGTATTGCAACCCTTTCTAGTAAATTTTAAAGGTTTAGTCTACAAAACTGCATCCCACAAAACAAAAATAAAACTTATTTTCATATATTTCATAATAGAATTATAAAAATAAAGAACCTTTTTTGGCTAAAATAGTAGTAACGCATTAGGGGTTAGTCAATTAGTTGCGGACTGGCATTTGTATATTGGTCATCGAATGCTATGAGAAGTTAAGATTACTACCGTAGTCTCCACCTAAAGCATTCTCTATCTAGCTCAAAAGCTAGTACAAGCGAAATACGGATCGCCCCTCTCCCAATCTCAGGTGTCAACTGTAACTGGTCTCCAGTATGACAGTACTGGTAAGGAAACCTTACCTGTCAACCAAAGATTGAGCTTTCTCTCAAGTTCAATAAATAGCTAAATTTTCATCAAGACTCATTTCATTCTTAATCAAAAAATCATAGATTCCCTTACACAAACTAGCTATTCCAAACTCCACACACTGTAAGGCAGCGTTATGCAACTGCTTGCACCAGAAAGGAAACTGGGCAAGCAGTCTAAATGAAGAAAACCATCTCGCGTAATTTTGGCGTTAATTTATAAACGACTTCGTTATAAGTCTCGATACGGATCTGGTGAAGTTTTATTGCCCGAGTCAAAACGTTACGTCACGGTTGACACGAGACGAAAGGAAAAGGTGATACCTTTTGTTGCAAAACGAATTCGTAAGTTCACTTTCTACAGCCAAGGCTGCCGTCGATCTGTTTGGTCGACTAACGGCCTCTGTCTGTAAAATGGAGTTAATGACCTTGACCGGAACGAAATCAAATCTACTCCGAATGCATGGTTGCACCGATTCTAGCATCTACGTTATGAAAACAGTTTCCTTTACGATAACTATTATACTCTCTCTATTGACTTTCTCAACGTAATTTTTCATTTCCAGCACAAACCTGATATCGCCATAAATTTGAAGAAGGAAAATTCGGACGAAAGCCTGGGATCAAAGGAGGAGACACCTCAAGGACTACGTTTGACTGGGTTAAAGTTTTTGACCAGCAAAACTACTTAAGAAGTGGAATTTCTACGAGGTGATAAATTCAATCGTGCAACCGACCTTCCGGGTTTAGGTCGTGCTATGGAACCATCCGGGTCAAGCATCTTGGAGAAGATCAAAATAATGAAATACAAACCAAAATTTCGCTTTCTATTTTCAACAACTATCCTTCGACATATCTGTATACTTTGAATTACCAGATCGTACAATGAGCAATAATTTCACAAAGAGTGTAAATAGTTTAAATTTGCATTACTGAATTGCACTTGCAAATGAAGCTGCTTCAGCTACATCAGTCAACCCTTACGATACTAAGATGAGAAAACGTAAGTTTCCTGGATTTTAATAAGTCTCGTATCTCCCAGGTTACGCACTGAGGCATGAAAATGAAAGTTGAACCCATACTCAAAATATCTTCCATCAAAAATCTTAAATTGCGATTTACAAGCCATATCAGAACGTTTAACGTTTCTCAACATCCGCCATGAAATAATTCGAGATGCTTTAAGGATTTTCAGAGTGGTAAACTCTTAAACGAAAGGTTATTTTCCAGTCCGTAGCCTACCGATTGTAATCGACCCATATAGTTGACCTGGAAGGAGAAACTTAAAAACATTACGTCGATAAGAGTCTAAATATCTCGTAATTGACCGATGATACTATCATATCCCGTAATATATCTATATCTACTGAACGTTTCCTATTCTAGAGACTAGTATTGAGTTTACGAGATATCTTTCTTGTGCTTTGAGATGATAGTATCGAATAGGTCGTGATAGATTTCCTACCGAAGGCATTCAAACTGTTTTTCTGCATCTCCGATAGAGACTAGATTCGCAGATGAAATGGCATTTTAAGATTCTATCGCTAGACAGACATCACGCTTCCCAAATAGCTTTTTCGTGTCCTTCCCTTACGAATACTCCGCGAAAATCGAGTTTCCCTGTACTTCTTCACGGATAGCTGACTTCGGAAAACAGTCTTTCATTAATTAATTCTCGAAATTGGACTTTCGAATTTTTTCATTCCTAGAATGTGCCCTTGCAATTCAAGATCGGATTTATTCTCCAGGAGATATAGTAGAAAATTACGTTTCTTCTACATAGTGATACTCTTTTATAAATGGTAAACCTCATCGATTCGTATATTTTTCCAAGATTATAACAGTAATAATAATAATAATAATAATAATAATAATAATAATATTAATGTTAATACGTCTATATTGAGGGCGTAACAGACTGATGTTTCAAGTTGACAATGTTAATCTATTAATAACGTTTATCATTAAAAAGTAATTGAAATTAGGAGACCGGAAATATGGAGTTGTGAAATTCAATAATATATTAAAATATAATAACATAAAAAATAGCAGGAAAGAAATATCCATAGTACGAAAACACTCACAAAGGAGGGGGTAGCTTGAACTTGCACAAACCTATTTACGGTGTCAACTAGAAGATATGCAAATATCATCAAGTAACTAAAATTTGGAACGAAATAAACACTAAAATATTTCGTACATTTAAAGAGCAATGCATTCGAAATTTACGTTAAATAGAACTCGTAATATACAATAAAATATCCGAACAAAACTTTCCTCAAAAATATTCGCCAAACTACATCACATTTACCAATTTTTCGAAACTTATAAAGAAAAAACCATTGAATCCGAGTTAAACCCACGAGACGGGTATAATAAGAGCACATAAAATATAGTGATCGCGAAATGAATGGGTGTATCCCACTTTCCTGTCCTACAAATCGCGCATGCATATTTGAGGAATAAAACAGCTCCAGGAGTTGACATTTCCTGCGAAATTTCCCAATGTTAATAGAGCGATTAAAAAAGATGAACACATTCACCAGTGACATCAGTGCGCTACAAGGAAATTTCCGCTCCTTGCTATGCAACTGATATTAGAATTAACTCCACATGAGGGAATAAGTGATAGTGATAATCTAAAATCTGCTGTTTATTTATTCATTATAATATTATTTAATTTATATATTTATTATTATATATATTCCTAGTCTAAAATTATTACGGTGTTACAGTATAGTAAACTCCTAGATTTCTCTATCTAATCTAGCATTCTCAAAACACATACATACATTACGTAACGTGGAAAAACGAAAATATTCTCTATCCTGAAATGTATTCTCAATAGAAATTTTTTTCAGTTGGATGAAAAATATATAGTGTTAAATTTATTCCTACTTTAACGTACGTTTAAGGGAATATTTCAGAAAATATCATAGATGAATCTTTTATTTCGATAACGATTACAGAAACTGATAGAATAATTAAATTCAATATTTCTAAGTAATCGAACGCTAATACTGTCCTTTTTATTCATAAGATTCATAAATTCATTTAAGAATCAAATTTAAAATCAGGTTCTATGGACTAATGATATTAGAATTATATAAGAAAGTAGGTGCGCTAGATTAAAGTAGTTAAGCAGTGAAATCGAAATATTATATAAGACCAATCACAATTAAACTAGTTCACTTTTTAAGTAATTGGTTGAAACGTAAAAAAACACGCGAGAGAGAACATGACAGTTTTAACAACTGAAAGGTTATGGAGACATGAAATTCTTCAATAATTGCTGAGTAAAAAGAAAGATAAACAGAAAGAACAGAGCTTTTTATCGTTCGCAAGAAACGGGTGATTTCATTAGGAATCCGTATGGAAAATGGCATATGGAAAGCTAACGTGTAGGTGTGGTTTGTACATTAAATATTGGCAGTTATCCATGAAGCTACAAGGACAGTAAATTCCCTTCCAACGTCCATAACTTTCCTCTATTTTAATTTTTAAATGAGCCGTACGTTTCAGTACTTCCTACGCTATCGTTAAACCAGCCTACAACAGAAATAAATGCATTACGATTTACGTAATATACGTAAGTAAACATTTAAAAGAAGGCGGTAAGGATATTTTAATTGCAATTGGATGACTGGTTTCGATAACATCATCTTTAACTTTAAAGCCTTACATATTTCGCCACACCCGCACGAAAACAAACATCGTCGTTTATAATTAAAGGGTATACATAAAGAATCGATTTAGGGTTGTTGAATATAAATCTTTCAAATATTCCAATTGGAAAAAATTCTCTTTTTGTTGCCGGAATCTGAGCGTCGGATCCAAAACCTGAATGCAAACTTGCCGTTGGGAGTGTAATTATTTTTCTCGCAAATTGGTCGGCGTGGATTTTGAAACTGGTTAAAAAGAAAGCAATCGTAATTATGATATAAATGTAGCCATCGGCCTGTCATCGCTTTGATAGTACTTAATCGCATATTCTGAGAAGCTAATAGCAGCATCTTCTCCTCCTCTTTGTATTCAAAATCATCTCCACTTAAGTGTTTACGTGTTTCGGAACAACTTCCTGATAACGAATTTAAGCTATCTTTTATTCGCTACACTAAAATCATAAACTCTTTTACTGGCGACGATGTCTTTATTTTCGTAGTTCTGACATTATTGTACATTATCATTGTATTTAGTTCAATCATGCATCAGAAACTTAAATCTTTTTGATTTTTGTGTTTTTTGTTTGGCTCTAGAATTTAAATAAGCAGAAATATTTGGCAGTCTAAATTCAAATTTAGAAGCACTCCAAATGAATCTCATTCACGATTCACAAAGAAGTTGATTTTAAAAATAAGTTATCCCTCTTTCCTGTTCAATAATACCATAACTAATAGTTTTAGACAATTAAAAACGTTCATTAACACCTCAAAACATTCTTTCTTTTCAACATCTTCCTATTCTAACTTAGAATCAAAAGATGATTGAAGAACGGAAGCGTTTTATGTACAGTTAATTTCATTTTATAATAATCATCACCTAGATGGAGTTGAATTCGGCAGGAAAAATTTCAATAGTTAATAAAACAATATTCAATATATTCCTCCCAGCGAAAGAGGTTTGTGGATAGACAACCCGTTCAGAATAATTAATACGGCATCTGTTTGGCATTAATCAGTTTCGTTAATTAGAAAATGTCGATCAAAGGTTTCAAGCGCATGTTTCATCAATTTTCCTGGAACATTAATTCGAATATTGGGGATCAAAATGTACATGATCGCAACACGCTCTAATCTACATCGCAAATCGTTCGCTAATTGCAGATATTCTATTAATCCTTAAACAATTGCACGAAGGCCTTTGTACCAATATCCCGGTTGTTCCACGAAACAGCCCGTTTAGCGGAGCATAACGTCAAGCAGTATCGAATTAATGCAATTGAATTACTCTTTGTAAAATTGAATCACGGACGAGACGAACAAAGAACTGGAAACTGTAGATCGGGAAAATTAATTTTGGTTTACGAAGAATTTCATTGATTCATAAATGCACCTGCAGTGGTAAACAGTTTAATGCACCGAATTCAGCAAATTTTCATCTCGTGAAACCCATTTTTAACCAAAAATCGTGTTCCCCAGGATGTGTAATGTAAAATCGAATCATTCATACGAATTACGCGAGAACTATATACATCGTATAAATAATTAAAATCGATTGACAAAAAATTTGATACTCTATCTACATTTGCAATTTTTAATATTGTAATATTATTATTTCCCTTGTTCATGAAATTAAATTTCGCATTTATTTTGTTTCAGAGGTGTTATATAACGCAGATTTACGAAAACACCAACCTCGGGATGTAAGTTAGTCAGTTTCTTAAAGATGTCCAAGATATCCAAGAGAATAATTGGAGACTAAATAGAAAGATTAAGAAAGACACCGCTTCTCAAAAAGCTATCCTTAACGTAAATTGGTCGATAGATATCACCTACGAACGCGTATCTAGGAGTTCGACCATGAACCTTTCCTTTGGTGGAAAATTTCAGGTTGTTACGTAAGCTGGTTATATAACCATTGAAACTTCATTCCTTGAATGCTTGGGAGAGGCTCCGAGTGGCGAACCGCCTGGCCACTCTTGGTCAGGGAACGTGAATTAACACTGTACGAATTTCTCCTTGGTGCAAAACATCGACATTGGTTCCCTGTGAAAGGATAGCTTCCTGATAACCCTGAGAGTTAACCTTGTAAAAATGTGGTGCTGCATCCTCCTCTACGGAGATACTTGGACGAGGAGTAGATTTGCTGGAAATTACTCTTGGATAGCCTTTATTACCTTTTTTCGCACATGATGAAGTCCATCAGCTTTAATACAGTTCGAGACATTTATCCCGGAAGGAGATATCTTTGGTGAAGAAAAGATGCTGTAAGTTGCATGAGGAATGAGGAAATGACCTTACCTCCCTGGTTGCGTTTCTTTGGAAAACTATACGTAAGTGCAGTGCGATGAACTTGTAAGATTTATCGACTTAAGAGGTAATAAGAATGTGAATTAATTATAGTAATGAACTAAGAAGGTGCAATTTATATCCTTGATGTTTTTAATTGACTGGAGTTTAATCTAATTACATAATGAGGTTGATGTATAGCTATAGGCGATAGATTGAGTTTAAAAGTTGTTTTTCCCTATTATATAAGAGTTGGAAATATGAGATGATGTTCTAATAAATAAGAATAATTTTCAGGATTTCTGGTAATATCTGTGACTTAAATGGATTTTTTCAAATATATGAAGTAGCTGGCAGTTTTATGATCATTAGATTAAATGAAAGACACTTGACGGGTGTGCAGGAAACCGAGAATTTTTTGTACCTTATAAAGATTTAAATTAAAAGTTGTACTCTTCTATCTAATCAGAAACGATAAATAATGATTGGGAAATTATAAAATGGCTTTGGGCTGTAAATATGCATAAATATTTTATTGCGAGGTATTTAAAGATAAAAAAGAACATGAAAAATTCATAATTTGAATAACTTCCTCTGCAAATCAATATTTTAACCTTTTTTATTTCAATTTCTTTAAGAGAGTAAGGGTAGAGCCATCACGGTTTAAGAATAATGATCACCGAATAGCTATTGTAATGGAAAATTAAGAACAAAACTAGCTTGAGGAAAGCTCTGTGATCCATCGTTTGAAATAACTTTATCTCAGGATCTTTAAAAATTAAGAAAAGGATTCGAAGCCCTAAAAACCTTAGAAATTCATTTTCACAACTATTACCTGCATGGAGTTAATAATGATTATGATTCTAAAATCCCTATTATCTTTAATTTTACCATCCTAGCTCACACTAAGAAACCTTTACTCCTTTAAGTGACTAATGATAATGCCAATTGAAAATTAGGTTTTACATTAATATTTTTTAAACCTTTTTCCATTCAAATTCCCGAACTTATATTCTTTATTAAACAAACAAGGAAATATCACCCTAACTTATATATTAGTTAGCTTATACAGTTACAGTTAGGTGAGGGTGATACATACTCCCCGGAAGAATGTAAAAATTAAAAATCAAGAACTCAACAATAACTTAAACGCATTTTAAAATGTACTGCTATTCAGCCTTCTTTCAAAATATTAAGGGTTTGTGTACATCCTGAAAATATTTCTTAAAGTAATCGCCCAGCCAAGTGCTTAGAAACAAATCGATTTAGCAACTAAAATAGATTGAAATCATGTGAAGTTCTTAAAAAAGGTTTTTAAATGAGAATTTTTAATGATTTTTATATTCTGGATGAATAAGATTTTTGTCTTAAAACATAAAATGGTAGTATGAAATCTATTAATTTTTTATATTTTTAAATGCATTTATAATTATCTCAAAGATTATTGCTTTATATTGATTTAAAGAGTAAATAAAAAAGTAGTGATTAAAAATTTACTTAAATATATTAATTCTAAGAAATTATACATTTAATGTTACTAGTGTAATGTGCCTCTAATGTACGTTTATGCTTAATAAATATTGGAGAATGAACATAACGTTTTCATTCTTTTCATATCATACGAACCCATAAAAAATAAGGCACTACCAGTTAAGTTATTAAAATGTGACCAAAGCTCATCATATCATATTAATATTTGGGATGGAATTCAAGAGTTAGAATACTTAAAGTGAGTTGCAAAGATAAAACATGGGGCGAAGAAATCAGAAAAGTAATGTATGCATTTGGTATGCCCTTTTTCGTCACTGATGACTCATTAGTTATTAATCCACATAGACTGACCAGATTCTTACGAGTAATGTCCATAATGAGAAACTTTATAATTTTATTCAAATTGGAAATAGAATGTATAAAGTATTTTATATTTAAATAATTTAATTGTTCATTGATAGTTTCTAGCACTAAGCGTGGAAAAATTACTTTGATAAAGTGTTCTCAACATTAAATTTAAATTGAAAGGTGAGGAAAGAAAAATGAGCAGATGAATATATCTTGCAAATCCTTTCCCAATACATATTTAACTTATTATTAATTGATTAAGGTCACTTCACAGTAAATCTGGCAAGACTTTAACAAGGTCTTGGAATCAGAACTCCTAACCTTCAGTCATGGTTAAATAGAATGAACTTAAGAAAATCTTAGCCATACACTTGTTCATTGACGTGCATTCAAACTAGAAGGAGAGTGGGAGAGGCAATTGATCCAATTTTACTGCATACTTCCTGACCGTGGAATCTTAGCGACCTTGATACTTCCTTTCCTTTCGCATATTCGATATTAAAAGACGCGGAAACTATCTATTATAGAGTCCTCTTAGTGAAAGAAATAGAATATCTAATTAAATTAGAGGTTAATGGTTTAATTTACGAATGCAAAATGCTAATGCCTACGAAAGAATAAATCTGTTCTACCAAAACTTTTACGAGTATTGAATTGAACTGAAAAATATTACTCATTCAAATAATTATTTGTTTGCAAAGCTTCTTTTTATCTTCAATTAATAGTCCCGTAATTTCAGCATCAAAACTTTCATACGTTCATGTCCCAATTTCGTGCTTTCTATTAACTGACCCTCAAACTATTTACTAATAATGGAATGATTAAACTAACAGTCATAACACAAAGTTTATTCAACTGAAAATTTTATACTATTTATTTATTCGTATGTCTATACATATCCTGACTCTGTAAGTTATCAATTTATGATTAAATATAGAAAAAAAGGATCGATTTCTTGCACAACATTTCATACTAGAAAGTAACTTTTTCATTTAAGTTTAACAAATCCATTAACTCATTACCCATTTTTATTCTTCAATTTACAATCAGACAATTATTTTTAAATTTTAAAGGGATTAAATTAAGTCAATGCTCTTAAAATTCTAAGGCAAGCATTAGAAAAACCATTCAACCTCAAAAATTACGACTTATATAATAATTACGACATAATAACTGATAATAAAGAATTTCTCACTCATATCTAATTCTCTCCCTAAGACTGGTAAGACAACATTTTGGATGCTCTTAGAAATTTATTGATATAATTTAAAATATAACTCGTAAATCTTACTCATTTATATGAATTCATAAAAAATTTCCTCCGTAAAACTGGATGCTACACTCTTCACTAATACCATTTCCACTTCGCTGACCACACCTCTCCTACGACCCATTCCATCCTATGACTTAAAACTACAATTTTCTTCTAATATTCAAGTTCTCCTGTGGACGCAAGAATAGGACCTCTGCATCCGAAATCTACGACCGATTTTCCTTTCGAATTTTCGCTGGAAAAAAGCTTCAATCAAGGCTGTTGAATGTGGGTTAGAACGCGTCGATCATTCGCTCGGTGAATCTCGGGCGTTGAAGTCTCCGAACGGCCTCGCGTCGGCCGTCCTCGAACGCTGAGAAACCAGACCGATTAAATCCACTTTCCCGCAATAGCATCAAGGTAACTCGACCGAATTGTGTTTACATAACTGCCGGGAAAAGGGAGAGGGGAAAAAATAACAGAAGGCGCGACAGTTTTGATGCTCTGAAAAATTTTTTAATCGTTAAATATCGATTGTTAAGTTTCCGTAAACTACGCGTCAAAATGTGTGGGTAAAGATCGTCTAAAAATTCCTGATTTTACACCACATTACATTTGCGTAGTTGCACTAAAAAGAACTTTATTCAGGCAATGTTTACCATTCCTTTCTGTCTTCTATTTTTTATAATTTACGTTTCATTCGATTTTTGCCAATATTTTACTCGAAAAGGATGCAAATTAATAGTGATTGCCAATTTGACGAAAGGGAAGTCCAAATAATTTCCAAGCTAATTTTCTTTCATTTTGCCATAATTAAAAATTCTCAGCGTTCATTTATTATAAAATTTCATCTTACCATAGACATTAAAAACAAATATGATAAACTTCATTTTAGTTTTACTTCCTTCCACCTTAAGCCTGATCATATCAGAATATCAATGATAACATTCTTTTAAACATAATAGAAACCATATTACGTAACATAGTGCATCGAGAGATCTCGGACATGGTAAGCATCAGATAACTTCAGTCTACGCTGTATTAAAATTCAAATACCGTTAAATTGAAAATCCCGTTTGAACGTTTCTACTCCCATTCCATGGGAATAGTCTACTTAATTTTCTCTTACGTAACCATCCACGCACCATTCCTACATAAGAAACCACAATTGAAGTTGTAGCCTCAAACCGATTGTATTTCATTAAACTAGCGTTAAACTGTGTTGTGGTTGGAAACTGGAGAAAGTGGTACACACTTTTATAAGTGTAACCTTCAATTGTACTTTAGGTATCTTCAATATTTTCTCTTCGTTATATTTTGCATACTCGATGGAAACTTTATTGCCAAAAATACTTCAAAATTATAAAGAAGTATAAAGGGTATGATAGATAAAATTAATACGATGACCGCACCTTTTCTGAATAAAATTATAATTAAACCTCGAGTCTTGAAGGATGTTTCTTCAAGTAACTATATGAAGGATAGACGAAGATAACTGCCCACTATTTCCCGATTCTAATCATTGCACAGATTTTTTGCAATGACTACAAATAATTAGCTCACTTAACGATATCCATGAGGAAGTTCCTTCGGAAATTCTTTGATCATCTGAGTGCTCTTTATTCAAGTGCATGCAAATTATGTGATCGATTCTGTGTGAGAGTAACTCGAGGTCGCCTAGATGCAAAACCAGGTAAAGTGAACCACTTACGAACACAGTCATTCTAAGAGAGGTAAACTTGAAACAAAAGTCTAGAAGACGATTAGATTTATGTGTAGAAATGTCAAAGGAAAAGAGTACTGCATATATGTAATTGCCATATAATTGTAATGCGGAATAGATAAATTTAGAGTATCTCAAGAATGAACTTTGTACTAAATTCGTTATTTTTGTACAATAAAGCAATTAAAACATAATTATACTTTGGCAGTCCATTATTCTATCTTGAATAATCCATTAAAATGGGGTTCATGTTTGATACAAACAGTATTAAAATATATCTGCAGATTGTATCAGACGACAAATTAAATGGAATTCTTAAACTTTGTGCTACATATGGATTTAAATTTTTCGTTATATAACAGAAAGAATGCCTAAATAAGTATTCTTTGATTTATATTCGTATATATCTCTAGAAAAATTTAACTCAGCATTTCTCTTGACAGGAAATTTTAATCCAGGTTTTTCTAAATAGGCTTCTGAAAGACTAAAGTCATATTTCAATCTTTAATGCTGCTTCTCGAAGAAACCAATTTCCTTATTGAAGCATTCCATTCAGCTGACGAAATATTTCTCCTTTCGTTGCAATCACCAAGTGAGAGAGATATGATTAAGTTACGTAAGCTAATGTAACAAAAAAGTTTCAAGCACGATAATCACAATTTTCCTATGCTCTTTGTACATGTGAATGAAAAAAAATCAAGTCGACCCTTTAAATTTAATTACATACAAATTAAATTCTACTAAATTTCGTATTTTAATAATCCCTCATTAAGAAATATCAGACAAATTGATGCATTATATAAGACCCCAGCCTCGATGGCTCAAGGGTTACCTTGCCGCAGAAGGAACTTAGATGTCCTGGATAGGACCTTGGAAGGAAAGAATTATCACGCAGGAGTTTATGGAAAGATACTTTTTGTGATTTGGGCAATCTTTTCTCAATCAAAAATTGTGGTACTTATCTAAAAAATTTACAGTATCAGGAAGAAGTTTTAGACGCCTGTAAATATATTTGCTTTGTTGTTGATTTGAATCTTAATATTTTAAAATTAATCGATTCAATAGTAGCCATGGATATGATAGGATATTTTGTGAATACACATGGAAGAATTCGTTTACTTCCTGAAAACATTCAATGACTTTTTACCAAGCAATATTGAGTTATAGAGGTGAATATCAAATAACAATAAAAGGAGGATTTCGTGAACTAAATATATACATAATTTTGAAGTATTATGCTTGTTATTAATTGTGTTTTTAAAGTCATTGTATTATTTCTACACACACACACATTCAACACAATTCAAGGAATGATATAGAGCACTATAAAGTTTAATTCCTCAGACAATTTTCTATAGGATTGTCAAGAGGATATATTATCAGTTACATTTGCAAAAAGTGTTTCCATAATGCAGTCCTTCAAGGCTACTGGAATCTATGGGAAAAACCTACTGGCAGCTTGAGATCAAGGTCAACATTTCCCACATATTTCCTTGGAAAGGGAAACGTCCGGTTTATCTTAAGATAAAAAAGATTGGACCAGCATTTTTTTTTGAATCGCTCAAGAATCTTTGACTCGGGCATAGTAACTAACGTTTGAAAATAATGTAATTACTCTTAGTTCAGAATTTGCTTTTCGGTCAAAAACTATAAATAAATTTGAAAATTAAATTTTAAAAACAGAAATTTTAAATTAAATTTTTTAACTTTGAGCGTTATAAATTTATAACGAAATTATTACAAAAATAATCCATTTCACTTAAAATGGTGAGTGATAAATTTTCTATCGTCTATAATTTAATAATAATTTAACTGCTGTATACTAGGGTGTATGATGAAAATACGCGTAACAGGCGAAGGACATAGGAATTAAAATTATCACAAACTGTCCTCGATTAATTAATAAATAATGAATCTAAATAATAAAATTTTACATAATATATTCCTTTAAAAATTCTTTGCAAAGAATCAAATATTCCATTATATTTGAGGTTTACGTAAGCTACCAAATATAGATTATATAAGCTTATAAAATCCAAAACTATAATTCAAAAAGGCTGGTTTTGAAACCAGCCAATAGTAATAAAACAGCCGAATTTCATCATTCAAATAAGGAAACCTTTTATCTTTTTCAAGGGCGAACGATGAAAAGGTAAGGAATTCCACGGGATTTCCTTCCACGTTCCGTTCACTACTTTGTTTTGCTTCAGCGCATTGCATTCTTCATTAGAAACAACTGTATCATGACCTTTTCACGTTTTATCCTTCATATAAGCTATTAGACCATCGATTCTAAAGATCCTTTCTTCTTCAGAGCCTTAACTCATGTCAAATATACGACGTAACAGTCAAACTCGTCATTCTCTTAAAATAGGATATATGTTTACTAGGCGTTCCCACTGAATGTCCGAAGCTTTAACCACGAATTTCAGGCAGCTGAAAGACCAGTAGCTGAGATCCATTTGATGGAATGACTCTGGTAGCTAAGATCTTAAGAGAGAAAAAGCTTTTGGAAACGATAGAATAGAACTGAGGAAGACTATCTATGTAGAATTGGGCGAAATTCTTGCCATAATATCTTTAAGAATTTAAGTGGGCTCGAGTAAAAAGCATGGAATGAAAGCTGGGAATATATCTAAAATTATCTGAAGATATTTCCTTGCTCCTTGTCGAATATCAATTGATAATATTTGAGTAATCAAAATTTGAAAACTTTGATATATGAATTGTGTGATGGTTTATGAATAGATAATTTATTTGAGTTTATGATTAAAGAATGATATTTCTTGTAACAACCTAATTTATAAAAATCTGGGATCAATGTAGAAACTCAATCCTGAAATAATTATATTCAGATGGTTGAATCTTAAACCTTTTCGTCACCAGTTTTCAACAATTTTCAACTTAATTCAAGAACTATACAAAATTGAGGAGAGAAACTTCCAAATTTTTTTTCGTTGACGATAAATATACCTTATTTACTTTCTAATATAATACAATAAACTAGTAGAACTTATACAACTCTTAGCTGCCTATCTTTTGCTGTTATTAACCCTTTCTGGCGAACCACCTCCCACCGTTATCCAGCAAAAGTTTTCTTTTCAGTTAAAATGAGATAATCTATAGGAAACCTTGGAAATTCGGTGAAAATGAAACTTCAAGGCGTGCCACACGAGCGTGAAATTACATAATTCAAAGCACTTACGCTTTTGTGGTTCTTCAACTGTGAAGCCGCTTCCATTAACTAAAACAGAGCTAAATTGGAGAGCAAATGCAATTTACTTTGTGAAGAAGGCGACGTTGGCAGTACGAGAAATTCTTAGATAGTTCTGGAAATAGTCTAATGACCTAGTACTCGGAAAGACAGACGTTGTGTTTGACAAGCAGCCTTTGTTGAGAACGTTTTCTCTGAAGGAAATCGTCCAAGCCAAGAGGAATTGGAGGGAATCTCTGCATTTGTATAAGCAGCAAATTTGAGTATAATGCTAACATTTTATATTGAAAATTTAACCTAAAAATGATTTTTTAAAGTTTATAGAAATACTATTACTAGTGAATATTGCCCATCAGTGTCTTTTTAGAATACGTAATTAAAATATAGCATATTAAAGCATATACTTCAAACATATTGAGAATAACCGCCACTTATACCGTACATACGATAAATAGGACTTTTCTCATAATAAATATTTTCCGAAAGATAAAGTTAATCACGCTAATAAAAAATTCACTACTGTATATTTACCTATATATTTCAAGCATACTCCTTACTGTTTCACGCTCATTGAGTTGTACGAACTTTCGTACTAATTGTAAGTAAATTCCATCATTCCTTGATCATGTACTCATTTCAGAATAATTATACTTTTATTGACTTCCAAAATTTCTTTCGTTAAAGATTAATATACTTTATTTACTTTCTGATAACAAATAATAACATCGCAAATATACTGATATTGATCCATTAGGTTGATTTTATGAACGAAAATAACCAATACTAGCTGCATTTGTGTGCAAGAATAATACTACACCATTTTTAACTTCTGACATTGAAAGAATGGAGAGGTCAGCATATACTCTTATATAACAGTGCCTAAGGCACTATAAAGGCAAAAGAATTCTCAGAACTAACTCTATCATCAGCCAAGACACCGCGGTGTTTAAAAAAAATACCAGAAATTATGCTCCGCTACGGGAACTGTAATTCCAGAAACCGCGCATACCGATAATCCAAGTATTTTTTCCGGCTGTGTTACGTAACGAAAACAAAATCGTTTAAAGTAATGTATACTGAAAGTTCTTATTAGAAACAGAGCGCTATTTTTCGTCTATAAAATTGCTAGAAATCGTTCGAGAAATGTTGAATCTAGTTGCTTAAGACTCCAGATGGATTAGTTCTATAATTTTGAGAAACGTAAATTTACAAATGAAAAATCCTGATTACAAAAGATTTTTAGCATTGGTGAATGATGGCAGAATGAGTTGAATTCCACAAAAAACACTTGAAAAATAATTACTTTCCAGGCAGTGATTTCAACGCCTGTTCCGATCTAGTTTTCTATAAGCGTTGCTACATTGATTCTAAAATTTTATCAGTATCACATACATTTTCATTCGCTATTCTATGACGAGTTAAAGAACTGGAGGTTAGAGTAGATGTCAAACAGAATTAAATCAAAACATTTGATCCTTCACCATTTGATTTCCAATAATTATCCTGAGTTATATTTCAAATATCTTTCATTTCACAAAAAAATCATACAGATGGGTTACTTCTTCACAAGATACTCAGCAATAAAACAAGACAGCCAAAAAAAACTAAGCTTAAAAATATTTATAGAAATGAAAAGTTATAGTATTCTTGTTCTTCCAGAAACCATGGAACCGATTACGTACCGTGCCTTGGTATGATTCGATAAGAGAAAGTAATTTTAAGGTTAATTTGCATCGAGTAGAGATATTTACGAAAATCGAATGATTACCACAGCTACATGATGCTGGAATAACTTTATAATACACACATCTTGCAGAGAAAAATGCTACCTACAGAGATAAGACAATCAAAACAAAACAATAATAGAATTTCTTAATGAGAGCCTAATATGGTATAAGAATCTTCAACTAAACATCAATTTCTAACGACTCTCAAAACAAATATCTAATACAAGTACAATGATTATTTCTTTTCATCTCTTGTATGACCATGAATCCGAGACCGCGATGATTAAGCCACTGTAGAGAGAGAAAACGGTCAATTCAAAAGTGATTGCATCTCCGGTGAAAAACTCATTCAAGGGCATGAAAGATTGAGAGAAACACCAAATGGCTAAGGAATTCTGTTTACGTGACGAGTAGAGAGTATGACTGATCCGTCTAGGTAAATAGAATATAACGGTTTCTGCATCAATGATAAATAGACAAAGGGTAAATATAGTTATGTGCTATTCTACAAAATAAACTAAGTTATAATATATCCTAATCATGGAATATTTTTACGAAACCTTACAAATAAAATGCTGGAGTCATTTACAACTGAATTAAAAGGTTTAGATTAAGGGACGGAAAGATTTTTTTTAATATATTCATGGTATGAAAATTATCACAGGTTTTGAAGAAAATCCTAAGGATTCTTCGATTATATTGTCAAAAATTATGAAAATAGCAAAATTCTGAGTAAATATTTTATTTGATGTAAAAAAATTTTTAATTGGTGGTATTATCCTCATCTCGACTTAAAATTAACATTTGGAGCGATGCATAAGTTCGCGAAGGCAATTCATCCGGAGACTTCAATGCCCGAAATAGAGAATTCTAAAAAATTTGACTGAATTATGCTAAACATAACAGACCTGTTACTCAGTTTTAGTGCAATATCGTCAGAGTTGCGTAGCTGGAACGAAATTTTAAAAATTCTCATAAAATGATACCCTTAGCATAATTATCATTCATGATTTCGTAAGTTTAAAATGGAATTGGAAATAAGTACTAAGAGAATAGGAATGTTAATTTCATACACATGAGAAGTAAGAGAGTAATTTGAGAATTCAAACCATACACAAAGGGAAACTTTTGCATCGTCCTCTATCTTAGTTCTGCTCATGATTGAAATAAGTTGAATGCTACCGAAGTGTGAATAACGCTGGCATGTAACATTCCTTTACACCATTTCCTATTGAACATTATTGATGGATCATGAGCAAACTATTATTTTACTCTAAAACACCCATCAATATAATTTTTCTGACAGAATAAAAAGGAAGTTGCCTCATTTTCTCTTTCTTCGTAATATTACTTTTGTATATATATCTTTGATAGCTGACTATTGAAAATGCCTTCTGGCTAAATACTTCACAAATCCTTTGACTGTAGACTTTCCATTATATTTATCGTAAAGACTTAATTTGGCGCAACAATTCAAAGTCATCTAGTTATTCTAATTATACGGAACTATACTGTAGCGTTACGAGGCAAACTTCATCGTAAAAATCAACAAACCACGCTTAATTGGTTTGTTACGGGGAAAGTTTTCAATATTATCTTTATGAATGCATTTTTTACTAAAATCTCGTTCCTGCTAATTAAATGCTATAAAAACTCAAATAACAAGGACCTAATAATATCAATAAGAATTAATAGTTCCAGCCTTTTTGAAAAGGCAAATTCCACTTTTCCTGGTCAATATAAGATCGATTACCCAACGCTATTTGCGAGAGAAGGGGGTGTGGCCTAGACGGACAAGTAGCAAGGGCATTCAGTATCAAGGACCTGGGTTTGAGCGATTGTCTCCGATCCGGATACATTTCGCACTGCCGGAATTTCTTCACTCATTACCCTTAGCCGCGTGGAAAGGCAGTCAAGGATTTCGGACTGGAGAGTGAAGCAATTTTTGCTGAATATGACAACAAAGCTAGGGCCACGAAAACTCTTTCATAAAGAACTGTTTTCTTCTTATTAATAGGTATTGAATGGTACCAACTTTAAGTCTATAAGGTATATAAAATAGTCCATTAAAAATTACGAGGCTATTAGGGGCCTACGTATTCGTTATTAATTCATTATTTCCTCTACCCTCCTACGATGTTTGGTAAACGAAGGAAATAGTTTTGTTTATTCCTTAAACAAGTTAGAGAAATTTTTAGCCTTTAAGTATATGACCTCATTGTATTTCCTTTATTTTATGAACAATCTCCAACATTGACAGGCTAGGTTTAAAGAAATCATTAACACATTCATCTTAAATTTTTAATGTAAAATAATTTCGTGAACATCTCTCGCTGAAATTTACCTATCTCGTCACCGCCACTTCTAAAAAAAACTCCTGCAATTTACATTTAATATGGTGAAATTCATATGAGAAAAATACCAGCAATTCACCATTTCCCCGTAAACAGTTTCAAATATCAGAGACTAATGGCTGAAGAGTACTGAAGAGAAAATATTTCGGTACAGGATTAAATTTTCTCAAGTGTGGAAGTAATTTAAGTTCTTCTTTAGATTGTGATTAAGTGAACATACAGCAAAATTACCTGTATCTACTTTTATTTATAGCTATCCGATAATATCAATTAAGTTGCTGGATTTAACTCTAAGAATTTCGTCAATTTCAAATCTCAACAAATAAAATAGTACGAAGGTAAGTGTCCTTTAATCCTTGAGTATCTAGACTTAAGAGAATAAAATTAACAACCACCAGACATAGGATATCCTTCAAAAAAATCTCAAACCAATTAGAAATATAGACCAAAAACATCAATCTTTTTCAAATGAAATCTTACGTAATCACAGAAAATTCAGAATAATTTTGATATTGATGGTGATGATATTGATCCACCTTGAAATTCTCTCTAATTGAAAAACCACGCCCCTCTTTCTTGAGATATATGCCTGTTAGAGCGTTGAATTGCTGCTCTTGGAGGTTGCAAAGAAATGAATCAATGCTTCAGTGACCTTCCTCTGTTAACGAGCTAATAAATCAACCCGAGCGGTATCAGAAACTTTCGATATTCTATCATACAGTCGGGCCTGAATTCTACTGAAGGCGTATACCTAAGTTTTTCTCAGATTTGCAGCGATATGAATACATAAATATATGATCTCATTCAATTATAGATATATCATAGACTAACCTAGCTGAATATATTATTTATAAATGCCCTCAATAAATAAGACTGCGATTTTGTGTCAGGGGCGGGTATGTAAACTTCGTTAAGTGCCATAAAACAAGACCCGCCTCACACATGCGTACGAGTTTATTTTGCAAATGAATGAAAAATTACTAAGCATGGTTTGATGGAAACTAATAGCTGGTTAGATGATTACATTTCTATTTTCCATAAAATAGGTTAAGAGGTAGGACTTGGAGTATTTCTATCGCAATACCCAAGATAGATTTACAGGCTATTCTGAAATTATATAATCAAAAAAATTTATATTTGTCCTCCTTTTTTGATACCACGCTAGCTTTGTTTCGTAATTGGATACATCCACGTAAACCGGTACAAAGAAATAAACTACTTTTTAAAATACAATAATATAAATAATTCCCGTGAATATAATTGGGTGTTAATTAGTTGAATCAAAAGTAATAATGGACCACGAGATAATCTGAAAATAATCCAATGGACATCTTCTCCTTACTTTCCTAATGTACCTACCTTACCTCAAATGTTTCTATTACTGCTAGAAACGCTTAATACAATTAACAAAAACATCGTGAATTCTGTTGCATCTTAAATTAAACCTATTTTTACGAAAAACTTGCTTTCCAAGCAGTCAAATTTCGAAATATTATTTCCAAACAATTTTACCTATTGTCCTACCGAAAGGAAAAGAACTTGTGAAGGGAAAACTCATTTCTAACCAATAAAAAAAAGAGGTCGCACAGAAAGATATTTCCCAAGAGAAATGCCCGCTAAGGTATGGAAGAATGAGCTGCATTTAATTCACCTTGCTATTAGATCGTTTACATTTGTGTTGCATAATTTAATTCTGAGTATATAAAAGAAAATTACAAATAAATTTGGAGTTCAATTAGCATACAATAAAACGAAAGGTGCTAAAGCGTATAAAATGCTAGTTGGGCATTCTCCAGAAAGCATTTCTTTAAATTAAACAGCTAAAAGATTCTTAAATTCTTTCGATTAATCTTAAACAATTCCAAATAACATATACATTTAGGATCAAATATAAATCTCTAAATATAGAAATCAACCTCGTCCAGAACACATCTCACCAAAGGCAGTACATCCCATTTAAAATGAAAATAAAACTTCGCCACCTGAAATACATTCAAAGGTCTCCACATTTAATAATAAACGTGTAATTGTAACGATGAAGAACAACAAACATCTGTGCTTGCGTACTTTATATTCATATTTAAACGATTCCTACCTAATTGCCCGACCTCTGCCCTCTGATTGTGATGACGTCAAATGCATAACACTGACTCATCCGTGTTTTGAAAGATTTTCGATCGCTGGCACGATTACATAGCACGAGTGAGAGGAAATAAATAAAATTATATCTCGCTCCTGCCACCGCCTTACGTGAAACATCTCTCGATGCGTTGCTGATGCCTTCATCGATAAAATAAACAAGAATACGTGATCCTTGAAAGGGAAATGCAGGTCGATGTCGTCCAAGTGGACTCTGGAAAGAAGTGATACAGCGACCTTATGCCCTAATCTCTTTGACGCAAGAAAATTTTAGCACGGTTTGTTGAAATAAAAAAATCCTTATCAAAGCTATCAATTACGTATTCCTTTTGAATTCTAATTGATTATAATTTGATTATTTCAATATGTGATAATTTAATAAATTTTCGAGATAAAACAATTTCATACGAAGATAGATATTAAAACATACAAATATTAAGAACCTAAAACTTGTTTGTAAATACATCTACAACCCAACGTTTAAAACAGTGTTTGTTATAAAATTACGTTAAATTACCACGGCAACAACTATCCAAATGATAACCGTTTATGATTGAAAATGAAGGTTATATAACCAATCTACTATAGGTATACACAATACTTTATTAAATAATATTAACTAATTGAATGTGAGCATTTAAAAATTATCACCTTCGTTCGTTGCGTTGGCATTCACGTAATTCGAAAACGTATTCCAAAAACCCCCTCTAATAGTCGAACCTTTAGTGAGCACCGAGGTAAATAAGCTATCCTTTGCGGTGTTGCAACAAAATGCCTCTTGGGACCAATCGTATTGGGCAGAAGAAAAATTCAAATGGGGTACAGAAAACGGGACCGTTTCAGTAACGAAAAACTTGCACTCACACACTTTCAATGATACTAAACCTTACGTACATCCCGCACGAACGCGTTTATGGGTCAAATCACGAGGTCGAAAAATGAGCTTGCTTGAGGAAAAGAACTTCGAAATGAATAGCCATTTGATTCAAGGCAACCGATTCTTACGGTGTGAGCTAAAAGATATCGCTGTAATGGATGCATCTGGGACAATTCGCGTTTTAATAAAACATCTTTCGTAATAGGAGCACGGAACGAACTGGACAATTGATCCCATTCCTTGCACAACGTCTTGAAACTTGACGTAAACCGACCGATATCTTTAGAGCCATCAAAAACACGATCGCTGCACATGAAAATCTGCCAGAGCACCACTTCATCCACCGCTGAAGTCGTGAAAAAACGCCAAATCATCCCGTATGGACCCGAATTACGGCGGCGATCAAGGCCGTCCCGAACCGCTCGCCCCAAATCCGTGCTTCGTAGGTCAAGGTAATCCCAACGCCCAACGTGCTTGGACTCACCGGCTTTTTCTATAGCTCTCTGCGCCTCCATCGCGGTGTCCCTCTGGTTAACAGGCGGCATGTCTGGAGAAACTGTAGAAGACGGACTTGGTGAAAAAGCGGAAACTTTGCCCTTGGAGAACGATCGCTTGAAAATGAGTTGCACGATTGAATGAAGGGTAGTTCCTCCGCGCAACGAGCTATATACCGACCCCTCCCCCTCTCCACCTTCGGGCATGCGCCTGGAAATGCTCGGTTCTCCCTCCCGGCTAAAGCTTCCGTGTGATATTACTCCGTGGAAGCGTGGTCGAGAACCTCTCCTTACGTAAGGGGAGTGGGTTTCGTAATGACTCTATGGGAATAAACAAAGAACTCGCGCCAAAACTTGACCTGCCTCGCGTCGCGGGGGTCCCCGGGTTGTCCGGAAGGTCTTCAAGGGGTCGCGCTGGTGGGCGGTTCCGTGTACGGTCACAGTTTCTCGGCTTTTTTGGTCGCCCCATTCGAAGAAACGCGACCGCAGCCTTCGGTTCTTACCGCGAAGTGGTCGCCGAGTCTCGAACGCAGTTCTGCGAAACCAGGATAGAAGGCTCATGAAAATTTCATAGGTGTGATTCACTTTACTATGAAAATACTGTTTCTTATAGAAAAAGGGTTCCCGGACGTATATACGTACATGTATACGAATGAGTGGTTGCTCACACGTGTATCATGTGAACCGTAATTTTCCGCTGGATATCTTTTCCTTATCTCGTTTTAAACGCTCAACTTTCTAACATATAATAGCTTTTTATTAAACAACCTGAATCATCTTTTCATAGGAACTTTTTACTTGTTTACTTTTATTAAGCAATCCTTCTATTCTTGTTTCCAATCCACTCCTATTCTCACACGTATCACTTACATAACTCGAAATATATTACAACATCATAATCTTTCCTTTATTTCAATCATTTACCAAAAATTGTAGAATTTTGAACATAATTATTTAGTTATTGTTATTCTTTATACGTTGTCATGACATTCTTTCCTTTAGCGTTGATCATCAATCGAATGTAATAAATACAAACAATTTTAATATTTTAACCTGAATAAATGTCTTTAAATTTAGGTGAGCGAAATAATAATGTTCGCGAAATTAATTTATTACACGCTCTCAATGTAAGTCAGCGTTCAAGTTTGGACATGGTCGGTCTTGAAGGTACTTAAAACTCACGAGGAATGTTTGTTTTAATTACCAATATGTCTGCGGCCTACTTATGAGGTTATCAAAAAATCATTGAATGATATGCGGTAACTGATGTTGAGATCTCAATCTTTCGTAAATAGGTCAGTCAGAAAGGTTCCATGGCAACAAAAGAAAAAAAAGAGAGAGTTTAAACTGAAACAGCTCATCTAACGTAAATGAAATTATCGCAAATTGTCTTGTGAGGGAACTATATAAAACTACGGTTAATTTAAATTTAAATAACTCGCTAATCATATCATCTATTGTATTATGTATTTCCTTTGGATACATCTCCAAAATGGGATAACAAATTGTTCGATATGCAAGCGTACTATCTACATTAATGTGATTATGATGTGAATGACGAGATTTCAATACTTTTCTTAAGCTCGGAATATTATTATAAAAACGTATTGGCAATATTAATTTCAATATCAAGAATCAGCTGCTATTTTAGCAAGACATCCTTTTCATTTTCGACCAAGAAAAAACAAGCAATCCTCCTTTACCCACAAAACGATATCTACTTTATCAAGGAATAGTTGTTTAAAAGAATTTGATAAGTAACTGAACAGACCTAATAGATACAGTTGTTTAGTTACTGAAATATGCGATGAATTTGATTGCAAAATACACACATATGTATACTATTTGTACCTCATTCTATTCCGTTCAATTTTAAGCTGTATCAATGCAGTTTTGAGATCATTATGTAATCGTTAAGACAAACTATGTTAGTTAGAGCTTATATGTGTATGTGGTTTCATTTCAACGAAAGTATGAATCATATATCCACAGGTGTAAAGCCACACAAAGGGTATTGATTTCTATGATTTAGGTCTAAGTATTTATTACATATGCTCTATTATAATTGAAACGATGTTTTATTACTTGTTGTGCATGACTAATACAAATTCAAACACGAACGTATTCCTAAAGGTGCTAATAATTTTGATTCCATTGAAACAAAAAACCGTACATTAATAAAATTATCTATCGATCAGACAGGTTTCGTAGTAATATGAAAAACTTAAATTCCTTGGACTTATTATATAAACAAAGCAACTATATTATATAACTATGTATAAATCGATCGGCTTTTTACTAAAAGTTAACATTTCTATTCAAAAATATAATATTGTCTCCCAGAAATCAAATTGTTGCATATTTACGAGACATCTACACTGTTTTCTTGGAAAAATTGAATTAATTCTTCCATTCTGTAATTTTTTCTTTATAAATTTCACTTTACCTTTCAAAACTCAGACAAATGACAGCGAAACATCCGTAAGTTTTCAATCCAGTTTTTCCTCAATTTTAGGAACAAATTCGAAATATTGGGTTTGATTCAACGCTTTACGCGGGATCTATTAAGAAGTTAATGTATTTTAAGGTTCTCTAGCAAATAATAAGAATTCAGTGATTAAAAGTACTGTATATGTTCAACTTTACAGTAATCGAATAAGTTATTGATTAAATATCTATAAAAATTCGATTTAAACACTCCAATTCGAGTCAACTATCCTTGCCAACTGACGTAAAGATAGTAAACAAAATCTTCTCCGAATCCTAAAAAATGGAAGTGATTCAAGATAAAAATAATTACACTTGAGGCTTTTTTAAATTCCTATAATGCCATAATTAAATCATTGGATTTCCACATAGTGCGTGTGTCAACTCTGAGGGGATTCCCATCTCTTTACGTTAAAGCCGGTACAACTGTACGCACTTTATACGTCATACGTATTACGTTAGAGTGTGAACTTTCACAAAGGCTTTGAGCCAAACGGTTATGACGTATGAGATATTTCCCGGTAAAATTTAGGTACCGATGTAGCGAAATGGAAAAATACTAGAAATACGAAGTATTCTAGGAACTTGGAATATCCAGATAAATTTGTTAATGGTTCCAGAGGATGATTTAAAATTAAATCTACCAAGAATTCACTTATAGCAATTTTACAAAAACTCTGTATGGAAAAGAAACTTTAGAAAATTGACAAATCTTTCCAGAAACAAGAACTGAAGTGAGTGTACGGTAAGTACTTCTTGTATGTGAAACATGATTCACAAATAAAGTAACAAACATCAGTAATTATTGTATCTATGCTGGAATGGAAAATTACGTTTTCAAAGATATTTTAATGCATTCATAATTTTTTAATTACTTAAAGTTGATTACTTAAGATAAACATTCCCGTCTTTATTATTTATACTTCTCTAGGTATTGGTCTGGCTCTTCGTCATCGTATTCCGTCTCCTAAAACGTTATATGTTATACGTATTTTAAAAGGAGTTACATAGTTCAAATATAAAGTCTATATTGTCGTTATATTTCATAACAGACAATTAACGGCTTAAATATTTCCAATACGTGTTCTATCTAAGTTTAAAGATTTATAAATTGATTTTGGTTGAATCTAATCCGTAAGTCTTGCCCAACTGTATACATATATCTAGAGAATACACGAATACACGAGTATATGAGTGTATACTATGAATCATTATCTTACATGGATCATTCGATAAGTACACTCATTTTTACGTTAATTATATCGTTTGTGAAATAATAAACACAATTTTTATCATAAATCGTAATCAAAGTTGAATTCCATTACTACATTATTGTCAGCATCAAAAATTACTCAAATAAGACGGAATATTATTACTGGCCACGAAATAGAAATAAGAGAGTTAGAGAGTAATTACGTTTTAATGAGAATAAAAAATCTACTTCAATAAATTCATTGTATCTCGAAACAATACGTAAGTGAGGAATGATAAAAACCGTCTGATATAAAGTTGAAATTCAATCATTCGATTGCTAATAAATAGAAAATAAATACCAAATTGTTCCATATAATATCTCGTTGTGAAATGTATAAACCTAGTAGTTGGACACAATCAGAAGAAATTCATAAAAATACATCATCCTGAGGTATCTTTCGCTAGAAAACTTGAGTTGAAACCTACTAGTATAAATTATTCCCGATAAAAAATTATCTATTTTCTCGAGTATATACTACCGAACCATGTTTCTATGTATAATTATACATGAATATACATCCCTTCACTACCTCACAGCATCGCTTCGCTACCAAAAAACTGAGCGTTGCTCATGAGCGTGAAAAATTCCTTTGTTTCCATGGAAATCGGACCGATTCGCGGGAAACGGAAAAAAATCACGTGGAACCGAAGGTCGGACAATCGAGTATCTATTAAACCGTAGAAAAGTGAAAAAATCAAGGCTCGCTGAGGATAGACCCTCTAAAAATCGAGCGGCTAGATATTGTCCTCTCAAAGGAGGGCAAGGACCAAACGAGATTAAACGTAAGGATTTGAAAAGGAGAACAAATGAGAGAGGCTAATCGTGATTCAGACCTAAGGTTGCTATCATCTTTGATTGTCGATCTATATTTCTGCAGCGTCGTTGTTACGATTCGATACAATTGTTAGTTATATTCCGGAAGTATGATAGATCACTTCTTAAACTGGATTTCCTTATGAAATAACGATCCTTTGTCTTGAGAATTAACCTCCACGGACTTTATCGATAGAAGTTTGAGCTTTGTTGTCACCTCAGCCTTCGGTTTAAATGAAGTACAAACTGAAGGGATTTTCTTTATTCTTACTTGAAGATAACAAAAAATATCATAAATATATCTTAATATCATAAATATACTGGTATTGTTCTCTACTAGAATAGGCTCCTAAGAAAGACAAGTATCCGTCACAATAGAAGTTTTATTGAGATCTTTCAGGACTTAAAATAGTGTTAATTTATAGCAATTATGAGACAAAAGGTTCTACTCATTCTACTAACTCCTGTCAAAATACAATTTTTAGAAAAAGAACAGCAAAAAGCACAAAAAGAAAATATGTAATGACTGCCACATACCCTGTACCCAATTTGTGGTCATTAAATATTAAATAAATAAAAAGAGAAAAGCAGAAGGTAAGTACTGATACTAGTAGATGGCCGATTTTCAGTTTCTATCTGAAATATGTCGTGATAAATATAAAATATAACTGTGGTAAAATAGTAAAGAAGCCCAAAACTCCTAATAGGTCTGAAATTGATTATTATTCCCTAGAATTTGGATTCTTACAACTTAAGTGGACTATCATAATCAATATGTAACTGAAATTCGATAGAATAAATTGTTTTTATTTTAATATTAATTTTCTTATAATATGATTCCTCTGGATGGACATAAAACACGATAATATGCCTCTAAAATGTAAGCTGGGTACAATATCCGCATGTTATCAGACTGCCTATTTTACCGTAAATTAATTAATAGTTTATGGCCCCAAATTCCGGAAAATAAATTTTTATGATACCCAGAAGCAAATAAAACAGATCGTAAAAGAACACAGTGATATAGGAGAATAAAATTAACTCTTTATCAATAAAAAATTTAAAGGAATTGAGCTATAGTAGAATCCAAGCTCTGAATAAAAATAATATACGTAGATTCATTGCTTTAACACGTAATCCATGAAAAACTTTTCCTAAGAAATCGGTATGAGTTTTTATTATAAAAAGTTATACATTTATTTGCTTTCTGATAAAATATCTGGTTTCTAGTATTCAAATTACGATAAAAACAATTATTAAAGCCACTTTTTACCTACTTAACCTAGTAAAGATTTTTAGCATATTGTATATGTAATGCAAGCTAATGTATACTATAACTCCATCGTCTATATTTGTATTATATTATTATAAATTAGAACTTTTACAAAATTCCCTGATAATCTTGCCCAACACTTAGTTACATGATATAGCTCCCTTCTTAATGAAAGTACGCTAGAATAAATTTAGGAGAAATTCTAATTATCGATTTCTTACCGTTTGAGAAACATAGAGATAGATTATAAATAGTTAATTTTTGCGTAATATTTTTCAATAAGAATCTTTTGATGTAATTGTACGGAACGCTAATCGAATCGAGCTGTCCAATGGAAATTTCAAAACAAAGGAACGGGAATCTGTTATGCTAATCGTATCCCTTTCTAAATTCACGGTCGCTCGTTCGGATTCACAAGTCAAGCATAAAAATCGAGATCTTAATCTTTCCCGAAGCCTTTGTAATATTAGCCAACTTTCCATCAGTCTGAGAATGTGCCTTAAAAAATGACTTAATTCGGATGTGAAACGAGATTGAAAGCCTTTCATGTAGACCTTTCGAAAATTGTGGGTATTGATGTATTTAGTAATATCCTATGATAATTGTAGTGCATTGTTCATTCGAAAGCGTTTGCTGATATTTTCAGAATTTCCTACAAAAGGTACTTTCAATCTTTGGAACAGAGATGATCATGCTTAAATCATGGATTTTATTAAGTTTATCACCACATTTATATTATTTGTAAAACATTGAATTTTGGATTCAATTATCTATTAGGAAACACATTTAACTATTTCTTATATCCGTGTTTGATCGAAAGATTATTGTTTGGAACATATACGAGCAATATTTATAAGGAAGCAGTTAGTTTGTTGGTATATATAATATTATACCTCTAAACTTATACCTCTATACCTCATATCTAAATTAATGGCTACATACAATCAAACCGAGAGATGATTATAGAAAGAAAATAAATAGTTCGCACTTATAATTCGATTATCCAACGCATTTCACAGGTTGTGATTTGTTTTATTGAGATTTTAATTCAGAAACGATCATAATATCTACTAACAAATATTCAAAAATAAGTAAGAACTCATATCGAACAATCATTCACGAAACCGAATAAATTACTTGTGATAACAGATTTATTTAAAAATGAATACATAGCATGGATTGTAATTTAGGATTCTAATTAACATTTAATGCTATTAAAGTATCATATCGTAATGGAAATGCGTATTAATCCCTTTCCTTACACTGGCATTAATAAAATAATGTGGTTTCTTGAGATGAAATCATCATCTAATTCAACGAACAGATATCGAGTGTGAAGAAAATTTAACGATATTAACAAAAAAGCCCTCAATTTAGTCACAATTTTTCCTCGTAACTTTTCAAACCTTAAGTTATATATTTAAGTGACTCAAATGAAGGAAAATTCTCAAAAAATAATCAACGATATGTAATCAATTCCGGTCAAGGAAAAACTGCCTTGCAGTTGAAATCATCCTTTGGTCCCTAATAATCTACCAGCTGCGTGCACATCTTCACTTCCTTTTGGACTGAGGCACATCAAAACAAGAGCGAATTCCTTTCCTTATGACGCACGCAACCACCTGCGGAATGGCAGCGGAGGGAACGAGGAAACCTGTTTCAGCTTACGACTCATCCAGCTGAGGGGAAAGCCCAGTTTAAAGGGTGAAGTGAAAAGTAGTCTAGCTAAATAATAGAGCAATTTGCAACTCGACCAAGAACTCTGATCCAAGTTTTTCACGGAACTACGTTCATCTTGTTGTTCTCAGTAACTATGAATAACTATATCCACTAACTCGTAAAACTTTCTTTGTTTTAAAGGCCGACAATTATTTATGTTTAAACTTACATTCCACTAGAAGTTATACATTATAAGAGGTTTTCCACTGAAGCTTTCTTGTCGTAACCGCGTCAAATTAAGATTAAACTTTCTTCTAAGATCGTTATTCTTTCTATTTCTTGGGATTCAAACAAGATTAACGACTGAATAAAGTTTCTGATTGAATGATTAGCTCTTATGAAGAGAAGTGACTTTAAATATAGAAGATATCGCAAAGTTAGTGCTGAAAATGTTCGATTTATATATTTTGTAAGGATAAGAATTTTCTGCAACAATGAATGGGAAGTTAACAATTTGATAAGCTAATAATAAAAATTTTTATCGTTTAACATTATATCGTGTAGATGCTTGATTGAAAACACTTGTAGCGTTGTCATATATAATTATATTTCGTTAGAACCAAGTCAGATCTCTTTAAAAAATCTGTAGGGAAAATTAACTCAGGACATTAAGCCATAAAATCAAAAATTGTACAGTTACATTTCAGTTTTCAGAGAGATACTAAAAGGCTGCTCTTAGTTCTAATCTATACTATATAAACTTGCATTTGGTTTCTATTTGGAGGTTTATTCATTGTTTATATAAAGTCTCTAGCAATCTTATTCCAGCTCTATGAAATGAAAAGTAGTAGGGATTTCCTTTCCTTTACATTCTATTTTTACTTTACATCAAGATTGATTCCTCTATTCACTAACTCGTATCTAACCTTCAGTATTCAGGGAATAATTTCCTCACGTCATTCGAAGTAATGGTTTCATTCTAAATTTGATACTCAGATATTTTACCCAATCATTTGGTATGTATAAGAAAATCCTTAGAACTTCTAGCAAATAATTATTACTCTTCCAATCAGAATGTAGATAATTATACAGATATAACAAAGAGGGATTCTAAAACAACTGCTCTTGCTAAATTTACGATTAAGCTATTACGAGATCGCTTCCATGAAACGTGCAATTCATTGAGATCATTTTGAAATTGCCACATGTACCAATCGATTGCAGCTGATTTAAGAGAATATCCTTATACAGAAAAATATGAATTTCAAATGATATTTCTTGAAAGTTCTGAAATTACCATGTCTGAGTTTCGTAGGATAATACAAGTTCTACGATTTAGAATACAAAAGGCAATTACACGTGGAAAGGATGAATGGCAATCCCTCAATTATCCTATCAATGCAATACAGAGACTCGATTGTGTAAATACGAGATCAATCAGTAAAAGGAAACTTATCCTCTTTCTACGTAATTATTAAGGTTAAATCGTACAACAAATTCAAATCATATGTTTATTGATTCCGAATTGAATGTATTTCACTCAAAGTCCATGAGCAACTGGTGAATTTCTCAAACAAACGCACTCTCTTTTACAGTAAATAATTTGCTAATGAATTTACTATTTAAAATGTATAGTGAACAATCATTTCCCTCACGAATAGCTATGTTTTGATGAAATTTCTGAGGAAAATAAAACTGATGGTTTTGGCCTTGATCTGGTGGAATTACATTAAGTATATTAAGCAAATTCAATGAAAATAATCCATGAATGAAGAAACAGAAAATATAAAATTGCATGAACAGGGTTGCTGCACATAGCATTATTATATTTTAGGAATGTGGATCACCTTAGAAAAGCTTATTTTATGAAAGAATAGCCTGTTATCGAGGATTTTACACGCAATAGTTCCCCATTCCCTTCGTAATATTTATAATCAAAAGTATCAGAACGTTCCAAATGCTTTATAAGTCCTTCTTGTAGCAGCAGTTTGCCTTCAGACCTTTTAATGACTCATAATCATCTCTTAAATTCTTAAAACCCCATGATATGAACGACTTTTTATTTAATGATTCTCCTCTAATCCAAAATTTTCTTTTTCTAAGTCTTTAATAACATAAAACCTTATTCAGAAACCAACTAATTAGTCTAAATCTCGCTCCTTAACTGTGGCTTAGACATCATTACCTCTTAATAAGAATTTAAATAGTAAATATTTGCTTTAAGAAGAACTTCCTGCCACCTTGAAGTATTCATCAATAGACTAAAGTAATTGATTTAATATTTTCTAAGAAGGAAAAATGAAAATTATGCCTTCAATATAGTAAATACTTCCGCTGTGAAACGGTGGTATCTTAAAAGGGCATCTTTTCCTCGTAGCTTATTTCCTGGTTTCCAGCTACCTAAAGCGATCAATCCAACGCCTTTTAGCTTGCCATATTACTAAATGAGGTGTTACAAAAACTCTTAAGTGTGATATATCCCTGATAATAGGGAAATGTCGTGAGTAGGATCGTTAACTTGAATGTATTCCCGTACGTCAGATCACGTTTATTCACATTTACGCACGGAGTCAATGCCCCTTCACCTAGTTACATCCTATGGATAGAAAACTGATAGAACTGTTCGATTTGATTCGTAAATGGAACCTTAAATTTAACTTCAACCATTGTTTTATGAATAAATTATTATTAAGATTAAATTTTAAAAATTTGTTTCGTCATATATAATTAATTTTTAACGTGTTTCGTAGAATATATATAGTATTCATAATATAATTAATTAATTGCTTTTCTAAGTTATAATTTCCAATAGGGTTCCTATAAAGGAATAAGACATATTTAGAGTCGATTTTATGTGTATCTAAGAATGTTAGATAATTTTTATTACTACTGAAATACTGTTTGGGAGAAAATATAAGACCTAATTTATTTCATTGTAGGTCGATTTAATCGTTTGAGGTAGAATATACTTTGAGTGAATCTAAATTAATAGGAGATGAAATTAAATTAAATTCAAAATTTATATTCCATTTGAAGAAACTTTTTTAATTATTTTCTCAAGAGACTATGGTCCATTTATCTGAACATTTGATCAGGTTTAATGAATTACTAGTATGAAATAGTATTCCATTTAATTGTATATATTGCATTTACTGGACACTAGTATAGCCTTCAATCTTAAGGTTTCCAATAATCTGTTTGAAACTTTCGAAATCATTGTTTAATATCATAATAATTATCCACAATTTTTCATATCTTCAATACACTAGTCCACTATAAACAATTTTAAAGATATTCTATCTCAGAGAAGGGAAATATAAAGACTGATTTCTTTACTTGTTTCGAAATACTATAATAATAATCGAAAGAAAATTATTATTTATAATATGAGAGAAAGTTTTCAATCAAACATCAAAAAAAGTTCGATGAAAAGGTATCATATTTCTGTTCCAATGGGCAGAGGATTCATTTTTATATGCCAAAAGAACACATTTTGTATATATTTTATCAGAATCCTTTTCTCAGAAAAACCGCTTTCTGGGAAAATTT
The DNA here is from genome assembly GCA_020796165.1 of Pantala flavescens. Lineage (NCBI taxonomy): Eukaryota > Metazoa > Arthropoda > Insecta > Odonata > Libellulidae > Pantala > Pantala flavescens. The sequence continues at coordinate 5,451,620 of CM036888.1, forward strand.
CCTATGTTCGAAACATGCATTAACTAACTATTCGACGTAAGAGAGTATTCAATACCCAGGAAAAGATGTGCTACAAAAAAGAATTTTTTAATCTATTCTGGTTAAAATAAGAATTAACAATGGTTACTTCCTCGTACCACAAGTTTCCTTTAACTCTGATGTTTAATATGCTTCGATATCCTTCTATTTCTCATTTCACAAGAAAATTTAGAAAATAGGAAGTTCATTAACTTAAATTAACATTAAATCAAGTAATGAATTATTGAATAATCTTTGAATCGCTCGCCATTAAAGTTTTCTAATTATTTCCTAGGAAAACTTAATATAATTCGAAAATAAATATGCATATCAAATAGGAATGTATATTTTAGAATTTAGATTTATAGATTATTTCATATCATGACTAGGTATTTCTTGATTTCTTATCTAGCTCTCTCATTCTCAAACATTCCATCATTTTAAGACATCTACCAATTCACTAAACCTAATCTACTGACTATAATTCATTCTTGTTGTATCTATATGAAATCCTGTCTCCAATGTGATATCTACAGAGTTTAGAAGAATTGCCATAAACGTTTTTACGTGAGTAACAGCACAGACACCTCCGCTATAAAATATTTCCTTGATCACACATTTTCTCCTCAAAAAATAGAGTTCTTTTTACGCCAAGTGAAAGTTTACCGAAAATTGCACTTCGATGAAGGATAAGTACTAATCATGGCGTAACACAAAGAGAATGACACGAAGCATGCCCCTTGCTGAGGTTTTATTTTCATGTTATCTAAATAAAGACTGAAAATCAGGTAAGAAAAATCATTATTAACTACTAAGATCTCATGATTTAATATATTTTGTATTTTCGTTCAATTAGATCTTGTCGTATTAATTTTGCGTAGACTTTTGTTGAAGGTTCCACTTTGACAGTCTTAATGATCACCGAATTTTCTAGTGAAGCTATCGTAGGTGTTACTGCAGAAACATGGACAAAGGACGCTAACTTTATTTGTGTATACTAACACAACTTGTGACGAATGCGTAATAGGATAGAATTAAGGTTGCTAATGAGAATTCGTTCAGGTAACACGATTATGAAAAATTACGAATATGAATGAAAAAAAATATTACAAGAAACCACTGGATGCATAGTATAAATGATTAGAATGCTAACTTGTATTATTTTAAGTAAGTATCGGCGTCATCTCCAAGTAAAATATCGGAAAAACAACCGACCGATAAAGACAGAAATAGCAAATTCAGTTAACTTCATCTTATAGTTCATTTCACGCTGAGAGCGTAATACACCAGGGAAAAAGAACAAAAAGGATTCACAAGAAGATAAGGTCTACGATGTAGCCTGATCACGAACTTCTGTATCACCGGTTGGATAAGATACAGGATAGTAACGGATGTAGGGGAAAATCAGTTCCACTCTTACTCCGCTGTTTCAATTCAGTCGTAAAAGAAATAAACACTTTCTTTCCTTTCATTCTCATCCATAATCAATTTTACACTACACTGCGTATGAGTAAACATATATAATTTGCTTGTGTTTCAACATTCATTCCACCGTTTGATCACCATTAAGGTGATTCCCCGTCAGGTTGACTAAACACGATGATATAACTTAAGTGATTTTCTTGGAGTCAAACAATTGAGATAATGGACTTGAAGACCGATCTTCTGGACGGGAAATTACCGTCGTGTGTCGCAAACGGCCGGACGGTTAATTGACTATCGTCTACTGATGAGAGGCAGTGGTCGGTGACGACCTTCTGGTAGCATTCACCTCGACGGCGGTGGTAGAAACGGTGAGGGAGGAAGGACACTAACCACGGTCCAATTGATCTCAACTATACGGAAAATAGTACGGAAGACAATTGAAAACCGAAGGTGATAACTGGTAGATAATGATAGAGATAGTGCATTTGTGATTACTTATTTGCAGCCACTCAAACATGAAATTACCACCTATTGAGGACTATGATTCAAATAACAGCATGTCTCCTTGCAATCTACGATACAATCTACAAACAGTAGATCAATAAGAAAGCTGCGAGTATATTCTGATTGTGTATACTGATGTATGCTTCTCGGCTACGCATTAGCTCTATGTACATGTAACGTGTGGTACCCTGTCGGGAGGTTACATTCGTGAATCATTTGGAGAAAAGCTATAGCGAATGAGATGAGTAAAGGAAGTGCGTTTGCGAAAATGAGTCATCTGTCGAATCCATGAGTTTCACTTAAAAGCTGTATTATTTTTAATCAAAAATCTAGGAAGACAAAATTTTGATTGCAGACTAACAAAAGAACCCCGAGACCGCTACGGTAGCCGTGAAGACCTGTCATGAACCCCGAAAAACTCCAGTAAAGACTGTTAGGTATAGTGTTTATATTTATTCAGTTGTATGTATTTAAGGAATTGTCATTTTACTTTAGATTATGTTTTCAATTAATGTATTATAGTATTTATTTTTGCGAATATTGTATATTAGTTGTATATATATAGATGTAGAAATAACTGCCACCAGGCTTACAGCCTACTAGCAGTTTAATTCTTATAATAATAATAATAACAAAACCCCTTGTCGATCTCATACACATCATAAATCTTTACCATGAGATAACTGAGTCTAAAATTAAATATGAGATAAAAACCGTCCCTTAAGAGGGTAATGAGCGAAAACAAATTGAAATGCATTCTTGTTGCTCCATCTCTCGAAGATACACTTCATCTTCACCCAAGTAATATTCTACCTCGAGCATAATGTTATGAAATCGATCTTCAGCTTGTAAATTTCATGTAACGTTTGATTCCTCTTTTAGATAAAACTTTACGGGGTTTGATAATCAGTGGACGCTAACGCTAATCAATTCTATTTTTAAAACAATTTCGTATAAACTAACAGCTATGTATGATTAAAAATATATTTCTCTACTAAATGTTTTAATTCTATATCCGAGCACAGAGTCTTAATGTATCAGTAATTTATAATTTTGCACAATATCTATATAATAATATACTACACATAATGTATATATAAAACATAAATAAATAATTTTGGATATAAATTGCTCAGTTTCTTCGAAAGTGAAAAAATGTTCACAAAAGGTTTACGTTTAAAGAGATTAAAAAAAGTTCAACAGGGTTATAGATTACGAGAGATGTCTGTAGGTTAGGCAGCTTTAAAATGAGATAATTAGATAGTGATCATAGTGTCTTAATCAATTCATACTGTTAATCAATAGAATAATTAAATTGTTAGTGAAGATAAGATTCATTTCTAGATCATCGATCATATCTCCTGACAAAGATGTTAATGGATAATTGGGGCAGTAAGTGGTCACTATCGCACAACCCTCGTGTGAACGCTTCACTTGTATGATTAATCACGAATCGAAAAAACCTTCAAACGAGCACCGCGCCAAGGTGAGCCATGACGTAACGATACGTATTATGTGAAAAAGTGACTCGAGCCGCAGTCGATTTCGATCATTCGCACGGAACGACACTCAATGCTGAATGAAATGACGGCATATATAGGTCAGAGAGAGTTTCCAAATAAACTACGGGAAGCAATAATGGATTGTTGCTCCAGGATGATGAATTGATCAATAACTGAATCGTAGATTTCTCAAGAGATACCAATTGTAAATATTTAACTATTTATTTTCATTATTTAAATTTTCTGATATTTTAATCGATTTATTTTTATTGTCCGATTATAACTTATTAATAACTTATAATTATTTTTTGTTTTTAATTATTTTCAATGGTTTACTTATTTGACAATATATCTGTTCGTTTTTATAAATTATTTTATGTACATTTTCTTTATTTGCATATCTAACTATTTATTCAACTAGAATTTTATGACTGAAAGTTTTCACAAAAATTATTTTGACATTACGAAAGAGAATCAGCAATGAGAATAAATATATTAACAACTATTCAATCTTCAACAGGATTGTATAAGTATCCAAATCTCAAACCTGTGTTTTCTACGGTAAGGTACATAATACTACTGAGGCTAGTATATTTTTACTCATAACTTATTTATTATAAGAGTATATGGTTCTTAATATATATTCACTTTAGAAATTCACTAAAACGCCTATAAAATATGATTAAAATATTATTTTTTCATGTCTTTGCTGGCATAAATAAATTTCTTTGAAAGTTCCGTAGGTGTACCTTGAAACGTCTACCTACATTCCCTATGAAAAAGATAACAAGGGCTTCATAATACACTAACTGAAGAAACATGCCATATTGATAATGAAGATAAACTTTAGATAACTATTTGGATACAATTTATATATTTTTATTCACGTTTTCCGCTTTCCTACCTTATAAGACATTTCTGTGATGAGACAGAATGTAAGTATGATGTTAGCGCTCATAAATTCCTAAATATTTGTTCAATTATTCACCCTTTATGCATTATTTCATAAAAATATTCTTGAGAATGTATAAATTCATACGAAACCATTATATAAGACCATGATTATGAAGGCTGTTCCTAGAATTTTATTTCTATTCATCGAAACTTAGAACAATAACCGACAATCAGTGGTAAAACCATCATGATTTAACTCAATGACTTTCATGATATGTTTGAAATATAATATTTACACTTATGTTTATTTATTTATTTATTAACAAATACCTCACAAACATCCTCTTACGGGACAATTACAGTGAGATTTCAAAATCAACAACGGACGTCACAGACATCCAGACCCTGAGAGGAAAATTTCCTCCTCAGCCGGGATTTGAACCCGGGACCTCAGCATTAGAAGATTAGCCATTACCCAACGAGGCCGGCAAAATGTTAACTTCTATTGATTGACTTTATGTATATTATTCATCTTGAATCTTATTCCATTGAATATTATAATAATATATGAAGGAGATTTAATAAAAACACATTTCTTAATTACTCAATCGGTCTTAATCATAAGTTTTTCAATATTTTATTTCCGTTCTGTAACTAATGAGAATAAGCGTCTAATAGAGGATTAAATACGATCACTACATATACTTATTCAAAATCCAGTTCCATCAAGGAGATCTTTCCATTCGTAATTTTTTCTTCATAAAAAATGTTTACATCAGTTTTAAAATGTTATTGCACACCTAGTAAGATACCTTTTTCACCTGAAAACTACCGCTCTTAATCTCGAGTTGAATACATCTAAATCCCCACTTAAATCTATCCTTGACCTACAAAACTGAAGGAAAGTGTACCACTTACCACAGGAGTTAGTGAAGGATAAAAGTTGCAGGTGAATAACTCGTGTTTCCACCCGCACAAGGTACTCTCTCTTGCTCATTTTCCAAAAATTTCACTTCGAAACATAGTCATAATCTTGAGAGATGACAAAATAAAAGAATCTACCTTTTTCAAGAGTCAAATGATATTTAAAATATCACTTTTAAATTTGTTTTCCTTTGCAAGTTCGTCGTGGCATTTTAAACGTATTACCCTAATCCAAATTCTTAAAATCCAGCGTAGATAATATTTGAGACCAACAGAACTATACTTGTATTTGAATAGGTTTAAAATCTAAGAGTTTTGAATTGAATATCCTAAAATGGAAAACAATCAAAAACTTTGCATTGTCCACAAAAGAAATATACTAAATCCATGACAGATTAAGACGATAATGACTTCAAATTTCGATAAAATTACAATCTGGTATCGATCAAATCAAGTTTTCTTCAATAATACACGAAAGCCAATATCAATACGTAAAACAGTCCTCCAAAGACTGAGTATGATTTATAATGAAATCGGACTTAAGTCGACAAACAATTATTCTAGATTGTTCGTCGATGTTCATTACGATAAAAATAACATAAAACAACAAATTTTAGACTACTATGGAAAAACCTTTAAATGAACCCTTGGATAGATACCAAATATACCAAAATACCAAAACAACTAGCAATATAACTAGAAAAACTTTAAAAAACTACAGAATCGTCAAAAAGGCCTCTACTCCACCGCAATCCCCCACCGTCACACGGCAACAATATTTACGAGAAATGCATCCTAGCATCATTACGAAATTCAGGTCGACTACTCGTATTCCTAAATGCTTACACACTTTCGATACAAACATTCCATCCGAGTGGTTACAAACAACATTCGAGAAGTGGGCAGTATGGAACGAAATCCAGGTGCGGCACAAATCCTGTGCGGGTTCAACAACCACTATTATATAACCCAAGGATATTAACCTTTGACAAGCACCGGAGACGGTGGACCGCTTTTATTTTCCAGGTTGGTAACGGTGAATGTTACGTAAGAGTGAATTTCGGGGTTACGCGACAAAAATTCATTCATCCCTCGGACTTTCATTCACGTATAATGTCACATATGCAGAAGAAAAAAGGAAGGAAAGGTAACTAAACATCTTTGTCGAGTCATTTGTAAGATAACGATTGATATTTCAAATAAGATTTAAATTCGACATTGGCCTATGCATATAAATGGCAAATTTATAGTTATATATACCCGATAGTTAAACACGTCAAAAAATATATGTATACACGTATGCATGTCGAAAGAAGTTTGGAGTAATAAAAAATCAAGTTTAGATCCTCGAGATATAAATCGTTGACGAAACATCTTTCGGAAAACATGTATGGATGCATTCATAAGTACTTAGCGCAATGGCTGAGTTCCACAAAGTGAAGATCGAATATATAGATGTACTTTTTTACTAACTAACCAAACTTTTGCAATATTTTCCCTGAATAATGATAGAGAGACGTAAACAAAAAATGAGTGATTAGACTAAATGAGGCATCTAATTCAGTTGTTATACGCTTAAGAGGAGCTCAAATATACAAAAAAATTGTCATAATGACTCTTCAAAAAGTAGGAGTAAAATTAACTGAGCATTTTAATTATAGATTATTTTAAATGTGTTGTTCACGACCATAACCTAAGTATAGCATATATATTCGTAAAGCATACAACTATTATGAAGATTAATAAGTGGAACTTAAATTCATTAATAAATTAAAGAGAGATAATTTCTAAAAGTAGAATTTTCTCGAATAAAATACCTGAAAAACAGTTGAGTGAAAAATAAAAAAAAATTATAAACGTACGAGAAATATTAAAGTATTTTTAAGAAAATGTAACTAAATAATTTCTTCAAATAATTGATTCTGTTAATAGAGCCTTGGAAGTAGAATATTATTATATCTTTCAAAAAATTTTACGCACCCATCTTACTTGCAGTAGATAAAACGATCCTTATAAAAAGGTAACGTTTTAAACATTACAATAAATTTCGTCTCCATTTTAGGATTACGAAGTTTTTTTTTGACTTATTCAGAAGAACATTGAACTTAAACGCTCGAATTTGGGTACTTAGTTTGATATTAGTAAAATTATTTCTGAAATCTGAGAAGGTTTCGTAAGCAATTTTATCAATACCGGATTGAATGAGTTATATAAGGAAATGATAGCTCAAAAGTTGCGAAAAGTAATATTATTGACCTATAAGATGCTGATTTCTCGTTCGCTCTCAGTGGAGAAATTTCATAGAAATGTAGGTGCCCTGTATTCTTCAAAGCGCGTGGTAAATAAATGTCAGCGCATTGACTTGAAACTGCTCGTTATCTAACCTTTACGTCACAAAAACGAAAGTTCTACGATTTGATTTCTGGGTGACACATTCCTAAGTTTAAAGAAATAGTAAATTAGAGCTAAAAGCTAATTCAACTCGGGTTAGATTAATTTACTGAAATTTACTGTACTATTTTCTATCCTTCTTTTACGGGTTTCACTAAGTAGTACATAACTTCTGTAAATATTGCAATGGTGGTTTTCTTAAAGTAATTTGATATTACGACAGAAGCGAATAAATAAATTCTTTTATAAATTTCAATCGAGGAAATTTTCTAAAAATTATTAGATGTTATCTATTCCACGAGGTTTGTACTATTTGAAAGTCATTTTAGACAACTGTACATGATAATTAGCTTAAATCACACTATTTAAATTAATCTGAAGATTAGTGAAAAATAAAATTAATCGAGGCTTAGTTAATAATTGATTTCACTAAATGCCCTCAAGCAAATACGACGGTAACAACAGTGAGAATATAGCTTGATTCTCTGATGTTTACATCCCCTTGTAACATGTCCTGTACTTTTGCTTATTTATTCATTTATATGGGTTTAGATTCTGAATAAAATAAATGTATGTTTATGAAAAATAAATCATTAAAAATGTAAGTATTTAAATGTAAATATTTCAACGTTAGTGAATTCCTCTTCGAAGTCTTGATTTACGTACCTGATGTTGGAGTATACACAATTCCTCAGGAAATATGACGTAAAACTATCGACTAAAACATTAAACGAACAAACCTGATCGATATTCAAAAATGTATATGTCAATATCTTTTATTACAGTCGCCTCAGACTTTCACTTTTACCGCCTTTCCTTCATCCTTAATGACGATTCGTCTGGAAAACTAATAAAGATGGATCGAATGATGTCTGAGTAATGAATGAAGGTGGACGCAAAGAAAGTTGCGTGAGTAATGTGACAGCGATGATTTACGTTGGTTTAGATTTATGGGGAGGATGGACAGAAGAAAATTAAAAATAAACGATGCGTGATATGCGAGAGGTAGAATAAAGGGAAGGAGCGCGAAATGGCCGCATGAATGAAAGGCTATAAAAAGCAAAGAGAATTAAAGGAAAAGAATTGAAAAACGTGAAGGTATGTCAGAAGCGAAAAATTATTAAGAAAATATATTAATTAATTAAGAATGAATATCATACATATAACATATCAATGGGTATTTAACCTTTTGAGTTGTCCATTTTTGATGAGTTAAGAATTTGTATTTCTCTTCTTAAAACGATTCAAATGAGAATGTAATTTGGTTTATACAGATTATTCTTTCTTAAGATTTCAGTCTCTTAATGCTTTATAGATTCCTTTAATATATATAAGTCTACGTAGATTATTATGTGTAACAAATATTTATTTATTTATTTGAGCTAATTATACTAAATAAATATAGGGTAAAATTATAAGGAATAACCATTAAAAATAAATACATAAGTAACTACGCATAAAAAAGTTTCCTAATCAATTTTGAAATTAAAAGTACTATTGCTAAATGAATACATCACAAAAATCATAGAAAAAATAAGACAATAGACTTGTAAACCATCCATAATTAAGTCATTTGGAGTAAAAATAAATTACAATCCACTGTTGTACCATATTCACAAACCCAAAAAGCAATTCTCGAAATTTATTTTTTACCAAGGTAAAAACTAGTAAAAGGTATTAGACTAAAAAATTGTACGCAGTAGGGTGTTAACATCTAGTTATATAACGTCTAGGATGCTTCTTACGTAATGACTTATATAAAATTGTTAATGATTTATAACGGTATTCGAGGCCTTGAGTAGGAAGCTAGGATACACCTGGCGGTAGACAAATATGGTGTTAGGAACTGGTGGATAGTTCCATAAAAAGTCGTGTTCCCAAAGGACTGTTTAGCGTTCATTATTATCACTGAGAGAATACGTTGATAATTCCATATGCAGATATGAGAATGGGCGTTGTTGAAGCTTTAGAGTTTCAACCCTGAATGAATGAATGTACTGCATCTTGCGTAGGCTGATGACGTATGAAACAAAGGAGTGGTGTTTTCATAATGCTATACAAAAATCTTAATATGCCTCAGAAGTACGCATAAATTCATTGTTCTTTAAATTTTAAGCTTTAAAGGAAATAAATAAGAAAATAAAAGAAAATTTTTAATCGCTAAAGAGTGATTATACATTGAACCTGACTGAAAATCGCATTCACTTTTAAAATATAAGAAATTCTAAAAAAAAGTTCTTTGTTAAAAGAGTGCTTTTTAATAATAGCTAAATTGTGTATAATTTACGTATTAACATGCCAACATTTTTTGTTGAAATTTCTTCTTCTAATTGCCGCAAATACTCAGAAAAAAGTCATGTGCATGAAATAGAGTAGGTATTAAAAAAAAAGATTACTTCACCGGTTAAATAAATAATCTTTTGTCATTTATTTACTAGTATCGATATTTTATTAAGTTTGAGATTAGTTTAATCGCAAATATTTCTACGGATTTCTCGATTTAATAAAAAATCTCTCTTGGATTTTTGTTCTTTTGAAAAAGTGGGTCAAATAAAAAATTTAATATTTGTTTTATGGTTCTCTTACCATTGTCGGGAATGACTCCTCCAATCTCTCCTTAGATGGTTACTCGATTTGTGGAATGTATTAGTATTCACAGCGATGTCTCCAGCAGTTCATCACACCTGTTGATAAGGAGACTCTTTATTAATTCCTTGGTAACGAAGCAGTGTTTCTTACGTAACATATAAGGTTACGCTATCTTAGATACAGCTAAGCGACATTCGATATACTAATACACTAATACATTAAGTATACAACACTAATTATAATCTTATTTTCCCAATAAGAAAAATCAAATAAAAGTTAAGGAATCCAAATGTGGTATGGGAAAAGAAAATATGTTTGTATTGATTTTTTGTCAAACGTTAAATAGTATTTTAATTAAAAAACTAATAGGTTAAAATCGATATGAATTCATGGAAACATTGATACAAAGTCAAATCATTATTTCCTCTCGTGTAAGCAGTTTCTTACATAACTTTTTTCAAATAAAAATTTACTTTCGAATCCAAATACCGTTTATTGGAAGAAGATTGAATTAACAGTAATTAAAATAAGACTGAGGTATTTCTTGCATAACAAAAACCGGAGATTTTACTTAATAATATGGATTTCAGAGAATAAAGGGAAATTATTAATTTGAATATAATTAATTAAGTCAAAATTATAATGGTTCCTTTTCTCATTGTTTTATAATTTGTCAATTATAATTATTATTGTAAATGAATGTAATAATCATTGCTTTTTATTACTTTAAGATGAATTAGTGTTTTTTAAAGTAAATTTTCACAGTTGATATTTCATTATTACACTTCGTTAATGGTGACCTGTGATTGGGTTCATACCGTACTCAGAAATTTTTATTGATAAATAAATAAACATGGGCACCTGTCTAATTAAACTACTTGTTCAGAAGGCGAATCTAATACGATTATCCATAATAAGATAGCGGCCCTTTCTCGGATAGAAAACGAGGGTAATTTACTCAAAATGGATGTTTAACTGGGGCATAATGACTATAAATATTCTGATAATCCTCCGATAAACGTTAATTGTGAGAACAAGTTCTTATTTACTTCACATTAACGTTAACTAGACTCAGCATCCATTTGTATATATTTTGATTCTTGTCAGTACCAGTTTGACTGGTACTGAACATTGACTTTGATGCAACCGTTTATTTCAGCGAATGAGATATTCCAAGAATAGATAACTTATTACATCACTATCTTAATCAGTTTGTAATTAGCTAAATGGAGTAGATGTGGGTGTAGATATTTTGCAGCTCAGTCCATCGTATCTACGATTAAAGTAATCGTTTCCAATGTAATTTTAAGAAAATTTCAATTCTTTAAATGCATTTTCCTTTTTTAAATATTCTTTTTCGACTTTATTCAAAGGTCTTGGGCAATTAAGATTCTTAAAAAAAACAGGTAGGCGATCATTATGTAATTTTAAGCAATTTTGAAATCATAGAAGAAACGGGTGAACCAATACCACATATTAGAAACTCTAATTAAATTACTTTTTAAATAATACTCTCTAAAAACTTTAGTAAGGTCATATGAAATGTCCTAAATACATTTAGCACAAATTCATTAAGAATTAGTAAAGAAAATTTTTTGAAGAAATGTTTATAAAAGAAAACCAAAATATTTGGGAAAAGATTAAATTTAAATTAAGTATACTGGAATGAAATTAAAATATCATTTCCTAATCAGAAAAAATACTATAAAAACATTTGATCAATTGCTATGTTTTTCAAGTTATTTTCATACTCACTTATTTCTCGTAAATTTCATTCTATTTATTATAAAAAATCATTGCATCTAATATCATAAAAATAATCGAGTAATTATCTGCAGCGTGTAACAAACTCAGAGATATTTCCTTTTTAATCTTTAATATTTGCTCACTTATATAAAGAAGCATAGGCGAGGAAAATAGTAGGAATCGCTCGGCAGAAATATTTACGTGCTACCACTGATTGATTGGAGTGTTGCCCACAACTTAGGCGTGGAAAACTCCATATATCCTGTGCAGCAGTATTATTAAAAGAAATTAAATGGCCGTTCAGTTGGAAAATTATTAATATAAGGGTGATAAAAAGAAAACTAAGAATTATCATTCTGAATATGATAAATAATTGCTCAGGAATGAAAAGCTAATGATTTAAAATATTACGACTTTAGAAGTGATATTTAAAAACATCATATCAATAGGGAGCGAATATACTATAAATTATATAAGGAGATGCAAGACAGAATATAAATGGTGCTATAAATGCATTATATAACAATAACAGGACTAGAGAACTTGATCTAAGATATTTCTCGACCAGAGTCTAGAATCTATTAGAAAGGCTGTTTCGAATTGCTATGTTATCTCAATCTTTATTTTTATTTAATTTTATAGTTATTTCAGGTTTTTACATCTTATAACAGCAAAATAAACATGTATGAGCAATGAGTAGCTTATCCAAAATTACTCACTTGATAAAAATATTATGTACATTAATATCAGTCAAACATTATAATCAAACCTATTTCAATATTCCACTTATATAGAAATGAATCCACTGAATCTTAGTAGATCGTTTTGTCGGGTTCATTTCCAAAATTTCCCCTCCAGCTCTAAAACAATCAATTCTACATCAATCTCCGGTAGCTATGCAAATCTTAACGCTAATGTGACAGACTTGCCGCACGTATCACCACTTGGCCCACAGAAGTGACCACCGCTTTGCGATCCTCAGTTTAGATAACTCACTACCGTGGTTTGTACACCACCCCGCAGGGGGCGCGACACACCGGCCGGACCGGAATCAGTCCGTTCAAAATCCATTTCATTCCCATTACGACATCTTACAACCACATCGCGAACTTCATTCTTGGAACCACAAATAAACCAATAAAAAAGCACATCGCGGTAGATAAACTGGGCGACATATATTAACGCCTATATTTGTTATAATAACTCGAGTTTCTAATTGATATTGATGACCAGTTAATGGGAGTTTTGAATGATTCTGCGGTGGACGGCCGTCAAGTTTGGAAACGACTGAATCTCGCGTTCGGGGAAGCGTTAAATTAGTCTCGCAGACACCTTGCTCAACCCCTTGCACCATTACGACGGTCTGGAAATAAACGATTACCATCTGACGCCGTTCTTAAATAAACTCGTCAATTAGCGTCCCGGCTGGATGATCTTGGATGTGAAAGGAGTGGTTGGCGTTGGAGGAGTAATTAAATACGAAGGAAGAGTGCTTTGAGAAGTCAGTGCGGTTGCTTAACTAGCGTAATTGCACAAAGGATTCGAAAGTTGGAACAAAGAGAGGAAGCAGGGAAACAAATAAAGATCGGAAAGATTTTTTTATCGTATGGATCTGGGTTTGATACGCCTTGCAATTGTCTTGAAAGGACCACGTGTCGGGAATCACGTAGGTCTAAGACGAGAAGATTTTCGTAATGACGTAATGTTTTGCAAAATTTATGCCAATTAATTCTAAACTAACTTCTAAAGCAAGATTCATTTTTATTGCGAATTATTATTATTATCAAAGGAAATTCTTTCACAATTATGTTGCTATAGCATTACTTTTTATAGCAACAATATTATCTACAAATTTATATTTAATGTATTTGTCTAATTACTATATCTAATATTATTGTATAATGTCAAATTTGTTAGAGAGCATTGTATGACTATCGTAAATATTTTTATTGCCCTGCTTTACTGAACATACTATATTTAAAATATAATTGTAACCAATATATTTAGTATCTAATAAATATCGGAAAAAAGTCCAATCAAAACTTTTTTCTAATTATACTAATGATTAATCCCCGATAAGCCAACCATATGCACTTTCGTATATTTTCCTTCGAATGATACTTATATAAGCAAACGTATTGTTGACCTTTTAAGAGGCCATCTCTCGACGTATATTACGTAACAATATTACCATGAATGCTTATTAGTAATCGTTCATTTATCCTTTACTTCTAGCAGTTCATTATTACGACCATTCACGTGTTGGTATTGCTATTTGCTATTTATCAAGGTCACTGCAGTGGATAAGGAAAGACGAAAAACAACAACTTATGAACATAAAACTGTTCTCATACGAACTACTAGAGATGTCAGGAAGCCAATATGATGACCGTAGGACAGGTGTACGGGGGGTGACAACAAGTGCTTTGGAGTTCCATCGAGTAAGAAGAAGGTGAGCTTAAAGCACTAGAGAGTAAGATGATAAGCAGAACTTACAAATGTATGAAACAATTCGAGAGACTAATATGTATTGAACAATACTAATAAAGTTTAATTTTGTGACGATGAGTTATTTATTGCCGATATTTCAACTCAAGAATATAACTTCATTTTTTTCGCTTTTTACGAGCGTCTCAAAACGAAATTCTGTAAACAGAAAATGTCGCCTGTGTCTATTGAAGTATTTATAAAAAAATTAAATTAAAGTTTCGTAGCATTATTCATCGAAATTAATATCATTATATAATTAAGAAGAAAATTAAAATTCATTCACTATAATCTTCATAAAATAATATTTAGTGTACAATTTCATGATACAAATTTTATAATTTCATGATCCCACATTTTCAGATCTACGTAGATTGATTCTTTTCCAAATTCGTACCAAACAAATACTTCCAACTTCTAAATAAGACATCAATACTAGAAGGGTTCCTTTGATAAATGAAAACCCGTAAATAAAAGAAGAGCTCCGAGTGACACCAGTCGTCATGGAAGTGGTGATTACCATTTATATTAGAATCCATCACATAAGTTAACGGTGCGATTAGCCGTCCAGACACGGGTGGTTGAGCGAATAAAAAGGAGGGAAGGCAGCGCCACCCTTAAAAGTGTCGGTGAGGTGAAGCTTATGCGTCAAACGCTGTTATAATCCAGCGTCAAATAATAAGAATGAAAAGTTGAAATCCCTTCGGACGGTGACAAGGGTGACGGAGATCGGAGATAAAAGTTTATTCCTTTCAAGTGGATATGGGCAACCCTTGTGGTGATCGAATTCGACAACCGTACAACTGCTGTATAACAGTCGGACTTAACTGAATTTTCGGAGATTTGAATGACCGAGAAGACGATAGAAGTACAAGTTTAACAGATGAATACGTAATAGATAATTTCCTGATTTGAGCTTTTAATTAAAGATTGTAAACATATACTATTCCATATCTAAGGGTTAGAGCATCATTCAAATTCATACGATATTTTGGACGAAATAAAAAAGTGAGATATTAGATAATATAACTCACTCATGTGAATTCTTCACTTTAAGTCGATAAAGAAAATATCGGAAGTTCATCCAATGAGAACACAAATTAAATACAATTCTCGATAGATAAATGGAAGTAATTTGAGGATTTTTATACAATATATTAATTATTGATGGCATAAAGTACTTGAGATATTTTATTTACGACGGTACCTCATAAAAGTTTCATTTTAAATTCGTTTCATTTTAGCTTTAAGAATAATACTTATTTATACATTTATAATTGAGATATTAACAACAGATGTTCGTTTTATATTTCATGAATTTAATCTATTATATATCCAAATGTAACTGAATGGAACAACTGAACCTATTATATATACGAACCAAAAGTTTTAAATACTAAATCGAACTCATAAAATAATCGATAGCACAAATCAGACAAATCTGGAACGCGACTCGTTAAGGATTCAGATATCGGTTATAAAATGGCAGATGACGTAAGTAATCGAAAGATAAAAATACAAAACAGCAACACTTTTAGCATTTATAAAAAGGAAAAGTCAAGCGAGCGATTACGTTCACCCCAATCTGCCCAGAATACCTCAAGATAAAATATCCCGTCTATTTGCCGCACTTGGAACTTTTCTCCAAAATCACGGACGAGATTTCCATAGGATTTGGGAAATTGATTTGGGTCACTTAAAAAGGTTTCGAAATATCCTAAAACAATCAAAGGGCGGACGAAACCACTTCATTAATCCGGACGGGAAAGACGGCCCAGTATCCTCTTTTTTTCTCCTCCTGGGCTCTCGACTTTTATTACTTTCTGTCTGCCACCATTTCCTTCAGTATCCAGACTATCTTTGCCCTCGATTCTTCCTCTGAGCTCATCGTATTAGCGCCGATCCAGACGAATTTTTCATATTTTTTATATCTTCTGCACAACTTAAGTTATCATTTATTTATTATTCGGTATCATTCAACTCGTTAATCGTATCTTTATTAAGTTTATATTTTAGTTTTGGAAGCGTATGCGGTAAGTGAACTTTCGTGAAACAAATCTTTGAATAACGCTTCGAAAAAAATTAGCGGCAACAGCTTTTCTTTTGTTTGCTAATTACAACAGCAAACACTAAAAAGAATCTAAAAGCTCAGAAATATCTAGCTTTAGCCTGTCAAAACTTGCACACAAGTATGTTAGAAAATGGCGGCTTATATAACCTTACATTTAGCATATTACGGTGCGTGATTTACTTGATAGAAAGACGGACGGAACAATTTATATCTATTTTCAAGTAAAATAAAAGCAGCTAAACTTGGTGGTGGTAATTATATCGTTGTTATGAAATAAGTTGCGTATTCATTTAGATTCAAATTTCCGCGGAACATATGTCTTTTGTCTTTATGTAATTAAATTATTCAGCTAATATAAATTAAACTTAGAAGTTAATTTATGGAAATTAACCAAGTAAACACTTGTTTCAAAACAAAAAAATTTAATCTCCGATAAAAATATGATAAATTTAATTGGTATCAACCTCTAGTACATTAATATTCGAATTAAATCATTCCCTTACATAATGAATCTATAATCTATGTCAACATATAGTATTAAGATATCAAGAAATTTAAATCTATTTATTTACTTCTTTAATTAATTATAATCTCGAGATTGATTTCTTAAGATCTATGCACAACCTTGATCTTAAATCTTTATTCCTTTCTGAATCAGTATTCAAGAAAATCATTGCGTATTTTGCCATACCATAATAACACGTGCATTTATGTATATATCATTCGTAACTTAACAATTCATCTCCCTTTTAGGAAACACCTCACTGTTCTATCTAATCTCACTATTATTTTTCTTGGAGTCTACATTCTTTTCTTTTCTGTAGCTAATTTTATAGCTACCTGACCCTCCATTTTTTCTATTGAGGTTTAATCGTTTGTATCAATACTTTTTCACCTAAAACCGTCTCTAGCATTTTATTATCAGCTTTCCGATCTTCAAAACTTACATTTCCCACACTCTACTCACATCTCGGAGACTACGGTCGTGAACTATTCAAGGATAAATCTTCCAAATTCCACGCTTTGTCCCTGATTTTTCTTCAAGTTCAATGGGAATCATTGACATAATACAGATATCTCCTCCCCGATGAACTTATTTTATTTAACTTGAAACAACCACTACTATTCAAATCTAAAATTTGTAAAATTTTAATTCTTTATGATATATGTATACTATTACATATAGGATGGTTAATAGTTACACATAACTTCTCCTTCTGTGCAAATATAAATGGTTTAGAGAAACTATGACTATGTTCGAAAACATATTCCTCTCAAAAAGTCTTGAGTTTCAAATTATTAAAACTCTACAGTTTTAAGAAAGCTAATATTCCAGGAACGATGCTGTTCCCCCGTTTATCATCTCACAATCAATTTACGTAAACGATAAAATAAAAATTTCAAGAAAGTTGATGCACAAAACAACGTGAAATCCAAAGAGTCTTTGATTCAGTCTTTTACGTGTAATTAAATTTAGCTTTCACAAGGCCATGTTCCATTCACTAGAAGGGTTGATTGACGTCTCTTGTCACGCATATAATCAAATCGTCAAAAATTAATGCACGTCGAAAATTGGCGCCAAAAATGCTGAAGCGAAAATCGAGTGTTCGTCCAACAAAACTAGCGATAGCTAACATCAGATTTCTCAATTCCACAGTTAAAATCAACCTATGGTCATTCAATATACAAATTAATACTTAATACAATGTTTGCATAATAATGCATTAATTATTTTGTGTGTAAACCATTATTATTTTTAGACCTCGGAGCTAATCCAATGTCGAAATAAAGCTTAAACCGGATAAATAAATATTTAAATTTACCCGTGCGTTACTTCCAAATCAATCCTGGATTGACTAAAATTTGTTGAATTTAATCTCTGTACGAAAAATTACACTGTACATAATAAATAAATTAATTATTGTAAATAGTCATTTTAGATATTAGGTAAAACTTCATAGATATACAATAAGAAATCAATGGAGACAAAATTGATAAATGATTCAGAATTTCATGGAAATCTCTTCATTTTAAAATATACTTTAGTTTCCACCACATAGGAGAGCATCAGCTCATGACATGAAAAACAAAAGACTCGCGAAATTAATGAGGTCATACAAATTAAATTAAAATCAAATATTATTACTATAAATGAGAGAAGATTTCAATACATATTGGTGCTAATCTTTAAGGAAAAATTCCATGTCCCATAAAAAATCTTTTTTGCTTCATCTCACATGGACCAAACACAACCAGTCTCTAGCTGTATCTAGATGTATCATAGATTCGTCTCCGATTCCACTACTCCGTCAGAACAACAGAATCGATTCCTAGAAACCATTAGAGACACCTTTTGGAGGTCACGAAATGCTTTTAGGAGATGGGAACTGCAAAGAACTATTGGAATGGGCATTTACGTAACGTCTTAAGTCATCCTAGGGAGCTTTTCTGACACGTGCCACCGATTCGAAGAACCTTGAAGGTCTGAAATACTCGCACGTGTCGTTAAGGTCAGGGCACCAAAATAGTCTTGTAACCTTCTCCAGGGTGGCTCCTTAAAAAAAATAACGAACTCCGTCTCTAAGGACTCGTCCAGACACCCTCACCATTGGTGAAATTTAAGAAGTATGAAACGGACGAGCGTGGGAAAATTCTTGTGCTCCATAGAATAATACGTAGAGGAGGATAGAAGATCTTTGTAGATTTACAGTAGGTCACTAGGTAACTATCGTTCCCCATTTGATGCACGATATATATACGAATAGAAAAATAGTTTTCAACTTTTGTTGTCTTAATTTTTTGAATATTTTGTCAATTATTTTAAAAATACTTTCTTCCTAACAAGTAGATGATTAAATTGCAACGATAAACATATAAATTCCTCAAAATAACAATGAAATTATTTTTCTTAAACTGTAAACAAAATATTCGATCAAGAAAGGTCGTATTCCTTTTGATATGTATAAATAAATAATAATATAACTCTCAAGTTAAACTAGTATAATTTTTCGAGCAATTTAACAACAATTACTTTAAAAGTAATCCCTTCATAACTAGGATATGATCATAATTCAACGACAAACGTACTCATTCCAGAAATTATTGATGATCAAATCCTTCTCGAACTATTAGCAAAATTTCCGGTCAACTACTAATATCCACCCAAACAAATTATGTAATAATGCACGTGTTCTCCGAAATATAATCGCTCAAGGTTTTCTGTACAATAAAGCCTCAAATATTTTCTTCTCTTTTGGAACCCTCATTTTTAAGCGTACATTTTCCATATTTATTTTGCAATGTTATCGATCGATTCATTTGATGTACTTTTTCGGGTTCGACTATGATGCAATAACCTTGTATTTTCTGCCTTTTTCGCAGGATTCCTCCCCCACCCTCTTTACGGGTGTTTTCCGCTGCGATTTTTTTTTTCACCGACAACCTTGAGTTGCGAAAATATTTTCCCACACCCTCTCCGTCTGTTATTTTAACCTTTTCGGTATTTCATATTAGATAAGACGGTTATTTGGGAGTGCGATAACCCACGTTATATCTAAGACCGTCAATAAAACGAATATCGTTTATTATTCACCAAAATTTCCATGACAACGACGATAACGTGACATAGATACGTAATAAACAAATTTCAATTCTAGTATTTCGCGATCGGTATCACTCTGGGGTCACTAATCTGAAAAATACGTTAAAAAAGCTCCACGCAAATGTAAAAATAGCACTCATTCTTTTAATTGTACTTTTTGTGGCAATAAAAGTTGCCGCCATGAAAGAAAATACTCTAACTGTTCCAATAGTATTGATGAAAGTGACAACAGGTTTCAAATCTCGAACGTAGGCTGGAACCGGTTGCGTGTTTGGTTAGTAAAATTTGTGAGGAAACAGAAATACTTCTCTTATTTTGTCTCCGGGTGAATGAAACGACTAAACTCCAAAGTGTGAGAATTGAAGTGGATATTTGAAAAAAAAAGGCGTATTAATTTTATTAAATTGAAAATATAATTATCGTAACGGATACGAAGTTCCGTATTTCACAAATGCGTAATATTTTAAACTCCTAAAAATTCAAATTAAACGTTCAATTGCGAGCTGTTTGTTCTGTTTCTTTGATATTCGGAATATTCCTGGAACCTTCAAAGACGTAAACACTGGAGATAGATAAGTCAAATTAAAAAACATCCCTCAAATGTAATATAATTAATAAATAAGTAACAAACTATTAATAAAATAGAAATGAATAAACTTTTATCGATAAAAATAAACGCTTCTAGACTGCAATGTAAATATTTTTTTAATAAAATTGCGTTTATGCTCATATCGGAGAATAAAATACATGTTTCTTCATGCAATCGTTTCAAAATCTCATTACTTCATAAAGATTCCTTTCATTTTGTAACATAAACAATAAGTAATATGTTTATTGACAAAATTCACATAATGTATAACATTAATCGATATTTAAATCCAAAACATTAAGAGTAACCACCAGGTTATTCGATTTTATCCCTTCTAATACGATAATAAATGTAGATTTTAATGGCCCATGAACTGAAAGTCATTAAAACTGCTCGCTGTAAATTAAATGGTTCATCGATATGAAACAGAACAATTGCTCCTTACGTAAAGGTCCTAAGTCAACTATCATTGATCCTAATACCCAAAATAAGATAGTAGGAAGAATATCAGAGAAAATATGGAAATAGTTCGTATAAAGTGCTACTGAAAGCTACCAAGAGTAATAATACCTTTTTTTGTGATTGGTGAAAGTGATTTCCGTGACCAGACGTGAAAAAAATTTCGTGAGACGACAGCGAGAACTGATTGTGCTTACTGAACTACTTCCAGCTCGTAACAGAAATACAAATAGGGTATACTTTTAAGGATAGGGGTGTGCTAGTTGGCATACCCCATAAGGCGGTTGGCAGGGTATTAATATAACCGTTATTCAAATTGAATTTATCTAATTAAATGAGCGCATGAACCTACTGGATGATACATAACTACATTCTGCACTAACTTGTTCAAGTAGCAAGATCAAATAGACCTCAAATATTATTATTCCTACGACGAAAAAATGCATGCAAATCTTACTCCGTTGCTATGACGATTCTGGTTGCTAAACTTACTTACTCCCAAAATCCCTCCCATTTTGATAGCTATAAGTAAAATGAGCTTACGACGTTCCACAAACCGGATTAATCCAGTTTCCCGGGACTCCAATCCAGGACCTTGGGTTGGAACACGCTGCTAAAAGTGGAGGATGAGTATTCGTCTGATAAACGTAAACCAGTATCGCCAGTAGGAGAAAAAAGAATCGATACGTCTGATTTTGATCACTCCGAATTCAGGAGGATGGGATCCTTAAAAGCACTCACAAAAAATCATCCTTTTGTCTGAGAATACAAAAATAAATATTTCGGAAAACTTACTTACAATTCGAAAACATAAATCTATACCACTACGAACAAATGCAACTTTGATAAAAGTCAAGCTGCGAACAAAAATCTCTCGTGCTCATAGCTTTCATGTTGGACTTCGCGAGGTGGTTTGCTAACGTACCTCATCAAATACATAAAGACGTTGTTTTGGGCTTGATACCATAAATACGAATTTAAGTTGTAATTTAATTTAAGCAATAATTTACGATCAACCGATAAACGATATCAACCCCGTAACATTGGTTTATTTTCTCTACTTCATCGAAAGAAAAATCGTCTATGTGTACTAAATTTGCATTATCATAAAATTCTTTTTAATTATGATAATAATAATTAATTCGTAATTGATGAAAATATTCATTATACATTTATATCGAAATAATTGTACTGTTTAGCTAAGTCGAAAGAAATAATTTATAGTATATTATATTTATTCGTTGCTGATAGTGAACTCTTTAGCTATCATTATTTAATTGCATTCTTCGTTCTTCCACAAAAAGCTTTATGTTGTATTAATACTTAGTCGCCAATATACGTCTAATTTATGTGGAGAAGTACATATAAATAAATTAAACTTATATTCACTGATTTTATTCATCAAATGACCAAAAATTACAAACATTTGATCCCCTTAATAATTTTCCATAGCCTTATATTCTTGGATAAATAAATTCATCACATCTCTATTGGATTCTTAAATATACGGGTCTAAGTACTGCTTCAACTGTAAATTATTCGCTTAAATAATCTTTCATAGAAGTTTATTATGACACTAATGCGAAAGAGCATATCTGAGATACGTACAAACACAATATCTAAGAAATACGACCAATAACACGCTTAATATTTTACGTTCGTCGTAGGGGGTCGTGAAAAAGATTAGCATGAAATAATCTTAATTTTTGAAATTGTGTATTTGAACAGGATGGGTATAACCAGGGCAGTTATGAATTTTAAAATTTACGCTGTCAACAGCTTAATGGTAATAACCGTATTTTGTGATAAGTCATATCTCTTGCACGATTGTATCGTAGATGTGAAAGGAGATGGGGCAAGTCCACTTTATTGCAGAATTTTAATGTACGACCGGTTTTGAAAATTGCCTCGTACAATTCTCAAAATTTCCTCCTCAATGATTCTCCAAACCGGTCGCACAATAAACTCCTTCGGTTTCCAGCATAAAGGGCTATTCCTTATTCTCTCTAAATACCCCTTAAATGATCGATTCTGTAAAAAAAAGTTGCACTTCATCCGACATGATAAGTCCCCGGAGCAAGACAAATGTTTTATAATAAAATTCCATTTGTTATTTGAGATTTCATACAAATTGGGCTGCAAATGGAGACCTTAATCATCAGATAGTACTGATTTTTGTATAAAAAGAAAATTTTTCTTTTCATTTTTTTCCTCGTCGAATGAATTGATTATGAGTGATTATATTCGAATTCTTTGACGAAAATAAAATAATTTAGGAATTTATGACCTAAGACCTTTCCCGAAATCGAAATTGCCTATTACTAATGTAGACAATCATTTATTATAATTCTATTCTTCTATTCCTTCATATAATTCATTACTAGTAACTTCCATCAATATAAAAACATTTTAAACTCATTCCTTTTTCCCAGGAGTTCAATAGATTTCCAAAAAAAATTGGATTCGGAATCGTGCATCCCAATACCGGTCGGATACCGGAGATCCGGGATCCGGATACCAGTTCTGTTTTTTTCATGTCTATTGTAATCCTGGAAGTATCAAGCCGCGTACTATTCGTGTAAAGTCTTCCTTTACCTCTACTTGTATCCCTTTGTATTAAGGTCTTAACACAAAGTCATCTAAAGATGTTAACAAACATATTTACGTATGGTAAGAATATTCTCTGCTAGGAACTTAATTTTACGTGAATTAAGATCAAGGAATTTGTGGATAGAAAACATTTTTATATATTGTTACTAATTAGAATAGAAGAAAATTGACTTTTAATCTTTTTACATAATTATTTCGTGCGCAGGTCTGTCGTATGTCATGTTCAACGACTGTTTCTATATATATACCAGTGGCTCTCATAAATCTTGTTCCTGTACTCATAAATATTCTATTACCTAGTAAGTCGCCTGCCTTTTATGTACACAAAACTCTAAGAGTTCGCAAATTAAACCTCAATATTTTATCAAAGTAGCTTTGTGAAGAAGTCTAATCAATGATAAGGCTTAATTTAAAATTTGATCGTATTCTCCAACGTTTTTGAAAGTTCACCCAAAATGACAAGCATTTCTTAAAATTTGGCTCTACTTTGTATATCTCCAAGAATAATAAACAAATCATCCATTCCCTTAAAAATTTTCTCGAATTCATTTCATAGTTCTGTACATCGACACCATCAAACGGTCTACACGACCTTGCGGAATCGAAAAAAAGACAATAAAATGCAATTATAAACGTATTTCTGAAACAAATAACGAGTTCCAATCATTAACTCACGATTTATCACGTAAATTATCCTGACGGAACGTTAGATATCGAACGAGTATGTGACAAGGATTAAAACTGCGTCATTCCAAACAGTTAATTAAGAGCTATTGGAAACTTAGCATGTCCTTAGAATGCATAAAAACGTTTGATTCAGCGAAAGTCGAGTTAAATCATTCCTTTAAAAGAATTATATTTCCACGGTTCGTTTAAGGTAAATGACGCCGGATATACCTATCGGCTTTGATGCTCTTATGTGAGACTCGTGACATTGTAGGACATTGTATAGCATAGAAATTTCTTTGGAAGTATTTCATTCGAATTCTTTGAATATGTCATAAATCTAGTAATAAATCCCTATATTAGTTTCGTTAGAAATGAATGAAAAAGATATATTTCCCGAAAGATTTATAGATTTATTAATTTTAACTGTCATAGTCCGGCTGACAAACAGAATATCGTTGCTGATGCTCTATAAATCAATTGCCTATAAATCTTCTCTTAATTACTGATATTCTATAATAAAATAAACCAATATAGATCATATATGTGGTGAGTACTATGTTGAATCTTATACATCCCGATAAAAGACACTGGAACATAGAAAAGGTTAAAAAACCAGATGATGTGAATCATTATTATTACATCATTAGACACCTCCCTCATATTTATGTAGTTCAATATTTCACTACGATTGGTCTTATTTATCCGAAGGAAAGTATTATGGGTAAATAAAATTACAATTATTTCATAAAAAATAAAACTTATTCCTATCCTTGAGAAATTTTAGCCGAAATTAAAATGATGCGTTTCTCATAAATTTAGATCAATATTTCTTTATTACCACAATCGCATTTCTTAATAATTATCTCGAGATCATAAAACATTTATCTCCCTATACTTCTTGTCTTTGTTAATTAACTTTCTTGAGACACAGTAAGTTGCTTAGGTATTAGTTATTCACATACCTCTGACAGGAAGTGCTCTCCAAGTCACCAACATGAGTTTCAGTGTCACGAAAAGGTAAATATTGATCTCAGTAATAAATATATTTAAACATAAATTAATCGAACGACTTGCGTAAAAACTAGATCTCTTGATTGGAATTGACGTTAGTACGGAATCGCTGAATGACCGATGGAATTTATGTGAGGTTGAATTACTCGCACTTCCTGATGTAGAACTTGGCATTGACCCAGAGAGACCGATCTGAAATCCTGACAAACGTGTATAAAAATTCCTCAAGGTTGAAGAAAGAGATCTTTCCATGAAAATAATTCTTTTAGCAAAAAATGGATGCTTTATGTAACGACTTAGATGCCAATTCATTAAATTTGTCTCAAGTTCAAGTGATATTTTCTTCTGTAGCAACGAGTTTTCTTACCTGAAGACATCTCGAAGAATTTCCCACTCTCATATAGTAATTTATTTTAAAAGTTCTAAAAGGATTCTGATTACAAATTATCTCTCATCCCTATCTAATACAATTTATTTTGATATATTCGGAAATATTTGATAAATCGTACGCAATTAATTTATTTCAATCGCAATTAGGTTGCTTTTTATCCGCATTTCAGGTAAGATCATCAGAAATTAACTATTATTTCTTGAAAACATCCCCTATAATTTCGTTTTTCATCATAAAACTTTAAGAGAATTTCAATTTTTAAAAATTTTCTGTTCATGAAGCTTTATTTCGTTATAGCGACTCCACCTGATTCTTCTGTCTCATCAACTTGAAAAAAAAAAACAATCGAAATTCGTAACAGTCACCCCAGAAACACTTCAAAGAAGTTACAATGTAAATTTCTCAATTCAAGTAACTCAATGTTTTCCACTGACAAACATTATACTACAGCCTTTTCTGTAAACCCTTGTACTACATGCATGTGGTGTAGTTAGTTACAAAGATATTTTCAACGATTGCTTTAAGAATATACGTAAGAGTTTGAAAATTCCACTTCGCTTTTTTTTCTCTTTTACGTAACAGGTGAGCAAACGCTTCAAGTTTTCCCTTCCCTCGCCTTTGATCCTGGATGTAAAGCGCTCTGACGATATCGTATCTTTTTCCAGGACAAATATCTTACGCACATTTTTCTTTCGCAAAGAAAGAAAACGAAATTCAAAAAAGCTCGTTCAAACTGGAAGACGCACATTTCATGTCTCATCTTTTGTTGCCAGGGTCGATAACAGGCTCTAAATAATGAAGTAATTCACTTCAGAATGTACCAGCGTAGCATCAAGCGAGAGAAATGGTAAACCGATAAGGATAGAACAAACAAGAAGACTTGGAAATATGGTGAGGAATTAACCTTAACTAGCAATTAGATAATTACCTTAGATATTCTTCGAGATGATATTCATGATGAGCATATCGTAGAATGACAGAATGATCGTTAGAACTCGTGTTGCGTTACGTAACGAAAGATATGCGCCGATATAAATGACACTTCGATAGTAAGAAGAAAACTCCATTCAGTTAACAAACGAGTTGTGGTCGTTTAATAGAACAGAGAAAATATCTGTCTAAAGTAATATTATATATAATTGATGATCGAATGAGACAAATGAATTTCATATCTTACTGATTTACGTCTAACTCAACCCAATACTAGTATTTATGTTCTGTCTTTGCTCGATTATTATCAGTGGCAGTTGGGAAGAAGATTTCTCGATCTCGATATACTACTTTTAGATCAACCTCTTTACGAAACTGAATTAGCAAATAAAAATAATAACTTTAAACTCAACAGATGTCTAGATATTTTCGTTGAATATTTGCAGTTTGAGTTGTTGACTTTACATCAAATATTCCGAATCGATCCTAAAACTTCATTGACTCAAATAAGGGGACATATGATAAATATGATCACACTCCAACATTTTTTAAGTCTCCAAAATCCCTTGTTATGTTGTACAATATATAATGGCGGTAAGAGAAAGTTGGAAGAGAAAAAGGAAGGGATACAACACTTTCATTGCGCTTAAAGAACTGCTCTCAATGTTAACAGTGATATTTCAGAGAAAAGACATCATGCAAGCTTGCAAGTTACGATAAAGTGAATGTTTCGCAGAATCTCAAAAGGAAAATCGTGAGGAAAACAAGTGCTTTCAAGTCCTTCCCGATCTCATCTGAATTCCTTTCGGAATTTATGAATACCGAATTGGGATTTATAGCTACCTAAAACTTGACCTTCAGATTTTGTATCCAGTTCTCGAATAGTGCACTGGGTTGCGAAGTCTATGGATACGGGTGGAGAGTTTGATGAAAAGATTTGATTGAATAAAAAACGATTTTGGAGCATTTACGATTGACAAAATAGTTTAACTTTTTGAGGGAAGACTAAATTGAATGCCAGAGAGAGTTGACCTAAAATTCAATAATTTTAACTGACAAAAAAGCGAGTTCATAACCTCACCTTAATCTGTTTAATTTTTTAATTGCTTTGGTTCAATATATTTACTTATCCGCTCTGATCAAAGTTTTCTATATAGCAATAATTCATTTATTACCCATTTTTTCTAGTATTATGTTCTTCTATTACGTAATCTCTACTATGAGGAGGATGAATGAAGAGAAATAAATTAAAGTAACTTATATATTATTTTATTATTACTCAAACTTGAAATTTTCAAATGGTGATTTAAATATATAGGCATCAAATCCTATACTTTCCCCTAAATACACAGAAAGTAATATTATAATATGACGCAAGGCCTTCTTTCTTATACGTCTCTTGACAAAAAGAACAGCTAAGCAGTATTTTACAAATTTTATATTTCCATTCCTTTATTTGGTGTTACTCTTCGCAGGATGCAGGTATTCTGAATAAAATATTGAATACGTCTATTCCTTTATCACTAGTCTATACCATCAATTGTTTCTGATCCTTTCTTTCATTGATAATGCAATTTTCTAATCATGAATATTTTCAAGAACAAACTATAAAACTTTCTTGGATAAAATGCACTACTCCTGTAAAATTTCTCTGAATTATTTATTTGCAAAAAAATTAGGAGAATCTATAGTAACGTTAAACATCATTTCCAAGTCTCGTTTAAAGAAAAATCAAAATTTTCCCCCTTGAAATCGGTAAAATTTCTGAAAAGAAATACTTTTAGGACTTAACCAAATTTTTGGACGAGATGCTACAAACATATGGAGAGACTAGGGTATACTAAGCATGCGACACGAGTAAAGATAAAGCTCGACTCAAGCGGGATGTCGAAACTTCTTTTAGAGTTATATAAGGTACTCCTACAAAGATTTCCTTCCCACGAGACATGTTTATGCAAATGAGGATAAACTGCCCTTTCTAGTCCTTGACTTAAAATTTTCATATGCACGTTCGTAAAGTCTAAATATTCTGACGAAACGACAGGATGCACTTATCTTGAAGTTTATACAACGACTTTGATGGAATTTCTCTTAAGTATTATTAATACTAAATGAAATTTTTCTTTGAATTCCGTGATATTAATGTTCAGTTTATTCGCTTTTTGCTAAAACCAGGGCTAACTAACTTTTTATTCTCTGATCATTAAAAATTTTCGAGCAATGAGGAATATCCTTAATTATTTGCATTAACTCTTAAACCATTGAAAATATTTACAGACATCATATGCTTACACTTTCGATAAATTTACAGTTTAATCAATATTTTAAACTCATTTACTTCTAAATACCACCAATCTCTATACTTAAATTACAGATACATTCTCTTAGATACGGAAACAAAAAGCTTTATTTCTCCTTGAGAGAAACTCTTTGTTTTAATATGTAAATTGTTGACATTACTACAAAGAATTGTTTTTAATAAAATACCTATGTCTTGAAGGTAAATAATCGTTCGAAATATTCAAACAACAAACTCAATGTATCCAAAAACTTTACATAAAAATTTCTCCCTATCTAACGCTTACTGGTTACAATTACTTAAAAATACTCCAATAAACATTTTTAAATAACTCATCTTTCTTAAACACATCTCCACAGATACTTTGGAAGAATGGAAAAGCATCTACTCAGGTGTGTTTAGTGGTAAGAGCGTGAAATGTGGTCCATAGGTAACCAAGTTGAGAGAGCAAATCAAAGAAATGTGAATCTTGAATACAGATTCGTATGTTTGATTACTTGAGGATGCGATGTGTTTGCAGAAGAAAAAGGGATAGAATAGAGTGTATAATATGCAGAGGATTTCATCGAAAAGTTTCTCTTCAAATATATGTTCAATGTGTATAATCAACAGCCAAGAGAATTCCTTCTTTTAAATTAAAATATTTACTACTTGTTCCTGATGAACGCATTATGTTCATGGACGTAGAATAACACTCCCATCTTCTTAATTTCTGCATAATTTACGAAATACGAAACCCATAACTAAAAAATTAATTCGTTGATGATTACACAAAAATATCGCATGCTTCGTAATGTAAATCAATTAAATATTGCACCAACCCTTCAAAAGGCTCCCCATAAAATAAAAACCTCTCGTAAGGCTAAAATGTTTAACGCTGAAGTAAAACCGGTTTCGAATCCGCATTTCTCACTCCAAAATTAGAGCAGAACTCAAAAACGTAACGTCTCGTCAAAATTGATCTCCTGGCAGAAAAAAACATCAAGGAGAGAGACCCATACATCCAAATTACTGACTATGACCATCTTAATTCGACACCGCAAAGGTCGAACCACGTCAATGTGATGTCGCTACCTTCGGAGAAACATCGGGAAGTAAAAACGAACTTCAAAAAACCTTCCTCCTGCCTCAATTGTCGTAAATCGGCCGTTTCGAACGCCGCTGAGTTTTCAATAGGCCTACCCGGTGTTTAGCACTTCCTCCAAAGTGCACCTTACGTAACCAGCGTTCACCAGCATCCTTCGCCTCGTTGCTGGCGTGTTTTTTCTCCAGGAACTGAAACATTTATCCCGCTCTTCGTCACCCACCTTGGAAGGTTTCCCGCGGTTTGCGTATCTCTAGATTTTCATTGATGGTTGCACGGTGGTTTGCGGATTTTGCCCATCGCTGCTCCGGAATGAATTCCGGTAGCTTAGGTCGCTTTACGTAACGCAAGAATCCGGCACGCTGTTCTCCATAGGGGTCAACTATGCAATCCCTTTTTTTATTCGGGCCGCACTACGGCGCTTTTCTATTCATGACTTATAATGACCTCTTTCAAGCATTCACTTCTACATTCTACGTCAAATTCCTTCTATCGTGCTAGGTCTTGATGGATTGATGAGTACCTTCTGGTACAGGATGGCTGAAGATACATCACTAATTTACTTTTACTGTTTATTGTTGTCTTCAATACTAATTGGGAAAATATTGACGTGCGAGTGAATCTTTAGCTATATAAGGCTCATCCTGCTGACTTGAATAATCAACGGATATACCATTCGGCGGAAGTGGTGCCGGTTTCCTACGTACATTATTGCGTAACGAACCTTATTTTAGAAGCATATTCATCGGTATCATCTATACACTCGTAATTTATCGACTCATGAGAGTGGTTATATAAACAGGATTAATACTCCACTGTTAGATTGCCTTATAATAACTTTGCTCAGTGGAGAATTGTAAAAAAATTAAAGTTAAATATCTCGCTTGCTTTAGTCCCCTAAAACTCTTCCAAGGGCTTTGTTTTTTTGACTTTTGAAAGGATATTCATTTGGTCCTCACCCAGAAACTACTATCGAGTTTCCTCGTTAAGGTGTGAATTACAGACTCCTGCGGAAATTTTTTTTCAGATAAATTAGTTACTTTTACATTTCTGAGATCCTTTTCAAAGATACTTCTTATCCCTTTGATTGGCAATTGTTTTAAATCCGGAAATTCTATTGTTCCTTAAGATAAATTTCTATAGCCTGGATAAAAGAGTTGAAAGACACTCTTATGTAATATGAATCTCAAAGAAGTTAATTTGAAAATAGACATAAAATTTATGATGGTTAACGATGAAAATATTTACCAAGCATTCTTTTACGCATCCATAAATGCTAGGAAAGGCATCATTCATTCTACAAATTGAACAAAGCTTCGAATACTATTTTATTGAGCTATGGATTTGAAATTTTCCAATTCAAGAACAGTTTTTTTCATTTTCCTTGAATAGTAAGAGAAAATATCGTAGAAAAAATATAAAAAACCTCGAATTTTAAAGAATACTTAAAGGACGACGATACGGTTCAATGGGAAAGAGACTTGAGAAAGGAAAATTATTATATCAATGAGAAGTATTAAAATTGAAAATCAACGGCGGGAAATGGAACGGAAATAATATAATTTTATTTAATATATGTTGGTACATTGGAAGAGGTAATTCATACGTCCTTCACCGGAAGGAAATGAAGTTTCAAAAAGTGCTTTTAATTGCAACGAGGTCTCAGTGATAAGTGATGGGTGACAATGAGATAGAAAGGCCTCCATACTCCAGCATTCTTCATAAATCATCCGTGACGGATCTGAGATAAATCAAATGCAAAACTCCCACAATAGAAAATGCATCGAGATGTGAATAATACGTATCGTCAAACTCATCAACCACAGAACTTATATCCTATGACACAGAACTATATCTCTATGACCTACGATGCATATCCATTTGGCTAGATATTGGTTTAATCTCACATGAAAAGATTTCGGTACTTAAGAAAATTGTAAATATATTTGTCTTCTACCCTTTTTTTAAAATATTCTTCGGCTTTGACTATACTAAGTTATGCTGAAGTTCCAAAGATTCTATGTCCTATCAAGATGGATTATAATGATGATAATGATTATTATACTTATGTATAATGAATTTGTTAGGAATACAATTGAAGGCAAAGTAGAAGGTAAAGCACCAAGAGGAAGACTAAGAATTTAATGATAAAAACAAATAAAGAGGATGTGTGAAGATGTAGTGGAGTTAGGAGGCAATGGATGGAGAACTTTAGCCAAGTTGCGGATTGAACGACCAATGAAGATATATATGAGATAATAATTACTCTTGATATTCATTGATTAGTTCGTAATTATACTGAGGATACAGTTTTTACCTCAAACCATAAGGTATTCAGATTCTTTGCTTAATATGGGTTTCCTTGTGTATTTGGGATTGAATGCAATATCCTTATATGTAATGTGGGTATGTGAGATGTTTATTCCAAATATTCTAATTTATGGTAAAATAGTAAATGAATAAAAGCTTGTTCATCTACTTGAATATCCCCCTTTCCTAATTCTATAATTTATGAGTAAATCCTAAGGAAATTATTCATTACTATAAAAGAACATTATGAATATGTTGGAATTTTAACTCAATCGTACCATATTTGCACTACACACAGTAAAGTGTAATCATCCCAAGAGAAACCGTTGCGAGACCCTCGTTTTGAAAAGGAGTTACATAAACGGTACGATTTCATTTATACCTGATGTTCTCCGACTCCTAACCCACGTTAAGATTTATAATTCCTCCGATTGACGGATGCTCGTGGATTAACATCTTTTATCAAGGAAACTTTTGCCGTTTAACCTTCGGCTGTCGCCATCCATCTTTTAGAATTTCCATATACGACATTGCGAAGTCAATGGGATATAATTAGCTCCGATTATAAACTCTAAGCATTCCAAAAGAAAAAGTGAATGAGCTTTTATGATTCAAAGATCTAAAAGTTGAGAATGTTTGAACCTAATAGGCTGTATATTTCGCGAAATTCGATTACTTAATTCAGTCTTTGTAATTGGAAATATAAATTCATCTTTGAGTATTACTGGAGGTACTATGTTACAGTATAATTGACTTAAACGTTTTACATTTAGAATGGAAACATTAAATTATTTCTATTATTATTAAAGAACCTTACTATTAGAGCAATGTTCCGGTTGCAAGGGTTTAACAAAATTAACATAACACAGTAATGGTGTTTCAAAAAAAATTTAAGTAATAAGTAGATAGTAAAAGTTTCAGTAATCATTAACTTTCGTTGGGATATATTTCGAATTTTTTCGAATTTTTGTTACATAGAAGAATAAAAGATTACTAAAATAACGAAAAATTACAAAAAATTTTCGTTCGTTATGATACTTTGTAAGTCATAGCTCCACTTTCTTGAATCATATTTATCCTCAAATAATTTTACGTTAATTAGAGTACTTTAATAAATTTCTATCAATCTAATAAAATCTTAGTTGTGGCCTTGAATTTGACCTTGAAAACGAATGGCAATGGTTGAACAGGTTATACTTACAACTTTGAGGATCGCCATTCATATATGCGTTTTTCTACGTAAATGAGATTCATACAAGTCGTATATAGGATGTTAATATTAAAGACACCTTTAATTAGAACGTTCATTTTTTTCTAATCAAACGATTTACGATCGTGACCTTGTGATCTTTGGCTCCCATAGCAGCATGAATTATTCAAAAGGTGCGAATAAGTTCGTATTATATAAGATATGATATTTTTTTTCATCGCCGATTCAAGGTACGACTTCCGGGTACCTCGATGACCAGAAGAAGGTTAACCCCTTCGAAGTTCCCATGAAAGACGTCATATTCGGTATTCAACCTGGGTCACGAGTAAACTTATTTAGCCGGAAAGAATTTTCAAACCATTAAGACGTTCATAGGAAAATGAAGACGTAGCTTCGAATATACACTGATTAAAACAAGAACGGAAATCAAGTCTTCGCGCAATAGAGAGAATTATTTTCGTTATCATCGTCTTATTTTTATGGTAATATTACATATTTATATTGTATTTTATTTTTATTATTATTTTCTATGTTTATTTTATATTCATTTTTATATTCCTTCTATATTTAATTTTTATTTTATAGTTTATCATTTCAATTATCTTGTTATAGCACGATCTGAACTTATATTATATAAACTTATTGTTATACCACAATATCCGGTATCATTTATTACGATATATTCATTTCATCAAGACGCCCAAACGAAATTTTCTCTTTCTACGAAATGAATCGGGATCCATTTTAAAGCTGTTTATATGGAACGTTAATCTGCAAACGATGTCTTCGTGCCTTTCTTTATCCTTCATCCTTCTGATGGGAGTGCCATCTACGATTCTGTTGACCTTAACATCTATCCACGGAAGACTCCACGTGTATCTTTTATTGTCGCGTGGATACATCCTACTAGTCAACCTTCGGCTATGCCACATCTACCTCCATAAATATCCCATTTTCACACGCCTCGGAGGTGTTCCATCACCAGAAGGAGTATAGAATTCGTGGTATTTATGAATTTGAGGAATCTGACGATACTTTTTGGAATGAACTGTTGTGGTCATTTATGTTTCTGGACTTGGAATACATATTTCCAGTGTGCGACATACTCGAACAGGCCTTACTTTATCTATTAATCCAGAGTGAGTAGCATAAAGTATATTGCCGCTATTACAGGTTCAATACTATCAAACTCTGATTCTAATAATAATAATACTTTATTTAACGTAAATAGGTTGCACCAATTATATACAGTAGTAGAAGAAAGAAGAACTTCAATTAATAATAACTGAATTTAATAACTAAATTTAGAGACAAATTCATATTTGTATAAATTTCTCCAGAAAGCTTCTTCTTTAGCATGATAAAGAACGTAATATAATGTCATTAACTCCTTATCTATAGTTAATAACTATAAGGATAAAAATCATCAACAATTAATTAATGAAAACAATTAACTTTTTAGACTCAATTAAGATGATTTCAAAATTCCTAAAATTGTCCTTTTTTCTGCTTTACTCTGGTAACCTGACTTTACGAAAAGTACATTAATAGTTCCAATGGATCATAGTAATGCATTGGACTTATCAAAGCGCTACTTATGTAACTTATTTTATGTAGAATATTTATTATACCAATGTATAAAATTTCTCCCGTTGTTTCCCATGGTTCTACTTCCTGGCATCGGTGTGACAGAAGTTGCCTCGGATACCGTTTCCGAACTTAAAAATAAAGGTTCATTGGGTACGAGAAGAGTAGAGAAAGTGCTAGGTCCAACTTAAGAAGGTTATTTTGGAACGGTTTTCCATATTTGGTTTTCTCTCGACCGGTCGAAAACCACTCCTTACACAAATATTTGAGAAATTCCTGCATGCTATTAACGCAAGATCGCTAACTACTCAATGACCCGATTAAAACATTACCGGTTCTCAAGGAGTCAAAGGTACGATATAAATCAGGTCTTAATCAATAAGTGAGAGTAAAAAGATATCCATGGATACTACTACCAAAAACTATTCCCGTATGTTTCAATTAAAGATGAGATTTTTTGAACACGATATAGAGTCGAACTGGGATCCTCTACCTCAAAAAGTGATCCAAGAAGCTTCTTCTAAACAATCGAGCCATTTTCCAGAACCACTGTCATTTCTCGGCGAGGTTTTAAAGCACTCGTTTCCCTTATATCAGCAATCTTTTCTTATTAAAAGATCCCCTTATAAAACAGATATACAAGAAGCAAATAGATACTTCGTGGAGAACTGCTTTAAAACGTATTTGTAAATCCAGATGGGAGATATTTTGGAGAAATTCGCACCAAGATGGAAAGAGAGAGTGTAATTTTAATTAGTAATGTAATATCATATTCTGTTATTATTGCTACCTTTTTCTTTATATTACATATGAGCGATTACATTATAATCGCTCACATCCTGCTTCTTTTTTCTCATATTTTGTGCATTGTTATTGATAAATAAAGACTCGTTACGAACATTGAAAACATATTTGGAACCAAATTACTTATTTTACTTGTGTATATTAGTCTCGATTGTAATTTTAATTGACTTCGTATTCTATCAATTATATATATTGGGTAGAAAATTATGTTCATTGTATACATATAAATTTTAAAGTTTCGTATCGAAATATTTTTGTAACCCTTTGGAAATTAAACAAAAATTTAAAATATAAAGTCAACAATACTTTAAGAATACTGTTGATATTCTAGAAATACATTTATTGAGTAAAAAGGTTTTAAAATTGTAATTTTTTATCAAATTCTTCATTTCACTGCAGCTTAAACTGTTCATCCATTTAATTAACATGAAAATCTTTATATTACCGTAAATTTTGATGAAAATTTCTTTCAAATACTTTCCGTTTTTATATTTCTCGATTCCCTCAGTATAAGGCTCTGAATTACGAAAAATTCCACTATTTCGAGCAGAAAGAGAAATCCGTATTACGGAACTAAGTGTTAAAATTTGGAAACAACCGATATGACCTCGGTTGCGGGGCATAAATTATATAGGTCTCATACTCTCACCCCGTTACACCCACAATGATATCAATTTACGATTCGGAAAATTATAATTTGTTCCGAAACAGAATCGCTAGAGCGAATTGCTACCTTCTATTGTATGCTTCCTGAGTCACGTCACATCAGCCAAGGATTATTTCCTTTTATAGTTTTTGCTCGATATTTTGTGAGCTTTTTCGACATAATAGCTTGGTACATTAAACTTTTTCGAATTTCTGGGTATGATATAATTGGCAAGGTAGTCACCTATCATTGAGTATAGTTAGAAAGTCACGGTATAAGGTTTTTTTGATTTTAAAAACTTATTATATTTGTTTTTAATTATAATAATCTGAAGTAAACCTGCATTTCCGGAAATATACGAGGTCTCTACGAAATATTTTAGCTTCATCCTTTTTGTATAAACAAAGCAAGCGATAGTGAGAAATAAATTAGATATTTTCCGAGGTCCGAAATAAAGATGACAAATATCATAATATACATCATTTCAGCCACTACTTTGTGGTAGTTATTCTTTATGTAGGAAGTGTTTATTTCTATCATAACGACTGATATACTTTTTATGGGACAAATACAACGATCTTACCATTAAGGATAGGGTTAACATATATTGATAATAATTATTTTTTATGCATTACATCTTCGTATCCAATTGATTTTGTTATTGATATTTACGTATCTGTAATTTGCAAAAAATGCCATTTCCGTGCATACGTTTGTGGTACCAAAGGCTATGGAAATAATGAGGTTAAATTGACTAAGCCGAAAATATTCTCCTGTAACAGGAAGGATAAACCATTAACTAAAAATTGAATACCAAGCTAAGGATTTTTCCCTCTGTATACACAAAGAAATGAGGTATATAGCACGTACGTTATCAGTTTAGCAGCATTTGAAGGATTCGCAAAGTATTACCATAAAAATGAAGAATTTCTTCATAGCTTCACGAACAAGAACAATAGGAGTTGGCAATGGATTATAATCGGTGTGCAATCCCAGAATGAACAGGAAGAAAAAGTCAAATCTACGCGATAAAAAATCCGAACTTAGATAATGACCTCGTATCTTTCAATGAAGAGAACTTACTTCGGCCGTAAAATGAGATTTGTCTTGCTGTCTTACTCGAAATAAAAGATACAGAACTAGAATGCATTCGTGGAGAGGGATTTGGATTCATACGATAGGTTTAAATGAACCGAATAGAGAAAGTTGAAAATCGGTAATGAAAGATTTGATTTTGCCTAAATCTATATTCAAAAAGTTAGTTATTGCGTTTAAGTTATCAATAAAACAAAATAGTATTACCAAATTCAAAATATATACTGTATTTTGGAGTTAGAGGAATTTACTTAGTGACTATCTATTCATGGAATTGAGAAATATATTATATCGTATTGAACGCTATAATCAGAAACTTGTATATGTTGCAAAATCTCATTTATGATTGCTGAACATGCTTTAAGAAGAAAAAAAAAGTAGTACTAAACATCTTACATGCCATGTTCTTCATTGAACTAACCAAATTTTTTGCTTAACCTCAGAATCAATTTACAACGCACATTCCAGCAGTAGATGATAAGTTTAATTATTATATGACACAATCATACTTGCGCAATCAACACTTTATTACATCTTTTATCTGTGATATTCTATTTCTTAAAACAAAAGAAAACCTATAGAACTTCCAAGTCTTTAACGATTATTCGAAGTTTAGCTATTGTTCCCTCTACACTTTCTAAGTAATCAAACTTATTATTCTATTCTAAACCAGTATCATATCCATATGTATTCATATTTTTGTTTGTCGTCTTAAACAGGTTTTTCTTGTTTAAAATTTGATGAAAACCTATTCATACTTTTTTGTTTCACTTCATCGTTAATTCTAATAAAAATTTCTACTTCATTCATTTCAAAATTCATCGCATTCTGATACCGAAATACCTAAATATTCGTTTACACTTCTATTCCTATACATTTCCTTACGAGTTTAACCATGTTCATTTCCATCGCTACAATTTCGAATTGATTTTTGATGTCCCGGATCTAACTTCTGCATTCATACCTTTTGTTATTTCCTTTCCATGACGACGAGATAATCTGTCCCAAATAACAAACAAGAGATCAGCCGCACGTTTAAAGCGATCGGCTTCGTAAAGTTGATTAATTAGTCGAGCGAAACCGGTTGCGAAATATAAAAGAGAAATTTTTCCAGGGAGATTTATATATTCCCGTCCATTTATCATCTTTAACTTCTTCGCCACTTCATTTATTTCTTCGACTAAATTTACGACTGTCGACTGGTGGTGAGTTGAAAGATGAAAGGTGACACCCTGTCAAACCCCTAATCAGTGCCTTAAGATCGCTATTAACTCTCTGTTTTTGCTTCCAAATGGAAACGAGATTCTTTCGGTGTTCGCCCACGTGTCGTCTGCTATAACGCGACGGTATCCAAACTAAAGTACTTTGGGAAGTGTCACAGTGTCACAATTTCCTTAGCATCTTAGTCATTTCATAAGAAACCGAAACGGGTTTTGTTGATTCTCCGTTTGTAGACACGGTGACATAATTTGGGATAAAAGGCTGGATACTTAAATCTGTAAGAGATATTTGAATTCTGTTTTGTACGCCCGTCTAAATAAGTTGAGCTCTTTGAGGTAGGTTCTATAAAATGCCCATAAGTTTAATTTGGTCAAAGTTAGGTGCATTGATATTCATTTTTTAATTAATTGATTGAATCTTTTTTTAAGAAAGGAAGAATAGGTTTTCAGAACGTTAAAGCGTGCGCTTGTTCACAAAGTTAGTTTTACACTTGTTTAACTTTGAATCTTTTTTATATCAATTTAACATATTAGATATAATACCTATAATAAGAACAGAAGCGATTAAAAGAATCTTAAGAAAATTAAGATTTGCATTTCTGCATGAGCTTCGAATAATTGCAATGTTATGGTAGTTTTAAGTGCGAAGTTTTCACACATTCAATTCAAAAAATAGATTCCGTTGAGTTGAAAATTTTATCTGATATTCTTTTCTGTTTCTATTAAATTACAATAAGAACTCTTTCAGACGTCAACTTTGTCAACGCATTAAGTACATACATGCAAATTATAATTGAAGTCCTATTTTGCTGTCTCGTTAATGCTTGTGTTTTATAGTGATTATTTTCCCTGAATACCTTTTTCTACTACCCTTCAAATAAAGCAATGTTTGAATGCGTGTTGTTATAATGCACCTGATTTCCTGACACATTAATTTTGCAAGTTGCAACTACTAATCCGTCATACTGGAAGCTTATTTTCCGTTAATAGTTTTTCCCAAGATAGGAAAAATTGCAAGTAAAGACCTCTTAACTGAACGTTGACCTTTCCTTCGTTTCATTAGATTGACCTGTGTAGTCATTTCCTAGACCGTAAGAAGATAGTGAATGCTAGTTCACAATTGCAGCTTTTCAAACGAAATTACTTGCATTTAAAGTTTTATTTCCTTAAATAGTGTGGAGTTGTTTACTTGTGTTCTTCTTCCTTGAGCTAAAATCAAACTTCATTACCTAACTTTATGACTCACGAGTTGAAATGTAATGGGGTGATTCCTAAAAAATACGAAAGTTTTCGGAGAAAGATCGAAAAACTCGTTCGCTGAGAAAATTCTAAGAACCGATTCATCCTAATTCGTTCTCAAATTTTTGATTCCCTTCTTTGATCTCAGCCCGCTCGATCCTAAACATGTTTCTCTTTTAGTGCAGCCGTACCGAGACTGATATTTTTAAGTTCCAGTTATTCAGATACAGTTCTTTTATCGTATCTAATATAAAATGTCCTCATATTTTAAAGTTAGTTTTCTATCTAATTTAGGCATGTACTCATAATCTTCTATTTCTGTTAATATCTGTTTAATATAATGATCTAGATCAAATTCTATAATTTAGTTGTTGTCAATTATGAATATCATAAGATTATATATTAAGCTTTTTGAAACCGAGAAAATGAACTCTCCATAGTTATTAGCTTCATATTTATATTTTATAACTCAAAAAATAAAAATTATGTACTGTATCGTAGCCTTACGAATTCCAGAATATTAGGGGATAATGAATTTAACATAGCGCGATGACTTGATAGTAAAGGTTAAATGGAAGTAAATTCAATATTACTCGGACTCGAACCAAGGTCCACTGCACGACAAATGAGAGGATTGGATTCGAGTTCCAGTCTTTTAGTTGTTCATTTCTGTTTAACTTTAATTTATCCTTATCAATTCATTACTGATGGGATGAAGACATTTATAAATTTTAAAGCAGCCGTTTTTTCTGAACTTCATACCATAATAAAAGTATAATTTTCACGATTGCTGATCCATTTTAATGTGCGAATGATTACGTATAACCAAACACCTCCACTTAAATAGAAACACTGAACTCTTTACTCCTCCAAATACAATTTTGCTTTCTATCATTACCGATCAAATTTCTTCAAGGATCCCTCAACTGTATCTCCTGTAAGGAAGGAAATAATGCAACACCTATTTTATCTCGCCTTCCTCTTGTTACCGAGAAAAATAGCAATTCACTACGTAAATGTAATTGTGAAAAATCAGCATTCAATTGACTTACGTTGGATTTTGCATGTATTTCGTAAATAGACTCGTTTATGAACCTATCTTCTACATTATACGTACAAGAAGGAATATCTCTCAAAGCTATTCCTCTGTTTACAAGAATCTCATCACAGTTACAAGTACGTCTTTTTAAATGTGATACTTACACAGTACGTTCTTATTCGATGCATGAGCTTTTCATTGACCTATAGCTCTCTTTATTATCGGCCAAAACTGGTTTTGAATACTTGGAAAGGCTGTTGAGGAAAATTCTCATCAAAGAAATATGTCGGAGCAGATAGTTAAAAATCAGCACCCAAATTCGTAGCGTCTGCGAAGGGAAAAGTTTTGCTTAATTTACATTCCAAATTTGAAAGGGACTCAGCATTTGCGAAATTTTCGCCACGAAATAGATGATAAATATAGCTCAGCTAGATTTTGTTTCCGGGATAATTATTTTTGATTATTTCACAAACATAAAAAACATCTACTCGTTTAAGGT
The DNA here is from genome assembly GCA_020796165.1 of Pantala flavescens. Classification (NCBI taxonomy): domain Eukaryota; kingdom Metazoa; phylum Arthropoda; class Insecta; order Odonata; family Libellulidae; genus Pantala; species Pantala flavescens. The sequence continues at coordinate 5,493,463 of CM036888.1, forward strand.
TCTTTACCTTAAGGTAGGTTTGTGTCTCCTGAAATTCCCTGCTAAATCTTATTTCCTAATTTCTGGACAGCTTATACCCCAATTTAAGTAATCCAAGAACCTCAGCCGTTACCTTTCCCTCTGAATTTTGTCTTGAATTCTTAATTTGTTCGAATTCTTTTGCAATTCCTTTCCTCTTGATATCTGACACACCTATTTCTCCTTTCACCGCAATGTTTCGTGGGCCCAAACTTTTTCTCTCCTCGCTATCTCCAACAATTTTGCTTCCAACCTTTCTGTACCATCCACGATCTATTTTTCTCTCGTCTAAAATTCCGGGTTTACCCAGCGAGAAGAAATTTATAATTTGCAGACAAAAATCTATCTAATAAGATGCCAAAATATGAGAACAATCCAAATATGATGTAGATAAAGTACAAGAAGACACTCTAAATGCAAATAAAATCATTTAGTATTAATTTAACATGAATTTACCTTTAGTGTTAATTTTGTTAAGAATACTAATCGTATAAGGGTACTCTAAAACACTGCTTTGTTTTTGTCGCAAACAAGTCCACACATACCTTGGATACGCAAATACAGAATTCGAATAGGTAATTGGAGATTATCGCATTGCTTTCTGCGTTCTGCAAAACCTGGCAAAAACCAATCTATTTTCAATTTTATTCACCGAGAAAACTTCATAGCTGTTATCTCAATATTTTTTTTATAATTTACTTGTTGAATTTTTAAATTGGTGATTCCTGGTCCATTTCAGGTTATCTTCAAAAAAGTGTTCTAAGTTTTTAGTAGAGGACAGAAATAAATTGCGCAGAATATTAATTCTCGTAGTAATTGTATATTTTCTCTTCAAATTTTCATTCGTTGATGTGGTTTTTATAGGAAACAGTTTTAGTTTGACCAAAACAGAGCATTAACACACGAAAAAACTTTACCTACATGTGACTAGCAGACGGTTATAGTAAAATATATGTTGATCCGAATTAAAATAATGTGAAACTAACATTGTCATCTCACTGCTCTATATAGACGTCAAATTCTCATGAATGAATGCATACGAACTGAAAGAGCATCCAACCGCTTGCTTTGATACGCCAGTCTCTTAAAACAAAACTAAACTTCGGAAGTGGAGGAATTCGAAACCAATTCGGGAAGGACCTTAAGGAAAAAAATTGAGTTTGAGGTAATTCTCCGAGCCAGACAATTGGGTCATCGGTGATACAGGTTTCAGAAGTGAAAAATAACGCTACCGCAAGGTTAGACATACAGAATTCCATTGCAAATTTTAGGACCTTACTGATATCATAACGTAAGGGCCTCCGGAGTAGTCAAGCAATACTCTCTTCTGCTACTCTTTATTAACAGTAATTAACAGTATTAGTAATAATTCTAGAAAATTATAATTTCATGCCCGAAGTTAAAATTCCTTTTCTGATAGGAAAAAATTACGCTTTAGCTAACTTTTTACTCAGGTTCAATGTGAATCATAGCATATCAAAAAAATCTTTCATTATTTTTTGTTAATTTCTTAACAGTGCTGTCCATTTTAGGCATTAAAGTAGCTGTTCCCTAATATCCCTTAATGTAATTCCTTTAAGCGTAATATATGCGAACGAATGTACAAAAAATAATACTCCTATTGATATTAACCAAAACATGGTTAACGAACGGTGAATTCTTCACTCTTCCAAATATTCCTTGCTTAGATATTGTCTATCTCTATAAAAATCACTAATGTAACTTAAATAAATGCAGTATTTTGCAGACGGTGTTTAATCCATATTATATTAGACATTATCTAAACCTATTCTCGCACCTTACAAGTCCCTCTAACTTCTTCTAAATTAACAACAGCAATTTCAAGACTGCTCCTATGAATACCAGTACCTCTTTAATTGCTAGAAAATCTAATAATAATCTTTCAATTTGTAAATTCATAGGACCGGGTTCAATTACCATTAGCGAAGGACTTTTCCGTCAATTTTTCCATTGGATTTTCCACTCAACTTCCTTATGGAATAGAAGCAAAAAGAATCCTGCAGAACCGGTCAAATTAAGCGCCCAGATGACAGATTTTTGCTCAGGCGGACGTTACCACAAGATAACTACTATTTTTGGGAACGATACGTTGATCCCAGGTGAAGATCTGGCCACCTTTGATGTACGCCATACCTTCTTCCCCGGAACATGTTTTGCTGGTGTACGTTCAGAAATCATGCGAAAAAGTTCGAACATTTATGCATGCCTATTTTATGGCCTCTAAATTATTTATAAATGGATTTTAGCGGTATATTATATAATTTCTAGACAGAGGCATTAGAAGGGGTTGTTCATACTGACGGGTTTACCCGAGAAGCATTTTATAGTCACGGATTCGGTTTATCATTGATGTTCAGTTCATTCGCTAGACTCGTTTGCCCCTTGCTATACCGTTAATATTTGCGATGTTATTCTGAAAACCCCGCGTAAGAAACTATAGATCGGAGAAACACGCAGCGACAACAATTCATCCAGCTTGAAAAAATAGTCATGCCTTCCAATATTGATTTCAATATCAGAGTAATTAAATCATAGCCACATATTCTAGCAACATCAAAATTCTCATGCCCAAATATTCCAGCTATAGCGTATCTCTTTCAGTGCACAAGCTGAAATAATTTTCTAAACCAAATCAAAACTAATAAATCCTAGTATTTCGTTCCTCACAAATTTTCCTTGAATTCAAATACCTCTTATGAAAGATGGGAAACAGGATTCTATATGTTTTTACCATTCGGTCTACAATGGTATCGAGCTTCTAAACTCGGTTTAACATCCTCGCACCAACATGCAGAAAAATCCATGATAATAAAAAACTCTCCGAATTCTAGATATGGATACATTTCCATTAGAAGAGATCTGAAATTGTCCAACAAAAAAGTTGAATGGGGGAAAGTTTTGCCGATAGAAAATATTTTTTACTATACGATCTACAGAAAGGCAACGCTGGCAACTGGTTTCCGAACGCGAGTGACAGCTTTCTATTGTATCCTGAACCTTATGCACTCCAAACGACTCAGGTGAAGATCGGCTCTAAGGAGATTTTTAAAAAACGATCCAAGGAGATCAATTGAAGTCGGTGAAAGTACAACATTCCACGGCTTGGTAAATACAAATCCAACCCCATTTTTGTACTCTGAAACGTATAAATTATACGACAATTCTTAATATATTTTTCTTAATTTAATAGTTTTGAAAACCTTATCCGTGTTAACGTTCTGTAAACTATAGTTAATGTCTCTGTAATGATGACTAATTAAAGATACAAAGAACAAGATAGTCTAATTAATACGAGAGTAGATTGATATGTATTTAGAAAATTAGTCGAAACAATTGATGAATTTTGAATGAATAATGTGTACGATAGGAAGGTTTTTGAGGGTTAAAACATTAAATAAATTTAAATTAAATTAAATTTAAATTAAATTTTTCTTAAAAATTTTGTCAATAGAGGCAAAAAAGCAAAGGATAACTTTCAGAATTGTAATGTTTAAAGTTTAAGTCACCTTTTCTATACGATTCGAAAAATAGAGGAAGACTTTATTTATATTTGTACATTTCGGTATATGAAAGATTGGCACTTTAATGAAAAGAAGGTTCGATTTTCTATGTTAAATTTTTAATAAAATCTCAATTTATCGTAAATTGAATTTTACGTAATTAGTTGAAAGAATAGGTAATTTTTAGGCTTGTACATATATATGTGCCATATATATTATACAGTTTAAAATAAACTATATATATCGTATATCTAGGAACGTATAAGATGTGCCTGATTCAGTAATCATTAATTAATAGATTTATCTATTCTAATTAGTGGTGCTAGTCTTGCACAGAGAGGTCTGGACTCTGTCGACATCGTGGTCGTATGGTATATTATTCATTTCAGAGAATACGATCGCAAGTATGAATAGCAATGGTGACATAACAGCATTGGAATGGAAAAAACAACTTTATCAAATGATCAATCGATTAGTTGATAAATAAGAAATAAATCTGAGAAGAGATCGTGGGCATAAATGACCAAAAATTCGGAAACGAATGGAAAAAATAAAAGCTTAAACTCTTCAGGATCGATTAAAAATCCGTTAAAGAAAGTACGTTATTGTTAACCCGCATTGTATTGCGTTGTATTCCCGTACGGTATTGGAAACATATTTTCCAATTCGACGAAACGATATGGAAACTAAATTGATCCTTCGTGTAAATGAGACGATAAAGAATACATGAGATTTATGTGAACATGGCTAAAAGACTAGCAAAAAATACTAAAGTCGCAAAAGAAATTAAATATGTACGATGCATATCAAAGGTTATAAAGCCGTCGAGTTTGGCCTGAGTTATCACCATTCGCTTCCATTAAGTAAATGAGAAAAAATTAACTCGTTTGAGCAAACAAAGACCAAAGACCGAAATTTGTTCGGCGAAGGAAATATGGGAACCTCCATATTTCAACGTGTTACGTAACAACCGGTTCGGAACACTTAAACATCCCTGCTGGTCTCGAATGTGCGGTGCTAACCATTAGCGTCGTCTCGCCTCTCGCTGTTAAACCCTTGAGACGGCAAACACATGCTAAGAAACAAGCGATTACCATTGTAATTCGTAAACATCCTGAGAGCATGATGAAGCGTAGCGTTGAAATCTCCGAAGTCACGGAACCCGTAAGTGGAGGACGAAGAAGGACCGAGCGGTAGATATCGTTACGTAACCCATACGGAAAAGTAAAAGGAAAATGGACGCTGGCCACCTGGAAAAAGGAAGCTAGTGATATCGGCTACAAAGGTACGAAGAGCAATTTTCAGATTGTAGTTTAATTCTTTCGTTGTACCTTTTGGTTGGAGTTAACAGATAACATACGATCGAGAAAAATCTGCATGGAATCGCATTTCAAAATAAAGTTGGATGAATACGCTACGTCGCTTTTCTCACTGTACAATACGCTTTCGAAATACTACTGTTTTTTGGTTTTGCGGGATTTCATTTGTTTCGTAGAGGAATGGAAGTTCACAAGATGAAATTTTATGTCGGCAAATAAAAGGCAAATCAAGATTCTTACGACCAAAGGTTGAAGTCCTTAACCGAGCGGTTATCTTTTACAACTATTGGTATGAAAAGTCCCTCTCCAAAGGAACTATTTTCATGAATAGAACAATGAGAAATCTTCTTGGATTCCTAACTCCAAATTTGACAACTACCAAAAACTTTGAAGAATGGATAACTTCACAAAGTCACTCGGAATGTTCTTAAGCCATTCAAATATTCGACTGGAAGGAATTTATGCTTCATTTCGGAAGTGTAGATGTTTTTATTACCATTCAGCTGCAGACTCATATCTTTACGTGGAATTATGAACGTTCTGGATCGTTTTAATATCAAAAGCGCATATTTCATGAACAAACCGAATTTTCTCATCTCATATATAAACTTCTGTTTAACCTAAATTCATTCAATATCAGATAAATTGATAAAACCTTTAGAACTTAAAATTCTATCGCCCATTTTATTCCCTCCACTATTATATATATATATATATATACACACACACATGTATTACAGTAAAATGAGTAACGATTTTCTTCATAAAATTGATATAGTAAAGTAAAATAAAATAGTGTTCAAAAATATGTTCCGTAAATAAGCATGTGAATGGATTTTGAACATGGACGAGGGCTTAAACGCAGGGTATTGAGGAAAAAAGGAAGGAATTGAGGATAAAACAAGTTTGTGGGGTATCATTCGAATGTGTAGCCATAATGTGAAAGTGAAAGAAAGAAAATACCAAGGTCTTGTTAAAGAGAACTCTTACATAATGATTTATAGGCATGACCTGCGCCCAGACGCAATGCTTCTCCAGGCTGGCTGAGTATATGCTTTCTATTCACCTACCATGTCTCCTAATTACTTAAAATTGCATCCTTTATCGAGTTTGTTATTTTGCGGTAAACAAAAGAAAAATGAAATGAAATACATAACGAAAGAATGTTTACATTAAAAGAATAAAACATCATAAAAATTATTAGTAAGTGTTGGATAAATTTTGGATCATCAAATTAATGCAATTAGATATCTTATAAAAAATAAGACAATATTCGAAAACGTATATCTATGTCCAAATATCTCGCCTATCAGTCAATGAAACTTCTATTAAAATATTTTTCCTCGCTGTGGTTAACTAGCGGATTCGAATCTCTAGACGTCTACACTTCCGTCTATGAATCCACATTTTTAACATCGGAAAAATAATTTCATCTAGTAGAAACTTTCCGTCTATCAGCGGTATGCATTGACAATCTAACACGAATATCGCCACAGCATTCGTAAAGTTCCATAATTTCGAATGAAATTAGTAGAATCACTTTAGGATTAATTCATTCTCCGATAGTATGACGAAAGTCGAGTGCAAATAATGTTCAAAAATTGGCATTTTTAAAACAAAGAAAATGAGGCTGTCTGGACTCACCCGGTTCCACTAGGCTAGATGGATTTTATGCATTTTTGCGCATCACAGGTTGCTTTCTTGTCGCACTCTAATAAATGCAGGAGCTTCTATCCTCTCCTTGAGAATTTAATAAAGTTCCGATGTTAGATCGTTCATTTCTTCTTCCTCAATCCTTCTTCAAATTTAGAACTCTAATTTTCGAAGATGAAAGATCATTATATTAAATATCAACTCGTAATTTATGTATTATATATACTACATACATAGTTGCACATTACTTTGATAACTTAATTCTTAATAACTTGAATCGAAAATTTTAAATTTAACGCTCAGAATTAATGGCTTAACCAATAAAAAGAAGCTACAGAATTTACCCATTCGAAGTCGAAAAGTAAAATATTAGGACCCGAGGTATTGATATCTATTGTTCAAGTCGAAACAAACATTTTCCCTTCCCTTAAACCTCGATTGTTTCAGAATCATCATTAATCATTTTTGAACAGTATTATCCATTAATCTGAATCATATTTGAATAGTTGAGGACATGCTATCGAATTTATTACTTACGCTATCATACATCGTATCTGGAAATAATTGCTACGATAGCTGCGCTTAAATATGCAGATGATAAACTTTTTGCAATACCTAAATAGTAAGTACCTAATAAATTTTAAACATGAAATTCCAACCAATCTTTATATTTATGCTATGATAGTCTTAAGCATATCCAATGATTCGTTCAGTGAGTAGGGAAATTATGAAATGAAATCAGATTTGTTTATTTTTTGCATATTTGAGTAATTTGATTTGGTAAGTTGCAACATCTCAATTAAGATATCAATTAAAATTAAATTGATACAATTGACCTATTAAAATTAGGACACCACAAACCTTTATTCGAAGATTTATATTAATTACAATTTCATTCTTACCTTTGCTAAATCCTACTCGTCCTTCTCTCCATGCGTTAAAGAGAGAAGTTGATTTAGTTCGTTGTAAATTATGTTATTATTTCCCTTATATTTTACTGCACTTAATCGAATCAATTGTATGTAAATATTTTATCTCGTGCTTGACATTCTTTGAGAAATAGAAACGTAAGAATTTGAAATTAGAGCCGGAAGAAAGATCTTTGTGTCGCACCGGTCGCACCTGATGAGCATACACCATCTATAGTTAAATTCTAGAAATAATTGACTTTCGCTATCTTCGAATAACAAAATATGTCATTTATGATTCTTCGATGTTTATATATTACAGTATTTTATGAATTCATGTATATTAACGTTTAAATTGATATAACGTAATTCTGATTGTTCCCAAATAATTAAGCCTAGATTCCTGAGTGTTATTTACATTGGCATCAAATTTTTTAAAAAATAATAAAAATTTTAGATTTGGAAATATATAAAAGTTGCGTTTGAATAAGAGGTTTCATTCATAAGAGGAATTCATGCTCATGAAATTTTGTAAATATTGTAAATCCCAACAACTCTAAAACGAATTCACTGAATATAATTTTTTATATTTATAAGTTCTTTTAAAACATCCATTATCAAAACTTACTATGTACATTTAGTGAGCTTTTATCAATAAATTTAATAAAGCTAGAAATATTATAAGCACAATACATCTTTAGCTGGTTTTTAAAATTGTTTATCGAATTAAATTTATTTTTATATATTATGCTGTTTAGCTGAGTGAATCATGGTATGTTAGTCATGAAAATGTTCATTTTTATCCTTATGACTTGATTATCTTAATGTTTTGATAATCGTTAATGTAAAGGCTATATTTGGCCATAAATATCATTTAGCAACTACTGATTTCCATGATTATTGAAGTGAAAAAGAAATCATTTACATTTCATTAAAGTTACTACATTTGTAGATTATATGGTTATCTTGCATAGCCAATAAATGTATATTTTACTTTAATTCTCTCTTAAAACCTACTCCGGTTTTATATACTTAGAAATCCAAACCTTGAGTTATTAAGGAAATATTTAGTTTCATTTCTCAATTTCCTTTTTTATCATAATTGAATTTTCAATTTCTGCATACTAGTGATGCATTTAACCAAATAAAGATGGGCATAGGAAAGAGAAAAAGTATATGCCAGGATATAATAGAATAGGCAATGGATAGAGAGCAACAACCTCTTACAATTACCAATGATGATGAGGGGGTATTTGATATAGTGAATCTATTATACTCATATATGAACATATATTTTATTATATTAATTAAAGAACATTTACCAATTTAAACTTCACTGAATTCACAATCACAAGGTATTGTGGTAATCCATATTCAAAATGCTCATTCATTCATTAAAAGAAAAACTTCTTACTTTCACCACAAAGATTTAATAAACCAAAAGACGACTGGTTTTGAGATATGTTAATATTTTGGTTTGTAAATTCTTTATGGTTAAGGTATGAATTTCTTCTTTCTATGAACATTTCCATATCACTGTTTATCTAGTTTTCCTGAGAAAACAAGCCAAAATGTAATATTGGTGATTATGTATTTGATAAGCAATAATTCTGATGAAATGACCAGTAATGTATACATGCAAAATTCCAAATGTTTCTATTTAACTCAGAATTACTTACTCTAAATTTGCATCATTTTCATAGCAATAAATAAACAATATAGGTTTTTAATTAAAAAATTTAAGCGGAATATGATTCATTCTTGACTTTATTTAGACATATTTAATACATCTCTTCAGATGTGTGCAGAAAATTTCAGTTACAAAAACTAAACCAATAAAATAACCACAACCACTGCTGCTTCCATTCTTGACTATTTTATTAATATATTGAGAAACTTACCTATTGATGTGTATCTCAAAATAATCATTCACATTTAATTTTACAAATTTATTTATTAGAAATAATATTTGACCATAAAACAAGTAGCTACATAAATTAAGTTGATTCAATATTGATTCTCCTTAAAAAGATTCTCCAGCAAATAAGTTCACAAATTTGAAATACTAATGATAAAGATTGGAATCTTCCACAGTTATGCTTACCACATTTACTCCTCACAAATTCAGCATAAATAGCCCTATCCAATTTCTGTACATTATATAAAATGTAATTCCATTGATAGACAATGAACATTCAACAAAACTATCCATCTAATTGATAGAAATAATAAACAAGCTAGCTCCCTTCTTTAAAATTACAAGGCATTTCTGTTTATCAAGTCATTTAATGAGGTTAATTTTCAATTCTAAGTCTCTCAATGTTTTCCAAACAACATCAAATGAATGACCCTACAAATATGTTTAAAATTATTTTTGAGGTAAAAAGAAGGGAAAAACAAATTCAGAAGAAAATATGTCAAGTCATTAATCGAAGAAAAACATTTGGAAGAGAATATCTACAAATGACAACAATACATACTTCAATCACAGTTTTATACACAATGGTAATAAGACTCATCACAAAGCCATCACTGAATAAAATTTTTAATTTCAGGAGTAAGTCTTTTGATTGATTATCCACAGCAAAAATGAATACAAACAAATGCATTTACTCACATATACAACATCAGCAAAATTCTTGTACTTAAAAAAAAAAACATACAAACAGCCGGTCTTATATTCATATAAATCAAGAAAAATTAATAATTTTATAAAGAAAATGTCTTCAAACATGGCAAGCATTTCTTGAAAATCAAAAGTTTCTCCTGAGTAGATAAAATTTTAATTATAATGCAAAATTAACAGAAGATTTCAGATGAAAAATGAAAGACTAGGTCTTCTTTTCACATGTGCCAAAAACTTATAGCAAAACTGGTGCAGAAATTTTAGTTTATCATTCTGATGCCGTGCAGTTTGTAACAGTCTGAACAAACCATAACATTTGGCTCACTAACTGATTTGTTCCAATGTCAAAATTACAGCACCACTGCCAGTAGGACACTTCCACTTTCATAGATCGAATTTGGACAGGTTGTATAATCAAGATGTAGGGAAGCCTGGAGGTTTAAAAGCCAGCAAACTAGTGATGAATAATTGATTGCTGGCTTTGTACATTTGCATAAAAAACAGCTCCACTGGTGCAATCAAGGCCATTTTCACATGTGAGCCAGTATCTTGAAAGAATTAAAAGATATTATTACATCAATAAAATACAAAAATTAATCATTAATATTAAAATACCAAGATATGGATGCCATTAAATTTGCCCATATACAAAACTACATATTTTTGGTTCTCCTGATAGGATCTGATTCCTTAGAGGTTCAGAGACTAACATACTTTCATATTCTATACAATTTATTTTCTTTTAGGTATACTATGAAACCATACAGATTTCTATCTCAATAACTATGATAACTAAATATTCTCAGGTATTTGGATTTTTAGAGTTACACACTGAAAATATGTGCACTAATAAAACCTACTAATTTTTTAGTCCAAATTGATACCTGAGATTTGTTATGATTATAATTCTGAAGCCTGATTCATCATATTTTCTAGTTAGAAATTAGTTATGCAAAAATTACAGCAATTCAAATGGATTATTGTATGGAATTAATAAGCTTTTTTTACCTCTAAACCCTTAACAAAATCACAGTTCATCTCTGAGAAGAGTATATCTGTTCTTTGATGGTGCCAATTTTTTGAAGGTAGACTCAGGAGGAGATGTTACCATAATTTTTTCAACAGCATTCTGAGAATAAAACAAATTCTTCATTAAATGTATGCTCAGTATATGACTAGTTAATTAAGAATAACATTGCAATTATTCTTTACGTAAAGTAAACAAAAATGAAACTAAACAAAAAACAGTGTGATGTGTGTGTGAAAACAGTATGTGATAACTAATAATTAAAAATAACTAAATAAAAATAAGTATATATAGCATTTCATATAATTTTCAGTCAATCAGGTCTTTTGTTTTACAAAATATGTAATAAATTATTAAGATGGTCATTCAACTTTATAAACAGAAATAATACTTTAAATGATAGCTCTCTGGCTATCATTACACAGTATTATTAGAAGAAAAATAGTCTGAGAATGACAAATAATCACTTACAACTCAATACAACCAATAATACCAATACATATCATCCTTATTATTTGACTTAAAATTTATTTGTGTCGTTAATTTTTTCAAGATATCTAAAGATCCTAACGTTTTCTGTATCCCTTGCATAGATATATTTGCAGTATCAATAATTGTAGTGTGATTTAAATATATATTTTTATGATAAAAATATTTTTTACTGCATTTTTATCTTGGAAATATTAAAAACATTTAAAATTTAATAAATAGATGAACCATAAGTCAAATAATCTATTTATATAGGTAAATTTTATGCTGATTCATAATTTTATTCACACACTCTTTCTCAAATATCTTGATTGATTTGCAATAATTTATGACCAAGATATTCTAAAGAAATTAATCCCTTAGCCCGGTAATTGATGAAATCTGGAACAAATGTCTATCAAATGGAGGTTTATTTTATAATTAAAACAGAATTCTAACTTACCTAAAAAATAATTTACAATATGCTTCCAAAGCATCTTCCACTAATTAATCAATTCATTTTCAAAACAATAAATGGATACGTTTTCTTTTAACACAATAATTGCTGAGGATTATGCAACAGTTACCAAAGAATCTTCATATATATTTATTTAATTATATAAGTAATTTAATTTTCAAAACAAAAAAAAAAACAAATGGCTAACAACAGGTGTCACACAGTCTTCTTCCTATATTATATTCAATTAAAATTGCGTAATTCAAAATTTGCATGACCTATACCATTGTATCTAAAAGTCAAAATCTACTCACCCCTCTTTGAATAACGGGAGGGGTTCGAGGTCCATCTGGTCCATAATGGTATTCTCTGTGGAGTTTTCCAGAATACAAGTCTTGCAGGAATGCTTTGAGGAGTCCAGGTTCTTCCATCATGGATGCTGGGTGAGGGAACAGGTACATGTGACGGAAGGAGTCAATAGCTACAAAAGGAAGGTCTTTATGGCTCTTGCCTAGATGGTCCAGAGGATGTCCAAACTTGAGGCCATCAGCAGTCAAAAAGTTTATGTTTTCTAGAAATAAAACAAGATTAGAAAATGATTACATTTCAATTTTAACGTTAATTTTTAGCTCTTATCAGGGAAAATGAGGAATATAGATGTAAGGACATTAGAATAAGAATTCAAAATAGGGATAGGTATTTCTTGTATGAGAAAGAAGAAGAATTTTAGATCATTCTAAAATTTAAATTCATTCATTGGCACAAAAATTATTGTGACACTTAACTAGTACAATGTAAGATATGCCATGAAAAGATGAACATGAAATTTGAAATATAGTGATGAATCAGTTATCAAGATGCTAATACCATGAAAATGCATGATATTCATTTATCTCACAGTGGTTTATGTTATATTATTATGATAAACACTTATGAAAACTAACATTTTTTATCACTTACGTTTCTCAGATAAGAGTTCCTTATTAACTATGCGATTGAAGGCAGCAATTGAAGTCTGGTCATCAGGGTGATGAAATAGAATCAGGAATGGTAAACCCTCTTCTGTCAATTCCTCAGCATTCTCAAAAGTTATTTCACGAACTATAGGCACACAGAGGGCTTGTGCCCATGCCATCAGTTCATCTACTGAGGTCACATCTCCTTGGAATGTGTCTTCCTTCTCACCAGAAGATAGTGGGGGTCGGAAGGTTATGATTGGCATTTTAGGAGGATGCAAACGTGCGAAAGGCTCCCTGTGAATCAGAGATTAACATATTAAGATAATACTTTTCTATTGATTTACAAACCAAGCACCTGAATGCATTAAACTTTCTAAGTAACAGTAGGATATTAAGCTCTATTATATCATACTTGATGGAATGATTACAGATGAAGATAAAAAAATGTGATGGAAACATTAGAAATCTCATTCACGATAAACTTTTTTTCACCAAATAAAATGGAAAATTACCATTGATTTTCAAATTATACTAAAAGGACAATCATGGTATACCTGCTTTAGGATGAAATATATAATACAAGGTAAGATTAATAATGAAAGTTATTAAAAAGCTAGGATATAAATACCTATCTATTCCATTAAAATATTTACATTAAATTAACTTTCAAGGTTCTGTATATCCATCAAGTTCAATATTTATTGGGTTCTTTACATATAAGATAATACCATTTACTCCTAGAACAGGATATGCGATATATAATATCATTACTCAATCAATTACAGGATGCATTCCAAAAGTAATGTGATTGAACTTCAAGATTCAAAGAAAAATGGAATCTATAATCAAGTATCATTATTATTCCATTGCCATTTTCTCTGTGACACAGGTGGCACACACAGGTTTACAATAACTGACATCCTGCCACTTCTACAGCTTGCTGCACATGGACTGATTTGAAACAAAGCTGAGAGTCTCATACAGCTTTTCCAAGTAGTCAGATCCTACTCCAACAAATAGCAGCAGGAAGTTCAAGTGCATTACTTTCAGAAGGCATCACGTACATCTCTACAATTGCATTACTTTAATTGAACTATAAATGAAAATGGTTCTAACAGATAAGGAAATTTATTCTTTTCATAAGAAGTAAAAGAACCATTATAAACATAGAAACCACTATGCATTCTCCTATAATGCTAGTACCCTATAGGGACACAAGATATTTCTTTCGGACTCACCCAACACCAACAAAAAACAGGCAGTCATCCTTAAGATTTGTAGCTGCTCTTCGAAAAACATTGTACTCCTTTCCTTCTTTATCATCAAAATATCCTATGACCACCCTCTTCTTGGGCTACATTAAAGACAAAATAAAAATTATGATTTTGTTATTTACAAAAATATACAACTATTATTACAAATTACACAGAAACTAATCTTGAATGGTACTAGCCAAAATAATTTCCTCATTGATCTTTCACACTCTCATAAAAAGACATTTCTTTATACTAAACAACCTGACCAAAGAAATATATAAGTATTCTTATTCTCATTCATTATAAGTAGTCCATCTTTGAAGCAATTAACTCTCAATTTTTTATAAATATTTTCATAAATTACCTATATTTAAAGATGTCTCATTTGAAATAAACTTTTTACACTAATTATCTAACAATTAGATCCCTCAAAAAACCCATTGGATCAATAATTCCAGCTCACAAAGAAGCCTAACATGTTCTGCATCTTAAAGAATCTTACCATTTCCATATTATAAAAGGATTATATTCAAGCCATATAAGTGAATATGCAGCCCCTCCTTCATTTTTATAATCTACTACATGTGCAATCTCAAGTGAGGAGCACACATTTGATCTCATTGAAAGTGATTTAGAGTTACAATTCTAAATCAAAAATAACTCTTATACAAAAAATCTGACAGATGGTACAACCATATTATAACTAATAATTCTTCACCAAAGGACAAACAATTAGACACAGCAATCATAAATACCAGGATAGATACTATAGATTCAGGAATTTCCGAATTAATATCCAGAGAGAGAAGTCAAATTATTTTTATGGGGGATCTGATATTTCGCAGTGAATATTTAAATACAACTCTGAGTTTACCAATTGCATAAACAGCAGAGCAGTGAAAACCATGTACATAAAATTAATTTCATCATAGAAGGAAATTAAATCACTTAAAAAATATTCATTACGTTTTCTGTGAGTTGAGGGTCATCAGAAGAGGCAAGTTCTTTTACTGGGTCAATCAACTGCTTTTGTACAAAAGATAGTATTGCTTCAGCTGATCTTTGACCCCTGTACTCTTTCTTTGCAGGCAGGCCATTCCTTATGACCTTAAGTGTAGGGTACTTGCTTATGTGAAACCTACTTGCAAGTCCACCTGTAAGTGATAAATTAAGAAGAGAAAATAAATTAGCAGTGTAAACATGAAATATATAGAACGCTTAAAAATGTGCAGTCTTTATTATCAAATATAATAATTTTAAATTAACCTACACCTTACCATTCAGTAAATTAAGAATGGAATTATTAATAAAGAATTATACCTAAAATCTAAAAATCATTCCAATTTCAGTCATAAGTATGTCAATCAATTATTTATTACATAAATCTAATAAATTAGTTCTTAACTATATAAATACTATACTACTATAGACTAAATAACATTTAAGTAACTACAGTGATCGTTTCACTCTCAGAGGTAATTTGACCAAAGGAAATAGTAAATAAACAGAAAATATTCTTAATTTTTTTGATTAAAAGAATTAATTTGAAAACAACTGCAAAATCATCTTGGGATGAAATATTGATCAGCAACATTTTCAGAGACTTTGGAGGACATTCTTGCATCTTAATTTGAGTTTACAGAAAATGTGGGACAAACAAACAGAAAGTGGGCCACTTTCGATTAAGTGGGCCAAAGGACACTTTCATTTGAAACATGCAAGAATTTGTGATTTTTCAGATGAAATACTTTGAATAGTCATAAAACATAGGATGAAAAGAAACTTAATAACAGAAATGGTTCTAATCAGAATCCTTTGATAAAATATTTTCAGAACTTTAAGGATTCGGGCAATGCACACAGATTTCACTTTCTTCAATTGAATAATTTTACACAAATTTAGCAGAATGTGTTATATTGGACCAGAATAATCAAAAAAGAAGATTTTGATTAAACTTACTAATCTAAAAATACATAGATTACTAGTATATCCTAATTTCATGTTCAGATAAATAAGATAAACTTGAACTTTATCTGTTTAAAACAAAATGCAACACTTAAGATACCAAGTTTTAAGAAATTTAATAATTTTGAAAGCAATGTCAACTTAGTCTGGATAAACTTTGACCCATTTTTATCTTTCCAAGAGATAAATCAACTTACCCTCCCTATCACAGTCAACCTTTCCTAAAATAACTCGTCCAGGCTGCGGGAATTCTGCTGAAACTTTGTCTGCTGCTTCATCAAATATTGGAGCCAGGAGATTACTAAAGCGGCACCAATCGGCATAAAAGTTGATCATCACTAACTCGTTGGATGCTAAAATATTGAAGCAAAAAATATATAAGTGAATGAACGATCGGCTTACACACAAAAAGTGCCTGAAATCTTTCTTTTGGTATTTAATGCTGAAAATTATTCTTTAAATCAATCTTGAAATAACATTTATGAAAGTGCAAGGTAAAGGGGCCAAAGGAAACTTGCAAGAGGAAATGACCAGATATTGGGAGATTCAAGTATAAGTTCAAATCTTGTCAGACTTTTCTCATTTCTGTTAAAACCAAGAAATGAATAAGTATACATTCAAAATATATTAATGGCCTTGTTAGTCTCCATCAGATTGGCTCACTTATATTTACTGATCTAATAAACATATAATTCCCAATATATTCCTTTAACATTCCTGCAGGATATAATGCAACCTAATCAAGTCTTAGGTAACTCTCATGTAGAATTCAAGTTAGAAAAACTTGGAAAACCAATTTTTTGCGATCATTATAACTTAATGTTTAAATGCAATGAATTGAATGAAGAAATTGTAATTCTAAAATCTAAAAACGATGTTGAGATTATAGTTCAGTTTCCATCACCCTGACAGTTAAAATGAATTACAATATATATCTAAGGTAGTTACTAACTATCACCTAAAAAGTATGTGAAGGTTTTTTTAAATCTAACAATGTTAGGAGAGATTTACTGATAAATTATGTTGCCACTACATTATAATTTTTCTTTGAATATTATAAGACAATGCAATAATCTTCAGCACCATATATAACTTGATAAAGAAAACTGTAAAAGTATGTTAATTCAAACAAAATTCCATAATTGACATTTTTTTCTATATTATAACAAAAGCAAAATTAAAGACATAGTCCAAAGATTGCCCTGCAGTTCAAACCTGATATTAAATATCCCAGGGTTAATTATTAATGCCGGTAAATTAACTACATTTTTTAAAATAATTTATAAAACAATTAATTGGTATGCAATTATATAAATATTAGGGAATTTTAATAAGCTTTCTGTCTACTCTAAATTGTTTATAAGTATAAATAAGTAATAAATAAGTATAAATTGGAAATAAGTTCGCAAACAGCCGGCCAATATTCAATAATCCAAAATTCCTATAAGATAAAAGCGGAAACTTTCCCTTATATAGCTTTTCAATATCAATGAATCAATATGTTCTACTCACCAAGCATTGTGTCCATATTACTTTGGGTAAGCTGCACCGCCCCACTATCAGTCGGGTTGTAAAACGTGTAGGATACCTAATTAGGAAATGAGGAAGAGGGGTGATATCAGTATCACATTGAATGCTGATAACAATATTTTTTCTCGTTTGTGCGAAACCAGTTGGGACCCACAGGAAATGAATTTTACACACAGAAAACCTTTACACTATTCGCTACGCTTCTATAACTTATAAATTAAGGATAAATATACTAAATATACCCAATAAATAACACTAAACACATTCACAAAGGTAAACGGTATGTAAGCAATAATGTTCGACTTATTTTATAAAAATAAATTTTACGCGAAATAACGTGATTAATGTATGCATTATAAACATATAAGTCGTTATAGAGATAAGTGTACAAGTCACGGAACAAAACCAAAATTTTCATCCCTCACAAGACCGCTATCATAACGCCGACTTAGAGTTTCGCGAACACAAATTCTAATCTTTCTAAATGAAATCATCACAAATAAAAATAGTTACCTAAAACCTGATTCACCCATATTATACACAAACACCGATACAAAAATAGATTTACCTTCGTGGCAGTTTGTCCTTCATTCGAGCTAATGAATGGAGCATAAAATCACGCCTACCTGCTTTCACCAATCAGTGCTATTTTAACGACATTAAAACGCAGGAGTACTCACCAGAATGAAGAGTAAACATGTTATCCTGAAATCCCTACTTTCCCAGGAAAAATACATGATCATTCTTCGATCACTACTCGGCAACAGACAAGCGCCAGAATTCACCGACAAGTTGCTTTCCGGAACAGTTAGACTGCTCTCGAAAGCGGACGTAACGTAACGTTGATCGAAATCGAAGGCTATCGCGACGTTAACATTTCGGCAAAGGAACAGTGACAGTGGAACGAAGTAAACGAAGGAGCGGAAAGAGAAAGCTATCGAGGTTTTCGATAGGTCGATGTTCAAGGTGTTTGTTTACATTTTGAATATGAAGGTTTTATGATCAACCTCTGTTTACGAAGAAAATACGCGTAACGAGGTCGGTTGAGTGTGATATGTAGTTGGGTCCTCTATATTTCATCTTTTAATCAATGTACATTGCATCAGACATTCAGAATATGATTTTCAGTTTTACTCGATACATTATTATGTTGTGAGCTTTTCATTTATTCATATACTCTCTCCACCATCATTCCCACCCACGGATTATCGAATATTATTTTCCTGTATTCATCGATAATATATCAGAATAATGTGGCATGATTAATTGCAAAATTCTGAGTCTGATCACTTTTATCATAACAAGCAAGTAATTTCAGTTTAAGATAGCTAGCATAATTTCAGTTTAAGATAGCTTCATATGACTAGATATCGTCTGCCCAGGAAAACTAACGGACAAAAGTATGTAGCATAATTACTTAGGGAGTGGAATAAATTTAATGCCCTTCTATAATTCATTTCAAAGATTATAGTCTGGTAACAATGTCAACGATCTGAAAAACACTGTTAGTCAGTTACCAGTTTATAACTCATCTTATTCAACTATATAAGGCCCTTAAGGTGTGGTCTCTAACTTCCAGCCTTAGAAGACTCGCATAACTTTGTTGATGTCACTGATGCTACATTCAATGAAGGAATGAAAAAAATGTTGCTGATTCTGGCTCAGTGTCACCTCAGTAAGAAACTCAAAGTATTTTTTCTTTAAATTCATCCACTTGGCATTATAATATTTTGAAAAAAGAGTTGGGAAATAGAGATAAAAATTATTCTGTGAAGACAACTATGAAACTAGCAAAGATTTCCCTGAACTAATCAATTTCAATCCAATGCTAAGAGCATAATACTTACGAACCCAAACAAAAAGTTTCTTGCATCCTGTGATTTTAGATAGTCTTTAAGAAGAACTTTCATCACTATCACAGATTTTAACTGACTATTCTAAAATTATGGTAAGTTACTTGTAGTTACTATACAGATCTTCATTAATAAAAAAATTCCATGGGATATTTGAGACATGCAAAATCTAAACATAACATAATCTTTACAATCTTCGACTGATTATATTCTCCATTAAACATTCAATCTTAATAAAAGCTATCTATATCTAGCTATCATTTCCTTAAAATAAGCAAAAATATCAGAGATTATGCAATATATCCTAAAATTCCTTAAACGCCCGTACATCGACGGAGAGGTTAATGCTCATAGTTTAACCCAAACATATAAGTTATCACAGAAATTATCGGGTGCCTTGGAATTTGAAACTTCCATACAATCCAAATTTTGAGGTTTCGGGACCCTTCTGCACATTTAGGAATCGATCGCCACAACGAAACAATTGCTATACGAAAGCACATGTTGCGTACTATTTAGACATTTGGAAATGACTTTTCCCGAAGTTGATAAACACAGGCTTTGATGATGGATGTCGACGATGAATGGATGATAGACGAAGGTATTTGATATTTTTAGTTGTTACTTTAATGAATTTAAAGATTAGTGCCGATCTCCGGGAGCTACGTCTTAAATTCTTAACTGTTCCGAAGGATCAGTTATCTCTTGGACTGTCGCTCACAATGACTTCGATGTAGTTTTATAAGTATTTTCCTGTGGGTGTTCATTCGAAAATTTGACTTAATCATTAAAAATTCTTCAAATATTTTTGAACTTATACTTCGCCCTATCATTTTGCCTCTACGCAAGCTGAAGTTATATAATAAAAACACTAATATAAATCTGATACGGACAAGCTCAGCTTAGCGGAATAGAGCTACAATTTAATATTGTGTTGAATAAAATATCATTAAATTATTTTATAACTAATTAAATAATGTATATAAGTACTCGTACACTTCGTAACATCCAGACACAATATGGGAGGAAGCTACAAAGAGTTTCATTTTCTTTAACTGTTAACTGTAACTCTGAAAACTCCGAAAAATGCCTGGTGGCTTTTGAGGAGAAACAGGTCGCACATAAATTTCGATAGTGTTGAAGCGTACTGTTTTTTTTTATTTTATAACTTCAGTATGTCCTTGCATGAAGCTCGTCCGGAGATAAAATTAACTCTATAAAAGCATTGGTGAAGTTTAATAAATGTAAATTATTTTCATATAGAATAATTAGGAATTAATTTTTTACGTTCGACTAATTCAAATTAGTAATAATTATCGTGAAAAATCATACGCTCAGGTCGTCATTTATTCACTCTTAACTGCTGCATAGTGTTGTTCAATATTTCATAATACAAAAAATCATAATTGATTCGAGAATACAGCATCAAGCTCTCACAGTAGAGTTGTATATTATGAACTGATAAAGCGTAAATTTTATTATTTTATTTGTATTGTAGCGATATTTTTAAAAGGGTAAGAGTATAATAGTATGACAGAGGCTATCTTTTAGATTAGGGATCAGTAAAGTATATTCTTTTTCGGAATATTTAAAATAATATATGTGGTTAATGGATTAGAAGAAGATTTAGATTTACCAGGGAGTGCTCCAAGATCAGTTGACACTGGAACTGGTGAAGATGATGCAGAAAGTGAAGAAGAGGGTGGACCGTTTACATATGATGTCGCCCTTCCCTGTAGACATTCGGTAGGTTATTATATTACATTGGAGGTAAAGAGCTCTCTAAATATAAATGCAACCACTTAACACTCATAAAATCTTCCAGTATCTGGGGAATAACCTCCAGGAAGCTCGTGGGCACGTATTAATGGACTTAGAAGCAGGAGAAGGGCCAGTCCAAGATAATGATTCTTTTACACCATGCACCAGTTCTTCACAGAATAGAGCCAAGGGGCAAATATGTCAAATTCCCCTTCTACCTAAAAACTCTGGAGTGTCAATGGCATTGGTGCCTGGGCAAACACTTCCTTTGACTCTCTTCCATCCTCAAGCAGTTTCAATGCTGCGACTTGCTCTCAGCCGTGGTCGGACTTTTGGAATTGTGGCCAGCAGGTAATGACTTCTGTTGAGTTTCGTCAGTGAAATAAAAAACAAAAGTATTTTAAATCTTTGAATTCTAATTCAACAACTTACAATCAAGAAAGATGAGTTAAAGTTATTTTTGGTGCCTATTATTTTAATTCAAAATTTTTGTATGATATGCTTATGGATGTAAACTATGGTTACTGCAATGATGGGCTAAGTTCACAATTATCAAAAATCACAACTGACTCAGTCACACTATATTTATGCATAGTTAAGGCTTATTTGTATTCATTGTTAATTGCCAGAATAAAGGAATAAGATATCCTAGGATTTAATGGACATGAAAAAGTTTGGGCTGAAGTCCCGATCCCATCAGACTTTTTTCATGTTAGTTAAATTTTTGAATTTATTCTGCCCGTATGAGCTATTCATGCAAAGGATAGGACTACATATGATATATTTGTAAATTGGGACATAAATTACTATTATCTTAGCTTGTTAATGGGTGTGTGAAGAAACATTTTTAACCCAAAGTTAATATTATTTTTTAATCAGTAAGAAAATTTAGCTGTAGAAAATAATTAATCAAGCTGGCAACTGAACATTTGTTACATGAATGAATTTTTAGGAATGAGTCTGAAGATGAAGACGAAGAGAGGAACACAGTGTTTTTGCCTACACGTAGAAACAGGACTAGAAATATCCTAAGGCAATTTGCCAATGATTACCACCCTCTATGGGATGTTGGGACTACTGCAGAAATCTTCGAATTCCAAGAAGAAGATGATGGCTCATTAATGTCTCAAGATGATGATAGAAGTGTCTTAGGATTCACTTTGAAAGCAAAAGGGAGCCAAAGATTTCGTCTTCTTGAAATAGACCAACAAATTGATGGGTAAGTAAATGTTGAAAACATTTAAAAACATAGACATTTGGAAATGACTTCCATCAATTGACATTCATAAGCAATTGGTGATGACTTTTCATTAATCATCAATAATTTTCTCATCTAATTTCAGTAACCATTTAGCAAAGGTACAGATCCTGCCTGAAATTATCCTACCACATCCTTTGCATGAGTGTCGTATCACTTGCCTAGACCATCTAAGGAGTGAATCATCAACTCCTGTGAAGCAAGAGGCTGGAGGGTTGGTGTACAGAAAGCCAATACCAAGTTCCTCACTAAATTTGGAAAGGGCCATATGTTCATTGATAACGGAAAGACGTAGAGGTGATGACACCATAGCATGGGATAAAATCTGCGAAATAAAAAAGGTGATACAAGAAGAGAAGCCACAGAAAAGACTTCAGCCTACTAAAGAGCCAGGGATTAAGAAAAATGATAGTCAACTGGGTGAATGTAGGGATGAACCAGGGAAAAAGCTAAGGCAGGAAATGGAAAGTGATAGTTCTATTTCATCAGGGAAAGAGGTTGATAGAGTAAAAGAGGAATCAGGTGTTGGGACAGATGATGATAGTTTTGTAAATACAGGCAAGTCAGATGGTAATAAGGAATCTGAGATTGTGATAAGTGAGAAGTCAAGGACCAAAACAGAACACGACAGGAGTGCAGGGTTTGCCAAAGGTAAGGATGATGGTGGAAGCCCACCTAAATCCAAGCCATTGACCTCCATGCTGGAAAACAAGAAGCAGCCTTATGCAAGGTGGTGCCGCAAGCTGGATGCAGCAGTTACTGCATGGCCTGATTGGCTGTATAACTTATATGACGCATCTGTCCTCGTCAGTAGAATGCATCAGGAGTTCAAGGCATTACATCTCAGCAAAAAGAGGAAAAAGTCAGTATTTTCAAAATGGTCACTGGGCTCAAAGTCATCAGAGAAAAAAGTAGATCGCACATTTCCTTGGCTACCAGATGATCCAGTAGAGCTGTCTTTTTGGGTGGCTCAGAATCTTCCTCTAGATGATAAGCAAAGAGTCAAACTCCTTCGTATGAATTCAGCAATCCAGAGGTTACGTTGGGAATTAGGAGCATTGGAAAAGGTATTTCATTATTTTTTAATCATATATAAGTTTATGAAGTTTGCAAAAATAAAGAAGGAAGAAATGGCCTTTAAATCTTATGGCCATAGTATCTTATTGGAGACCTTAGATTTTAAAGATTGAAAATTAATCCAAAGATTATGGATTAGAATTTAGTTGTTGCTGAGATTTTAGTTCCTGAAGTTTTTAAAAACGCATGCAGGATGTTTTAATTGGATAATTTACCATTTAAATCTCTTCTCATAATTTCCAGTGTCATAGACTGTCCTGTAGCAATTGTGGAGGGAAGATAGCCGATCAGCGTCATGTATTCTGTATGTCAGTTGCTGGCCCTCAAGGAACTTATGTTAATCCTGGTGGTTATGTGCATGAAGCACTCACATTATCCAAAGTAAGAGGTTTGAATGTTGTCACTTATCCTCCATCAACAGAACACTCTTGGTTCCCTGGGTAAGTTTACCGTTATAGGAGCTATAAATAGGTATAATATTTTTATGATATAATTTAAAAATTTAATGAAAATAATTTTCTTCTCCATCATATTGGAATATTGAAAATTAGATGAAATTTTTTTATGATAAATTTTTCTGTTATCCTCAGGTATGCTTGGAGTATTGTTGAATGTTCACGTTGCGCTCAGCACATGGGATGGTTATTCACTGTCGCATCAAGTGATGATGAGCACCTTAAGCCACACAGGTTTTGGGGTCTTTGTAGAAAATCTCTGGTCACTGGTCATACAAGGATGACTGAGGAAGATACACTATAAATAAGCAGTAAAAACACATCTTGTTTCAACACTTTACTTATTGTTGATGTTTTGGCCTATCTTCATGTTGAGTAGAAAATTTCTTGTATTAAAATATACTACCATATCCTATTCTTGGAGTTATCAAGTGAACAAGTATATTTTAGTACAAATCTATAAAGCTTTTTGTGTGATCTTAATCAATAAGAAACCTTTATATTTCAGAGCAATTTGAATAATTAACTTGATCCAATTTCTTAGCTGAAATAGCTCAATGTATCAAGAAGTTTACTTGCAGAAGTATCATAAATCTTTAGCAGTATCTAATATCTATAATTTATTTGCATAGGAGTTCTTATCGCATCATCTCATTTGATTAGTTGAGTAACGTTCTTAGTGTTTCTAGGAATTGCAAAGCATTTGATTTCAGTATAGTTCTATGTAAATATGGAAATGAATGATCAATATAACAGCAAATTGAAGTATGCAGTTTTGAGATAACTTCACCAATAACTCAAAACAATTAACAGTTTCAGAAACATGCCCTTATTTGACTTTCCTGTAAGTTCTTGGTATGTGACCGCTTATTCATAGAGATGGTTACCATGTCTAAGATATATTTATTTTTAAAAAACTAAATCTTCATTCATTTGTATTTTAATTGAGATCAAAATTTTTCCCATTGTTCTTATGGATTAATACTTAAAAATTACCATTACATTGTGCATTAACGTTAAAAATTCGAATTGGTTTATTAAATTGAGTGGGTTAATGAAGCTCAACCATTTATTTTAGAAGGATATTGAATTTGGATTTCATAATATTTTCTGGAGAATGTTTTTTAACTTACCTGTTGAATTAGGTAATGGATGCCAGAAATTGTAAAATGAACTTCTACTAGACAAAAAATTTCACCTTAAACATATGGAAAACTAATTTTGTTAATTTTTGATTTAATACACAATTGTTTCATTGTACTTTAGTATTGAATATTAGAATTGCAATCAGACATTTTTGTTTACAGACACTTGGTATTTCCAAATATATATGTTGTTTGCAAAGAAGAGTTTGATCAATATCAAATAAAATTTCAACCATTGTATTTCCTAGCTTTCTAATTCTAGGAGTCTTGGATATATATTTAATAATAATAATAGATAACATTAATTAGAAACAATTTTTTTTCAAAGTGTGGCATATTGATATTGTCAAGTTAAAGGAAGTTTTTTTTGCTTGCTTTTATAGAAAAAAGTTAAATTTTGATTTTGCTGACTATTTTTACCAGCTTTATTTTCCTCATGAGTTATATGACTATGTAAATTGCTTATTATAGGAGAGGCAGCTAAAGATGAATTCAGAGTAAGCAAGCCAGAGTTTTAAGAAGACATTTTGTGAATGGAAAGTTATTTATTATAACTTGGAATTTGTTTACATCATCCCAGTATAAGAAATGCATATTTAAATATTAATTTTAAGTTTATGATGTATATTTGCAGTCTTAAATATGCATTGTGATGGAATTATTTCAGATAATTGCTTTCAGGCTAACTAAAAATAACATAAACTCCATCAAAATCCCTCCTAATTTTTCTATCATTAAAAGATAAAAGGATCTGTAAACATTTCTTAGCTCAATGAAAGACTTTCTGAAAGATTTAACACTTTCCTATAGTAAGCTTCAAATAAAGTTTACTAGGGTTTTTTCACCAGGTTAAGTCATCTGCAGCTTTCAACATTACACCTACAGATTACCTGACCTAATGGATTCATCATTCATTTCTTAGCTCAACTTCATAGTATTTCTGTAGGAGTAATGAGAATTTGATAGCTTAGTTAAGCTCATTTTTCTTTTCCATCTGGAGATGTGGTCATGATTATTTTACAATTTTGGCCTACCTAATGGTGATAACTTTAATTTATGGGAAGTATTGGATTGAAATTACTAATGAGAGAAGTATTTTTTCACATTTTTAATGCCAGGCATGTGAATTTATTCTTTAAGGAATTGAACCCAAGAAGTGAAATCGTAGACTGATCCCCTAGCCTTATACATTTGATTGATTTATGTTAAAAACTTGTGATATGTACTCCAATGCTCAATTATTGCACTAGAATTGGTAAAAGTTAATTATGATGTTGGTTTTAGGCAAATATAAACATCAGTTTGTCCCATAAACATTTGTTAATTTATGACTGAGTTTAAAATTGTTGTGAAAAAAGATAGCTAAATTTGTAGTTTATTTTGTTTCTTATTGAAGCTGATATTTTAAAATTGCATTGTCCTTAACATAGACTAAGAGGAATTTATTTTTTATCAACTTAAAGTGTATCTGGAGTTGAAATTGATCACAGAGATGTAGCTCTTCAGTGCAGTCATAACAGGAGTCCTGCTTTATTTTGTGAAATACTTATGGAGTGTGATATGAATGTTTACTTTTATGATGTGAATGTTATATTTTTCTTGTGAAGTGGCAAAATTTTTAGGACTGACAATCAGGCTCACTTTTTTGTGGAAAATAATTTTAACTGCTGATTTGAAATATATACAAATAGTTGAGTAAATATCTATATATTTATACTTCTCATATTTTTGGAATATCAGGTCTTAGGTTTTATAATTGTCTATTAATGATGTGATGCTGGATATTTTAAGCAAACTTCAACCAAATTGAATGTATTCCTTTCTCATCTATTCTCTCCTTAACTTTATCATTAGTAAGGAAAATGGAAAATTTTAATTCAAAAGAAATGTCTGTAAAGTGAGCCTCTGTAGAGGTAATTTTAGTCCATATTTTGTCTCAATAATTAAGTAAAAATATATGATTTCATCCCAGAAAATGTTTCAACATATATTTTAATAATGTAAACCTCTAATTCTCAGGATTTCCCTGACAAATTTGCAGCCAAGTGCTCCTGGGTATTGTAGGATGTACTGTCCATGATCTGATAATTGTCAATAGCTTTGCACAAATTATGACTAGCTTCAATTAAACTGTGCTGTAAAGAGATAGTTGAGGGCTTTTGTATATTTATGTATATGATATTCTTGAAAAATATCTTAATGTATTTCCTTTTAATACATAGATGGATTTAAAAGAAAATTATAAGATATTTCAATCACTAATTAGCTATGTTTGATTCCCTATTATACTGCAGTAAAACATTTTTCTTCCGTCTTCGATCTAGTCCTTCATAATTCTGGATATTGTTCTCAATATATGAGCTCAAAGAGATCGGCAGGTGATGGGCAAGTTTGAATGAATAATCTGCA
This sequence comes from Pantala flavescens, assembly GCA_020796165.1. NCBI lineage: Eukaryota > Metazoa > Arthropoda > Insecta > Odonata > Libellulidae > Pantala > Pantala flavescens. The sequence goes on from CM036888.1 coordinate 5,521,128, forward strand.
TAAGAAAGTCTCAATCTTCAAAACAGGTTCCTTTTTAGATATGTGAAAGAATATTTCTACCAGAATGCCCTTTTCATCTGCCCACATCCAGCCTTTAGTGCAACATACTTGTAAGAAATGTCATCAATCATTTAAGATGCTCAAATTAGAAATCTGAATTTCTTGAAGAAAATGACATTTCCTACCTTTCTCAGGTGCTTGTGGGTTAATATAAGAATTACATCTTTCTTCTTATCCATAGCTCAAAACTAATACAATCGGTATAGACCAAAATTGTATCTCTTAGTATTAATTACATTCTTAATTTCATATTTAAATAGTATATCTGAGAATTAAGGAATTACCTCTTTCGGTTTAAAAAATTAGTGAAGATTCAATAATTTTTTTCTGGGGATAAAAATGCTCACTTTTTTGATTCAATTCATAGATTATTTTCATACCAAGAAATATTACTGCATCATTATTTGATTGCAAGAAGTCATTGCATGGGCAGAATAAAATGGTAATAGCAGTTACTTTCATCCTTACACAATTTTCCAATGGAATTTTTAAACACACTGATTACTAAGATTTTTAGATACCAAAAATCTTCAGTAATAAACCAAAAGATTTAAAACATGTAAGGATTTTCATTCGCAGGTAATATTTTAGAAGAACATATCATTAAGAGCAATTACTCAAGTTCTACAGAAAGTGAAAAATATTAATTTATGAATCAATCATACATAATTCTATTAAAGATAAAAAACCTGAATCAGAGGATGAGGTTATCTAAACAGAAAATTAAGAAGATAGTCTGCATATATCCAAAGATAGTGAAAAAATTACTAACAAAATGAAAACCAAATAATTTGTGCAGTAATAAACAAAATTATATTGAAAACAGCAAAATATTTACAAAAATAATAACTGAAAGTAAGTATCTTAAATAGTTGAAAGCATAGCTGTTTCATCAATTAAAACATTTCAGCTGATTAGAATTGCATTTAAATCAATAAAATAATTAAATTCCATCTTTGTATTTGCAGAAAGGTTATTTGGAATAGTTCACTGGATTTGACAAACTGAACAATAACACTTCACACACTCAAAGAAATATTAAAAAATATATAAATTACACAATATAAGACATTTCTAAAGGGTAGATACCACAGGTGGTATAGAATCTGAAGGTTGACAATAATGCTTTTTAGTAACACAGGTTAAACCTAAACACCAAATACCCACATTTTTAAATATCCCAATAGAATATCAGGAAATTAAGGGTGAAATTGAATTTGGTGAATTTAAGGAAAACAACTGAAAGATTGCCGACAACTGCTTCTAATCTTTACTTCTCCAATGCCCAATGTACCTCTTTCTGTTACTGTTCAACTAATCATCTCACAAGCCTATCACATTCACTACTAGTATAAAAAGATTACTTATGCCCCTGACAAAATTCAATCCGGGCATTTTGTAATTAATTACTAAAAATATCTTTTGAAGGAGTATGCTGACCAGAGGGTTAAATGCACCATTTTTTCCACCACACGTATGTGGATAAAGACATTTGAAGAATGTTCCATTACTCCCATTTTGTTATACAATTGCTGATTAATAAAGTTGTCCAAGTTTGAGACAAACAAACTCAGAAGATTTAACTGGAGATCACCATTGCTTTAAACTGCCTCGGCCCATTATGTCACTTCAATTAAGCTTTATAAAAAGCTACCACTGTAGTATTTTGAGTATTAAACCAATTCCACATTACATTACTTCCATTGCACTGCCTTGGCTACTATTTCCATCAGCTCCAGCTGCAAAACCAACTATCACTTTCATAGATCCAACAGCTTCCGACATTTCTTCCCCATTTACCCCATCCAAAGTGTCTGTACCACCCATTGCTATTTCCTCTGGAACTAGTTCGCTGTCCGCACTTTCCTTAGAACTAGATTCTCCTTTAGATTCTGCATCATCCCAGTCGATCTTAAACCGAGTCACTCTAGGTTCAGAGGCTAGTATATTACGAGTAACCTAAAAAAAAAAAATACTTTATATAAGACAACCTGATAATAAGTTACAACACTTTGTAATGATGTATGCATTCTAGGACCCATGAGTTTTATTGGAGATGAAGCTCAGTTTATTCTATAATAACTCATTGTGTTGACATTTAATTGATCATACTTAAATATTGATCAAGTCATCTGGTCAATAAGTCTGCAACATTCAAAATGAGATTACGCATGTAGCAGATATGAGAATAACAGTTCAACACACAATAAAACTCCAACTGAGAAATGAACAATACGACTTCTACTGCATGGACTATGCAGCAAATACAAGATGAATAACCAAGAAATGGAAGATCTGAGATTCAACTTTTTATCCAACCATCTTCAAAACTTTGCCTTATGATATTTTCCTAGCTTAAATTTTGGATGGAAAAAAAGCTACTAAGGACACTGGAAAGTTAAAATATCCTCTTTTTAAATAGAAAAAATTATCAATACATGGAAGAAAGGATTATTGAAACAATTCATAAAAATTTACCAATCAAGAAAAAGAAAATATATAAACTTAAAAGTAAACAAAAAACATTACTTTTAAAGGCAATTGTATAGAGAGCCATAAATTAACATTTACTTCATTATAACTAAATATTAATCAACTATCATAGATTGAATCATTAATTTATTATTTAAATGGAAATCTTCTCATTACCTATTAAAAATAAAATTAAATAATAAAATCTTGAGTTACTTGCATAGTTGGTCAAACAACACAGTGGACCAGTATTCTTTTGCACTATCAATTACAATACTTAAAATTTAATTACTTAAAATAATTTCCATGAAGCAAACTATAGAATTAAAAATACATTGATACTATTACAAAATAAGAAGATAAAATTCAATTTTAGAAAAATTATTCAATTAGTACTGCATTTAAAATTATTAGTAAAGGTAAAAACATGTTTAGTGAACAGAAATATTAATTCATATTACTTTTCATATAAATTACAATGAAGAGAGAGAAGAAATCATAGGTATATAAGAAAAGAAAAACTGAGCAGAAAAAAATGAGGGGAAACACAGGCTATAATACGGATTTTTAGGATAACAATAAAATAGGAAAACCAAATACTCTCAAATACTCAAGAGTAGAGAAGGCTTATTTGCCAAAATTTAATCCAAAAACTGACACTTACTTTAGTGAAGTCTGGATGAGGAGGTGGGTTTTCCCTTAGTTCTGGATCCGCATACTCATTGTTAATAAAGTATCCAACTCGTACAAATTCACGCTTACGATAAGAACATGTTAAGAGCACAACAGTTACTCCAAGTGCATCACCTTCTGGTATACGACGAACATCAGGAGGATCAGCCTAAGAAATATTTTAAGAATAAGTTAGTAATTCATTATTACATTTTAGCAGGATAAAGAAAATTTGATTGAATATAACCGACATGCAAATTCATGAAGTTTTATTTTAGGGCTTCACTTCACTATTCAGATATATTCAGGTGCAACTTTTACATAACATATCAAGATGTAGTAAGTGAATTTGATTTTACTTAATATCTTGGGTAATTACAAGACATTTCAGCATATCTTTTCTAACATCATCTCTATCATCTTAAAAAAGTGAAAACTATTATTTTGAATTTTAAAATAACATTTCTAAGAACTGAAAATTATGTAAATTAAACAAATTTTACCTGAAATACAAACATATGCCTTCCCTCAGCAACTGGACCAACATAAACTGTATCTAAAACTTGATCATAATCTTCACTTTCTGCCGATCCAACATATATCATTTTCCACTCCAAGTCTAAAATCATAATAATAAATGTTATGATAGAAGAACTAACAATTTAAAAGATGCAACTCAAAAGATCAAACTATTATAGGAAAGAATAAATTCGAAAAGAATAGCCACACAGCTAATTATAAACAGATTTTGTTTCACCAGATAAAGAGAAAGTAGTAAAATATTAATTATACCAAATATAAAATCCTTATAGTTAAATACATATTCATACAGATTTACTTTAAGAAAATTCAAATGATAATAAAATCAATTTAAAACTGCAATTACATTTTCCTATTCCATTTAAAGATAATAATTACGTATAATATATATATATAAATTTCTAATAGAAAAGCGTAACAAAATATATACATATATATATACATCCAATAAACCGACAGCCGATATGGTAAAAATGGAAGTCTAAGTTTATGATACAAATATTTCGGTCTCGATTATATTATTTTCTCATTTGATTATTCACAGTTGTTTATTCAAATTCATTACGAAATTTAGATAACAGTTAACGGCCGAGAATGTAATAATAATTTGATGAGAGACGCGATTTCATAAAGCCATACGTGCCTTACAAACTTAGGTCTAAGAAAGGAAATTAATGAGATGCTTTAACTAAGAAATGAAAGAGATGTCATCGATATGATAAACTTTTGGATAATGGTAATGTAATAATCTACGGCAACTCCTATATTCGTGTTCACTCTCAAATATGATACAACCTAGGAAGTAGTGACTGCCTCCTTATTACCTATCGTAGGTTATTCAATCTAGTTATTCATCGATAGTGTAGGATAAGTATCTATTATCATTCGTTTATTCATCTAAAACATAGTAAGCTAACGGCATTACAATGAATATTGGCAGACCTTTTTTCAAACGTAAAATTGACGATAGCAATATTTAAGTCATAGTAAAACAGTTATTTAGTTAATATTTATCAAAAAATACTCATAAATACCATGCATTTTAATGACTAAGATATAACTTTGATGTCTACTAGGTAATACGAAGTAATATTTTTAAAGTAAAAAATTCAGATTTAAGCGAAAATATACAGCTATTTGTTATATTTTCAACTATTTAGTTTAGAGATATGTAATTTAAATGTGCCTCAGTTTTACCTTCCTTGAGATCTTCTATGCATTCAAAAGTTACTTCGAACTGGAATGGATTCAAAAACGGTGATGGGTTGTCGAACACCACTACATTGCACATGTGAACCTTAGCCATTTTGATGAGCTAAAAAACAAAATTCAAAAATTTCAATCGCTTCACAGTAACCTAAGATATTATTTCCTATGAAAACATTTACGAAAGCAATTAATAGTAGATTGAACATTATCATATGTTCTTATTAATCTCACCGATAAGCTTGTCAAATGGAAACCTTAAAAACAGCTAACGTGATGCCAACTATAATAAATTTCCAGTTAAGACAACCGAATGAATCAAGTTTTCGACTATCACAATGCTTCAGTGAAGTAGACAGCTACTTTTCCGCCGAAGACAAAACACACAAAGGCCCTCGTAGCAAGTTGGCGGGAATATGCTCCTCTACTACAACAAAATACCCTTATCTATATTGGTTGGCGTTGCAGTGTATGTGGGATATCTGTATCGAATTATAGTATTGGTTAAGACTCAGATGGCAAGTTTTAAGCAAGAAATATTTAACAAATCCCTTAATTTGGGATTTATTTTCCCTTTTTAAAATAATTCTAATTTTAAAATGAGTTATAAAAATTTGAGAAAGAAAAAGATACGTAAAGATTTTAGACGAACGAAATAATCGGTAATTCAAATAAAAGGCGGGCTTACAGAAGTTGAATAAAATACATGCCATAATTAAATAGTGATTAGCTTATTCTTTTTACGTCTTATCTTCCTGTTATGTATAAAACCTTATATTAATATAAAAGTCATAAGACAAAAATTTATCAATAGGTTATAATTTAAAGTGATTTTTAAAACATAATCTTCCTCATATTATGTGATATTCAAGTAAAAACGAGAATTATTGATTTATCTTCTTTTAGTTGATATGTGAAGTCAATTTCATCATAAAACAACTAAATAGATTGAGATCACTTCATAGGTCAATGAAATTTAAATAGTTAATGAAAAATCCTTTGAAAGGTAAAAATTACTATTTGATCAACATTTGGATTGGATCTCTTGAACTCATACTTACTGATTGTCGTTAAACATTTTATTTCATAGTTACCTCATTTGTGATGACTATTATCTTACAATCAATATCACTTTATGGTGCTTTTACATTTAATTTACCTACACATTGAAACATTTTTAAAACACTTGAATCAATAAGCAGAAATTGGTGTGTTTGGTAGCTTCAATTAATGAAAATGGACATTCATACACTACTAAAAATCAAATTATGTTGTCTAAATTTATTGTAGTAGTTTTTCTTAATGATTAGGAAATTTTATGTTCAATAGTGCCCTGCATTTTTGTGCCATGAAGTTAAATCTAAAATCGCTCACTACAATGTGTTTCGAATGATAACTGTTTCAATGTATAAAATGAAGACATACTTAGATTGAATGTTTCTAATCAACTTAAATTGTCTCAATAGGCACTTAAATTGATATTCCAAGATGAAATTATTGAATTAAATAAATTGAAGAGCTTTTCAAGCTTTCCTTATTATTATAACTTTTCTTGTCGAAAAACATTAGATGTTTTTTCCATGGAATTTAATCCAAAGTATTGAATTTAATTAACAAATTATTCAATAAATCAATAAAGTTGTAACATTGCATATTTATTAAAAAGGACAAATATAGCTGGTGAAATAATAGTTATCACACAACAAGCAAATATAAACTTGAACAAAGTTAAAAAATTAGCTAAGACTTGGTAAAGTTGATTCCTGAACAAATATATTTATTTCAGATAACAGAGCTTGACACCCTGATATATTTTTTATATTTAGCACTGGATAGTGAATGTTTTAATTGATCAATGAAAAAACCGAGTTCTCTACCCCACATGGGAATAAGTTTGAGAAACAATAATTGGATCAAAGTATATTTTCATATCTTTAATTCAACGTGTCACCAATATGGTGCCATTTATCACACCGCTTCACTGAGTGTACAGTTTCAAGTACAAAATGAACGAAATCATAAAATATATCATAATTACAATAGCATTGGAATCATCCATTATGTATCAACGTAACATTTTGTCCGTGAATGAGGGTCAGGGCTCACACGGATGTCTAAACATTTTGGGAATTTGATATCCCTAATAAAGGCTACACATGGGTAACCTATGAAGATGGAACAGAAAAAGAGGTAACAATCACTGGTTGCAATAAGAGGGAAATTTATAAAAGGCAAAGAAGACACTTTGATAATATTTGGTTTACAAATAACAGAGAAGACATTTAAAAAAACTCTCTCTCTCTGCATTTATCAAATTCTTGTTTTAGTACATCCAACCCTGTATTACTGGCACTGTTCTTGACTGCACCGGCACAATCTACAATATTTCCTGAACCCCATTTTTAATGAACCACAAAAATATGTTCTCTCCTCAGGGAGCCATCTTTCCAAAAAATCACGAGGACTGCAGTCGCTCGTGATATCCGATCACAGCAACTACAACAAAAAAGAAAGAAAGATCTGATCTTCGCTTTAACCCGTCAGCCACTTAAAGACTCACACACAGAACATGCATACCATCTTGTAATTTCAAAAATTAAGAAATAAATACTGAAGTAAATGAGAAGCATTATCTCACCCTGCTTCCTTCGAAACCCTCAAAAGAAAATTGTATGGAGCAATTGCTGATATTAAAATTTTCATATACACCAAGTGATCTAAACCAATGAGAAGACAAAGCCAGGTCATGCTTTTATGATCAGTAAGCTTTTTCAACACTTTATAGGGACTTAAAAAAACTAGATTGCCATGCAAATTATTTCTGCAACAGAGGACCAAATTACACAACAATGTGGATAAAAAATTTTGAAATAACATGGCACTGATACAAGAAAGTTTACACCAATCTACAAAGATTCTCTCTAGAAATGATGCAAAGACAACATCATTGATAGTTATACCAGGATTGATGGAAAGGGAAAGGCATATCATTCAGAAAAAATTATGAATAACAAGGAAATTACATTAGCTGAATTAATTTTAAACAAAGTGTGTTAAAAATACCAGAAAAAATAACAATTTCCTATATCAACTCCGAAATGTATGTATAAAAGTTCCATGACATCTACTAAACATCTTGATTATCTGGTAAGACCAAGATGAAAGATTTGGTAGTCATCATAAATTTAAAGACATCACAAAATCCTTAGAAATCTTCATATAGAAATGACATTTTCAACTACATTTTCAACAAATTCTAAGGAGTAATATTAAGTGCATGAAATCAAAAATGGAAACACTTAATCATTCCATTCATTAATGCCAGTAAATGACCTGCTCTGCCTATATCCAGAGCTTTAAAAAAGGCACAGACATGTAAAGCCTGGGGATTAAACCTTTACATGTTATCTTTTATTTCAGACATTCAAATAAAGATAAGGCACACCTCTTATGAGTTTCACTGCATAGGTGCTATTTTTTAAACGTGGTTCCAACATCAGCCAAAGACTATCAGCTTCTACTTTGACTTAAACAGAATTGTATCATATATCTCTTAACTCTTTCTTGAAGAACCATGGCACTATGACAATACTTTTAAACTGTCAATCCCAAAACCAATAGCATAAAAATTATTCAATCCAAGAGGAGTAATTTGAAAAACTTAAGCATGCATCAAGATACATCTTAAATGATTATTAATTTTGTTAAAAACATAATAAATCCTTTCCACCAAAAGACTCTTATAAAACAATAGCCATTGTATTCAAGTTTCAACATCAACCCTTGACAACAGCATTAAATGCAATATAACCACAGCAATATTCAAATACTTCAATGAGTAGCCTTTCCACCAATTTCTTTAAAGTGATTTAATTTTTCAATCTGTTATTTTTTACCGCTTTAAAAATATATATAAGTCTGAGGTCAGATGTTTTATAAAATATTCAGCTTTGCCAAAAACTCCCAAGTGGTACATTTGATCGTCGATAAAAAATTATGGAGTTTCTGGATAGAGCATTTCTTATAGTTAGCAAGGCATCCTGCATTTGATTATAATTTAAATACTGATTCACACGATACAGTTGAGATAATAAAGATTCATTAACCCACTCGCTGACAGACTTTACCACACTAAATTATCAACCACATGCATGCTAGAAATATCCGAGAGCCAAAAAACCAAATATGATTCACCATCCCAAAGCTATAATTAATAAAAACCAAAATGTATGAAAAAGTCATATAATTTCAACTTTGATATTTTGCCATATGCTGAATAGTTTTATGTTGATTAATTTACTTTTTGTCAATTTTAATCCAGATTGACTCTTTTAATGGGCACTTATTGTGTACATCAGTTATGATTTTTTAAATGTTTTAAGGGTTTTAAAAGACAGCAAGGGTGCTGAAAGAGGCAACAATGATTCCCCCGATCAACAATTCTAGTCGACTGAACCATGGCTGTGGAGGCATTCATACACACACACATACACACCATTTTACTAAGTGGCAGACGGATATACAATCCCCTCAGCATCAAACTGCTCTGAAATGTACAACATCTCCATAAGGAATCAATGTACACAAAGTAATACAGACCCTCCGATACTCTACATGTTCCAAAAGCATGACTGGGGACCCTAGATTTGAACAGGGACATGGAAACATGGAGTTTTGACTGATATCAATCAACCACTGTATATGGAAGGGCTAACAGCAGCTCACCATTCAGAGTTGGCAGTGACACGCATTCCTGCCATTCCCTGAAAACCCTCTCTTCTGACTCCCCTGATACCCCATAATTCCCCGTTACTCCCTCTATCTGTTCCCCACTTGTTACTCTCTCCGCCAACTCCTCTGCGACTTTTTCTCGAGATGATGGAGACATTAGCCTGAGCGTTGATACTTCTTCTTCTTCTTCCTCAGACAACACATGTGGATCTATTGGAGGAAGCCTTGACAGAATATCCTCTACCGTTTCCTCCCCTGTTGTCCTTGACACCTCTTTCTCTCCAACCACACTCTCTCGTTCACTCTTTGCATCAACACGGGACCTACCCAAATCCTCCTCACCTTCTACACTATCCACTGCAGTCACGGTTGATTGAAGGAACCTTTCCATATGCTCACTCTTGTTTCTCGAGACTTCGCTCAGGTCCCTTCTATCACCCGATATGAGTGAGTTGAGCGTCCTATGAGGAGCCCTCTTGGGTGCTTGCCTCGTTGAATCCGTCACTCCACCAGAAGGAACCCCTCCTCTCCTTGCCTGAAGATCTGCCAACAGTTCTTGCGTTGTTTTCACTCTTTGAGTCCTTGCCACAGATGCAATTTTCTCTTTCACAATATCTATCTCTGAGCTGTCCTGCACTGATGGAGGCGAGGAAGATGGCAAACATCCTGACCTACTCACACCTCTCCGCTTTCTTTTTCTTCCAGGGCTACCGGACGAATCAAAGCTGTCCCGACTGGATTCTCCCGCCTCCACCCACGGGGCACCACCATTCACTACCGCTGGAGATGCTAGTGATGACTCTTTCCGTAGCCTCTTGTTGGAGGCGTGGGTACGTGATGCTGCCTCTGCATTTGGGGCATAAGGCTGAGAGGCAGGACTTCTTGGTGGTGGAGCAGGAAGTCCAGGACTTGTACCACCTGCAGTTGAAGTGGGGGGTGGACTTGGGTGAGGGGGATGATGAGCAACCGTCCTTGCTGGTAGCGGGAACCGCGCATTGTTTGAGGAAGGGACAAGGGCTGGACTCACAGGAACAACACCACCTGCACCTGTGACATTGGAAATGTTTCCTATCCCTCCTCCATTAACTGAACTGCCTCCACCAGCAGGTATTGTGGGAGGAGGCGGGTCTTTCCCTTCCTGGGGAAGGATCATGTCACGCCATCGGCGGACAAGATCTTTCGCTCTCTTGGCAAGAACCTCATTGGTAGTTTTTCGCCGCAGTTCATTGATATACTTTCCAAGTCTTGTAGTCTGTGACAATAAATTTGAAAATATTAGATTCAATATGAGAAAATGTATAAGTTTCATTTTTAAAAATATTTTATGGATAAAATACAATGATTTCAGTTGATCCAACTAAATGACAGCTAATATTTAGTTTGCATCCTATCAAATCTTATCAGTTTTTCATAACAGTAAGAAAAATAAAATATTACTGCACTGTAATCTTCATTTATTCATGATTATAAAAATTTATCATAAAAATTAGGATATTATATCAAAAAATTAAATTTATAATAAAAATTTACTTTAGTAATTGCGAATATTATCTTTATCAATTTTTGGGGTTATAAGTTTTTAATTTTTAATCATGCTTAAAATTGATACATATACCACAGATCATTACCACAGCAATACTTGAATTGATGATGCACTTTACATAACATATGACTAAAACTTTGATGATAAACTGATAACTAGTGACCATAAAACAGAATGGAACACTTTGGACTGGGATTAATGATCACACACAGAATCATTTCTGTAAAGTCACTTTTATGGAGAAATAATTCTACAACTTTGATCATAGAGTATTTTCTTCAAAATTTCATGGGATAAAAATAAAAATTCCACAAAATTAATACATGTGCAACGTATTATGTTAAATTAATTTTATTCAGAACTAGTTTAAAATTTTAAATAATATAACATTTCAAATCAGTGAAAAACATCTAATAAGTAACAGAATATGATGAAAATGTTCTGATAAGCCTTCAACAAGTTACAACCTGTTCTTTAAAGAACTTGCAACTTACTTAAACATAAATATATAATATAATCAAGTAATTATTTTTAAAAAAGAGTCAAGTTGTAATTTATACTATTTTAAATACATAAATTAGTCCTAAAAGAAACAATTTACTTTTGACCTTTATCACTCCATTTTTAACTATAATGTTGCAAATTTTATTTTCTTCTAAGTGTAACAACCATCACAAATACCACCATTCATTAAAGGACATTAATTGCTAATAATACCTCAAGTGCTTCCTTTGTGATTGGAGTCTTTTCAAGAATAGATATAATTTCAACCACGGCTGCCATGTCCACCACCTAAAATTATAAGAACATTCAGTCAATAGTAGTATTAACAAATAGTAATGGGACGAAAATAGATTAATAAAACGCATTAATTAATGATTTACTCGGTAAAGCAATAAAGCTCAAACCAAAGGCAAAATTTATCATTATCGACGATGAAATCAAATTCACCCTCAACACCTACAATGAATGTCATTTCTTAATATGTAATTCAATACCTTTCGAACAAGAGGTTTGATGTACGAGTAAAATATATAACATACATTAAGCCAATCAATACATAGTAAATGTCGCATAAATGTAAGTCATTAGACGTCCATTGATACATTACAATCATTGTAACTGAATGCCATGTGATGGTAATAGTCGGTAAATTAGGTCTTCAATAAGAGATGAACAATAAAACAAGCTTTTGGACATAATTTTGGGATGAGGTGCTGTGAATTTATTTCCGTATCTGGTTTAAAATTGCATTTTCTCCTCTGATTACACAGTTAAGTGTAATCTATAACGAAATTATATGACCTAAAAATCGCTGTCCGTGAAACAAAAGCATTAAAAATCATCTTGATCATGATTTTAGTTCATACTATTACATAAACAGTAACAATACGACCAACAGCCACACCTTGCACAATTTCAGATACCAAGTGCAAATATGAAATTTCTCGACATACCATACGGTGATATTAATCGTTGATATTTTTTAGAACCACCGACCACATCAGTGTTCATAATTTTAGTATTGCCGTAATTACTCAAAACAATTAGAATAAAAGTTTTTAATAGAAAATGAAGAGATATTCAGAGGTGTACTTAGTTTTACAATGCCAAGATAACAGACAAAGAATGATTCTATTAGAAACTCACATTTACGTAATTAATTTTCATTACAATATTATAACAAGGGGCATATAAGAAAGGATATGACAGTTAGGATGAAATTGAAGGGCTCGAATCTTCTCAAACCGATTTCACTACGCATGCTCCGTGCCGCGTAAGAGAGCTGGACTTGGGGGTAGGACATCAACTTCTTGAGCTCCGCGAAACGAATTTTCACCAAAGGATTTAAAGGTTTCTTCTATCTTCTAAGACTTTTTAAAGATTTCATTCAAATCTCCGCATGTTGCTGATTCTTTCAGTGGGCTTCTCAATACCCACACAATTATACTTCTGCTTTAAATTTATCGAAAGTCAAACCCAAAAGTTGAACCAGACACGCCACTTTCACAGTGCATTTCAACGCCTAGTTCCGAAGTGATCTTACGCATTGGTTGATTTCGTTTCTCTAGCCATGGTTAAAACCTTACATTGTATTCCTTGTCCAATGCCTTCAGTAACTTTTCCTTGATCTCCGATGGAGATTGCTGCATGAGGCCGTACTGGGTATCTGACTGTCCAGCACCGCAACTAACGTACAGCCACCAGCACTTATGGCGGACATGTACTATTGAGGAATTCTGGGAGCATAATATAAGCTTGCGACCGGTTCCGAGGCTATCCGAATGTGACGTCAGCCTGTGTCGATGAGACTAGCACATTCGGCTGTCAGTAGTCCCGCAGATGAATCTTGTGAAATGAGTCGTTGCCTCATGTAATTCTATGTTTAGATTACATTATCATTCGATATATGAATGATTCTTCTATAAAAATATCAATACTAATTTTATAGAAATTCAAAAGGTAAAAATTTTTACTGTAGAAAATTTTAATAATCTTATGCGCATAGAAACGTTTCGGAAAATTTCTATAATTTTACGTAAGATAATTCTGAGAGTTTTACTGGCCGTGAAATTATAAATATTCGATTAATTAGTAAGTTTTTATTTTGTACATTCTAAAAATACGACTGCATGACCGCGTCACTACCTTTGCTATATAATATCGTCAATTGTATGTGCGTAGTATGATGTATTGTTTTTATAGTTTAATGGTGTTTCTTAAATCTAGTTCGGAAGGCGATGGCTAGCAAAGTTGTTGCTTCGGCAACCATTCGAGCTGTAGCTGGAGCTAGAAGATCTATTCCAACTCGAGCTGCTTTAGTATTGGTTAGTAAAGAATTTGGGTACTAGATATTGTTTGAACCCAAGTTTTTATTTCTTATTTAAACCTCTGTAGAAAGTGTTTATTTTTAGCCACTGCTAATACACTGGAGAATAAATGTGAATACGTATTTCTTTCATGTTATGAAACCAGACCCCAGCTGCTGTTACCAAAATAAAAGAAATCCTCAATGGACGATCAGAATACGTAAGTAAAATTTTCAAATCTTTTCACATTTATAGTTTGCAATTCAAGTAACCATTGTTTTTTCATTCAAAGGTTGGGCTGAAAGTTGGAGTAAGACAAAGAGGTTGCAACGGTTTGAGTTATACTCTAGATTACGCAACCGAGAAGGGTAAATTCGACGAAGAAGTTATTCAAGACGGTAAATTGTATTTCTTTTCGTAAATTATTAGGATGTCATTTCCTGTGAATTTGATTTATCTTCGGTGGCAAAATTGTTTGTGGTGTTATGAATCTATGCACATAATTCACCGCTTGCCACCGGAAAGTATTAACTACCATTCAAATTTTATGATAATTTATTTAATTAGCTCTTTGATTAGCTTTAAAAATTGTTTTCCCTTCGAAGTTAGAACGTTTGTTCCATTTGAGTACTACTTTCTGCTATTTCAACAATAGCTGATCTTAACAATATTTTAATAATTAAATATATACAAAATATTACTGAGATGAAAGTCTTACATATTTTGAAGCATTATTATTATTAATAAAAACAACTTTGTAAATTTCCACAGAAAATTGTATTTCGCGACCGGTTTCGTAATATGAAATTACATCTTCAGCCTGAAGATGAAATTTCATATTACGAAACCGGTCGCGAAATACAATTTTCTGTGGAAAATTACAAAGTTGTTTTTATTACTATGGCATTTCACGAAGTCACACTTTCTCACATTGATTTCATTATTATTATTATTTCTTTAATTTGCAGGCGTAAGGGTCATTATTGATAAGAAAGCACAACTTTCCTTATTGGGCACAGAAATGGATTACGTTGAGACTGACCTCTCTTCTGAATTTGTATTCAACAATCCTAACATAAAGGGTACTTGTGGATGTGGAGAAAGTTTCTCAATATGAAAGCACTATTAAAGTAATAGATACATAAAACCTTTATTTATGTTGAATTAGTTTTGCCAATTGACCCACCAAGGTACTTATCCATTGTGAGTATTATCTTTTTCACTTCGGAGTATTCTTCCTCAAAATACTTTGCATATTATTTTAACAGATAAGAGACCACAGTTCCTCCAAGCAGCAGCTGTAGACGTACCTCATCTTAGAACTAGGAAAGGTTATAACTGTCAACCAAGAAACGGTTTGATTTATGTTTGCATTCACTGAGTTTGTACCTACTCTATTTCATTTTTGTACAAATCGTTAAGTTATTAGTCGTTGTTGATTTATATCGATTTGTAAATAGAATATGATGTAAAGAATATTTTTATGGTTAATAAAGTTTGTAATTATGAATTTTATTTAATTTATTCCTACCGCCTTCCCTCATAACGAAAGTCGTGTAATGGGTCATTTAGTATTTTAAATTCATGAAAAATACCGGAATAGATTCATGCAAATTGTTGTAGTTTCTCAAGAATATGAAAAAAGATATTAGTTACCAAAAAGAGGTATTTTGGAAGCCTAATCCACAACAATTATTTCGATTTACTGCAATACAATTTATGAGGTGTAAGCATTCAATGCATGGGAATGATCTTTGGTTCGTAGTGGATTAAATATATTTTTTGTGGGTTAAGATATACTATTCCTAATATATCTTTGTTTATATCCTCACCACTGTCAGAAGATCATGCTTATCTGAACTTACGAAATACAAGTTTCCTCGGACACCTTAGGTATCACGAAATTTCAATTTTGATTTAAAGTTAAGCATCCCTTTCAGTTAAATTGCAGTAATTACTAACATTATAAGTTCCGCTGTAATACAGTTTCTTGATTACACGACAAATTAACAAAATTGGCCTGAATCGTACCTAATATAAAGTTTTAAATTGATTTATTATATACTAAACGTGAATATCCCTCAGGGTACAAATATTTTCATTCTGAAATTTTGCATCGCATTTTTTCATACACTTTCGCCTTTCATTTTTTCCATCTGCGTAAAAGAGATAAAAGATTGAGAGATATGTTTGAAACTTTGTTTTCAAGTCATTTTTTAGGTACAGCAACTATTACGTTTGGTTAAAAAACTGTTTTTCTCCAAAAATTATGACCCATAAATAAATCGATACATTTACTAGTTCCAGAGATTAGCAATGAGATCATTCAGTGCGCCAAAAAATTTGGTAATACTCAAGACTCTGCTTACACATACTGTCAATAACTATACCTTCAGCAATGAGAGGCGTATCCTTCTCATTAACGTCAACGTGATTCGATAGATCGCATTCTACAATTGCTTCGTTTTCAGGAGGGAACGATGTCTGTTTTTAGTGGTTCTTGTCTATGTTGATTCGTAGACTAATGTAGTATTTTCATGATATGTTTGTTACATGCGAAAATTAGAAGGAAAAAGTTGTTATCATTATGTCCTAGACTAGGTCAAATAGCTCTAGTTTCCTTAGAATTGATATGATTACAAAAGTTTGTCAACTATTTTCACGAAAATGCTAAGTCAGAGAGAACAAGAATTTATCGAAGATTTACTGAGTAACATGCGTTTACAAGATTTGGTTTCACTAGCTAATACAGTAACAGCAAATATGATATCACTTACATCAGTGGAAGGTAAGGTTATTGGAGAACAATCACTCAAGATTATTATAGTTGTTTATGAGTATCAACAGTGAGATTCCTCTTCTAGAGGCCAGAAAATGTATTCTTCTTCACACGGACACAATGACATCGCTACTGAAGAGGAAAAAAATTACAAAAGAACTCCTTTTCAATTATCTGCATGGCAAACATGTTTCAGTCTGTCCAACTTTAGATAAACAGCAGCTTATAGAAGTTTTACTACAGTATTGGAATTCTCGAAGCAGATCTGAGGTAAACTCATTTATTAACTAATTATGATTTGGCTTTAGAGTTTCGATATCATTTCCTTATTATTGATTTTTAGCTAAGCGTTATTTTATTTGTTTAAGGGTACGGGAACGCAAGAAATTGCCCCAGCAGAATTTGATACGCAGCTAAATGAAAATAATTCTCATGTCCACCTTATGTCCTTAAAATTTGCTCAATGGTTTTATGACTTACTTAACCGATCAACTAGTGTTTGTGAAGGAGAACAATTCGGTGTTGAGCATTTTTGGCCTGATTGCTCAATGAAGTTGCACGTCCTCGCAGATCAGTGTGAAAATGTTGAAGAAGTACAGGGCAATGCGAGTCAAGTGGTCAATCTCTTCAACAAAGTGAAATCGCAGTACATGCTGTATTTCCATCCAAACTTGACTAACAATGGTGTTTATGGGAAAAAGAATCATTACGGATTAGTTTTGATTTTAATATGTGGAACTTTGCATAAAGAAAATACGTGTTGTGGAGTTTTTGAGCAGCTATTTGGTTTGATCGAAGATCCAGGCACGAATAATTGGAAAATAAAATTCACTGAGTTGAAAATGAAGAGCGCCAGCAATGTTTCTCATGCCCCCACAATTCTTGATGCTCAGCTATTACCAATTCTTCAAAGCTAAAATTAACTTGTTATTTTTAATTTGTTCAGTGTTATCTTAATATTTAAGAATTAATAAAGTATGTTTCTATTTCAAGGTGTATTTTTTGCTGGAAAGATTGCTCATGTATGCAAATTTTTCTTGATGTGAGTCATTGTGGTATGCTTATTGAAACCATGAAAGATTTTGTTCACTTTATCCAATTATTTTTTGTTATTTTATATAAATTTTTAAGAATCTTCCAACAAGCATTATTATGATTCACTGGTTCAAAACAGCAATAATTTCCCCTCTTTAAAAGATTTAAATTTTTGTAGTTGTAATCCAGTCTTCCATAATGGCAGGTCTATTTATAGCTCAATAAATTGATATTTTTACCAATATCTTATAGATAAATAAAGCATTTAATTAATTTCATTAATTATACATATTTAGTCATAGTTCTCATTCTGTTAAATACATTATTAATAATTCAACAATCTATTAATTACAAAATTAATGGTGATAATGAAGGCTGATTTAGGCTCTTCACAATAAAATCTTTCTTAGTTTTGACTTCATTGTCATGATTATAGTTTTCATAATAAATAATAAGGATATTACTAAATTTAATCTTGGCCAACATCAACTATAGGCACAGTCAAAGCAGTTTACGCTGTTGTCTCAACGCTTCTATATCCAATATATTGCTTGAGTGGGTTCTAGCGTCTCTCATATCACCATAAGCCTCTACCATTTTCTCGACATTCTGCAAATGATGAGGACTTGGATGACCTTTAGAAGTTCTGCCCTTTCCACGAGTTTTTGCCAAATGATCAATTTGATTCTTAGATCTTATTCTTTTAGTCTTTGTTGTTGTTTGCATGTCAATATCTTTTGTTTTCTGAGAACCACAATGATTTGCACTGTCTTTAGCCCATTGTACATCTCTCTGGACACCATTCGGGGGTGTATTTCTTGATAATGGCTCTCTATTAGTAAAAGTTGGATTCATTTCTTGATTTTCCTTGGGTAAAGGCAGAAATCCTTCTCTGGCATTAGGTGAAGTTCTTGCATAGTTCACACCTAAACAACACAACAATAATATGACTAAAATCTCGTTGGCACATAAGCAGTTTTCTAATTTTACTCAAATTGTTTATTGCTCACAGTAAAAGATTTATTAAAATGATGAGAAAGTAAAATCTACTTTCATGGCTGGCATTTAAAATTCAAATTACCCACCATTAGAGTTTGTGGCATCATTAAAATTTCCATACTGCGGCTGATTTCTCCAAATGCCTTGGGGATTGTTTCCACTGCCTGGTGTAAGCTGATACCTTTGAAGATATCTAAGGGTTGTGAATGATAAATTTGTTCCATTCATTCCATAAAGTGTGAAATCGGCAGATGAGACCTCTCCAATAACTCCTCTTCCTAACCTTGGAACTTGCTGCTCTGTTTCAAGAGATGTAAGACATTTTTTGGTGCTTACACTTCAATTTATTTTTATTTATGCATAATTTTTTACCATTCACTTATACTATCAAATATGAATAAATGATAGAGTTTTTTTCATAGATATATATATATATATATATATATATATATATATATATATATATATATATATATATATATATATATATATATAGTGAAAATATGCTAGCAGATAATTACATCTTTATTTGAACATTATTACTAAGGTTTATATAAAGATTATTTTTCCCTCAGCCACGTAAAAGTAAATATAAACAACAGAAATGAAAGAAAAGTCTTATTTAAAAGATATCTTATCCAAAACTTCAACACCTACAAAATCAACACACTTCCATTCCTTTACGAATCACAAATTTCAGTCATATGGAAATACCATAGGGAGATAGTGTACAAGACTATTTGAGTTAAAAATCAAATTATTTGTTTACTCACTTAAATTGTCTTTCAATATGACCACTTCTTTTATCATTACTTTTTCAAGAATTAAACTTACCAGTAAACTGAGTAGGCTCAGGCTGAAATCCATCTCTTCTTAAACCTAAGTGTTCAAAACTAGCAAGTTCTTCATCACTTAGGTACTTCATGGCAAGAGCATTCATTCTTAAACTGGTTTCACTTGGAGGACGTTCCCTGAGATGTCTACCAGCCAATCCATAATGGTCAACAGGTCCAATTCTTGGAACTTGAGGAGCATTTTGAACGGATGAATGGGGTAAAGGAGGATTATAGCCATTATTGTAAGGAATATCGATTCCTAACTGCCTCAAATGTTGTATAGTAGCTTCTCTCACAGCCTCCATTGTTGGCAAAGCATTTCCTGGTTGATTCCAAGCATTTTGATATTGATTGCACATTTCTTCACTAATCGGCCCAGCGTTTGGTAATTCATTGGGGGATGGTTTTCCATTCTGATTCTTAAGTAATTTATTAACTTGTCCCTAAAATAAATAAGGGAAAATGGAAAAAGTCATTTATGATCAAGAAAGTTCCACACAAGAAAATATACAATTAAATCATTGTAAAGAGTAATCACAAAATGAAATATTTGGGAAAAAATCCACTGTACTGCTATAATAATAAACTTTAAAAAAATATTATTATGACTTCTGGAGGAAAGATAAACTATGTATGGCAAAACAATTGTCATTAAAAATTTTAAATTTCATTAATAAATATAATTTTGTTCAAATTAACTAAGAAAAAAGTTTGTATTCAGGTGAAAATAAAGTGAAATATTAACATAAGACATAAATAAAATTAAACTTTCAGAAGATGTTAAGTATTGAATTGATATAGAACTAATAAAATACATACTAGGACATTGTCATAGAAAGTCCAACTGCCTTGAGAATCTCCGTTTGGATTATCCTTTCCACTGGATGAATTCTCATAACTTTCTCTTTCATTTGGGTTATCTTTAACATTTGAGCCAGTGCTTTCATTACCAGAAGAATAACTATAACCAAAATATAAAATATAATCAAAACAAACAAGTAATTATCAAAATACTCATATAAGAAAACAAAATTATAATCATTATATTGCCAACTCTTAAGGAAAATGAATTGATAATGGCCAAACATCTCAAATGCAGATTTCACCTCAGAAACAAAATACAATTTATAATACACAATGCATTCATTCATAATAAAATAAGCGTATTTGAATGAATACAGAATTATGGCTGCAGAAGAAGATATTTAATAGCATTAGGATTCTGTTTTTAAATGATAAATGAAATGCATGTTCAAGAAAGTAATTTATGATTTGTTATAGTTCTTAGATATTTATATTTATAAGAGACATTAGTAATTTCCATTTTAATTGAAGGCTAATTTTTAAAACATTGGTATACCTTATCTTTACTGAGGCTTCAATTATTTCATTCTCAACAAGTAAGTCAATGAGTTAAGAGAAACTTTGATAAAAGAAATTGCATACAGAAATCATTTTAATCTTGGCAAAAGAATAGTGACAAATTTCAAAGATTTAGATCAATTTTAGACTGGAGCATTAGTTGAGCTTATATTTAGTCTTTATGACCACTCAAAAATCTTGAAAAATGAAAGAGGAGGCACCTGTAATCTATTACACTAATTTTTTTCACATATCTATGGTTTTAACCTTTAAAATGATGACTCTAAGGGTCTAAAATTAATGCAGTATAGAGTATAAGCGCTTTTTTATTTCTCAGGTTTAAAAGACTACAACAAAATTAAGGCCAGATTTTTAGTTTATCATCTCAGCTTTTTAAATTATAAGGAAACATAATTTAACTTGATTTAATGATAAATGGGCTAGTTATTCTATTAAATCTTATAGGCTCACTATGATTTTGAAAGGGTCTAATAAACAAAATTGTGACTTCTTTGACTAAGCATGTTTAAAACTTGAAAAGTTTTAAACATACTTAGGTTTATGAATAGCCTCAGTTCATTACTCACCTGCCTTCATCTGTAGAAGTATCGTCCTCTTCATCTGAGAACTCCTTAAAATCTTGCATGTCAACATGTATAGAAGGTTCCGGACTTATTTGTGGATCAGTGACAGTTGGAAGTTCAACACCATGGAGAGTCAAGGTTACATCATCTTCACTACTCCTAACTCTGGGACTTTGATAATTTAATAAACGACATGGTTCTTTCCTCAATTCCTCGTGTTTGGGAGGATGCCTTTTTCTTGTGGGATTTGCAGGGTCTTTTTGTCTATTAGCAATTAAGTTAGCCACCAATTTTGGAGAGGGACAGATGTCCTCTCTTAACTTTGGTGAGATCTTGGAATCAGGATCTGTAGTATCTGAGATCTTAGCGTCATTTCTTTTACTCTTTTGACTCCTAAAATTTTTGTGGTGAGCATTGAAGTTTGTGGGGGTGGCACATTCAACAGATTCACTATCATCGAAACTTCCATCAGTCTCATTTTCTTCTATTACATGGAGATTGTTTGAAACTGTCCCTTGCGTTGAGCTTTGGGATGTTCCTCTACTTTTTCTTAACTTGGGAAGCTTCTCGTTCTTTTCTACCGAACTCGAAGCAGTAGGACAGTTCTTGCACTGACATTGGGGAGGTTGAAATTCCTCTATCTCAGCATCCTTACAAATTTGGGAATCTGTTCCTAGGTCCACGAAGCTCGTCATGACACCTACAGAGACATTACTTGATCGAGTTTGAGGTCTTTCCTCCTCGCACTGTATACCGATGTCTTTCTTTAAAGTTTTGGGTGAATCGTTCCTCTTCGAATCATCAATACTCTTTCTAAGGAGTTTTTCCACCTGTGACTGCAAGGACTGGATCTGCTCGTTTTGAAGCTGAATTATTCTGTAAATGTCACGCAAAGAATCTCTCTTATCAGCTTTTTCCTTCTTCGGGGACTCGCGCGGGTTGGAAAAATTAGAATGAGGCTCCCCACTTCCACTATGATTCCTACCTTCCTGCATTTTCTTACTTTTGGCATTGATGCTGCTGATCTTTCGCTCATTTTCCAAAAATGATTCCTCTTCGCAGGTCGTCTCGATGCTCGAATTTCTAGAATCCTCTCTTCTGAAATCATTGTTTTCATGAGAATGCATTGGTTTACAGGGGTAATACTTCAAGTGCCCACGATGGTTGATGGATGCTCCACCAGAAGAATATACATGATTGCTTCCACTTCGTTCAAAAGATCTGATATTAACACTCTGATGTTCTGATGAAGTTTTAGCATTATTTACACCAGTAGAGAAATTTAGTGTATCACGAGAAGCTGCTGCACGATTCAACTGACGATTGTTTTCACGCCTCGAAAGTTTAGGGGAATTAGCTCCGTAACGACTGTAAGAGCCCTCAACTGACTCGGGAATATCTCGTTGAACTTCAAAATTGTCACAAGGCGGGGTGTTATTACTTAAAACTGAGCTTTTTTCAAGTTGCGACTTCATCGCTCGCGCTCGCCATGCAGCGTATGATTCGTTAGGAAGAGGAGCAACTGGAATAGGTTTACTGGTGCGGGGCTCGATATCCTCATAATTCTTCATCTTCTCACAGAAGACAGCTTGTGGGCGACTATCAGATCTAGGAACAACTTCCACTACACTTTTATCACTCGTATCAAAAACAAGGGATACGTCTGGTACAGTGGGTTCGGGGACAGCCTAAAGTAGAAACGGGAGAGTGGAGAAAAAGTAAAGATAGAGAAGATATGCAGTCAGAAGCTTTTTAAACCATTATTTTCGCGGTTTAAGATAATTTTATTAGTATGATAAACCTTTACGGACATTTTTATCAATACTACTAAACATTCAAAAGGTCGAATAATTGAGCAATAAGATATACTAAATGCAATGATTAAAATTTATCCTAAATCATTCTCGATTTAATAAGATTTTTGCTCCCAATACTACACCTTATAAAACGATGAAGCCTTCGGTGCTTGTCTGGGTTCGAATTCTTCGGCAAGTTGAGAGTTGATAGGCATTCTGTTGGAGTAATATTTGTATCACCTGTACTAAAAAGATATCTGAATAGTTATTCAGGCAAAAAAATCAACCTACTATCGTGGATAATCACATAGAATAAGGATAACCAGGTTCAACAGATCATATGATTATAGTCCGCCAAAAGTTGAAAACTGGGTGGATAAATAAAGGTGCTGCCTCTGGCGGAGTAAATAGTAACCTAAGTAGAAAATATGACGAATGTGCGCAAGATTTTTAAAATATATTCAGATATACTAAAAATAACTTTAAAGTTATGCTCATTAATGCCAAAAAAAGAATATGAACGACGAAAAGTTGATATCATGCTTCAAGAAACTGTCATCCGAAGCTAAAGGTATGGGATTGTATCTACGTAATGAAAATGGGTCTGTTTTCTTAAGATCCGTGATTTTAAAAATATCTCTCTTAGTTGAGCGCAAAGCATTTAACAGTTGTATTCTTTCATCAGAGCTTTTCCTAAGAAACTATGTAGCCACTGTTGATCATCCTATCTCCCCATTGGAGTTCTATCGTGACTGGGTGTGTCCGAATATTCCAGTCGTAATAAAAAATGCTCTTAAAGACTGGCCTGCCCTAAAGAAATGGAACAATCAATACCTAAGGTACACATGTCTATTACGGATATATCAATATAAATAAGATTTCTAGTCATAATTTATGTTACATTCAGAAACAATGATTGCTCTCAAACTTCTAATGCTACAATTTTTTTAGCTGAGGTTTAGATTCTAATCATAAACATACAGATTTATCCTACTTCAGGGAAAATTTCGGCGAGAAAATAATACAGGTGGCTGCTACTCCAAACGGTTATGCAGACGCTATCGCTGATGGGTTTTTCGTCATGCCCGAGGAAAGGAGAATCACATTTAGCGAATTCATTAACGTCATAGAGAACCCAAATTCTCTGCCTGGTACAATTTTGGTAATTCACTTTAGAAACTATATAAACTAATCTATATTCAACCCCGCTCTGTTGATAACCATCTGTTCATTAAATTTGTCCCTCATTACGATAATACTCTTGTTATAATACTTAATGTTATGATACTTAATGATGGTGTGCGTATAATACATTTCTATTTTCACATTGAGAAGCCTATTAAATAATACGATGGAAGCTGAGGCTTACGTGTTTTTATAAAGTCAATTTTTAATGGAAGTGACTCGTCCATTATCATAATATACTAAGGCTATCCTATCTTATATGTGGAGTAGATACACATTGAACCATTATGCAAATATCAGAAGTTTGTCTTTTGTTAGATATTGCAATTTTTCTTTCGTATATCAATGTAAGCCTCATTTAGGATTTTTTAAATTATACTTATTTTTACTGTAATAGTTTAATTGTATTTTCATTTGATTATTTTCATCCACAAATAAACCAATCTTAGAGCCTTCTCTGAAGATGGATGATAGTAATAAATTATTAATCATCCACTGATTTTTAACTCAACTAATTTGACAGTTTAGCAAAATTTTGCACAAATTCAATCTTTAATTAATAAGCACAAGTTAATTTCAAACCAATCAATATCAGAATGGTTGATATTCTATTTAAGAAATATATCAATTCATTTTGTTTAAGTATCTCATTAATTGATAAATTTTCACTAAAAAATTCTTTTACAAATGATTTTATGCTTAAAATCAGATTTATGGTAGAGATATTATAAGTTATACGCTTTTCTATTTTACCGCATATAAATTATGTATATCTTTGTTAATGTATATTTAATTCTGATTCAGTACATACAGTCCCAAAATGGGAACATGGGTGAAGAATGGTCTGAGGTAGTAAAAGACTGTGCTAAGGATTTAGAATGGGCTACAGAGGCATTTGGTGAACCTCCATCAGCAGCCAATTTTTGGATGGGTGATCAAAGGGCTGTGACTTCAAGTAAGCTTTCACACAGTTACAATTTGAATTAAATATTCAGGAATCAGTCAACAATTTCAACTAGTTCAACAGAACTCATGATTATCTTGATTTTGTAATTTTTATTTTAAATGGTATGTTGGCTGAAAAGTATCTAAGAATAAGTTGCTTTAAAGATTGGATTGCTTTTACTTTTATGGCTCTTGGTTTCATTGAAAACAATTCTTAAAAATTATAAGCATACAGTTAATGATCTCATCCTTTAGGTTTCTCCCATATTTACTGTGTTCGCATTAAAAAGAAGATATAAATTCATTTTCAAAGATTCCCAGTTTGTATCCTTAGCCCTCAAATTTATTTTCTCTCTCTTTGATAAGTAATGTAAATAAACACTGAATTGAAATATCAATATGTAATTTTATCTCTAGTAATGCAAAATAGTTTGAAAGCAATCATAATACATCCAAGTTAAACTTCTTAACCTTTAACGTACGAACGGTCCCTTTTGGAACCACCAAAAGTAGTCGCGAATGGCCGAGCGGTCCCTTTAGGGACCACTAGAACACGCTTCGTTCCACGGCTGCTTATTATCACTTTCTTAGCTCGGATTTGGCTGATTTTTTTTCTTAGGCTCTTGGAGTGGTCCTCGCTTTAAGCTCATAGCAAATCGTCTTACTTGATACAAGGTTAACATCCGTAATCGCTTTCGAAACTAGGCTCTTCTCATCCCGGCGCTACCTACGCAAACAGTTTAGATATTCTCTTACACTTCATCCTACTTATTTTTGGTGGTTGTAAACACTCTTTGGTATCTCTATAATCTTCTGTACAAGCAAGTAATCCATCCTTTTCCATATCTCAAAAAAATAAGACAAAAATGAAAATCTCTCAATGCTTTCCATTCCTGAGTTCTCTGCTCGGATTCTTACTGTGCATATTCCATAAAAAATATTTTTATTTCAAATAAAAAAGCAGACAGTGGCACAGTGGTGTTTTCATGCATATACTTTTTGTTTTATTACGCTATCTTACATAGTTTTCTAGTTATTTAGCTTTAACTAAAGAGATGCAGAGTTTCCGTAATTTCGGCATTTAAATACCCGGCCGTTCAGAGATACTTCTGAGATTGAGTCCCGTCTTTTAAAGGTTAAATTATTTCCCCAAAATAAATTATCTCTCTTTAATTAGAATATTCCATTTTTATGATGGTATTAACATGAATGAATGAATCCAGTTAGATATGCAGTATTTGCCCTTTCTATGAGCTGTGTTACTTTAATTATAAGTTGCTTAAATTTAATTAAAACAAGCTTGGAAAATATATTTTCTAGCTAAAGGAGCCATATTTTTCATTTCCAGTGCATAGAGATCCATTCGAGAATATTTACTGTGTAGTCAGAGGATATAAGGACTTCATTCTACATCCACCTGTAGATTTGCCGTGGATACCTTATAAGACTTTGCCTGTTGCAAGATATCAGTCTATTACAAATCCTGGAGCACTTCCTACTTTTCAAATTGTTCCCTTGTATGCTGATAAGAATGAAGAAAAACAAATTGATGGTAATGACAGTTGCCTAACTAGAAGTTCTTCAGAGACTAGCCTGATAGAAGAGAGTGGAAATTCACACAATACTATGTCTTCCACTCGTGATAATGTATCCGAGTCTGATATCGATTCATCCAATCCAAAAAAAGAAACTTTTATGTCTAATAGTATAGAAGCTTTGTCATCTGAATTTGATAAATCCAATGTTCCTTGGATTTGTATTGATCCTGAAAAGCCTGATCTCATTTCCTATCCACTATATGCTAATGCAACTCAAGTCAAAGTTCGAGTGCATGCAGGAGATGTTCTCTTTTTGCCAGCACATTGGTTTCATCATGTTAAACAATCTCATGGGTGTATTGCAGTAAATTATTGGTATGATATGAAGTATGATCACCGGTATGCATATCAAGCTTTTATCACATCCTTACTCAGGAAATCTGGTTTAAATACAGGATGCCCACCCCTCTGTTGAAATTTGTATCTATTGTTTTTAATAATTTTTGATAATAATTGTTATTTAATAAATTAAATACATTAATTTCTTTGTAATTTTTATTTATGTACGTATATTTAATATCATGATCATGCAAGAATAATAGTCCTGAATGTGGTAATATCCATGAATTTAACAATCAAAATTATTTTTCTTAGAGAAGGTCTTGCTCTGAGGCTTTTACATCAATCAGCTCTCTTAATTATTCATATTATAATGTTCTTGAAATAAAAGCGCACCAAAATACAATTTATCCAAGTTAATTGTTAATTTTATTTAATATTGGTTTAGGTTATCAATAAAAATTTGGGGGAAATAACTCAGATTTTCTGCTGATGAAGAGAGGATTATAACTTGGTTTCAGGAAAATGAATTGAAAAAGCTGAGTTCAACTAATAAAATTAAATGAGAGATTAAAATATTTCATTTTTATAGAAAAATATGTTATTAATATAGAGTTATAAATGACGATAAAATCTATAAACTCCCTATGTATACATCTTTGTAACCATAAACAAGTCGGGTCTTGTTTTCTTACATTATCTTATTGTGAAATTTATTTGTTTCTTTCTGGTTTGAGTAGAGAAAGAGAGTTCTTCTGATGTAAATAACCTTTATTTATATTATTTATAGCTATATGATATTCAGAAAAATCTTTCCAAACTAGATTTTTATATTTCTCATGATAATTAAGAAAAAGCTAAGACATTTGTCCATTTAAAAATGGCGGTTAAAATACGTTTTCTAAACGCAAAATAAAGTTTAATAATGCTAAGTAATAGATCTCTAGGAAAACTATATCATCTTCTAATTTAATATAAAAGTAACATTCACTCTCATATTAAAACAAGTTTGAGAGAAATGTGAGGAGTTTGGAGAAGAAAGTAACGGAGTTTCGAATCCGATGTCTCAAATTTCACATTTTCCGAATTTTTCTTCACGCATGACAGATGAGTTACGAAACTTCCTTGATGTTTGAGGTTACTATTTCGATCCAAGGTTTTAAAGATTGGATACTCTAAATTTTTAATCTGCGGTGGAATATTGAGAAAATGCTGGTATATCCTGTAGCAATAACCGACATATGAAAATAGGTGCGCATTTGAGTTACAGCTGATTCGATTATGTACGAGTTTAAGATCCTTTGCGACGTATATAAATGTCATGCCATTTTTTGCTGAATTAAATCGTGTGAGAAGGATTTTGAACAATTAAACGATGGAAGAATTGGACGATAAATTTTGTTATGTGTACAGCTCTTCTGTTTACGCTAGATTGCAGATAAAAATGCAAGTATTAAGTATTTTCAGAAAATTACTGTCCTAGATGTTTTGCTGTTTAAATAATAATTGATATTCTTACAGAGGTACTTTGGAGGGCGAAAGACACAAACCAGAATATGACAAACTAATTGAAAATCCTATCTTGAAGTTTTCTGGACTCTATCAAGAAGGCAAAGAAGATTTGTTCGTCGTCTGTCAAGTATACGCTGATGGCAGACCTCTTTCGCTCCCAGTGACTACTTCATACAAATCTTTCACAACTAGATGGAAGTAAGAAAATATAATTTGTATAAATTATCTTCGTATTTGAAAGACTATCATTTTGATAATAAAATTAGCGTTATTGAAACGTAAAAATTATTTACAGTTTCTCATTCCACGTAATTTATCTTCAAATATTTTGATTAACTTATTTTACGATATTTGTATCGGCTTAAAATTCAATGTCCCCGAGCATGAATTATATTTATATCGCTCAGTCATTGGTATCTTAAAAGCAATTTTCAGTTATTTATGTATCGAGTGAAATTTATTTCAGTTGGTCGGAATGGATAACTCTTCCAGTGATGTTTAGTGACCTGCCTCGCAATGCTCAACTGTGTCTCACTATTTACGATTGTATGGGACCATCGCAAATCATGACAGTCGGAGGTACGACAATATCTTTGTTCGGAAAGCATGGAGTATTCCGCCAGGTGAGTGAAGTATACTGGATTAGATGATGTAGCGGAAAACTGTGAATCTTAAGACAATGCACTATCATACCTAAGTATGTTTGATATTTCAATGCCAGTACTTTTTAAACATTTGTAGGGAATGGTCGATCTTCGAATATGGCCCAATCAAGTTGCCGATGGAAATTTTCCGTCTAGCACTCCTGGGAAATCGAGAGATCTCGGAAAAGAGCAAATGCAAAGACTTGCCAAGGTATGCTATGGACTCAAAATAATGAGTTTTTATTTTGTCGATAATTTCATCTGATATACACTATAGATGAATAAGGGTACAAAAAAGGGTTGCTAAAATTTGTACGCATATTCAATCTCCTAGCTGACCAAGAAACATCGAAACGGGCAGATGATAAAGATTGATTGGCTTGACCGCCTCACTTTCCGTGAGATTGAAATGATCAACGAGAAAGAAAAGAGAAGCTCAGACTGCATGTATCTCATGGTGGAATTTCCTGTGATAGAAGTGAATTCAGTACCCGTGAGTTAAACTCTTTTATTTTAGATTACTTATACTATGAGGTGCTGGGGTTTGACTGGGTGGACTCATGAAATTTTATATTTTTATTCTAAAAGAGGTGAAGAAAAAATATTTACACTTATCACTAAGATTTCAGAAAATGTTGGCTTGCATAATATTTTTTTGAAAATTATCATGGTTTTGTGATGTTATAAAACTAATGCTCAAAAGTTGAATTCTTCATAATATTCATTCATTTATTATGCTGCTTTCTTAATTGTCTTAGGAAAGATAGTTGCTCTGAGTTGAAATCTATTGCATTAGTCACTCATATGATAATTTGGTGATATTACATAGATTGTAAATTGTATATAAATTCTTGTCAAAATTCAGTTTCTCACGTGCTTCAGAACTCCAGTCCTCATCTGATGAGATTGCTATTCAGTCTTAAACACAATGCAGTGCTTCTAAACCTTTTTAGTTGCATTAAGAATGCAACTAAACAAATCTCCTTTCTAAGTTCTAATGGCTGTCACTTGTGCAGTGATACGAGCTTATGAGAGGATATAGTAGAAGAGCATCTTGCATCTCTTAGTTGTTCAGTCACTTATTAAAAGTTCTTGAATTAACCTCTCTCCTCAGCATGCTGTGGTGTACTATGAAAAAGATGGGGATGAAGTATATCAGTTCAGAGTCCAAGCTGATATTGTAACAGTGCCAGACAATGAAATTCTTCAGGTGAGAAAAATATGAGAAATGTAGAAGTCAAAACTATTTCACAATTGGCTTACATCTTAAGGTTTCTTCTTTTGGGAAGAGATAATCCAATTAAACCATATCTATACTTATTGTGAAGCAAATGAAATATATTGTAGTTCAATAGATTCTGAGCTAGATTTGAAAAGTTTGATTGTTTCTTGAAGAGGGAGATTCAAAATGAAGTTGATAATTATTGAAATTCACTACCTCAAAGAGATCTCTTTGATTAAATACACATGTTTTAGATGAAATGGATTAATTATTTTACTCGGTGTCTCGAAATAAGTAGTTGCTGTGTACTGATTTGTTATTCATTACGGTTTTCTCAGGATAACCTAGTTGAAAGCAAGCATCATAAACTTGCACGTAGTCTTCGCAGTGGAGTGTCTGATAAGGATGTAAAACCAAATGCAACAGTTCGAGACACACTGAACACCATTGTAGGTTATCCACCAACGAAGCAATTGACCACTGAAGAACAAGATCTAGTTTGGAAATTTCGTTTTTACTTGAGCAATCAGAAAAAGGTATGTATTAAACTAATAATGTATATAGGCTGTTTCATATAGTTAATACTTATGGATTCACTTCAGAAGACTTCTATTTTGTCTGAATGAATCTAATTCCTATAAGCTGGTACAGTAAAAGTTAAGGGAGGCTCTGTCTTTAACATCTTTTCATCCCTTGAAAAATATTTTGCTATCATATGGTTTTAGAATATGTTATATATTTGGTTTAAAAGTAACCTTCAATACAACAAAAATTGGTAGATGAAACCGATACTTTTTAGGTTTGAATTTTATATTACCATGACATTATTCTCAAATGATGATTCAAAATGAGGATCTAGAAAGTAAAAGGTTTCACTTATCAATTTCTTTATAGCCTTGAAACTAATTTAAAGTTGTAATTATATTTTAAATTTTCACGTAGTTGATGTTAAGGAAACTTCAAGTTAGAACAATGTTTAAAGTAGCCTTAACCTTGCTAAGCTCTAGAATATAGGATTTGACCTATATTTTGTGGTTGTTGTTTAGAATAATCAATTCATCTCCTGTTACTATAATGGGTCTGCCATCTGATGATTAACTGGAGGGTTGAAATCAGAAAGGTGAATGAAAAAGATACTGTGGTAACAGTAATAATATTTATTCATTTTTCTTAGTGCTTGATGGAACTATATAATAAAATGCTAAATAATTGGGAAGTTTTTTCATATTACCAGAGCCAATAATATTTTATGAAATTTGACATTTAATGAATTTTTAAAAGAAATAAATGGGTCTAACTTTGTTGACAACCTACAATGGGAGTTTTTAATTTTAATTTCATGGGGCTTATAAATCTTGTAAATGGTATAGTATGTAAATAAGTGAATGGTATAGTAAATATTACAGTATTCTGTAAAATAGTGACAAATACTCAATAATTATTTGATACAAAAACTTTTAATGGTATCTAATTTGTGTAAAAAATATTTAATAGCTGATTAAAAATTGTTTTAGTGATCATTGGTTACTGTAGTTTAATTATGTGATTTCAGCTCATAATATTTGATGTACTGATCATAAGTTACCGTATTTTTCGGACCATAAGACGCACCTGACCATAAGACGCACCTGGTTTTTAGAGGAGAAAAATAGGACAAAAAATATTCTGAACCAAATAGTGTAATAAAATATTTAATAGTCTTTATTTTGGAGGCGAGATTGAGACTAAAAAGTCTCTTCTTCCATCTAACCTCTTTAAAAAGTTTAAAGTACCAAAAGAATTAGAAAGAGAAAAATAATGATTATAAGAGAGATTTAAGTGGATATAAAAACCTAAGAAAATTCTTAGAAAAAAAATCCACTGCAGGAAAACACCCACAATGAAGGGGTGTGTGAAAAACCTGCACAAACCTACTGATAGAATTATCTAAAAACAGAATACTAAAATTTCAATTTTACAAGATAATCAATGAGTCAGATCATGTTAAATTTGAAAACATATCTTATAACTAAACAGGTAATTAAAAACATTCAATGGTATGTTTAAGATGATTGCCAAAAAGAGAGGCAAAGTGTAGATAATAAAATTAGAAGATATTGGACTGAGCTGCAAAAAAAAGAATGTTTCAGGACAGATGCATAGTTAAATGAATTGGAGGTTAAGAGTGAAAGGAGCAGTAGAGAGAGCGTTGATCAGTGCTGTAGAGATGTGATGACTGTTGATACAGGAGATAAATTGGATATATGATTAAGATAAGTAAGACATTTTCTTCTGAAAGATCGGGTGGAAATGGAAGATTTTATGTGGGAGGGAATGGTATTCCAGAGCGTGGTAGCAGTTATAATAAATGATTTGTGATATGTCTCCGTTCTGTGGTTCGGTATTAGTAAATTGAATCTCCCTCTAGTATTAAAATTATGGACGGACTCAAATCTTACAAATTCGGAAAAGAGATATTCAGGAGATTGCGTTCGCGAAACAGTGCATGAAAACGTTAGAATGTGTAGTTGTTTGCGAGTTTCGAGTTTTATCCAATCTAATTTTTTAAATGCACCTGAAATATGGCCGAATTTTCTCAAATTAAATATAAATCGAACGGACACATTCTGGATGCGTTGAAGCTTATTGGCTAGATCTCTTGATAGATCTTGGTAAACAATGTCACCGTAATCAAAGTGGGGCATGATCAATGAATTTACTAGTCTACTGAGTCGAGGGCTTTACTAAAATAATGTATAACAGAATTTAATAATGTATAACAGAACAATATTTGATCCTGCGGGTCGGCTGCAGTGGGTCCCGCTGCAGCTCTGATACGAATGCCCGGCATTAGTGTCAGCGTCTTAGTACAGCGTCAGTGTCAGTCTTCTATTCGGACCATAAGACGCAGGCACTTTTCTCCCCACTTTTTGGTGAAGAAAAAGTGCGTCTTATGGTCCGAAAAATACGGTACTTCAAAAATGGTACGTGATTACTTTGATTTCTTTCTTTTCTCAGGCTTTGACAAAGTTTCTGAAATGCGTCAATTGGAAGCTTCCGGGTGAAGCAAGGCAGGCATTAGATATGGTTCAGCAGTGGGCACCAATGGATGTAGAAGATGCTCTTGAGCTTCTAAGTCCAAACTTCAGTCATCCAGCTGTACGACGTTATGCAGTCACAAGGCTTAATCAGGCACCTGATGAGGTACAAAGAGATTAATAAGAGCTTTTTTGTTATCTTTTTGTTACGTTATGCCATGATTTATTTATCTGACAACTTGTTGAATCATGAAATCTAAATTTTTCATCACATTTTATTAAAAAGAACAAAATTAGTTATATTTTGGGATATTTTTTGGAAAATAACCCTTTGTCCATTTTCTTTAACAAGATATATAATTTCTATTGTTATTAAAAATCCAGTGATCAATATTGAAGGTTTTATTATCTGTGAAAAAATAGTATCTGGTGGTGAATCAATATGGATAAAGTCACTATTCACTTCTAATTATAGTTTTTTGTTTCAGGATTTATTGTTGTATCTTCTTCAGTTGGTTCAGGCTTTAAAGTATGAAAACTTTGAAGAAATCAAAGAAGGATACAGAAGATTGATGGATGGGAAAGATCATGTTAGCCACAACTTACCTCAGGTTTCTGACAAAGATGGAACATTTCAACCAGAGAGATCAAGGTATTGATATAAAAAAGAAAGTTAAAAATATTTTGTTTATGGCACCAATTTTTTAAATAAATAATTTTTTTCCATATTTGATTTGAAGATATAATCCAAATTTAGAGAAGGCTTAATTTATAATGATAATTATCAATTGAAGATGAAGCAGTGACCATAAATTAAGAATCACTCTTTTAAAACTAGATATAATTTCAGTGTTTAATTTTTGAAATAATTATTAATATTATATCATGTAAATTAATTTGGGGATAGTTCAAGCATAGTGAAAAGATCATCAAGTAGCCATGTCCCTGATGAAGCATATGGGAAGAAGAGCCTAGATGAAATTATTCAAGGGGGTGGAGATTGTAATGTCATCCAACCAGTTTTGGAAGGTTTGCATGACAAGTGCGAGAGTAATTTTGGTCGTGTAGAAAGAGAGAATAAGATGGAATGGTTGGATCAGCCATATGACCTAGCTACATTCTTAATACACAGAGCCTGCCAGAACTCAACTCTGGCTAATTATTTTTACTGGTAAGTAGAGTTTTTTGTCATATCAATGGTCTTAGAGGATAATTTTGTATGTTATGATACATTTGTGAGATAACATTATTATATGATAGAATTTATTTCTATAGTAAATTATTGTGCTTGCATAAGTTGTTATTAATCCATTAAATATTATAAATCAATTTAAAATATCTTTCAGTTTTTACTATAAAATTTATTATTAATGCCTCTAAAATGTGAAGAATCATCTTTATTTTACCTTTCTGCCATATCTGATGATGAGATATTTATATGGGTAAAAAAATATTCTTTAAAGGATTTTCATCAGTGTTTGAATATAGGGTGAAAAAATTTCATTCTAAAAATTTACCTTCAGGTATCTTTTGATCGAATGTGAAGATCAAGATCCAGCTGTAAAGCAGGACAGCAGAGTGAAGGACATGTACATCACAGTTATGAAGCGATTCTCTCAGGTATAGTGGAAGGGTTAATTAAGAATCTTCCAATAAACAATTTTTATGGGAATCTAAATGTTCCAGCCATAAACGAAAATAAGTAGAGAAGATAAGATGCATTATCTAGAATGTGTTTCAAAATTATATGATTGGAAAATTTTGCAGTCCTTAATGGTGCAGAATTGTGCATTCACTCTCTAAATCTAATAGTTCGAATTAACTTGTAAATGAGTTTGTATTTACTCTTTATGTTTTATGATGATGTTTGTGAATTTAGCTCTACTTAATGTAATAAAA
Source organism: Pantala flavescens (assembly GCA_020796165.1). Taxonomy (NCBI): domain Eukaryota; kingdom Metazoa; phylum Arthropoda; class Insecta; order Odonata; family Libellulidae; genus Pantala; species Pantala flavescens. Next base: position 5,556,854 of record CM036888.1, read on the forward strand.
AGCCTCTGAAACTTCTATTTTAATTCTAGACTCTAAGCAAGGGCAGCCCTGAATGGCAAAAGAGGAGAGCTTTTCTCAGTCGACAGCAGAACTTTATAGATAAATTAGTAAAACTAATGAAAAATATTGCCAGTGAAAGTGGAAACAGAAAGAAGAAGGTTTGTGAAAAATATTTTGATGTACTGTTTATTATAATCTATCATCAAATATGAAATAAGCTGTGCATCTCTAAAGAAACACCATAAAAGTGGTTACTTATACTAACACTCAATTTCTGGATCATAGTTCATTGATGACTTAATGATATTATGTATTGTAATAGTTTTTGGTATTGAATAAAATCATGACCTTTAAAAAAATAGCAAAACGGTAATTGATGAGTGAAGAAATATTCACTATTTAACAATTGATTAGAGGGAGTTTATAATTTATTATTATTAGTGGTTTAAATAATATAATCCATGAGAAGATATTATGGAAGAAAATAATCATAGTCAAGTGTTAAATTCATTTAAATAAAAAAATTCTTTTAATATTCAATAAAAACTCAGTATTTTCAGTGTTACGTTCCAATAAAATATGCATGTTTAATGGTATTTTACTCTTACAAAATTACACATTACATTTACATTACATTACAAAATTTTTTGTTCTTAAAATTGTAATTTCACCAAGTAAATAGTTCTACTATCATTTTTAAAATTATTCTAAACGTATGTGTAAAATTGCAGTCTTTTACTGATTTAATTTCTTGAATATTGTTATGGGATTCTGTCATTGAATATTTTATGGTAATCAAACATTAAGTTTAAAATTGTACTATATTTACTTAAGAATTATCCAGTTTCAAAAAATAAAGCTTTAATGTAAATAATATAGGATTAATTAAGGATTAAATTTGTTTTTTTTTTATTAACTCAAGAAGAAAATTATGGCAATAAGTTGCTATTTTATCTATCCATCTGCCAGAGTTTTATGAAATTATTCCTCTCTCTGAATATTAGATTAAATAGGGAAATTAATGCTTTATTTGTTTTAATAAATGCTGAATTTTAATTTACATCACATCTCTTACTTTGTATGCAGATGGAAAGGTTGCAAGCTCTTCTAGCAGACCCGGATTCTTTTAAAATAAACTTTGCAAATTTTGATCCTCTCCCTTTTCCTTTGGACCCAGATGTTAAAATAAAAGGAATACAACCAGAAAAGTAAGTAATCATTCAGTCTATGCTTTATATATATATATATATATATATATATATATATATATATATATATATATATATATATATATATATATATATATATATATATATATATATATATATATATATATATATATATATATATATATATATATATATATATATATATATAATAAGATTGATATTTTATTAACTTTACTTCATTATCAGCTACTAAAATGATAATTGTATGATGTTGATGTTTAAATCATAGAATAATATTTGTAAAATTTTGCTTGAAGCATAATCTTATGCTCTATCTTCTTATTTTTTAAATTTTCATTTAATTCAATTTATTTCCTGTAAAATACTCTGTAGGTATTTCTTGTTCAGTTGTTAAGATTTAGGATTATTCTCTTTTCAGGGCTACATTATTCAAGTCAGCTTTGATGCCATCGAGACTTACATTTTGTACAACTGAAGGGACAGAATATGTTGCCATTTTTAAGAATGGTGATGATTTGAGACAAGATCAACTCATTCTCCAGATTATCACTCTCATGGATAAATTACTCCGGCGAGAAAATCTAGATCTTAAATTGACTCCTTACAGAGTGTTGGCCACCAGCAGCAAGCATGGTATTTCAACTGAAATTGCTTCATGGTTTCTTCTGTTTCTTTTCTCATTTTTTACATATATTAATGTTTAACTTTTATGTCCTTTATTCAGGTTTTCTACAGTTCATCGAATCCACTCCTGTCGCTGAAGTACTTGCCACTGAAGGAAGCATTCAAAACTTTTTTCGTAAACATCATCCTTCTGAAAATGGTCCATATGGAATTGCTAATGATGTTATGGATACATATATTAAAAGTTGTGGTAAGCCTATTTCTGGTAATGCTGAATTATTTTGTCTGAGAAATTTTCATGTATGGTCATTCAAAGCAAGTAAGGGCAAACTATTTGCTAAAGAGGCCCTTGATGTAGACGTGTCTTTGACGATATTTCATTATTTGTTCTTTTCAGCTGGATACTGTATTATCACTTATCTTCTTGGAGTTGGTGACAGGCATTTAGACAACTTACTCCTCACTACTTCAGGAAAACTCTTTCACATAGATTTTGGGTACATTTTGGGCAGAGACCCTAAACCACTTCCACCTCCAATGAAATTGAGCAAGGAAATGGTTGAAGCAATGGGAGGAGTAAATTCTGAAAACTACCAAGAGTTCCGTAAGCAGTGTTATACAGCATTTCTTCATTTACGCAGGTGAGATATTAATTAAAATATGTTGGTAGCTCTCTGCTATATTACATTTTACAAATTCATTTGTATTAATAATCACCATGTTTTCGAAAATCTAGCATAGGAAAATTCCATTACATTAGAGAGAAGTAATCCTTGGGATCAATTAAGTTCCTAGCAATGGAAAGAAAATTTATTATAAATTCTTATGCAAATTTTTGCAACATTATGGGCTAATTATTTTTTCTATTTTCCTCTCTTTCCAGGCATGCAAATCTTATTCTCAATCTTTTCTCTCTAATGGTTGATGCAAATGTTCCAGACATTGCTCTAGAGCCTGATAAAGCTGTGAAAAAAGTCCAGGATAAACTGAGGCTTGATTTAGGTGATGAAGAGGCAGTGCATTTTGTGCAAAATTTGCTCGATATTTCTGTAACAGCTGTAATGCCAGCTCTTGTGGAACAATTTCATAAATTTGCACAGTATTGGAGGAAGTGAATGAAACCTAGGGAACCATTAATATATAAAAAATATTTATCTATAATTAAGCATTTAGGGTGTATATGATTATTTAATTTAAACACAGTAAACAATATACATATATTTAAATCATGCTATTTATGTGGCATATTGGATTTTATAATATATTTTGTACTTAATTATTATATACAATGAATATACAAAGGCTGTGAAAAATGATGAAACTAAAAATTGAAAAAGTGAGTTCAATAAATATTTTTAAATGTCGTTGTCACATTTCATACAGATTTTTAGTCAATTGCTTTATTATTGCTTCTGGTTCATTCTAGTTTGCTTAAAATTTTTGCAATGTTATAAAAAATAAATTATCCTGTTGATATAATTTGTATTTTGTTTATATGAAAGTACATCAATTATCTCGAAATCTATTGCCTGTATCTCTTATATCTTTAGAAGAGCTAATTATTTGAACCTTGATGCAAACACATCACATCAAGAACCAGCGAGTTTAGCAACAAATCAGAAAAATATTTTTCTTAGTACAAACATAGTCATAATTTCCAAAAACTCTGTTTTTTGAAGGAAATGTTTTCTTATTTTACAGTTATAACATAACGTGAATGTAAATTTGACACATTGATATACACCATTCTAAAGCAATTTTCATTTATGGATATCATATCATGACATCAGAAATTGATAAATGTTTATGTAATAATTTTGTTAGTTGTTAAGCTATTGCACAAAATATTTTGTGATTAATCTTCCTGGGTCCTTTTTAATGATCGAAGAAGCCTTGATTAATAGAAGTACAATGAGGATCTTTAAGGTTTCACAAAAGAATGAAATAGAATTGTTATTAGGAAAATTAACTTCATTATTAAATTGGAAGTAGACTAATATATAGACAAATTTGCATTACCTGAATCATTAAACTTTTCAGTAGTATAATGGAGTTACATATTGATTTTACTCAAGGAATTTGTGATTTCTTACAAAATACATGAATTCATTCAGTCAACTCTATGAACTTTGTATTTCTGGAGTAATTCAAACTTCTCTTGAAGGAATTTTGGCAATATTTATTTCTCACCAGATATTGATATCAGAGAGCCATACTAATAACTATGAAACTGCCTCCTATTATAAAACATATTTGTGTAAAAAGTATCCTACTTCAAAGACTGGTTAGCCTAAGAAATTATTGTGAAGAAATAATTATAAAATGTGATTTACTGAACAGTCTTTTCTAATTGAAGTGACTAATTTATAGTAGTGAATTCTGTCATAAATAACTTGAAAAATTTTGTAATATTCATGGGACTTGCTCAAGTTATTCCAGTGTAAGTTTAACTTATGTGCTGTAATTTGTTATTGTAATTGAGAGTAAGATATTACTGTTAGTTGTGGGTGTAAAATATATGAATATCCTAAGGTATATTTAAGTTACTGTGAAAAAGACACTAATAAGGGAATTCTCTCTATGTTTCTCTCAAGAAACATCAGAAATTAGAAACATAATTTGCATGTTTGTTACATTTTATATAAGAGCACTCTGTATTTACTCTAGGGGTACTTCTGAACTCTTCAGATACTTTGGTGTATTTATTCATCAAAAAACTCATTTGAAAGAGATACCACAAATTACTTCTTTAGCTTGCAGTTAGATAACATACCTGTTTGATGGGTTCACGTTCTACTAACCTAGATTCATTGTGTAATTTTTAGGAATCATCAAAAAGCTCTCTTAAAGAACACCCTCACCAATACAGATGTGAAGATTAATAACCTTAGAAACCTCAATAATATTAAACTGTTGTAATATATCAGCATCCAGAAAATTTCTAATGAATTTCAAGACTCATTGAAACACCGAAGCTGTTCTATTGAAAACTTTTATAAACGTTTGTTAATTAAAATAAAGTATTTCATCCACTCCATTTTTTCCCATTATATGGCTGATGATTCTGGAGAAGCAATATTACTATTCATAATTATTGCATTTTGTACATTTCAAATTATTTCTTTGGTTTACAAATGAAATGGAAATTTCTAGCTCACAAAAAAATTAACTAAAGATACAAAAATGTCAAATTACTCGAAAATTAAAGTGATGTTGTAGCATACAAGGAATCTTGATGTTAATAAGTGTTTTAATCAAAATTTTGATTTGTAATACTTAATTCATATTCCTTAAGAACTAAATTATCAATATATTATATACAAATTACAGATTTAATGAAATGAAATATTACATAAAACTGTTTTCACCTCAAAATGTCTCATAAATTTTTGATGGAAAATAAAAGTTGTACCTTGTTACTTGCAGTTTAACTTGATCTGAATTCCATTTCTTTCATCACTCAAATTTTCTCTAGCATTGCCTTAGCAGCAAAGCTGCATCAACAGATAAGAAACATTTCTTCATCCAATTTATGCTGCTTGGATGAACATAAATGCTATAATGCAACATATGAATCATATATTAATTTATAAAATAAAATAATGTTTAATTATTTAAAGTGGAAATTTACCAGAAATTGTTAATTATTCTTTCAGTTGTTTCATTCTAAATTGTAAATTCTACTTCTTTCTTACTGCATATGATCTTGAAAATTGAAATGACAGTTCATCTTCTGTTTGCTTTTAGTTCAGATATTTTGGATAATTAAGCGTTGATAAATAAAATTCACTGAAAACTTGAAATGAAGAAACCTCAATTAGTATTTTAAGAATCCTTTCAAAGAACTGTAAATCAACTAACATTTTGATGGTTGGGAAAATTGACCATCATTTTCGGAACATATAAATATATATCTCCATTTTATTTTTAATATAACTAGCATCTGTTAGACCTAATAAAGACATAATTACAGATATACCAAGGTACTTGTAATAAATAATATAAAATTTCAAGAATATAAGAAGGTGTAATTTTGGAAAAACTCATCCTTAAATATTGTTTTTAATATTTTATTATGAAACATTTTAGTACAGCAGATCCAATACTGTTTATCACAGCAGTTTTGCAATTACTAAAGATTCTTGTTATAAGCACGATTCTCATGGCTGCTTGTCTATGCCCTGCATAATTACTATTTAGACACAATTGTAGTAGGAAAATATATAAGCCCTGTTTCCAAATTTGTCTTATTACAGCTGTTATACTAATCTTACAACATTAGACATATCAATCTTTCCATGATAAAACTTCAAACTCTTAATCATACTTCTTTCTTGATATAAGCTATCAAAAACCCTTATAATAAATTGAAATAACCTCCTCTGATACATTTAAGTACAGTTTAGAGTTTACACAATAAAACTTCCTAACTTCAGACAATCGTAAACATGTTTAATAAAAATCTTTTAGGCAAAATTTTTCCTGAAAACTTTAAACAATGAAAAGATATTTTCTCTTTTTACTTTATCAATTTCAACAACATTCATTAACATTGTCTTCAAAGGAATGTCTTTGAAAATAACTAAATTAGTAATTGAATTATTACAGGAATTTGAAGTGGATGGAAACCCAAAGTAGATACAGGTATTTTTAATACCAGCATCATCTCTTTCCACAAGTAATTGCTAAACAAATTTCTATAGGATGGAAACTTCCTTGGCAGGTTAATCAACACACTGATCCATGTTAACAACATGGAACCTGTTGTTCTGAAGAGTTAAAAAGTCTAGTTTAAGAATTGACAATGACAACACTGACCATAAAGACAAATTTTAATATTATTTCAATAGTATTTTTCTGAAAATGGGCTACTCAAGTTGATCAAGCAGACATCTAATAAAGAATTTATAAATAAAAATTATAAAAGAATTAGAAGCTTATTGCTTTAGAGAGGAATTATCTCAACTTATAGAAAGGATTCCAATATTACCAGATGAATAAAAAAACAAAATTACAAGTAAACCTTTGCAAATAGAAATTTTTGATTGTCTATAATGATTGACAGAAATCACATCAAGTGAAACACTTAACTTTTTAACACTTCTCACCTTGCAAATATCACTCCCTCAGCTTTAACATTAAAGAACAAGTAAACATAAACAAAAACATCACTTGTAAAAAAGAAAAACCTGATTTCATATTTCAATCCACAAATTAGTGAGCAAAGTCACTAGCATAATAAACAGAAAGGACTCTTACACTTTGAAGCAGTTTGGCAAATCCTAGAAACAAAAAACAGCATCCTTAAATCATAAAGTACATCATTCTACAAAATTCTTCTTTACCTTTGTAGAATAAGAATTAACATATTACGTTGCATATGTCACTTTATTCATAAAAACCACCAACTTCTCCAGGAGTTGTATGCAGAAATTAAACTCTTAGGAGCAAATTGTGATTTTTCCCCATTTTGCCCATCCTGAACCACAGGGATGAACATTCTTATGACAAAAATCAAGTAATATCAACATTGTATGCTTCAACAATAATGTTACCGCAAATTTATATTAACACAATTCCACAACATGAGGAAAAATAATTTTCATATAGATTGTACCCTACAACCAAATGAAATAAAAAAAGAATTGAACTACTCGCAATATTTAATACACGGAAAAGTAGATAAAACAATATGTACATTTTTACAAGTTCTCACAGTTACTAAAGTACGACTAGTCCATCATAAAAGTATTAAATAAAAATTAGCTTTACAGTATCATCCATGCTCTCTGGAAATATAAAAATTCCCTATTGTACAAATTATTTTAAAAGGATAAGAGGTTACAAACTCACTTCACTCTTAAATGCAATTCATTCGCTCATTTATCACCTTTCACATCCGCTTCAGATTTCTAAGCCATGATCTCAAACATACATTTTCAAATTCATGATACAATTTCTGTGCAGCACATGTTGCTGTTGTTTTAATGTGCATGACATTCGTTACACTGAGCAGCATATTCATAACCTTTTGGAGACATTGTCTTCATACTGGTAAGTAAGTGGGGGAGAAAACACTTTCTGTTAATTTTACCATCACTTCCTTATTCAATGGTGTAAGGTACCTTTAGTACTGATAGAGAATGATTTATTTAGCCTCGGCTCTTGCCTTCACTTCGATATTTGGATCTTCATCGTCGCTACTTTGCTCAATGCGCTGGCCACGGATGTACACAGGGAGGGAGTCACCATTCACAGTGTCTTCATTGATATGTACACTCACTACATCTGAACCGGGGATTTCAAACATTGGCTCCAAGAGCAAAGATTCCTAAAAAAGAGGAAAACATAATATTTGAAGGACAATGGATGATGAGGACCATATTGGTAAAAATAACCCATATGAATGGGTTATTTACTTATCAGTATAATATTATTTTTTAATAGTTAATTATATCCAGCATATTTTGCTCAAATAAATGTAATTACTTGCACTTTCAAGCTATACTTATTAAAGTTACATACCATTATAGCTCTTAGACCTCTGGCACCAGTTTTTCTCTCCATTGCTAGCCTGGCGATGGCTAAGAGAGCTCCAGGAGAGAAGGTTAAGTCAACCTAAACAAAAGACAAAAATAAAATTAAGGAACATAAAAATCGAATTTAGAATGAAAACTACACAAAAAGGAATAGAATAAAAATAGTAAAATAATATTAATGTCCAATGAATTAATCCATAATATACAATAATCTAATGATCATTATTCACCTTGTCCATACTGAAGAGCATCTGATATTGAGGAACCATAGCATTCTGAGGTTCTGTCAATATCCTTACTAGAAGATCTTGATTAAGGGAATGGAAAGGCACTAACACAGGGAATCTTCCAACGAATTCCTGAAATGATAGGAGAATTTAAAAAAATATGAATCATAAATTTAAAAATGGAATATATATATATATATATATATATATATATATATATATATATATATATATATATATATATATATATTTTCCAACTTCAACAACTCATTATACTCACATAAGCTATTACATATTAACTTATGCAAGCATTTTCTAATTTTATAAAAGAGACAGCTTTTACAGCAGCACTAACATTCTTGGTAATAATTGAAGAGATTTATTTTTCACTCAATTGAATGGGTAAATAATCTTAAACTTACAGGAATCATCCCAAACTCGATTAAATCACGTGCTTCCACTGCTCTAAGGAATGCATCCCTTTCCATGTTATCTTCTTCCGCAGAGGTTGGAGCAGTCACATTATCCAAATCAGCTTGTGTGGCTGCTCTCCTTCCCTTGGAATCACTGGAGGGAACTCCAAATCCTAGGTACTAGAAAATTAAAGATAATATTATTGGTATAGATAAATTTTAAAATCTAATATAACAATAATTATGTAACTAAATGTATTTTTAAAATTTTTAAATTTATTTTTCCAGCATTATATTGTAAGTGAGTTGAAAATCAACCATTATATCTATATAAAATACATTGTGCAAGTACTTCGTATTTTCCATGGCTTAATTTTTAAACAATTAGCAGTTTTGCTATGTTGCTATGTCATTTTCAGGTATAGACCTCAAATGGTTTAATAAGCCAATGGAAAATATGACATGGTCTTCATTTATTTTAGATGGCTTTCCAGAATATCATGCAGGAAAATCTTGAATTCTAAATCTAAATTATTTTCAGTAAACACGATGACAGCAAGGATGAATTTGTCCTTTATTGACAATAGTGTTTAAAACATGTAAAATGTTTGGATACTAATTAACTGATAATTGACCCATTATAAAACCTTCTTCATAGAATATTTAAAAAAATATAAATGATTTGTTTGGGCTATTAAACATGAAAATTAATGATTAATTGAAATTCAGAATAATACCAACAACATCATATATATATATGTATGTAAATACAGTAAGACCCCACTTAACACTGTTTCAGTATAAGCGGTTTTTTGGGATTTCCGTAAATCGCACTCTATATTGATACTTGTAGTATGTGTGTGCAAAGTAAACTGCCATGTACAAACCAAAAGCAGGGCACTTTATAGCGATGGCGATATGTAGATATACTATGTATTTTTTTCAATACTATTTCATTAGTCGGTCCAGAATAAAGGTTCCAACTGTATTCTCCTAATTCGCAATCCAGAACAAACGCAACTTTCCTGCATCACAATTTATTTATTTGTTCTCATCAAGGTTATTAGGTGTACAAAGATATAAACATAATATTTTATTTTACTGTGAAAAATTCTGCAAGAACTGATAAATTTTTTTGTTCTTTTCACTGATCCCCATTAGATATGTACAAGTTAGGTTGCCTCGTTTAATGCTGTTTCGTTTAGCACTTGAAGTTATTGGAACATATCCACCGCGTTAAGCGGGGTCATCTTACTGTGTATATACAGGAATTAAATTTTCCAGAATTATTTAAATTGTATGCATGTCTAAGACTTCTAAGAGCAAAAATTTATATCATAAAAAATTGTTTTTCAAGACTAAAGTAATTTTCCAGTAAGTGTAATATTATATAAGAAAATACTTACTTTTTCATTCTTCCTTCTGCTAATTAGTCTATCAAGGCCATTAAAAGCACCAGATGCAACAAAAAGGATATTTGTTGTATCAACCTGCACAGTTTCACCTCGCAACTTCCTTGGAGAATTTCTTTCAGGAACATTAACTATAGTTCCTTCCAGCATCTGTAATTTTCATGGAAAGAAATACATTTTTATAAATGTATGATGAAAAAAATAACATAATATATTATAAATAATGACATAACTACAAACTCTAAAAAAAAGAATATTTGCTTATAATAAATAAAAATAAAAGCTAATTTTCTAGTAGCTAAGTAACCTTTATATAAGAATACTATGAATATACAGAAGTAATATATAATATGAAGAATAAATAGATAAAAAATGTTCTTGTAAAGTTACTACACAATCTCTAATAAACTTACTTTGAGCATACCCTGCTGTACACCTTCTCCACCAACATCTCTTAGCTGATGAATGCCAGGTACTGCACCAATTTTATCAACTTCATCTAGGAAAACAATTCCTGAAATTTGAAAAGATGAGATGATTTAAATATTGTATAAACAACAGAAATAATCAATGAGATACTTACATATATGCTGCAACAGCAGAGACCTAGCTGTAAATCAATTTCCATTACTTTGCTGAATTACTGATGTTAATTAATAGAAACAATTCAATTTCACTCAACTTACCACAATCCACATGATTGTCTTTTTAAACCTAAGATCTTTAAATATACAACTTTCTTGCGTTACTTTGTTACTGATATAAATGTAATAAAAATGATTCTCACCCATTTGAGCCCTTTCAGTGCTGTAATTGGCATCTTGAAGCAATTTGGCAATCACACTTTCAATATCTTCTCCAACATATCCAGCTTGGGTGAGAGTAGTGCAGTCACATATGGCAAATGGAACATCCAAGCACTGAGCAATTGTCTGAGCTAACAGGGTTTTCCCTAAAAATATAAGTTATGCAACTGATATGGTTTGATAAACGAAAGGTAGGATATAAAAAAGCTTGATATAAAAAAAGCGAGTAAAATAGCTTGATTTTCAAACAAAATCTAGATGAAGTACAGAAAAGTTCCTCAGCCAAACAAATTTGTCAATTCTACTGTATTAACCACTATATTCCAATACAAATAGCTTGATATAAAATAAATACATCATATGTATATTTTAATTGATTAATAAAAGAATACCAATTATAACTTATCACCAAATAATGAATTAATTAGACGATTCTTTGAGAGGAATAATTCGACTTATTTAGTAACAAAAATTTAACAATTCAAAGGAAAAAGTCATCAAAACCAAAATTATTAAAGTTTTATACTTTATTCAACTACTAGTATATTATATTATGAATATCAAAATTCAAATTAATAAAAAAAACTTAAATAGCAACCAAATATCACAAAAGTCACTTTTTATTTTTATATTATTACTAATCCCCTAATCAAGACATTATGATTATGATACAATTTCAACATACTACTTCCAAAACTTGCATAAAGTAAATGAGACAGAAATATCATAAGTTTTGCTAAGCAATGTTCCTGATTGGTTGAAACTGAAAAATAACCAGTAATTTATACTTAATTACTCAAGATGCCTACCTGAGCCAGTGGGTCCTAGCAACAATATATTGCTTTTCTCTAAGCGTAATTCGTGGCTGCTTGATTCAAGAATATCACTCCCAGTGCCATGTACTCCAGCACCACCAGTCAAGGAGGTAGTTCCATTGGAATTGAAGCCCACTCCGCTTCCCCTTCTCGGCATCTCTGATGAATCATGAGGAGGTCCTTGTTGAAAGCTCACTCCCAAAGCACCACTATGTCCAATGCCTGTTATATGAAGGAGATCTGGCAGAAAAGTTAAACATTCAATGATTGTTACAATGTCTGTAAGACTAAGAAACTTAATTTGACTCATTTGAGAATGTTTGTTCCAGATGAGTAGTAGTAATTATTAGGTTTACCACACTAAAAATGAAAGATTGTTATTATCAAGTATTTCCAAAAACAATCAGAAGATTATTTTCACAATTTAGGGCCCAGCTATAAGGCTATTTGTGTTTGTACTTAAACCAATAGTTTAATTGTTGCAGATCAATATCAGATACCTGTCACACATTACATACAGACTGGTAAAACAAACTTCAAAAATTCAGAAGAGAAAAAGAAATGCTGAGAACTTATGTTTCGTATTCAAGTGTCAATCATTTTTGTAAGATTTTGCCAAACATTTTGAGCAATAAAAACAAAGATTGATAAGTTTTTATCTATCTTAAATTTCCTTTAGTATTACTATGAATAGTATTCTGAACAATGCCTAAAAATGCAGAGCTTTTTAATGTCTAAAAAGGTTTTAAAGACTGATGGTTTTCAGAGTTAGGAATGCAGCTTAAACTCAATGAAATATTGATACAGTAATCATACCTATCTACTTCATCAACAAATAGTTGTAAAGAATAATAAACATATTTATAAAACTTTCCCATATTCATCAATTTCATATTATTTCATTTATAAACAGAAAGAAATAAAAGTAATTTTCCATGCGAGAAACATGTTGTAGCAGTGTTAAAAATTAATCAATATGATCATTTTAACACTACAAGAAATATTTCCAACTTGCTTCAACATTAAAATAATATTAATTATTTTTGCATTAAAACATAAGAAAAATTCAGGACAAACTATCATTTTCTCTCTAAGTTTCCAGTAGGTTACAGAATATTTAATAAATACATTTTATTAACAGATAATCTTTAACTTAAAAATTTAAGATCTTCAAATCAGTTCCCTTTCTTTACACTTCCATGTAATTAATTTTTTATCATGTAAGCCTCAAATGGTAGAAAAATATGAAATGGAGAGGAATTGATTGCTATATATGCATGCAAAATCATAAAAAACAAATATTAACCATTTAATAAAAAAATAGCCCAATTATTTACACAACCTGGAAAGGATGTGAAGTATACATTTAATTCTGTGCCATATGTCTAATTGAACAGAAACAATAATTACCAAGATAATTAATTACATGCATAAAATTTATTGAAGCCATTCTAAATTCATGCTCAAAATTAATGATGAATTCATGGTAAAATAATCCTTAATGTATCCAAAAGTAATACATAATTTTTATTATTTCTTAAGAATAAAAAAGGATTCTATGCTGATGAAATTCATTATGTGACCTATCCAAGATTATGCGCAGGCAATAGAAATATTTATGGTAAATACAAATAGGGATTCATTCAAAATTCTGAAATTTTTCAAGAATCTTCATCATGAAATAGTTTGATGTCATTAAAGCATTTTGCATTATGAGATGAAAAGGTATTTTGAATTCTTTCTGCTTTGTATTAAAATCCAAAACTAAGTTGTTTGCCTTCTTTAAAAATTGTAATCAGTGGCGAAATAGAGTGTTTACTTATCTCAACTGCTGATACTTCATTATACATTAAAAAATCATATGATAAAAATTATCACAATCATAAAATCAATGAAAAAATCATATGATTAAAATTATCTTGATCACAAAATCAATTTAAAATAAACTGATATAATGCAAGAGAAGTTATTATTCCAGAATTATTTCTTTCTAACTGCTTGAATTATATTGATTATGAAGACGATTACTACAAATGGATAGTTAAGAACACTCTACAACCAAAAATGAGAAATTAAGTGCGGAAATTAGTGTAAAAAGATGATCAGCTTTTTGTAATCTAATGTTCGTAATCTTTGGACTCCAGAAGTATACATTATCATTTCACCAAATTTCAACAAGGTAATGTTTAGAAAATTGTTGTTTCATTACTTCTATTACAAAAAATAGAAATAAATATCAAGCATACAAATTATAATGCTAGATGTTACATAAGTAAAGATATAAAACTATGGGTGAACATACAGATAACAAGGAAAAACAAAATAAGATTCAAACACAGTGAATTGAAAAAAAACACACATTCAATAACATACTATGCAAATTTTTGGGTTCTTAACCAAAACGTTGGATTTTATTGGACGATTAAATATGATGTTGAAACAAAATAAAATTCAATAAATTTTCCTGGCATCAATCAAGTCAAGACTTTCAATATAGATTAGTTAGTAGTAGAGAGCCTGACTAAAATATTTTTTGTATTCATAGTATTGTAAAAACTTGATCCACCAAATCAACTGCCTGAAGAACTGTGTATTCTATAGTTTCCATAATTAATTTACTTCTGAACTGTTGACCATGGTTCATTTTTTAAATTACCCAGAGATTTGAGATATTTTATCAAGCCTCTGAGGAAATTGCCTACCTTGTATCTTCCACCACTCCTTGTATAATTTGTGGTTGGGTGGTTGACCCAAACTCATTTTAAGAAATGCCAACCTCTCCTTTCCCTGCTCTTTCCTCAGATATCCCTGTTTGAAGCATATCACAATTCATCCATCCTGTGGGATTGACACAAATTATTGTACCCACAAAGGAAATTTACCTTGCCAATTAACGTGGGATTTCCTCTACCTGCCACGAACTGATTATTTCTAAAATCATAACAGCCCTTAGTGCCAATTTGGAGCTACCTATTTCCAGGTATAAATTAGAATAAATTCAGGATTTACAACTTAAGAGAAAGATATAATTGGCCTTAAATATTTTAAATGATTGGGAAAATTGAAATAACCAAATGATGAACCACAAGATTTTCAAAATAAAAGATGCATGGAGGAGTTCAAATGAGGTGAGAACAGCTATGAAAATTATGCAAACAAAAACTTCAACAGAACAAGTGTAAACAAATCACTCAACTTATCCTTGCCATATCTCAAATTTTTTAAATTGAAAGAAGGAAGATAAGGGGAAAATGGTTTACAAAAATTTTAAAAGCCAATGTTAAGCATATCTAAGAAGCTGAATCTAATGAGTTTTTCAGGAAATTGACCTACTTAATTGCATTCTAAAATATGACGCACCATCACTATTTTATAGGCATAATGAATAACAGAAGTACAACAAAAATATTTACGTATGAAGGAAAACAGTTAAGAGAAACATTTACACAGACATGTTTTCTGCAGAGGGAGAAATTCAGAAGATTAAAATTTCTTGGAAATAAATTTCCAAGAGATTTTAAGCTTCTATTTTATTTCTCAGATATAAAATAGATTGGAACAGGAAATTGTAATCAATACAAGTAAAAAGCATACTTAGAATCTTGATACGAATCAAAGATCCTGATCCCTGATCTTGCTTGGTTTTCATGCATTATGACGATAAGAATTAAATGAAACTTTCTTCTTTTTTTATTTAAATATTGCCTTTTACTGAGTAACATTTATACTGAGAAACAGGTCTTTTGGTAATTGGAAATTTCATTTACCATTAGGATTTTGGAGCAACTGAATTAAATCAAGAGGTACATTAAATACCAAATTCAAAAAATTTTATTTAATACTAAAGAATAATTAATGATAGAATCAATCTCTTAAATATTCAATACTTGAGTAATAAAAAATCCTCTACTGGCCAGTGAAGTTATGAGCCTGTTAAAGTTTTCTAATGTTGAAAATAAGAAATATCATCAAAACAACCATTTAATGGTACATAGATGTGAAGTGAACTAAAGTAAACCCAACAAAACTACCACTAACATCTACTAGTAAAAACTTTTGGTGCCAGATTAATTTTTGTGATAATTAATAATAACATGCTACTTAAAGACTTGATAAGTGATAATTTGACGAAGTCTTAACCAAGACAATAAATTTAAGATTGTTAAAATTTGAGGCATAATCAAATAAGGATGTTCTACAGTAAACAAAATTATGGTGAATGATTTAAAACTAGTCAGCTTGTCATCAGGCAAAAGAAAAATAATTGAAATAGAATAAATACTTCACAATGAATACTTAAATATTTTTATTTTAGTCTGATGATGAGCTTGTTAGTTAAAAACAGTCGCTATTAACTATTCTTACAGTAGAATATGCTTAATTGTTTTCCCGTGCTTCCTGTTACAGAATTCTACAAAGCAAAGGCTTATTTGATTGATTACTTATAACAGAATGTATAAAGGATAAATTTAAGTAGCAAGTGAAAAGATAATGCTGATAATATTTCCAAATTTAATTCTCATATAAAGTTTATAAGAATTGTATTTCAATTTTCAATTAGAATGTCAAAGTTTAATATCATATTATCCAAAACTTGATATCCATAAAATTTGGAAAAATAAAAATGTATGAGTAAATCTGCAACTTTCAAGATTCTAGAACTTAAGAAAGAAAATTTGAAATTAAGAACATTTACAAATTTAAGAGTGTAGTATATACAAAAAATTAACCATGATGTGATACATTTAAATGCATAACTTTAAATTTAAAACAGATAATAAAATTTTGAAGGAGAAATCATTTTTACATAAAATGCACTTGAATATTTTGAACTGGTGTATGCGTTAGATATCTGATGGTAAGATTCAAAGGGAAACATTCTCTTTTCCCATAAAAGATATTTCAAGCAACTGATGTCAGCATTAATCTGAGCCATAAATAATTTAAAAACACTCTCATAGGATATTATTTTCAAGGAGAGAGCCACTATTTGACACCAGTTCTTCAATATTCAATCCTTAAACTTTTTTTCTTTCTGCTCTTAATAAACTAATGAATAGATAAAAATAAAAAATCAACAAAATAACTCTTATAATATTGATCACAGCAGATACCTCGTAGCAAACTAGAATATAAAGGAATAAAAAAAAATTCAAACATGCTGCATATAATATTGAATAACAAGATTCTCATCCACACAATGAGTAATATCAAAGAATAATTTTCTTTAAAATTAATACTTGATATCACAGGACATAAAATTTAAACAGAAAAGTATTTACCTCTGTGAGAGAACGACTGCTGAGAATTCTGCTCCATAACAGCAACATCTTGTCTTAGATTTGATTGGGGAATGTTGTTATATATCCTTTTGTAATGGTTATACACTGCAACTGACAGAACCTTCTTCGCATATTCTTGGCCTACGACATGCTTATTTAGATACTCGAATATCTGTCAATAAATAATGAAACAGATATTAATAGATGGAACAGAAAATAGACTTGGTATCTCCTTACCAGACAATAAACAAAACTGACTACTTAATCTAAAAATTTTCAAAATAAAACTACTATTTTCAATAAATAAGGAAGCAAAGTGAAAATTTAAAGGTTTCTTGCAAGTAATATTAAGTGATAAAGATTCATTTCATAGTAGTTTTAACCAATGAGTTTTCAAAGAATAACAAAGTATAAGATTTATAATTACAATTATTAGTGTTTGAGTCTAATAATAAAACTAAACTGATTGAAATGTGTTTTCAGAAACTAATTCAAAATATCTATGGCTCTGAATGAGGATACTAATTACAATTCATGGAATAAAATAATTTTAAATATAAATATCTCAAACAGTGAAATATCCATGGGTAGAACCCACCTTCTTCGGTGGGGGTGGTGGTTTCCTGAAGAAACCACTCTTGGGCTCTTCTTTGCTTTCCTTAAGGCTTTTCTTTGAGTCCATTTCAGATAAGACCACAAAGAAATGGTGGCACTTCTCACACTTGACAAATCTAGTTGAAGCTGGAAATTAAGAATTATAGTTTAAAAATTATTCAGATTAATATAGTTGTATGAATACTATACCAATACCAACATTATAAATTACTAAATGCATTTATGAAACATTTATCCACAACTATTACTAATTTACACTTGGACAAATAAACAGTCTCAACAATAAGAAATATACAGTAAGGAAAATAATACCTCCTTTAAGTTCCATTAAAATTTTTTAAACTATAAACATTACTGGTTTCAACCGTGTTTCATCATTTCTTGATCATAAAAAAATTATTATAAACAATTTATTGATAATAAAACATTTAGTGGACAAAGTATTATTTTCCTTACTATTCAAGTTTGATAAGTAACAGCTTCATCTATTGATTAAAAATGAGAAATACATTCGAAAGGAGGAATCAGTGAGTGATCACCCAGGCCGTGTTCCCTAAATAGGTGGGCTACATCATATACAGTTACATGTGAATAAAATTATATAAATTCCAATTTCAACTAACAAAAAAATGTAGTGTGATATCTAAGGAGCTCAATTTCTTATACATACTTTTTCTACCCTATTAGTGAGACTTGGTACACATATAAAAATTGTAATCAATAAGAAAGATATACTTACAGACAAACGTTTCAACATGAGTGCATGGATCACCGCACTTGGGACAGCAAAGGTGAGAGCCACCATCTCCATTGGTACCTCCTTCCTTTCCTTTCTTTCCTCCGCCATTGCTACTAACTGAGGAATCAGAGCCTCCTGTTGTGCCAGAACCACTTCCGCTCACACCGCTGGTTCCTCCACCTCCACCATCCCCTGTGACTGATGCATGTTCTACTCTGTGGTGATGGCAGCACACATCACCACTGCAGTAGCATTCGTTTGCTTCCTCGAGGACGGAGCTCTTTCCTGCAGCTGATTTCAAACTCAACTGAGAAGATCTCACAGCCTTATGAGAAGACAACTGATGACAGCAGCGATATATTATAGATGCCAAAACTGCTGGTTCTACTGTGGTTGATCCCAGAAGCCCTGAGCCATTGACTGCAGAATATAATCCTGGAAAAAATCAAAGGACGCAATATGTAGGTACACTGAATCTTAGAAAGTTTACAGCATAAAACTTTAATATGAAAATAAATTTTTAATATATTATATATTTTTAAAAACACAAGAGAAAATTAATTCACAATTAATTGATAACTATATGGATAACAAAAGGTTATTAATACTAGGACAAATATAATTTTTATGATTATTAATGATTTCATATACATGTATATAAGCTAAGTCCTGAGTAATTAATTCATATTAGAGCTCACATCTACATGTTGACTGAGCAAGCTACCTTTTGTGGCAAGGGGGGGGTGAAGAAATTTTTCATATATTATACCAACCTATAATTATTAATGAAAGAACGATAGCAATTCATTTCTGTGCAATGATCGTGTCTAAATAGTATTCAATAACTTAATATTGAATGTCTTTTTCGCCATTATTGAAATACTATAATTTGTATTTTTAATTTTTTATGTATTGTATTGCTCTACCTTTGGGAGTTTTTACTCTCAACTAGGGTAAATACCAAGCAGACTGTTCATTTTATATAATTCCCTCTACCCGAGTAATGACTACCATCTGACCAAGTGCCTACTGGTAGTCTTATCAACAAATAAATAAGGAAAGACAAACATTTTTCATACTCAAGCATGAATTATCAAACATGGAGTACATATTTCGATGACAAAGCATTTGTTTCTTAGATTTAAAACTGATAACTTAACATTGAAATAGATGGACATACTATTCAATCCCTACATTTATTCGTCTTAATACAATTCCCAATCGATTAATTGGAAGAAAGTAGAGTAACGCATTACGTAAAGTCTCGAGTGATGCAAGATAAGAAATCAGTTCTCGAGAATTTCAGGCCATGATCACCCGCTACATTCTTAAGGCAAACAGAACGAGAAGGTTTTCAAGAACATGCTACTATAGACATTAGGCGGCAGAAACTTCGACTGAAGCGCAGCGTGCGATATAACGGTGATTATTCGACTGTTGCCATTCTGCCGTCCCTATGAAACGGGAATGCGGTTACTTTCACTTCGAAACCCTCGGCGAAATTTTAGACGGCGGTCAACCTGCACGTATATTCCTCACGTCATGTCCTTGGTGACGTCAATGACCCCCGGAAGTATAAGGAAGAAAAAATATTCTAAAGCCGCGCCAATCTAAAGCAACAAGGACGATTGGGGATTTTGACGCCAGTTATCATTGCCTTATCCCGCGAAAAAAAATCCGACCTTCGCCACGCATCGCGCGATGTTACGCCCTGTGAGATTTTCGGTAACGTCACTGGACGGCCTTAAACATAGCACTACGTAGTAGAGAGATCAACAGCTGGCTTCTGGGTTGGACATTTTTCTCTCGGTAGCAACTGCCCAAACGATGCTTGTTATTTTCGAAAGGCACCAATGCCTTTGTCTCACTGCCTCGTCAGTTCATTCAGGAATGTCACACAGCGAGCTGTTTCAGACACATTGGTAAATGAATAAAGTATTTTCAGACACGCTTCATAAATCTCATTTTTCGATTGGACTTGATAGAATCAATTAAAAAATTCAACAGCACTCGTTTTTATTTCGGTGCAGGATAAATAAATGTCCCCTTCTGTTCAAATTTGTCATTCTAGATCCTGCTTCGGTTACTAATTACTAACCTTAGAGATATGAATGTAGAGGATTGAAATAGCTCATTACAATACGTATATAAAAACATGAAATTATAATATATAAGCATTACTCAGTTACGGCTCATCACTTCCTCTGAGGAAAGAGTTCAATTTCACCTGAAAACCTTCCTCAGTCCAGTATACGGAAAAAAACTCCGCTCATATTTAACTCAAATATAATTACCCCGATACGTATTTACTTAAAGTATAATTACCCCCGATACAGTTAGCCCAATGAGCCAGATACCAATCAAGGTAAAGAGTGAATGAAGCATGGTGTACCATGTGCTTTAGCTATATATATCCATCATTACAAATATTCTCCTCTCTTTTTTCGGGCCTCCATCACCACACATAATTTTGAACACTTTTCCTCATTTTCTGAGGAAACTCCGGGCGATTCTTGGAGAAATCGGTAAAGGGTGAGTAAAGTTACATAACACGCCAGAAGGTGGAATGCGCGGACAACCTCGTGCGGCCTATACCTCCTTAAAAAGCAGCTTCTTCAGTATATTAGACCCAAAATTATCTCGTCATAGTAATAATCTTAGTTGCCCTAAATGCAAGCAATCAAAAACTTTGGCGTAAAAGTAAATTTTCCACACTAGGAACATCTTGACCAAAAAGGGGAAAACTGACAGGTATTTGTTCACTGAACTAAACTGAACGTATTTGTTTGCAGGTATTCTAAATCGTATCTCTTCCCTGGTAGTGAGTAAATTCGAAAGTGAAATAGGTTGAACCTGTTTTTGGGTCAGCGATACCGCCAGAATTCGGTACCAAGTTCAGGTTTTTCGAAACAGTTTAGAAACCTCCAATTGCTAAATTTTCAGCTGGACACGACGAATGGAAAAGGTATCATATAAAAGGTGTCAATAGGAAATTAGGACCCATGGAGAGATTAATTGCTTGGTGTAGAATCCGGGCTGTTTGTAAATATGCCCTGATGCAACCTACAGAACAACGGCGACCGAAAGCTGTTGGGAGAAAGTGGCTGAATAAAATAAGGAACTAAATAGAGGTACTGTGTCCTTCGTATCCCAATTAAGCATACGATGCTGATGAGGAAATTTAAGAGATTTTCCTCCACAAAAAATTCAACTAAAACAAACTTAAAAAATAACAAAAATTTCACACTATGATTCATTTCTCGTCCACCGTAATTCTTAAGAAATAACGAGTAAACTGGAGCAATGTGTATCTAGATTCTTCGCCTTATTTAAATTCGGATCCCTGCAGATTTACAGTTTTTAGCAATTCCTTTAGATAAAACAGTTTTAAAAATATATACTTTACTATCATATACTATACTATCATTTAAAGGGAATGAAGGTATTGGGAAGCTGCTGAAAGCCAACTATAAAAACATTTTAAGGCGAAGTTTTTAACTAGCAAAGCATGTGTTCTAAAAAGCCAAAAATATCCGATAAAATTAAGTACATAAGCTGATTAAAATGAACTAACGGGAGTTGCTATCTAATTACAATTACGAAATACCTCATACAATCAACACCAAGTATCAACCTTACCTAAAAACCTTCATTCTATTACATTTTGGAGACTGACAATGAGATACAGTTAATGGAAAGATAAATCATCGAAAGATAAGTACAGAACACTCCGTGAATATAGATACTGTAAAAAGTAATTCGTCAAATAAAAGATTACCAGAGCATGAACCATTACCATGAACATTATCTGCAGAGACTAAACACAGTATAAAGTCTTAGCCAAAATTAACCCCACGATGTATAACTACAATCATACAGACGATAAAATTACAAAAGATATAGAAAACTAAGATTACAGACAACGCATAGTAATATTATAAAAAGATGATGAATTTGTCTTCCACTCTTATTAATTCGATCCAATATATTTTACATTCCCCAGAACCTAATATCTGTATATTTACTATTTGACATTAAAGTTAATGGCATATTTTGAGCATAAATTTAAAAACATCGAAACACAAAACCAAAGATTACGTGGATTTGCGACTACGCTATCATAAATTACTTGAGTAATAATATAGTAACAGCGGAAGCAATTTAGCGTAACCTTGATTTTTAGAAACAAGACTAATAATGCCGAACCGCCAGTATAAATGAAAAAATAACGAGAGACTAACTGTATACTATACAATAACACGAGGTCATTTGGCTTTGTTTTTCCCGCACGAAACGAGGCAATTTTTCACCCCCTCCTTCCCGGTAGTAAACCCATGAATGAATGGAGATTTCCGAACTCGTCCATCATTAGAACAACCTTGGATGCTACGACGAGGACGATCTCATAGAGCTCTATCAACTCAATGGCAAATCATTCCGAAGTAGACTTTCGAGCTAAGAAAGTAGAACGGAGAATGAACGACTGAATTAAAACTTTTATCTATAAAACGGCCTGGGGATGTTATTACTTTTCCTATATCGCCCATATGGTCCAATTCGATGCCAATACTGATCGGTAAATCCATCATTTACTTGGAGGTGTGTCTACTAAAACATATGCACGATTGATACCCAAGGTGCAGTTGTACCCTTGGGAATAGGGTGCGAACACAGCCCTCGACCTTGTGCTAGATAAAATGGGACGGAGTGTCTCCTTGGATGTACTGACTATCCGCTACTTTTCCTACGTAAACACAAAGGTGACTCTCGAGACGAACTGAACGATTAGTAACCGTAGCGTTGGCAATTCGTTGCCAAAAATCATCCCTACGCCTTAACCCGAGTCTTAAAATACGCATTTTAGATCGCGAATCCAACAGTTACTGCGCCATGAAGACGATGACGAAGGGAATAAGATCGTGGGACAACGTACGAATTCTTAATGCAAGAACTCCGCGCGAAGGTAACCTAATGAGTAGCTATTTACAGCCACATTTTGCACTCACCGAATGAGTTCCAGAGTGAAGATTACCGTTTTAAAGCGTCGATGAATAAATAACATGAATATTATATTAATACAGCAAAAAATAAATATTGAGAAATAAATTTTCAAATATTAGAGAGAGACAGGTCTTATGTACCGGGGTATCTATCGCATTGCGATTCGACTTTCGATATATCAGCGATATTGGGGAAATGTTTAAATGGGGCAAAATTTATTTAATGCCTTACTTACTATATTTACTAACCACATTTATACGAAAAAACTCCAAAATTTCGACAAATTAAATTCTACAATCCATGATTTATTAAAATAATACGATATACATTCTCAGGTTCTAATTAATTTTTGTTTAATACACATAACCCATTAATTTACATTGTTAATTACCATAATTATCTTATTTTATACTTTGTATTATTAAGAAACTTTCATTAGATCAAAGTTTAATTTACTATTGGCTTGTAAAATGCAAGATGAGGATTCGAGCGTAATAGAGATTATTATTATTATAACAACAAAGTCAATTAAACATGTGACCCATCGTGCCATATCGTAAAACTACCGAAACTTATGTTCGATTGACGATCTCTTCTTCTTATATAACATAAATAGCTCAACACTTATATAAGCATCGATCAACGGCTGTAATAAAATGAGAGACACGTATTTACCAAAATATGTTTATGTTACTCCGTTATAGCTGCTACGTTTTAATTGTTCTCCTCTGACCTTTGGACTCCACCCATTTCCTTGCCAATTCTCCCTTGGCTTCCGCGAAACTTTTAAAGGAATGATAGTAGGATGACTACGCATTGCTTTCCGTTTAAGAATTCTCCACGAGCTTCCATTCTGGAGGAGTTGCTTCACGCGGCAAAGAAAGTTACAGCTACGCAAATTATGATCCGATTTCACCATAGACTATATCCTTAAGTTACAGAAATCACGTGAATCGATCATATGCTACCACTGATTGGGAATCTCAAGGGTTGAGATGTTCGATAACCTATGGACGAGAAAACGTGCATCGTCTGGTGAAATTGTCGTAGTAGGATAAAGGAGGAAAGAAGACTGGAAAAGAATAAAGATCGTCTAACGCCAACCAAAAAACGAAACGTTTTAGATATACGCCCTATAGGTTTCAAGAAAATTACTATTCATCCCATTTGCCCATTAGAGGAACTAAACATACTATACACATATATAACCTCAGATTCTTCAGAAATCTTCATAAAACATCGAAAAATGGCGAAACGTCCGTAACTTTTCAGACCACCCATGTTTATATACATAAGACGTATTACTCAAAATGTGAAAACATCGCCATCGTTGCCAAATAGTAAATTCTTGCTAAATTTTAATCTCCAAAATATTTTTATCGCCGTCATATCGGCAGCTTCCTATGGGGAAATAATTCGCGGAATGAAAACTCCGCTAGATAAGCGATCCAAGCTCTTACTCCACATCATTTCAGATATTTCCGCTTAACACCAGTTGAATCGAAGCAATTTTTCCTTGCGGAGATCAAAACATGTGACGACCCACGGGTCAAATGCGATTGATGATAAAATAATGAATCACGCGCCATTTAAAACATGTTTCCATGGAGAGAGGGAATGTTTATATTTTTTTCCTTATTCGTAGAGATTCGCTGATGTTTACCGAGATATGACGGGGAAATCAGCTAGTGAACGCTTGTGAAAGCATTTCGAGTTATTAAATGATTAAGATCTAAGGATAATGAAGAGGTTGTGGTTTAGGTGCTAACGAGATAATAGTAAAGCAAAAGTATTCCGGGTATATCGAATGAATTAAATCTCATTTAAACCGATTCCTTCAACTTGATATTTGAGGGTCAAGTACTTTTTGCATCATTTTTACGTATCTGTACGAAAACCACGATGAAAATTTGAAGGATCATTCAAATCTACGGAATGGGTAAAAAGCTTCGAGAAGAGAACAAAACAAGCCAAGCTTTTGATCCACAATCGTCTACCTCAACTCTTAAATAAATAATAAACAAAAGCTTCGTTTTACTCCTCCCGATTTTGCCGCGGTTCATTACATTACCTTTAAAGGTATGCACTGAGTGGTACAGAACAAATGCGGCGAGTTAAGAAGTAATTACGATAATACGTGCACGGAAGACGGATTGGTTTCCTTGCTCTCATTTAAATTCTCTGTTCAGAGAAGTTGGCTTCCGCGTAAGAATTACGTCCATGGCAGAGGCACTTGCTGAATTATTCCTTCTTGAGATCGATTATTATACACGGAAGATGAGGGTTTAGGAGACGAGTGTCAATTGAAAAGGAAAACATGAGGAGCGATAACGCATCAGTAGTGCAGATGTGAGAGATGACACGTAAGCTATTTCTAATTGTCACACTTGTCGTGAAGGATCTTGAACCGAGCGAGGTCCTCGATTGTGAATATATGTATTTAATCAAAATCATATTGTTTAAAGTTATGAAACTGTGGGCTTTATGGATCTGGGATGGTGCTCTGTTTTTTCGAAAGTACTCATCCATGAAGTAGGAGAATAATGTATATTAATAATATAATATTTAAACGAACATAAAGATATTAGAATTATGTTATAATACCTGTGCTATAGAAACTATTTGAATATAAATTCACTAGAGATAATTCACAAAAAAACTTACATCGCTACACTGAGTACTAATCGGAGGAAAAATACATTTTATTTATGTATACATACATATTTTTCCTGACTGAGGAGGAAAATTTAACTCTCAGGGTGTGGACGTTTGTGAGCGTCCATTGTTAAGTTGTGAACCACACTTTAATTGCCCAGAAAGTCTATATTAATATGATCTTTGTTAAATGAATAAATACGATAAATCATAAATTCTATTATATTACTTAAAATAGTTTCCCTTAATTTTTAATAAGCAAAAACCTTTTTAAAATTTAACACAAACTGCATACTAGGCGGAGAGGAGATTGATGATCATAACATAAAGGTCTCGGGTTCGAATCTAAGGAAAACTTTTATTTTATGCTTACTTATAACTTCTTTGCATGAGTTCGATCGTATTTATTCTATACACACATTTCGTTGAGTTTAGGAGAACAGTTAGAATGTTGGCAGGTAAATCGAATTCCACTAAATACGATTCATGTAGCATTTCACTTTCCTTTTTTACGATAATTTCGTTGCATCGCCTTTCGACAAGATGCACAAACTAAAATAGTAAAAGTGAACCGCGCTTGTGTAAACAATTGAGCAATGCAACTGCTACGAGAAAAATAAATATGAGGAGATCGTCGAAAGCTTGGGGTAAGTTGCCAACAAGGCTAGACCTTCCTGGACGTAAAATAGATCACAGAGTTCGTTTGGGCGTTCTATTTCTGGGGCCTAATGTAAGGATGAACAGAATCTGGTGTACGAATGAGTAAAACTTCTTCTGGGCTACGTATGCGGCATTTTCTCTCAACGCTAGTGCAGGTGTACCTGTTCTTTACCTCTCAAACGTCGTTGACGAGTGGAAACGACCTTTGACTGAGTTCATCTCGAATGAGAAAGAAGAAACATATATACTAATAGGTGAGAAACGTATAAACGCTAACAATTATATTTAATTATTTTTTAATATTGACGCCTGAAATTTAAACAAAATTATTACGCTCGAATGTTTTCTTTGAATTGAAAAGCATTAACATGCGTAAATGGCTATTATGACAAACGACTAAAAATAAGTGATAATTCTTTAAAATTAGTCTCTCTGAATATTAAAAACAGTAATGAACGTTCAAATTTACATACAAGAACGAAATATACTCTCTCTAAAAGATACCTGAAGATGTTAGAAGATTTTTGAAGAATACTATAATAGCTATACATCGATTTATAACCTTGATCGAATAATTAATATTATTTAATACCGCATATTCATTTATTCTCAATAACCATTATCTGAAAGTAATAGGAATAAATTCATTACCGTTACTTCAAGATAACATACACTATACGTAGATATAATTAAATACGACAATTTTGCAAGTATAGACCAAATTCACTTACTGAAAGAAACACTCGCGACGAATCGGTGAATTAGAATCAATTACGCACAAATATTTAGCTTCTGATGAGCGTGGGTGAATATTGAACCATTTGGAGAAACGATTTTCAAGTCTCAAAAATGTTAATTATTCCGTGTAAAATTACGCAACTTTCTCGCCTTCTCGGGTCAATACCTCTGCGTGCCTCACGAAGAAACGGTTGCAAAAGCCCGCTTCTTCCGAGGCATGTCTCTGGGGCCAAAGTTTACTCCTCGAACCGTTTGATAAGTCGCACGGAAACTTCAATGAAATTCCGAACTCTTGCCTAGCAACATGACATATCAGATAATTGGCCTCGTCCCTTTGACTTTGACATTACTGGAAAATTGCACGTACCAACTGTCTGTGTACGAATGTCCGACTCGTAAGATTAAGGACGTTTTGAGGAGACGTAAGCTAAGAGCAAGTAGAGAATGAGAGAAACCCAAACAATGACATTATTCCTAACTGATAACTTAGATGGACAACTTCTATCATTTTTAAATGCTAAGTCATCGAACCCAATCGTAGTCGTACATAATATACAATACGGTACGTAATATACTATACGGTACCATGTATACATACACCACCATTCACCACCCTCGTAGTCTTATAGAAGTATAGTCGCCACTGAATTACGTCGTGCGCACCAATCGAAATGCAGAATTAAATATAAGAAAACAAAAACAGGGAGAAATACATGAAAATATTAACATTCCGAGATTGTTCTGAAGGTCGACACAATAAAACATTTTCTGTGCACCTCGTTCCGACAGTTAATTAGCGTGCAGAAAATGTACGAGTAGAACTAGCTCGGGAATAGGTAAAGCCTTCATTGATTGAGATAGAACACGTTAAACGTAATCGCGCAGTGAATCTAAAAATCAAAATGATTTACTTGAAGCATTTTGCAATTATAAAAAGGCGAAAAGTAAGGGATAGACAGAAAGAGCTATCGAGATAGAAGTGAGAGCGTTTCAATTACAATGAACACGAGAGATTCAGAGTTAAAAAAACACACCTTA
The DNA here is from genome assembly GCA_020796165.1 of Pantala flavescens. Classification (NCBI taxonomy): domain Eukaryota; kingdom Metazoa; phylum Arthropoda; class Insecta; order Odonata; family Libellulidae; genus Pantala; species Pantala flavescens. The sequence goes on from CM036888.1 coordinate 5,585,608, forward strand.
TGACCAGATATGGTTACAAAGAACAAGAAAAAAATGAAATTAAATTCATATTTTCAGGAAGAGGTAAGATAAGGAGAGATTAACTTCACATCATTCATAAAAATCTCACTGTTAAAGAATAGTATATATAGAAGAAACTCCGATGCTGTGAAATCGTAATGGCAATTAAAATAGAATAAAAGCCGATTTTATCAACATTCAACCACAAAAATTTGATTGTTTTTCACCCCTCTGCATGTTGAGATACAAATTCCATTCTTTTCTTCGATATTGCATGGCCCTTATACTCGCCAAATAGCAACCTTATTGGGTAAGTGTAAGAACGGAGGAATTCAGAACCGTCATTTACATAAATATGGATGAATGAAGAATGCGTGGTTTGTTTTCCTAAGGGAGAGAAGTCGCTGGCTGGGAAGAAGATTTTAGTTCCTTGTAATCACAAACATTTTAACACGCAATACACTTCTCGTATACATATGAACTTTATACGATCATTAAACCTTGTTTGCGACTGGGTACACGGAAAGAATGTTTTCGAAAAGCAAGAAATTTTAAAAATGAGAGAAATCGCAGGGAAATCGGAAAGTCGCGGGAAGGAATTCGAGGTGAAAACCCAACCGCTGAGGGTGCAATGGTATCATTATCTCGGTGCAACTTGTTTGGTAAGCGCAACGGAAAATAAATTGCCCCCGATGATTAGGAAAACGTTACATTGGCACAGGAAGATGTATGAGATTCAAAAGCTTCCTCTTTTCACTGCAAATTATATGTGGGTAGCCCATTAGAAGTCCACCGCTATCGAAAGATTAAAATGCGCGAAGACGCGTTCCATGACTAGCAAACAAAAAGGTTAGTTGATTGTCGAACACCGTTTGATGTGACGCGAAATTTGTGTGGTAAGGTAAGCATAAAATCATTGCGGAAGGTTATGGTATTGTATTGAATGAGGGAATTATCGATGAATACAACGGGGTAATGAAAGATAGAAGTAGAGCATACAATCATAGCGATTATCTCGAGAAAACGAAACTGGGTATCAAGGGACGCTCTTGGGTCCACTTCAGTTACAATGCTATAGAGACACCCATGAAAATATAAGTGCTTAGAAATAAAACGAACAAGTTTATTGGAAGCAGACGAATCGGCATACGCAGGCAAGCAGCCAAATGCGTTCGAAAGGTTATTGAAAGACTGGTCATTGTACACAGTGTTCCGTACAAGTTACCAAATCAAGTGCGTACGTTACCAGTCCGAAGGATGCAACGAGTTGGATGTGTGTGCTACTTGAGAACAGCCATCATTTCTCTTTCGATGATAAGCCTGACGAAGATAAATAAACTACATACACTCGTAAGATATTGACCCGAAGATACATAAATTTTAACGCCCTGATTCCACTTATTACATTGCCCAAGCTATTTTTGAACCGGACTAATTCGTTCGAGTTTTATTGGCCGACAGTCGTCTTACGTCATACTGGTTCAGTGGAGGCTGAAGACGCACGAGAAAGATATCAATTCCGAGAATTATCCGACATGTCACCAATTCGTGAAAGGTCCGTTTCCACTTATATAACTGCTTCCGATGAGTCACTTTATTTAAGAAGACTAGAACGCGACTATGAACCTTGGTGTAAATTTATCACTTATATTTTTTGGTATAAAAAAATCAAGGTTTCCTAAGACTCTCCCAAATGATTTCCTTGAAAAACACTCTCAAAGCGTATAATATTTTCAAAGCAAAAATCGAGATGAATTAGGGGAATGAAGATAGATATTACGACTCAAAATAGCCAGAATACCATAGCAAAAAAAATCAGTAATTGAAAAATCATACCGCATTCCAAGTTCCGCATTATCGAACTCATTTATATACGGATCAAAATTTCTAAATAAGACATGGTTCCTTGGATAGTAAAACAGTAGGACAATTAGAAACACCGGAGACGCGAAAAATACATTTTAGTCTATTAATTTATGTCTAAAATACAAACAAGTAACACCCAATAAGTTGTGCTACGATAAAAACAATTTTATACGAAGTTAAATGAGAAGAGAAGGTTATACTGTTTAAAGCGATAAAAAAGGAAAACGCGAACGTGTGTGAGTTACACTTAAAAAATGTTCCTCCATGAAATTTGGCACTAAATCTTAACGAACTTAGATTGGATATGTAATTGTGACTCAATAATCTACGTTAAATATAATGTACACTCATCCTATTTCAAAACAAAATTCGAAAAACAGAGAAACACAACCGTCTATGATACCGACGTGTACCATCAGAAAAACTTTAGGAGCTCATCGTATGACTTGCTATGGATGTTTTCCGCTTCGTACAGATTTGCTACCCTTTGTTGTTAACGATGATTAAGGCCACGGAAACACACCGTCAGATGAGAATCCTTACAAGTTCGGCTAAATTTTCTGAAGGTCGTCAGGGGACCAAGGAATTTAGGATTTTGTTTGGACCGCCGCTTCCGATCGAGATGTTTACAACCGTTAGTCCAGAAATACTTTCCAGACGCAGAAGACGACCAACTGCGTCGCGAATTTTAAAAAAATTGGTCAAGGACATCAGAGCAAAAATTAGAAAAAAAGATACAACGGCGAATATATATATCTATGAAGGCCTAGAATTGATTTTGTCTGCGAGTGACAAGGTCGGAGAAAATTACGGGCAGACCAGCTAAAAGTGGTAGATAACTCCACGATTGAAGTACGGGGTACATGGCCACTGATTCATTTAATTGTCAAACATAAAAAGGAGCAATAGCTGAAACAAATCTATGAAACTGGTAGGTATCTTCAAGATTCCGATCCTGAACTCAAGTCTGGATTGGACTGACCCATGCAACCATTACAAGAATTCTATTCATAACATACGATTACTTATGACTTTATAAACATAATGAGAAGCAATAATAATAATAATCTTTTAAAAAATCAACGAAAAATAATACATCTCCGACAGAATAAACATCTTGGACGGTAAAAATATGAAATAAAATAGTTTATTGGCAATAAAAGCTAATCTTGTGTGTACTTAACGCTCTGTCTACCTCTCTATCTTTACTAATTGTAATTAACACGGCATGTGAAGGAGTATTTTATTCTATTACGCTGTTAACAAAGCCTTTCTACGTAACGAAGAAGGAGGAGGAGTCAATGCGACAAAATTATTACAATTAATAATTCTCTTAACTACCTGAACTCTTCCTTTATAACATCGACTCCGTTCTATCCGACAAATCTTGGCATTTTTCCACGATTCAAGTCTTGACATACACCTCACCGTCATTCTTCCGATTCTTACGTCAATTCGCGGAATAATTATGCTAAATTCTCCATCGTGCAGCCGACTTTAAGGGCAAGGATGCTCGTGAGGCTGTAAAAACAAAATGCGATTATGAACGCGTTGCGTAAGCCTCGATCACCTGTAACGCGCTACGAAATGAAACAGATGGAAACAGCCAATGTAAACAAGTCACTCCTTCGGCGTTATGCAACCGAGATATTGTGGAGGATAAAGCTTGCAGTGCAGGACGACTTGAGAGCCGAGATTCGTCCGATTGTGGCGGACATAATGGATGAGAGATAAATAAACAAGATGTCTTCGTGCATTTAAATACCGATCGATCGAGATAACCTTGTGGCGTGATCGGTGAATAGGTGCTGATAGAAGATATACCGCATGCTACGTTGAGATGAAAGCCATCTGCGACTAAAGATAGGATTCGCGAAGGGGAAAAATTACGCCAAAAGGAAGAGTGAAACTCGGGAACCTGGGTTTCGACGGCCTTGACCACTCTCGATCCCGTTTCGAATCGACGATTAAAAACCATCGCTCGCGATAAACTCAGTCTACCAAACATTTCACGTATTTAAAATTCAAGAATCGACTGAATTGTGATCTGAAATGCCCTTTCTCCAATATTAATCAGTACATGAAAGAAAGGATTTTAAGAAGTTCTCGGGAAAAGACTGAGTCTCAGAACTAATACCCGGACAACCGATTTTAAAGCTTTCACATAATGATAATACTATCATTATTCACCGAAACTTGAACATCAATGTGAAAAACGTATTTCATTACTTTGAACACAATATCAGAAACAGGTTTTTATTTGTTTCGGTCTTCGTTTTGCTATGATTTTTCTACCGATGCCTATCAATGGCTTGAGGAACTAAACAAATTATGGCCTCGCTGGTGACATTCACTCTCAGTACTTTTTATTTACTAATCAAAAACTCTATACGTCGAGAAATAATAAAATTAGCTAGGAACGTACTTGAAGGCGAAGTATAAGGAAAAGCACCAAAAGGAAGATCAAGAGATGAATATTTTAACCGAATAAAGATGGAAAGAAATGTTAGAATGTGGAGCAGTTAGCATTGGTTAGAGAAGAATGCAGTTAACCGATTGGAAGATTGAATGACCAATCACGACTCTCTGCGTTGATAACACAACCCCTAGAGCAATATAATTATACATCCTGGAGTAAAAGAAAAACCATAACTTAAAAATTAACTACATACGTCGAAGAAGTACCAAGCGAAATCAATCAATTTAGGCGTTTTCATTATTATCGACCGGGTACTTCGACTCTCAACAATACAATGCCGTTATATTCCTATTCCTTTTGATTGATATTCTTTGGGCATTTCCTGCTCTGTTCATCCGGTTAACCTTCTTGAGACCAGCCGCACGCCCATGTGTTTCTTCGTGTTTATGTTTTCCTCTCCACGGTCGAATTTTTCGCATAACAGTACAAACCTGAAGATAGAGGTTTCCGTTCGGCGTGTCCGAAAACATTTCCGTACGTAGGATACGCTATCGTCCGAAAAACTCCCATCAAAAACAAACACAAATAATGATCGAGAAAAATTAATGAGAGAAGCGAGCGTGGTATAAATCCAAGATTAAACTATACTGAATATAAAACAGCAAGCCAAATCGTATTTATCCTTATCCGCGTACCATATGTTCATCTTTTCAACACGTTTGAGCGCATCCAATTATATAGAAACACTATGAGATCGTAGGTAACACCTTACTCGACACAATCGTAACGTATTTAAGATATCGGATTCGATTAATTTTTTCGTTTTTCGAAACCATCCACCCGCGCGATTTTTGACGACGTCGGCTCTTCTCTATGTCAACTGCAAAGAGCTAAGGTTTCACCGCAAACTTCTTTCCTTATCCGTGCGCGAAATAACATCAGACCGAGCTTGAATGACGTCTTAAACATTTTCAAACAGCTGAACATCTAAAAGCAATTCAAACTATAACCAGCCCACTGAGAATATTTTCCATTGAATTTACATTTCGAACATATAACGAAATTGCATTTAGAACTCTCCTTAAAGAGTACGCTAATGAATGGGTAGGTACGTCTTGACGCAAGACTGTAGCAATCCATTCTTGACCTTAAACAACCCCTTCTCGAAACCTCCATACAGTCCGTATGCGTGAAAACTTGCTGCCCACCGCTCAGAAGTCGCTATGGCAACAAAAATCCGCTCTCAGACAGTCGTAATACCAAGTTTAAGGCTGTGATAGGATGGAAAGTCGTTCGTGCCTCCGCAGAATCGCTAACAAACCATGGCAGAGCTATGGACGCTGGGGGACACCTCTGACGCAAAAGACGGCCTTAAATGGTTTTGCAGACTTTCCCGGAGGTACGGAAAACGAGTTCGCCGGACAACATACCGTGATATCTCTAAGTAGGTCCGAAAATATTGCCGAATAAAAAAAAGTCGGTTTTGAAACTGCGGGTAACACGGAACGGCTTCTTGGATACACAAACCGATCTAGTTTAGATGTAAAGAAATTCACCTCTTAACTAGAGAAACTCAAAACTGACACGAAGAGCTAAATTAACAAGTAATCAGGTATAAAATAACGAAGGCACTGAAAGATATAATACTAATACTATCCAATGTTTAAAATACTTAACTCGCACTTTGATAGTTCAAAATTAAAGTATAATTATATGAACATGAAACATATGATCCTAAAATGAAGCTGTGTCGGTATAATTGTCAAATCAGATTTCTCTACTAAAATTACCAACGGATATTGATAGAAATCTTCCAAATCTGATAGTTGTAGACCATATTCAATACTTTGTAAACACCATACATAATATTATTACCTGAGAAACACTAAAATATATAGGTTAAATAATAAAACATTCGCAACTAAGAAGTTTTTTAATACTGAAGTTAAAGGTTTTGAATATAGGTGCACAGATTAAGTTCTTATATACGTCATTCGGATACAAATGAACGTTAAGATTTTAAAATCAAAATTTTATTCGAACAAACATCATGATTCATCCTTTCGCTCGAACTACAATTTCAATTCGAGATGGAACAAAGGTATAGCTGGATTAAGAAGTCTGGGATATTTTGATGAAGCGGTCTCGTTTCTCACGCAATCTATTATTAGAAAAGCGCCCGAAGAATCGAGTTTTGACATAATCTGAAAGAATTCCACGCGAGAAGGGAACAAGAAAAGTTGCCACATTATTAAAACGCAACTCCGGTCTTTTTAACAGCTTCAATAGGACTGAAAAAAAAACAATCCGATACCGCGGACACTTTCGTAATTCCTTGAATGTTAAACGGACGAAGTTCCGAAGCAAATAACTATAAAATCATCACTGGTTGGGAGGAACTTGTAAATAATTTCGGTAAAAACTTACAAACCAGGTTTTCAATAAGCACGAGCCCGAGAAGACGAGAGTAATTTTGCAATTTTTGCGATTTTGTATCAAGAATTTTATGAGAACTTTATAAAGGATCAAATCTTTTCACCGACAAGCCAGTTACGCAATGTTATGGGCGTTTTCTGAGAAACTCATCCCGGTACCGGAGAATTTTCCTGATCCAAATTACTAAAGAATCGAATAAAATAACGGAAAATACGACAAAATTATTGAAACCTGAATAAAAATAAAACTAATATGAATAAGCTCAACTTTAGGGAATGGAAAAAGAGTTTTCTTTAATTACTGAACGAAAAAATACTTATTACAAATTCTCAATAACCAACTAACCATATTAACTCGCTTTAAGTTCTGTATCGATTACCAATAAGAATGGCACGATTTCATTAACGAATAGTGACGACGGACTTTATTTACGCGAATACCAAGAAAATAATATTAATGAGTATAATAAATATAATAATAATAGGAGAAGCATTACTTTTTCAAAGTTCATTTATGGAGGGAAGTTCTGTAGGACAGAAACCCGCATGGTTTTCGTAGTAAGACGAAAATTCGGTATTTCCCGCAAATGAAGTTACGCTTACATTAACAAATGACTTGAGAACGCCAAAACTTTACCTAACAGTAATTGATTAAAAACAACATTATATCAAGTTTGTATGAAAGCCGCACCATCGAAAATATTGAAATATAATTCTTCGAAATAGTACTTTTTCTAAATTATACTCCTCAGCAAGAAAAGACAGAATGATTAAACTAACTGTACCATACGCGTTTTTCAATTTGATAGAAATAAATATTTTTTCCCTCTCGTTACAAAAAGATAAGACGCATTGGTATATCAGCTGATTCGCCAGAGTTGCGATAAATGGATTGACTTTCGCGAGAAGTTTTACTTCAGCGGCTTCTGCTCAGGCTAAACTATGAGGAAGTTGTGAAAAGCCAATCATCGTAAACTACGAACATCCGTGGTAGTAGCATAGGACAGAGGGCCACATGCCGTGGATTTTCAAGGTCAACCGGGCGAAACGTCTAGAAAAACCTTCGTCAGGATTCTCTCGTACGAGCTGGCACTTCGTAGAATGCACCGTTTCGCAAAGAGCCCTCTGTTGATGATGTTTGAAAAAACACAAGGTTCGCCATTCAGGGTCGGGCAAAATAGAACGGGGAACTAGGACTTCGCATTGAGATTTTTTTTTTCGCGAAAAGCTTAAAATACTACGGGTTGCACTAGCTGATGGTGTGACGAAAGAATGTCTCAGAACTCATTATTGTATTGTTTTTATATTCGCGTGATTACAGATTTCAATCGGATTTGCGATCACTTACTGATGAAAAAACCAAAACTCTATCGGACTTACTTCCGATGCACGTTAATATTTCAAAATCTTATTTTAACTCATTTTATATTCCTAATCATTAATAATTCATAATACATGCTCACAAAAAGGAATCAGACAAAATGCTTAAGGAAACTTTTCTTCATAAAACATCCACAACAACGACCAAGGATTTAATAACAATGTTTCCATAAATATAAAAAAAATACTATCTCGGCGATTGTACTTGGAAGTTTTCTTAACTTCGGCCATATAATCAAATAACATGCGTATTATGTGAGCCATTAAAAACTTTTACATCATTTCATTCTGTACAATTTACATTCTGTGGACAAGAGAATTATCTGAAGTGAACCTGGCGGTTGAACTCTGATTCAAAGTTGAAACCGAGGGTTAAACAATGAAAAGTAAATGAAATTTGCATCACTAATATGTATGCCCACTGTACTCATACTATGTCGTTAGCAATCTTTCAAATAGTTTTCCAAACAAACCGTGGCACAAGAAACAGAAAAATCCAACCTAAGGAGTTAGTACAAGACGCCTATGATACGTGTAAGGTGTGAAGCAGTTGTAGACTTTAGATGCACCTGAATTACGTAAGCATGGTCGTGCCTTCTGCCGGGAAAACCGAGCTCATGAGCTGTTAAGCTGAGTGAAAATAAAGGTTCAATGAAGGGCAAATTTTCTTGAGATATACAGTATCACCAAGAATGTTCCTTCCCCGACCTTGAAACTTCCTCGCCAAGTCCGGCTGACCTCGGCGGTGGAAGAGGGCATGATCTTCTATTCACTTCCGCTAAAGGAGACACGGTAATAGACCGTCCTTTCCCACCCTTTTGCAACCACAATATACACCTATTTTTAGAACAACACACAATAGCGCTTCGTTGATTATGAGCAATTCTAGCACCAAAATCATGACTTCCGAATCAAGTCGGCAACTGCAACCCATGCATTCAATTTAGATACCCATGGTCATGAGGGACGGTCTACCAGAAGTCACAAACGGGAAAATGGGATTCACCTGTCTCCTAAAGACATAACATTAACCGAATATAATTTTAATGATAGATATAACTCGAAAATTGAAAAAGCATGGACGAGCAATTAATCTCCATTTACATTGCTGATAATTGTATGACGTGATTCTCTGTGATTCTTATTAGACCAATAATTTATTTTAGGTATAGAAATATACTGTTTAAGTATGAATCAAATTTAAAACAACAATGCACGCACATTCATTCTCGGGCGAACATTTAATAAACAACGACAAACAAGAATTTGTAAGAAATTGCCAAGAGAAAGATACCAACTCACTACGAATTAATATATAGAATAATTAAAAACTATATTTACGATAGAAATACAACAGTAATACCTCCATACACATGTAATGTCGTAGCTTCGAGCTTTGGCTCATTTTTTTCAACATGCTCACTCAAAACAAACAAGACACGAATGATTTCCGGTTAGGTGGCCCTTCCGACGTCAACTGGTCCTAAGAAGTTCAATGCTCACTATAAAGCTAATTCGGAGACCAGTTATTTAATCTCGATACAAAAACTACTCACGGTTTCATTTAAAGTGTAAGTACTCTAGTAATAACGAGGAAAAACGCCACGCAAAAAGCAGTAGAGATGAGAGGATTGATTATTAGGATATTTATCACGATCATATTGTGTGCTGGGGTTGGTTGGTGTTTTGATTTGGAGATTTCAGGGTTGGATGTCAATAGATTAGATCAATTTCGCAGATTAAATTAAAATTAGATCATTTTCGGTTATATCTTTCTACTGTCGTTCTGCATGAAAGGCATGAGAGATATAAGAATAATTATGATTCTAATAAAAAATAACACGATCGCCTTGACGTACATAATACATAATACTCATTATAAGATAGGAGAAACGAAAATATAAATTACGATACTCAAGGAATTAACAATTAATAAACACCATGAAAAAGAGAATATGAGCCCAATAGAATTGGAAGACCTGCAGTGAAATTGGTTTATCAATGAAAATAAGAATTACTGAAGTCCTTACACATTGCATATACTCCTACATGTAGCCAAGGATTGTTTTCCTAACGTAAGTTATATAAACATACAAAACAAATTCGCAGAAACATTTCACAAAATTTGAGCGTCATTCTAAATTGATTAAAAACTAAGAAATCTCATGCTACAATTAAAAATAATGCATGTAAATTAATTAAGAAAAAAATTTTTAAAAAGTCGGAAGCATATTACTGTATGGTAAATGATACTCCTAACAAATAATCAACCTCCAAATTTCGAATTCAATGAATATATCTTTTTACTTACAATCATATCTATTTACTATTCGATCAAATACGTAATAAAACTTACAGATACAATCACTAAATCGTCTGAAATAAAAAAATACATGTCATCCAACGGATAATTATTTCCGATAATATATCCTTTTCAAAATGAATTGCAGAAAAGTAAAACTGATATTCAAATGCTCTTGTTATTTTCAAAACTACAATGAAACAAATATCGATTATAGAAGGTACTTCTCTTAGATGTAAGATCTTTTCTAGTGAAACAAATACAATTTTATGTAGCCAAGTGCAGATGAATAGTCAACACAAGTTACTCAAGTTAAGATTATGAAATCAAAGAATATTCTATTGTTTCAACATTTAAATTCTTAAATTATTTAGGTAGAAAGTTCATCGATAGCTACTTAATTCCACAGGGAGAATTTTCCTAATAAGTCATGAATTTTGCAATTAATATACTTCGTATTCAATCGAGGCCAGCTATTACTCAAATGAGAGAAGATAATTGTCACTATAATCTCAATCAGAGGTATATAAAAAATGTTTGACGAAACGTAAGTTTAAAACTTAGATAAGCATGATAAAAGGCAAACAGAATAATGTGGCAATTCTGACTTAGTTATTTTCAACAAGAATTTTAAACTTCAAATCAAGAGATGACTTGATAGAAAAAATGTGAAATAGATATTTGATAGAAAACTGTAAAAGAGTTGAATGAAATGCTTGCGAATGATACTTACCATGCTGTAGCTTACTATTCCTCGAAATCACCAACTTTCTTGCTGATGCTAATCCACACCGCACACTGGACATTTTCCCTCGGTTTTCACAAGGAATGCTAAAGACGGATCCCGCAAAAAATGTAACTATTACAAATATGGTACTTAAACTTAGCAATAAAAATTAATGAGAAAACGACGAAGTTTATGAAACCTACTTCTACTGGTTGGATAACACAATTACCCAGCTTCTTAAGTAAAATTGTAAGAGCTTCTTCAAAAAGAAAATAAATCACAAAACTGGAAAATTATTTATTTTTTCTCGCATATGTAAGCAAATAGAGATGTCGATATTCCTGGGGTCGAGATGAATTATGGTAACTGATAAACAACCATTTAATTTATCTAAATTCACCGAAGTCTCCAATATTTAGGGTTTAATTTTACCTTATAACTGTTGTCCTTTAAAAGTGAATCACTGAAATATCACTACAGTCACATATACTTCGAATTTTGCTCTCCCTTTCGCAGACCGATCGGAACACGACGAAGATTTTGCTGAAATGAGCTGATCTGCTGCTGCCTCTAAATATTATGACGTCATGTAGGCCACACTCCACTCGTTAACTCGAACTGCGTTTTAAAGCGATATCGTTCAAGAAAGATTCCTTCGTTTGAAAAGTGTTTCCAGGATTCGTAATTTAACTGATTTAATTTGCTTATTTTATATGTGTTTATTATACACTAACCATTATGGCGAATATTTTGAATAACACTGAATTTTCAATGTTTCTGCAGAGAGACACATCGTATAGATGTCACTTCTGTTGAGACGGACGACACGAAGTCAAGATGATAGGCCTGGCATCAATCTATTTCTAAATGTTATTGACACATTGACGAGCCTTTTTCTCTTCACATTAATGATTTAATCCTTATTATGTAAATAGATTGATTAAAAATTTATTCTACGGGGCTTAGTCATGGACTCTTTAAAGGAAATTTCTCAAAGGAAGCTAGTTGAGATATTAGATCGTATTCCTGGGAAAAAAGATTTGGTTCTCGATCCAGCACTTATGAAACCACTTGATAAAATAACAGGAGTCAACATGCTTCGGTACGAATTTATTGTATAGGTTTATACTTTTTTGGTTATCAATTGTTTATTATAATGCCGCTTTTTCAGAGCTCATGGGGTGGAGAAAATCATCAGATTGGAAAAGGCGGAGGTTATTTCCAGCTGTCCCAGTTTAGTTTTTCTGGTGTATGCAGACTTAATTACTGCCAAGCATGTTGTTGATCAAATACAAGCCAATCGTCAGAGAGATTCCAAGTTACTCTATCACTTAATTCTCGTGCCGTGTGGTTTGTTACCAATTAACCAACTCATTGAAGAAGAGGGTTTATATGGAATCGTGAAAGTCCACGTCTTTGCGTGGGAACTTATTCCAATTGATAGTCATGTCCTTTCATTTGAAATGCCACATCTTTACAGGGCTTGTTTTTTAAACGGAGATCACTCTTTATTAAAGGGTGTTGCTAAATCGTTGTGGTCATTACAAATGGCGTTTGGGAAAATTCCACTAGTCTTAAGTCTAGGGAAGCTCTCAAAAGTTGTTCAGAATATGATGAATGAGTTCTTTGAAGATTTTGGAAAACCTGATGTTGCAGTCAATAAAATTGGATACATGGTTATAATGGATAGAAGCATAGACTATACTTCAAGCCTCTTGACTTCTGTCACGTACACCGGACTTTTAGATGAGGTTTTTGGGATAAAATGTGGTGCTGTGGAATTTGGGAAGGATGTGACTGGAAAAGAAAATCCTGTTACGTATCAATTGAGCAGTAAGGATGAAATTTATAATGAAATCAAAAATAAACACTTTGCAGATGTTTACCCTACTCTAAAAACAAGGGCAAAAGAGCTTGAAGCTAATTTTGCTCAGTTAAAGACAGCAGACCTTAGTACTCTCAAGCATCATATAAAAAACGAAATTCGAACAGTCATGGCAAAAAGACAATCGCTATCGTATCATATAGGTGCGTGTGAGGGAATAATTGGTAGTATGGGTGGTAAATATCAAGAGCTACAAAACGTGGAAGAGAATATTGTGCGAGGTAGGAGTAAGAAGGAGAGTATGTCATACATTGAGAATTGTTTAGCTAGGCAGATGCCTTACACACTTTCATTGAGACTGATCAGTTTACTGTCAATCACAGAAGGCTGGCTAACGCATGATGAGGTGTTTTCACTAAAATCACAGTTTTTCCAAACATATGGTTACAAGCACCTAGTAACTTTTCACAATATGGAGAAAGTAGGACTATTTTCTACCCCAAGTCCAAGCAGCTCATCTGCTTTTGGTGGAGTAGGAGACATTGCAAATCGTATGGCTCAGGTTGTTTCACTGCCAAAGGCTAATTCATTTAGGTTGGTCACTCAGAAGTTGAAACTTTTCCCCGATGGAAATACTGGTCAGAACATGAAAGACCCATCAGGTATGGGTTATGTATTTAATGGTCTTTACATTCCATTAGTGTGTCAACTAGTGCATCTTTTGTTGAAAAAGGAGGCTAAATCTGTGATAGAGGAACAGTTGAAAAGTATTCCAGGCCCAACTTTGTGGTCTGAAGAAGGCATTGTGGATTCACAGAGCACCAACAGAGCGAGAGTGGTCTTAGTTTTTATTATTGGAGGTGTTACTCAAGCAGAGATTGGTGCTTTACAGCTGCTTGAGAGATTGACTAACTCCAGGATAATTATTGCAGGGACATCAATGTTGAATGGTAATCTGTTAATGCAGCACCTTGTTCAGAGCTGAGAAAATTTTATTTTAAAATCATAATAAAGAAAGCGGTGATATCCTTTGCAGCCTAACTTATTGTGTTTTATTATGTAAGTGTTCATCTTCCATGTGTGTAAAAACAATGAATTGTTTACTGTTTGTTATCCATTGATCTCAAATTGAAAAATTACATGTAGACCAATGAAAAGGAAAATCTAGGTGAGAGATTACATGTATGATCATGCATAGGAAATCCTGTGTGTATATATTTTTTCCTATAAGATTAAATAACTTGTTTTGATACTATTGTGAGTTCATGGTACTATTTATTTTGTATATATCATATTTTTTTGCAAGTCATTTATAGGGAATGTATCTTATAAACTCAAGATATTAAGAAATAAAGAGTAATATTCTTAATGGATGGTTGAATAAATCCATGATAGTTTATTTTTTCAAGGAGTATTTTTAAGGGCAAAGAATTATTTCTTTAAATAACAATCGTGTACCCCAGAGAATTTGTGGAAAATAGGGATAATATTGCATTTCCCTAATGGTAAAGTTCTATTAGGGTATTAGCATGGTTAGAAAAAAAATTACATGACTGAAATTCAAGAATTCCATCAAATATTAATACACGATAATAATAAAAACAACTTTGTAAATTTCCACAGAAAACAATTTTCTGTGGAAATTTACAAAGTTGTTTTTATTACTATGGCATTCCACAAAGTCATGCCTTCTCACATTGATTTCATTAATACACGATGCTATCATAATTCATTTTGAGTCCTATGAGGTTATCTTTAATTATCCTAAAGAATAGCATTAGCTCTGACCACCCTCATGGCAAAAGGAGATGGATCAGAAGTTAAAAATGCCTTAAGTAACATCCAGAACATATTTGTGCAAGATTTCTGAAATCATTTGTAAGGAAAATAGATGCCTTTATTTGGCATAATTAACAAGCAAAATATGTTTTATAGGATACGAATGTCCAGCCCTAACTATGGGGGCCACAGGCTCACCAATTTTTTCATGTTAAATTATATTTCATATGGCTATAGATACCAAACATTTCTACATAAAAATACTATTTTTTATCTGCAAGTGGTGATGAGTAAATATTTTCTAAAATTAAAAAAGCTTCTAGCTTAATATGACAGAAAGATCAATGAAACTTCCTAGGGTTATAAATACATATATAATTAATTTACAAAAAAATCAATTCCAGAGAGCTCCATAATCTTGATTTTCCCCATAAGATTGCATGGGCTAGATTTTCAAAAATGTTTTCAAGTCTCTTTTTCAATTGTATGGCAAAATTGATTTACTATATCTCGATAAGAAATGTATAGGGAAACCAGAACTCCTTTTGAGGCACTTCCTGAATGTATTTTGCTACAATAATTGTATAATTTACAAAGAGGATTATATTTATGCAGGTGATAAAGTTATTTTCCACAGAATGTCCTTAGTTTGAGACCCGTGCAAGAATGCTATCATAATAAATGCATAGGAAATTGAACATAATTAAAATGTAGGTTGCAACAATGTCCTTTAGTTTATGTTAAGCAATATACGAGCTATATAAACATTAGCAAACATTCTTATTTATTCATTATTAGATATATTAACTCTAGCCGTAAGCAAGCAAACTTTTACTCGTTTAAATATATGTGCGCGCGCTTACAATGTTAAAATTGTTACTGAAAACAGTACCCATCTTTAGAGTAACAATGCAAGTATTAAGAGTATTAGAATACATCTGCTTAAAACTTAGGCTGAAATATGTTCTCCTCTCTCTGGATTTTCTAAAATAAGTATTGAGAGTAATTTTTGAAATATACACAATTTCCTTAGCAAAGCATTTATTGAAAAAGTTTCATTTTAATTGGATCAACAATTTATGGAACTATCGTCCAAAACATAGAAAAATTATTAGCCTTCTCAAGGATAATATGTTTTTTCCCACTTTTCTTTCATATTGGTCCTTTTAGCTTTAGGAACATATGCAGGATGGTGTTCATCTAATCTCTTTTTATATGGATTAATACCCAACTCAAATGGTCGCCTCTTGGGCTCCATCATCCTAGTCTTGTGGTCTATTTTATATATTTTTTCCCAATTGTAGATTTCGGGCAAGGGTCGGTGTCTCGGACGAAGAGAAAACAGGTGCTTGAAACGGCTCTCCAGCCAAATACGCCTTTCCTCATCATCGATGTCAGAAACATGTTGTTGCTCACCCAAATATGGCTTCATTTCCGTATCTCTTTCACATGGTTTGTTCATATACATTTCCAAAAGCCGTTTCAGAACTCTGTCATTGAAGCCTGAAATTATTAGAATAAATACTGGCTGATAATAAGGCTGGCTGGTTAAATAAGGTTGAATCACTAAAAATATTTTGGGAAGAGTTTAAAAAACTATAAATTTTTAAATTAATGTATGACAAACTTCCTGAAAAGAAGAAGATTCCTTTGAAAAGTTTATTAAAGTAAAAGTAATTACAGCAGAAGTAATTAATCATAGAGATAAAGGAACCAAGGAAAAGGGATATATAGAGAAAGAAGAAGGTTGATAGATAATTCTGCACAGAAAATTTGCTGAATTTATATCCAAGCCTATGGTAATTACTTCTTTTCATTTATATACATGTCATATAATGTAATATTTTCTATGAGATGGAGTATATAATAAATGAATTTGAAGTATAATTGCTTATTAAAGATTATGATGATTTGCTAGGGACTGCCGCCATTCATATTGAGCTAGTGTCACATTAAAGAGGTATTCTTCGAAATAGAACATCCATCAATATTACAAAAAGGCAGCTCATCATCCCATTTCATTATATTTCATCAAAAAGAAGAAGAAAAGAGAAAGAACTGACTCACGTGAGTTATACAGTTATGTTTAAATAGTTATTTGTTACTCATAAATAATTAGTACCTGGGATCTGTTTTTAATAATATTTATTTACACTTTACTTATAACTGGTAGCAAAGGCTGAATAATTTTAATTTGATTAGCTAATAATACATTTATGTAGTTTAACTGACAGTTTGTTGATTATGATTTAGAAAAAAGCCAATGCAATATTAATAATTGCAATAACATAACATGGTTACTTATAAAATTTTATCATCCCTCTGTTAAGGGGAATACAATTCCCACATAGAGAGGATGGTGAGATCATTATATAAATTCATGGTTGGAGAAAGGGAATAAAAAAATCAGAGTCTACAATAAATCATGAGTATTTCATCATATTTTGGAGACCCTTTGTCATAGGACTGATTGCTTAAGTTGGTAGAAATTTCAAAAACTTTGAAATATACCGTATTTTTCGGACCATAAGACGCACTTTTTCTTCACCAAAAAGTGGGGAGAAAAGTGCCTGCGTCTTATGGTCCGAATAGAAGACTGACACTGACGCTGTACTAAGACGCTGACACTAATGCCGGCATTCGTATCAGAGCTGCAGCGGGACCCGCTGCAGCCGACCCGCAGGATCAAATATTATTCTGTTATACATTATTAAATTCTGTTATACATTATTTTAGTAAAGCCTTCGACTCAGTAGACTAGTAAATTCATTGATCATGCCCCACTTTGATTACGGTGACATTGTTTACCAAGATCTATCAAGAGATCTAGCCAATAAGCTCCAACGCATCCACAATGTGTCCGTTCGATTTATATTTAATTTGAGAAAATTCGACCATATTTCCGGTGCATTTAAAAAATTAGATTGGATAAAACTCGAAACTCGCAAACAACTACACATTCTAACGTTCTCATGCACTGTTTTGCGAACGCAATCTCCTGAATATCTCTTTTCCGAATTTGTAAGATTTGAGTCCGTCCATAATTGTAATACTAGAGGGAGATTCAATTTACTAATACCGAACCACAGAACGGAGACATATCACAAATCATTTATTATAACTGCTACCACGCTCTGGAATACCATTCCCTCCCACATAAAATCTTCCATATCCACCTGATCTTTCAGAAGAAAATGTCTTACTTATCTTAATCATATATCCAATTTATCTCCTGTATCAACAGTCATCACATCTCTACAGCACTGATCAACGCTCTCTCTACTGCTGCTTTCACTCTTAACCTCCAATTCATTTAACTATGCATCTGTCCTGAAATATTCTTTTTTTTTGCAGCTCAGTCCAAAATCTTCTAATTTTATTATCTACACTTTGCCTCTCTTTTCGGCAATCAAATTAAATATACCATTGAATGTTTTTAATTACCTGTTTAGTTATAAGATATGTTTTCAAATTTAACATGATCTGACTCATTGATTATCTTGTAAAATTGAAATTTTAGTATTCTGTTTTTAGATAATTCTATCAGTAGGTTTGTGCAGGTTTTTCACACCCCCCTTCATTGTGGGTGTTTTCCTGCAGTGGATTTTATTTTCTAAGAATTTTCTTAGGTTTTTATATCCACTTAAATCTCTCTTATAATCATTATTTTTCTATTTCTAATTCTTTTGGTACTTTAAACTTTTTTTTAAAGAGGTTAGATGGAAGAAGAGACTTTTTAGTCTCAATCTCGCCTCCAAAATAAAGACTATTAAACATTTTATTACACTATTTGGTTCAGAATATTTTTTGTCCTATTTTTCTCCTCTAAAAACCAGGTGCGTCTTATAGTCAGGTGCGTCTTATGGTCCGAAAAATACGGTAATTACAAAGAAATTTCTTGTAGATCTACAAATTAGTTCTAAAAGAAAACTGAATATAGAAAAAATAGTATCAGATCTTAAATAAATTAACTGGATGGTAGTAAATTGAGCATTATAGAAAAAAGACTTAGATTACAGGAGATTTTAGAGAAATGGATATGTTAAATGATATGAAAAATTCAACAAATATGTTGTAAGGAAGAAATATATAAATCAATAAGTAACTTTCTCACTTTAATTTAATTGATGTAACTATTAGAATACTTATCAGAAAACTAACTCTTTACTTCTGCTAAAATGTTATCATTCATCTACATATAACATAATAAAAGCTACATTCCTAATGAGAATAATAAAAATATCCAGGAATGATCACAAAATCCAACCAAAAGTACTAAAAAAAAACTCTTCCGAAATGAACTTGCATAATATTCAGGAGGTATCAAATGATTATAATTAGACCTAATATATCATTTTTAGCATAATTAAAATATGAATCTCTCACCAATTACTTTTCCATCTTCTATTCCTTCAAAGAGTTTCAATGAGGAAGTACCCCAACATAAATTATGACGTGGTATCTCCTTATCATCTAAAGAATTCATCTTATTTGAATTCATTTGGTAAGAGTAGAAGGACCAAAACTGTCCATTTGTGAGAACAGTTTGGGTAAACAAGGGGTAGGTCAAATCATTAAAAGGTGAGAATCCTAAGAATAAAAAAAATGAATTTCATTAACTAGTAATTCATAAATGATATCAAAGAGGGAAAATTCAAATTTTTCCATACAATTTAATTTTCATTTAACATGAAAGAACAAACCTTGATAACAAGCTAAAGGAAGCAGCCAACAAAAGGATGCTAAAATAGCCTGACAATGAAGAGCTTCAGTATGCTCATCGGATCCATATATTTTAGGCCGATCTCTTAGGTGATTACTGAGATGATAAGACATCAAGCTATATTCACAAGGATCTCCAGGCCAGAATCCTGAAATTGATTTGATAAAGCCATTTTTAGTGGACAAAATGTAAAATAATACTCCTAATCAATGAGCAACTCCAAGAGAAATAAATGCTTCCAGGCAGGTTACTAATTGAAATCAAAGACATTTTATCTTAGATAATGTACAAAGATGACTTGATAAAGAATAGTATAACCACAAAAACCAACTAGCAATTGAGAGACCTTCCCAGCTCAGGTCATGTCTGACTTTTATCATTTCCATTGCTCCTTGAGAAAAATTAGCATAACCCTCACAAACATCCAATGATAAGTTACTTTCTGTGAGATACTCAATCAAGAACAAATACATAAATCCATACCCTAACAGTAAAATTTCTCATTAGATTTGAACCCTGGACCTTAGAATTAGAAAGTTGTCATGCAAACCAATACACCACTGGGCAGGAAAATTTTTCTAATGCAATAAAACTGTTAACTGCTTTTCAGTACTTTTAGTTTACACTACTTTGATTAATAAGGGCAATCATAATTCTAGCTTTTCATAGTTGTGATAGTCCAGATAGAACAAAGTTAAAATCAACACATTAAGTTGAAATCTGGTAGATTCAAACACATATTAAAACAAAAAGTAAACAAAATTGAATTATCTGCACTAAAATTTTCAAAGAGATGATAGTTATAACTATTTTAATTACTACAATCATTTTTATAATATACAGCAATATATATAGTAATAATAGCAATATAATATGGGGGTTTATTCTAAAAGAGGTTTTATAAAGTGCCTGGTATATTTGTTCCATGTCTTCTGTAAAGTTGCAGACCAAGAACTCTGGGATCATACTTGAAGAATGGTACCTCCTGGTCTACATTGTTAGTTTTGTCAAATTCAGTCCGAGGAGGTAATGGCTGAGTATGGCGTAACTGTAGGATAGGTTTCCCAACATATTGGATGTGCCTGTGAGTATTCAAAAGTGATTCTTATAAATATATAACCACTCAGATAGAAAAAGCAGTAACCTGAGGATTATTCTTTCTATACCTATCTTCAGGCAAATCAGCAAACTCTTTCTGAAATGAAGAATTTCTTTTTGCTTCCCTTGTTCTGAAGGTGGGTTCCATCCCTCCTGCCACCCAATACGATTCAAGACGGGGATGGTAGTCCACCTATGCAACAACATTAATTATAAATAATTAATATATTTTTTAAAAGTTGGTTTGGTTGCCATGAACTTCAGACGAACAAAAAATTATGTTACCTCTGCTTCGATTAAATGAGGCGTTTCTTTGGCTAAATGAGCAATTATTGTCGTATTCAAATTCTTCACCAACGAAGATACTGGCTCTTGGTCGTCCTTAGATACAACTCTAGTGATAAACGAAAGTAATATTAAAATCTGACTGACATAAAGAAATTGTAATTCCAAAAGTTTCCCTTCTCATAATAATTAACAGCTTGTATTCATGGTCGGTTTACATCATATGCAAGGAGATGCAAAGAAAGTTAATCGCAAAGAAATAGTTAATTCAAGATTCGGGCGATTGGGAGAAGAACTGTGTATAAGTTAACTCAGTTGATATAAAGGATGATAACGAGAATTTGAAACAATATTTGATAATATTATATTCAGAGTTTGGTAGTTTAAATTACATAATATAATTTTTTTCAATACTTAAGTTGTAATTTTTATTGGATTAAGTATATTTACCTGCTTTCGTGATGGAAGAGCAATGAATCGATCACCATAGATTTTAGAGAATCAAAATCTTTTGACCCTTTGGTGGGTGCTACTTCAGAATCATCCCCTTGAACATTCTCTTCGACGAAGTGAGTTCTTGTGATAGATTGAGTGAAATTTAGGGAATCGTACGGAATAACTCCTTCTGACAAATCCAGACACCTAAACCCATAGTAACTAGGCATATTTACTGCAATAAGCTTTTCTTCGACTGTTGACAGAGATTTAATTTTATCGTGCCATTTTTTCTTTTCTCGCTGCTTTCTAGCAAGAAATGATGTATCTTCTATTTCCGGATAATTTACTGTTCTATCGACTACATTGGAGCACAAGTTTCTCAGAAACTTTCGTGCAAATACCACGTTGCTCCTAAGATATTTTAAGTTTTTATGAACGTTCTTATTAATAAGTTCCATAATCATAGGATCAATTATTTCTTTCGATAAATGAGATTAAACGCCACTATAATACTTAATTTATAGAAACGTTCAGGTGAGAAATCACCTGCTCAAAGATTGCATTGTGAGTTTTCTAAAGAAATAACATTTCCTCGTGGCTAATATATATACACGAAAAGAGATATAGTTGAACTTAGATGTGTTAAAAATCACTTAGTCTTTTACTCATTGTTAAGTCCGCTTAGAGTACGAATTCTGAATTTCTCTTGTTCGATACTTATTATAGTACGACAAAACACTCAGAGATTACAAACAAGCGTTGGTGGAGCGTAGATTTTGTTTGACATCACTCGAGTTCTAAATGTTTATTGAAATCGTAAATGAAATCAATTTGATAATATAAATTTTACTTTAAAAAATATATTTTCTGCTGCTCTTAGTATTGAAGGATTTAAAAGGTTTCTATAATATATTATTTGAAGATTATGAACCCGAGTTGAGTATTTTTCCCTTCGCTTATTTCAAGATTATTTAACTGAAGTGTACTCTCTGATGAAGATGTAGGTACGAAAAATATTATTTTGCGGAAGATGTCACAGAATTCCAAGTTTGTCCTCTATTTCGTCGACAATTTTAGTTTGTATATTGCGTTTTCCTTGCTTAAACTTTCTAGAATAAGTCGCTTATGTTTGTTCTCATAGAAAATGCGTCGGTACACAGCGATTAAGAGTAACCGTAAGTATTGAACCCCGTTATAAGCTTGTTATTATATTAGGATGCATTTTTTACTAATTTCTATTTTTCAATTTCAGTTTATGCACCAGTTACAACAAATCTTTTTGCTCAGAATATGATACACGATCATATGGTAAACCATTACCGGAAGACTTACTTTGCTAAAAGTCAGATTGATACTTCTCCTCCATGGAAGTACAAATCTCGAGATTCTTATTCAGAAAGAGTAAGAAAGAAAACACCAAAATTTAACCCTTTAGCAGAGAAGAAGGAAGAAACTGACTCTAGTTCTGATGTAAAATGTAAATCAGTTGGCATTTGTCATCATCATTTCAGTGTTAATCGTTCTCCTGACAATAAGAAGGATTTTATCGTTCAGGCAGGCGTCGTTATTAGTGGTTCCGGTAGGAAAAATAACCTAGTTGCGAACAAGATTGGTCAAGGCGATTCTCCTTGCAAAGACATGATCGATGTTCCTCCACTGTGTTTAACTTCTAAAAAAACAAGGCAGAATCAACAGAGTAGGAATGTACATTCTCACATGAAAATCAAAAAATGTGTGTGCCAAGAAAAACGGAAAGTTACTTACGGAAAGTCGAAGACTATCCCATCAGAAAACATTCTTAAGTCCCATGGAAAAACAAGAATGCAGCACTCACACTTCGAGAATTACCAAGATAATGGGTTGTGCGTTAGCAGTGGTAGTGAAGGAAATGCCGGAGATGATGAGGTACGCAGAACGGTATAAATGCATTGTTATGGAAATAATTTGTAACTCCTAATGAAAGATATTTTACCATTATTAGGATGGCACTCCTACATCTTCATGCGAAGACTTAAATCAAAGCGCAAGGAACTCGCCTTTATCTATCCACAATATTCCAATCGCTGGGGCAGAATTTTCAAGGGTATGTACATGTAGCCGTAAATTTATAATGGAGAATGCGAAACAGAATCCCTGCCTATGTCACGTTCCTATCAAAGGAGCTAAGACTGCTGGTAGTGTAGCTTCAAGCAGAGACTCAGCTTACGAAGGTGGAGGAATCATGTCATCAACAGAAAATCAAAGAAATTCTCCAGACAATTTAAAAAAAGGATCTAAATGGCATCAGCCATGCATAAGTGTGGATTACGTTGAAAAAGAAGCAGTGGACTTAAATTCTTCCAATATAACTACTCAATTTTGGTGAGTAAAAGTTACTTTGTGGTATTTCTCAATAAAATCCTTAATTAATTTTAATTTGCTTTATTTACTTGAATTTTTTTACTTCCTGATGTTTATAAATATATTTTTGCAGTTCTAACAGTGAACTTTACATGAAGTTTTTACAAGATATTACTGATGATATACTCTTACAAGGGGTGTATTCAAATGATGAAGAAATGCAAATTATAATACAGAAACACATTTTCAGAAATGTTTACAATTTGAATGAGGTAAGTCAATATCCATAAAATTTTTCTCTGAAGATCAATATTAATTTTTATTTTATGAGAATGCATTTGCATGTAAATAATTAGCTAAATCATTTTCACAGATGCTCCTATTCATTAAACTCCTATGCCATTAGAATAATATTCATAATTACTAGCTTGTTTTTATTTATTTTTGAACAAGTATATTTTGCTTCTGATTCTTGTTATTCTTCTCATCTTCATAACTCAAAAAAAAACGGTTTAATGAACTATCAATCCACATTTTTCATGTAAATGAAATATTTGCAATCAAAGCAAAAATATAACACTAGTTTTGGAAGTAGGACTCTTAGAGTCAAAGCTGATTATATTGGTTCTGTGTTAATCTTATGGTATTAAAGAAGCTATCCAGTCAAGGATCAATGCCCACTCCATGATAAAATTTTATTTGCTTCATGAAATCAATAAATAACATCCCTCAGTTTTGTTTCCCTCTTGACTCTTTGCAATAAAGAACCTTTGAACGAATTTTGGTCTTAAATTTTTATTCTAGGAAGACTAATAGACAATGGCCTTGGTTGATTTATTTGTTTAAGTTTAGTTAACAGCTCATATTGTGATTTAAATGTTAGCACCCTAGAATCTAATGAAATGAATAGCTAATAGAAGCTATATATACATTAATATATGTGATATATAACTTGTTTAAATTTTGCTTTATAACTATTTATAATTCCCTCATAGTTTTATTTTTCATATATCATTTTTGTAATGCTGATTTTCTTCACAGTTTAAACTTTACCTCTATACTTGTAAGGGAAGTTTCAATAAATGCCTTAAAGAACATTATTCTTTTTTATTTATTCATTATAAACTTCTTCACAGAGTTATAGTTATGTATTTGCACTTTTCAATGAATTTTATAAGCTGTGTAGTTTAGATGTAAACTAAGTATATGAATATAATACATTTTATATTGCTCTTATCTTCACATTAATCAGCTTTCTTTGAAAAATAATACTTTAAATATATATGTAATGTTTACAGACAGGACTACGGACTTTTAAAAGCTGTGATTGTAATAAGGAGTATGTATCAATGTTATGAATCAGCTGTAGTCTTGAATATGGAATCTTTCACCTCTTATGCACAGTTATTTTTCTTGACATTAGGGTAGCACAATGGTTTATGACAACCAAAAAGGATAAGATTTAGAAGTTTTTTTGTGTCTTTAATAATATTTTTGAATATATATTTTCAAACTCTTCTCTTAAAAGAAAATTTTTAAGTAAATTTCAAATAAAGTAGTTTAATTTAACCATAAAAATACTTTGATTTTGGAATCAAAGCTAAACAAATTTCAGAGATGAAGGTATAGAAGAAAAAAATTGCACTTCACTCTCATGAAATGAAATGCACCATTTAATTATGCACAATACATATTTGTGAACTAACAGCTAATAGAACTAATGGCAACTTTCTCAGGGGTATATGAAGTTAATGATTGATAAGTTGATTGAAGATCTTGGTATCAAACCAGAAAATTGCAATGAAATAGAAAGAGTTGCAAAAACTTCGGATGAAAATGTTTTGAAAGCCAGCAGTGGATGTTTCCCTGAAAAAACTGTTCCTGAGTCAAATGTGACTACATTTACAATGGCCTCCTCTGCGATGTATAAGAACAAGGAAATAGTATTGCCCATGGCTAAAACTGAGTTGCAGAACCTTGAAAAGAAAAAGAATTGCATGGTAAATATTGATAAGAATGTAATAATGAGTAAAGAGGAAGTAATGGCTTGCTTGACTGATGTAGGATTTGAGGATGTTATTTCAGAAGAAATATTTGAAATATTAGCAAAACAGCATATAAGTCAAGAAGAAGTTCCTATTCATAGTAAATTCTGTTGATAAACAATCCCTCATCAATGTGCTTCTACACTTCTATTTTCTCTCAAATTTATACTCAGGAATACAATTATCGAGGTATTTAATTAAGAAGTTGTATATTTAAATGGTCATTTAGTGTACTTTAATTTTTGAAATGCAGCGTATCAATTCTTCCCAGAATTGCTGTATCTTTGGTGAATTCCTCTTACATGAAGTCATAAATATATCTCTTGCATTATATTTTTTCTACTGTGAAACAAGATAAATTTAATATTGTTGTTGAAATTTTAGCAGGTAACAGTGTTTTATACTTTTCTATGTGATGTTTTAGACAAGTGCCTTCAAATAGCATATTCAAAAGGATCCTTCAGTTGATTAATTTATTAAATGTCTGTAAATGTATGAGCAACTCTTTCATGTGATTGATATCCCAGGAAATGGATAAGTATAGAATGATTTGATTAAAGAAATGTAACAAAAAATGTGATGTCTATTCATTGTGGGGTATGGAATCTGCTTTATTCTATTCTATTCAACTAATTTTAAATGAGCTATTGCATTCTAGTGAAGAAAACCATAAAAATATCTTGCAAAATTTTGTAGGTCTAAATTAAAAAATGACAATTTAGTTCTAGTGAATAAAACTTTTCTATCGACATTTATCCACTGATCCTGGTCAGTCAATACATTATTATGTGATTTTAAACTTATGAAAGTGACATGCCTTTACTGAGGAAGCAATAATTTTATCATTTAATAATTTAAATTGTTAATTTAAGCTAGTGATTCTTGAAAGAAATTTTTAACTATTAGAAAAATCTCAGAACCAATTTTTGTACATTCACTTTTTATTGATATTATTTTAAGGTCATTATTATTGGTTGGAAACCTCTTGTAGATTAGAATTTAAAATTAAAAATGAATGCATTTTTAAACTCTTCTTATTCATTTGATATCACTTGCCCAGTCAAAGTTTTCAATGCTTGAATAAATCAGAGATTTAGAATTTATTAGAAAACATTAAGGTGTAGATTATTATTTCCAGATAAAGAAATAATATTTCAATTGATACATTTAAACTGTCTTTGAAAGGACAGTGGGTGTACCAGTTTAAATAGAAGTGAAATACATCCCCTTATAACAGGGGTCTCAAACTCGCGGCCCTCACTGCAATATTTTGTGGCCTGCACTGACCGCTGTACACTGATAGAATCAGCGGAGAAAAGTCCTGAAAAGATTTTTTGAGTTGAGAGAAGAAGTGAAAGCCTTCATGGAGAAGGATGGGAAGGCTGTTTCTGAGTTGAGTGATCACAAATGGCTCATGGACTTAGCTTTTCTTATTGACATCACACTTAAGCTGAATGTACTAAACAAGATGTTACAAGGCCATGGGCAGCTTGTCAGTGCTGCCTATGACAATGTGAGAGCATTCCCACAAAACCTGTGTTATGGAAATCCCAGCTCTCTCAGACAAACTTTTGCCATTTCCCAGCATGCAAGGCACTTGTGGATGCAGGCATACCATTCAGTGGTGAGAAATATGTTGATGCTATTCTTAAGCTAGAGAAGGAATTTGATCACAGATTTGCAGACTTCAAAACGCACAGAGCCACTTTCCAAATTTTTGTGGACCCCTTTTCCTGTGCTTCAAATGGAGCTCATTGACCTGCAATGCAACTCTGATCTCAAAGTCAGTTCAGGGGGAGATGAGTGGAAAAGCTGACATGCATGGGCAATTTTTGGGAGAATTTCCCCCCAGCTTCCCCGAATGTTCAAGCGGACCATGTGCCTTTTTGGGAGCACATACTTGTGTGAGAAGTTATTCTCCACCTTGAACTTCAATAAGTCAAAGTACAGGTCTATACTTAATGATGATCATCTTCAAGCCATACTGAGGGTCTCAACTGCTTCCGCTCTAAAGCCAAATGTGGTTCAGATTTGTGAGAAGAAGCGCTGTCAAGTCTCTTGCAGCAAGGAGTAAGCAAAAGATGCCATGTTCAGAAGAACTGTTCATAATCTTCACTCAATGTTCCATTAATGTTCAGGACACTTCATGTTTAGAAGAAATAATTAAAACTGTTAATAATGACATTTGAAGTCCCTTTTTGTGAAATCCCTTATGCGGCACAGCCTCACCCAGACTTAGCCTCCTGCGGCCCCCGGGTAAATTGAGTTTGAGACCCCTGCCTTATAACCTAACATTAGCCGCCCATTCATTGGTCCCTATCTACGTCATACATGCTCCAGGGTATAACATTGAAATTAGTTAAACACAAAATTTGTAATTTTACTGGCCATTTACAGTCAAATAAAAAATAACAAAAAATGGAAACAAAACATATCTTGTAGCAGTTTTAATCAAAATCCAGCTCTTCTTACATTCATGCTCATACTAGGAAATAAGTACATTTTCAATGTTATCATTACAAGTTGATATTCCATCTCATTTATTTATCATCATCTCTTTGGTGAAAATTTTGGTGCTAGTAACTCATGTGCACCTATCTTTTTGCTCTAATTGAATTCTTGATAGAATCAATTATTATCTAGGCATTCCATAATAGTATGCATAGTTCTTGAAATTACTTTCTCATACAATAAATAATTGACTTTTAGAATTATTGTGATGAAGATGCATGAAAAAATGTAAGGTGTTTTTGCGGTGTCTTTTATCAAGATATCCCTTTATCAACATACCTTCCAAGGTTAATGTGTAGCTCTGACCCTCACAAATATATAAGCTTCAGAAATAAGTTGAGATTTTCCTAGTGATATCTTTGGAAATTTATAAAAACTGAAGGTTTATTGTTTTCACTGCATACAAATAATTTTCAATAGCCCTCCAGTGGATTAGATAAACTAGTATAATTTAGTTTATATTAAGATTTGAACATATTTTCTCAATCTGGTGTTAAAAAAATTTTAATTAAAAAAATCTTGCTGAAGTATTGAGATACTAATTTAAGATAAATTCAACTGTGATAAACCAAGATTATTGATCCATAATGTTGAAATGAGAAATACTATTTTTATCATTAACAAATTACATTGCAAGTTTTTCTCTGCAATTCATTTATCAAATGAGAAATACAGCTTGAGCAATGTAATATAAAAATTAACAGTTTATATCATGTATGCAAATCAAGATTGAAAGAAAAATTCTCAAATTTTTATGTAAATTTTATTTAATCAAAACAAAAATATATAAATAGAGCTACAACCACAAAACAGCATATAAATAGATCTATTAATACAGTGATTTTAGGATATTCCCTTTTAAGAATTCAGTAACTCATCCTAAAGTGTTAGGCATTGGAATATATTTCTCAATGATGATCGACACAGATGGAATGGCAAGTTTATAGATAACACGTCAAGCAGTCAGAAGTTTGAACACTTGGCTCATATTGAAGCCACATACCAACTGGAGAGCTATTATAATACTCATAATAAGTGTATAACATAAAAATGAACATACAGGAGTTTCAGTCTCTTCAACTTTCTTCATGTTCATTTTCTTTGCATGTAAGCAACTAATGCAATCTATAATCTAACATAAAGAAATACAAGCATCACATACCCATGTGACAGGACTGTCCAACTTATATGAGTTGTATTGTTGATTTAGTGAATGAATGTGGGATGCATAAAAAACTAATGCATTAGCAAGTGATAAAGATATAATTTATAATATCCTCAAGTAATTAGTTTTCATTCTAAAAATGAAGTTGAAATAGGATAAAGTATCTAGGAAGTGCTGTTTCATATACTTTTGGAGCATGTTTCAACACTCATTTTTAATAAATTATATAGAAAGGAATTTTGGAAAAACTTTTATCTATTAATACATAAACATAGCGATTACTATTGACTTAAATTTGATTAGAAGAAAGGAAAATTAAAATATTTTGATATGTTTAACTTTTACCTCAAAACAGGGCATTCATCAGTAAAAATAATTTCTTTTAAGTTTTTAAGTAAAATACTCCATCAAATTGGTCTTGGAATGAAATATTTATCTCCTACACATAGAGTAGCATTGTTTGATTACTCATGACTAATCTTCCAAAAAAATCCAGGTTTGAGGGGAGAGAATATTTAATTTTATGAAAGGAAGCTGCAATTTTTCTCAGGATTGATAAAATCCTTTGTAATTTAAGTACTACAAAATATTTATAATTTTAAGTAACTGATTACATGTTATGATAAATGAAAAAAGTGAAATATACTATTCTAAAATCAAATGTTTGGGATTTTTTTTAGAATAATTTATGAATGATACTATAATATACAAGTAGAATAAATATAGAAGATGTCTTGGAGCAAAATAATTACAATTCATGTAAACGATGAACTTTAAGTTGGCCAGCCCTGTTTAATTAAATATGAAATAATTATGAAAAATAATAAAATATTTTATGACAAGGTTCATCGTAAAATCTGTACATAATTTTTGAATAGCATAATATCACATCAATATTAACATCCTTGGTTATTTTTTACTGCATGAGCTTCAAATTAAAGCAACTGATCTTACAAATTCCGTGTAAAATAAATGACTGAAAATACCATGGTTGATGATTTTATGACTAGAATTACTCATGCTAGGAAACAAGATAGTCCAAGGCCTTTTCACCATCATTTTCATGCATTTTCAAAGCTTCTATGACTTTATTCTCTGAAAATCCAAGATCCTTCAACTGAGATACCAATTTCATGTAGTGTATGCTTTCCACTTCATCAAAATTGTTTTCCATGAGAGATTTCTCCACTAAATCACCAGGGTAATTCTTTTCTTCTAAAGACTGTATTTGTAATAAATATTCCACAATCTGTAAACAAGAGAAAAATAAGTGAGTACTAGAATTGCTAAAATATGCAATGATTAAAACCTTTCTAGCTAACCTTCTTGTCATCTTCTCCAAATATCTGACAAGCTCTAGAGACTCTAGGAATTGAGAAACCCATTTCACTTATGTGTCTAACAAGTCTTTGGCCAGAAGGAGGAAGTTCAGCAAATGGATTAGGCAAGTATGACTTGGTATCAGCAGATTTCTTATCCACTTTAGATGCTGATGATGTTGGGTAGCTTGAAGGCAACTCAGGACTTTCAGGACTATCTAGATTAGGCCAAGGCCTCCAATTCTGAAACAAAAGCCAATATAGCAGTTAGTACATGATGTTAAACTAATTTTAATTATGTTTAATTAATTTTTTAATTATTTAAATTCACAGAATAGGCTTGGAAAGACTTTTACCTCATACTCTTTAAACCATTCATTCTAACAACAATATCATTGAAAATTAAGGGTGATTGATTCCTGATTGTAAGGAATTTTAGAAACTAACAACATTTATGTGCAGAATGAACAGCAAAACCAAAAACTTTTATCCAACTTATTTACTTTTTATCGACTACTGAAACTAATTTAAGGCCAGTTGTCCAAGAGAGGCTTCAATGTAAAGAGATAAAAATATCTCACAATTACTAGGAAGAAGTTGCAAAACATAATAATGTAACTATTTACTAATTCTACTTAATCATCAAGAAATTTCATAATCTACTAATTTTTATCAAGATTCCAGAGTCTCAGTTTTAATCAAAATTGTAGATTCATGGTGAATATTATTTTAAAATAATCAATGTACTAACTACTCACCATTTATTTCAAATGACAAGCATCAGATGTACAAATTTACAAAATCAGCATCAAAATAAATTATGAAATATGCTATTCCTAATATGAAAAAACACTGTCTTTTATATTATCTTGATCATTAAATTTTTTCCCAAACCAACCATCCAAACTCATAAAATAAAGTTTGAAAAGTATTTTTACAAGTAATTTCATATGTGCGAGGAACACAGTGAATATTTGTTCTACAAATATAATTTATAAATAAGTATTACAATAATTATCATTTTACGTTAGAAAGGTCACAAAATAATATTTAAGTTTGAATGGCAAAGACATCTGATTTTGAAAGTTTTAGTTTCAAAATATACAAAAGGACAAAAACTGCTGTAAAAATTCTCACAAGACAAGCAAGAATAAACTCCAAGACTCCTAACTGCATTTAGGTTATTAGACTACTTGTATTTTCATATTAAAATGTTTGAACTCAAAATAAAATAAAATTCACGAAAGCATTAAAATGCCTCCCTGAGTTTTCATCATTTCAGAACTTTTTCATCTCCATTTTTCAAATGACAGTTTGCTACAAATATTTATCTTTATAACTATATATAATAATATAAAGGGCATTAAAAAATTCTTGCGTGGCTAGGAGTTATAAACATATTTCTATTCACCTTTAATTTTTTCTTCAGTATTATGACTGAATAATTCTGAACCTGCACATTCACATACATTCATGAAGCTAAATATTAATTTAAGACTACAAGTAAACATAAATTTACAGTTGATTTATTCATGTATTTGGATTATTTAGCAACAATTTTATAGGTACACAAATTATTAATATCCAATGCAGACTGATCTAGGATATGTTCCCAAATATTATTCTTTCAGTGTTACAATTATGAGATTTTTAAATTAACTTATCAATGACTATTAAATTGAGGAATATTTCGAAGACATATATCATAAAGAAGCCTGATTATATACATGATTTATATATACTAAAAGATAACTAGAAAAAACTGTGTTGAGAAAAGTAAATCGCTAAAAATAGTATCAATAAAAATTTTCAATTAATCATTTTCATATCTTCTGTATCAATTGAAATTAGGATAATAACAATGCATCCATAAAATTTTATGAATGAACAAATTATAGTACATTTAAATTTTGAGCTCTGTCCTAACTACATTACATAAAAATTTACTTACCTCTAATTCACTATTTCTTTTCCCAGTTTCAACCACAGGAGGAGTGTTGCAATTATGCCTCAGAGTCACTTGATTGATAGGCTGCTTTTTCAGTTCTGTTTCCAGTTCTTTCATTATATCAGGAACACTCTTGGAACCTCTCAGGCTTTTGGTATCACTATTTGTCATGCCTACCACTTTTTCTAGGTTGGAATGCATAGGAGGGGAGAAATAATGAGGCACAGGAAAAGCATATGAGTTATTATTGTCCATAGTTTTTAATGGCCTTTCTGCAGAGGTTGCTGTTGTCATTCCAAACATAGCAACGTTACTTTTGCTTTCAACATACTCTGGGTTAATCCTTGTCTTGCATGGCATCGATTCCACAGATTTTTTATAATCCCATGGATTTCCAGAGTAATATCCCTGAGGTCCACCTCTAAGCACCATACCACTATGCATTGAGTTTATAGGATAATAGCTCCTATCTTCATACACACTGAATGGACTACTATGAATCTCTGTATTTTTTAAGTGATTCACTGGTTGTATTTGATTGCGAGGCACGGTTCCATACAGACTATAGCTAGAAATACCATTCATTTGTGGCAAACTTTTACCTAAGAGTTCTCCACCCACCACTGGCACAGTTGTGAAAGGAT
Source organism: Pantala flavescens (assembly GCA_020796165.1). Lineage (NCBI taxonomy): Eukaryota > Metazoa > Arthropoda > Insecta > Odonata > Libellulidae > Pantala > Pantala flavescens. The sequence goes on from CM036888.1 coordinate 5,618,857, forward strand.
TACACACTTGAGCATTCCTCAGTTGATTACTTACATTTGATGCTGTACTTGAAGGATAATAAGACAATTGAGACAAGTTGCTACTAGAAGGTATAACCTTGGTTTTCTCAGAATTTGACATGGGCTGAAGCACATGCGCTAACTCTTCCATATCATTTATTGTCTTCAATTCCATATTATCGAATGGGCTAGAAGTATCTGCTTCAAAATCGGACAAATTAAAAGCAGTTGCTACTGAATCTTGTTTCTTGTTCAGAAAGGACCCATATGGTGTTGGGGTTAAAATGTTTGAGGCTGCATATTGATTTGGCTGATTTGGAAACATCTGCCCATACATCGTTACTACTGCATTGTTACTTTTATCTTCTACCTTTTCCTCCTCCTCAACAACTTTACTGCTTGAGGCTACTGACTGATCAGTAATATCATTCTTAATAGTTTGTGAGGATTCAGCATTTGTAGAGTTATTAGCAGATTCTTCAAATGTAGCTCCTGTTTGAGCGGATGATCCAATGGCAAGTTCTTTTAATTTCTCAGCTTGTTCACGTATTGCTTGCTCTTCAGCCTCGATTCTCTTGCGTCGACTTTCCACAGCATCTTGTCTTATTTTCCGCCATTCACCTATCTTCTCAAGCACACTTTTCTCCAACTGAAAGTCATACTGAAAAAGAAAACAATGAAGATACAATGAAAGAAAATACAAATATTCCGAGAGATTTGATTACTCAGTTTAAAGAATACAGCTCCATAAAAGGGCTTGGTTAATTTCAATTCCTATAACGTATTACAAAAAAATAGGGGATCAGGGTAAAGTTAATCGAACTTCCTATCTATAGGTATACAATAAATATAATAAGAGATAGTTAGTAGAGAAGTTACAGAAAAACCAAACGTAATTAAGACAGGAGTTCAATGTGTTATTCTGACTTTGACTTTTCAGCTCGGGTAGAGGACGGATTTCAACAATGTCAAAAGTAATAATTAAAATTTAAGTTATCCTGAATATGATTTGATCAACTACTTAATTAAATAATTTCATTAATACAAGCAAAAGTTTATATAAAATAATGTCGAACATAAATCACAGTTGCTTAGTTTCCATTACAAGTTCCCCATTTTCAAGCAACATGGGTAATTACTTAAAAACAAATATTAACTCACTTCTTCGGTGATTGTTTCCGTTGGTAGTTTTTGCATGAACCCAACCGGGAGGGTATATTTCTTTGGAGGTTTATATTTTTCGCTTATTTTTACAGGGACGCCGTCCATATAGGAGAAACCTGAATGAATTCATGAACAAATAATTGTTTTTGAAATAAGGAAAATAGAGTATTAGATAATAAAATCAAAGAGAAGTATTTACAATAATAAAAATATAATTACCCTGTTTTTCTACATCTCGTCCATGTTGAGACATTATGAATAATATCATACACTCACTGCTGGAAGTTAAGCCGAGTTTGACATCAGTCACTCGATTCAAATAGAGGAGCATTGGCAATTAAACATATTTTAAAGACTTGAAGATTCAAAAAAGAGCATGATAAGTACTTCCTTCTACGAATTAACAACGTCAACGACTGCCCAAATTCTTGCTCAGAATTGTCATAATGAGATTGCAAAAGGACCTTTACGATGAATCAAGTTCTATAATAACACCCACTTAAAACCTTCACTAATTAACCACGTAATATAATCAAAATTTTACTATCGTGAAACTTATTCTGTCTTTGCCAGCCTGAAATGTGTCTTATTCAACTAAAAATTTTACTATTGCCAACTCTGCGGTGTTGCCAGATGCAAATTGGAAATCCTTGATTCGAATTCGTGAACAGGGTCATTCCAGTCACATATATTCTAAATTGGGGAAGATTTCGATTTCTTTGAAGTTGTATTTCAAGATATTGATCCATAAGTATATAAAAATGTAATATTCAAGAATTCCCTACGGATGATTGCCAATTTTTTCTCTCAAAACAAAATTTTAAAAAAATGTTACCATTGTCGCATAGTAGTTGCGAATAGCAGCAATTGTAATCAATTCAAAGATAATCGTGAAATACATCTCGTCCAATTTAAAAAAATGTATATCATCTTTTTAAAATGCGCATATTTTACGGACACCGATCAAAATCTTAATTTGCTAATCTGGAAAAATTACTATTATTATAATTAATCATCGAAGAATGGTGAAGAATAATGAAGAAAATTATTTCCTTCGACAAAACTAAAACCTCTTTACAATTATATGATCGTTTCCTATGTAAAATGGTAGATAATGTGTATTTCGTCTTAAAAAGTTTACGATGAAGAGAAATGAATTGTTTTCTGAAGATAAGAATTATGATTTTATTAAGAGAATTATATACTACTTTCTGTGTCTACCAGAATTATTGAGCAAAGAATAAAAGAACTGAAGTTAGAAATTTATGGAAATTGCTTAAGAATCATTAATATAGAATTATTTTTGCAAACAATGTAACAATGTAAAATATCTTGTCAAACACGATTTGGGCAGTCGGTTAACCGAATCAAATGTATACCACATCTAAAATTTGTGGAAGAGAGACAATAATATTCTGTGATATCTATCTCGAGTAACCGTGTTATGCAAAACTGTGGCAAGGTTGATTTGGCTTGATAATTTCTCAAGCCTCCTTTTCCTTCGGCTAGATGTCACTAACATCCAATCTCACAAGTTCGATGATTGTTTCTTGCGTGACGTTTCCGACTTAATGGAAATCCTAACTAGCAACTGATTTTATTGTTATTTACCATATCAAATAATTAATTATCTTAAAATTTCTGCATATGCTGAATAACGGTCCTTAAATATAGCTCTATAACTCGAATATTCGTGCGAAAATTAACACGTAAATATTGAAAACTTTCATCTTCAAAAAGTTCTCCAAATCCAGATGTAATTGTAATAGAATGATTTGGATTATTTAAAAAAATCCAAAAGAATATACGAATTGGATTGAATGGTCATTAAAGGCAACTTGTTAAAAAGCACAGAATAAGAATGAAAGAATTGCGACTCTTAATTTTACGTTGGTCATTTTTTCCTGTTTCGGCTTTGTATAATAGTTTATTGGGTTGAGTCTCTACCATGATTAAATAAGATTATGAAAGTCAAGAAATGAAAGAGCCATTATCGTAAACCATTCAAGCCATAGATTATAGACATTTAATTTACCATGGTTGGTTCTAGAAATCTATACCATAGAATTTGTAAGCTCATTCGGCCTCCAGTATCAAGTTCAATTTGAATGTAGTACATATATCAACAAGCAGTATTAAAAGAACTAATTGTAAGTGAAAGAAGATAGTATGTGCATTTCATGCTCGTAACCGTAATTTATAATCTTTATAATACGCATGACAGCTCAAATGTAGCACCAGCTGATTATGTGTTATTCGCTATTCAACTGTTATCCTCAACTGCTTGCGTTTCAATATTAATATTATTATTGTTGCATAACATCTATTCTTACTAATGGCAATAAAAACTAAGATAAAAATGGTAGCATTCCATATTTTTCAAATCGGAATCAATACATATTTCCAGCAGTGTTGTACATTTTTTCTAACTTTATTATGCTAATTCCAGATTAATTCTTCTTCTAGTGAAAGAAATAATAGCGAAACTTCATGTTTACGAACTGGATATGGAAAAGTCGAAACACTCGGATCAATTGAAAGCGGAAAAACCGCGAAGGTTGCCGCGAAATGGAATCGAGCCCTCTCACTTTGACATGATTTCCTCCAGAGGGATGGTTAACGATAATCGGAAATCACTAAATTTGGTTCCTTCCGTAGTTCTATCATCTACAAATGTATTAAATGAAGGTAAAGTTTTTCATTTTTATAATATGTTTAGAAGTATTTGTAAATTTTAGTATACAGCGATTTATTTAAGCTGTTGGCTAATTTTTTGAACAAGTATGATTCAGTGTAATAGCATTCAACAATAATTCTCCAAATGATTGATTCGTCAAGAGACAATAGTTTAGCTTCTCTTGCTACAATAAACCGTAATAAATGAAGATTTAATACCGCTACAAACTAAATATTTGCTATGATAATTCTTATTCAGATGAGGATGTAATACTCTGCCCTTGTATTCCATGAATGCGAGATCTTTGTGCATTCATTCGTTCAATGTGCTGTTAATTCTCTCTGTAAAGTTTCAGCACAAATCGGTTTATAAAACTCAGGTTATTCTGTTAGAGGTTTCTATTGTATTTTTCAGTTCTCATCCTTTTAAATCGTTTCATGTTTGCGTTTTTAATTTATGGATTTCAAGGATTTGAAGATGCTGAAGATATCATCAAAAGTCAGAAGGAACAAAAGAAACTGGCATATAAGTTATACTGTAAGAAAAAAAAGGAAGAAGCAAGGGAAGAAAAACGGAGAGTAAAGGAAGAATTGATGAGGAGAAAGATTGTTGGTCCCAAAGGAGAAAGCATTTCTATGATAAATCAAGATGTCTTCCATAAAATTTCTCCTTCTAAATCTTCCTTTACATTCTCAAATACCAAAGAATTGAGCCTGGATTCTTTGTCATTCCCAGACTTGAGTCAGGGTTTGAAAAGATCTGTTAAAAAATCAGCAGCAACAGATAGAACCTCTATTGCTGTAGAATTCACCGATGTAGTTTCAGAAAAGAATGATGACAAAGCTGGAGATCAAATAACCAATCCAAAAAAACCTCGGAAGAAGAAAGATCCAGTGGTGGTTGATATTTTAGAGGCTATAGAGGTAATTTTTTTAGGTGAAGTCAAACATCAAACTGTAAATGAAAATATGTCAATGTGGTTAATTTACAATGTAAAAGTCAAATTTATTTTTTATATTTTACTTATTAATTGCAATATATGACACTGTATTCAGTACGCTTATAATTAGTGGATTAGATCAAATTGCAATTTAATTAATTTCTTATTACATATTTTTCAGGTTTGCAAAGCTGAAAAGAAAACAAGTGAAAAATTTGATGACTCTAGTAAGAAGATTAAAGAAAATAACTCTAAGATTGCTGGTAACATACTAGATTCATCAAATCCATTGAGGCATCGTGGCAAGAAACGTGAAGTTCCCAAGAAGCGTTGCATGTCAAGACTAAAGAAGGCCATAATGCAGGAAAGAGAGAGAAGGAGGCATCTAAAGGACATTAATAAAAACAAAATGAGTGTTTCATTAGATTATGATGGTCAAAAAATAGGGAATGATGTATCTTCATTAAACACCAATCCATATGCCACCCAAGAGAAAATTGTCGATAGCTTAAAGAGCACCATAGAAGTGGCAGTGGAACAACCACTTGTTCAGTCTAATAATGTTATTCTGGAAAACTTAATAAAGGATGACATTGTTCAGAAGACCCTTGATATTGATTCGATGGTTAAAGAAAAGCTGCACAGTAGAAAGTTTAGAGAGTAAGTTTTTCATCTTAAATTAAAATTGAATTTGTGAAGCAAACATGTATTTATGTACAATGAACATATTTGGATAGAACATGAATTTTCCCTTCTGATTGAAGGTTTTAATATATATATATATATATAAAACATATATTTTTTGTAGGTATTGTAACCATTGCAAAAGACAAGATTTGTCTGAAGCAGTCAAATCTATGTTGTCGGATATAATAAGATTTCAAGATAGATTATACATCAACCAACCTATAAAAGCAGAAATGCACAGAAGATATGTGGTTGGTCTTAAGCAGGCTAATAATTTACTCTGTGTTCAGAAGGTTAAAATAATAATCTTAGCCTCAGATATTGAAAAGGTTCCAACTCCAGGTTAGCTATATTTATAATCAAAAGTGAACTTATATATTTTTAATTATTCTAATTTTTCTTCTATATAGATTAAAATAGAATATTTTAATATTTATGAATAGTTCCCTTAAATATATCTACATAATTATTGTTTTTTTTTTTAGGTGGGCTGGATGAAATTGTCACCAAAATCATTGATCATGCTAATGAACAGAATGTTCCAATCATTTTTAGCTTTCTGAGGAAACAATTGGGTAAATTTACATACCGTAAAGTTCCTGTGAGTTGCATTGCCATTTTAAACTATCATGGTACTGAGGTGAGTGATTAGTTTGGATGAGTATTCCTGTATCTAATTATTACGCTTTATGCTACTTTGAAATAGATTTATTTTTCTCTATCACTAACCTTGAGCTGTTAGTTTTGTAAATATAATTATAGAGCTTTTTACATAGAATATCATCTAATTAATAATATTATACTGTTTATAATGTTCTCTTATGTGTAAAAAACATTTCTTTTTATTGTTGCTTTTGATCTATAAGATGTATTTTCAGAGATAATGGATGCAGTTTTTGAACAATACCGTATTTGACGTCATATAAGATGCACTTTTTTTCCTAAATTAGATCTCAAAAAAATTACCCGCGTCTTATATGTGAAGGTATTGATATCGGTGTTTAAAACTATTTGTTTAATAAAATACCGTTGGAAAATGATTAAAAGAAACAAGAGAAACCATTCAGTATAAACTAGGAATGTTAAATTACATTAAAGTGCATGGAAACAGAACAGTAGTAGGTCATTATGTTATTTCAATACCGCGCTGTCGCATGGACTATTTAAACTTTTTTTCCTTATATGTCCAACTAAATGAGGGTGCGTCGTATACGACAGTGCATCTTATATGCTGTCAAATATGGTATATCAAATTTTATCATTTTTTCTTCTATAATGATTTGAATACTTAACCCCAAAATTTTTCTATAGTTATACCATAGCTATGTCATTCATCTGATGGAAATCAAGATCAAATATATCATCTTTTTTCTCATTACCTTTTCATTCAGTGTGAACTGAATTTATTTTATATTGCAACAAATTAGACTTTTTTATTTATTGTAGTAGAGCAGCTTTACTCAAATTTCCAAAGTCTATTTATTTATCATTAAAATTCATGATAACTAATTGTTGTGTTTCTTTATTTTAAATTTGTTCATATCTTATTAAATATATGGGGTAGGTTGCTAATCAATGCCTGAACCCTGCTTTTATAATATTAATTCAAAACCTTAAGTCAATGAATTAAAGGAATGGTGAGCACACTCATTAAAAAATGTGAAAAAAAGGATTTCTGAAGTTGATGATATGGATTAGCTAAGTTATTCTTTTTCAGTTTATAAACCTTAAAAGTGTCTTATAAGTATTTAATTCTAAATCAGGCAGCCTATCAGAAGATGATTGAAGCACTTGAAGCTGCTAAAAAGGAATATTGTGAAAAATTCCTTGCTGAAAAGTCCAGAATTATGAATGAACTTGGGATTGAAGATGTTAAAACTGAGGTAGTTGATCACAAGAATAAAACTGTAAATCATGAGCAGGATATCACTTACTCTTTGTTGAAGTGTTTAACCGAAGCAATTTCAGAAATATCCCTTAAATCTTCTCCTAATCCTGATGGAATCAAAGAAGTATTGTGATTTTAAAATTTTACTTGCATAATTTTTGTAAATAAATTAATGTTATCACTCAACTAAAAAATCTTTTCATTTATGACCCAACCATGTGTATTATATTAATTCCCAGAAAAATCATTCATATTTATGTACAATGATAGCTCTCTGTAGGGGCAGTTCTCTAATTAATATTACATTTTATTACTATGTTAATTGTGGTTCAGTTTGTTATGATAATAATATGAGGAGGTATTACTTTGCTTGAAAAACATTCTGTCAGTGATGACAGAAAAAACATTATGTATTTAATCATTATCAAATGTTTTCCTTTTTTCCTCATATGTTATTTATTTACTTTTAAGTTCTTTTCCATACTTCATGTACCATAAATTTTCTTAAAGTTATATATCTTTTGTATAAAATGTTTAAAAAAGATTTTATCTAACAACTTTTGTCTAAGTTCATTTTCAATTTTGATGCTTCCTTAATAATACATTTAATTAAATTATATGATTGAATTTAAGCCAAATTATTAGGTAAAGTCCCTTGTGTATTGTAGAGTAAAATGGAGCTTACCTCTGAATAAAATCATGATCAAATATAAACAACTCAGTTCTTCCATTGAATTAGAAAAATTTTTAACTTGTTGTTTTCTTAAATTAGGTTTAAGGTTAATAAAATAAAGGAAAGACTGTAACCCTATTTTAAATGTACTTGGATGGGATTAAACCCAGGATTTGAGGTATGTTAAGAGGTCTGACAGGACTGAGAGCCTGAATCTCCAAATTGTTGGTCAGTTGTTCCTGCCATTCAGGTATCTTGACTGAAAATTAGAAAATGCCATTAAAGGATACTTTCAGGTATGGGGGTTTCATATTCCTCCCACTATGTCTCATCGTCTGTAGCCAAATTTAACGTTTTCCTTATTGCCCAAACATTTATTTTATATATATTTATATCATTAACGTTCCACTCTTTTTTATATCCTATTTCCGCTCGTGCGGTTGGTCGCAACGATTCAACTTGGTCTGCTGTTTCGATAGGAGTTGGAGGGTATGCATGTTTACATCCATTGTATTTCACAACAAAAATATTTGCAAGATAACAGGCCGATGCCATTTGTTACTCTGCTTCCAAGTTCATAGATTATATTTGGTTATACTATCTTGTTAGATATTCCGCAATCAGCCCAGCCTAAAGGCAAACAAAAATAAATCCTGTGAAAAGTTATTAACTTGAATGCTATAAAATGAATGCTCCATCGTCAATTCTTCACTTTTTAGTACGAGTTTGAGTATTCTTTGATAAGAGATGCTACATTCCTTATTGCGGTAGTGGTTATACGAAGATTCTTTCCAAGGTATCTGGAAGGTAGGATGTTTTTTTACCAATCTTATTCAGCCGTCGAAGCTTGTTCAATTGAGCATGGAAAGGAGGTTCATTTTTCATTAGCTATCCGTTTGAAATAATCCGAACTGATTTTTAGGGCGAGCTCACTAATTCGTTTCTTTTTACTTTCATATTCAGAACATAGAGTTATGATAGTTATACTCTGCTGTACAATTCTAAGGGCCCTAAATAGCTTTTTTTTACGGTATGTCTCTTTCATTAACATAATGCGGATAAACTACTTACGAGTATTTCATGAAACGGAAGGTCTGAAGATATCTTCTTGTTACACTTTTGTTACAAAATTATTTGGATATTATAAATCGATGGAGATTTGTACACAACATTGCCATTACTAAAATTTAAGTACCAATTTTTACTTGAAAGATGCATTATACTGAGTGTTTCACTATCAATGTATAATGACTGTATATACTCTATAATACGTACGAACACTTAACGCAAAATCGAACTCTGCCAGATGGATTGGATAAAGTTGTTGCCAGCGATGGGCAATAGTTTGAATGATTCATTTGAAACCATTTTTTTCATCATTTAATTTTTTATAATACATTTCTGTAAAAAGAGCGCTAACATAGTTGCATAACTAATATTTTCTCTAGAGGGAAGGCTTACGTTCTTCATGAACGGTTATATATATATAAAAAAATATCACTCTGTCAATTCTTTGTTTCGCAGCAGACTTATGCTGATAAAATACACGGCAATTTTAAAATTACTATCATTTCGCGATTTTCATATAAATCTTAGAAACCGGTTTTAATTATTAGCTATCGTAATGTAATTGTGGTATATTCCGTATGATAGAGAAAGAATTAAACAATTGTAGATAATCAATGGATAGGATAGAAATTGTAATTAATTAATTTGTAATGTTTATTATTAGGTTATTAGTATCGTAAATAATAGTGAAAAATAATTTTTATTTAAATGAATTAAATTAAATATTTTTCGAATATTTTCCGCAAAAAATAGTGAATATATAATGTTATGACATAATATAACACATCCCAATTCAAGTCTTAATATTTAAGAATGGACGAGATATTTATCAATATAAAATGAGTTAATATATCTTATATGAGGATAATAACTCTAAAATATAGCTTTAGTAGTACATTTTACTCTTATATGGCATTAAAAACCTTTTCGTAGGTAGATCAGTCGAAAACTGAATTCTTTGCGACGATTTAGCCGTTGCATCGTTGTCTAAAAATCGTTTCCTCTTTAGTAAGCTTCAAAAAATAATTTTTTGTAAGTAACTCCGTCAACAACGTGGTACATCACGACTATTATGTCGTGATGTACCACGTTGTATATATAATATCTGCGAAAATTCGCTCTAAAATATGAGTTCTCCATTTTGTTTTGTAAGTCATCCAAAAATTCAAGTATGATCTTTCAAATTAGATACAATGAAGTATAAAGAATGGGGCTAAAATAAAATATTTTTTATTTGTTGTTGTTCAGAAGGGTGATGGGTTTGTTTGAAGTCGGAGAGTTATGAGAGAAAACGAAGATCGGCGATCTTCTCAGAAATCGGTCAACTTTGACCTCGTATATAATTTTAATGCTGGAGAGAAAAAGCTAATTACTTATACTGCCATTTTAGAACTTTTCAAGAGTGATCATGCGAAGTCTCAACTCGAAAAAATGTTTCTTTTACAATTTTTGGCCCGCTTTTTTCGACTATATCCCACTGTGCGTATCGGAGAGATATTGCAAGATATAAAAAAAGACATTTTAATTCTACAAACAGACTTTAATGTATCATCGTCTCAGTTAGATAACTCACGACGAAGAGGGAAGATTAAAAAAGAGAAATCTTTTTTGGTTATAACACAATTTATATACAAGAGCACGTATTTCATTTCGAACTGATTTTTTTATATATTCCGTTCTAAGTATCTATTAAAGGTAGACTTGACCGTATTTTCTCTATTATTGAATGCTATCACAAAATCAAGCCGAAAAGAGTATATTGCCGTCTTCTGATTCCTTGGTTTAGCATCCTATGTTGAGCATTTACTGTAGCGTGAATAATTTTCTCTAGCCGTTCTACTTCATGCTAGTTTTTAGTTTTATTTTTTTTTATAGATTGACTGCATATTTAAAGTATTTTTCACAAACGTTATTTTTGGTGTGTGCAAATCCAGAGGGTTCTCCCTTTCATCCGAGTTATTCGACGGATTAATTGGGATTAATCAGATGATTGATAGAGAATATGCGCGATAACTGATTGGACCTTGGCCTGTTTCTTCAGTAGAGGTTATGATGTCGGGGACGGTTCATGTGCTCTTTGTCAAAGAACCTAACTAGCTATAGCTGAATAATTTACGTGTGATAATTAATTAGTCAATAGTTGAATCAAATAATTCCGTTGAGGAAGTTCACGATGAAATTGTGGAATTTGGAATAGTTCAATATTTAAGTCCAAGGTATGTTTAATGTTTTAAGGACGTTTAGTTCAGTACGTTGATTGATTTAAAAATGACAGAAAGGAATTTTTCGAAATGGAGGACAATTTCGATAGAAAATCTTTCTCGCTAGAAAAAGGAGATTGGTCTGTGAGATTCATGAGTTAAATATGGGTGAAAGCAATTGTTGATAAATGCTTTTTCAACAATTTCACAAATTGAATGGACTTCACTTTAAAAAATATTAGGATTTATTTATGTATATTAAAAATCTTATTATCCTTTTTGGTTTCCCATCTCGTATCATTTTACGTTTCATTCGGTCACTTCTCGGTCATTGACTGTAACCAGAATAAAATCTTGCTTCAAAAGGGAGGGAGGGGAAAGTAAAAATTTCCATTCCCAAGAGAAATATTGAAATCTGAATCATCCAATATTCCACCTCGTATGGAGTTTTTTCTTTGATTTGATCGTTCATGATTATTAATTGCCGAGGAACGCATATTCCATGGAAGTCTTTTTATTCGAAAAATTAGTATAAAATCCCCGAATGACTTGAGATTTTTCCTTTGATTTCCGTTCATTCGTTCTAAGTAAAAGAACTTTGCTTCTCCTTATGAAATATTCTTCTAATCGACAGACCTCCCATTTTTTTCATTCATTTGCGACAGAAATGTATCTTTATCAGTTGTTAAATTGTGGATCACTTGAAAATTGGTCATCCTAAGCAATTATGGAAGGGAAAGGATTTCTATTTTAATATTATTTCTGCTACTTTTCACTTATTGATAACAGAAATGTAAGTGTGACCTAAATTAAATGTTGATGTTTGAACGCTATCAACTGCTTTGTTGGAGAAGAGGAAAATTTTCAATTTTGACTGTATAGAGAAATAACTATATCTAATTTCCATTTTTCTTTTATTTGTAGTCTTCATCATGTGGTTGGTGATATTGATTTTCACTCTCATCTTGGCAACCCTTGCTTACTTGGACACTAGGAAGCCAAGCAATTTTCCTCCGGGTTTGTAGTGAATAAACATTATTAGTTTTCTAATCCCTATACATCTGATTTGAAGTAGGATTTGCTTACTTCTACTAATAAGAATTAAATAGGAATTTTTATAAATACATTACTTCATAATTTAGTATTACTCGTATAAATTTTATTTTTTACTATTCTGTTAATTTAATTTCATTAGTAACCTATTATCGCATTTCATTTTCTTATTCTATTCTTTCTCACGTTATTTTGCGAGTCGCACCACCACATTTTTGTATTTAATATGAATCCGTCGCAATTCGGACTAATTGTAAGAACAGGTGGCAAACGGTACAGGGAATTTAATAATTAGTCCGTCGCAATTTCTACTCTACTATGCTGTGCAGTAAGAGATGTACACATTTTTAATAATCTTGAAACTGAGGAAAAACTTACCGAAACAAAATCAAACGGGAATATTAGAAACTGTAAAAAATTTTTATTAAGATTCGATGCATTACAATGTACGACTTTTCCGTAATCTTTAGGATCCCCTAATTGCCACATTTCAATAGGCATATAGTAGGATTCATTAGGCGCATTATAAAATATAACATTGAACTCACAAGGTGAGCTTTCGTTGTAAATTCGCTAAATTAAGCTCTGGGTTTAATTTTCACTAAATATTAAAAGGAGCTCAGTGTTAGCAATATAGTACTCCTCAAATAAATCCATTTTAATGAATAAATCTTTGGCACATATCCACAGAAACCGACGTCAATGAATATTTGGAACATTCCTAATTTCTGATATTGACCAATAAAGAAGATTTTTAGAGGTGGAAAAGAAATTTTTTTCTTGGTCTTTCCAATCAGCAATTACAGCAGTGAACGGTCCCTAGTAAGTGCTAGCCACTTACTAGTCCACTAGTAAGTGGCTAGCACTTGCTTGAAGGATGCCATTGTGATATAATTTACTGTGCAGTTCCTTTGAACCTTTTTCGTTTTTTTTTTGGATTCTGTAGTCGCGTAATAAAGATTATTTAATTGTTATTACGAAAACGGTTCTAATTGTCACAGCGAAGTATTCAAAGGACTAACTCGAATGAGTTAAATGAGCTGCTCTTTACGGATCTCATTGTCAGAGTGAGCTTTTATGATAGTGAGTGAATGTATCCGTTTCGAACCGCTCAAATAAGAATTACATATTTTTCATGTAAAACAAGAACGCGATCAATCTGATTTAACCTATTACAGTTGGTTATTTCAATGAGATGAATAAATAGAACAACGTAGAAGTAATCATTAATTATATAATAATATAATTCATGCATTCCGTGCATTTCATGCAATTATTACAAACACCAATTTTTATTAACTTTCTTTGGTTATTTTAATGGGATAGAGAATAATGGATAGTTACTGCTAATCTTTCAGTTCTTTTCCTATAATCGGCTATAAATATTTCTAGGTCCGAGATGGTGGCCAATGATTGGGTGTCTGCCTGAGTTTCAGCAGCTTCGCGGGAAAAATGTACTCCGGTTGTTTGTTTGGAGCGAAATTGCCAAAAAATATGGTTCTGTTGTTGGCCTTCGATTAGGAAGAGATAAAATGGTTCTGATCTCCGGTAAGGATGCAATTTCAGAGGGTCTATCTAGAGAGGAGTTCGACGCAAGGCAAAACGATTTTTTCGCTTCACTAAGAACCAACGGGGAAAGAAGAGGTAATTATGCTTTTAGTTAGTAATCATACCGATTTTATTTTTAAAAATAACGAAAATTTTCACTGATCGATAATACATTGACTATATGTATATGACTTTTTATCTAAAACCTGCGAAGCTACTATTCTTTGAGGTCGTCCTGAATGATAATCCTAGTAGTTATTAGTTAACTCTTGCTCTACCTGAATGATTTACTCCTTTCTAAAATCTGACTATATCTTTAAAAGCACGGTATTTTAAGTAAATTCTGATACAAGAATTCGTTTAATGTATTCTTTCAATAAGAGTAAAACATTTTGAGTATCCTCATAAAAGTAAATATTTATTCTATATTTATTCTCTATATTCTATATTTATAATAATATTTATATTTAGAGTATTTTGAGTTTCTTCATAAAAGTAAAATTATTCGTTTACATATTAAGAGAGAAATATTGCATTAATTTTTAATACACTGCAGATGTACTTCATACGCTAATTAATGTGTACAGTGATTTATGGGTCTTGCCACAGATCAAGCCCAGAATATGCAATCATATTCACATTTAAGAGATATTTTATCTTTCAGGAGTCATATTTACAGACGGTGCAGTATGGAAGGAACAACGTAGGTTTGCTCTCAGCCATCTGAGGGATTTTGGCTTTGGCAAGAAGTCCATGGAGTCCATGATACGCGAAGAGGCCCTAGAGTTGGCAGTGAGGCTTGCAGAAAAAGGCAAAATAGCTGGTGATGAAGGAGTGGATGCTGAAAAAATGTACACCATTCCTGTATTGAACTCTCTATGGGCTATGATTGTTGGAGAGAGATATTCTCATGATGACCAGACTCTATTGAAACTGATAAAGATAGTTGGCGATGCATCTCGCTCCTTGGCATCAACGGAAGGTTGGGTTGCAATTTATCCCATCCTACGCTTTTTCCTCCCAGGATTCAAGAGGTACAATGATGTGCGCAAAAAATTATGGAAATATTTCAGTGTGAGTAAAGTAATTTGGGATGGAATAAATATCTACAGTCCTTCAATATCATCCCTAGAAAACCACTCTTAAATTCATAGAATCAACATCAACATTCCAGACTACAGATTGGTTGCACCTTATTAGTAATTAGGCCCAATACTATTTATGTAAAGTGCATTTGTGAGAGGTTATTTGTAAGATTCTCATGCTTTTGGATGTGAAAACTAAAATTGAATCTTAAAGGAATAAAATATAAGAGGTATATTAACTTCGAAGACATATTTGAGAATTATTTCCATAGCATACCTTGATTTTAGTGATATAATTATGTATCTAAGGAACATCTTGTATAATCTCAGTTATGACCAACATAAAGATAAGATTAGATCAAAGATTTTCCTCTTAATGACAAAAGTCAAATGAAACAATATTCTCTGTTATCAATGTTTCACCTATATTCACAGTGATAATCGTGAACATTTTGGAAATGTAAAAAATTAATATTAGGTAATTGCTAAGAAACAAAAAATTTTATTCTCATTCTGTTAATTCTTTCTCAAATGCCATGAGGTCTTCATATTAATTTCATTTTGCCCATTATTTCTGGTTTCTTCTGAAATAATATTACGCTAGATTACTTCTATCTCTGGTCAGTCATTTAAAAGGTTGTAACTTGTTCAATACTAATTCTCTAAAATAAATTAATTTCTGTGAAAGGAGGTATTTAGCCAATTCTACAATCAATAAATTACTTGTTAATCTAGCATTAATTAAAATTAATGAATCATTAAAAAATTAAGTCAATAACAAGTAACACTCAATCTTCATTCCTAGGACATAGTTAATGATCATGAGAAGACTATATTTGATGGAAAACCCCGCGACTTGATTGACATATATTTACAGGAAATGAGCAGAAGAAGAGGTGAAATTTCCTCCTTCTCCAGTAAGAAAATTTAGAATAATTTAACATGCTAAGAATTACTTATTTATTGAAGGAAAAGCAAATTCATTGTGTTTCACACGAAGACATGGACTTATTAGAGAGAGATTGACTGGACTTCCTCTCAAAATTAAACTTTTTTATTGTATGATATTGATCTAAATTGATATATATATATATCAATTATAGAATTGATAAACAAAGCTAAGAGTTAAGTTACATAAAACTTCAATTATGATCCAGTAAAAACTTGGCACTAAATTTGAATATCTATATATTACTTGAAATGTAAAGCAAATTATTGCCAAAATATACTATATGTATCAATAAAATTTGCGAATAAAATATTTCTTTCTCACAAATTCTCACTCTTTCAGATCCCCAGCTTGTGGCTGTTATCAAGGACTTCTTTTCTGCTGGAACAGAGACAACAAGCAATACACTAGACTTTGCAACTTTGTTCCTCCTTCATCATCCAGATGTACAAACAAAAATACATGAGGAATTGGATAGAGTGGTGGGAAAAGACAGAATACCAAATCTAGAGGATAAGCCGAAGTAATCTTTTGCTACTTACATCCATTATAATCCAATATAGTAACAAAATTTTTAATTGTTATCCCTTAATTTTATGTAGTCTCCCATACTTGAATGCTGTTCTACTAGAAGTCAATAGATGTTGTAACCTTGCCCATTCCACATTGCCTCACCGTTGCCTAAAGGAATCAAAGTTCAGAGGTTATAGCATTCCAAAGGTATTTTTTTAACATAATGAACTAAATTAAATATGATTCTTATGTTTGGCCCTTTATTTAAAATATTTATGGAGAAAACAAAAATGGCAACTGAATGATTGATATTGAAAGAATTTTGAACGAGCATAATTCTTCCAGCTAGCCAAATAATTCTCCTATTTTAAAGTTAAAATATTGTAGGGGATGGATTAAATAAGAAAAAACATACTTGAGGGATGGGGGATTCATAATATCACTAGACATTGAATAATAGTGATAATACTAGCTAATATTGCTAAAAAGATTATGGTCGTTCTTTGTGGAAAAGACGGATGAATTCCTTTTGCTAGTCAGCTCTATGATGTTGGTATCATCTTGACATTTTGACGTCAGACAGCAATTTAATTCGAGTGAATGTCATCTTTATGAATTTGTCACATTTTCTGATGTAATGAATAGTTTTAAATTTAGTTAATACTCCAATAAAACAAAATTCTATGAATAAGAACATTCTCATTGCAAATAGAAAATTTTGATTTAATTTTTAGCTACTGGCAAATCGTGGATGGATTTTCTCTACATTAACTTTCTTCCTTTCAAGTTCAGAAGGCCATAAGATGTTTTAGTTATTTCATAATGTAGAAAAATATTATTGAAAGAGCAATATCTGCTTATCCTTTATCTTTCTCATCATAGGATTGCTTATTGATGTTCAATCTTAGGAGTATACATATGGATCAAGATCACTGGGGAGATCCAGAAATTTTTCGACCTGAGAGGTTCTTAATTCCTGGAGAAAATGGTGAACAAATAAAGTTAAAAGATGAAAACTGGGTGATTCCTTTTGGAATGGGTAAGTAAACAAGGAAAACTTTTCAATGGAATATTATATTTTAGGATTCATTTAAAAGTATGTGTGTAATATTAGTCCAAAGAAATATGATAGTCTATATCCAAAGATCAATGTAGTAACTTGACAGTAACTAAGTTGACTTTATTCATCTTAAGCATTCTGATGAGAGGTGTTATTCCATGATTCATATTGGATTGAATGAGTTTTTGTAAAAAATATTTCAAACATATTCAGTGAATAAATATATTTCTCTCCTTGTTCCGTTTAAAATTTTTGAGCCTAATACCCATTTATTTATTTATATATTTCAAAAATATTTTGCAACAATTCTTTCCCTTCAAAATTTTCATTTTATGTAGAAAATACAACTTAATTATCTCCCAAGTCCTCCTGTGCAGTTGATTCATTTCTTTACCGATCCAATTCCAAGTATCCTATTTCTTCTGAGACTTTTGAACATCTCTTGTGATGTTAATGGGTGAATCTTGAAATATATTCATCTGATTATTGTTTTCTACCCCAAGAAGTTAGTATTGATATTTGACAATAAATGCTTTATATTTAAATTCGAACATCATTTTTTTAGTTTGTCCAAGTTAATTATCTCTAAATTAAGGATCACTTTGTAATGTTCAAGTACTTTGAATGATATACATTATGTTCTAATCTTCAGGTCGACGTCGGTGTCTGGGGGAACCACTAGCAAGAGCATCTCTTTTTGTATTCTTTTCCATTGTTTTACACCAGCTACGCTTTTCAAATCCTCCTGGACTTCCTCTTCCATCAACTCAAGGAATTAATTCAACTGTTCTCAGAACAGGTCCATTCCAGGCTGTAGTGCAGCCCAGATTTTAATTTGAACTTTCAGAAGAGAATTAGTTTTTGAAGTTTCCTGTGTTTATGGATTTGGAATCATTTTCCCTGAGAAATTGTGCAACTTGATGAAAACCATGAATTAAAAATTTTTCAGTATTTGGTACATAAGAATAATTTTTTATAGTCATTAATCATCAGTTTTTGATCCCTCAGATAGCATATGATATAATTATATTATTTATATCAAATTGAATGCTTCTTTATTTTAAAAATTTCAAGAATTTAAGTATATATCAGTTGATTTACAGATTAAAATTTTGGGCCTATTATTTGGGTCTGTCCAAAGTAGAAAATAAAATACTTACAGCAGAGCAAAAAAATTGCTCTGCTGGAACTAGTTTTCAACAACTGTTCACTTCAGGACTTAAAGTTTTCCTGATTGACTGATACATGCAGTAAAGAGTAACATGAGATTTTCAAGTATTCTCACCAATTATAGCATTATATCCAAAATAATAAATAGCTTTTCATTATCAAATTTTGGCATTTAACCAATCTGCATGAAATGCATAACTTTTCTTTCATACAAAAATACTAGCACATCCTACATTATCAATATGGGAAGAGATATTCTTAGACATAGGGATGCATCATGGATGGGTAGAGAAGGGAAAAAATAATGAAATGAATTATTAAATAAAATAAAAAATTTAATACCCTCTTTATACTAATATAAAATTATAATTTGTAGGTAAGTATGTAATAAAATGCATTACAATGCATTTATAATCTTTATTTATAAATTTGCAAAATTTTCATTAAATTAAGATTTTAAGATTCAATGATCAATCAAGAAACTATAAAAAGTTACTTATACTATATAAAGTTTATTTTCCCATCTTTTAAAGATGATGAATAATAACTGGTTATTGTCTCAGCAATTTCAACATATCACGGAGATAATCTTCCTCCTTTTTTCCCAGTTCCTCATTCAATGCAAGATTTATTTCATCTTCAATTATTTTCAAAATATTTGATTGATTTTTATTTGCAAATTGGCACTTATATTCCTATAAAAATATAAACACAAGAATAAACAGTTACAAAATTACTGCTTGGAGGTATTTTGTATCATCAATTGAATACAATACAAATTTTAGCCTAAATAGATATAATACTAAACCTTAATAGAATAACCTTACCATTTTCAAGATTGTTTGAAATTTGATTGAATAAATATCTGCCGCCTGATTGCATTTGTAATATAAATATGTTATTGACAATACCATTGAACATAGAATACTAAAATTCAAGAATAAATTAATTCAGTACTTTTAGAGAAATATTCATGCTGAAAGTTTTTCTTACATTATTGGAATGGAAAGTAGCAGGTCACTTCATTTTCCAACTCATTTCGCCAAAAACTCACTGTATTTCTATAGATTACGTCTTATAATTCCTCCCCAAATTATTTAACATAGTTAAACAAAAGTTGAGAACAATAGTGGATAGTGAAAAAAAGAGGCAAATATTGATACAAAAAAGATGAGATATCTTATAAGAAAGACCTGAGTTCCTCTGTACAAGAAAATAGCAAACAATTCACAGTATTTCTTGAAAGTATAGCTTTTTTATTTACCATTAATAGATATAGTTTTTTTCAGTGAATAATTTGCACCACATTCACAAATATTTTTGAGTTATATTGAAAATGTTTAAAACCAAATCCTTCCAATTTCATTCATCAACAATGTTCATAGAAGTAACAATGTGCTGGATTCTTCCATTTAAAATGCATAGGGTCATAAAAAGTGGTCTTTTCTCAATGTGAAATGGTGTATAGAATGATCATAGATAGGATATAAAAATATAAAATGAGTGTAAACTATTTATTTTACTATTAGTATATATATTCAATTTTTTAAATATCTTGTAAAAATTAATTTTATTTCTTGCTGACTAATGTTTCACAAATTTTTACACATAAAATGTATATTATACACTAAATCGCGACTTTAAAATGAGGAACCAATCTTTTATGTATTCATCATGAATCTTATTATCTTACATAACGATTGAATATTCTGAGAAAAAAGGGATGGAAATCAAAAGAGTCAAAATGATTTCAAGAAAACAAAAAGTTAGAACTCCATAATATTATGTATTATATACGATATATATTCAGTTTAATTTATATTATCAAGGAGATAATAATGGTATCCAAATTATATTGTAACTTACAGCTTAGTAATGATCAATGTTTTACCTGTATTTCCTTTGAATTAGCACATGATCTAAGTGCCTTCTCCAAACAACTTAAAGCTTTTATTAGATCTTTGTTTTTCATAATGAGATATTCTGCTTTCAATATATGATAGAAAAGAATTGAATCCTCCGATTTAAAGAACATGTCCTTTTCCTTTTCCAAATATTTGTCACAATCTTCCAAGGGACAGTAATCCTTATCAATCAGACATTTTAGCTAGATTAAGTAGAAAAGCTATATTTAAAAATATTGAAACAAAATTCAACACAGGATAATTAAATATGCTAATATTTGTAACTTTGAAGGCAATGTGTTTAGAAAATTTACATGCCTGAATAATATTTTTTCCAACAGGATGATTTATGGATGCTTTCTCAAAATATTTCAAAGCCTCTCCTAAATCATTCTTGCACCATTGCATAAGGTTACCCATTCCTGTTAAGGAACCTCTATTGTTTGGATCACGTTTTAATACCCTATCAAAAGCAATCTCTGCAAGTTCTACATTACGAAACTTTTTGCCTAGCTTAATTAGGCCAATGCCACACCTGGAAAAGAAACTCTTAAAAACTTTAGAGATCCTATATAAAGAAACTGTGAGAAAGGGATTTCTGCTGAATTATGAACTAAGTTCAAAATACCAATAACTAAGAAACTACGGACATCATTCAACAGATACTTCCTTTTCTGTAATGAGTAATTTATATAATTTCAACTATAATATTCATACTAATATAAAATGATTTTATATTTGCATTGAGTCATTCATGCGTTACCTCATATGTGCTCAGTATTTTTGGTAATTTTGCAATGGAATTCTCATGATGCAAAACAAAAACAAAATGTAATATGATTATGGAGGTCTTCATCTAATGATGATTTAAAAACTATGATATTGATAAAAAATGTACATTTCTAAGGGTAATTGTAAGTTTATAGACTCACAAAGTCTAAACAAGTATAACTCACATATTACAATAATTTCAATATTAAAAATAGTTAAGTATGTAATTCAAATACATCTACTGTGAAAAGCCCAATAAGGTTTGGTGGAAGGCCATTAGGACTAACCTTATTGAAATGCCTATTCAATATATTGTTTCAAATAAATCTACAGCATAATCAGCTCATATATCTAAATATTAATGTAGAAGGTCATGAGATGTCAGATCTTGAGGAAATTTTTCTTTGCATACATATAGCATACATGAAGAAAAGCACTGCTCAAAAATTAAGATAAGCTATTTCATTAAATGAATAAAATGTTGTAATAAAGATAGAATATATTGGTAAAGGATTCTAAGAATTATAATTATTTCATTTGAAAGCATAAGAATAAGCTTTAAAGTCACTTAACACCAAGACTGAAATGTCAGATACAAGAAAAAGGAATTGATCTTAGAGGAAACAGCTTCTTTAATAGTAAGTATTGATTATCAAAAATTGTTCCTATTAAACCACTCATCTGAGTATTATACTTATAGATGTCATGACTAGGGGCATTGGTAACAACCACGAAAACTAATTTATTTAAACTTTTTTAAGTTTATTTTTCAAAAATTAACAATACTCCATATTTTATTTATTATATTACGAATTTACAAAAACACATAAAATGGCCTTTATTAAATTATAGAAAACTACTATAGTTAAGACGTAAAATATTTAAGTATCCAGATGACTGGTTAAATCAAGAATTGCACATACCTATTTAATGAGCTAATTGAAGCATTTTCATCAGAGATCACTTTTTCATAAATTCTCTTAGCTTTCTCACTAAATTTATTTGCCTCCTCCTTGTTATTCTCGAAAGACCTCTGAAGAAGCATTTTTGCTGTATGCCTGTATGTATCAGCTAAATACAAAATATTAATAGGAAAAGGATCCTTCTCAACAGACCTCTCCAGAAGTGATATTTCTTTTTGGGAAGGAACCTGCAAAAATTAATTTCATAAAACCAAACAAGTATTAATAAAATTGCATAGAAATTAGATTGAATAAAATGTGCTAAGTCATGCATCAATGAAAATTTTTTAGGAAGATCAAGATTGTAATCAAGTTGTGGAGATGGAATTCATAAAAGAATTATGTTCTTAATGGAATTTATCATTTGTAAGGTTGGATTCAATTTCCATTCAATTATTTGTCTTAATGCAATATTATATCACTTCTGAAGATGACAATAATTAATTTTCAATTAAGTAGTTCTTTGGGATTCATTCAAGATCTGTTGACATCACATTAAAAATTTTTAAGAATACAAATCTGATCAAATCTGCAGTAAGATAGATAAGGCTCTAATTTCAGCTGAAGTTATGTTGCAGGTAAGATAGATCTAGGATATCACTTCCTTTTGGTCTACAAAATACTAGGATTAAATTAGTAAATATTCACTAACAAGAATTCAGGGTGAAAATTTAATTTTCTTATCTCCAATTTCCAGTTAATTTTCATTGCAAAGCTCCTTTTCATACTCCCTACCATTTGACAACAACCTAATGACCAATCATCTACATTAGAATTAACCACATGGAAACACCTTAAAAATTACAAAAAACATTCTCTTAACATTCAGCACAGATGTAGCATAGAGCTCGCCATTTAAAATGTGAATTTTTACCTAGCTTACTGTGGCGAAATAGAAAAATATTTACATTCTAATTTGCTAATTATCAAATATTTGTGATTCTGGTAAAATCAATTGGAACTTTTTCCACAATTTTTGGTTATAATGATTAGTATAAGAATCAACTAGGAACAGCATTATAACGTATTTAGTTATTGAATTTCCCTAGAGCCTTATGATGTAGCCGATAAAATTTTGTTGATTGTAAGTGGCAAATATCTATTACGGTGAATATTCGTCACACAAACCATATTGAAGCTCTGACTACATCTGATCGAATAATGAATTTTTCCAGCAAGGCAATACCAAGCTCCTCTTCGTTTTCCAAGTTCATCAGGATCTAGCTCTATTGCTTCTTCAATACTGTTAAGGGCTTCTTTAAGTACATTATTTCCAAATACTTCTAATATACAAGCTTTGACAGCTAAAACAGCAGCTTTACACTCCTGATTCAAAACCTTGAACAGCAGGAAGTAAGATGAACACCATTTAGAAAGTATAAAATACAAAGTTAAAACAATTAAGAGTAATTGCTTAGACAAACCAATTTCAAGTTATTGTTAGATAAATATCATTATTTACAAAAATCCTTGGGATTACTTTATTAAAAAAAGGAAATTGATATCAAAAATAAAAATAACTACATGAGATGTTATATAAGGATTATTATTAAGATATGTTTATTTATTATATAAATAAGTAGTTAAAGTTATGGGGAACATATTTCTTCTTTGCTCACAAATTTTCTAATAGAGTACTCCATTTTTTACTTACATGGAAAGATTCAATGTCAGAGAAGATTATTCTTGCTCGCTCATTATCTTTTTTTTCTATATAGACAAATAATTCACATGATAGTAAGACATGCAATAAACCGTTGAATATATCTTTGAAGAAGCTTTCGTTTTTGTTAGCACGTAATACTTCTGAACAAGATTTCAAAAGAGTTTCCACTTCGTTGTCCTCTTTCTTTTTAATATGGATGCAGATAAGGAGTATTTTATAGCAGAATTCTCGCCAAGGAGTATCATCACTCTCTCTCAATTTTTCGTTCACTCTGCTTGTCAGATAAGGCTTTTCAAGGCTATTACAGCATTCTTTCCACGTGAAAGGGCAATATATTTCTTTTCTCTCATATTTTCTGGATAGGTGCAAAGACTTATCATTGAGATCAACACACCCGTTTGCATTATCATCGAACCTGCGACATTCATCTTCTGTACCAAATAAAATCAAATAATAAACTAGCATACCCATGTTAAAGAATTAAGCTAGCAGGTTTAAAATGAGAAACATCAAATTCCGAAAATAAACGTGCTTTGGATATGCTATTAATTGACTTTATAAACTACTGACAGTGTTATAGGTTTGATCAATTATCACACACTGATCATGAATAATTCACAATAAATACGTCTTAATCATTTAGCAAGTGCATTACTGAAAGCGATTTATCAGTAATTCGCAATTGTGAGAATAATAATGTTCAAGTATAGAACTTAATGTTAAATAATGAAAGAGAAGAGTTCTTACCTTCCATGACTCGAATTCGAAGAAATTTCAATGTAAAAGTAGCTGTCAGAAATAATTTGTATCAACAAAGATTGTTTGGATGGACGATAAAAACATTACCTTCGTTTTAAAGGAATCGGAAAACAATTTGCTGTTTCTTACATTCACTCAAAAATTCCTTTCATACGTGAATAAATTGCTTAAGAAGATAATCATTCACTTTACGTTGATCTTCGCTATTTACTAACTGAGTAACAATCATAACAAATAATGATTACCTTGAACCTTGAACGATGGTTTCTGCTCTTTCTGAACGAAGTTCAGCCGCTGTGGCGCTAAAACCTGACAATCAACGCTCTTCGTAAAGAATCTAACATAAGCTCCGGTTCGGGTATGATAATATAATACACGGTATTCACAAGTAAGTGATGTTTAAAAGTGATCCTAATATTTGGTCTAACAATTTTCGCTAACGTTACCTACAATCCTTTTCCACATATTTCTTTAAAGAAAAAAGTTTCATTTAGATATCCAATTTTCAAGAGTGATTTATAGTTTTTTAAAAGATAATAAAGCATGATCAATGCCAGATTAGACGAAGATTATTTTATTACCATTAATGAGCTTGATCTTTGATCTTGATCATTAATGTTCAAAATTATCTGTAGAGAATTTGAAATTTTTACATTTTGGTCATATCAATATTTGATCCTTTTAATTGGTGGAAACATAATTGCATGAGAAATGAATGGAGAAATCTCTTTTTATGATTTCACGATATGAGCTATGATACTAAAAGGCATGATTGGTATTGTCTGATTATGTTAAAATATTCTAACTATATAACCCTCATGCAGGAAAGGGATTTAAATACAATGGCGCAATATGAAAATGCTTCGATTTCGAACTTAAAACGCTAGAATTCAAGAATCCGAATTTCTCTGTAATTTGGATTTAATATGTTAAGTTATTGATCGGTCCTCTATAATTTTTATTTACGTCTATTTATTTTTGATTTACTAATCTTATTTCAAAAAAGAGAATTGGAAGAAATTTAGAATGATTGCTCAATGGAGCCGATCAAAAAGAATGGAAAAGATCAAATAAAGACCTTGGAGTACAAGACCAGGAACTCAGAACGGTTTGAAAAAGCGCAACACATTTTTTTTCCGATTGTTTTTCTCTTACCTTATGCTTGCTAGCCATTTTTCTTAAAGAAATTTAATAAACGGTTTTAGTAATAATCTGAAAAATAGTATTCTATGCGGTATATGCATTGCTCAAAGTTACAGTTTCCGCATCTAATATGCAAAATCTACATTGAAAAGTAAATAAAAGTGATTCTATTACTATAAATTACATTCATTATTGAATTATATGGTATAACGTCAAATCTATATATATTCATACTAATTTAATTGGTAATTAAATTTTTAACCGATTATATCCTTTTTAGAAGTTTCCCGAATATCGAGGATTAAATGTATCAAAGCAGTATTTCATAAGTTAAGAGTACGAAACAGAATAATATTCAATACATTTATAATTTTAGGAATAGACAGCAAAAACTATATTTTTAAATGACGCCAGTGTGAAGTTGCGCTTTCACTTTTTGTTCAATGCACAACCGGAGATTACGGATGTCATTGATTTTTACTATTGAATCGAAAATGCGGGTTTTTTAATAGTAACTGGCTAATCATAAAATAAATTCATATTCATTATAGCATTCAAGGTGTATAATTTCTCTCAAATATAATATTTAAAGTTATTTGTTGATATTTGAATTATTTCAAATATTTTACCTTCATAATTCCGCAATGACGTTCCCAAAATCTCTGCAAAAAGCTTCTTGACAATTTTGATGAAGAATTAATGAGATGATTGTCGTATAAGGTGATCCTATCGGATATGCCATGGAATGTATCTCAGGTGAGATATCTGCAGTGAAATGTTTCTATGCATTCTTCTTTTCAT
Organism: Pantala flavescens; assembly: GCA_020796165.1. Classification (NCBI taxonomy): domain Eukaryota; kingdom Metazoa; phylum Arthropoda; class Insecta; order Odonata; family Libellulidae; genus Pantala; species Pantala flavescens. The sequence goes on from CM036888.1 coordinate 5,645,539, forward strand.
TATGGAAACAATATTTTATTGATTAAATAGCCGTAGTTTTATTTGGTCAAATTTGTGAATTCACTGTCTCTTTAGCTAGGAAAAAATTTCAAATTATGTATCTCCAATGATTTTGATATGCTGTCTTGAATTTTATTTATTTAAGATAGAATAACTCACAAAAATAGTAGTCTTGAAATTAGGCTGAGATTATAAATGTGTTAACCTAATTTGAAGAGATGATTGACCTTTAGAAGACAGTTTATTTCTGTTAATATCATTGATGCACTATTGGGACTATACAAGTCAACTAAGCATAAGTGACTATTAATGAGGTATCAATATATTTAAAGACTCCATATGTTGCATTGTCTGTTTGTAGTTTTATCCAAATGGTTCACTTTCTATATTGCCCAAGAGTAATACTTAGTATTGCATCACCAGTAAGTTTGTGGGTAGTGAATATGGAATTCAAAAATAATTTCTTTCAAGTTCAAGTCAAGTTAAGAAACATCAACTTGTCATTTTTCTTTTCATTCAATATTTTGAATACCAGTTGTGCTAAAATTCATAAATGCTATGAATAATGGAAATTTCAAAAAATTAGATAATTGCAATTTCTGCAAGTTTTTCTTTTTTAATTCATATAACAGACTAAATAAAATGTTCTAATGTTCTGTCTCTCAGCAGATGTTAATAATACTTCTCATTGGTTGGTAAAATAAATTATCAGTATCACAAATATCAGCAAATACACTAGTACCTTCGCAATACAATGATAAATAAGATTTCTTGTTAAATAATGTTGAATTTTAATGGGGGAGTTTTAAATAGATGCAGATTACTTGTAGTCTGGTATTGGAGAGAATGTATTCCGTTTAGCTTGTTCTTTGACTTCTAAGTTTTACTTTCTATAATGATTTCTTTAATACAGTAGACTCTCGATAATTCGAATTTATAGGGACCAAATAAAAAATTCGAATTATCGAGTTTTTCGAAATAGCGAGAGTTCGAATTAAAGAGGGGCTGAAAGTAAAAATTCGAATTGAAGAAAGTTACATTTTATTTGTCATTGTATAAGATTGTGAATGCTGGTAGAAACAAAAATACATATTATAATAATACATGTGAATCAATTTATTTATTATAAAAAAGTTGTATCATTTCTTCATAAAAAAATCGGTTATTTTCGGTTGGGTCGCTTGGTTGGCTGCAATCTGGTCCACAGCATTTTCCTAAGTGCTCACTGCTTTAAACACACAGCCAGATTGGATGTTATCCATTTCGGACTGTTCGAAAAAACGACGCAACCCTCTTAAAAAAAGATTGCTTCCTTAGAAGACACCATCAGAACACCATCGTCTTCATCTTCACTGTCAGAAATCTGTTGACCTACCACAATTGACTGTTTCATAATGTCTTCATCAGACAATGTACCCGCTGTGACAACATCATTAATTAATCAACATATTAACATAATTGTTAAAAGTTATGGGAACTTCTGGAAGTCTGTTCCAAGCACTCTTCAGCTTCATGATTGTTGATAAGGTAGATGCCGGAATATTAAAACGAAGAGCTATATCCTTCTTTTTCTCCTTCTTCAACAGCCGTGATGACTTGTTTCTTTTTGGAGAGCGACAAAGACTTATAACTTACAGGGTCCATTTTAAGGCTGAAACTGCACTTAAGCATTTCAGGGGTGGTGTAGCATGAATCATAGACATTGGAGGGAGGCAAGTTCTAGGAAAAATTGCCTCGACACTTTCCATGAAATGAATAATTTTTCGAATTGTGGAGTGGGCCGGTCTAGCTTCACTTCGAATTATCGAGGGGACCAAAATACATTGATTTTCTTCGAATTATAGAGGTTCTCTCAGGGGACCGAGAGTTTTCTTCGAATTATAGAGGTTTTCGAATTACCGAGGTTCGAATTATCGAGAGTCTACTGTAGTTAGATGTTTCAGACTATCTATTATAACTTGCCTATCCTTATTACTTAGAAAAAGCCAGTAAAAATATCGTAGCCTATTTTTTCTCCTATCCTCTGGGGGTTCTTATCCAAAAACTTTGCCTTTTATTGACTAAATGTTTCCTTAACCTTCCATCAACATTATCAGCTTTCTCGTATTTTTTTATATAACAGATTTTAAGAGAATACCTCACAATTGTAGAATATTCTAATGTAGTTTGAAAACTTTTAGAAAGTTGAATTAGAAAGATGAGTTATGTTGGTCAAATTATAATCAAAATGCAATTGCTTGAAAAAGTGTATTAATTTAACAAATTGTTGCCAAGATAAAATTGTTTAAGCAGATTATTGATAAGTTAAAATGTTCATATTAATTTAAACCTGGATTTCAACAATAAAGTAATTCTCCCTTAAGGCATGTATTGAAAAATCCATCCATGGATGGATTATTCATTAGTTCATTATATTATTAATTTCATGAGGACCAAAGCAACTACAGCAGAGTACCATTTCTGTTGGTGAAGGAGCAAGACCTCATGGATTTATACAATCAAAAAGAATATCTAGGTTGCAGAGTAAAACTTTGCTGGTATGTAATACCTTTATAACACCTCTGCTAGAAAAATATTATATGAATTGAAAAGAGCTCATACATATGTCATTGTAACTATGAGAAACCAGCTCTAAATTTAACTTACCTCTCACCCCAACTCACCAGAATTAATTTAACAATTAACAAAGCATAGTTTCATTTCAAATGAAATCGAGCTGATATAAAAATTTTTCTGCTAGCGACGGTTGAAAATTAATTTACTTTACGATTACGAAAATTTAATTAATTAACGTAATTCATCTTGAGACCTAATGAAAATAAAGGTTCTAGCATTATGAGTTACAGCTTATCATGATATGTTAAAGTAAATTTTGAGAGAATGGTACTTAAATACTGCAATTTCAGATAGAGTTGCATATGGATTACTTCTACCTGCTAAACGTTTTTAAATATCCAAATGTCTTTTATATTTGTTGTTAATTGACAAAAAACTTAAAATGGACATACTTGTTTATTTCCGTAATAAGAAAAAATAAATTGCCTCCTTGTGTTATTCTATGCCTTCTTTAAAAATTTTCTATATGTAAATATTGTTACTCAAATGAATTCAAGAATTCCAGAGTACCATAATTAATACTTCCACTATATTAGATTTTTTACTGAAAAATGGCATTATATTATGACATTTAAAAATCTTCATCTGGTCTTTTCAATCAAATAATTTGGATTTTTCTTTTTAATTTCTTGTAAAGTATTATTACCTGCATTATTCACTTTAATGTAATATATTATGCAAGTTTATTGCTTGGTGTATTCTGTTTCCTATCTTTTTTTATTTGCAAACCTGTAACCTACTTGTTCTTTATTGTGAATGAATTAGAGAGACACTTCCTTAATATACTACTCAAGGAGTACCGTATTTTTCGGACCATAAGACGCACCAGGATTTTTTTTTTTATTTCAAATGTATAAAATGTTAATTGGATCCATTTCAATAATTTGTTAGTTATTATATACTGAAGTTAAATTTTCTGCATATTATACATGTCTTTACTCATTACAATTCTGTGTTTCTTTATTCAACTTATCACAAAAACAATAAGCCTACAACAATGTTATGAGTAGTTAGCCCATGACCATATCAATGTAGATGTCATTTTAATAATTATTCAACATAAAATTAGAATTCTTCAGTAAACTAAATTTAATTTCCTATAAAATATATGTTCTCTAAGAAGAGTTTTCAAGTATGCTAGCTCTCCGCGAGCCAGACAAAATCTGTCCGCAGGCCGGATGTGGCCCTCGGGCCGTAGTTTGGAGACCCCTGCTCTAGTCTTCTGAAAACCCCACGCACTGCTGTGTAGTGTAACACCGCCTACTACATGCTATCCTCCAGTAGCATACGGCGGTGACACAGCACAGAGCAGCGCCTCCTGCAAATGCCCTGAATTAGTGTCAACGGGTCCCGCTGCAGCTCTGATACAAATGCCCTGAATTAGTGTCAACGGGTCCCGCTGCCGCTCTGCAAGTGCCTAGACACGGGACCCGCTGCCGCTCTGCTTCTATTCGGACCATAAGACGCAGGCACTTTTTTCTCCACTTTTTGGTGAAAAAAAAGTGCGTCTTATGGTCCGAAAAATACAGTAATTACAAATTGGTGAATTATACTTCTAATCCAGGCCTATTATATTTATTCTTTTATTAGTTTCCTTACCATACTTTTCTAACTCATACTCTTATTTCACTTTTAATTATCAATCACAATTTAATTATCATCAGAAATTAATATTCATTTCTTTATTCATTCATAATGTAATTACTATTCATTTATTTCCATTCTTAAAGGTCTTTATTTACATATTTTAGTATGAACACTTTATCAAATAACTAGTTGATACATATATATATATATATATACTTTAAATTTATTTTTCTGTTGGTGGAAAAGAATGAAAATAGCATTTTGAGCTTCAGAATTTAGGTTGGTTAACAATATGAGGATGGTTTATATGAAACCATTCTTTCAGTTAAAATTCATAAATATTAAAAGGGAAAGATATCTTTGATAGAAGGAAATGTCAATGTATTTGAAATTATTAGCTTTGGCAAATTATTGAGCTTTGAACTATTTTTTTCTTATTTCCTGGCCTGTCCTTTTTTTCTGTTGACAAACTTCTGTTGTTTATCAATGCGGTCAATTGTGCAGAATTCCTTCCAGACATTATTAAAGAATGGATTATGCTTTCTTCAGTGAGCATTACAATTGTTTTTGCTTGCTACTGGTGATTTTTTTTGTATCTTTTTCTTTTGAGATAAATATTTCTTCTACCTTCAGTTATCTTTTGTTTAACCAATTATATAAGACTTTTTCCCTGACTGCTTTCTTGTTGAACTTCATAACATTTTCCTTGATTCTTTGCCAGATACTCAGTCTATAATGTGTTCTCAATGCTGTTTTTGAGCTCATCAGCTACATTGGCTCAGTTTGGCCCAAAGCCTCAGAGTAACATGTGTGAAGTTATATCAAAGGACTTAGACTAAAACCCATAAATTCTAAATAAATATCATGCCTTTCCTTTTTTGTTTTCTGAGTGATTTTTCAATCTCAGCCTCTTCATCTCTACCTTCCATGACACATTCTTCAATGATGAGAATCAATTTGCTTACTTTCAAAAAATCTCACAGGTTGTCTTCTAGTCTTATAATAGTTACCTCTTTCTTGCTGCCTCACTACTCAACTTGTTATTTTCCATCTGAGTGATTGATTTTTTTCTCTACGCCTCACAATTGTGTTGTTACATCCAGTTGTGTCCATACTCTTAGTAAATATTAAATATAAGAGCTTATTAAGTGTATATGATTGAATATTTCAGTCAATGGTGAATCTTCCTTAATCTAAGCTATACATCTTTTTCTTGGGTGATTTTTCTATCTTTCTCTTTATTTTCCAATTGCTTCAATGTCAGCTTCTTTCAAAAATGGGAATCAATTTGCTTACTTTCAAAAATTCTCACAGGTTGTCTTCTAATCTTATAATAGTTACCTCTTTTTTGCTGCCTCACTACTCAACTTTTTATTTTCCATCTGAGAGATTGATTTTTAATCTTCGCCTCAAAATTGTGTGGTCAAATCCAGTTGTGTTTTCATTGAAACAATTTAATACTGCTATGCAAGATTTGTATTGCTATTGTATTTTTTAATAATAGGGGAGGAATGGAGAATTTTCCTCCCTTGACTTTTAAGCCATCCATGCTTCAACCTTCTTGATGTGAATGAGGTGTTATTGCCTTCTCCAGGCATAATGCCCGTATGGAGGAAGAAATAATACCTCCTTTACCTTCTAAACGTCTGTTGTAACTATAAGTGTCATAGGTCTCTACCATTAATTTAGACTTCTGTCATTTTATGGCCAGAGCAGATGTTAGGAAGATAAAGAAGGTAAATTATTACTTCCTCTGTATGGGCATTATGCTCAGATAAGGCAATAACACCTCATCTGCATCAAGAAGGTTGAAGCATGGGTGGTTTAAAAGAGAAGGGAGAATTCTGGGTAAGAGAGACTGCTGATGGACTTCAGGAAATTCATTTTAGAATTAAGAGAAAACCGCATTAAAAATGTATTTCAAATGCATAAATAAAAATATTTATTAACAGTAACTACTCTCATACACATTTCAGCATGTTATTTCATTTACATACATCATCATATAATACATGCTAAGATAGCTCTTGCAAGAAAGAAGTGTTATTCTGGAGTCATGGTGGTTGAAATTCAGATATTTTCTGTATAGTTTCTGGCAGGTTCAAGCTTGCAGGGGAAGCATAAGTACTTATAATACTCTAAACATGCAATTGGAGGCAAATCTCTCCTCCTCATCTCTATCAAAGCTACTACAGATAGTCTTCTCTGAATTCTCCAAAATGCACATTCAAATTACTCTAAGTACTTCTGCTTCCCCTGCAGGGTTAAACTTCCCAGAAGCCATAGTGGAAACACCACTATATAGAAGAAACTAGATGTACATTTTGGAGGATAGCTTTCCTCCAAAATGTACGCTTAGTTTCTTCTAAATAATGGTGCTTTCCCTGGAACATCAGACTCACCAGAGCTAAGGAACTTGATGATCTCAAGGCTTCTGAGATAGTTGTCACCTTCCCTTCTAATCTTTCATGTTGATGGGAGAGACTAGTCCTTTGATGCAAAAATTGAAGATTTTACATTAATTGTGATTAATTTCTTTCCACTTTAGTCCAACTTTCTTCCACTTAAATGATACCTGTAAAAGAATATGAGCATTGAATTTTGAACTGAGAGATGAAGTTTAGTGTGATGTGTATAAATTATATTGGCAGGTATGACTTCATAGAGAATGATGTTTCATAAATAAGCTAAAAAAAGTTTAAAATTTATCAGGCATATAATTCTTTTATAAATAATTAAATAACATAGCTTTAAGTGGGGAACATGGTTTAGCCGATCAAAAAAAATAGCTAAAATTATTAAAAATAATAGTACAAAATTGTAAGATTATAATCCTGAAGTTTCAGAATGTGCAAATATCATGCTCCTTTTATTAAGCCAAAGTGCTTGAACTTGGATGGACATCTCCCTCAATGGAAGAATTAGAGATATAAATCATGCAAGAATGCAGTTTCTTTGACGGTAAGAGGTTGACAACATAGGAGCGCCACAGCTGAAGCAGTCCACAGGAGGATCGAAAATTTGAGTAAGAGTAAGTATTCAGTTAGACGACTTCTAGTAAGTAGCAAAAGGTTTGCTACACCCAAAACGTTTATTGAAGTAGCAGCTTAGAAAAGTAACTTTACTCTTTTTGAATGATATTTGCAACTGAAACCGGGTTTTTCTCAAAACCGTGTTTCTGAAATTTGTGTACACAATTATGCAAAAACTGTTAAAACTATTGAGATTTTTTTGCGAGCTTTAAGAACATTATTTTGTCTAACTGGTGAATCTAAAAAATATTGATGAAAATATAAATGATTCTTATTGCCATAAATAAACAGAAAATGTTATCTATAATTTGTGCAAATTTTTAAAATTGTCACTTTTTGGAGGTTTGCTAACAAAATGCATGTATTTCCTAAAAGATAAATGTTTCATTTACAAATTTCAAACAAAATTAAAGAATGTAGGAAGCACACTGTTTTCCATGTCATGCGAGAATACCCTTATAAAAACAAAACCTTCTGTTATTAATTTATATAGAATTCCTTAAATTTTGGGCCTCTAAACCAGTTTCTCCATTAAAAAGCAAATGTGATATTTCCACTTTACCATCATACAGTGGATGCAATAATAAAATTAGAATATTCATCATACTATCATCTTTCTCTTCATAGGCAGTTGGCTTCCAAAGTACTCCTATTTGTAATCCTCCACAGCAGTCATAAAAGAAGATGGCTCCCCAAAGCTTTCCTGAAATTCAAAATGAAGTATAGCTTGGAATAAATCCAACTAAACTAACTTCCCAGTACTTCACATAATAAAATGAATTGTTCTGTTCTGGTGTTTAGATTCCAGGAGTTAAGTAGATATCCAATTTGATTGCTTATTGCCAATTTGATTGGATATCTTGTTAAAGAAAATAAGTCACTGACTTATATAAGTACAAAAATAATGATCAATATCAAGAACCATTAAAGTTATTTTTTACGAAGAGCGTAAGAAAATAAGATGTCTTAAATCATTCAACAACCTGTTAATGGAAAGCAGATTTAATTAAACACAATAAAGGTTTCTCATCAAATTATAAGCTAAAATTAATGAGTAATTAGAAAAGAGAGTGACCTTGATATTAACATACATGTAATACAAACACTAAGCTAGCTAGGAAAATTTTTAGGGTTCATATAATTTTAAAAGAAAATTTTTACTTTTCATAAATATGATCTAGCCTCAAAGCTTAACTTAAGGATAGTTATTCCAAATGTTTTTCACCAAGAGAAAATTTAAATACATTAAGAAGTTAGTGTTTTTATATAGTCACAGCATAAATGAATATTGCTCCGAGAGCATTAAATAGACCACGATTTGGCACTTACTTTTAATCAAATTCCTTCCCCAATTCTTTACTTCTTCATGGTGAAAAATAAGAAAATTATTAACCCTTCAAGTACCAACATCACTAAAATCAAAGTTGGGAGATTTTTGAAGAAGTATAGACTAAGCACTGATGAAATGACTAAACACTGAAATACATAATATTTTTTGTTGACGATTAAATTGTAAAATACGGGATGAGAATGATTCAGAAATGTATAATGAGGAAGCCGATAAAAAGACACACAGTATAGGGCTGGAGTAGAAGTAAATTTTATCAAACTGTAAAAATTAAGTGTGTGATATTTCAGAGAAGTGTTTCACTAATTTCTTCATAATTCAAAATAAAGAATAAAGAAGAAGGAGGCTACAAGTTTACAAACAAAATAGGGTAACATGCAAAATAAGCAATAAAGTTAAATAATAAATTACAGTGAAAAGAAAGTAGGAATTAAACTAAAAAATTAAATACATGATATAAAATATGAAGAAGAAATAAAATCTTTAACTTCCACAAGGGTTTATTAATTACGACCAGTTTTGTCACTGCAATGACATCTTCTGGTACCTGAAGATTGTAATTAATAAATCCCTGTGGAAGTTACAGTTTCCATTTCCTCTCTGAGATGCCATGCCACACAGTGATGCTTGATAATAATTATTGTGTAGTATTAATTACATAAAACAATTAATAACAGTACTCCTCTTAACAGAGAAAAAACTGGGATAAAAACAGAAATTGTAGAGATGGATATCCTGCAGAGAAGTTGCAGAGTAACCAGATGGAAGGGAAATATCTATGAAATGAAAATTATGAAAAAAGTCTCATTATCAAAATAGATAAGTATTTGTTTGGGTTTGGAAATGTAAAATGAGGAAAATAGCTAAAACAGAAAAATACCATAATAGCAGCCAGCAGAGAGGTAATGGAATCCCTTACAAGCCAAGCCATAAAGCGTATAATCTAAGATAAAATGGATTCTGAATAAATACCAGTCTAAAAGACAATATAAACATGATTTAACTAACAGCAAATGAAGGAAAAAGATTTAGCTAGTCAGCATTCATGATGAATTGCATTCAAAGTTCAATACAATAATGGAATAACATATTTATAATTATAACTCGCATTCGAAAGATTGACTGAAAAAAATGACAAGTTTGTGTTCCTTATATTCTAACAGAAAAAAAAGAAATTTGATTTAAAAGAACATTTTTATATATTAATTTAATAATAATTAACAAAAGAGAAAGAGTTTTTAAATTGCATATCTACAATCAACAAACTTATATAAGTCATATAATACAGAGTACAATCAAGGGTAATATAGAAAATGGGGCAATAAGAAGAAACTACAGCCGGATAGCCATACTTTCAGAGGGCTATAAGGAAAATAAACTATTAATGCATTATAAAAAGAGATGAAAAACCAAATTCATATCGAGCTGTAAGTAAAATAAAAGATACTTGCCTTGATCATGTAAATTTTGTGTATTTCCAAGATAAATTTACACCCAGAGTTATCGTGATTATCAAATAAGCACTATTTTTATAAGAAACTAGGAGTAATTGATATGAAATTAAAATGGATATAGGAGTAATCGATATCTAAATTTTAGAGAACTTAGGAGAGACTTTACTAACATTCAGTATGACAGAATTGCATGATATTATAAAAAAATTACAAATTGATATCATACTATCGACTTTATACATCTACGGCAATTTCATCATGTGCGATATCGCTCCGTACTCAAGAAATAAATGCATAGAAGCATTTCATTGTAGAAATCACACTCATTCATAACGGTTTCGAATCGTCATAGATGAAATATCTTATTTTGGGTGTTATAAAGAATTTGTATTTATATTCATTTTCACTTGAAAACTTAAATTTTCAGTTGGACAGTAAAATGCCACACCGCCGGACGCCTCATGTTGCCCACTGAACGAAAAGTGAAAGCGAAATTTCGCAATAGCGGCATTTAAAAATGTAGTTCTTGCTGTCCATTCCTTATAATATAAATTAGCGAAAATGATGCATGAACCTTTTATACTTAAGAAAAGTATCTCTCCTGAGATCAAAGTAAACTACATTCCGTATCAAAAATTATAATCAAAGGATATATCTGTATAGTGTTCCTGTATAATAAAGGATCTCAATAAAATGTTTTTGTCATAATGTTTAATTAGTAAGGAAAAACACGCCGATTAAGAAATATCTCTTTGAAGTCTAGGGCACTGAAAATGTGAAAGTAAGGCAACATTTTTTGACAACAATAGTCATCAATACAAGAAAAATAATAAAACATTAAAGTTGGATCTTTTTTTACAGAAGTTGGAACTAATCTCAGTACAGAATCTAAAAAATACAATAAGAGTACTCAGGAGCATCTTAACATGATGAATTTAAAAGATATTTTATAAATAATCTTATATGATGTAATAATAAAATTTTCATTTCCAGGAAGGAAATAAATGAGCAATCTTTTACAGTTTTATTTTGAAAAACAATAACAATGATCAACAAATTTAAAATTCACTGTTATTTGATGGTATCAGAACAGAAAAAAACATTTAAAATACATAAAAACTTATAATGTTCAAAGAATTTTGAATTGCATTATTGGATGCATATCTGTATCACCAGTCTGTCCAGAAGAATATCCAGTTAAGTGTCATTACTTCTGAGCATAACAGCTGCAGCAATTACAAAAATAATTTATACCCACTAGTACTTGTGAAAGTTTTTAATCCAGTCAAAAGGCAAATATATTTAGTGCACCACCAATCAAAAATTATATTAACCCCACAAATCTCTCGATCTATATTAGATTCTTAAATGCATCTTAAATGGCATTTCAAATAACTCATGAATACATGGTCTTCTCTATCCATTCCTCCAGGGTAAAATTGACAGCATTTGTGTTATTTGGATCCTTTTTCTTAAATGTTTCTATAAAAATAAAAAATTTTTGTTTAATATTATCTGTGAAAATAATTTTTAAACATATAAACTCCTTAATTAACGTTAGTCAAGAAGCAGTATTAAATAATCAAACACAAACGATTTTAAAAATTCAGTTGAAATTTTTAAAAAATTTCAAATATTTATATTATTTCGATAGAAGTGGCTCAGAACATACCAATCATGCCCTTCAGTCTTATTGCGCACATCATGAAATCACCAAAAGACATTTCTCCATCATTCTTGGCATAACGATGGACCAAAATACTTAGCATATTCTTGTTTAGCCTGTATCCAGCTGAGTTCAAAGCTTCTCGCAGTTCAGAAAAATTCAAACAACCAGAATTGTCTACATCATAGAGCTTGAATACTTCCTGCAAATTATGAAAAATATTCTCTCTCTAATAATGCAATTAGGGGTCACTTTGTGGAATGGCATCTTAAAAAAAATGAAACTATGTAACATCCAAATTTATCTAATAATTATTTATTAGAGAATTTTGTTAGAGAAATATATTAATTCTGCTACCATGATATGATAACAAGGTTCAAATCAAACTTGAGTGACTGAAATTCATTCAAAAACTTTGATTGATTGAAGATTGATTTTCTTTGTTAGTTTCTATTATTCAAAAACTTTAATATGTTAATTTTAATGAATTCGATTATTCAGCTTTTTTATTGCAGCATATTTACAGCGATACCTACCTTCCAATTCCTAATATCAACCCATAAAGCTTTAAATTCATCAAAACCAAGTTTTCCTGAATGATCCACATCCATCATTGCAATCATACTACGACAGATATCGATGGAGAAGCCTTTTCCATTGGTTTCTGAGGAATAGAGAGGTGTCAGTTAAATATAATTCAATTTCATATGTTATAATACCAGGAAGAAATTGCACTACTATTTAAATATCAGGGGACATATAAAGAAGATCTTATAAATGAAATTTTTTTTAGGCCAGGAAAGCACAGATACTAGTTCAATCTATAATGCCTACCTAAAAGTATTTGAAAATATATATTTGTAATAATATTATTTAAAGTGATTTAAAAGGCTAACTAAATGATTCAAATTCCTTATATTATATTGTACTTGAAATAAACATTTTAATTTTGGAACATATTTCTAGTTTAGTTTCCTCTTCATGCTAAAATTAAATAAAAATTCTTCATTTTATGTTTAAACATTAACCACATAACAAAAACCAGAGTAAATAGTTACCCTTCCTCATGCCAAAGTTTAATATAATCTGCAACTCTATGCAATCTATTTCCAGATCATCACCTGCAATTGTTCTGAAGTTTTCCTTAACCTTTTCATATTCTTTCTTTGATGCAGATTCTTCTGTAATTTTCTTCACCTAAGGAGAACAATTAATTGTTATAAATTCCTCTTATAATCATCCAAAACTAAATATCTTAGAGATTTAAGAATTTATGTAAATTCCTTGAAAAGTTTAAAATACCTTAAATATTAGCTTATATATGTAAGCCAAAGTTTTTGCATTATAGACAACCCCTGTAGCATTTTACAATTGATAATATATACCAATTTGAAGTGTGTTCAAGATGCACACAAGGCTTTCAAAAATTCTGAAAATCATTCTTTTAATGGAATTCATAAATTTTTGGGATATTACATTTACTTACTCTCATATCAATTTCACCCATGCCAACTTCTTCATCATGCTCCCTGAAAGAAGTTTAGGAGGTCATGAAAATGCTTCTTCATCTATCGTTTAAAACTAAAACTTTTGAATAATTACACTTCAATGCTTTGATTCATCATGTTAAAGAGGATGAATTGGATTGAAAGTCAAAATACCTATTAAAACAAATTCACAATAATGAAGAGAAAATATCATAATGGAAAAATAATAATGTGAATATGATAAATTTATTATCTCAGAATATAACCTGACTTTTGTTAATAATTATTCAAAAGAATTTGCTTTATAATTAAACATTTACCTTCTGTCTTTAACTGGGTAGAGAATAATCCTTACTGGTTCAACTAAGACATTAATTTAAACTAAAATACTGTTTCTTAAGTATAAAATCTCTTTACTCAGGAATCATTATCTTATTTCACAGGAATTGTTATCCCATACCTCAATGAATTTCATGAATCATAAATCTATACTTTCTGCTGAATTCACACAAATGATGAGTTCTCATTGAGGATATGCAGAATATAATTATGATATAAAATTCACACTGTAGCAGGTATAGAGTATACATTAATGGTGAGTAATTTTACATAAAGATCATATTATGATTTAGATTTTCTGTGAGTCTTATGAGAAAGCTTGTACATCAAGAATATCCACATGGAACCTGCTAAAATATTCATATTTTTCAATGAATAGAATTCAAAAAAGAAAGAAAGTGGATGCAGTATTGGATTGATTGATGAAAAAATAATTCTTTGTAAAAGCCCAAATCGAGGCGGGATTCGCTCAGAGTACAAAAGGGGAACAGAAATAAAACTAAGTCCTTGCTTCCAACACAGGATTTTAGTTCGGCACTATTGCCTTCCTCGCGTTCCTCTTACCAACTGCCACTGCCCTCCAAAATCCCCCAAGAGGAGAGAGAAGAGATGGGATAGGAATATCATTGCATTTTAAAGAATAAACAAAAGAGAGAAGGAGTCATTGGAAAAAGAGGAGAATTCAATTACCATCCATCACATTAAGTTTCTTTAAATGCCAGAGATGCTACAGAGGAAGAAGATTAAAAGATAGGGATGGGATAAGGGTGAAGTGGTGTTTACAAGAAAAAGCTTGAGAAGAAAAAGTTATTCGCCCCTAAAAGAGGTCCTCAGAAACAATGAGTGCCCTTAAATACTTACACCTTACATAATAATTTATTTAAGAATTTAATTTTCTTGAATAAGTTTAAAATGAATGATACTTGCATATAATGAATACATCAGGACACTTACTTCATGTTGTTCTTCTTTTCTGAGAATAACCTGATAACGAATCCTCCGTTTATAGCACATTCATCTGTTGTAGGAATTACACAGTAAGTACCTTTGGGAAATGTAAAACTTTTAGAAACTTCTCTCAAACAGCTAAAATCTTCTGTATGAACTGCAGGTGTATGGCACTTGAAGAAATTTGAATCCAATGGTTTTGGAAGCTTTTCAGGATCCTCTAGCTGTAAAAAAAATACTTTTCAAGTTCAACAATATAATCTAAAAATAAATGTATAAAAAAAAATAAATTTAATAAAAAATAACATATACTGCAAGAGCAAGACCTTACAGAGATTATTATAATTGATTTCCATTCAATATTTACAAATATCCTATGATATCTATATCACTTACTTTATATATATAAAATCCTATTTTTAATAAATTTAATCCCATTTGAATTTTAGTTCTGCTATTTTTCTGCATCAATGCGACAATTAAAGTACATTTATTATCTTCAGTATCTAAATCATCATCCTCCAAAGTAAAAACATACTGTGGGTTAAGATGATAAGTATCTGCAAATCAAAATGTATACTGTGAATAATGGAATTTTTTGGTCTATATAATAAATATATATTAAAGGTTATATTGATAATTTGTGACTCCTCACATAATTTTATACCACTCTTACTTTTTGAGATTGTTTTGGTAAAAAATTTATACAGACTTATATTTTATTAGGTATACCAATATTATTGTCAGGAATAATTTTGCTTACTTGAGTATTTCAAGCTTCCACCTGCAGTGACATGTAATTCCCAACTACCTTCAAACTGATAAGTTTCCCACTTTTTTCCTTCAACAATTGGGTTTAATTCCTGGTCAAATACAACAGGGTCTAAATTACATATCTCAAGTATTGAAAAATGTTCAGAAAAATCATCAAATGACATCCAGAACTCTCCATCTTTGTCAAATACCAAGCCTAAATTTTTCTTTTCCGAATCTGGAATAGAATTCCATTCCTCTGATCTGGAAAATTGAGATGTACCATTACAATATATGTACACAGATGAATGCAATAATTTTAATACTAACTAACGTTTCCTAAACTAAGTCCACAGATTTTGTATTTAAATGGAACCTAATTTTTGCATAATAATTACAGAAAGAAATTAAAATCCTGAAAGCAATGGAAAAAATTTCCTTCATGGACTGGATCACATAAATAAATTTTCAACAAAGAACAAGTGATAACCAAAGAGGGGTTTCACAGCACAAAGAAGCTTTGGATTATGAACAGAAAATTATTTTTTAATATAATCTACTTACTTGTCACTCCAAGGTCCACTCCATTCTTTATAATTTCCCCAAGGATTTCTGAGGCGAATCAAGGAAATGTTCTGAGGATTTGTTAATTGACAAACCTTTGTGATGCTATATGCATGTCCCTTGATGAGACCTTCCTTTGTAGATTCCTCCTGACTATTAGTACTCTGTCATGTAAAGAGAAGAATCTGACTGAATTACAGCAGACACTAACTATAATCCTAAAAAGATACAATATGAATGTACAAAGTAGAATTTAGACTAAGAATTTTAGTAATTCTTTTATAAATAAAGCACTTTAGAACTTGACACCAGAGGATATTAGCAATGTGCTGAATGGATCTATTAATACATCTCAATGAAACTCTACCTTTATTGAGCATCCCATCAAAGATGATCTTTCGAAAGCTTTTAGCATTGTTTCAAATAAATCTGTGGGTGCCTTTTTAATCTCAATAATTTCACATATTCCACCAGTAAGATCTTCCATACCTTCACTGGTAGTTCCTCCGTCCAAGGCATCATATGATCCATAAAGTCTAAAAATAAAAATCAAAGCTTATCGTTATCACTCTCACTATTCTAAGAGGACCAAATAAATTTATATTTGTCAAAATAATAAGAGTTTTATAGAATTCCTTGGTTTTTTGATTTTAAAAGAAGATAATTTTTAAGAAACAAAAGCCATTAAGTTCTTTAGTAGTTAAATTTTTCAAAACATAGGGAAGGTAACTCTTCACCTCTGATTTCCTCTTTTATTTTCCAATTTTTTTTCCATCGGGGAAGAGTGTCACAATTGTGAATTGTGACACTTTTCCTCGACCTTTCCTGTTATATTCATGCAACCCAATGTTTTCACTTACTTTGCATAAGCTTTTTCAAGAAGAGAGCTCCAAAACTCATTCTTTTGACTAGAATGGAGATATACTAATTCACCACGCAATGTTGGCAGTCTATCGTCAATTACAATATCAACCCACCGACCATAATACCAGAATCTGAAAAAAAATTAGATCAACTCTTGTCATTGAGTTTACCTTAGTAGAAATGTTTTCTTGGACTTTTTTTTCATTATTTTTTATTGATGCACAAAATGAGGGAAATTACTATTTGTAGGGCTCTAGGATATTACTCTTCAATCTCTTTCATATTCAGAATAAATAGATAATGGAATAGGATTGGGACAATGAAGTAAAAAATTAAATATTTAGTAATGGATTTCAATAGAATTGAAATTTATTGAACTGGATTTCAGGGATTATATAAATGTATGAAAATAACCATCCCCTCTTTCAATCATGCTTTTTTAAGAATTCTTAAACTGGGAATTCCAAAACTTTATAGATTGATTAAGGGTAATATACTCTACAGTTTAATCTATGTCCATGTGGATGCCCAGCACATAATTATCAATTGCCGGGTTGTTGGTCAGTAATTCAAAATGTTAATAATAGAAAATAAATAAACAATATTTAAGTAGGGCACATTTACATCTCAATATAATTATATAATAGTATAATTTTTAAGAGCTTGAAGAAGTTTTAGACCTGCATAACTATTTAATGATTTAATTCAAATTAATCATTATATAATGGATAAGAGAAAAGGCACATACCTAAAATGGAAAATTCCAGCATAATTTTCCTCAAAACTTTGATCATCAGGAACTACCCGTTGAAAGAGATTTCTGTTTAAAGTAAGATTGGCCACTGCAGCCACCAACCAACAGTTACCTAAAATTAGTTGCAGTCAATAGTGAAAAAGCAAGTAGTTTAGTAAAAAGATAATTCTTGCACCAGTGCTATCATGGCAAATGATGTTTCTTCTCCAAACTCTATCTGCAATTTCTAGCTTTCATAGTTTAAATTATCCTGAACTCAATACAATTTCATTTATAACTTTATCCCATAAGGGCTATTATAAAAACTTTGATTCTTATGACAAAGATTAGATAAGGCCAAGGGTGATGCACCAAACAGTACTCCAGGATCCGTAACTATAAATGGTATTCTAATAAAGGACAATGTATTTACTTCCATTCTCATGAATCTTAAGTCTTTTTGAGGTCTTCCACCAAGATAATTAATATTCTTTGAAGATCCAGATATTTGCAACGCCACATATTGAGTTGATTATAACAGGTTGTTGAATTTATTATAGGAATATGCAAAGAATATTATCATTTATTATTGATTATAAAGATTATTGATTTGACTAATTAGTACCATCAACAATGTCTAAAGGTATACAGCTCTCTATTGAAACTAGCTGAATAGAGCTGCATTAAGAATAAAAAGAGAAAATGAAATTCAGGCTTATAAATATTCTTTCCTTTTAGTATCAAGAATATTCGAATTTCATTAAAATCAAGAATAAATCTTGGAGAGGTATAATGGTAGATAATAGTGTTAACTCAATATCCTTTCATGTACATCATCATGACTCCATGATAAACTTTCAAGACTAGAAAACAATTAAAGTAGTTTGGTTACCCAAGAATACTAAGATAGATTTAGGTCTTGATCAAAATATATTGCTATAGTTCATTCTATTTAGTTATTTTTTAAGCTCTTGCTATTCATACTAACCTAATCTGCCTTGGACCAGATCAAACCTGGAAAAGCCCTCCACAAACAAACTAGGGTTATTACAAATTTCCTAGATTAAAGAAGAAAAAAGCAAAATATACCAAATCTATTCAACTTTTAATTTTTACATAAACATATACCGTATGTGACGGCATGTAAGACGCACCCTCATTAAGTAGGCCACACACACGGAAAATAATGTTAAAATAGTCAGTGCGACAACGCTGTACCACAATAACATAATGACTTACTACTGCTCTGTTTAGAGTAATTTAACTCGCCTAGTGTATACTGAATGGTGTGGCTTAATCTATTGCTACCTTTAGTTTTATTTCCGAGGGTTTTTTTGTAATCAAACAGTTTTAAGCAACGATTCCAATTCTTTCACATATAACACGCGGATAAATAATTTAGGAAAAAAAGTGCATTTTATATGCCCTCAAATACGGAATATTTAATTAAATATTGATGAAAATACAAGTGAAAAAAAGAGACAAGGCCGTAAGTAATTAAAATGGAATGAATTGAAAAATATTCTAAGGCCGTAAAGCCTTCAGCCTTAGGGGTTTTTTAAATTTAATTTTAATTACATATTGATGGAATTCATTTATTATAGATGTATGAATTTTGAAAATTATTGACGTATATATTAAAAGGGAAATTAATACTCCTTTCTTTATTTTCTCCTTGCTTACTTCTGTCAAATGATTCAATTCATTATTTTTGTTTACCATATAATAACTGGAAATAAATGTGGTTTGGTAGATTTTTTATCATGATGTCTCACCGATGGTCTTTTCCACTCATACTCATTTTTGTCTTCTTTTTTATATTTAAAAAGCGAAGAGTTATCTGCAGCAAACTGAGGATCTTCGAAGAGACACTTTCTCTCAAGGCAATTTTGCCGTAACTGCTTAAAATCTTGTATCGAATCCTTGGATCCCAATCCTGAGCCTTCTTCTCCATACTACCGCAATATAGAAAGTATATTATACATGTATTATGAACTCAACAGTAAGTATTATCTATATGAATATTATCTTTGGTCGATCGAACTCTTTTATGTTGTAGATGTATATTATGTTCTCTAAATATTAAGGGAGGTTTTTTGATTAAATTTCAGGAAAGATATTTTATTCAATAAATATTTGGAGATAAGGGGAGAAATTCCTACATTATTGTTGCATCTTTCTATCATTTCCGTCTATTTGGGGAGCAGTAGGATCAAGTGCAGGGGAAGTGCAGTCATCCACACTATTCATGAGTTATGTTGTGCATGTAGAGCTCCAAGTGTATAAATAATGGAGCAAATTTTTTTCATCACCGTACTTTATGAGACGCCTATATCAAAGAATTTTGCAAGGAGAGGAGAATGAATCATGTGCTTTTTCTAATAAATTTAGTTCAATCATTCGTTATGTTCGCCAATAATATTTCAATTTTGTAAACGTAGAAGAATGTTACGTTCTTCCCAGGATTGATGATAGAATTTCCTCATAATGAAATCAATTTATCTTGTATTTTTGAGTCGGTTTGTAAGCTCATGGTAGAAGAAGTCTGTGGCAAGGCACCTACCTTATAGCAGATTTTGTCCCTCATCGAAGCTGTTCATCCGACCGCTCAAATTCTAACTGCGAAATGACGGGCATTTTCTGCGTTTTATATCCTTGCGAAGCGTGAAAGTCGCTTATCTAATTTACCGAAAAGTCTACTTGAATCGAGCTAAATTTATCTTAAGATGATATTGGATCAAATATGTGCAATTATGATATTGATTCAAGGTCGTTGTGAAAAGGAAAACTGTGCGTTTCAATAAAATCGAGTTGTGCCTGTTGCATATAATGGGGTTTCCGTTTTCCGTTCCTGAGATCCTAGAATTCAGTTTGGCTTCTCGCACGTGCTATTTTTTTTCAATTAGAATCCGACGTAATCCCAACATTATTCTACCGCAAGTGATCGTTCTTTGCATTATCTATCATGTATTTCTTTTTTGTCAATGTAAAATATATTTCATAATGTTTGTATAACGCCATAACCGAATCGCTTCTCGTCGGAAAACGGTGTCATCTAAATTTGAGTTTTGATTCGCTTTTTATCGGACAGCGTGAGGGTTACACTAGGGTGGGCGGAAAAGCTTCCGTCATTTCTCGACCTTTTCTGAAAATTACAGTAAAATTTTTGGAGATTTCTGATGTATACGTGGTCGGTAGCTTTGCAGAGCATCCTCGTAGATAGTATGCTATCGTGCGTATGTGTTTAAGTGAACCTTTGCCAGTACTTAGAGATAACTAAGCATAAAGGGATATGCTGTTATCAAAGCGTTGCTCCATATTCATTTTCGTATCTCCTTACATCATTCCAAGATAACTGCTGTACCTAAGAGGATTGGGGTAATGTTCTTCATTAAATTTAATAAAGGTGTGAATAGTATTCGCGTAGTTTGGTTTATATGATAAATACCCGGAAAAAGTAGTTTCATTGATAGAGCATTAAAATGATAAATTACTTTCGTGTTTGTTAGACAAGAAATTCATTTCAAAGAAGTTTAAGCGCAAGAAAAAGTAGAAAGAATCAAGTTACTAACCCGATAAACCCAATTAATTTCTAAAATGGTATTAATATTTCTAAGAAATAAAAATAGCTTTATAATGCTGTATTTACCAAGTAGTTAATTTTTTTTCCATTTCGCAAAAAAATCGGCGTGCCCCTGGCCCCAGCGGTAAGGGCCTGAAATTCGTATCCTCATTTATATATCTCCCCAAGGAACTATATGTAATAGACAAGGAACAGTTTCATCTTCATTTTTTATATCAGCACGAAGCATATCTCAAGAGTTAAATAAAAAGATCCCATGGGTAGATTCAGATAAGATTTATTCATCCACAAGAGGAACCCAGGCATTTCAAAATCAACAATTTGATAACAGAGTTGATAAAACGTTAATTTACGTGTTTAATCAGATCTAGAACTTGCTCCTGCTGTATTATGAGTGCATTTATCCGTATCTTATCTAAATTTATCAGCTCGCCCTATTCTTATTCCGCGAAATTAATTTGATCAAAGGAGTCAGCCTCAAGAGTCTGTTTGGCCCATTATCTGCAGGTGATAAGGCCAGAGTGATTTGTGAATACTCCTGCTCGGGGGATAATCTTTAAAAAACCCTCATTTCATGTAAAGGTAAGAAACAAAATCGTACTGTGGATGAACACAACCTTATCTTATCGATATGTGAAATGAGATTGCCAAATTAATACACCTCCAATTTTTTATAACGATATTATCCTTTACCGTTGGCTGATTAACTTCAATAGATACTGATTAAATAATAGGACGAGGAGACGAAGGGAGGTGAGGAAAAAAATTATTGAATAATATCTGATGTTAGAGGAGAACTTGGTGAACTTCGGTAAGGAGAATAATATTTCATCTCATTGTTAGTTCTACTAAATATTTATTTTCCTTACCATTATGGATCACCATAAAGTAATAAAGCTTTATCAGTAGGATTTATCATGGTTCCAATACTCTTTTGATATTTGCTTCCTTAAACATGAAATTTTCTCTCAGAATAATTTATCAAATAATATCAATAATTGGAATGCTTAAGATACAATTTATTGAGTTTTACTCCTTGTCCTCTGCCTATTTACTTTATCGCCACTTTAAGTTTAATTTAATTGTTTTAACAAAAATTCTTACTTTTTAAATATCGAATCTATCTGGTAGTTTTTAGCCATCTTCACAGGCGAGGGTGACTTAATGCTTATTTCAATGTTTTGCCATTCCTCAGACATGTATATTTCCACCAAAAAATAGGTGAAATATACCCATAAATATACATAATTGCATGATATCGGAAATTTCATCATGTGCGATATCGCTTCCGAACTCAGAAATAAATGCATAGAAGCATTTCATTGTAGAAATCACACTCATTCATAACGGTTTCGAATCGTCATAGATGAAATATCTTATTTTGGGTGTTATAAAGAATTTGAATTTATATTCATTTTCACTTGAAAACTTAAATTTTCAGTTCGACAGTAAAATGCCACCCGCCGGACACCTCATGTTGCCAACCGAACGAAAAGTGAAAGCGAAATTTCGCACTAGCGGCATTTGAAAATGTAGCTCTTGCTGTCCATTCCTTATGTTATAAATTAGCGAAAATGATGCATGAATCACTTATATTTAAGAAAAGTATGTCTCACCTGAAATCAAAGTAAACTTCATTCCGTATCAAAAATTATAATCAAAGGATATACCTGTATGGTGTTCCTGTATAATAAAGGATCTCAATAAAATTATTTTGTCATGAAATTTAATTAGCAAGGAAAAACTGGCCAAATAAGAAAAATCCCTTTGAAGTCTAGGGCACCGAAAATGTGAAAGTAAGGCAACATTTTTTTGACAACAACAGTCATCAATACAAGAAAAATAATAAAACATTAAAGTTGGATCTTTTTTTACAGAAGTTAGAACTAATCCCAGTACAGAATCTAAAAAATACAATAAGAGTACTCAGGAGCATCTTAACATGATGAATTTAAAAGATATTTTATAAATAATCTTATATGATGTAATAATAAAATTTTCATTTCCAGGAAGGAAATAAATGAGCAATCTTTTACAGTTTTATTTTGAAAAACAATAACAATGATCAACAAATTTAAAATTCACTGTTATTTGATGGTATCAGAACAGAAAAAAACATTTAAAATACATAAAAACTTATAATGTTCAAAGAATTTTGAATTGCATTATTGGATGCATATCTGTATCACCAGTCTGTCCAGAAGAATATCCAGTTAAGTGTCATTACTTCTGAGCATAACAGCTGCAGCAATTACAAAAATAATTTATACCCACTAGTACTTGTGAAAGTTTTTAATCCAGTCAAAAGGCAAATATATTTAGTGCACCACCAATCAAAAATTATAATAACCCCACAAATCTCTCGATCTACATTAGATTCTTAAATGCATCTTAAATGGCATTTCAAATAACTCATGAATACATGGTCTTCTCTACCCATTCCTCCAGGGTAAATTTGACAGCATTTGTGTTATTCGGATCCTTTTCCTTAAATGTTTCTATAAAAATAAAAAATTTTTGTTTAATATTATCTGTGAAAATAATTTTTAAACATATAAACTCCTTAATGAATGTTATTCAAGAAGCAGTATTAAATAATCAAACACAAACGATTCCAAAAATTCAGTCGAAATTAAAACAAAATTTCAAATATTTATATTATTTAGATATAAGTGGCTCAGAACGTACCAATCATGCCCATCAGTCTTATAGCACACAGCATGAAATCATCAAAAGACATTTCTCCATCACCCTTGGTATAACGATGGACCAATATATTTAGAATTTTATTGTTAAGCCTGTATCCTGCCGAGTTCAGAGCTTCTCGCAGTTCATAATAATTTAAACAACCAGAATTGTCTTTATCGTAGAGCTTGAAAACTTCCTGCACAAGAGAAGAAAAGTATAATATAATACAAAATGCTCATAAAATAGAAATACTTCGAGAATTTCAATTATTTATAATGTTCTTTAATGATTCAATTCTATTCATAATTCTTTTGGACATAAATTTATTTCAAAGTGATTTATATATTAAATAATAAGAAATTATAAGAAATATAATAATATTACACAGAATAAAGTTATCTTCAATAATGAGATGAATTAACTTCTCATAAATGCCTTGCTTAAAAATATTTCCACTGCTTCACGGTATCCTCTTAGGAATTATTAGCTATTCTATTATACTTAAAACATCTAGTAAATGAATAGGAAGCCTAAAGATTGATTTTCTTTGTTGTGTTTTATTATTCAAAAACTTAAATATGTTAATTTTAATTACCGTATTTTTCGGACCATAAGACGCTTTTTTTCTTCACCAAAAAGTGGGGAGAAATTGCCTGCGTCTTATGGTCCGAATAGAAGTAGAGCGGCAGCGGGACCCGTTGACACTAATTCAGGGCATTTGCATCAGAGCTGCAGCGGGACCCGCTGACACTAATGCCGGGCATTTGCAGGAGGCGCGATGCTGCTCTGTGCTGTGTCACCGCCGTATGCTACTGGAGGATAGCATGTAGTAGGCGGTGTTACACTACACAGCAGTGCGTGGGGTTTTCAGAATACTAGAGCAGGGGTCTCCAAACTACGGCCCGAGGGCCACATCCGGCCTGCGGACAGATTTTGTTTGGCTCGCGGAGAGCTAGCATACTTGAAAACTCTTCTTAGAGAACATATATTTTATAGGAAATTAAATTTAGTTTACTGAAGAATTCTAATTTTATGTTGAATAATTATTAAAATGACATCTACATTGATATGGTCATGGGCTAACTACTCATAACATTGTTGTAGGCTTATTGTTTTTGTGATAAGTTGAATAAAGAAACACAGAATTGTAATGAGTAAAGACATGTATAATATACAGAAAATTTAACTTCAGTACATAATAACTAACAAATTATTGAAATGAATCCAACTAACATTTTATACATTTGAAATAAAAACATAACTTATAACGAGCATAATGACATATGAAATGCTAATGAAATTTATGTAATTGGTATAATATGGTTTTGGCTCTTGGAACTTGCTGGAGTAATCAGTATGGCACTAAGGCTGGAAAGTTTGGAGACCCCTGGACTAGAGTACTCAAACTTCGTCTGTATGTGTGATAATGGTTCTAAATGCCAATGTTGACCGCTGTTCAGTTTATATGGTTCAAATATTATTCTGTTACACATAATTAAATATTTTATTGAACAATTTGGTTCAGAATATTTTTTTCCTATTTTTCTCCTCTAAAAACCAGGTGCATCATATAGTCAGGTGTGTTTTATGGTCCGAAAAATACGTTAATTAGATTATTCAGCAATTTTATTTCAGCATATTTACAGCGATACCTACCTTCCAATTCCTAATATCAACCCATAAAGCTTTGAACTCTTCAAAACCAAGTTTTCCTGAACGATCCACATCCATCATTGCAATCATACTACTACAGATATCGATGGAGAAGCCTTTTCCATTGGTCTCTGAAGAATAGAGAGTTGTCAGTTAAATACAATTAAATTTCATAAGTTATAATAGCAGGAAGAAATTGCACTATTATATAAATATCAGGGGACGTATAAAGAATAACTTATGAATGAAACTCTATTTTACGCCAGGAAAGGACAGAAAGACAACATTATAATAAAAGCAAGACAGCACTTTCATGATGGTTAAATACTAATGCTAATGTTTCAAACCTCTGTGTTATTCTCAATAATGCCTACATAAAAGTATTTGAAAATATATATTTGTAATAAAATTATTTAAAGTGAAAAAGGCTAAATAAATGATACGAATTCCTTATATTATTTGTACTTGAAGTAAACATTTTCATTTTGGAACGAATTTCAAGTTTAGTTCCATTTTCATGTGAAAATCAAATAAAATTCTTCATTTTGTGTGTAAACATTAACCACACTATAAAAACCAGAGTAAATAGTTACCCTCTCTCATGTCAAAATTTAATATAAACTGCAACTCCTGGTAATCTATTTCCAGATCATCACCGGCAAGTTTTTTGAAGTTTTCCTTAACCTTTTCATATTCTTTCTTTGATTCATCTCTTTCTGTTTTTTCCTTCACCTAAGGAAATTAAGGAAAAGTTGTACTTTTTTTAAATAATCATCCGAAAAAAAATTTATGATATTAATGAATTGACTGTCAAATAATATATTTAATATTTAAATTTCTAATATTTATTTATTCTATTAATTTTTTAT
Source organism: Pantala flavescens (assembly GCA_020796165.1). Lineage (NCBI taxonomy): Eukaryota > Metazoa > Arthropoda > Insecta > Odonata > Libellulidae > Pantala > Pantala flavescens. The sequence goes on from CM036888.1 coordinate 5,671,723, forward strand.
TTATTGAAAATTTAAAAGTTAAAATACTGTAGCTATTATCTTACATATATTAGCCAAAGATTTAATATCTTAAACAATCACGTAGTACTTAGCAAATGATGGCAAATTCAAATGCTCCTTATTTCTAATTTATACTGCATTCACATCCTTTGCAGTATGTTTAGGACATAAGAGTATGGTAAGGCTCTCAAAAATCCTCGAATCATTCTTTTAAGGATTCAAAATTTTGGAATATTTTTACTTACTCTCCTATCAATTTCACCCATGCCAAGTTCTTGATCAAGCTCCCTGAAAGAAGTTGAGGTCATAAATGCTACTCACTCCGTCTCTTAAAACTAAAATTGTTGAATACTTCAATGCATTTCAAAAGAGTCAAAATAACATATGAAACAAATTTTTAAAATAATGAAGAGAAAATATCATAATGGAAAAAATACAATGTGCATACAATAAATTTACTATATCACAATATCATTTGTCTTTAATTTGTTTGTAACTGATTTGTGTTCTACAGATATAATTTCACAGTGGGTATCTACAATTTAATTAAAATGAATTTCACTTGCAATTATTGTGTGACTCATGAGTGTTACCTTAACATAAATCTTTATTTTTCAATGACTTATAGATTAAGGATATTTATTTCTGCAAATTTAGTCATTACGAAGTATTTAATATAGCTTCATCATGAATATATAACCAAACTTACTTCATGTTAATCTTCTTTTCTGAAAATATTCTGATGATGAAATTTCCTGCTCTATTATGGTAGTATGAGTTAGGAATTACACAGTAAGTACCTTTGGGAAATGTAAAACGTTTAGAAACTTCTCTACTATAGAAAAAACCTGTTGTGGGAACTGCAGGTGCATGGGATTTGAAGAATTCAGAATCCAATGGTTTTGTAAGCTTTTCAGGATCCTCTAGCTGTAAAAAAATACTTTTCAAGTTTAACAATTTAATCTAAAAATAAATGTATAAAAATGAATAAATTTAATAAAAAATAACACAAACTGCAAGAGCAAGACCTTACAGAGATTATTATAATTGATTTCCATTCAATATTATCAAAAATTCTATGATATCTATTTCACTTACTTTAAAAATATCAAATCCTATTTTTAATAAATTTACTCTCCTTTCTATATGAATACGTCTACTTTTCTGCATCAATGCAACAATTAAAGTACATTTATTATCTTCCGTATCTAAATCATCATCCTCCAAAGTAAACACATACTGTGGGTTAAGATGATAAGTATCTGCAAATCAAAATGTATATTGTGAATAATGGAATTTTTTGGTCTATATAATAAATATATATTAAGGGTTATATTGATAATTTGTGACTCCTCACATAATTTTATACCACTCTTACTTTTTGAGATTGTTTTGGTAAAAAATTTATACAGACTTATATTTTATTAGGTATACCAATATTATTGTCAGGAATAATTTTGCTTACTTGAGTATTTCAAGCTTCCACCTGCGGTGGAGTTTTTTACCCAACTACCTTTAAACTGATAAGTTTCCCACTTTTTTCCTTCAACTATTGGGTTTAATTCCTGGTCAAATACAACAGGGTCTAAATTACATATCTCAAGTATTGAAAAATGTTCTGAAAAATCATCAAATGACATCCAGAACTCTCCATCATTGTCAAATATCAAGCCTAAATTTTTCTTTTCCGAATCTGGAATAGAAATCCATTCCTCTGATCTGGAAAATTGAGATGTACCATTACAATATATGTACACAGATGAATGCAATAATTTTAATACTAACTAATGTTTCCTAGATTACAGTCCACAGCTTTTGTATTTAAATGAAACCTAATTTTTGCATAATAATTACAGAAGGAAATTAAAATCCTGAAAGCAATGGAAAAATTTCCTTTATGGACTGGATCACATAAATAAATTTTCAACAAAGAACAAGTGATAACCAAAGAGGGGTTTCACAGCACAAAGAAGCTTTGGATTATGAACAGAAAATTATTTTTTAATATAATCTACTTACTTGTCACTCCAAGGTCCATTCCATACTTTATTATGTTGCCAAGGATTCCTGAGGCGAATCAAGGAAATGTTCTGGGGATATGATAATTGGCACACCTTAGTGATACTATATGCTCGTCCCTTGATGAGACCTTCCTTTGTAGATTCCTCCTGACCATTAGTACTCTGTTATTTAAAGAGAAGAATCTGACTGAATTACAGCAGACACTAACTATAATCCTAAACAGATACAATATGAATGTACAAAGTAGAATTTAGACTAAGAATTTTAGTAATTCTTTAATAAATAAAGCACTTTAGAACTTGACACCAGAGGCTATTAGCAATGTGCTGAATGGATCTATTAATACATCTCAATGAAACTCTACCTCTATTGAATATCCCATCAAAGACGATCTTTGGAAATTTTTTTGCATTATTTCAAACAAATTATTGGGTGCCTTTTTAATCTCAATAATTTCACATATTCCACCAGTAAGATCTTCCATACCTTCACTGGTAGTTCTTCCGTCCAAGGCATCATATGATCCATAAAGTCTAAAAGTAAAAATCAAAGCTTATCGTTATCACTCTCACTATTCTAAGAGGACCAAATAAATTTATATTTGTCAAAATAATAAGAGTTTTATAGAATTCCTTGGTTTTTTGATTTTAAAAGAAGATAATTTTTAAGAAACAAAAGCCATTAAGTTCTTTAGTAGTTAAATTTTTCAAAACATAGGGAAGGTAACTCTTCACCTCTGATTTCCTCTTTTATTTTCCAATTTTTTTTCCATCGGGGAAGAGTGTCACAATTGTGAATTGTGACACTTTTCCTCGACCTTTCCTGTTATATTCATGCAACCCAATGTTTTCACTTACTTTGCATAAGCTTTTTCAAGAAGAGAGCTCCAAAACTCATTCTTTTGACTAGAATGGAGATATACTAAATCACCATCACACGTTGGCAGTCTATCGTCAATTACAATATCAACCCACCGACCATAATACCAGAATCTGAAAAAAAATTAGATCAACTCTTGTCATTGAGTTTACCTTAGTAGAAATGTTTTCTTGGACTTTTTTTTCATTATTTTTTATTGATGCACAAAATGAGGGAAATTACTATTTGTAGGGCTCTAGGATATTACTCTTCAATCTCTTTCATATTCAGAATAAATAGATAATGGAATAGGATTGGGACAATGAAGTAAAAAATTAAATATTTAGTAATGGATTTCAATAGAATTGAAATTTATAGAACTGGATTTCAGGTATTATATAAATGTATGAAAATAACCATCCCCTCTTTCAATCATGCTTTTTTAAGAATTCTTAAACTGGGAATTCCAAAACTTTATAGATTGATTAAGGGTAATATACTCTACAGTTTAATCTATGTCCATGTGGATGCCCAGCACATAATTATCAATTGCCGGGTTGTTGGTCAGTAATTCAAAATGTTAATAATAGAAAATAAATAAACAATATTTAAGTAGGGCACATTTACATCTCAATATAATTATATAATAGTATAATTTTTAAGAGCTTGAAGAAGTTTTAGACCTGCATAACTATTTAATGATTTAATTCAAATTAATCATTATATAATGGATAAGAGAAAAGGCACATACCTAAAATGGAAAATTCCAGCATAATTTTCCTCAAAACTTTGATCATCAGGAACTACCCGTTGAAAGAGATTTCTGTTTAAAGTAAGATTGGCCACTGCAGCCACCAACCAACAGTTACCTAAAATTAGTTGCAGTCAATAGTGAAAAAGCAAGTAGTTTAGTAAAAAGATAATTCTTGCACCAGTGCTATCATGGCAAATGATGTTTCTTCTCCAAACTCTATCTGCAATTTCTAGCTTTCATAGTTTAAATTATCCTGAACTCAATACAATTTCATTTATAACTTTATCCCATAAGGGCTATTATAAAAACTTTGATTCTTATGACAAAGATTAGATAAGGCCAAGGGTGATGCACCAAACAGTACTCCAGGATCCGTAACTATAAATGGTATTCTAATAAAGGACAATGTATTTACTTCCATTCTCATGAATCTTAAGTCTTTTTGAGGTCTTCCACCAAGATAATTAATATTCTTTGAAGATCCAGATATTTGCAACGCCACATATTGAGTTGATTATAACAGGTTGTTGAATTTATTATAGGAATATGCAAAGAATATTATCATTTATTATTGATTATAAAGATTATTGATTTGACTAATTAGTACCATCAACAATGTCTAAAGGTATACAGCTCTCTATTGAAACTAGCTGAATAGAGCTGCATTAAGAATAAAAAGAGAAAATGAAATTCAGGCTTATAAATATTCTTTCCTTTTAGTATCAAGAATATTCGAATTTCATTAAAATCAAGAATAAATCTTGGAGAGGTATAATGGTAGATAATAGTGTTAACTCAATATCCTTTCATGTACATCATCATGACTCCATGATAAACTTTCAAGACTAGAAAACAATTAAAGTAGTTTGGTTACCCAAGAATACTAAGATAGATTTAGGTCTTGATCAAAATATATTGCTATAGTTCATTCTATTTAGTTATTTTTTAAGCTCTTGCTATTCATACTAACCTAATCTGCCTTGGACCAGATCAAACCTGGAAAAGCCCTCCACAAACAAACTAGGGTTATTACAAATTTCCTAGATTAAAGAAGAAAAAAGCAAAATATACCAAATCTATTCAACTTTTAATTTTTACATAAACATATACCGTATGTGACGGCATGTAAGACGCACCCTCATTAAGTAGGCCACACACACGGAAAATAATGTTAAAATAGTCAGTGCGACAACGCTGTACCACAATAACATAATGACTTACTACTGCTCTGTTTAGAGTAATTTAACTCGCCTAGTGTATACTGAATGGTGTGGCTTAATCTATTGCTACCTTTAGTTTTATTTCCGAGGGTTTTTTTGTAATCAAACAGTTTTAAGCAACGATTCCAATTCTTTCACATATAACACGCGGATAAATAATTTAGGAAAAAAAGTGCATTTTATATGCCCTCAAATACGGAATATTTAATTAAATATTGATGAAAATACAAGTGAAAAAAAGAGACAAGGCCGTAAGTAATTAAAATGGAATGAATTGAAAAATATTCTAAGGCCGTAAAGCCTTCAGCCTTAGGAGTTTTTTAAATTTAATTTTAATTACATATTGATGGAATTCATTTATTATAGATGTATGAATTTTGAAAATTATTGACGTATATATTAAAAGGGAAATTAATACTCCTTTCTTTATTTTCTCCTTGCTTACTTCTGTCAAATGATTCAATTCATTATTTTTGTTTACCATATAATAACTGGAAATAAATGTGGTTTGGTAGATTTTTTATCATGATGTCTCACCGATGGTCTTTTCCACTCATACTCATTTTTGTCTTTTTTTTTATATTTAAAAAGCGAAGAGTTATCTGCAGCAAACTGAGGATCTTCGAAGAGACACTTTCTCTCAAGGCACTTTTGCCGTAACTGCTTAAAATCTTGTATCGAATCCTTGGATCCCAATCCTGAGCCTTCTTCTCCATACTACCGCAACATAGAAAGTATATTATATTATCAATTCAACATTAACTATAATTGATATGAATATTATCTTTGGTAGATCGAACTCTTTTATGTTGTAGATGTATATTATGTTCTCTAAATATTAAGGGAGGTTATTTGATTAAATTTCAGGAAAGATATTTTATTCAATAAATATTTGGAGATAAGGGGAGAAATTCCTACATTATTGTTGCATCTTTCTATCATTTCCGTCTATTTGGGGAGCAGTCGGATCAAGTGCAGTCATCCACACTATTCATGATTTATGTTGCGCATGCCGAGCTCCAAGTGTATAAATAATGAAGCAAATTTTTTTCATCACCGTACTTAATGAGACGCCTATATCAAAGAATTTTGCAAGGAGAGGAGAATGAATCATGTGCATTTTCTTATAAATTTAGTTCAATCATTCGTTATGTTCGCCAATAATATTTCAATTTTGTAAACGTAGAAGAATGTGACGTTCCTCACAGGATTTCCTCCCTCCAGAGAAAAATAGTTTAATGAGACTTAAATACTTTAAAAACATTATGACATAGAAAGCTTTATATAATGTTTCAAATCAAAATTTTGCTATCCTTTAATTAATTACTTTTTTGTACATCACTTTACACCAGTAACACCAGGATTTGAGCTTCTTCTACAGATCACAATTTCGAAAGAAGCCAGTTAATACCATTCCTATTGTATTGGAAACGTGTAGATAATGGGGGATATAAAACATAAAGCATCCCTTCAAATTTCGGGTTTCTATTTTTTGCTCCACTTCCGGAGTTTTTTAATGAAGTTCTACTCGAAATAACGTAAAGATAACCACTTTATATGTATATAATTTTTAAGAATACCAATTTTTTGATCATTAGCAAGCATTTTGTTATAATAGCATCATCTTTATAAGTTTTATGACTATCATTATTTTTTATTTACGATATTATTTATTCATTTCGCCTGCACTGAAAAATAGTGGCCCAATTCTACATAGATCTCATTTATAAAAAATCATCGAGATCGAGATATTCCTTAATAATTTAAATTTCCTCATTACGAAATCAATTTAGCTTGTATTTTTGAGTCGGTTTGTCAGCTCATGGTAGAAGAAGTCTGTGGCAAGGCACCTACCTTATAGCAGATTTTGTCCCTCATCGAAGCTGTTCATCCGACCGCTCAAATTCTAACTGCGAAATGACGGGCATTTTCTGCGTTTTATATCCTTGCGAAGCGTGAAAGTCGCTTATCTAATTTACCGAAAAGTCTACTTGAATCGAGCTAAATTTATCTTAAGATGATATTGGATCAAATATGTGCAATTATGATATTGATTCAAGGTCGTTGTGAAAAGGAAAACTGTGCGTTTCAATAAAATCGAGTTGTGCCTGTTGCATATAATGGGGTTTCCGTTTTCCGTTCCTGAGTTCCTAGAATTCAGTTTGGCTTCTCGCACGTGCTATTTTGTTTCAATTAGAATCCGACGTAATCCCAACATTATTCTACCGCAAGTGATCGTTCTTTGCATTATCTATCATGTATTTCTTTTTTGTCAATATGAAATATATTTCATAATGTTTGTATAACGCCATAACCGAATCGCTTCTCGTCGGAAAACGGTGTCATCTAAATTTGAGTTTTGATTCGCTTTTTATCGGACAGCGTGAGTGTAACACTAAGGTGGGCGGAAAAGCTTCCGTCATTTCTCGACCTTTTCTGAAAATTACAGTAAAATTTTTGGAGATTTCTGATGTATACGTGGTCGGTAGCTTTGCAGAGCATCCTCGTAGATAGTATGCTATCGTGCGTATGTGTTTAAGTGAACCTTTGCCAGTACTTAGAGATAAATAAGCGTAAAGGGATATGCTGTTATCAAAGCGTTGCTCCATATCCATTCTTGTATCTCCTTACATCATTCCAAGATAACTGCTGTACCTAAGAGGATTGGGGTAATGTTCTTCATTAAATTTAATAAAGGTGTGAATAGTATTCGCGTAGTTTGGTTTATATGATAAATACCCGGAAAAAGTAGTTACATTGATAGAGCATTAAAATGATAAATTACTTTCGTGTTTGTTAGACAAGAAATTCATTTCAAAGAAGTTTAAGCGCAAGAAAAAGTAGAAAGAATCAAGTTACTAACCCGATAAACCCAATTAATTTCTAAAATGGTATTAATATTTGTGAGAAATAAAAATAGCTTTATAATGCTGTATTTACCAAGTAGTTAATTTTTTTTCCATTTCGCAAAAAAATCGGCGTGCCCCTGGCCCCAGCGGTAAGGGCCTGAAATTCGTATCCTCATTTATATATCTCCCCAAGGAACTATATGTAATAGACAAGGAACAGTTTCATCTTCATTTTTTATATCAGCACGAAGCATATCTCAAGAGTTAAATAAAAAGATCCCATGGGTAGATTCAGATAAGATTTATTCATCCACAAGAGGAACCCAGGCATTTCAAAATCAACAATTTGATAACAGAGTTGATAAAACGTTAATTTACGTGTTTAATCAGATCTAGAACTTGCTCCTGCTGTATTATGAGTGCATTTATCCGTATCTTATCTAAATTTATCAGCTCGCCCTATTCTTATTCCGCGAAATTAATTTGATCAAAGGAGTCAGCCTCAAGAGTCTGTTTGGCCCATTATCTGCAGGTGATAAGGCCAGAGTGATTTGTGAATACTCCTGCTCGGGGGATAATCTTTAAAAAACCCTCATTTCATGTAAAGGTAAGAAACAAAATCGTACTGTGGATGAACACAACCTTATCTTATCGATATGTGAAATGAGATTGCCAAATTAATACACCTCCAATTTTTTATAACGATATTATCCTTTACCGTTGGCTGATTAACTTCAATAGATACTGATTAAATAATAGGACGAGGAGACGAAGGGAGGTGAGGAAAAAAATTATTGAATAATATCTGATGTTAGAGGAGAACTTGGTGAACTTCGGTAAGGAGAATAATATTTCATCTCATTGTTAGTTCTACTAAATATTTATTTTCCTTACCATTATGGATCACCATAAAGTAATAAAGCTTTATCAGTAGGATTTATCATGGTTCCAATACTCTTTTGATATTTGCTTCCTTAAACATGAAATTTTCTCTCAGAATAATTTATCAAATAATATCAATAATTGGAATGCTTAAGATACAATTTATTGAGTTTTACTCCTTGTCCTCTGCCTATTTACTTTATCGCCACTTTAAGTTTAATTTAATTGTTTTAACAAAAATTCTTACTTTTTAAATATCGAATCTATCTGGTAGTTTTTAGCCATCTTCACAGGCGAGGGTGACTTAATGCTTATTTCAATGTTTTGCCATTCCTCAGACATGTATATTTCCACCAAAAAATAGGTGAAATATACCCATAAATATACATAATTGCATGATATCGGAAATTTCATCATGTGCGATATCGCTTCCGAACTCAGAAATAAATGCATAGAAGCATTTCATTGTAGAAATCACACTCATTCATAACGGTTTCGAATCGTCATAGATGAAATATCTTATTTTGGGTGTTATAAAGAATTTGAATTTATATTCATTTTCACTTGAAAACTTAAATTTTCAGTTCGACAGTAAAATGCCACCCGCCGGACACCTCATGTTGCCAACCGAACGAAAAGTGAAAGCGAAATTTCGCACTAGCGGCATTTGAAAATGTAGCTCTTGCTGTCCATTCCTTATGTTATAAATTAGCGAAAATGATGCATGAATCACTTATATTTAAGAAAAGTATGTCTCACCTGAAATCAAAGTAAACTTCATTCCGTATCAAAAATTATAATCAAAGGATATACCTGTATGGTGTTCCTGTATAATAAAGGATCTCAATAAAATTATTTTGTCATGAAATTTAATTAGCAAGGAAAAACTGGCCAAATAAGAAAAATCCCTTTGAAGTCTAGGGCACCGAAAATGTGAAAGTAAGGCAACATTTTTTTGACAACAACAGTCATCAATACAAGAAAAATAATAAAACATTAAAGTTGGATCTTTTTTTACAGAAGTTAGAACTAATCCCAGTACAGAATCTAAAAAATACAATAAGAGTACTCAGGAGCATCTTAACATGATGAATTTAAAAGATATTTTATAAATAATCTTATATGATGTAATAATAAAATTTTCATTTCCAGGAAGGAAATTAATGAGCAATCTTTTACAGTTTTATTTTGAAAAACAATAACAATGATCAACAAATTTAAAATTCACTGTTATTTGGTGGTATCAGAACAGAAAAACATTTAAAATACATAAAAATTTATAATGTTCAAAGAATTTTGAATTGCATTATTGGATGGATATCTGTATCACCAGTCAGTCCAGAAGAATATCCAGTTAAGTGTCATTACTTCTGAGCATAATAGCTGCAGCAATTACAAAAATAATTTATACCCACTAGTACTTGTGAAAGTTTTTAATCCAGTCAAAAGGCAAATATATTTAGTGCACCACCAATCAAAAATTATAATAACCCCACAAATCTCTCGATCTACATTAGATTCTTAAATGCATCTTAAATGGCATTTCAAATAACTCATGAATACATGGTCTTCTCTACCCATTCCTCCAGGGTAAATTTGACAGCATTTGTGTTATTTGGATCCTTTTCCTTAAATGTTTCTATAAAAATAAAAAATTTTTGTTTAATATTATCTGTGAAAATAATTTTTAAACATATAAACTCCTTAATGAATGTTATTCAAGAAGCAGTATTAAATAATCAAACACAAACGATTCCAAAAATTCAGTTGAAATTAAAACAAAACATCAAATATTTATATTACCGTATTTCCCCATGTATAAGCACCCCCTTTCTGTAGACCATCCCCCCATTTTTTGGCTGTGAAATTGTGGAAAATATATTTTGCTAGAGAAACAGCTTACAAGAAAACAACGGTTACAAAGAAACAAAATTTAAGAATCATAATAATCGCTCATACACTCATCATCACTATCTGGTGTATCACATTACTTGTCTTCTTCAATATCAATGGCATCTAACAGCTCTTCCTCCTCTATATCATCTTCATCGCAATCTTCATATATATAGTGGTCTTCTGAACCATGTGCATGCGGGTACATTTCTAAAGCATACTCCAACTTGACTTACATTATCGGTATAGTAAGAAGAGGTATGCTTGTTGATGTTTTTGATTTTAATGTCGCCGGACATCATCGTCTTGTAATAATCAGGTGTGGGGTCAAGAATATCGTCTCGTAATAATACTACCACTTACAATTATTTACAAAAAAGAACAACATACGGCTGAAAAAGCATTTTTACATGGAAAATTTTTACCTGAATTGTGTATGCCACCCCCTACTTTTTGGGCTTGCAAATTTTGGAAATATTGGGTGGCTTATACATGGGGAAATACGGTATTCAGTTATAAGTGCCTCTGAACTTACCAATCATGCCCATCAGTCTTATAGCACACAGCATGAAATCATCAAAAGACATTTCTCCATCACTCTTGGTATAACGATGGACCAATTTATTTAGAATTTTATTGTTAAGCCTGTATCCTGCCGAGTTCAGAGCTTCTCGCAGTTCATAAAAATTCAAACAACCAGAATTGTCTTTATCGTAGAGCTTGAAAACTTCCTGCACAAGAGAAGAAAAGTATAATATAATACAAAATGTTCATAAAATAGAAATACTTCGAGAATTTCAATTATTTATAATGTTCTTTAATGATTCAATTCTATTCATAATTCTTTTGGCCATAAATTTATTTCAAATTGATTTTAAATACAAAAAAGTAAGAATAAATAAAATAATATTACACAGAATAAAGTTATCTTCAATAATGAGATGAATAAACTTCTCATAAATGCCTTGCTTAAAAATATTTCCACTACTTCACGGAATCCTCTAAAGAATTATTAGCTATTCTATTATACTTTAATCATCTAGCAAATGAAAGGAAGCCTAAAGATTGATTTTCTTTGTTGTTTTTTATTATTCAAAAACTTTAATATATTGATTTCAATTAATTAGATTATTCAGCAATTTTATTTCAGCATATTTACAGCAATACCTACCTTCCAATTCCTAATATCAACCCATAAAGCTTTAAACTCGTCAAAACCAAGTTTTCCTGAATCATCTACATCCATCATTGCAATCATACTACGACAGATATCGATGGAGAAGCCTTTTCCATTGGTCTCTGAAGAATAGAGAGTTGTCACTTAAATACAATTAAATATAATAGTGGTCTTCTGAACCATGTGCATGCGGGTACATTTCTAAAGCATACTCCAACTTGACTTACATTATCGGTATAGTAAGAAGAGGTATGCTTGTTGATGTTTTTGATTTTAATGTCGCCGGACATCATCGTCTTGTAATAATCAGGTGTGGGGTCAAGAATATCGTCTCGTAATAATACTACCACTTACAATTATTTACAAAAAAGAACAACATACGGTTGAAAAAGCATTTTTACATGGAAAATTTTACTATTATATAAAATATATATAGAAGCCTTTTCCATTGGTCTCTGAAGAATAGAGAGTTGTCAGTTAAATACAATTAAATTTCATAAGTTATAATAGCAGGAAGAAATTGCACTATTATATAAATATCAGGGGACGTATAAAGAATAACTTATGAATGAAACTATTTTACGCCAGGAAAGGACAGAAAGACAACATTATAATAAAAGCAAGACAGCACTTTCATGATGGTTAAATACTAATGCTAATGTTTCAAACCTCTGTGTTATTCTCAATAATGCCTACATAAAAGTATTTGAAAATATATATTTGTAATAAAATTATTTAAAGTGAAAAAGGCTAAATAAATGATACGAATTCCTTATATTATTTGTACTTGAAGTAAACATTTTCATTTTGGAACGAATTTCAAGTTTAGTTCCATTTTCATGTGAAAATCAAATAAAATTCTTCATTTTGTGTGTAAACATTAACCACACTATAAAAACCAGAGTAAATAGTTACCCTCTCTCATGTCAAAATTTAATATAAACTGCAACTCCTGGTAATCTATTTCCAGATCATCACCGGCAAGTTTTTTGAAGTTTTCCTTAACCTTTTCATATTCTTTCTTTGATTCATCTCTTTCTGTTTTTTCCTTCACCTAAGGAAATTAAGGAAAAGTTGTACTTTTTTTAAATAATCATCCGAAAAAAAATTTATGATATTAATGAATTGACTGTCAAATAATATATTTAATATTTAAATTTCTAATATTTATTTATTCTATTAATTTTTTATTTATTGAAAATTTAAAAGTTAAAATACTGTAGCTATTATCTTACATATATTAGCCAAAGATTTAATATCTTAAACAATCACGTAGTACTTAGCAAATGATGGCAAATTCAAATGCTCCTTATTTCTAATTTATACTGCATTCACATCCTTTGCAGTATGTTTAGGACATAAGAGTATGGTAAGGCTCTCAAAAATCCTCGAATCATTCTTTTAAGGATTCAAAATTTTGGAATATTTTTACTTACTCTCCTATCAATTTCACCCATGCCAAGTTCTTGATCAAGCTCCCTGAAAGAAGTTGAGGTCATAAATGCTACTCACTCCGTCTCTTAAAACTAAAATTGTTGAATACTTCAATGCATTTCAAAAGAGTCAAAATAACATATGAAACAAATTTTTAAAATAATGAAGAGAAAATATCATAATGGAAAAAATACAATGTGCATACAATAAATTTACTATATCACAATATCATTTGTCTTTAATTTGTTTGTAACTGATTTGTGTTCTACAGATATAATTTCACAGTGGGTATCTACAATTTAATTAAAATGAATTTCACTTGCAATTATTGTGTGACTCATGAGTGTTACCTTAACATAAATCTTTATTTTTCAATGACTTATAGATTAAGGATATTTATTTCTGCAAATTTAGTCATTACGAAGTATTTAATATAGCTTCATCATGAATATATAACCAAACTTACTTCATGTTAATCTTCTTTTCTGAAAATATTCTGATGATGAAATTTCCTGCTCTATTATGGTAGTATGAGTTAGGAATTACACAGTAAGTACCTTTGGGAAATGTAAAACGTTTAGAAACTTCTCTACTATAGAAAAAACCTGTTGTGGGAACTGCAGGTGCATGGGATTTGAAGAATTCAGAATCCAATGGTTTTGTAAGCTTTTCAGGATCCTCTAGCTGTAAAAAAATACTTTTCAAGTTTAACAATTTAATCTAAAAATAAATGTATAAAAATGAATAAATTTAATAAAAAATAACACAAACTGCAAGAGCAAGACCTTACAGAGATTATTATAATTGATTTCCATTCAATATTATCAAAAATTCTATGATATCTATTTCACTTACTTTAAAAATATCAAATCCTATTTTTAATAAATTTACTCTCCTTTCTATATGAATACGTCTACTTTTCTGCATCAATGCAACAATTAAAGTACATTTATTATCTTCCGTATCTAAATCATCATCCTCCAAAGTAAACACATACTGTGGGTTAAGATGATAAGTATCTGCAAATCAAAATGTATATTGTGAATAATGGAATTTTTTGGTCTATATAATAAATATATATTAAGGGTTATATTGATAATTTGTGACTCCTCACATAATTTTATACCACTCTTACTTTTTGAGATTGTTTTGGTAAAAAATTTATACAGACTTATATTTTATTAGGTATACCAATATTATTGTCAGGAATAATTTTGCTTACTTGAGTATTTCAAGCTTCCACCTGCGGTGGAGTTTTTTACCCAACTACCTTTAAACTGATAAGTTTCCCACTTTTTTCCTTCAACTATTGGGTTTAATTCCTGGTCAAATACAACAGGGTCTAAATTACATATCTCAAGTATTGAAAAATGTTCTGAAAAATCATCAAATGACATCCAGAACTCTCCATCATTGTCAAATATCAAGCCTAAATTTTTCTTTTCCGAATCTGGAATAGAAATCCATTCCTCTGATCTGGAAAATTGAGATGTACCATTACAATATATGTACACAGATGAATGCAATAATTTTAATACTAACTAATGTTTCCTAGATTACAGTCCACAGCTTTTGTATTTAAATGAAACCTAATTTTTGCATAATAATTACAGAAGGAAATTAAAATCCTGAAAGCAATGGAAAAATTTCCTTTATGGACTGGATCACATAAATAAATTTTCAACAAAGAACAAGTGATAACCAAAGAGGGGTTTCACAGCACAAAGAAGCTTTGGATTATGAACAGAAAATTATTTTTTAATATAATCTACTTACTTGTCACTCCAAGGTCCATTCCATACTTTATTATGTTGCCAAGGATTCCTGAGGCGAATCAAGGAAATGTTCTGGGGATATGATAATTGGCACACCTTAGTGATACTATATGCTCGTCCCTTGATGAGACCTTCCTTTGTAGATTCCTCCTGACCATTAGTACTCTGTTATTTAAAGAGAAGAATCTGACTGAATTACAGCAGACACTAACTATAATCCTAAACAGATACAATATGAATGTACAAAGTAGAATTTAGACTAAGAATTTTAGTAATTCTTTAATAAATAAAGCACTTTAGAACTTGACACCAGAGGCTATTAGCAATGTGCTGAATGGATCTATTAATACATCTCAATGAAACTCTACCTCTATTGAATATCCCATCAAAGACGATCTTTGGAAATTTTTTTGCATTATTTGAAACAAATTATTGGGTGCATCATCAATGTCAATACTTTCACATATTCCACCAGTAAGATCTTCCATCCATTCACTGGTTGAACCTGCATGCAAGGCTTCATATGATCCACAAAGTCTAAAAGTAAAAATCAATGCACATTTTTATGACTCTCACTATTCTAAGAAGACCAAATAAATTTATATTTATCAAAATAATAAGAGTTTTATTGAATTCCTTGGTTTTTTGATTTGATTTTAAATCAAACCATATCATTATGATGTTCACTATTATTAGAAGACCAAATGAAATCTAAAAGGCCATTCTAAACATAACGTAAATGACATTTTCGCAGCGAGCATTGCATTGATTCCGATTTCCAATGCATTTCTTACTGCAGCATTATTACCGCCCTGGCGTCGAACCAAGGCCATCCAACGAATAATACTGTCATTTTTTGCTTGAGTAAGATTGACTTTATAAATATTCCGAATATCAAAAGGAAATTCATTTAGGAAGTACCTCAAAATGTGTCCTAAATTTCCTATGCATTTTAAATGGATATATAGTTAAGGCCTCCTAGCATCAAACTAACGACCATTTATTATACTAATACGGTTTCATTAATGTGAGAATGGTCCCTTATATGGCTGTGTGAATTTTTGAACCTCTGCGCGGTTGGGAAGTGTCATAAAAAGCTTTCGCAAATATGGCCAATGCATTCCTTACGAGAAAAATCGAGATTACGGGTCGCTCTGAAATCGAACCCGTGATACATAGGCAAGTGCTGATTATTTTCGAAGTACGAAATATACGTATCTATTTGTGTTAAAAGTTTGAATGATCTACGTATCATATAAAAAGAGCTACGATTTTTCAAAATTTGAAAGTTTTTCACATTCTGGCATCGAACCCATGACCGGTTGTGCGTAAAATATTTCATTTTCCGTAGATATATATAATAGCAATTGACACAAGAAATCTTTACCTTCTAGCGTAATGGAAAGTATTTTTTAAATCAGTGGAAAATGGGCCAATGCATCCTTACGGGGGAAAATCGATATTTGGGGCCTCCTAGAATCGAACCCATGATAGGTAGGGTCGGTTTCCCAATTTTTCCTAGGTGAGATTTAGTTGGCTATTACGGAAAAAAATCGGCGGCTCCGTGGCCCCAGCGGTTTATGCCTGACATTAATATCCTATATATATCCTATATCTATTATATATAGACGCTTCGGGGGGATATATATATATCTATCATATATAGACGCTTCGGGGGGATATATATATAGATATACGAGTAAAGGTGTGCTTGCTGACAGCAAGCAATGCAATAATTTATCTTTAGTAAAAAATAAAATTTTAAACATAAAGTAAAGGACCTTAACGCAGCTGAAAATGCACCGAATTCGATTTCCCATGCATTTCTTCCCGCAGCATTATTACCGCCCTGGCGTCGAACCAAGGCCATCCAACGAATTGTACTGTCATTATTGGCTTGAGTATGATTGACTTTATAAATATTCCGAATATCAAAAGGAAATTCATTCAGGAAGTACCTCAAAATGTGTCCTAAATTCCCTATGTATTTCACATGGAGAATTAACTAACGCCCCCTAGCATCGAACCAACGACCTTTTACGACTATCTTAGGATAGCTTTCAAATGAGAATGGTCCCCTTAATGGCTGTGTGAAATTTTGAACCTCTGCGCGGTTGGGGAGTGTCATAAAAAGCCTTCGGAAATATGACCAATGTATTTTAAACGGGAAAAATCGAATTTACGGGACGCTCTGGAATCGAACCCGTGATACATAGGCAATTGCTGATTTTTTTCGAAGTACAAAATATACGTATCTATTTGTTTTCAAAGTTTGAATGATCTTGGTATCATATTAAGAGAGCTATGTTTTGCAACGCCTTTCAGAATAATATACCGAAAAATTTTACACTTTATTAAAAGATATATTATTACATTGCTTGCTGTAAGCAAGCGCACCTTTACTCCTATGTTATATCTATACATATAGACGCTTCGGGGGGATATATATATATAACATATATATATATATATATACATATATAAATCTTACTTAGGAAAAATTCGAAAACCGACCCTACCTATCATGGGTTCGATTCTAGGAGGCCCCAAAAATCGACTTTCCCCCGTAAGAATGCATGGGGCCGTTTTTCAAACAATTTAAAAAAATACTTTCCATTGAGATAGAACAATGAAATTTCATACGGCTATTGCAATTATATATACCTACGCAAAAATGCTATTTTTTACGCGCAAGCGGTCATGGGTTCGATGCAAGGAGGTGTAAAAGTTTCAAATTTCGAAAAATCGTAGCTCTCTTATTATGATACAAGGATCATTCAAATTTTTTACATTTATAGGTAAGTATATAATATACTTCGAAAAAAATCAACAGTTGCCTACGTGTCACGGGTTCGATTCCAGAGCGTCCCGTAATCTCGATTTTCCCAGTTAGGAATGCATGGGGCCGTTTTTCAAATAATTTTAAAAATACTTCCCATTAAGTTAAAAGAATAAGATTTCATGTAGCTATTGCTAATATATATGTCTACGGAAAAATGTAGTATTTTACGTACAATCGGTCCTGGGTTCGATGACAGGAGGTGAAATATTTTCAGATTTTGAAAAATCGTAGCTCCCTTAATATCGTACATAGATCATTCAAACCTTCTACAAATATAGATACATACAAAATGTAATTATAAAAAAAATCAGCATTTGCCTATGTATCATGGGTTCGATTCCAGAGCGACCCGTAATCTCGATTTTCCCGTTTAAAATACATAGGCCATATTTCCGAATGCTTTTTATAACACTTCCCAACTCCGCAGAGGTTCAAAATTTCACACAGCCGTTAAAGGGACCAGTCTCATTTAAATGCTATCCTAAGATAGTCGTAAAAGGTCGTTGGTTCGATGCTTGGGGGCGTTAACTATATCTCCATTTGAAATGCATAGGGAATTTAGGGCTCATTTTAAGGTACTTTCTGAATGAATTTCCTTATGCTTTCCTCGATTTTTCCCGTTCAAAATACATTGGCCATAATTCCGAAAGCTTTTTATGACACTTCCAAACAGCGCAGATTTTTAGAATTTCACACAGCCATTAAGGGGACCATTCTCATTTAAAAGCTATCCAAAGATAGTCGTAAAAGGTCGTTGGTTCGATGCTAGGGGGCGTTAACTATATCTCCATTTGAAATGCAGAGGGAACTTAGGACACATTTTGAGGTACTTCCTTAATGTATTTCCTTTCGAAATTTGGAGTGTTTATAAAGTCAATCATACCCAAGCCAATAATGACAGTATAATTCGTTGGATGGCCTAGGTTCGACGCGGGGGCGGGAATGATGCTGTAGTAAGAAATGCATGGGAAATCGAAGTCAATGCATTGCTGCTAGGACAATGTCCTTTATTTAGCATGACACTACGAATAATCTTTCGTAAATTGTTACGTTTTATTAAAAGATATATTTTTCGATTGCTTGCTGTAAGCAAGCGCACCTTTACTCGTATAATAGATATAATTATATATAGGATATTAATGTCAGGCACAAACCGCTTGGGCCACCGGCTCGGCGATTTTTTTACGTAAAGTCCCACTAAATCTCACTTAGAAAAAATTGGGAAACCGACCCTACCTATCATGGGTTCGATTCTAGGAGGCCCCAAAAATCGACTTTCCCCAATTAGAATGCATTGGGCCGTTTTTCAAATGATTTTAAAAATACTTCCCATTAACCTAGAAGGTTAAGATTTCATGTAGCTATTGCTACTAAATGTATCTACGGAAAAATGCTATTGCTTA
This sequence comes from Pantala flavescens, assembly GCA_020796165.1. NCBI lineage: Eukaryota > Metazoa > Arthropoda > Insecta > Odonata > Libellulidae > Pantala > Pantala flavescens. Next base: position 5,690,832 of record CM036888.1, read on the forward strand.
CGTCCAACCGGTCATGGGTTCGATGCCAGGAGGTGAAATACTTTCGGATTTTGAAAAATCGTAGCTCTATAAATATGAGATATAGATCATTCAAACGTTCAACACAAATAAATACGTATGTGTTGCACTTTGAAAAAAATCAACACCGGCCTATGTGCCATGGGTTCGATTCCAGAGGGCCCCGTAATTTCGATTTTTCCCGTTTAAAATACATTGACAATATTTCCGAAAGCTTTTTATGACACTTCCCGACCGCGCAGAGGTTCAAAATTTCACACAGCCATAAAAGGGACCATTCTCATATAAGAGCATCCCTAATATTGTCGTAAATGGTCGTTGGTTCGATGCTAGGGGGCGATAACTATATCTGCATATGAAATGCATAGGGAATTTAGGAGTCATTTTGAGGTACTTCCTTAATGTATTTCCATTTGAAATTTGTCATGTTTATACGGATTATCATACTCGAGCGAGAGATTACAGTGATTTTCGTAGGATGGCCTTGAGTCGAAGCCGGTGCGGTAATAATGCTGTCTAGAGAAAAGCATACAAAATCGAAGTCAATGCAAGGTACGCTGCCTAAATGTTCTTTAGATAGTATAATAAAAATCGTAAGTTTGATTAAAATATATATTTTCCGATTGGTTGCTGTAAGCAAGCACACCTTTACTCGTATCTATTATATATAGACGCTTCGGGGGGATATATATATCTATTATATATAGACGCTTCGGGGGGATATATATATATACAGATATATATATATAGGATATTAATGTCAGGCCCAAACCGCTGGGGCCACGGAGCCGCCGATTTTTTTACGTAATGGCCAACTAAATCTCACCTAGGAAAAATTGGGAAACCGACCCTACCTATCATGGGTTCGATGCTAGAAGGCCCCAAAAATCGATTTTCCCCATTAAGAATGCATTGGGCCGTTTTTCAAATGATTTTAAAAATACTTCCCATTAACCTAGAAGGATAAGATTTCATGTAGCTATTGCTACTATATATGTCTACGGAAAAATGCTATTTTTTACGTACAATTGGTCATGGGTTCGATGCCAGGGGGTGAAATATTTTCAAATTTTAAAAAATCATAGCTCCCTTAATATGACACTTAGATCATTCACACTTTTTAAACAAATAGATACGTATAAAATGTACTTTCAAAAAAATCAACAGTTGCCTATGTGTCTCGGGTTCGATTCCAGAGTGTCCCGTAATCTCGATTTTCCCCATTAAGAATGCATGGGCCCGTTTTTCAAATAATTTTAAAAATACTTCCCATTAAGTAAGAAAAATAAAATTTCATGTCGCTATTGCTATAATATATGTCTACGGAAAAATGCTATTGTTTACGTACAATTGGGCATGGGTTCGATGCCAGGGGGTGAAATATTTTCAAATTTTAAAAAATCATAGCTCCCTTAATATCGTACATAGATTATTCAAACTTTCAAAACCGAAAGATACGTATATATTATACTTTGAAAACAATCAACACTTGCCTAGGTATCACGGGTTCGATTCCTGAGCGTCCCGTAATCTCGATTTTTGTCATAAGGAATGCATTTGCCATATTTGCGAAAGCTTTTTATGACACTCCCCAACCGCGCAGAGTTTCAAAATTTCACACAGCCATTGAAGGGACCATTCTTACATTAAAGCAACCGTAATTATGTCCTTAAAGATCGTTGGTTCGATGCTAGGGGGCGTTAACTATATCTCCATTTGAAATACATAGGGAATTTAGGATACATTTTGAGGTACTTCCTGAATGAATTTCCTTTTGATATTCGGAATATTTATAAAGTCAATCATACTCAAGCCAATAATGACAATAAAATTCGTTGGATGGCCTTGGTTCGACGCCAGGGCGGTAATAATGCTGCAGTAAGATATGCATGGGAAATCGAAATCAATGCAATTCTCGCTGCGAAAATGTCAATTACGTTATGTTTATAATGGCCTTTCAGAATATATTTCGAAATACCTTCATTTTATTAAAAAATATACTATTACATTGCTTGCTGTAAGCAAGCGCACCTTTACTCGTATATATAACATATATATAGGATATTAATGTCAGGCCCAAACCGCTTCGGCCACGGAGCCGCCGATTTTTTTACGTGATGGCCCACTAAATCTTACTTAGGAAAAATTCCAAAACCGACCCTACCTATCATGGGTTCGATTCTAGGAGGTCCCATAAATCGAGTTTCCCCATTAAGAATGCATTGGGCAGTTTTTCAAATGATTTTAAAAATACTTCCCATTAAAATAGAAGCATAAGATTTCTTACAGTTATTTATATTATATATATCTACGAAAAAATGCCATTGTTTACGTTTGATTGGTCATGGGTTCGATGCCAGGAGGTGAAAAAGTTTCAAATTTTGAAAAATCGTAGCTCCCTTAATATAATACATAGATCATTCAAACTTTTTACACTTATAGGTTAGTATATTATATAGCTCGAAAAAAATCAACAATTGCCTATGTGTCACGGGTTCGATTCCAGAGCGTCCCGTAATCTCGATCTTCCCCGTTAAGAATGCATGGGGCCGTTTTTCAAATGATTTTAAAATACTCTCCATTAACCTAGAATGATAAGATTTCATGTAGCTATTGCAACTATATATGTCTACGGAAAATTGCTATTTTTTACGTCCAAACGGTCATGGGTTCGATGCCAGGAGGTGAATTACTTTCGGATTTTGAAAAATCGTAGCTCTATAAAAATGAAATGTAGATCATTCAAATTTTTTACACTAATAGGAAAGTATATTTTATACCTCTGAAAAAATCAACAGTTGCCTATGAGTCACGGGTTCGATTCCAGAGCGTCCCGTAATCTCGATTTTCCCCGTTAAGATTGCATGGGGCCGTTTTTCAAATAATTTTAAAAATACTTCCCATTAAGTTAAAAGAAAAAAATTTCATGTAGGTATTGCTTATATATATTAATACGGAAAAATGTAGTTATTACGTACAATCGGTCCTGGGTTCGATGCCAGGAGGTGAAATATTTTCAGATTTCGAAAAATCGTAGCTCTCTTAATATGATATTTATATCATTCAAACTTTCTACACGTATAGATACGTATATAGTGTACATCGAAAAAAATCAACAGTTGCCTATGTGTCATGGGTTCGATTCCAGAGCGTCCCGTATTCTCGATATTTCCCATTTGGAAAGTATTGACCATATTTCCGAAAGCTTTTTATGACACTTCCCAACCGCGCAGAGGTTCAAAATTTCACACAGCCATTAAGGGGACAGTTTTCATATAAAAGCTATCCTAAGATTAAAATCAAAAGCGAAGAAACGCATCCCTAAGACTGTCGTAAATGGTCGTTGGTTCGATACTAGGGGGCGTTAACTATATCTCCATTTGAAATGCATAGGGAATTTAGGACACATTTTGAGGTATTTCCTGAATGAATTTCCTTTTGAAATTCGGAATATTTATAAAGTCAATCATACTCAAGCCAATAATGACAGTATAATTCGTTGGATGGCCTTGGTTCGACGCCAGGGCGGTAATAATGCTGCGGGAAAAAATGTATGGGAAATCGAAATCAATGCAATGCTCGCTGCGAAAATGTCATTTACGTTATGTTTAGAATGGCATTTCAGAATATAAGATATATTATAATAAAAGATATATTATTACATTGCTTGCTGTAAGCAAGCGCACCTTTACTCGTATATAAATAAATAAATAAATAAATATATATATAGATTTATAATGAAAGCCTGATGAGGATGAGTTATTTATCAAAATAATAAGAGTTTTATAGAATTCCTTAGCTTTTAGATCTTAAAGGAAGATAATTTTTAAGAAACAAAAGCCATAAAGTTCTTTAGTAGTTAAATTGTTCAAAACATAGGGAAGGTAACTCTTCACCTCTGATTTCTTATTTTATTTTCCATTTTTTTTTCCATCGGGGAAAAGTGTCACAATTCATAATTGTGACACTTTTCCTTCTTCTTACCTGTTATATTCCTACTACACAATGATTTCACTTACTTTGCCCAAGCTTTCTCTAGAAGAGAGCTCCAAAACTCATTCTTTGTAGAATGGAGATATAAAAAATTACCATCCCATGTTGGTAGTCTATCGTCAATCACAACATCTACCCACTGACCATAATACCAGAATCTGAAATAATAAATTAGATAAATTCTACTAATGCAATATTCTTATTCATTTATGCAGCTCATTATCAACCACTTATGATGTAAATGATTAATGCTATACAAATTGCATTAATATTTCCAGTTGGAAAAATAAAGAATTATAACATTTTTAATGAAAAGATAGATGTTAAATATACTTTATTCTCCAACAATTTGATTGCTCTCTATAGTCCGTTCCACATAAGCTGTCAGTACGGGTAGCTTATGGGGAAATAAATGCACTTAAATTCCCATAAGGGAGCAACTAGCCTCTCTCTACACGTCAGTTAATTATTTCTGATGTACTTGTACGGGTAAAATAATATTTTCATCATAGTTTGGTGGATTTTTTTCCAATTTTTTGGTGAAATTTGGATAAGGAAGGATGGATCTACATACTGACGAAGTTGGAAAAAATCCACCAAACTAAGTTGAAAATTTTAATTTCATTCGTTGCGAAGGCAAATTTTGTGGATATCGCGCATATTCCGGAAAAATGAACCGGCGAACGAGGCTATTCGATTTCCCCATAAGACAATACTGCCTAAAAAAGTGGAACAGACTATAGGAATGGACTAAAATATGTCATTAAAATTATTATTGGAGAAATGTTTTATTGGATTTATTTTATTATTTTTCTTATTGCACTCAAGGAAGAAAATAACTGTTTTGTATGTATCTAGTTGGTCGATGACTGCTTTAGGATTGATTAAGGCTGCTGTAGCGCTCGCCGAAAACGGCCGTTTCATTTCCCAAATTACGATATTAATATTCATTGTAGAGATTTCCGGTTTTAGCATTTGCAAGAGAAATGATCGAAATCGTACAAAAGGTTTTTAGAATTTTTTATTAAAATCCTTTTATGGACGTTGAATGCTATGGAATTCGGAAAAATTAGCTTCTTTTTTTTCATCATAATTCACTCGCTTGTTATGAAAAAGTATGAAAAAATAAAAAGACAAGACTAGACATCAAATCTTGCTCTTACGGTATTTCCAAGGACGAAAGAGCTTCGTCCTTGGAAAGTGAATGTGACAATCGAGCATTGCGCAGAAATGCAGACTTTTGTGTTCTTATATTTTTGCAGTGAAGTGGTGAAGGAGACCAAACTAAGTGTTTAGATAAGTCCATTCGCTATGTAATCCATACGACTATGAACGTACGAATTTAGTTACAATGTTATGGGAAGCTGGACTGTAGTTCGTCGCTTCTTCCTTGGAACGTGAATGTGACAATCGAGCATTGCGCAAAAAATACAGACTTTACCCGACTAGTGCCTTATAACAGTAAAATATTGTAAATAAAAATATATTTTTTTATTATTAATAATATTAATTATTTTGCATTATTTCAAACAAATAATTGGGTGCATCATCAATGTCAATACTTTCACATATTCCACCAGTAAGTTATTTTTTATTATTAATAATATTATTAAACAATACTAATAATTTTTAATAAAATATAAATTATTATTATCGATAAATTAATTTTACATTAAATATGTAAAATTATTTTTAAAATTCCGAATACGGATATTTGTTCAGAATTATTAGTTACTAAAATGTTCTAATCGGAGATCATCACGAAAAGCAAATCGAACCCGGGATGCATCGATCTAAGTCGTACGTACATCAATGAGAATCTCAATACAATTTCTATTCCCGAATGAGACTGTTCTGGTATACTAATCGTCTTTTGTGAGCAAATGAATTTCGAAGATAGCACGATCCTTATCAATGTATCAATTTCAGTCTTGCTTGGGACTGTGAAGTGAAGAGGTTACCCGCCCCAGTAATACCAGTACTACTTCATATAATAATAATTATTAAATAATATTAATTATTATTACTAAATAATAATTATTAAATAAAACTAATAATTTTTACTAGCAATGGGACCTTTAGGACTGGAATTCTAGGGGCCAACGCTCCATAGCAGATAAATGTAAACGTTTTAATTGTGTTTCATAATAGAAAGGGTCGTTGGAGATACCAAGACACAAGGAAAATCATCTCCAATTATAATCCAAACCCTACCTGTAATTAAATTAAACATCATCCACACAATACTAATTCTTGAATAGCAGGAAATTCTTGGTTACTTCGAAATTATACTATAAGTATTTTTTTACATTGATACTTTTGAAAAGTTTAAATTTTTTTCATGAAATCTTTCACATATTTTTGGGTGATAATTATATATATATATATAATTCATTGTACTTCAGTCGCTTGTATTTCAATTATCACCGATTGCATTTTGTGTCTATCTCCCGCATTAACTTCTTTATATATAAATGTTGTTTGTCGTCTTTAATTAGATTACGCGCGCCTGTTAGGCGCAGTCACAGCTAGTTTTAATATAATATTTTGTTGTGAGTCAATTATTCAAAACTTTAACAATTAACCATAAAAATTGACTATAACTAAGAATGGAACTTCAATTTCTCCATTAAACTATATGAGAGTTAATTTTAAAATTCTCTTTGATGTTAAAGGTTTTGAAATTGCATTACTATTTTATGATAAAATTCAAATTTCTAATACTATAATGAATAAAAGATAAGACACAAACCTAAAATGGAAAATTCCAGCATAATTTTCCTCAAAACTTTGATCATCAGGAACTACCCATTGAAAGAGATTTCTGTTTAAAGTAAGATTGGCTACTGCAGCCACCAACAAAGAGTTACCTAAAATTAGTTGCAGTCAATAGTCAGAAAGCAAGTAGTTTAGTAAAAACGTAATTCTGTCAACAAAGCTATCATGGCAAATGATGTTTCTTCTCCAACCATTATTCTTAATTTCTGGCTTTAATAATTTAAATTATTCTGAACTCAATGCAATTAAATTCAAAACTTTATCCCATAAAAGCAATTGTACAAACTTTGATTCTTATGACATAGATTAGTTAAGTACTCAATGTATTAAATATGCTTTGCGTTTTTGTAAAAAATATAGGTGAATATGAATTATGAATCTTCTAATTAGAGTCTTCTTCATTAATTCATATTTTAACACTGATTTAAAGATTATTATCTACCTTTTTTGCATTTATTCTCTAAAATAATAGCCTTTGTTATTCATACTAACCTGCATTTCCTAGGACCAAATCAAAACTGGAATAACCGTCTACTAAAAAACAAGGGTTTTTAAGAATTTCCTAGATCAAAGAATAAAAACACGAAATTATCAAATCTATTCAACTTATTGATAACCATCTTAAGTATTCTGTCTTGATTAAAAGAAGAATGTAAGTTGTATATCGTAATTTGAGCTAATGAAGTTAATTTATTTTATATAGTTGTAATTTTTTTTATGAATTATATATTTGATCAGATATTAATGGACCCTAATAATTATGGATGGATGAGTCTTAAAAATTATTGACAATTATGTTCATAGCAGATAAATACTCTTTTCTTTATATTTCTCCTGGCATTTACTGCCAAATGATTCAATTCATTATTTTTGTTAATCATATAATAACTGGAAATAAATGTGGTTTGGTAGATTTTTTATCATGATGTCTCACCGATGGTCTTTTCCACTCATACTCGAATTTAGGATCCTCATACATATAAATCGAAGAGTTCTTTGCAGGAAACTGATCATCTTCGAAGAGACACTTTCTCTCAAGGCACTTTTGCTGTAACTGCTTAAAATCTTGTATCGAATCCTTGGATCCCAATCCTGAGCCTTCTTCTCCATACTACCGCAACATAGAAAGTATATTATACATGTATTATGAACTCAACAGTAAGTATTATCTATATGAATATTATCTTTGGTAGATCGAACTCTTTTATGTTGTAGATGTATATTATGTTCTCTAAATATTAAGGGAGGTTTTTTGATTAAATTTCAGGAAAGATATTTTATTCAATAAATATTTGGAGATAAGGGGAGAAATTCCTACATTATTGTTGCATCTTTCTATCATTTCCGTCTATTTGGGGAGCAGTCGGATCAAGTGCAGGGGAAGTGCAGTCATCCACACTATTCATGAGTTATGTTGTGCATGTAGAGCTCCAAGTGTATAAATAATGGAGCAAATTTTTTTCATCACCGTACTTTATGAGACGCCTATATCAAAGAATTTTGCAAGGAGAGGAGAATGAATCATGTGCTTTTTCTAATAAATTTAGTTCAATCATTCGTTATGTTCGCCAATAATATTTCAATTTTGTAAACGTAGAAGAATGTGACGTTCCTCACAGGATTTCCTCCCTCCAGAGAAAAATAGTTAAATGAGACTTAAATACTTTAAAAACATTATGACATAGAAAGCTTTATATAATGTTTCAAATCAAAATTTTGCTATCCTTTAATTAATTACTTTTTTGTACATCACTTTACACCAGTAACACCAGGATTTGAGCTTCTTCTACAGATCACAATTTCGAAAGAAGCCAGTTAATACCATTCCTATTGTATTGGAAACGTGTAGATAATGGGGGATATAAAACATAAAGCATCCCTTCAAATTTCGGGTTTCTATTTTTTGCTCCACTTCCGGAGTTTTTTAATGAAGTTCTACTCGAAAGAACGTAAAGATAACCACTTTATATGTATATAATTTTTAAGAATACCAATTTTGTGATCATTAGCAAGCATTTTGTTATAATAGCATCATCTTTATAAGTTTTATGACTATCATTATTTTTTATTTACGACATTATTTATTCATTTCGCCTGCACAGAAAAATAGTGGCATAAATGTACACAGATCTCTTAATCAAAAAAATCGAGGTCGAGATATTCCTTAATAATTTAAATTTCCTCATAATGAAATCAATTTATCTTGTATTTTTGAGTCGGTTTGTAAGCTCATGGTAGAAGAAGTCTGTGGCAAGGCACCTACCTTATAGCAGATTTTGTCCCTCATCGAAGCTGTTCATCCGACCGCTCAAATTCTAACTGCGAAATGACGGGCATTTTCTGCGATTTATATCCTTGCGAAGCGTGAAAGTCGCTTATCTAATTTACCGAAAAGTCTACTTGAATCGAGCTAAATTTATCTTAAGATGATATTGGATCAAATATGTGCACGTATGATATTGATTCAAGGTCGTTGTGAAAAGGGAAACTGTGCGTTTCAATAAAATCGAGGTGTGCCTGTTGCATATTAGGGGGTGATTATTGGAATGGTTGTTTTAATAGTAATGACTTGGTAAAAGGATTTAAAATCCAAGGTCTTCCTGCTATGGAATGGCTTGAATGTCCCCCTCACGATATTCGGTATACCTAAATCTTCGTGGTATAAATTTATGGAATCTTTTCGCGTTCCTTCTCCAATTCCGTTGCAGAGTTCCTAGAACTCAGTTTTGCATCTCGCACGTGTTATTTTGTTTCAATCAGAATCCGACATAATCCCAACATTATTCTACCGCAAGTGATCGTTCTTTGCATTATCTATCATGTATTTCTTTTTTGTCAATATAAAATATATTTCATAATGTTTGTATAACGCCATAACCGAATCGCTTCTCGTCGGAAAACGGTGTCATCTAAATTTGAGTTTTGATTCGCTTTTTAACGGACAGCGTGAGGGTTACACTAGGGTGGGCGGAAAAGCTTCCGTCATTTCTCGACCTTATCTGAAAATTACGGTAAAAATTTTGGAGATTTCTGATGTATACGTGGTCGGTAGCTTTCCAGAGCATCCTCGTAGATAGTCTGCTATCTGGCGAATGTGTTTAAATGAACCTTTGCCAGTACTTAGAGATAACTAAGCATAAAGGGATATGCTGTTATGAAAGCGTTGCTTCATATTCATTTTTGTATCTCCTTACATCATTCCAAGAAAACTGCTATACCTAAGAGGATTGGGGTTATGCTATTCATTTAATTTAATGTGTTACCTATATGTGGTCGCTTGCCTGTTATACCGTAGTTATAGTCTGCTTTCAGATGGCTTCGATCCCTTCAGGGACTTCATGGTCCACTAAGCAAGGGTTCTGGTAGGCTTTGAGAGCCGACTTCGATTACGCTCCTAAGTTTCAAGTACTTTGGTGAATGATCTGTTTATACAAAACATCTCATTTGAATGACAATCGCAATAATAAATAGCTCAGTCACCAACAGCACGGGACTCTTATAATAAATACGAGTAAAGGTGTGCAACAACAAGATATGCTATAATTTATTTTTGATGAAAAATGGATTTTTTGGAAGGTCAATGCTTTTCCAAAGTGCATAATGTACGTATCTATACGTGTAGAAAGTTTGAATTATCTCTGTTTCATATTAAGATAGATACGATTTTTCAAAATATGAAAATCTGTAACCTCCTGGAATCGAACCCTTGACCATTAACATCTAGAATATAGCAATTTTCCGTAGAAATATATAACAGCAATAGCTACATGAAATTTTATTCTTCTGGCTGGATGGAAAGTATTTTTTTATCTTTAAAAACGACCCCATGCATTCCTTCCTTTGGGGAAAGTCGATTTTTGGGGCATCCTAGAACCGAACCCAAGATAGGTAACGTAGGTTTCTGATTTTTCCTAGGTAAGATTCAGATGGCCATTTCGCAGAAAAATCGGCGTGCCCGTGACCTAGCGGTTTGGGCCTGACATTCGTATCCTCATGCACATATCCCCCTGAAAAACTATGTATAATAGACAAGGAACAGTTTCATCTTCATTTTTCATAGCACCACGAAGCATATCTCACAAGTTAAATAAAAAGATCCCTTGAGTAGATGCAGATAAGATTTATTCATCCACAAGAGGAACCCAGGCATTTCAAAAGCAACAATTTGATAACAGAGTTGATACAACGTTAATTTAGGTGTTTAATCAGATCTAGAATTTGCTCCTGCTGTGTTATGAGTGCAATTATCCGTATCTTATCTAAATTTATCAGCTCGCCCTATTCTTATTCCGGGAAATTAATTTGATCAAAGGAGTCAGCCTCAAGAGTCTGTTTGGCCCATTATCTGCAGGTGATAAGGCCAGAGTGATTTGTGAATACTCCTGCTCGGGGGATAATCTTTAGAAAACCCTCATTTCATCTAAAGGTAAGAATCAAAATCTTACTGTGGATGTACAAAACCTTATCTTATCGATATGTGAAAATCTCCGAGCGCCACAGCAGCCTTAGGGCTGCTGTAGCGCTCGGAGATTTCGGAGATTTTCGAATTTAACGGTCGCGTCTCAGAGCACGAAAGGCGGTAACTTATAGTACTAACAGAACACAGGGTGGATCATTTGCTGACATTTTTGGAGCGGTAAAATAAATTATTTATTATCGATAAATTAATTTTACATTAAATATGTAAAATTATTTTTGAATTTCGAATACGGATATTTGTTCAGAATTATTAGTTACAAAAATGCTCTGATCGGAGAACATCACGAGAAGCAAATCGAACCCGGGACTGCATCGATCGAAGTCGTACGGACATCAATGAGAATCTCAATACTATTTCTATACCCGAATGAGACTGTTCTGGTATACTAATTCGTCTTTTGCGAGTAAATGAACTTCGAAGATAGCACGATCCTTATCAATGTATCAATTTCAGTCTTGTTACTGACTTTTCTGAAGCGGTTGGTACTAACTGGCGATTGAGACGAGGCTCGAGGGGTGGGAAACCTCTTCACTTTAGTTACAAGCAAGACTGAAATTGATACATTGATAAGGATCGTGCTATCTTCGAAATTCATTTACTCGCAAAAGACGAATTAGTATACCAGAACAGTCTCATTCAGTTTTAGAAATTGTGGAGAGATTCTTATTGATGCCCGTACGACTGCGATCGATGCAGTCCCGGGTTCGATTTGCTTTTCGTGATGATCTCCTATCAGAAGATTTTAGCAACTAATAATTCTGAACAAATATCCGTATTCGGAATTTTAAAAATAATTTTACATATTTAATGTAAATTAATTTATCGATAATAATAATTTATATTTTATTTAAAATATTTAGTATTGTTTAATAATTATTATTAAGTAATAATTATTAATATTATTTAATAATTATTAATATATGAAGTAGTACTGGTATTATTTAATAATAATTATTCTGCATTTCAATTATTCTAAGCAAAGAGTATGATTACTCTTCCAAATATATTTTTATTTATAATATTTTACTGTTATAAGGCACTAGTCGGGAAAAGTCTGTATTTTTTGCGCAATGCTCGATTGTCACATTCACGTTCCAAGGAAGAAGCGACGAACTACAGTCCAGCTTACCATAACATTGTAACTAAATTCGTACGTTCATAGTCGTATGGATTACATAGCGAATGGACTTATCTAAACACTTAGTTCGGTCTCCTTCACCACTTCACTTCAAAAATATAAGAACACGGCTGCAACCTTGATTTCATTCTCGGAGAATTTCCCCTCCGAGTCCTTTCCCCTACTTTCAGGCTATGTAGAGGTCGCGCGATAAGCTACTTCGAAAGAGATGTTCTAATTCTCGAATTACAGCTGATTTTGATGTGTAACCCCCCATACATTTTTACACATACCGTTAGAGCAAGATTTCATGTCTAGTCTTATTTTTTTATTTTTTCAAATTTTTTCATAGTAAGCGAGTGAATAATGATGAAAAAGATGCTAATTTTTCCAAATTCCAAAGCATTCAACGTCCATAAAAGGATTTTAATTTAAATTATAAAAACTAAAAGTACGGTTTCGATCATTTCTCTTGCGAATGCTGAAAACTGGAAATCGCTACAATGAATATTAATCTCGTACTTTGGGAAATAAAACTGGCTAAAACGGCCGTTTTCGGCGAGCGCTACAGCAGCCTTAAGACAAAACCTTTCGATCACGTACAGATCAACTTACGCATCAAACTCGATCAAATTACTTTTCAAGAGATACGTGAGAACGGTTATGGGGAAATGAATCCCTATTTAATTGCTATGTGATATAAATAATGCACTAACAATAAGATAGCCTCTCTCTGAGACACTTATCGGTCTTGCAGAGTCTTATGAAAAGAAAGCTTTGTAGTTTACTTGCGTCGATTCCAACTTTAATTCTGGTGATACATGGATAAGAATGATTATTTTACACAGTGATGAAGATTTTGCGTCTTAATAGCTAAAGAAATAAAGATTATAGTGAAATTAAATCAATGGCTGCGTATCGACTGTTAACATTGCTGAAACTAACATTGTCCTCATGTTTGCGAAATAAAATGAAATTAAAATATTTTTCGGTAACCATTTCTTTGCAAAATTCCGAGAGAATATTTGACTTAGCGCTCCTACTGTTAATTATTTTTACTTTTGTACTCGGGAATCGCACACCCAAGAGCATGATTCAGATTGATCCAAAACTCGCCCTTGCATTTAAAAGTAAAAAATTAAAGTCTATTCAAGATATCGACTCAATAAAATCTGGTTATGAAGATAAAAACGTATTAGATAATCTCAATTTCAGTCACGACAAGATCTTCGTTATGAGGAAAACAAAAATTTAGGTGACATATAAATTGGACTGCACGATAAAATTTGGAGGTTCCTTACGACTTAAATTATTACTTTTTTCGTTAATTGAAAGTGTATTTTCTTCAGGATTTTGTTTATACACTTGAAAAATCAGTTTTAGAGCAATTTAAATCAATCAAAATTATATTTACTATTATTATGGTAGCAATAGTTAATGAAACCTTTCTTTTGCATATATTAATGGGACACGAAAAAGAATTTGCTCCTGAAGTACCAAATTCTGATCATCATAGATCAACAATGCTACCCATATCTTAATGAAAATAATTTCATAATTAATCTAAAGTCAAGATTATTCCCTTTTTATCTAATGATTTCTTTGACTATAGCGCATAAACATTGATGTAAAATGAATCTTATAAAAAGCTCATAAGAAGACCAATATATAATTCAATTACTTAGCAAGAATGGCTAATTCACTCCAAGCATCTTTCTCAAAATTATTATGCATAATATTTAGGGTATCCATATACCACAATGCTGATAACATTGTTGTTGAGGCTGTCATCAACATTTCTATTTTTATGTATATTACCATGCCATAGTCCTCCAAATTCTTTTTTGCCCATAGCCCATAGGATATTCCTGGATAATAGAGATTCCCTAGAGAAACAGAGCTAAGAATTTAGAATTGATACTGTAATGATTGGAGAATGATATTATGTGAGAAGAAACAATAAAAGAAAAATAAAAAAAATGAAAAGCAATAAAAGCTTCCTTCAATCTGATCATAATGAAATTTTTCCTGGCATCTGGTGATACGTAATTAATAACTTAGCAGGTGAAAAATAAATACTGCAAAGCGTTTGGATTGAAAATGATTTCCAAAACGATTTTCCAATAAGAAATCTTAAGGTAGTATCTGCCTTATTCAAAGTTATGAACTCTATTATCCTTAAAATTATTCCTATGTAATATTTTTAGACTATATCCATTACACATTAGTGGATATATTTGGGTTTTAATTATAATACAAATATTATAAGTTATCTAGTACTTATTCTTTTTTCAATAATGAATGAAAGATAATATTTTATGACCAAATTCATCTTCCATGTTGGATGGAAAAGAAGTAGCAAGCCGGTAGTACCAGTTTCATAGGTTGCAAGTATGAACATTTTCTGTGTATAGGGTAAAAATGATGGACCTGAAATACAAAATTTTGTTTCCAAAGGATACAAACATAAATACCATTAATATATATTGTAAGTAGTATTTAATTATAAAGAAGGGTGTATTTTACCATTATATTGTGAACTTATCTGAACTCATTATTTTTTTATTTCCTTACATTTTGTAACTAATTTTATCTTTTTCTTTCCTACTGATAATTCCCCAGATTAAAAAAGATCATAATGATAACTGAGTGAAATATATAAGTATTTATAATATATATATATATACATAAAAACAATTTTCTTTGTTCCCCTAGCTTTAATGGTTAGGAGTTATGTCCTTCATGCCAAATCTTAATATTAAAAATTATTCATCATTTATTAATTATACTAAGAAAGAGAATATAATTATGAATATTGTTAGAATTGGTAAAATAAAGCCAATATTAAAATAAGTATATATAAATTAAATGCCATAATTTGATTAAAAAATTATTTATTATAAATTCAATATTTCATTATTCCCAGGCATACAACACTTTAATGAAGATGATTAGCAGCTCAAATTCTGTTTAAAGTGTACTGTTGTTTTGGACAGTTTTGAAATACATTAGTAACATTCTGAACATATTAACAGTATTTGACAAAAATTTCAGCCCTCAGAAATGAGAAGGTGGATCATAGTTACTAATTGACACACATTTTTGACAATTCATTTAACCTTCAAATAAAACTCTCTGATTTGTCAGTTGCATCTCCTAACAAAGTATAGAATCAACATTGTTTATTTGTTTAAAGCAACTCATGGCAATAACAGGAACAAACTCAACAATTTTTAGTGTAATTATCTTTTCATTATATTCTCATCAACATGTTCTTCTGTGTGGCTTATGATATAGAGATAGTAAACGTACTTTCCAAACATAACATTAAATTTCCTATCTATCAAAGAAATGGGATTTGAAGAAGGAAATAGACAATTATAGTGTGAAATAAATTTAAAGACAAACTTGAAAAAAAATTCTACCAAAATTTCTTCCTTATTAATACCTAACGGAAAAATCTATTAAAAATTTTCTAAAATGATAGTTCAAATACATAAACAATTATATTGAAATCTCCAAATTGGAGTTGTATCAAAAAAGTAGAATTCAGTTTCTCATAGGGATTTGGAACCTAAAAGAATTCTTTTTCATCATATAACATTCTATTAGCCATGAAGAGCATTAGATCTATTTACTTTGAATAATAAACAGCCAACAGAAACTACCTACCCATATGACATCATAAGACCTTTCTTGCCCAAACAATTTATGAACCCAATCAAATTTGAGAAGTAGTTTCTCTGAACAAATGTTTTAAATTTAAACTTGATATAATCTTATGTGATATTGGAATTGAAGTGCTCCAAAAGTTTAAAGTATTACTGTGCGTTAAGATACATAGAACACATCATGGAAGCTGATTGATGACCATTAAAATAATAAGAGTTGGGGCTGCCAAATTTTCATAGGAAAACAAATGAAAAGCCACTTTAAATAGAGATTAAAAAAACTTATTCATAGATGATATTAAAAATGTTTTGATTTTACAGAATATTTCCTATCATTTTAATTGAAATAATTTTTCATTCAGTTCCACATAATTGCAGGGGAAATAATAAATATAAGAAAAGCGTTAAAAAATTCCTATCCTTCACTTTTTATTCAATAAAATTGATAATCTTTATTTTCACTTTTGATATGAACTAAGATTTCATTTATTTGATCTTTAATATTTTTATGATAGTTTATGGAAAATTGATGAATGCTTATATCTGTAGCTGTGTAATTAAGACATGTTTAACTAATAATAAAAGATCAAATTGAGCCACACCAGAAACAAGTTTTAAAATTTGTATTCTAGTTCATCTGTAACTACCATTGATGCATTTTAATAAAAATTCTTTCAAGATGTATTTGAGCAAGGTTTTCCTTTTACAAAATGCACCAAAGGCTTCCTTGGGTAACATTCCACTATAATGTGCTTTGTTAGTCTTTGCATTCTAATATCAGAAGCTTTACATTTAATTTGAACATTTTTACAGAATCTGGCAACATCACCATCAGAATATTTAGAAATACCAAAATATATTTCTAAATATCCTCACAAATAATGTATTTGCTTAATGTTTTCCTATATTCACACCAAGGGTTGGACTCAATACTATCAACCACCCATGCAAACTATATTAACTGATCATGACATTCTTTCATTCTTGTCAAATAAGAGCACTGAAAATGATAATTAAATATAATTACTAATAAATTAAATATAATTTTGATAGTAATCTATAATGAAACTTGGTACAGTAAATTAAAGTAGATTAAAATTTGAAATCGAGATAAGTAAATAACTTATTTAAAAAATAATAATCTATATCCAGTTCCATTATAGAAATATATCACATTTTTACATTATTAACTGAAAATGAATGCAATTTATAAAAAATGACAGCTTTTTCATTACATTAATACTAATTAATATGAAAAAATTTTTCTTTATGATGTTACGTAGTTTTTTATTTTTACAAATAATGGACGACAGGCATATTAATGTTTTTAAATTATATAATATTACCCAGCAGATTCTAATAATGAATATATAGGTGTATTTTTAGTGAAAACTCCAAAGAAATCAATAAAATAAAAGTGCTACCATGTGAAATATTCTGGTCTTATTATTTTTATTAAAAACTCTTAAATTAGTTGAGTTATTAGAATTTTTCATGGGTGGTCTTACAAAAAGTAATAGATACTCAATCACAATCCTTTTAGTTGTTTTCTTCATGCAGAAAATTTTTAGGAAAGATATTACAGAATAAGACAGCAAAAGATACACTATTTATGTACCTCAGAATACATCAAATTTAAAGAATGGAACATCTTTGTTTGATATGTTAGAGAGGAGAATGCTTAATAATTCAACTTAAACAAAGCTCAGGAAAACAATCAGCTTCCACTGCAATACTTAGCATACAGACCAGATTCTTACCTGAGGATTTGCTTTCCTTTGTCTTCTTCCTATCACCAGGATCTATTCTACTGACCCTCACAGAAAATTACTCTCTGTTCATATTTCCACCCAACACTAAACATTTGTGCTACCTGGGGTGGAGTCTTCCTTTTTTAACAATAAACCCTTTTTGACAGGTTTATTCTGTTTTTTACTTTTTGAGCTCCTGATATTGCTAACAGGTTCTTCTTAAAAGGGTTTCCCTTTTGCCATTTTGAGCATTCATAACAATTCCCTCAATTTATACTTCAAATTTTCTTGATCTAACAAAAAGAGAGCTCTGAATTCTTGCCTTTTTCCAGTTCAGTTAAATGTAAAGCAAAAATTCTGGCTCTAGCTATTCCATTCACACCAACACAAGAAAGAAGATTGGTTCTCTTTCAGTATGTGAAGAGTCTTCCTTTTTTCTCTTCTAATTTCTAAAATCTAACCATATTGACACTCAATTTTCTTTCTTGTTGAGTTAATTTAATTCACGCCCATGGAAAAAATGATTTTTCAAAGCTGTTTTTTTGTGTACACCATTTCCTTCCTGCACTTTTCTTCTCACTAGGGCAACATATTGAAAGACAAAAGTATTTAATGGAACAAGAAACACAACAAATCACAGATACTCAACTATGTCACACTTTATAGAAATGTTTGGGCATGATGCAATTGAATAGGAAGTCCCACCACTCCCTGAACCACCCCCTCCACCTCTCCTACTCTTATGACGCTCACTTAAGAGCTTTTGGAATATGGGAAGAATGGCTAAGTCGAGATCTGCATCACTAGAACCATTATTGTTCATCCCTCTATTGTTATTGTGATTCTGATGGTGATGTCCTGCTGTCACCCCTGGCCCATGTGGACAGCACTTTGAGCCCTGATGACGATGGCATAAGCGAGCTACATCTGGAGTGCTTTGCACATGGCCCAAAGGAATAGTACTACTTTGACCACGAAGGGATCCAGCTGCTCTCTCTCTGCTACGCTCAGAAACAGAACGTTGAATCATTGACACATCTTCCTCTGTGAAAAAGAAAATATTATAAGCTGTGCTGTAAAAAACAGCAGATGCTTTTGAACATTATAAATACTTGGTACAAAATTCTACAGTATTTCCTATCAGAAATACTTGAGGATATTTAAAGAAACCCATTTTAAGAAGAAACTATTGCCACTCTAGAAAAATGCATGTAATTTGAATGGTTTTAGAAGTAGAGTTGTAGAATGAAATGATGATTTCCAACATTTTCTCATCATTTGATTGGTTGGCAAAGGGTAGGATTAAATATCATATCCAATATAAATACCCTAGGCCTAATTTTTACTGTATATTTTGTAATTGATGTGTTAAGAAATAAAATAAAGAGATCGATTTATGTTTGTCATGAAAATGTGTATAATTTATACATGAAAAATAAATATTAATTTTAACTTATGATTTAGATTTTCTAAGGAAACCAACATAATGTAACCTAATTTTAAAAATCTTAACTTACCTTCATACCTATGAAAATTAAATTTTCATTAATTATTTGTTAATTTATTCATTTTCGTGCTTCTGTATGATCAACAATGGAGTTTTCAATAAATTATTCTTCATGCTTTAATAAATTATAACAGCACTTCAACATTTAAAAATTATTTTATATTGAAATCATTTGTATTGAGATATTTTACAAATTCAAGATATAGTCAGCATGCTTCTATATATACTTTAAAATGTATGTGTATTTTATTCAAGCATCCAGTATCCTTTAAAGTTTTTTTACCATTGGTAAATTCTAATTATCCATTATTAGAAAAAAATATATTAATGCAGCAGCCATGGCTTTTATGTAAATTATTAATATACAAATAACCTTACATCTACATAAGTACCCTGCAAGCAAGATTTCTGAGAACGATTCGTCCTAGCATCTATTTCGCGTATTTATTGGATCGGCCTAGATAGCAGGGAGGTCGCATAATTTCAATTACGTCTTACGAATACGTACTTTCTCTAAACTTATCTAATAAACGCAATCTGGCTGCAAATCTTCTATCTGCTAACGTTTCCCAACCTGCGTCTGATAATAGTTTGGTTACGCTTGCCTTTTTATCGTAGCAATTCTTTATAAATCGTATTGCTTTACGTTGAACCTTTTCGAGTTAGCGGGTACTAATTTCGTCCGCGGGATCCCAAATACTAGATGCGTATCCTAGTTGTGTTCTAACTAACGCGAGGTAACATCATTCTCTCACTCTTTCGTCGCTTCTACCAACAATACGTCTAATGAAGACGAGTTTTCTTTTTGCTTAACCGCATATATTTCGTTTGTGCGTGCTCCAAATTAAGTTATTAGTGAGAGTAATTCCGAAACATTTAACCGAGTCTACTTCATTAATATCTGATTTGTTAATTTGGTACGCTACATCCATACACAACTGTTTTCTTTCGAAGAAATTTACTACGGAGCATTTACTAACGTTAAGGTCAAGTGGCCATTTTTCGCACCAACGTTGAATACGAATTACATCTCTTGACAAAGAAACACGATCCTCTTCGGTGGTTATTTCTCTATAAATCACCGTGTCATCCGCAAATATTTGCACTTGACTTTCGGTATCGAGGAAGTCGTTTATATATATTAAGAATAGAAGAGGCCCAATTACGCTGCCCTGTGGAACGCTCGAGGTAACTTTGACTATTAGTCGCGCCATCAAGTAAAACTTGTCGTTCCCTATCGCGGAGAAAATCCCTTATCCAGTCAATTATTTCTATACTTATTCCGATTAATTTAACTTGTAAATTAATTTGTTGAGCGGGACTATGTCGAACGCGTTCTTAAAATTGAGGAAGATAGCATCTACTTGCTTCAAATTCTCGGCTGATTTCAGGATATAGCGAACGAATAACGCTAGCTGAAGCCATATTGGTTCCTATCGAAATATTTAACTCTATCTAAGAATTTCATAAGTGAACTAATGATGTGCTTCATTATTTTTACCGTCAGTGAAGATAACGAGACTGGACTATAATAACTTGGGTCCTCTTTAAGTCCCTTTTGGTAAACGGGCGTATTGTTTGCTATTTTCAAATCTACTGGTACGTTGGCTTTGTTAATTGATTTGCAAAAGACGATGGAGGTAAGGGGCTACGCTTCCTGTGAGTTCTTTTAACACTCTAGCCAGGATACCTTCTGGACCCGGGGATTTACTCGAGTTTATTTTGCTCAAGAGTTTAACGATTCCATCTACGGTAAAACTGATATTCGTCATCTCCATTTTTGTTTTTATCTCCGGTAGGGTATTTACACTGTTACCAGATCTAAAAACGGTTTGGTAAAACTTATTCAAGACTTTCGCTTTCGTCTTCGGATCGCTGGATACATTTCCATCTGTGTATAGATTTTTCACGGGTTCTCCACCAGGAAAGGTAGCTTATAGCCGACGTTTCGACGGCAAACTCTGCCATCGTCATCAGGGTTCTGAGTGAATCTTTACTAATACTTTCTATTGCTGATTCAAAAGATCAGATTTCCTGGACATGCTTTTTTGATTTTTTTAATGATAACAATAATCATATTTGTTAATCATGGTAGTTTTAAATAAATAAACTATTTCAGAGACTAAATATAACTGTCTGAAAATATATAAATCAGAGAAACAAACGTTATTAACAAAATACCAATTAATGGCACTTAATTTGAGGCATAAATTTAATCAAACTATTGAAAACTCAATTCTAAATTATAATTTGTACATATGTAATGTTAGAGTATAATTTATATAGTAAATGTTGTTTGAATGACCCTTTGACAAAAATATTTGATTTTCTACCTACTTAAAAATGACCACAGATGTATGAAGAGAATATAATGCAGCTGAGAAAATTAAATCTTTTACTCACCTACATCCTGTATAGCTCTGGAAACATTCGGCGAAGAAGCACCCTTACTTCCGTATCCTCCACTATCTAAGCCATCATCTGAGACATGCCCGCTGTCTCTTTTGCTACCAACATACACTCCTTGCCTACCATCCAGAATTCTTCCACTTCCCCTCCTACCACTTAGTCCAGCATACATATCTACATGTCCTTTGTCTCTTATGTATGGATCATCCAGTATGGATGGGTTAGAAAAAGAAGGAGGCGGAGGAGGGTGTGAAAAACCTGTTTCTATAGGGTATGTTGGTATTCTATGAGTCTCAATTGCTGGAAAATGAGTCTGATGCCTTAAAGGTTGAGAAGATTCCACATGTTGCTGGTCATGCTCTCTCTCCTTTTCCTCTTCTAGAAGCACAGGATTTGCAAACTCAGCTGGCACAGGAGGTGTGAAGTCTGGTGGTAAGGGATCTATATTTGACTGGTCCACCACCTGAGGTGGCATTTGGCTTGGGATTATTGTGAATGGAACACTTGTACGACGTTGGTGTCTATTGGCAGATGCAGACTTAGTGCGGCCTTGCTGAAGGTGTGATTCACTCATTAGTGTTGGAGCTGCACTAGAACGTCGACCAGAAGAATGCTGGGAAAACCTAAGTTTTCAAGAAGAACAATAAATGATTCAATGAAAATTAAAATACTTTTTATTAATATCTTTCATGGGGATAAATTAGTTAAGCTATTGAACTCTTTGATGAATCATCTCAAATTAATTCATATATAGGCAGCTTTTACATAATAATTCCTCAGGAATTCTTTACTTACAAGAAACCAAATTCATCATCATCATGCACAATGAAACAATTAAAATACCCATATTTAATATGTACCTCATTCTATATGATGAAATATGGGATATTAATAAATATCCAGCAAATTACCTTACAATGAAAAAATTTCAATTAACAAATATTAAATTTACATTAATAACATATAGACAGGTAGAAAGAAATAATAGTCCACAGAAATGAGATAAGCCAAAGAAATTAAAGACAGAAATAAGAAATATTTGATGAAATCAATGACAATTTTGGTTTACACTGAAGCAGCAGGAGTTTGTACATGTATGAAACATTATTTTATAACTTGCAAAGTCAGTGAAAAACACATTCTCCTAAAGTTTAGATTCACATTAAAATTCAAAATTCAGCTTATATGTATGAAGGAACATACTCAAACATGCTGTAACAAATTTCAAAAGGAAGAATAATTCATTAGCATTAAATAACAGAGAATATAGTAAAATAGAATCACAATTTTTTTGCCATAGGTTATGATTTAAAATTATGTTTTTGTTCATAAGAATTGCTATAAATATTTGTAGACACTAATCATTGGAGAAAAATTGTTGATTTTGAAGTGAAACAATTTCAGAATGACTCAAATCCAAAACTCATTCTATGACTAAAATTTGACTGATAAATATTCCATTGTAAATATTTTTTATAAGGTGACGATTCTCTTCATTTGTATCCTTAAATTATAATTGTGAGACAGATAAAAGGTATGCTTTTTTTAAATAAATCTAAAATAATAATTATAGTTGTTTTACTCTTGTAACTCTTTATATTATATTATTTCCAGATAAAAGAATGTTCATTTAATTCATGATATCATTATTGATGTTTCATTACCGTGTTAAAATTAATGATGAGATAGCCTTCACTTATGGATAAAACATTTTCAACAAGTTTATGAGCAAGCAAATTTTAGTACTATATTTATGATTACTTATGATACTTGATGATAGTGAATATTCTGCTATTTAGTAAAACTAATATCTAAAAGTATTACTTTGTATAATAGATGATTTAATCTAAATAAATGATGGAAGTTCCATACTACTAAAGGCTATGAACAGCTTTTAGCAGACTTTAGTTGGCTAATAGTAATATAGAAAATGTTAATTTATGAATGACACTAAATTGACTATAGTTGCTTGTCATAATGAGCTTTCTAATTAAAATAATTATTATGTAGCAAGCTTAAGAAAACTTAATTATATCAAGTTTTTGTACATAGCTTCTCAAATAATTTAAATAAGGAATATAATTAAATTAATTTAACTTTTTCATACCTTACAACATATGTATGATACAATATTTTAAAAGGTAAAGTGGTTTGACGTTTCTTCAACTGAGTTTATTAGAGGACATTTTTCATGATTCCATGACAATCAATAATTGAGTATATTGTTGAATAAAGAATATTTATGTATATTCTATGCGGTGCAATATATGCTCTTGATATTTATAAGATAGTTCAGTCTTAGATTACTCTTTAGTTCATTTGTATAAAGTTTCTACTAAATTATTTAATAAATTATATTATATTTTTTGTATATTGTCTCTTGAGATCAGAAAAAAAATGAAATGCATTCTGTTATTTTTCAAGAAAGAAAGAAAGCTAAACTTAAGCTGGAGAAAATATTCAAAGATTAAAAAAGATTGTTAGAATGATAACAGTAGAGTGACTCCTTATATTTATTTTGGCTCTTTCAATCATGCTAATAATCTAATATATCAGAATCTTTACATAAGAATTACTGGAACAAGAAGTCATCAATGTTAAATGATATATTTAAGAATGGTGAAGATATTTCAATTAATCTTCAAAACTTTAGTCTATAAGTTTAAATGGAATCCTACCATTAAATAATTATTATTTATATAATAATAAACCTTAGCATTTTACTATCATAAATAGGTATTTACTTGGAAAAAGTAAACAAATTCAATCCACAATAAGACATGAATTTGGATTGTAAAACAGTCATTATACAAACATAAGCACCTTGCTTTTTCAGATAAGAAGGATAGCAGAAACAGAAATTGAGATTCTAAACAAAACAATCATTACAACTACAAAATCTGGCAAACACAAAAGATAAGGCATCTCTCTAAGATAGAAAACCAAGACATTAAATTCAAACATCCACAGCTTAGAAAAATTGGAAAGTAAAATATTGACATCAAATGCCACTTCCACAAAATATTACAACAGAGATTCTCAGTATTGTAGCGAGCATTTTAATTACCATAACCTCACCTAAATTGGGAGGGAGAGGGCCTGCTCGTCAATCCTGAAAATAATAATTTTCATCAAGAAATAATCTTTCACCATGAAAGGTAATTTTTATGAAGAGTAACCTATATTTATATATTGAAATAAATATCATTTAAGCCATCATTTGCATAGAAAAGATTCTTTTTTTTTGTCCACAATTTAATGTCTTGTTTTTCCTTAAAAAATTTCAGAACTACTCTATGCTTGAGATGAGAAAACTTGCCTATAAATATGAAAACATTACAATGGGTCAATGTTTGCTAAACTTCAAAACTCTGTAGAAACTAAAGAAAATTACAGATCAGTTCAAACAAAGGTTATAAAATAAATAGAATATAATTATAAAACAGTTTGAAATTTACCAAACCAAAAAGAAATAATTTGAAATACTTTTAGAGTATTCTTATCAATCAATCTAGACATGAAGAACAGTTTGTTGATATTTTCAACAAAACAGAAATATCTGGAGGTAAAATGCAGTCTTAGGTATATGCTTCTATTCCTAGATATACTGATAGGATAACGTTAAAGATTTTTACAAAGGTAATGAAAAGAATGAAAAAAATATATAAAATTAATGTCTAAATTTCATGTTTTCTTGAAAATTATTATACTAAAAGTCATCAATATTATGATTTGTGTATCATAATATTGTAATATACATCATAATAATGTAATATATATTATCAGTATTACTATGTCTTGGGATTTAACACAATATGTAAAATGATTAATAATTAATAACATTCCAAAGCTATATAAACCAATATTGGTACCGGCAATCAAAATCCATACTTAGGAATATGTTTTTACGAAACCACTGAAAAGTACATACATGCATCATGGCTGCATCATCAGGTGACACAAATACACAACTTGGGTTTCATATAAAAAACAGACAATAATTGAAAGTTGGTTGGAAATAAAGGAGTTCTCCCCTCAACCCAACCTACTCCTCCCTGATTTTTCAATTGCTGCCTGTTTCTAATGTATAACCTGAGTTGTCTATCTCTTCATCACCTGATGATGATTCAAATATTTTCCAAGTATGAATTTTTATTGTGTTTATCAATGCCTGAATCTGTTTGATCAATAATGGTTCTTCTTAAAAATTTTAAAATGTGTCTAATAAATCTGAAAAACTTCAGATAATTTTTTGTATTATTATTTGTTAATTCTGATTTAAAGAAGACAATTGTTTTCTTTATTTTTTCTTTATTTTTTATCTATTATCTTTAATATAATTGAGTTGGTTATAGAATAATGATCTATACTTAGGAGGTTATAGTGATAATTAATTCAATGATTAAAATAATCATATAGAAAATGTCAATAAAAGATTGTGAAGAAATGAAGTCAGAAAAATGAATATACATAAAGTGAATCTTTATATTGTTTAGTCTGATACAAGAAATTAAAATTTTTATCAGTATTTATAAATGATCCACATAGTTGTTCTATTTTCATATCAGGAAATGAAAAATAATCAATTTATTTGCCATTACCATATTAAAAAAAGTAGATGTACTATAATAAGGCAGGATTATTTAAAGTTTGATTTAACTTCCTGTAAGCTATTGAGTAAAGCAGAACATGCAGAGTTAATATCATGGTATCTTATGTTTTATTAAGCAAGGACATTTTTGCAGTAATTTAGTATTTGGGAGTTATTGCTTTGTTCTTATATTTTATGATTTTATAGATATTTTTGAACATTTTTAAATGGCAACAAAACAGTAAATGATAAGGCGTTAAAAACAATGTTTATCCCTCCAAAATGGAACCATGAAGCGAATCTTAGATAAAAAGTTAATATTTTATTGCATCTATACCTTGTAGATGGTTGAGCTGGAGGTGGAGCAGTGTCACTGAAAGATACCACTTTAGATATTGGTGTTTGAGGCTGTGATGGATGGAGACTGCATGTAGATATGCACTGTGATAGCATAGTATCACCATGGTAATCATCTTCATCCCTTCCTCTACCATCTTCTTCTGTCTCTTCCGGTGTGGTGTCCATTATTCTTCCTGGATCCATCTCATTCATTCTCTGATCGTTGGAAAGTACAACAGTCTCTTTGGAAGCAGATATTGTTGGCAACTTGGAGAATGTGGTCTTTTTCCTGTAAAATAAATAAAATTGAAATTTATTTGTCTTTTTATTACCTTTTATGTCTTGATTCTATATTACTCCAGTTGAGGTAGTAGAAAATAATCAGTAATGAATAAATAAAAATGTCCCTCTACCTTTGATCAATAAAACCTTACATTTTACTATCCATGAGAATTTGATCCAGTAGGAGTCTATTGGTTCACATCTCAAGAGGTAAAAGTATTTCATATTATTTTAGATGGAGATAATGTAAATAATATATATATATATATATATATATATATATATAATTATATTGTACCAGAAAGTATTATTAATAATATATTAATTATACTGCTTTTACTTTATTAACTTTAACAGTTAACAAAACAGTTTTGTTTACTGTAAATTATAACTTTGTCAAATTAATTCAAAATATTTTTATTTACAGGATCTAAATGCAAACTGTAATTATTTTCAGGATCTATTGAATCTTTAAAAACCTTAATTAAGGCATTTGATAAGTGAGAAATTTATGGCAAATCCCGATTTATATTAACAGTAAAAAAGCTGAAGAACAGGCTTATGTGAAAAAGAAAAGAAATGAGATTTTTAAATCTTAATATGTATTATTAATATGTTGAAAATGGAATTTATAATACTGGATAGTTTTAGAAATCTTCAAATGCAACAACTTCAGTTCCTTGAATTTATGGAGAATAAAAATATATATTACCTTTGAGATGGAGTATCTACTGATAAATTGACATATTCTCCATCAACAGAAGAATTAATTGAACATAGAGAGCTAATATCCGTAGTTTCTGTCCCAGATGGTGCTGCTTGGAAATATGAAAAAGAAAAATTCCATAGAAGTTTTTAATGTTGTTTTCGTTTTTACATTCATAAGTTCATATTTTTATCTTGATTTGAAAATAAATTAAAAACTCTTTATGAAAATAAGCTTATATTAATTTTTATGAGCTATAAATTTCAATGCAAAGAAAACATATAGCATAATTTGGCTCACATTTCATTTTAAAAGTAAATAGTCAATATTGAAATTTTTGTAGCATCAAGGGAAATAAGAAGATGAATGATGTATTCATTAGTTATTAACTGAAATCCAAATAGTTAAGATAGAATTTTCTTTAATAAAACGCTGATAGTTTATCAACCCAAGGATTTTCTCTAATTATTATATAATAATCCAAATTGACCATAAAAATCTTAGTTAATTTCAAATTCAACACTGAAATGAATTTTGACAATAAAATGTTTAATATTTAGCACTAAGTTAAGATTTTACCTTCTCTTTTCATTACTGAATCATGCCTAGGAACTGTGAGTCTATCCACTGTACCAATATCCATTGAACCTATTATATCTTTTGTTGCTTCTGGGCCTCCCAATTTTGAAATTAAAGCCTAAAAAATAAAAATTTTAATGAAGGAATGCAGTATTATTTTATGTCACAGCACAAATACCAGGAAAATGTAAAAAAATATACTAATAGAAAGGATTATATTATCTTAATGAATAATTTGCTATACTTGAAAAAAATGGCATTGTATATTTCTACCGAATATGCTAGAGCTATCTCCAAAGTATTTCTTGCATGAATCCATTAAATCATCAAATCTAGCATAATAATTATTTATCAATGGTCAGAGTGTGAATAATCAAATCATTTATGTCAAATATCAAGCAATTATTCATGTGATAAATTTGTATGATTTATTTATAGAAGGGTAGTGTATCATCTATTATTGACTCTGGTGGACCATCTATTATATATCAACAATCCATTTTTACCTGTATTTCTGCATCTCTTTCCCTTAGCATCCTTCTCTTCCTTGCATTTTCCTCAGACACTTCTCTGAGTCTTTCACCCGCATCTGATGGCTCATCAGAATCCCTCCGTCTACTACCCATTGTACCTGCACCTCCACCTCCTCCTCCACCACCAAATCCTCCCCCTCCTCCACTACCCTTCTTCGACATTGGACGTAATGTAGCTCTTATTCTCTTCTCCATGCTTCCTTGAGGGTTCCTTTTCAACTCTATGAGCTAGAGAAGCAAAAAATAATAATATTTTACTTCTGTTAAGCTCATGGCTTGCAACATTTGGCACTAAGAAACACATTAATTATCATAATCTGTACGTGTGTACAATAAAATTAGATTTGTAAATTTTTCAGGATAATAAAATAATAAGAATAATATACTCTGTTGAATTATTTAACTGTAAGAATGTCATACATTCTCTCAAGGTAAAAGCAGTAATTTTTTCTACCACCCAGGAGTCTCACAATGAGATTTTTAAGAATTGCTCTCTAATTTACTTGGATTTTTTCAACTTGTATCAAAACATAGTTTTATTAGATATTATTTATTATTAGATGTAGAATAGAAGATATAGAAATATTAGATATTTTATATTACATACTAAACTAAATTCTTCAAATTAGACCCTTTTGATAAGGAATTACAAAAATATATTGAGAAATAATAATTATTAGGACGACAAACAAATTGATAATCGTAAGATAATCAGACCTATGCTAAAATGTTTCTTTAAATCTGATTCATTTTATTAATTTAATTTTAATTAATTATGATCCTTGAGAGGATTTTCAGAAGAAATTAAAATTTACCTTTGGCACAAAGACAAGGCAGAGAGTTCCTGTTGTGCAGAAAAGAATGAAAATCGAAACAATGAGGAATGAAGCATCCTGATGATCTGAAAGGACGAAGGAGACTGCGGCACCAGCTATGCAGAAGATAACGCAGTTGTATACTGAGAGGCCGACCAAACGAGAGTCGTTCAAGGCTGGAATACTAACATATCTCGTCTCCCAGGCAAGAAAAGCACCAAATATCTGTTAATATGTAGATAGGCCATCAGTAAGCATTCCGTGACTCAAAATACATTGAGTTATTAACCCTTTTTAAAATTTAAACTCTTTCAATACAATTATGTATGCAATATGTTACATAAAGCACAACATTAACACTTTTATCAGTAAAAAAACATTCTACATAACACAAATGTAAATAGTTATAGCAAATTGAGCTAAGGAAAACATAATCAGCTCATCAATGATCAAAGAGTTAAATTGAATTCTATGCTGGAATCCAACCATTCCCTGTTCAATCCTTTTATTCAATGGTCCTTGATAAATGATTATCTCTTTTACAAGCATCTTATTTGAAATTTTAAAATATTCATTAGCTGATTTTAGTTAATTTTTTATAAGTACCAGTTGGAAAAATTTCAATATCATCATTATGAACAATCAAGTATCTGAGAAACATTTATAAAAGAAAATTACCAGTAGTAATCCCTTGTAGGCATAAATGGAACCTACAAAAACTGTCATGTTACCACTCTGACAGTATTCATTCTCTGGGATGATTAATATATCTTCACTAGAAGGATGAGGCTGAAAGAAATAAATTCAGTCAATACATTATTCTAAATAATTTCAAAGTCATTTACTACTATCAATCTAATAATCCATATTTTAAGAACATTTATGAATTTTTACTTTACCACGATTAAAAATCTTTTTTCTCTTTTAAATATCAGGAAGTTGAACCTTAACTCTCAATCAAATATTTTTACATTGAAATGTTTAAATGTATTGAAATAAGAACATAAATAGGGAGAAAAAATTACTTACATATGGATCCATCTTCTTGGTTTCCCTGTAAAATGGGGCAGTTATTTGCCAAGTTGTCATTATTGCTAAATCTATTACTAACAAAACTCCTACCACCATGAACAGCTGGTAATCTTTAATTACCTGAAAGAGAAAGGTGTAAAGATGAACTTAAGCCACCCAGATCTGGTGCATGGTCATCACTTAATAATACTACCAATTATTCAATAACGGAATATATGATGATGAAATAAACAATTGATTTTCACCTTCTTGTTGAGCTTGACATCTGTGAAAATGGAGTGAACTCGCCATGTTTTAGAGAACATGGAACCAAAGGCAAGTGAGAAACCAGCCATGAGAAGCCATGCTCTTGACGTGCAGATAATGGGGAACGATGACTCGGAAGTTAGGCGTGAGTCAAGGCCAAGGAAGACCACAGACAGATAGGTGAGAATGCATCCAACAATGATGAGATTGTTTAGATGTGGGCTGGACATCTTTATATACCTGGGTAGAGGAAACACATGTACATATGACAAATGCTAACTATATTTGAGGCCCTATATTGTATCCAACTTAGCCTTTAATCATCAGGATTTTGTTTAAAATTGATACGTCTAGAATTAAGCTCATTCTTCTTCTATATAATCAGCAAATAAATATTAATAAGAGTTGATTATCAAACTTTAATTACATAGCTTATCTTCCAAGAACCTATTACAACTTATGGATAATAACGTATAGCAATTGAGTTGCAAGCACAAAAGTTGACTTTAGCCTCGAGGATCGACCAAAACTTTGAATAACTCTATTAACACGCACCTCTGATGTCTGTATTTTATGTTGATGGCCAAGAAGCAGGCGGCCATCAGGATTCCAATGATGGACGCTGCGGCCAGGCACACAAAGATAGGCAGATGTACTTTTCCTTGCTCTGTGAGCACTAGAGTTCTATCTTTGGGCGGCCCACTTCCACCCCTCCATTTTACTGGGTAAACGACGTCCATCCCGCCTTTTGGATCGGGGATAGCTCCTGGTTGAGGACCGATCTCCAAATGTCCGGTTGCACCGTCAAATTCCCCGATCTTAACTTCTTGCCCATCTAAGGTGTCAAAATAAGTTCTTGTATTTAATAACAGTAGTAAGATATAACATTTAATATCACGCATAGAATTTGACATTTTAATCCACGATATTTCTAATTGCGAGCAAGCTACTTCAGAGGTAGAAAGAGAAACTAAGAATAAAATACAAATTTCCCTTGAAATTCTTCTATTATTTGTAACCCGTATCACTTGGCTGGATCAGTCCCATAGGTTACCTATTCAAAATATTAAGTTGTCAGAGGGGCCTGATTGAAGTAATTATTAAAGTTCAAGGGAAAATAATATAACTCACATTGCATGGTTATTCAGTTTAATTCGCGTTTTAGAATTATTTAAGCTTATATTAGTTGTAGCGAGGTGATTTCTATAGGAATAAAGATGTGAGTTTTTTGGTTTTGTGAGGAGAATGTTATTATTCCAATTGTGAATGTGAAAAGGAATATGAAGCACATTCACGCGATAAATTAAAATATTTTGAGAGAGTATCCATAAGTCTCTAAATAATGATTGATAAAAATATTCATTGGATTTTTAAATATGTATTTAATTTAATTTGTGCCGCTCATTATGCATCATAATCGACTTGGTGATTTTGTATAGAAAATACTAAACAGTAAGATCTTGAATTCAGCTCCAACTTTCTATGAGAAATACTCTAACTTTCGTTTAATTTAATGTAAATATCTCCTGTGATAAAACACGTCATCGAATATTTTATTCTCACCTTGAAATTGTTTGAGCAGAATTCCTGCTTTCCTTTCGTTGTCGTAAAATCGTACAGGTCCCTGGAATATAAAATTTCAAGCGTAAGTCTCAAGCGCGGAAAAGTGAAGAGTGACATGATCTTGGATTAAGATGAAAAGTATGATCAATTCGAAAAAATTTATCTTCGCATATGACTTTGATAAATTAAACAGGATTGAATGATGGGTATCTTTGGTCAATCGTATTTTATACGTTTATAAGAGCCATTCAGAAGGTATACTCTTGTAAATTCAACATCCTGTGAGGCCAGAATAATCGAGTTACGTGTCGAGATCATTTTAGGATCAAATCGTTCGTCAATAGTGATCAAACTCATCTGGAAACGTTACATTCGTTCTTTCGGAGCGTAGTGCAGATTCATCACTCACCGTTACGCCCTCAAAGCTCGTGTTTCTCAGAGCCTCAATGAAAAGGTCTTCCCACACCGGATCTCTGTAGCGGAAGTCTGCAGCCACACTTTTGAGCCTCTTCGGTGGCTGTCCTGGTGCGGAACTGCTCTGTACGGGGTTCGTTCGGTGGAGTAACCTTCTGGACACGTGCTGAATGGCCAAGGCGATGGCCCATACTCCGTCGTAAGTGTATCCGTGGAATCGAGAATACTCCCCCCCTCGTCTCAGATCATACTCCTCGCGATATTCTCCCGCCGTCTGGTGGAGACAGAGAGAGAGACATTGTATGAAATGTTCTTATGTTGTTATTTTTATTCATTGTTGCTTGTTTTATATATATATATATATGAAATTGCTATTAATTTTTTGAAAAAATATTGTTTATGATCCAATGTAATTGGTCTTAATGGCTGTTTTTGGATTAATTGATAATGAATAAAATAATAAATAAAAATCAAGACGCCGCGTACACCGATTGCACTTGACGACGTTGATCAAATAACACATTCAAGTATAGATTCGCAACACCAAGACCTTTCCGCTGAGAGGTCTTCATTACGACATTTTACGGCATAAAAGACGCATTAAGAAGGCCACACATAAGGAAAAAAAAAATAAATAGTCCGTACAACAGCGCGGTATCACAATAACATAATACTGCTCTGTTTCCATGCACTTCAGGGAAATTTAACACTCCTAGTTTATACTGAATGGTGTGGCCTTATCTCTTGTTTCCTTTAGTTATACTGCCGAGGTTATTTTTTTAAAACAAAATGTTTTAAGCACCGATACCGATACCTTCACATATAAGACGCGGGTAAATTTAATTAATAATTTAGGAAAAAAAGTGCGTCTCATATGCCATCAAATACGGTATTTGAATTTTAAATATAACGCACATGATTGGTATTGAAAATAAATAATCTAGAGTGTTATGAAATAGAATTTAACTCATTTGAACTCAGATTTCCGAGTTTTTAATACAAAAAGACATGGCGATTTTGGTTTTAAAAAAATTATATTTGTAATCTCTAAACTTTCAAAGTCTATATTAGTTTAGCATCGAGTAATCCGTCTTGATCCGCGAGAGCGAATGAATATATAGAAAAACAATTACCAATACAATCGTATTCCATGTCGATGATTTTTTTTATCAATTAAAAAAAATGTTGTATAAATATAAAAACAATGTAAGGTAATATTAAGCGATTATGCTATGCTTACGTTCACCAGTTAGTTTTATCTCTGACCATTTCCTAATAAAACTGTCTTCTGGAGTGATGAAGAACTGATAGTTAAATAATAATGCTAAAAATCACAAGCTTCTCAATAGGGAAAGAAATAAGGTGAATACATAACAATGAATTGGTGTAAATTTATTCTTCTCTTTGATCATAAACGGAATCGGAGGGTATTGTATGGGTATGGCATATAAGCCACCCACAGAGGGAATTATCTCGATGAATCCCATCACATAAATCAAAATTACAGATCGCATACTGGAAAGGAATCTTACTTCGTGGAAGGCCATTTCCCTGAGAGGAAAGAAACGATGTAACTTCCGGAAAAAAATATCGCATAAACATTTGCATTAATGATGCATTTTTAAAAGTCTACAGGGTTTTTAATTTTAAATACGGTTCAAGGATCTAAAATCTGTCTTCTGACTATGGTTCGGTACAATATTTATAAATGCATACAAACATACACTTCTGTACATATATATAACCATCTATCAATACATCTTTTCCAATTAGAAATTCGAAATATTATTCCTTGTGAATTTCTGAACGATATTAAAACTCGATATTACCCTAACTATGGAATTATTATTACTTAATTAGAAATTTTCATCCAAGTCAAAAAAGTCTGAAAGAAAATAAGGAACTGCATTTAAGTACGTACATTCTTCCTTAGGCATCGATTTCATATCAATCCAAACATTAAGCATACGCGTTCATTACGAATAATTCAAAAATTTCGATTTTCTCGTGAAAATACTTATTCATTTACGCACTAGAAAATATATACCGTCCGCCATCTCCGTACATAATTATCGATCATCAAATATTCATCATTTTGCTGGTCGAATGCGCCAGTTAACCCATTCGATACCTTGCGGTGAACGCCTCAACTACACTCCGCTGGCGATCTAATAGGGGAACGACCACTTGGCCAAACACGTCAAAGAGGTTAGCTTTTGGGGTGGAAACATCGGTCGGTGGATGATTCCCGAAGGCTCAAACCTCCATCGAACGACCTCGAAGGATTCCTATGGCTTATGCGGTCTCTTATGCGTCATTAGTTCGCTAACTGTTGAGGACCTTACGTTCGGTATGGGATTTTTCCTCCAATGGCCGTTCCGCTTCTACGGTCGACTCGGACCTGCTCTACATTAGTGGTTTTGCGAGCGTACAAGCGGCAGGAGAAACTTGTGCGGATCGGAGGGAGAAATTCGACGGCGAAAAACAAGCGAGCTCGCCACCCTTTGGAGTGATGTATCTTCGTCGGCGGTGAAAGGGAAGTTGGGATCCGAGGAAGGGCACGATCCCGGACTCGTAACTCTTACGAGGAAACATAACGGCGGATGTGTTTGCATCGTTAGGCACTTCACCGGATTTCAACGCCCGAGGTATTAAGGGAGTTTTAATGCCTCCTGGAACTTTCGACCGAGAGTTTGTTTGCTCTCGAAAGGTCCAAGAAACCTCGTTATTGCGTTGAGGATAGTAGTCTGCCCATTTTGAAATGTTCTGCCTTTAACCGAGCGGGTCGTAATTTTGTTTACCGTATCGTGGCCCAATCGAGGAATTGACTCATTTTTCTGTTCATATAGCAACTTTTCCGTCACGTCTAGAGCAGAAACTAGGGATTGCTTCGGAGCCAATTAATGCAGTGAATATCTACATTTTCACATGAGTTTCGCACGCTTTCCCAACTGAGATACACGCGACTCTTCCAGGATGATCGCACAACTGTTAAAATCGTTTCTATAACAACTGAATCTAGCTCATTTCCAATCAATTTAGGGCCAGATGGATAGCAGATCTTTCTCGTTTGAGCTCGCACGTACTCGTTAGCTCTCTCGAGGCTTAAAATACACCATACGCGAGAGAATTTCCGCGTGGAGATGAGGAAGTGATGGGAAACCGAAAATGATTGAAGGACGAGAAAATGAAGGTGGTTTTGGTAGGGAGCCGTCGTAGAAAAAGATCCACGGATGTCCCTCATTATACGACTTCTCTTTCCATTCGCACTCTTTCGCCATTTATTTCCTCCGATGAAGACGTCTGGGAAAGAAGTGACATCGGCATTCGTTCGACGTCACTTTCCGAGTGACCCTTCACCACATCGGATGGGAACTTTCGATCTTCCTTTCATCTCGGAGCAAATTGACGTTCGGCTTCGACACGGCGGGAATGAGGTGCTTATATAAATATAGAGCGCGAAGCCCAACGTGTCTCCGTCGACATCTGTCAGAAACGTTCCCGAAGATCGGGAAATGAAGTGGGAAATGCGGGGTATTCATCTGTTTGGTCCAGCGGCGGAGAGTTGGTTAAAACGAAAGGATTACGATCTTTCGTTCACGATGACTGTACAATGAGAGCAGAAGTTCGTGGAAACCATAAACGGACGTAAGAAATTTGAGTTGAAAATTTTAGAACGTTTAGAGACATAAATGGATGATTTTTTCACTGGATCGTACTGATTAAATATTGAAAAATAAACTATAATGCAATTGAACATAGACAATTTATCGGTATATATAATATAACATGCATATATATATATAACATATATAACACACGATCAATCTTCACACTGAAAGTTTTATTTATACAAGTAATATCTCGGTTAAATCAACACGAGTTTGTGTATAAATAACATATAAGATGAGATGTAAGAGACATTTTCCTGCTCAAAGTTAAGCTTTCAGGTTGAAAACTCATGTTCAAAAAGAGCACTAGAAAACGAACTTGTTAAAATTGAAAGTATCAACTTTGTATTTGTAGAAACTGAATACAAATAATAAATTAATTTTCGCACTACTATTTGCCGAAAAGATTAATGGATGAATCGTAATCTTGATTTCTTGATCACGCGAGCGGGGAAGATTACGGACGGGTGTACCTTGGTCTTGCAGATTTAATACTGTGTTTCCCCCAGTTGAA
The DNA here is from genome assembly GCA_020796165.1 of Pantala flavescens. NCBI lineage: Eukaryota > Metazoa > Arthropoda > Insecta > Odonata > Libellulidae > Pantala > Pantala flavescens. The sequence continues at coordinate 5,727,841 of CM036888.1, forward strand.
GTACGGGTAGCGAGAGGAAGAAGTCTGTTCTATCCAACACGTAAGCATTGAGCGTAGTGATGAAATCTTCGATTCGAAGGAAAACGCGTGAAAATAATTTAAATAGAGCCGAAAGCGAAAAATCGAATTGAGCCAGGGAATGATGTACGCTATTATATTCTCCTGTCGTTGCTTATTCACCGAGGCCATCTCCTAATCAAGGCTCATAAATCACAACGCGTAATTAAACTTTCAGGTTCGTTCTCCGACCAAGGAGACGCTAAACTTTCACCATCCTTAATTTCGACCGGTCTTACGAGACGTGGAGTCTTTCGCTCCGTAGCGGGGGTTAATAATGCAGAATAAAGATCGGGAGATGGGAAGGTTACGTGAACAATAGAAAGGAGGGGTGGTCGGCTACGTAAAAGACAGGAGGAGGGAGGTCGAGTTGGGAAAGCGTGAGGTGACTCCTGTGCTTATTTATCTCCAATAAACTTCCTTCCCAGAGTTCCCTTTGATTCGACCTTCCCTTAATGAGTTCTCTGGTGCCTGTTTTATTTCGACCATCCCTTTCTCCAATGATAGAGCTTGTGTTAAGAGACGGTCACATTCCTCTAAAGGCCTTTTATTCTTCATATACAATTATGGAAGGGTTAAGTGGCAGTAAATGATGAGGGAAAACGGTTGGATGCCATCCCTTTTCCCCAAATATCTTGCGATTTTAATCACGCAACGAGTTTAATACGCTGTATCCATATTTGATGAAACAATCTTACTCCGAAACTACTTCTATACTGTGCAATAATAATATAAATATGTATATATTTCTATTATTATTGCCGCCGACTTTAAAGTTCTTGAAAATACATAGAACGGAAAATGTCTATTTATTTATTAAACAAAGCCAATCCCTCAATGGGAAAATACAACGAACGTAAACAAGCACCCATACCAAAAGGGGAATATTTCGTCCTGATTCGGAATTTGTATCTTACATATTAGAAAGTTAGCCTGTTACCGAATTCGGAAAGTAAAGACTGATGTAAGAATACCCTAAACATCGAATTCTTTAAATTCTTGAATTCGAAATGAATTCAAGTTGCAAGTAATGGAATAGTAAGATATATATTTATATCATCGTTTTATCTATTATATTCTTCACTATTTCTATCACTAATTTTATTGAATTAGAGGAAAGGGATATACATGGTAGAAACTATACACTCAACATCCAACATTTACGTTAATTCGATGTATTATAATCTCTCTCCGTTTTAATTACTATAAATACCTTAATTAGACCTCGCACTACGTAAGTCACTCATTCCTTGTTAATCTCCGATAACAGACCGAGGCTGTTTTATCAAATTCCGTTTTCAGATTCGTTCGACTTTGAAGTCTTTGGAGAAATGAAGCTCTGATACATTTTCGGATGATGTGCTGTTGAGACAGAGGATAAGGGATGGATTCCACTCATCGGAGCGGAAAGGAATGGATCTAATAAAGACTTCTATTTTGTGGCGTATTTTGTAGATTGCGAATATCCGCTAAACCAGCCTCGAAATAAACAAGAAAATTCATAAATGGACATATGGTTAAGGTTAAGAACATAATCTCATCTTTAAATCTTAGCATTAACGTCATTTAAATTCAACTAACAGGAATGACTTTAGGTGTAATTAGAAAAGTAAGCATGTATATGGAAAATCGCCTTTTGTATGATTTGGTCTGTTTAGATATAATTAGTGCACAACTTTGTTTGAAGATGCCTTTCTTTGAAAAATCGAGTAGTTTTATCCAATTTGTGATTCGCAGTTTCTATAGTATTTTTTATTTATGTTCTGATAACGTGTTATTTCCATGAAAACGCTTAAGAAAATATTTACTCTTATTACGTAATAAAATCGATAGATGCTTCATTATCTCCAGAGGGTTTGAATATCTGTTTTCATATAATTCTAAACGATATTTATGTATTATATTTATTTTTATTAATTATATTGTATTCATTCATATCATAAAAATATTTATGAGCTCAGAATGTTCTTAATATTATTAAAGTATATCTAAATTAAAATTATGAATTGTAACTTTTCCAAGTCTTGTTGATAAGGTACACGAAATGTTAATATTATATTAACTCTGATGTTATTCCATCATTCCCGAAAAATCTGCGAGAATTATAATATCTAATTGATGCAATATACGCTTTAACCTGTTTTTATTCTTTACTGAATTGCAAAATATGATATCTGGAATGAATAGGGTATGTATGAATCAAAAATTAATAATACAAAATATCAGGCTCCCCTTCTTGATACGAAATTTTATTTAAATTTTCCTCTTCGTTTCTTTCTAAAAATATCGCCAAAATCCTATTCATCGACGCGGAATTATTTTGTAACATTCGTCGCAATTCCGAATTCCAGATTTCCACCATGCACATAAAGCGAGGGGTGAAAAATTATGTAAAGCGAAAAATCCTTCGCGAGTTTATTTATTCAAGAACTTGGGGTTCCGATCTTTGCATTGTCGTTGTCAAGGCTTTGAGACCGAACAATATACTCGTTCGAGGGCATCGTAAAAAAGAAGGGAAACGAATTTTTCCGAATGAAGGGCCTCTAACGGGTCACCTGATGAACGTTAGCCCTCCGGTAGTTGTTGAAGATAAGATATATTCGCCGAGAAAATTGAATTAAGGACAACTTACAAAGACGACGGGTGGAGGAGATTGAAAGTCAAATGGGGGCGAATGACGTGAAATCGAGAAAAAGGGGCAGAAACAAGAGAAGATCTCGAAGCGCTCTTTATAATGCAAAGAAAATGCGATGTTTCTCTCTAAATTTTTGACCTTTACCATTGTAATTTATTTTAGTTTCGCTCTGAATGTGTATTTGAGAAGATTTTTACGCGGTGGACGAATTTTTTATTGTAATTTAAACCTAAATAATACTGTATTTGTTTAGGTAATCCTTATATTATACGATACGATAAGAAAGATAGAAGTATATAAATATGAGATATTTATTCATTTCACATAATAATTATACGATGAGGATAAGAACAGAACTTCCAGGCTCTCACAGAAATGACTATCAAAATCACTTTTTTTTCCAAAATTACGATCGTTTTGGAAAGATAGTTATGTTATTTGTTAGTTTCAATAATATATATGGATGAATTTGTAACAATTAACATTTAAATTACACAACAACCAAGACATTTCCTGAGAGATAAAGCTATTGTTAGCGTCACCTACATGTATTGCACGTGTATTCGATTGTATACTTAATAAATATGAGTAATTATTTTGAGCTTTTGAAATTTTAATGATTAGGTCTCGTAAAACACGATAAATTTCCAGTTTACTCTTGGCCATGTCAAATTGGCCCGATTTTATAATTACAGTTTCTTTACAGCGTGACGTAATAATGGGACGGCGGTGGACTCGTCGTGACAACCAATCAGGAGAAGGCGCGAAGTTAGGAGAAGTTAGTGTGGAAACAGAAGAAGAAAGCTTGCACGGAAGATAAAAGACCTCAGAAAAGGAAAGTAGTGTGGACCAAAAAGTCTCAGCCAGTTTGTCAGGCCAAGTTCAGAGAAATGAGTATCCTTGAAGGAAAGAAACTTACTCTAGCGAAGACGGGGCGTAAGATGTTTTTTATCTCGAATTGTCGGATTATGGGAAAGTTTCTCGAGGAATTTCACAGACGGAAGAAATACTTGAGTGCGCAGAATGCAATTACGTGGAGTTTGATTATCAGACCCTCATGGTGTCCTCAAAAACTTTGGCGAACTTCGTTTTTGATTTACCCCATTCGACTTTATTATATCCTCGCTGGCAGGACTTCTTACCACGTAACGGATGATATCAATTACATACGAAATTATATAAGAATATAATGTTATATACAGACAAGAATTTAATGCATATTCTCGGAATAAATTTCATTAAGCACTTTATATATTATTTTTTATACAACTCTCTTTCCTTTTTGAGAGACTTATTATGTGTAAACAGACGATAATAAAGTATTTAAATAGTAGAAAGCAGTTCTGAATGATGCAATTACCGATGTAAATGACGATTCAAATGTTCATAAAATACCTTCAATAAATATTTCTTTTATAAATCGATATGCAAAAGATTTACACCGAGAGAATTGAAAAGCATAACAGTTGTTTTGTAAAGCTAATCTGATTCAATCATACTTCATCGATTGGTTTTCCAAGAAATTTGTGGAATGGTACACTTTATCAAAATAAAACGAAGAAAAATATAAAAGAAGGGAAATAAAAAAAGAAAAGTGATTCATCCATGAGTCAAAACATTTCCGTTTACTTTATTACATAATTTCATGCGTTTTATTTTTATTTCCCTCTTCGTTTCGGAATTTCCTTTTAATTAATCTCACACGTATAAAAAGCTTTCATATTGATCACCGGCCCATTCGATCTGCGCGACATAAGCGAGAAATATTGGAACCTGGCAGGGAAATTTCGGGAGGAACGCGGGCTGAATGCTAAACCGGGTGAATCAAGGGGGAGAACTCGCCCTTCCGGTAAATGCCTTCGAGGAAGCGATCTAGTCCGTGTTTCAGATCCATCATTCCGTTCTCCTCAGTGTAATATTTGGAATGCGCTCCATCGCCATATTCCCTATCGCTATTATTTTTCCCGGGCTCATTAATTATGCCGATCCAACACTAGGGGGACACTGTCGCCTGGACGACATGTTTACTCGTGGCTCCTTTTACTTGGAACCCCAATTTGCCGCGTTGTCATCTCTCATTCATCTTTCTTACCCTCAAATTCTCTTAAAACCCCCTAAACATTCCCCTAATTCCACCCACGGCGACCATGAAAGGAAAGCTGATCAAGGAATGGAATTTGCGTGGTTTGACTGGTTGCCAGGAGATTGCATCGCTTGCATTTCCCGGAAGGATTTATTCAAAATTAATTTGGTTATTCGCAGACGCTGAGGTGTCATTCCTTCAAGTTTAGTTGATGGAGATACAAAAAACTGAAAATTCATTCACCTCCAAACTAATGGAAGTGATTTTAATCGCTACCGAATAACAAGGAATAACATACATAAACGACAACATTTTTATATGTAGCGGCATTAAAACAACAGAACTGAACATCTAGAGTGTGATCTTGGCTAGAGAATTATAATAAAGTTGTAATATTAATCGGAATCCGTAGGGGAACCGTAATACCAGAAATGAAAAGTTTAAAATTATATAATAGTCAATAAATTTAATTAAACAAAATATAAATTTTATACATGTTAATGCTCTGCGAACTTGACGAAAAATTTGTCCCTGAAATCTGGTTCTTTCATCATTTAAGTGGTAAAAATTTCCAGTTACAGTTCGTTTTAGAAGTTTCCGTGATACCCTCTTTTAGCTAAAACAAATTTATGAGAATTATGGTACAATAATATTAACTTATAATTAAATAAAATTAACGATATATCTTATACGATTAAAATATCTTTATACTTTAAACAAATAAAAATTTCTTAGCTTTTTCATAGGAAGGAACGTAATTTTGGTAACGAAAAAATATTATTATCCCTATCTAATATAACCTTTACCAGATTCTGTTTCAAAACCCATTCTTTACTTGCGTTGTATCTGAAGAATGCAATACTTATTACTCTTTTCACAAAAATCCAATTGTTCCAACCGTAACTACATACGTAGAAAAGATAACTAGCGATACATTCGGAAAAACGATGGTCGTAAAACATTCCTCACAGAATAGACCCGTTATGAGACCACTTGGCCGCGAAATTCACCCTAATTCGCTCTTCTTACTAAACCTCTTCATAAACACTCCGATAACCATTTCTTCAGATGGCATATCGTACCCATTTGCCGGCTTTGACTTTCGCACACACTTTCTTCATCTCGCCGAACTCGTAAACTTACTCTGTCTCCTTCCGCGATATCGAAGAGTCTAAACATTTCGGTAAGTTGTGCGATAATCCCGACTTATAGGATTCTATGAGCAGGAGTGGATTGTTGGTTGATCGATTCCGTCCCTTATCGCGGTCCACCGCAGCTGCGTAAGTGCTTTCGAGAACGACCGCCTCGTATAAGTAGATTTTTATGTCTTGCCGGAGTTTTTCTACTCCCGCCTATAAGTATAAAAGGGGCCGAGATGTTTATGGAGCGAGAGTTGAATGAGCAATGGCTTTGCGTGGGGAAAGGGGTGGAAGGAAAGTTATGGAAGAGTTGGCCATGAGATGTTTGAGAAAGGTGAGCGGGAAACGACTCCAAGTGGGTGAGATATGAGAAAGATAAGGAGATTGGATCCTCACAGATTGCACAGTTGGGTGGTAATTGAAAAGAATTTCTTCGAAACAAAACAACGTGGTTCTTAGATGTTTCTTGTTAAAAAAGGAAAAAGATGTTCCTCGTTGTTTGTCGTTTACGAATCATCTATCCCGATAAAGGATGAGTAATAGCGCTCTAAAATAAAGAAAACGTACGCACGAAAATGTTGTGAAAAACTCGCGAGTAATTTTTAAAGAAACGAATGAATGGCGACATTAGAATAAATCAATACACATTTAAATAGAAAGTTCTATTAAAAAAACTACTTTTCTCAATGAGGAATAGAACCTGGGAGAGGAAAATAAATTAGTCAATTAACAAGCCCCGATATATCTCCTGATACTACGAAAAAGGTAAAGTATAGTCTTGTAAAGTATCTACATAGATATTTGGGTCATTAAATAATAACAAGGAGCTATAAATTAAGTATCTATATCGTTTAATTATAATAATTAAAAATAACTTTAAAATTCCGGCGTAAATTATGTATTAATTGTGTCTTTAAATATCGCCGAACTCATAGGAATACGTCTTACCTTAGCGTCTGCTACAATTAAAGTAAAATGCAAACAAAATTGAAAATTTTACCATAAACTAGGAACATATGTACCAACATTTTTAATAAGTGCTTGGACAATCCAAACACGCAAAATTTATAAATTTCACTTTTTTGATCAAACCTTGTATATTAGGAGAATTCTGTGTTAAAAACATTTGCCAAAAATATCAGAAATAAATTTATTCGCTTGCTTAATTAGTATAGTAAATTAAGGTTATCAATAAAGATGGTTAAAATTACCGTACTAACACTTAACATTACAATTAACGTTATTTTTCAGACATCCGCTGGTGCTGAAATGTTTTCAGCTACGCGTCACTACTACGGGTTCATTTCTTCGTATCTGTTACATTCTTATTCAAACTTGGTCCTTTGCTATCCAATTTCTCCTTCTTTGTGATCTATTTTTGTCCTTTCCATCGCCCCCGAGCAGTGCCTACGCAAATCTCCCGGCATTTGTTTCCCTCAGCCCTTGTTACATCTCGCGTCTCACCTTTCTGATCCTTCCAAACCTTAACTCAATATTCCTCCCTTTATTCACGAAGCCATCTTCTCGCCCCACTTCTTCTCAACTTCGTGCTCATTTTTATACGTACGTCAGGAGTTTCTTAGCTTTGCTCGCCTTCTCGTATGACTCAACTTCCGTTCCCTTTGTTCAGCATACTGATTCGAAACCGATTGGGCGTTCAAGTATTGCTGAGCTGAAAAAAGTTCAATTTACGATGTTTTTATAGTGATGATTTTCTTCTTTATTTATGATTCATGTGTATGGACGGTTTTCTCATCTTCTAATTTAGATAGTTCGACGCAAATAGTTGAATATCGATGCATTTCATATGATGCTTTTCTTAATGGATGATTCTTTAAAAAAGTATTTAAGATTGATATTTATTGTATTACACTCGTACGCAAATACTCTGTATTCGTTTTAAATAACTTTTAAGTAACTTACATCAGATCTACAACTGGAAAGGGTACGTTAAGTAAAGAAGAGAATGAAAAATAAAGAATAAAAAAATTCTCGAATCTTGTAATCTAATATAATGATTATTCTATGATAAATCCTCAGCTATTTTTGAAAATCATACTTTCTTGAGTTTTATATACTATTATAAATTTTAGTTGGAAACGTAATTCTGAAAAGTTATCGGTTTTATCGATGTAGATTATGCTATCAGATTTCTAAAAGTATTTCATTAATAGATATATAATAACTCAAGATTTAGGAAGTAATAAATTATTATAATAAAACTTGAGTCGTGTGTTTGTTTTCAAGAAAACTTTCGTTTCAGCTCGAGTCAAAAACAATTTAAGTTTTCGACGATTTTTCCAGAAAAGTTTCCTGATGCTACGGCAACCCGCAACGCACCCATGAACTGCACCAATCCTCATCCTGTCGACGAATTTTAGCAAGAGTAGCTTTTATCTCTACCTTGAGTGACGAAACACTCATAATTAAAAAAGAATGACGTAATATGCGTACGTTAAAAGAATTAATGGGCGCTGACAGTCATTCTACACATATACACATGGAGAAGACCTTTCGTATGAATATTTCCATCGAAAAAAGAACTCAGAAGACGAACGAGATATAGATTCTAGATGAATACATCATTTGAATTCAAATAAAAATTTGGGAATGAAAGAATGAATATGGCCAAAATTCGAAATATCGAAAAATCATTTTTAGGGAACAGTGATTAGGGAAATGAACGATATAAAAGAAACGAGAACGATGTAAATAAAAATTATTTTATCGTAACCTTTTAATTAACGATAACCATCAAGTATTCCGTGCGGGAAGTTTCAATAATATTCCGTAAAAAACACCTGAATAACGGGGAATCTTTTATTCAACGCGCGGCTTACGCGGACTCCGCCGAATTTATTTTATGAAGATGAAGTCGCTCGTATCTTTTGCCCCGTTTACTCTCTCACCTTTTGCACTACGCTCTTCTCTTTTTTTATCTTTGCTCCCGCCTTTTCTTTCGTTCCCATGACAACCCCGTATTTCTCCCTTCCTCTCCGGGATTCCGGGATTCCTGGGTCCATCTCTTATTCGAAGCCTCTTCCTATTTATTACGGGGCCCGTATCACACCCGTCCGTCCGTCCGAATACGTCCCTTTTACCCTTATTCTGCTTATCTTCAAAACCCCTCGTATCCCGTCCGCTATCTGACTTTTCCTTTTTTGATGCCAATTACCCCCGAAATCCGATCTTCTTTTGTTTTTTAATCTGCGTTCTCTCGAAAAATTACGTCCGCTCATAATTTCAAGGTTAATAAATTTCGTCCCCAGGTTGATTTACCTCGACGTTATTGTTAATCGACGAAATATTTTGGCAAGTATTACTCGCGAGAGGTTTTCTACTATCTACATGTATATGAAGCAAACACTGGTTCTTAGTTACGATGGTATCATAGAAACTTGACTGTCTCTCAACTGGGAAAGTAATGTGTACAATCTTAAACATGTTCACGAAGCAAGATCTTCGTACAGTACCGACGAGACGAAAATAATGAATATAAAAGCGCTAAAGATACTATTAGAATTTTATTTCGAGGTTTAATTTTATTCGTACTGTTCACATAATTTTTTTACTTTGCGGACAGCAATTGTGAATTTGATTATCGGTAGAAGCTAAAACTGTTACTGGCAGATTGTTAGTTGGACACGATAGAACTAGACTATTTAAACACCAGTTATCCAATTGAAAAGATGACCTAACAGTCAAAATTATTATTAAAATTACAATACGAGTGAATTTTTATTCACAAAGTCATCCTTAGGTTTTTTAATTATGTATACGCTAAATGTACATTTAATTTAAAGTGCACGATGAAGACAAAAATACACAATCGGTGTTAAAATCCTCGAATTCACTAGGATAAAAACCAATTCTCTAATGGAGAAGACATTACGTCAATATTTTCGTAGAGAAGTAGGATGATAGTTAAATATATTTCTCTTTCCTTCAGAAAAAAGTAAACCAGATGTTTTCACAATGATAACTCTCAAAGTTTCAGAGTTCTAGCTTTTGATCACGATTTCTTTGCTATCGTATAGTGGACGAAATTCATTTTGATAAGCCCAAATTTTGCAATGACTTTAAAAAATTAAGGACCCATCAAATATACCACCATATAAGTCAGCTATGTAAACAGAATATTTTCCCTTTTTTAGGTAAAAATTCGCTCTAAAATGAAGGTCAAATATTTCGTTGTATCACGTATCAAATATTCAACTTTTCCCATCAAATTTTTCCATAATAAGTTATAAAGAATGGAGCCTAAGGAACTTTATTATATTTATTCGATAAAACTAAAATATTTTATACTGTGGCGTATTTTTAAACCCGAAAAACTTTGGAATATATTAAGAGCTGCTTTTTTGGAAAACTTTAGCCAACTAATACCCCTTGAACAATTCCAACCCTCGCAAAATAAAGCCAAATGATCGCGCTGTTGCATGGAGTTTTATTTTAACACACCATCCGCGCCAAGTTTCAAAATCCGCACTAAAAAAAATCGCGTTTTCGGACAGCTTTTTCCGATCCCTCCCGCTGTGCGACGGATCTCCTTCACGAACCCCATAAAACACGGGGTTTTCATTTTGAGAATCCGATGCTCCGTTGTTTTTATTATTCCGGCTACATCCGATGTTTTTATTTCCACCTCTTTGTTATTTTTTTCATCATATTTTCTCCCTGTATCCGTTTTCGCTTTCACGCCCCGGGGATCCTACCATCGCCTAAAAGGTCTTCGGGAGCTGGGATCTCTCATACGGAAACCAAAATGGCGTCAAAGTTAAGGCGCCAAAAAAAACGAGGCGTTCGTGAAGATTAAGTATTCCGCCGCAGAAGGAAAGCCGTTATATTACTCGAGATGAAAAAATTTCCTTTTTTTTTGACGTGAATTCGGCTGTCGAGGGGTTTCATGGCCTTGTTAAGTCTGAGGGAGTTTTCTTCTCCCCTCGGCGAAGGAGTTTTTGCTTCGTTTTTGCATCGGAAAGCATCGCTTTTCGTTCTTCTTTTTTTTACGTGTTGACGAGCGACTAATTTATCGGTTGCTTTTGATGGCGCGGCTTTTCTTTCGAGGTCGCTCGTGATTGTCGAGATGTGAAGGGAGCGCTTGTCGATGGAGGAACGGTGGTGGGTACGTTTGATCGCTGATGTGTACAGACGACGCGAATGAATATATCATCCCAATTTGATGTTAATTTTTTTCCAATATTTCATGAAACGCAGTTTTATCCTCGTGTTTTTTTAATAAGGTGTATTTTCCGTCCGTATTCCTCCAATTTTTCTCTCAAAAGTTTTCCAAGGATTTTCCACCTCCCTAATAAAAATCTCTTAGATTTCTATAACGGGCTGGTATCCTTTATGATACTGTTCGAGTTAGTATCTCAAATTATATACTAAACCTTCAATGCCAACGTTAGGTTCTAGAGGTATTCTGCTTCACCATAAACTCGCCTAAGAGTACTGCCCAGCCTTGATGACAATGATAGAATTTTTATACTGTAAGGCTGATGTCCTTTTATCAAATTTTATAATAAAATGTCCTTTAGAAACATGTTCGGAGGTAACCAATGAGGTATAGTGTTAAAAATATTTATTATTTATTATAAAACATGTATAAACAGCTGAGAGGAATTCCTGAGCGATAAATACGAATATATTTTTATCCAAATCCGAATAAATTGAAATTTTGATATACTGTTGTTGATCGGTTGCTAAGTCTTATTGATTTCAATTACACCAGAAACTTATGTTTAAAAATAGAGGATAGTAGAGTAAAGCACTATTTTAATTAACTGAATTACCTGAATTAACATGTAAAAGAAATATAGTCATCCATTAACTTATTGGATGGATTCAAAGCTTTAATGGACTTTAATATTAAATATAATATCTATGGAAACGTTGATTATTTTCGAATGAATGTTCTCCCTTGTATAAGAACCAAACTTACTGCTTAAGTATCAGAGTATTGTGGTGGAAACCACAGAAGTCAATAAAAAATTAAAGTTTTAAGATGCTGTTTAAAATCAACTTTTTCATCAAAAATTTGAACTCTTGTTCGCATTAATAACCGTACAAAAGTTTTAGATTTTCATTAGAAATTCGGATTATTATTTTTTAGATTTTGAACCGCTTATTAATTAAATATGAACAGAATTTTTCTTCAAGAACCAGTCGCGGGTCTACTCTAAAAAAAGAATTCCTCTGTACTCTAAAGATCACGAAACAACAACAAATGAAACGCGTGACATCAAGAATGACGGAAACCTTACCATACTCCGCGTGTCTTCCGCTACCTCCAAAACTTAATATAGACCAAAACTAAAAGGCTCTTCAGAAAAAGAAACAACGCTTGAATCTAGAAACTTTCTTGAGGAATATCAGCAAACAGGAAGTTTTACCAACATGAATGGGTGTCAAATCTCAGGTGAATGGCTTCTCCGCGTCCTCTTATGGTTCCTATTCGGGTGACGTACACCCACTTCCGTCACGACCCATTCTCAGACACAAAGAGAGTGGCAAATTAATGGAGTAAGAACTTTCCGGGGTGTTTAATGCTTGGAACAAAGCGAGAGGGGGGACGAGTATCATGTTCCGGGTGATTTACGCCCCCATCGAAACGGGGCAAAGAGGCAACAATGCTTCGATTGTTTGCTCTTCGAGTGGTGGCTCGTTTTGGGCAACAAAGAGGAAGTTGAGGGCGGACCGTCCTCGAGGTGGACGAGGGATTATCTATCCAGACACGGGACGTATCCTTTGCTTTGGCTTAAGGAGGGCTTTTTTGTCGAAAGGGCAAACAACGGCCCTTAACTGCTTTCTCTTCGATAGCTATAAATGTATGTCTCGGTAAAGAGAATTTTGGAGAAAGGACAGGGTAATTAGTCACTCGAAAATAAAACGTTGGCAATGAATCGGTGGGGGAATTTAGAATGAATTGGGTCATTTGAGAGGGTTCATTGCGAATACTCGTATATTACGTACAGAAGTGAATTTCAAAAATCAAAATAAATAAGGAAATTAAATACTTAATTACTGATGAATATCTAAGAAATATTATAGTATTATAAGTATAAGATAAATACAATCCAGAATAGAATGTTTGTTTCAATTTCTGTTTGTGAATAACAATGTATATATTTTCATTTTCCTCCGTTGCTATATTAACCTTTGGAGTATGTGAATCATGGTCATAATTCTTAAATCAAATGTAATTTTTAAGAATGGATAAAGGGGTGTAATCTAAAAATACTCGATTAACAGTCTTAATTGCTCCAATTCTAAGAATGTATGGTTATGAAAATATTTGGCAGAGTGGTAATTTAAACTAAAGAGAATAATATGATATTAGTTAGATTTTTGAGTTGTGGATATTAAGTTTAAGCCTTTAAATATAAGAATACTTGTTATGCTGTTATGCGGCATCTAAAATCACTTATTTATTTGCCAAAGAAACGAAATAAATTGGTATTCTCTAATTTCTGTTACAGATATTTTATACTCTACCCTATCCTTTAAGCTTATAGAGAGGGTTTTATTAGAAAAAGTTTATAAATGCACTTGGGAAATACTTTTGGAATGCCTTTCTCAATATCAAAGCAAGAAAATACGGTATAAATAACAGTTTACACTCTTTAGTCTCAATATCTGCCTGAATAAAGACGACTTATTGCTATTATTATTAAAATAATTCCTTAAAAATCTTTTGCAACTTCTACTCGTAGAATTACTTTCAGCAACGAATATATTTGTTTAGCATTTCTTAATTTAGGTCGTTTACTAAACTCAATAGATATATTTAAAATTTTCGCTCATATTCTATAAAACTAGCTTCAAATAAATTCGCAATTCAACGCGCTATAAATTCACCATCTATTACCAGTTGCTCAAACTCTCCTGATGAACTTCTGAAACACCGCCGTGCCCTTAGAGCGCGCGCTGGGTCATAACACGAGCAGAGTCCAGGGAATCCGGAGAGATATTACATTTCCACGGAGACGAGATGCATATTTGAGCGCATTTTTGGGTCCACGTCCCTTCAACTGCCACGAAAAGAGGAGAGGTTCCTTATCCTCCCTTTTGGAAGGATCTCTACCCCGAAAAATTCTCGAAAACCTTACATATCCCAACCCTTATAAGGGCCCATCGTCCGAGAATAGGCAAAACCCTCCACCGTATTCGTTATACGTCGTGCACTTTCTCGTTGGACCGTGGGGTTACGTTCCGTGAGTAAGTCCCTGATCGATTCGACGTAAAAATAGCAACTATGGGCTTAAAAAAAGGGAGTGCTCGAGTGAGACAGGAGTCATCCTTGAATCCACCGAACCTTAAAGATTGTTGCTGCAAGTAGTTTCGCGTAGGTTTTTACGAGTCTCTCCTCTCAGCCGGGCGAAAAATTGGATCGTTTGCGTGTCGCGAGGCGGATTTGAGTGTACCTTGCGATGGAAGACTCCGTGAAATAGATCCGAAGTTTCCTATTTTTATACGGATAAAAGATTTAGAACATAAACATTTCTTGGAAGTTTTATTGATGAAATTGGAGCAATAATAATAATAACAATTGAAAACGATTTGAATTCTAACAATATAAATGATCATTATCTATTCTCTGTGAAGATAACATATTTTTTTACCTTTTCTTTATGAAAACTTCCTTTTCGTATATGACGTAATTTCAATTCAGTTTCGTTCATTAATGGTTATATTATTCCTATTTATTTACTTACAATAAGCATAATAAAGATGCAATAAATATCACAACTATTTCCTAAATCAAATTAATTTACAAATAGAGTATGTTATTATGAATGATTTCCTTAAAGTTTTAGAGAAAGTTGTTATAAAGCATATGCAAACTCAAAATTTTAATCCAATCAATATTTAAATAGTACTTTTTAAACTTAAAGGGAATTAATTATATTATTTTCAAGTTTTCCTGTTATACTGAACGATAATTAAAGAAATGTTTTTAGAAATTATCATGATCTGTAAAAATATAGAAGCACGCGAATATATGAAACTTTCCACATATCAGAAAAATGATCAAACTGGTTGTATATATCTACCAAAACCTAGCCCTCTTAGGTATCTAGCTGAAGATGAAAAATTAGAATCATATAGTGTCTCCAAAAAACTGAATCCAAGATTTCCTAGGTACGAAACGTTCTCTGAAAATAAGTGACACTCCTACAAACGTTAACCATCGATGAAAAAATAAAACACGTCAACGAATCCGGAACGAAATCCAAATCGAGAAAACAATAGAAGATTAGGCGAATTCGAACTAAAAATTTCCAACCTCTCAATGCCGGTGCACCAAAATTGAAACTACGTAACTACCACATTGTACTTAGGGCCTCTTCATTCCACGAAATATTCTCGTTCATACTTCAAAAACGCCATGCTGGGACAAAAGGGCGCAAAACTACACTCCGAGATCGTAACACGATGATATGGCGTTCGGTCGCATTCAAAACCTCTCGAATTAAAGCCGCCAATTTTTTCGAATCGTAAAGCACTCGCGCATTTCTGCCGCCCTTAATTTAGAGCGAGAGACCGCGGGCATATGCGTCATTTCCCGTTCTTTTAGAAAAGCGCGCCATCTTTTTTCCTCGTGCACTACAAAAGAGTGAAAACCGCGTATTTTAGCCGTTGGTCGCTGAGAGATCGTGTGCAACGAGAAGAGTTGGGGTGGTGCAGCCATCGGGAGAAATAAAGGGCCAATTCGTTATGGGAATGAATTGTTGTAATGAGAAAGGAAACATGAATCTGAGAGAGGTGGGGGCAAGTAAAAGCGGCGTGCTCATTGGCTGAAAGGGGTCAGCGAATGCAAATCGCTAAAAAATGATTTTTATTCGTCGCGTTGGTCAAAATGGTCGTTATATTTTTTTGGATAAGCAACCGGTCTCTCGTTTGTGAAGGCTTTTGAAATTATCGCGAAGTTTGGAAGAAATAAGTGTTTGATTGAATTGGTTTTGAGAAGACGTATTGCTTGCACTGGCACGCTGTTAGAATCGGATATTGAGGGTGTTATATCAATTGAAAATGATATATGCATACGTGTTATATTATAGAAATATATCTGTGAATTATAAATAAATACTGACGAATTTTTAAATCATAAAGACAGATCGACATTAATCATAATCATCAATTCTTTTTACCTCTACTTTATGCAAGCTCCTCACAATGAAAGAAATACAGTACGCTAGAACTCGTCGCCATAAGATAATGTTATTGACGATCTAGTTGTTGACGTAGATATAGTCAGAAATTTTGATAACATAATTACTTCAAATCATGGTTGCTAGTAAATAAACGTATATGACTAGATTGTAATTATAAGATGGCGCAATTGTATATGGTAACGAGTAGAAGCCTTATCCATATCCTTCGGTTACCTACAATCTTATCAAAATATTCCGTTAGGAATTCGATAAAAACGCCTGATTCGCAACAACTAATAAGATTCGAGGTTAATTAAATGGATGAGTAATATAATTCATTAATTAAAATAAATTTACATACAAACGATACTAGAACAAACTTTTCATGAATATAATACGTACAAAAAGTAACGCCTGTTAACTTAGACCCTATCAGATCGTTATCCGTTGAATTCCGAACGTTATCTCCTCCAAACCCGTTACGTTAAAGTAAATTATTTGCTTCGCTTTCCGAATTGCGACACGAATTTTAATCATTCGCACAGAAAACTTTAACCCTCTTTCGCGTTGCCTCGGTTGACTTTAAGGGAGTGGGACGATGGTATCTAGAAAAGTGGTTCCACGGCGTTTAATTCCTGCAGGCTTGGTTTGGATGTTATCAACACAAAGTGGAAACACGAGCCCTTTTTATCCAAACGAAGACAGAGGGCCAAAGAGGGAATGAAAGGGAGCGTGAATCGGGCAAAAAAGGAAGGAATTTTCGGGAGATAAGAGAAACACAAGGCGGCGCAGGCAAAAAACAGTTACTTCAAAAGCTGGCGGCGGCTTAAAGAGCGTGAGAAAAAGATGAAAGGGACGCGGAACCCAAATGAAAGAAAGATGCATAAAATAAAAGAAACGGACTCCATTGACGAAACAAAGGTTTTCCCTAAAGAGACTACCTCCCCTCCTCTTTTCCAAATGGAAGATGGCACTGTGCGGATCGCATTAGCGATTCTTTTAATGGGACGTGCAATCGCGCGAACTATAATTTCTCGAGTTATTTTGGCGACTTTAAGAAGACGCAAATTAGATGAGTTTTTCAGTACGAATTTTGCTAGAAGACGTCGGTCCTTTTTGAAGGGGTTTTATAAGAAGAAACCAGACTTTGTCAACGCTCTTTTCCGAAATTAAAATTTGGAAAAAAAATCTCCGAAACAACTTCAATATTTTATCGCATAATGAAGAAATTCTTTGAATAGAAGAACGAATATCTTTACTTTTCATCTTTAATCTTCACCATCAAACATTATACGATTACGAACAATGCTTTATTCAATTTATTACGTCTTGGATGCTGGCAAAATTATCTTTCCATGAAGCCAAAGTACTGAGATCTATTCAAATGTAACCTTTTGTCTACACTGTCATTTATATTTAAAATCAAAGATCATAGAGGTAGCAGAGAATCATATCGCCTAAAAATTGTGCACGGAAGCATTTTTACTTAAAACACAGAGTCAAAAAGAAATAATTCGTAACTTGAGAAGGGCTAGAGTATACGAATTACGAATATAATAAAAAACACGTAAATTAGTTCGAATATTAGTCTTGGAGTTGAATTAATTCTTCAACTGTTTAAATATCATCAAAGCTCACGTTATATCTTCATCAGAAACTACTTAAATTACCCCAAATAATTAACGAAAAAAATAATAAAAGAACAATCGGTATACCCAAACGATGTGATACGAAAACCAATCTCCACACCCACCCCCTCGAGAGAGAGAGATAATTCCGCCGAGGATGGGAAAATTAATACGTAACAAGAGAGATGCATAACACGTTCGTGCAGGGATGTATGATGTACGAGATAGCCGTGGCACGAAAAGGTCGTGCGGATATGGTAGCTTCCTGGACATAGGCGACGCAAGGAGAATTATGGATAAGGCGGCTCTGGACGCGGGTGTAAAAAGTGATTTGTACCAGCGCCGCTCGGAAAACTCGGCTCTGGCGGTCGCTGCCTTTTTCCCTCGTCTGAATCTCCGATTTTTCCCGTGACGTCACATCCACGCCCTTTTCCCAAATCCCCGCACCTGCGTATCCTACCGATCCGGGGGGTGTGTCGGCTTTGTACTCTTTAAGCGGGAGATGGGGACCTATTGATAAATTCATCCCTCACGTCCGTGTTATTAATTCCTAGGGAAGGGAAAGGTTGGGAAAGATTGGGAAAGGTTTCGCCGGAAATGGTCAAGAGCTATCCCCGGTTTTTATTTTCCGATTCCTTCCTGACCCGCATCACTTAGGCCGGAGATGGGATCTGTTTTTTCAACTAGCGGTCCCTTAGGTTCGCGCGATCCTTGAAATGTGTCGTTTATTCTGAAACAGGTCGGATTTGGAAAAATCCCAATTCAATTTTGTAGCGATAAGGAGAGGAAAAGATTTTTTGTATAGCCGTTTGAGATTTTAGTATAATTGATTCAGACAATTTTGACTTTAATTTAATAATAGAAATTAGCTCGTAAAAGGTAAAATTAATTCAAAATGGATGGAATTTGCGGACAGATTACGTCAAGGAATATGAAATATGTATATATATATGTAGAAAACGTGTATCGTTTACTGAACTAGACTTAATATATTTGTAATGTAACGACAATTTTGATATTCGTAAATTTTTTTAATACGAGGAGATTACGGCTTTATTTTTCATCTAAAAATTACAACAAATACGTGTAATAAAAAACTAGGAATGCGTGTATCCAAAGCAAAATTGAATACGTAAAAAAATAGGCCCATGCAAAGGAAATTAATAACACCAAATAAATTCATCTCGTCGTTCGTAATGAATCCTCAAACAAAGGAATTACTTGAGCAATAGAGCTCGAAAAATCTGCAAAACAATCCGAAGGTAAAAGTTAAAAAGGTGCCAAACTATTATTCTCGATGTGAAAGGAAAATCACAAAAAATGTAGAAGTACACTATGAAAATAAATATTTTCGAGAGATGTCAACAAAGTTCTGGATGGGGAAATTATGAAAGGAAAGAAAAGCAATTACTGAACGGTGGGAGAGGTCTCGTGTTGCCCAAAGGCTCTTTCAACTTTGAGGTCATTTGGGTGTGAATCTAGTCGGAAGCTGAAAAATTTACGAGGGAATTGCCTATGATGGAGCGTTTTTTTCTGATTGGTCTCGAAATCCTTTGTGATTTTATAATTGGAGGAAGCATGCAAAAATGTGCTAACAATAGAACATGAAAACAAGATTTGACGTAAAGGATTGTGTCAGTGAAAATCCTCTTGTGAATATTTCGCTCTAGTTTAACAGTTCGAGATTATTAATACATAGACGTTTTCACAGATGGAGGAATAAAAAATTATTGCCTGAAATGAAAAAATTGTGGTACAACAATTAATTTAAGTAAATGTAACGGAACAGTTATGTCACTACCCATTGTGAACTAATTGATTGGAACAAAAATCATCAAAATATTCAATCTATTTTTGCTCTCATAATGGTTTAATATTAAATATTATAGTAAAGGAATATAATAAATAATTTTACTTAAGATAGATCTATCGGGGCAAATGATCAAAACAGTATGAAAAATTAATAATATAATATTTAAAATAATTAATGTATATCCTATGCCTTACAATTAGTATTCAATTGCGATTATTTTAAAATAAATTACGAAATAATGTAGGGAACATAACTTTTTAAAGGTTGATCAATTGATTACATTCTGGAGGTAGATTTTTTGAAATCATAAGTCACAGAAAGAAGACAGGTTATCTTATTCTTCCCAAAATGGGAATTTCAGAATCTTAGATAACACTTCAGTGTGGTTGGACTGAGAATATATTACGGTGATGTCAAGACATAATCCAAGTGTGAAAACGAATGGACTTGGAGCGATGCTTGAACGGATAGAGGTAGAAAGGTACAATGATAGATACATAGTTACAAAGGAATAGAAGATTAAAAGGAAGATCTTTAAAGATCCTCAATACATGATTATAGTAGATTTTTACGTAGCCATGGTACGGAGCAGCTCTTCTGAAAAATGCACACCTTTTTATCCTCTAGAAAGAAGAGGTTAATCTGAGATGCTTTGGTTTCATCCGGACTGATAAGAGCTTTAATTATAGCAACTGGAAAGGTACGGAGAACGAATTAAATATTTACGTTTTATAAGTGGGTCTTCCGAATCAGCGGGGATTTACTATTAAAAATTACTGCTACGGAAGGAGCTTGACTAAACGGTTCAGGAAGGAGGATCTGTTGATTTTTCGATAATTACTGGACTTCGACTGGTTTCTTGGAATGGCTTTCTCACTTCTGAACATGCATCCGAGCTAAGGAATTCTCCTAATTTATTGCCTTTTACTGACTATTTCTCAAGCGATTAAATTATCTTTTGAAATAATTATCATGTTAAATAAAGTCATTATGTATCTATATTTGTTAAATAAAGTTATTACTTATGAAATAAAGAATTTGTTGCTAATATATTAAGTATTAATCTTCCGTATATAATATTTGCAAGGTCACTTTTGGAAAAAATAATAACAAATTTTCGATGTTTTAAAATTTAACAGTAAATATTTACTTTTTTCAAATATTTATATTTGTCTCACTCTCTCGCAAATTTTATGCATATATTTCTAGCTTTGTTGACGCATTTCAGTTAAAATTACTCAAAAAACCTAAAAAAAATTTTGCTCAGGAAAGCTTAAATGCGTCTATTTCTACGTAATACAAAAACAGAAAATTCCCAATGAATATGACGATGGTTTAAGCGTCGCTCACCATCAACCAACTGCCCACCATCATGAACGACCAATTATCCACGTCACCCGCGTAAAATGCCATTAAACCTTAATTTAAACGCCCAAAAGCCGTGAGCTTTCCGCACCGCCGTCCTTCCCTACAACTCCAACGCGTAAAAACACCGCTTCGCAACGGAGGCGCTGTTCCTCGCGAAAATTCCGCGGACGGGAAAACGGCCTTTAATTCCGGCATAACGAGGAAATAATATTCGGGGCGTTTATTAGGTTTTATTACCTCCAGTTCGCTCTTTAATAAATAATGTACCGCGGGGCTACCTGTCGGCAGAGACTCGGAAGAAAAAGTGGGAACAAACAAGTGCATTACGTGTAAATTATTCCGAGGGAGCGGAAGTTGAGGGAAAAAAGTGAAAAAATGTTTACAGGGGCTTCTGAAAGAGGGAGTTGTTATTTTTTTTATCACGGGCCTCATAAGAGAGGAGTGTAAGGGAAGGAAGTACATGGAGAAGATGTAAGGAGAGAGTGGCAGAATAAGATGGAAGAAGGGTTGTGAAGATAATGGAGTTATTAAAGAGACAAGGAGGAGTGGTTGAGGAAGACTTGTATGAGTAGATGTTGATGGAAGGGAAATGGGGTGATTTGCATCCTTAGGATCTCGTCATGGTTAAATTTTTGGGGGTCGAACTCGGTTTTTAAAATTTAATTTCGTTTCATCAAACCACTGAGCTATAAAACAATGATTATCAGTTGAAATTCATGTTAAAAGAGAGATAATATAAAGAAAGTGAAAATACCTAATCGGCAATATTTTGTGGAAATGTATCGCGATAAGAAAAATATTAGTTTTAATTTTCCTGAAAAAATAATTTACGAGGTTAATGTAAGAGATATTACGAATAAAAACAACGAATAAACTTGACAATAATTATTAATTCTTTAATGGTAATGAAAATAAATAAATGTAATATTTATAGTGGGATAATTGATTATACAATACTTTTAATAATAAAATTATCGTGGAAACAGTGAAACAACTCCTTTTCTTATTGGAACAAAGGAAACGAAAAAAGCTTCCAGAACTTTCAGGTTTCAAGTATATTAGTTTCAATTAAAATATATTCTAGTCAAACTACAGTCAAAAACAATTTTAGACTCCAAGCATTGAAACAATCTCTCTACTGCTTATGAATAACATCTCCTTGTATAATTATATGATTTTCCATTGTTGTAAGACCAATCTTATACGCAGTATATTACGATACACTATTACGTCATTAGTTTAAAATGGATGGTGATGGGAACAAGTGATTCAACGTTCGCATAAAAATCCATTCTCATCAAGGAATTATATAAAATTTGCTCGAATGGATACAGCTTGTAATTTAGCGAATATATTTAAATGTCCTAATTGGAGTTTCAAACATCGCCTTTGAGTAAATTAGCAATTATAGAGAAGTAGGAAAGAAACAACATCTCAATTTAATTTGCTGTTTTGAAACAGGAAAATAAATCTTACTAAGCTAAATGAAAGAAATTCTCTCCTTACGTTCAAATTTCGGAATTTGCCATGCGGAGTAGAATGAACACGAGGAGTCGCAAATGATGATTTAGGGAGATTCTAATGATAGAAAAAAGATGATACACATTCTAAGAGCTGAAAGCAATTCAATTTATTCCTTTAGAAACGCTCGTAACATCGCAGAATATTATGATCTTTCATAACTGGAACGCTAAAGAGTTCATTTTATTACCTTATGAGGAAAGGCAATCTAAATTCATACTTCATCATTCGATATACTGAATTACTCAATCTAGTCTCTCTGAATTCATAATTCAAGCATAGAAAAGAATATGAAGGAATTTAATGGTTTTTCTTACTCAATTCTTATTGTATATAATATAATTAATAAATAATTGAAAAACTACGTAAAAGTACTAAAACTCTGTGGGAGAGATGCTCAAAACTTTGTAAGATTAAGCAATGTCTTAATTGACGAGTTTTTAGTATACCAAGTAAACAGTAAAATGATATAATTAACGTAAAATTAATATTAATAATTACGTAATAAAACAATATTAATAACAACTTAATATTATAAATAGAATTAACTTAAGTCTTAAGAACAAATACACAACAGTGTGTGTAAACTAGTACAACGAAACTTTCCCGAACACGGCCAAAAATACGCCAACGAAATCAGGAGACCATTTCTAGGTAGTCCGCAGCAATTAAAACTCTCGTGTCTTGAAGAAAACACAAGAAATGCTCATTAGTTACCTGCCCTGCCTCGAGCAGCGTTACGGATATGTACGCGATGCAAACACGGACGAAGGCATACGAACTTCCGGTCGTTAACCCGAGCGAGTTTTCGGAAGAGCCAAGAACAAGAAGCTCTTCACGCAGTGCTCTCCAAATTAAACTCCGTCGAGTTCTAAATTGTCACGAGAAAAAGCGTGACGTCCAGGTGCGAAGGGCTTTACTAAGAAGTAAAACTTTCTCAAGGCTTAACAACATGTCACGCGAGACTGAGAGGTCTGAGGAACCAGAACTCGAGCACCGGTTTCCGTGAGAGGTCTTGGGTTCGACTCCCACTACAGCCTGGTCTTCATGCGTGAATTTACCACTAATTGGAGGTGCTCCCATTATGACAATGGCGTGAGTGACACTACTCATGCTTTTCTTGCTGTGGTTAGCAATTACCTCAACGCTCGGTTTACCACGGAAGTATACTTCCGCAACAGACCGTTTTAAGGGTTGAAATCTCGAGGCAGCTGTCCACTGTTACGTTTCAATGGTTTTTTTATGAATCTCCGTTTAAAAATTTTACGTACTTTTGCAAGAGATCTTGAAAATATTGATATAATAGACGTCTACCACTATAAGAGCATGGTATGATTGAAAATCAATTTTATTATGTTAGAAAATCAACCGTTATAGATATATAAATAAGCTATACGTAGATTATAAGACAATAATCTCGCAATGAGTACGTAATTTCAACGTGGAAAGTGATAAAAATCTGCAGATGTTAGTGTATCAAAAGTTGGAAGCAAAAGGATATATCGATGGACTGAACCATTTGAAAAATCCACCCCGAATGTACGTATATTAACATATAATTAAGGTCACTCAGAAGGTGTTTCTTTGTAACACACCCAGAAAAAGAATAGGTGCGAGTTAGGTAGGTTAATAGGTCAATTTAGCAGAAGGAAGTTCCCAATCTTTAACGACTTAACAGCACAAAGAAAACTTGGCGCGAATTGTCGCAGAACGTCGTCGATTCGTTCCCTCGCCGTTTCCGGAGGATAAAATTTGTCGGGGAAAACTTTCAAAAGGAGCTATCATCCTAAACGCTTGTCTTCTTCTCGCTTCTTCTCCCTCCTCCTCTGTTCTCATTCTCCGCTAGCAAAGTGCCTCCTAATCTCCTCTTCTCTTTTAGCGCCTTCTTTTGCAATTTTATCCCATTTTCCACGGCGTTTCGTTCCCCTCTTCCAACAATCCTCGCGACCCTAATAATGCATGAGACGTAATGGAGGTTCCCGTCGCTAGGTTTCCTTCTCTCCCTCTTATCTATCCTTCTCAACCGTTCGTCTCACTTAAAAACTCTCTTACGTCCTCTTTTTTTAATGGACGACATCTCCCTTTCCCTCGTGTCCTGAGCTCTTTCCTTATTGTTCTATTTTTTTCTCTCGGATTTGGACTCTCGGGAGGGCGTTAATTTTTCACTGCTGGTTTAGCGGCCGTTTTGGGAACGATGTTTAAAAACTTCGACTCTTGATTTATATGCGCGAGCCGAGATAGGACTGGTTTATTCAAATTCTTTTCAATTCTCGTGAAAAGATGTGCGCAATCTTCTATTGTACGTTTATCCTCTTTCTATGAGATAGTTACGGAATTAATTTCTTTACGGTGAATTCTCTCTTACGCAATGAAATTCTTAAGCATTCCAATATTCTATTCTATTCACTTTTTACTGATTACTCAGTATTTTCTGAATATACTTATTCCGCTAGAAGATTCTAAGGGAAAACTAAAACCAATTCAACCAAATATTACTCCTATACTTTCGTAAATTCCGCTTTAGTTGTACCAAAATTTTAATGAAAATATAAATGGAGATGAGTTGACAGTTTTAACATCTCTTTAACACCACGTTCATTTGGACTCATCGTAGATTACGCAGCATAAAAGTATATTAAAGTTTAATTGATATCTTAACGTGTGATTTAAGTAAAAAAATTCAATAAAATTTAAAAAAGAGTAAAATAACTTTACGATAATTTTTTAAGTATCCTGATTTACGATAAAATTATAAAAGTACTGTTTTCTTTTGAAATGAATCAGATTTTTTTAAGTTTGGAATTTCGGAGGAATAACAAATTAACCATAATCTCTCAAAAAAAGATATATTATATTACGGCATGCTCTTTAATCATCTGTTATAAGAATCTGTTTGATCTGAATCATTGATACTGTACTTATAATGATAAGGTGGTAGTGAAATTATAATTCTATTGTTGCAGTGAAATTGTATCTATTGGAAATTTTTCACTTTCCTAATTGTTATGTATTAATAAGTTACAAATGAATATATATTTATATATTTATTAGTCCTATTTTATGTTGTATACAATGGTTGGAATACTTGAAATATGTCCAATGTGGATGCTGTCGGTTGCCATTTTTTCCATTATCTTATATACTCTCGAAGTCCGTAATATGAAGTTGCGAACTGGATTTGGTCCAGAACACGAGGAACCTTGTAAAATTGGAAAAATCTCTACCCTCCGAAAAGTTTTGCTTCCATTCTTATTTCAGAAAACGATACGTTGCCATCTTCCGCGTGATATTTGTAACTCCGCGTTGGAACTTCGATGTTTACAAGTTTGTTTCCTTATGCAAACGGATATACACCTGCAACTTTCCCTTTTTCCATAAGACCCTCGAGGGAATCTTCTTTGAAGTCCTTCCCGAGGCGTTCCTTTAATAAAACGAAGGCATCTGGTCCTCTTTTGTCATCTGCATGGAGATTCGGACGTTGTGGGGGAGGAGGAGTGCTTTTACGAAGAGGGGAATTGAAATCTTGAGGTGGTGTGGAGTCGATAATGTAACGTGGGAGGATATCTGACGCAATGGCCGTATGATATGGCCGTATTGTATGACTTGAGCTTCATCAGTACTACGAGAGTAAGTGTATAAAAGCAACAGTCATCAACCATTACGAAATAATCAACCAATTTTTTATATAAATGAATTAAAATTTTCCTGATGTATAAAAGAAGTTTAATTATACATAGAATGTACTTTAAGAAGAGAACGTTGTTTGCTGTATATGTACAATTAAGCAAGACAAGTGACTTATATCATAGATATATTGAATTATAAATAAAAATAAACTTAAATAAAATTTGTACAAAGAAAATATATGCTAATTTAATGTGATCCTTATTTATTAATAAATAAATATTTTTAAGCGGGTTTTGCACGTACACGTAATTTTGCAGGGAGATATTCAGAAATCTTTCAACCAATGAATGTTTATTTAATAGCTCTAAGGTAATTTTTGCTATAGGAGTTCTTCTTTTTTAATAATATAAGAGCATATAATGCTCATTATTCATTAATATTCCACCAAAATATACAAAACAATAATAATCGATATTCATTAACGTTAAGACATCAATGAAATGTATGATATAAAATAAATTATTATATTACTTTAATATAATTTCGCAATGAGGAATAAAAATGAAATTGCTATGTGTATATATTGTGTGTGCGTGTGTATATTGCTATGATATGCTATAAGATATTCAAATAGCCCTCATTGTCCTTTCTGTGATGATATGCTATTTTAGGGAAGCATAAAATAAAGGAGACAAAAGAGGAATTTATTAGATTGATGATGGGAGGTCATTTTGATAATTTAAACACGATCCATCTTACTTGAGAGATTTTCCAATATTTTTTTTTCGTAAATTTCTCTCATTGTTACTTGGCAGTGACAAATTATCGCCTTCAAAGGAAAGTCTCCAAAAAATATCTACTATAGATAACAGGTACTTCTAAACCGAATTTCGTTTCATTATTGTCATTGTTTATTAAATCTAAGACTACGTTTGGGATGGACTCTACGAGTGCAAGACGTAAAATTTTCTAAAGTACTTTGAATAAAAATGGTTTGTTTACTTCATGTTGAACTCAGCTAAAAAGTGCTTATGAATAAAATAATATTCACCATTAGTGATTCGGAGGATAATTTTGTTAATGAAAGATGTATATTGAACCATTATTTTCTACAAAGATCTCTTGTTATGTTACCACGTAAGTTGGATGTTAATTTTAACAACTTCATAGTAATTGATAAATATATGATTAATAAATGATAAAAGCCTATTATATTACCCATAATTTATCGTAAGACGAGCTTGATTGTGCTAGTTTGGGAATCAATGTTGAATTGTAAGCAGTGTAAGTAAATCGCTATTTACTTACATTTTGGCAGAGGTGATATTGTACTCTCGTCTCCTTAAAATAGCTTGTAACTCTACTATAAGGTAAATTTTAAATTATATTATGATAAACTTCATAAGTGTTTCTTTAACATAATAAAAAACTGTTAGAGTAGTAGATCCATCACACGTGACAAGATGCGTGGAGTACCCTACAGCAGGGGGTTTTCTTGGAGTGACATTCAACGAACTCTCTCCGCGTGAGGAAGGATAAGTACTCACAATCCCGGAGACGGTGATTTCGCCATTGGTGCTGAGAGGTAAGAGGTCGGTGAGGATGCAGCCTTCGAGGGCTTCGCTCAGTTGGTCCGGAGAGCAGTTTGAAAAGTCTTCCTCTTCTTCCTCCTCCTCTTCGTCTGGACCCAGCGTCTTCGGGGGTTTCTCGTCCACAACCTGTCAACCATTTCGAAACGTCCTTAGAAATACGCATACGTATATGGCGAACCCTTAATGCTAACTCGAGTCGTAAATTTATATTTAGAAATATTATTCCTATATATTTCTATCTAATTATACATACCGTTCATTTATATATTTTATTTGCATATATTATATTTAAGAAAATTATACATAATTCAATGCCACCTATGAGATAGGTGTAGTGATTCAAATTCACATCGATACCCTATGATTCATAACAAAGAAGATTGCTTTAACTTTGTAGATTTCTCAGCGGTAAAATCTTCCAGGAATCGTAATTTTACGTAATTATCAACGAAGGGTTTATTTGAATATTTATAATAGAATCTGCAGCTAATGTATACCTTTATCATTACTTACCTACATAATGAACTTTGAATTATTATGAATATTCAATATATTCAGCTGCCAAAATTTCTATTTACTCATATCATATATCATAAAGTGTTACTATAATGTTTAATTGTTTAATTTAAAGAGAAGATGATAGTTGAAAAATATTTATAGTAATAAACGATATTTAGTATATCAATGCTCAGAAATGTTAAAGGTATTAGTTTTTCAATAATACTGAAGAGTTAAAATAAAGTAATTGTGTACATGATAAGTTACACTTCTCAAAAGCGGCATAATTAACTTATCTAATAATACCACAGCCAAAACTCATATAAGATCTTTAATTTAATTTCGAGAAAGATAATTAAATATTACCTAATCAGTAATTATTCTTTTCAAAAAACAATTATTTCAGTCAACTGAGTTACTATTACTTAAACTGAACAAAAATAAACATTGTGAACATTATGGATGTAAATACTTAGCGTAAATTGAGAACTTGATCAATGCAATAGCTGGACCATTGTAATCATTCTTAGGAAACACTTCCATTTCCTCTCAATCCGAAACAACGCCTCGTAAGGTGATTTCGAGGGGAAAATCCGAGGTTAAGGCGAGGGCGAAAATTTTCATTATAGAGTAGAGAGCCCTTTAATCTCGAACATTACCTCCCACCAATTCTGCGAGTACGTCCCCACCAGCAGCCACTGGTACCTCCTCCCTACGAGGCCTTCGGATAGGGCGGCGCAGAAAACCCTTCGCGCCCACGTCTCGTTGAAGTTCCCCAGAATGACACGGACGTCACGGCGCTTCAGTCGCATCAGAGCTGTTTTCAGTTCGCGGGGCACAAAGCTTTGGCTCTCTGCTACTGACACGCCTTCCATCTCCAAGTCGGCCACCAGTCGGTTGTGGGCCTGCCGGAAAGAAGAATCAACACAGTGTACAGAGGATGTTAAGAGATACTGGAACGTTTCGTTGCATTTCAAAAGTCTGCGCTCAGAACAGAAATGCGTAGGTGACGTTCTGTAAGGATCAGATACTATGGGAATACACTAACTTCTCGATCATCAACAATAGAAATTAAATTCTTATTTAAGCATTTAAGAATGAGGCATACAATATAAAGATTTACATAAGATTCTATTTCTAATTTGAGAATAAATTTAATATATTTCTAGATACATTAGAGTACTCCAGATACAGAAGACTTACTAATTCCAAAATAAATTAAAATAAGATGAAATAGCGCTTCAATGTCCTTTATCCATATTTATTCCATCGTCTTTTAAAAAAGATATCATCCATTTCTTATTCAGCCTCTCCATCTTCCACTTCATTTCAATAACCCCGATCTTCCTTTATCATTTTCTTTGATCTTTTGAAAAAACTACGATTCTTTCTTATACTCGGCTTATTTCAATTACTTTGATCTTTCTTTGTTATAAGGCATCCATCTTATTTATTTTCAATTCAATTACGTTGATGCTCTTTTTCCTAAATGGTAAACGTGTACCATATAAAAAACCGAACTTTGATAATGAAAACATCCTATATTTCTTATTACACCATCAGCCATCCATAATGACAAATTGGCAAACATCCTATAAATCAATACCATTTAATGTGCTTTTATTTTTTATTACTTATACTATACTATGGTATACTATATGGCAAAACTATAGTATATTATTCTAATTATTACGTATTATTATACTGTTATATTATTATCATTATTATATTTTCATAAGAGAACAATTCTTGCTGTATAATTATATCTAAATATATGATTAAAGAGCGTATGGAATGCATTATATAAAATTATACTCGTAAACATCGGCGAAAAACATGTTTCGTATTAAGAGGATTTAGTAACCTTTTTTCAACTCGATTTATCTTCAGAATAAAATAATTTCATGTAAGTTAATAGATAACCTAAGACAAATTATTCGTTTGATGGAAAGTAAAATTCACGAGTAAGTTTTATGTATATATTTAATTTGATATTATTGATTAGAATGAAGGTTTCTTTTTGTTTAGATTGAGGTTTTACTTTTTATACATGTTCTCTACTGCTATGTTAAACTCTAAGAAAGAAACTGAAAACTGTAAGAGACATAAAAGAAATTCACTGATTTGTGAAAGACGAAGGATTACAATGTTTACGGTTCCCTTCCAGCTGTCAGATACATGTTAAAATTTCCTGCAATATTAAGGTCCAAAGGCTTATAAAGTGTATCTGTTTTGAGAGTTCAATGCTCATCAGTTGGGAAGCAATAAAGGGAAAGGAAAATCATGACTCTGAGACAGAAAGTGAAAGTAAGGGAAGGGGAACTGGGATAGGCGAAGCACATTTTATTAAAAAAAATAACTTTTAGTGACAAGGAAATTTGAATAGCCGATAAATACACAAATTTGGTGGATGTTTAATACATGCGCACTTCAATTTTGATACATGGTTTCCTTGATCTAGAGAACAAAGTTCAAGATGTATTAAAAAAGAGCGGAAGAACGTTTACTATAACCACGTAATGTGGGATGGAATTTCGATGAAGTTAACTATGCCTGCCAATCTTATATTACATTTATTATAAATATAACTTAGGAACTTCATACTTAAATATAAATGTATGAGGTTCAAGATTCTCTTGTAATAATAATTAAAAATCAAACATCTCCCAATGCTGAAATTAAACTCGATAAAAGTAGCTACTTAAATCATAGGCCTGTCGATTTATCAATTCCAAAATTTACTCAAGGACTTATTTAACACACAATAACCCTTTATCTATCATCAACCACCATTCAATAACAAATTCCATCGATACGTCTCAAGCAAAACCGGGTAAATAAATCCCAATACAACAACGAACTATAAAATTTGCCTCGTAACCCTAGCGACGAAAAAAAAAAAAACAAACACAAAAGAATACCTTCAGGAGAGAGCTCTGTGTGTACACTAACCCGAAATGAAATACATCGAGAATAGCTTTAAAGGCTTTATTTGTACGCGCCTGACGCATTGTCCGCCCTATAGTAGTAATCTCGTTATAATGATCGGTCCAGAAGAGCGCGTATAATCAATCGGGAGGGACTTGCATTGTCTGCCGCTAAAGGCTTTATCCGTGCCCCTCAAAAACACGGCGGAGCGCGTGGCAAGCTGCGCTTTCAATGGGGATGCAAAAAATATCTCAGGTCAGGGCGGCGATTTGGAACGTTGTAGCGCCCAAGGATAACAGGGCCGAGTCACGTGATGGACTGGAAAAAGGGACGTGTACTGGAATAGGGGAGTGAAAGGCGGCTGTGCCGAAGGGAATGTTATTTAGAGAAAGTTGCTAAGGCGCGAGTGAAAACAGGTGCCCCGAGCTGAATACGAATTCCGGCGAAGAATTCCGCTTGCGTCTATATATAAAGTCCTTGATTACCCACATTTTGAGTCTGTTTGTGTTGATAATTTCGCGAAATAAATTGATTTGCTTCGTCTGTTCTGTTTTGATTCCATTAAATCTCGCTACAAATAAAATTAAGGGTAGTGAACAGGAAAATCTCACTGATAACATACGAGATCTACGATTTCTAATAATATATCGTATATTCATCGATAGATATGCTACCCATAGTTAAATTAAAAATTTTAGAAATAACTTTAATCAAAGTCCATCTTCCTTTAAAATTAAATCCCTAGCAGTTGGATGGATAAAAATAAATGAAATATTTCACAGGAAACGAATTGTGGAAATTGTTTCGAATTCAATAAAATTAATCCAATCCGAAGTATCACTGAAATATAAGTGGAAAAAAGTAAAATTAAAACAAAATCCGGTCTCAGAAAATTTTTATCTTTTACTTCAATCAACTTGATAAATCAATCAAATATATTATACAGTAACAGCTTTCTCTAGGATTAACTGCACGTAGTTTGATCATTTCACATTTGGTAGTACCCTTTAAATTGATCATAATACAGACTAGTTTTTGTATTAATCTAGAAGATATCGAAACCAACCTCAATTGTTGACAATAAAATAATGTTAGGTAAAATAATAGAATAATGTTAATGATAAAATTGAATTACATTCCATATTATCAATGAATTACTCTAGATAATAAATAACTTACATGTTTAAGCACTTTAATAGCGCTGTATTTATCGATACATTTCATTTGATTTCATTGTTGCTCTTATTTACGTAAATATCCAATATACTCACTTAATTTCCATATAATTCATTCAAAATAACACAATTAAATGTGTAGCTGATACAATTTAAGACTCGTGGCTTATAAATTGACCAAAGAAAGCAAACATTCCACTGATTCATTATCAAGAACTGGTCTGAATATTTCCGACTCAATGAAAAGAACGAAAATTAAAACCCGCAGAAAATACATCATTGTGATAGAGAATCGAAAATCTTTCCGAATGACTGGCGGAGAATTCTCGAACGAGAAAATTCTTTTCAGTTCTGTCATAAAAGGGTTTTTCCTTCGGAACCCTTATTTCTCCCTCCAATGATTTGGGCACCCGCTGTGCGGTGTCCCTTGGAAGGGAGCCAGAGGTTCCCTGCGCTCTTATCCGGACTCCGGTTAGAGTGGCCTTCTATGCTAAACCTCTCCGTGATGGAAACCCTCCTGGCTCGCTCGTGCGCGAAGATTGTGAAAATGGGCTGTAAAATTCGGACATTTTCTTCCTTCTGTGCGGAAGGATAGCTGGATGCATAACGAATGGATGAATGGGGAGACTGGACGTTATGTTAAAGATGAATGTTCGTAAGAGCCGAGGATTTAAATGTGATATAGTATTACGTAAAATGTAAGTTTGTAATAAATTTCGACTACTTGCAATTTAAACAAAAATAAGTAAAGTAAAAGTATAATTACGTAACACATTGATCTATCATTTTACGTTATTAATTCTCGTCTGGATATTATAAGCTACAGGCCTTACAAGCACCTCAATACTCTATCAAAATTGAAAGCAAATGGTGTGATAAGCAAAAAACATGTTGTAAAACACTTTACAAATATACAGTAAAACTGTTCGAAAATAACTAAAAATCAGTAACATACAACCTTGTATCTCTCCTATAATTTTTTGATACTTTTCCTTCTATACGAACACATTTAATATTTTATAATGAAAACGAGATGACACTTAGATAGATTAACACTTTTGGGGTGCCAGTATGTAAAAAATGACAAAAAAATCAACGTACACATAGCAACCATTCTATTCCCAAACAATAGAAACGCAATAAATATCACGAAACGAGGCATCAGCTGCTTGAACAAAGGTTCAAGAACCAAAAAAGGATCGCACTGAAGTCGCTGCAATAATTTTTTACGAGCAACATCCTGAGATCTTGGCACCCAATCTGTTACGTGGAAGCAAGTTTCATCTTTTGCCATTTTAGAACGTTCTACTTCTCTAAATGGCCCTACCTAAAGTCGTATAGACAAAAATACGAAACATTTTTTGCGCACGTAATGACGCTAGATGAGGAAAGAATTTTGCATTTTCCGTCCTCGTGCAATTTTAGGGGATTATTTTCTTCGTTAAAAAAAGTATCTGACGAGAGTCTATTATGCGAAGGAGAAGATTATGAAAGGCTTCCATTTTCATAAAAGTACTTTCCCGAATGGATAATTGTCTCAGGAGAACGTGATTTTTCGAGCCATTTTTTCGAAGCCTCCTCAATGACGATCATTTTCATCTAGAAAGTACGGTTTAATTCCAAGTGGAGATTTTTGGTCGATTCACTACGAAAAAATGGTGAGCCTACCTATTCTGCATTAAAATTATCATTCTTTACGTGGAAGAGATTTTGACTTCGAGAGATTTTCCGAACGAAATGATACGACTGCTATTTTTGGAAACGAGGAGGCTGAGTACTGTTGCCTCTAGCAGCTTAATATCTTGCCATTCTCTATGAATATCTCTCTGAAAATGGATGCTGATTATACCTCTTTATAGAGCTCTCTATTCTATACAATTTCTTTCCTTTATTACTTTTTTAGGGAATGACCTTTGCGGAACTGCGGAGCGGCGTTTCTTTTGCTAGTAGCGCTTTTTATTTCGTGCGGGTATCTCATTCTGTTGACGTCATCGGACCCTCAATTCATACGCAGAATAAGTAGAAAATTAAACAGAGAATGACGTGTATATATGCATATATATGTTTAATGAATGTACGTATAATGTAAGGTAGGATTTTCATTTTTTGTTCTGATAAACATTTGAGAAAAGAAAATGATGAATTGTAGAGTAAATTATGGATGATTAGAGTTTGAATGGAAATTTAGAGAGAATGAACGTTCTTTTATAAATAGCAATTTAAAATAATATACTTATATTGTAGTGGCACATCTGAAGTAAAGCTTATCATTCAACTCTTCCGTAAGAGGTCTTGGTAGTTCCTTTCAAACAAAGGTTCCCTATCCTTTATAATTCACACAATTACTTTTAGTTAATAATAGAAATGGATAAAATTAATAAATTCTTCAGTATTACATATAAAAAATGATCTTTCAATAATTCAATATTATTCAATTAAACACAACAGCTCAACGATATCGAGTGAAACGTCTCTTAACGTTTGCCATCAGCGTGTTGTATGAATTTCATTGATGCAAGAATTAGGGAAGACATGACCGAAAAAATAATATATATATCGATAACCTAAACATCGAATCAACTACCCTAAATTATCAGTAATCATCGTTAAAAACGTGCTATCAACTGTGTGGTTACACAATGATAATAACAAGACGACGTTTAATAACCTTAGAGTAGAGAAATCAATTGCAGTCTCCAATTTGGGGAAAATCGCATCCCTATGTAGTTTATCAAACTCGTCGTGGATAATTTAATTCGAGAAAAGAATATTTCGTCTTATTTTAGGATATGATTTCAAATGCATAGAAATATAAAAGAGAAAATGAACCAGACAAATTCAAAGAGGAAATGATCCCAAGCACTATAAAATATAAGGTCATCTGAATCAATGAAGAGGAAGATTTAAATTCATCAAAATCTATCACGATTCTCCATCCAGAAAAGAACTTCATCTGGGTAAAAGATTGCTGATTTCCGGGGTAATATTGCGGAGAACTTCCGATGAAGTTTGACAGGAAATGGAAAAATCCTCGTTTCATACGATTCGTTAGGAGCAATTAGTTCCATTCCACTGATTGATCTCTTACTGTATGAAGTTATTATGCAAGCCCTAACTCGTAGAAAAATCTTTCATATATTCTGGACCTGTGGCCTTAGGTTTCAACATATTCTAATGTATAAATATATTCAACATATTCTAATGTTGAGCCTATGGCAGCAAATTCAATGTAACATAAACTCAATGAAAATTGATTGTAGTAAATCGTATTCATAGATCTCAGGTATATTTTCTAATTGTCTACACATTAATATCAATCTTCAATTTCAAATTAAAAAGAAAATGAATTTTACTTTCCGATATATTTTCCGATTCTCTAAACCATTTACAAATAACCTTGTCCTTATAAAAGATCCTTAAATTGTTCATGATTCAAGAGTTCGAAAGAAGAAAAAACCACATTAAAAGTTATATATCCCACTTTCATTACTTCTAGGTTATCATCTCTCTTCACATCATCCAAATATTGTACACATTCATTACATCTTCTCTTATCTATAATATCAAAACACTTAAACGTATTATTTCCATTATATCTAAATTTTGAAATATAAAAAATATATTTATAGAAAGAAACATTCTCATCTTCAAAGTATCTTCAGCCTTTTATAATCATAAAAGTAAAACTAACATATGTTTACGTCCAGAAAATAAGGCTCCTATTAGGGTACTTTCTACAAATTCAATGTACTCCAATTATTCTCCTTTCAGTTCTTCAAGTCCATTTATTTAATTACCAATTGATTACTCCTAATTCGGGACGAAAAATTGCCATCAATTAACACACAATCGTAAAAATGTCTCGCGATATGTGACTTCAATTTCTGCCACCCATCTTCCCAGAACAGCGCTATAAATATCCCAATCCTCCTTTCGGACCAATTTTCAATTACATCGATACTCAAAAAGACTCCTCCATCGGACCAAATTTCCAAAAGGACGCGTCAAATTAAAAATTGATCGCCTACGGGGGAAGCAATTTCGCACCCCCGCAGAGAGAGATATTTAAAAACATCTCCGCGCCTTAATAACCCCGTTTGTTTAGAGTGGAAATAATTTAAAGAGGATTCGCTTTTGACTTCGGTGGTCTTTTGGCGTCACGCGAAAATGGAGTCCCCTTTTTCCACCACTCCCGCTTTTTAATTAACTTTCCAACAATTTCCAGGGCTTTCTTCTCCGCTTCCTTCGCCGTGTGTATTTTCGGCTGAGTGAAAGAGCCGAGCCAATTTATTCGTCGATCGAATGTTTTCGCGCTCGTTTCGTTAACTTGGGTGGGATTATGGTTCAATCGGGCGGAAAGGATAGCCCGCCGTTGGCTTTGGAAAAATTCTTCGTTTTTTTTTCGCTCGTTTCTTCAAAAGTGTATCGGAAAGGAGAGTGAAAGAGGGGGAATTTCTTCTTTGCCGCCATTTTCCGCTCGGCGTTGCGAAAAAGTTATCGGAATTCTTAAGAGAGATTCGCTCGTACTTAATTGGAGCGATGCGCTCGGAGTGTGGGAAGAATGGGTTTGTATTGCTGTTTGATGGAATGTGAAGTCAAATTGATTATGGAGTGTATAATTAGGGTATAAATGAATATATTTTCTCATTATTGAAGCTTAAAATAAGTCAAAATCTCCTAAAGGGTGAAAGAAGAAGAAGGATATGCTTTTCACCTTTTGAAACATCAAGAATTTACTTGCTGTGCAGACCTTCTGAGGGTGAAGAATAGAATTAGAATCGTCAATCGTAAATCATTACGGACGAGATACAGACTATGATATCTACTCTTCAGTCAAAGCTGTGCCAAATCAAAAGTCTTAGAATAAAGGATCGTAAATAATGAAAGAAAATAAAAATAAAAAAGGAAAGAAGAGAAAGGATTCATAAGAAGATAAATAGAAGAAACATTTACAGGTTTTCCGTCTGAAGACTTCAGTTACTTCATCTTAGCGATTCTGCTTATTAGGTGTTCAAGAATAAGATCTCACATTTTCTTTTCGGTGGTTAAGAAATGAAGACCTTATCTATGAAGACAAATATAGGTATAACGAATAGCAGTTGGTCGTAAATAATTCTTGCAAAAGTATTAAGAAGAAAATCCTCAAAATATACATGAAAATTAAATTTATCTTCGGATTTTTTCAATCTTATTAACAAAGAAAAACTAAAAATTGTGGAATAAAGGTGAAAAATAGTGACTGGTACTCGAACCAATGTCTTCCACGTTATAGGCAAATATGTTAACTACTACAGCACCAACCAGGGTCCAAGGTGGTGTACTGATTAGCATACTTTCCCGGTAAGTTGGGGACATGGGTCAACATTGTCCTCAAGTCACGATTCTGTTTACCTTCGTTAACCGAAAAAAATATCACCTCACGAATTTTTTAACAAATGAATTCATAGATATTCTTGTTATCTTGCAATAGATGAATTAATTTAATTTATATTTATTATAAGCTGTACTTGAATCTCTTCACTCATTTATAATTTACTTTATTGACAAGAAAGGGATTTTACCTTTCGTGTCTTATATCACTGACTTATAATGAAAGTTTAAATGGTTATTCATAATTTAATAATTACATAATTCAATAATAATATTTATTCATCTTCTTTCTACTCTTTAATCTAATCATCTCAATGTTATTCACGCAACAAGAAAAAGCAACAAAAAATAACGAATTCAAAAACACGAAAAGCTTAATTCCAAACAACGAGCACGTTCGTCGAGCAAGTTTAAGCAACATTACCACTGAAACGCGAACCTGTTATCGCACTCATTTCATTACGAACCGTATGCTCGAAACACCACGCTGGCGCTGGCTATAATAAAGATTAAGAAACTTTAAGCCCGACAACGGAGCAGATTCTCAGGCAACTCCGATTGCAGCAAAAGGAGAAAGAACAAACACTTCCGAATGTTTGCTAATCATCGCGTCTCGAGGAGAGCATCGTCTGATTCACTCTCGCAAGAGCATTCCCCGGAGAACGAGTGGAAGACGAGTGCGTCGTTATGGAAGCAATCCCGGCCGCGATTCTAATGAAAAAGATCAGATTTCGAGAGAGGAGTTCTTCCTTTCTTGCGATTTTTCCCTCGTTTTCGGCGGACCAATTACGGCGGCTGAATCGACACAAAGGCGCCGTGTTCACGCCTCGTCGGCGGCACCCTACCCTTCGCCCATTTTAGCTCGCTCTTCTCCCTCCAGAGCGCGACTCATCATCCTCCGCCTTTCTATCAAACGTATCTAATTCTGATTCCATTCCCTTCTTTCGTCCGACGATGTCTTTGTTTGCGATCGCGAAATTTCGTCTGAAAATTAACTCGTGATTATTTCGAGTATCCTATATAAATATTAAAATTATTGCGTAAATGTTTTAATGAGTTCACGTTTATCAATATAGCTTTTCCTTTTATAAATCTTTTAACTGATGGCTGTGTTTATTCACGATGATTTATTTTAATCCCCTATCTTTGATCAATCCTCTATTACTAGTTAATATATCAAGCTAAAACCTGCAAAGATTTTAAATTATATTAATATAAATAAAACCATATTATGTTTCATTAACATACCAAATGTGTGTTTGAACAACATCCAATCCATCTCTAAGATTAAGGATAAGGAGTCAGGCACAAAAATTGGGTGAAGTAGGTTTTAATGTCTTCCGTTATTTGAAACTTTAGGCAATCATGCAAATCATGATATTTTTATCGCTATATTTATAAATAAATAGTTCAATTAGTGCCTTATTATATTTTATACAAATTTCACCACCATATAACTAGGTAAATTAGAAGGTAACAACAACCTCGTTTTTTTTATTATTACACCTTAAATGAAGTTGAATGTGGTCATTCCAAATTTGTACCTATAATACACATCGTAATAGTAATATCGCGATAGTAATCTTATTACCTAAAACCAGATAAAACGCTGAAAATAGTAATCAAGAAAACATTTATCTTCACGTTATCTGGTTTCTCCAATAACAAATTCTTATTTTACCTCAGGAAGTTAAAAAAATCACAGATTAGAGAGCAAAGATGAATGTGATGGAAAATTCGGCATCCTCTTTTGCCAGCATCAAACGATAAAGGGAATAAAGCCTTAGCAAAGCCGTACGTCTTGACATGAATGAGATCAAGAGGAAGTCTTAGTATAGGAAAGCGATTGGTGGGTAGATATATCGGATAATATATGGGTTTGAGGTCGGGCATGGCGAGTTGCCAATATCTAAAAAATAAATCTCGAAACAGGAACCTACGCATCGCCCGGAGTTAGAAGTACTACAAATAGTATTGATATATTGGTATATTGGGGGAACGAAAATTTTTTCCTTGCACGAGAATGTAAGTAATAGGTTTCACGTACAACGTATACAGCACTTTCAAAGATAACTTAGTAGATACTTTTTGTTATTTGTATTGCTTCCGATGTGTAGAATTGCCTATCCACCCTAAATCTTCTGCTTATAAGAGCTTTTAGCTTCTGATATACCTTTAAGTATGGCTTAATGTCATGAGTGATATATCCTACATTTGGGATAAGGAAAAGGTGAGGATTTCGCTGAACACGAAGTCAGGCAACTTATATAAACTTATAAATATTATTTTTATCCTATTCTGCTTGAAGATCTTACATTTACGTTAGGAATACTGTAAAGAATGTATTTTATATCGCATTGTGAAAAAGCACTTAACGAATCAAGGCGTACCTGATCTTTTGCGATCCAAGAAGCCCTGGAAACCTAACACATAATTGACCGACTTTGAATCGTATTATACGCTATGAGGAAATCGCCTGACATTCAATACAGAAGCCCTTCGAGTCCCGAGTCCCACATGAACAATACGAAGCCTTTATCTTGAGTACGGAAGGAATCACTCGACTAATTTTGGACCAGAAGTCGAAGCAAAAAGCTCAAGAAAATTAAATTATTAAAACATGACGTGAACGGAACAGAATAGAGATTTCTCTAGCTTTAGAATAAACATTTTGAGGGATATAATAAGTTTTAACAATTTCCAAAAGGAAAAATGCATCAATCTTCCAAAATTTCGTGGTTAGACGACCATTTTGACCAAACATTACTTTATTAATTCTTCATTAGATTCAATTTATGCTCAAATTGTTAATTTTAAATCATAATGAATAACTTGAATCAAAACATTTCAATACTCAAAATTTATCAACGATATATGATG
Organism: Pantala flavescens; assembly: GCA_020796165.1. Taxonomy (NCBI): domain Eukaryota; kingdom Metazoa; phylum Arthropoda; class Insecta; order Odonata; family Libellulidae; genus Pantala; species Pantala flavescens. The sequence goes on from CM036888.1 coordinate 5,768,312, forward strand.
ATAAGATTTTATACATCGAATCCTCAACTATGTAATACATTAATATAGTCATTAAAGGTTAACTTTATCTTCATAAATTCAATATATATTGTATTTTAGATGCTTTTAATCGACGCTTTCATAGATGTAGTTATTACCTGTTTTGTGGGTATGCTTCTCATAGCCTATCCTCGATGATTATGGTACAGTTGGTGTGGGCAGGTCGAAAGAGCGTCTATATATAGTGCCTTTTAATAACCTATTTTTAGATTTTCACTTCTCAAATTCCTCTATTCCTTAATTCTTTTATTTTTTCGCAAATTACTGAATTCATTAGGAATGACGACAGAGTATCTGGCAGGGGATGGGGGATTTGGAAGCCTGAATACGTCGGCAAAGAAGAAGAAGACCTTTAATTATAAATACATCTTTGAAGCCAATTATACCTTCTCGCTAATTGAACTAATGTGATTAAGTTATTGGTTCCGATGAATTGACGCTTCATTTCTGCAGATCCTCGTTAGGCAATTTCCGAGAGACGTCACCGTAATTTTTCGTTCCTCTTCGATACTTTTCACTCCTTTGGTTTAGTTCGTCCTTCGTCTCGTTTCCTAATTCGAGACACTCCTTTCCCTAACGAGATGTAAAAGCTGTATAATTGAAGAAGTCCCCTTCCTTCGCATTAAAACGCTCTTAAAAATGTCTTTTCTCGATCCAACAGCGCGAAATTGCTCGTTAGCCTTTCTTTTCGGTCCTCAAAATCGTTAAACTGCGAACTTCTCGTGGGAGGGATTCCGATGTTTTCCGCGCTGGAGCTTTTAAAGTGGTCGAATTTTTTTTTCGTATGGAGACTCGTGTCACCTTCACTCGACTTTCAGCCCGTGCCGTGTAGTACTTTCTCACTCCGTAACCTTCGCGGATCCATTTTGGCGTCTATAACTGAAAGATCGGTGTGAGACTCTTTTATCGCGAAAAGGAATGAAGTACTAGAGTTCTACTTCCATGAGCCAGAGAAATTGCGCACTTTTAGGGACTATAAGACGCAATATTACCTTCGAAAAACTTCCTCCAAATTTTGAGTACGTCTTACGCTAGAAATCCAAATGAAAATGTCTATTTCTGATCTAAATTTCCCTTTTCGTTTCTTTTAAGTTGCCATATATTTGATGCTGCGAGATGTATTAAATCTATAATACTTCTTTGGAAGCATTTAAGATGATTTATCTACCAAATTTATTCAATATTTGATAGTATAAGATAAAATAGGTTATTTGAATCGCAGTGGGTATTCTCTGAGGAAATTAATTTATATATAATACATATATTTACGACCGCTACGTTTAAATATCAAATGATAAAGGTAATTAAAAAGATTGGTTTCTATATATATGTACATATATATACACATGATGCAATGTCATTTAAAAATATACGCTTTGGCAGCTAAAGACAATCTTTATCAAGCTATAGATTAACTTTATCTTCAACCACCGTGAAAACGTGGGTCGGAATTTATCATCGAAACTTTTTTCTCTACCATCCATACAGTAAGACAAAGCACACTCGAAACAACAAGTGATATATGACGAACGCGAAAAGGTCAAACGATTTCACTGGTGAAAGTGGTCTCGAAGTCAAAGTGGGAGTACGGACAATTTCACACGGCGTGCTCTTTCATCGCCTCGTTCCAAATATCTCTCTTGAGAGAGAGCAAAATATTCATTGATTCCGTGCTCATTCACTCCATCACGACTGGATAGCCCCTTTTACCACCGGGGCCCTTCCCGCTTTAATCCGGCGACCCAAATTCGGCTCGCCGACATAAAAGTTTGCGACCTCCATTTGGTACTTGAGCGAGGACCCGCCCCCTGAATTCACGGCCCCATTTGTCCGTCGCTCTAAAGAAACATCGATTTCGACCTATCGAATCGAACAATCGCATAAAAGAATGCTATCGGAGACCGCAAAATGCGTGGATCGAGCACGGCGCCATAACCGTCTCGTAATGGCGGTGGTCGACTCGTGTCCAGATGCATTCAATTCGCTTTCCCATATGAATCCAATATGAATGCTACATATCAGCTTTTTATGAATACACGAAGCTAAATTGGGAGATAAAAGGAGGCGAGTGATAAGTAAGGACCTTGTATGTATCGGTGAACGAATATCGGTTTTCAAACAGCACTTTTCTAATGCGTTACTGTTCCTCTTATTATTTCGGAACGGTTTTATCTTCTCATAGCTTACATAAAGATGAATGGATGCTGCGAATCTACCTTTTCTTGTATCCAGCTCATCTATGTTTTAAACAGTAAGATGTACTTTTCAAGAATATCATAACGAATCACTAAAATATCGTATTCGGTTGCGGAAAGTATAATATGAAAACTAGGAAGTTACTCTAGAAGAGGAATTTTTACTGATTCAAGGTTCCTCATTAAACTAGAGAAATAGTATAGTTGCGAGAGAGATCATCTACTTACTCGATTACATAATGCTATTAACCAACTATTACGAAATACTAATATTAAATTCAACTACGCAAAACCTAGTAGTCCAAGAATCAATTTTTATTCCCTTGCTAAATAAAATAAGAAAAAATCAACAATTATCTCGGGATAATTATAGGTTGGTCCGTATAATATGATTCAATAACAATCATAGTTGTACTTATTTTGAAAAGTCACAGTAAATTATATCATTCACAAATAATATTACTCGCAAAATATATTTTTTAAATCATAAATATTAATAGAACATACTAGCACATACCATACAAGGCCTAATATAAGAAAAAAGAGGGCAATTCATCCGTAAGTAATAAACAAAGTTAAGAATTAAAAAAATATTAGTACGTAGAAAAAATTTCCTAGGTATATATTACGTACATAGTTATTTCCTACGTAAATCTTACGTACTTAGAGAAAATTTCCTAGGTAACCAATGCACCACCACTTAGTAACTAAAACTCCCACGAACATTTCCCATGAGAAGTCAGCTCCTTTCCGCAACTAAGCCCTCTTCCGTTCGCATAAAAGCCATACCATCGCATCCGATCCCATTTTTCTATCACTTCGCTCAGTTTCCGCTCTAATAAAACCCACCGACGCCTCCGCTAATCCCCACCGTGTTCTTCTCAACACCCCTTTTACCAATCCATCCACGCCTTTACCGATCGCCTCGCACTTTCTCATATCCATCGAGCCTTCATTATGCAAATGCTCATTGGTTTAGAGGGGTCGGGAGTCAAGGAGGGTTTTTCCGGGCATAAAAGGAGCATAAAGGGGTTGATACATTTATATATAGGCACGAGGGTTCGGGGGGGAGAAACCACTCGACCCTCTGCTCACCTTTTCGAGGCAACAATTCCCCGTTGAATACACAGGCAAATGACTGCTCGGAGCTTTTTTATGCATGCGTAAAACGGGGGATATGATCGTGAATAAAAAGACCTCCTAAAGCGGGACTTCCATCAAAGGGAGATGGGCCGAAGGAGGGAAGGGAACGTAACTAAAGAGAGGAAGGAGAGAAGAAAAAAAAGGGGATCGAATCGGGCTTTGTGTTCTTTTATTTCGACTTTGAAGATGGTGCCCAAAGTTTATCGCGTTGCGATGCATGTTTATTTACTTGACGACGCGTTACGAGCTGCGGATGAGCAAGGCAATGCGTGGACATGTTTCCACGTCTATTTCAATCGTCCAATCGAATTGATATCCTCTGAAAATCGGTATGTTGGAAGTATTTTATTTTTTATAATTGAGGCGTAGTTTTGAAGATACGTTGACCATCTTTGCTGTCATAATGTAAGACAACGAATTGCTAAATTTGTCGAATTCAATAGTATTAGGATTCGAAATCTTTCACGTTCGTAAAGTCGTATCGTGGAAAGCTTAGATAAAGCTCTAAGAACAACTGCAATTGATGAGATCCATAGCTTAATCTGTTAAAGTTATGAAAATTGATTTTCTAGAAACTTAACTAAATTAAGAATCTATAAATATTTTAAAGTCAATTTCATATTTTGTCTATTAAGTCGTCCGCCATAAAAATAACGTAAAAAACCCTCGGCTGAGAGTCATTCATCTTATTAACGACGATGGATATTAAGAACCTATTACTTGACAAGCATCCAAAGATATTTGGTTCCAAAAAACTAATCAAATGAAACATAATTCTAAAGCCTTAAACAGCATGAAATCATCGTGCGGCATACAGCATTTTGATGAAAGAGCACATGAAGTTTTTGCCTCTCATTTACTGAAATCGTAAGAAGTGGTACATCTCCATGATTTTTTGACAATACATTAGATGAGAAATTATTAAAATCAACTAGATTACATTCCCTGGTTATGGATGAAATTTGAAGTTCCAATGAATTAATCAGAGAAATAAGTCAATAATATTCATAATCTGTAACGAACTAAATGAACAATAATCTTCCGAAGGATGAGTCTCTGTAAACGATAGTATTCATGAAAAAGAATTTAAAAGTAACGTTCTGTACTATCTAGGATAGGATAATAGTACTTCATAAGCTTCAGAAAGAGGGACGTAATTAAATAGCCTTAGAAAGTACATGTGGAAAATAAAAACATCGATTAGACAGATCCTTATAAATTGAAATCTCAAATTATGAAGTAAAATAAACAATTGAAAGAAGATATCATCTAAGATCAACATCTTATTGATAGATTAATAATCGTTAGTCATTATTATAAACCACAATAAGGGCTCCAAGACTTCTTACTTTCTAATTCTTCCTTTCTAAAGTGCAATACATCCTCACGCCGAACTCCCTTTCACTCGTAACTTCCCAACCCTCCTCCGCATCTTTCGAGATAATCGAATTCAAAACAAATCGACCTTTTCATTTAGCGATCCGCGTTGAATTTCAAACGTCTCCCTGGAGTAGGACGGAGGGCTTCTTTTGCCGCCACCTTTTTTCTCCATTCGATGCTAACGAATTAAGAGGGAATTGAGATTAATGGTGAGAGCGGGTGGAATTGGAAAGAATGATGCATTCGAAACGAAATTGGAAACAGACGCAGAGTTCAGTGGCGCGGATGGAACCGTTGGCTCGGGAAAAACGCGAAGTAAAGGATTTATGCTTCTGGAAAATAAAAAGGGATTAAATGAAGGGGAAGGACGGTTCGAACCGCTGCGCGGATATGAGTAATGAAACGGACCGGAGGTTTTGGAGATGTAGTATGATTACGCAGCTCGATCGATTGTTGCAAATGAAACGGGGGTCGAAGCCCGACCTGGTACTTGGGACGAAATGAAGACATAACAGGTCAAAAAGGGAAAATACCGCCAATGATGGGATAAGAGACTTTTAGAGTTTATCGTAAAGGATGGCTCATTAAAGTGATATACTTCGCTCGGAATTATGTGTTGGTATTCTAAATGCATGCGACGTTGATCATTAATATCTTTGACCCCACTCTTTTCAAGGGAAAAGGCTAAAGGTTAACTTCACGTGAATAGCTCACGCGCCGGGGATAATCCCGAATATTTAACGGACGTGAAAAAAAAAACTGACAGGACTGGGACCCAATAATTTCTTTTTTTGGTGTACAATGGTATGATTTACAGTAAAATTCAAATCCATGGTTGTGTTTGTTTTTTTTTCAAGTTTTACTCTTCGATTATACCGAATAACGTGCGTATTTTAATTTTATTCTATTTTTTACAGTAAATTTGGATGAAACTTTTATGAATCAGTTGTTGCAATAAATAATACCCAATAGAGGAAAGTAAATTACACGTTAACCAAATAAAATTGCTATTCGATTGAGAGTTATTCTTTAAAAGTATCTAAAGCCTATTTGCATCCATATTCAACGAATTAAATTATTAGAGCTACTCATATAATAAAAACAAATCGAATCTTGAAGTTCATCAATTTAATATAAACGAGATTTTTATTATCAAGGGAGAAAACCAGAGCCTATTTTATTTTAAACTTTATAAAATGTCATTTTGTAAATGTTTTGTAATTTTTTCTCAAGGCATTTTCATTTATTTTCTATTCTACTTCTCAATTCGATGACAGAGGTTTTAGAAGATACAATATGTCTCTTTCTCGTATTCAGTCCAATGTGAAATGACTCACAGTACAAATGAATTGAGCACAATATATGTATGCAACTGACGAGCGATAAAAGCTGATGATGGCTCACGGAAAACTTGAACGATAAAAAAAAACTTGCGGTAAAGGTAAATTGGAAAATTGCTACAATTTCGAACGTAGATAGTGAACAAAACGGGTGTTCGGAAACGAGTTGCAACGCCGATTCGAAAGAGTCGGAGATAAATTTTATCTTGGCGGAGGTGGAGTTCCATCAGTAAGTCTAACGAATCAGAAAAATCCGCAGTGAATAATTGAGACCATCGCGGAAATGTGGAATAACAAAATGAACGGCGTGGGCAGTTTTTAATAATTCTTATTCTACCGCAAAATCGAAATTTTTCGGCGCAGGTCGTGTATTTTTTAGCGATACGGAACGAAAAAAATCAATTAGCGGTACGCTGCGAACCTGGGAGAGTTTCGGTACGCGAATGTTCAAGATTTTCTTCCGGGGGGAACGTATGATTTATTAAACAATTATTTGGGTCCTACCGGTCCCCCTCAAAAAAAAATCAAGGCAGCGAATTAAAATCCATAATGAATTATCATTTAATATCCCGTAACCGCGTCGGATGCGATTCCCCATTCAATTTTCGATTAATCGAAATACGGCGTAAGAATACTTGATAAGAGAGAGTGGTTGAATATTAATGATTTTTAATTTCGGGACCGTATGGCTGTGACGTTAATTAGATAAGAGAGCTACGTATCAGGGCAATTATAGTCATGGCATTAGACAATATCTGTATTTGGCTCAAAATTGTGATCCATTCTAGAAGCATGAACCCTCATTTCATTAATGGATATTTTGGTTGTGAAACTCCTATCAATAAGCTAAGTGGAACTGTTATCTAAACTACTGTGTTAGGTAATAGACTAAGCTGAGTTAGCAGACTTGATCCATTTGATATATCAAATTCAGAGATATGAGATCATAAATAGAACATAAACAGAATTGTAACTTCATCCAAACATACTATAAAACAGACTGATTAGAGTTAATTATTCAGTGCGTGAATGGTATGAATTTATTTCTATGATACATAGATTGGATTTCCAGAATTTTAAAATTCATCCTGCAATTCTAATAAATCTAATTGCAATGTCAAATAATTAGGATAAAACTCGTACGCCTCTGTCTCCCTCATTTAATCATGATAAGAGCGATAAAAGACGAGCAAAATGAACCCTCATAATCAGTTTATTCGGTCCATTATATCATGTTAGTACATCAACTTCGTATCAGCTCGTATTAATTTCGAATTTAGAGGCAATCAATGGTGTTTCATTACGTCTAAATGATTCATGATCGTGCTGATAAGGATAAAAGCCTGATCGTTACTCCATCGGCATAATCCATTTTCGAAATAAAGGCGTATTAACATCGCTATTAAATTTTGCATAAAACGCTGAGAACTGCTATTATTAGCACAAATTCTGTACATTTAAATTTTCTTTATGCTAGGTGTATCTCTATCATCGCTTAAAATTCATTAATATCGTATAATTGAGAGTTTTATTAATTAATTTCGTAACATTTGGAATATTCGACATCTAAACTAAAATAACTTACGTTATTACGTAACAGAAATTCCAGATCTCTCTCTGTTATATCAGAGTAATTTGATATGAGTTAAAGTACACTCAATTCATGAAATAGTGTCTCATTATTCTTTTTCATGGTATTGTAGATATATTTCCATCATGTTATGATACATACGATTTTCAATCCTTCAAGTTCTTTCAAAATGATATGAATTACTTCCTATACCTATTAACCCGGAATGAAGCAATGAAAATAACCAATTAATTCATGAAGCTTGTTAGATAATGAATATTTTTGTATAAATGATAGAAGATTAATCTTATTTCAGCCTTGTTTTAGAAATATCATTGCGAAAGAGCGTATTTATTTATTTATTTATTTTATTCTTATCCATTGCGACATAAAAACAGAATTCATTGCCAGTGCATAATAACGTATTGTGATTCATAGAATGGCTTACGTCTTATTACCTTTTCAATCACTTGAAATTTACATTTAACCGCGTTGAATTCAACACAAGACTTATTTAAACAAAACTTTTGCTATTTTTTATTTGAAAAAAGACTTACATATTACATAAATTTTAATTAGGATCAACTGTACATTTTTATGGCCTCATCAACTGTTAGCTCGTATGGTAAACTTTAAAGAACATACATAAATCACGAAATCCTATATCAAATATCCATCAATAGCGTAATTTCGCATCATTCATCGAATTTCCAATATTAAAACCACCAGTTCTTTGCAAACAACCTCCAATAAAACACACGATATCGCAAATATAAATTTCCGATTTGAGATAACCCAATCGCTCCCGGAAGAATGAAATATTCCCATCCGAGATCGTCTTCCTCTCCAGCGAATAGATCTTGGTAAAAAAACCACGAACTACGTCGATTTTCCCGCGGATAAAAGATTTCTCCGGAGACCCGTACGGAAACAGCGTTTAATATTAACGGAACGTCATCCCGTCGATGTATTCGCGGACGGCAATAATTTTCCGGCCTCTTTCGCTTGTAGCGCCGTAAGAAATAACTTTAAAAGCGGCGGCTTCCAGAATCATAATTTATTGCGGAGGCGGCCGATGCAAAGGAAGTGGTTGAGGAATTGTTCGGAGCGGTGGTTATGAAAAACGGCGTCGGAGGGCGCATCCGTCGGGGTCTATAAAAGAGAAAATGGGCAGGGAAAGGAAAAATAAGAATGATGGGGTAGAATCGCGGTGGGCCACGTGTTTTGAAGGAGGAAGGGTCGAAGAGGAAACATATCTCGAAGATGGAGATGACGGATGCTGTGGAAACGGGCGTTAACTATACATAACAACGGTTAGATTTATGTGGACCAGATTTTTATCGCGGGCAGTAAACAAGTGTCGAATTAGTCGCGAAAAGGGAAAGACTTCAACGCTATGAAACACGTCAGATTTCAACTCCATGCGGAAAACAATAACACGTAAAAGCTATTTCGTACACGAAAAAAGATTTTTGGAACGGTTGAATGCACTTGATATCCCATGCATGTTAGATGAAATCCATCTTGTTTGCCTTTTAAATAGATTCTACGTGAAGCCGAAATAAGTTATCGATTTTAAAAGGGAAAGAATTTAATAAAAACTAATTCATCAAAGACTTTTGAGGCTGTCAAGTGTTTGACCTAGTGATTTAAAAAAATATCTAAAATCTAATAATATTAAAAAATATCGGATAGTAAAATTAAAAAGTTGGTGTAAAAGATATTGATAAAATATTCAGCTACTATATGGGCTCACTCAGGTGGAGGGACCTTTCATCTCGAAGCCAAGTTTCCAATCCTTTAAAAGTGCGCTTTTAAAGCTGAAAGCCTTGTGAAAAGTTTCTATATAAAGAAAAATAATAAAATTCCAGCCAAAAGTAAAACCGTATATTTCAGTAAGTGCCTATTTCATTCAACTTTCATCGCTTAAGATCTTTTTCTAATCAAATATTAATTAAATGTCGATAGTACTTAATACTCACAAAAAACACGATTGCATGATTTTAAGCATACTTTTGCGAATCAATAATACATTAACAATTGTTATCCTAGAGATGAGTGTATAAAGTTTGTGTTAATAGTAATTATTTATCATTTACTTATTTGAAAAATTAACAAAATTCGTACGGATTGCAGTTTTTGAATACTTGAAAGCAAAACATTCAAAATTGCGATCATATATGACGAAAAATTTACCAAATACCATACAATTAAGTGAAAAGCTTAAATAGTATTGTTCGTTTTTATATCACTCTCACTAAGATAAACATTGATATTATTATATACAATCTTTAAGGTCTTCGAATTTATTCAATGATAATACCTATCAATAAGGATGATTTTCAGTATCAGTAAAAGTAATTGGGACTAATTATTAACTCTTTATTACTGAAAAACATGAGATAATTATATTTTATATTCAATATTTTAACTCTGTAAAAATGCCTTCCGAATAGTTACAGGACGGTAAGCTATAATTCTATAAATATATAAGTAGTCCCTAGTGCGCAAAAAAATTTCCACGTCATACCTCTGGAAAATATCGTTTGGAGAAAAAAATTGAGAATGGGTATTGGATCCTTTATATGAAATGATAGTCCTATAATAAGTACCTCTGTCATTCTTAATACAGTTTAAAGAACTAATAATTAAGGGCTAAAAGTTTTACTCGTAGACCATATTTATGAACGGAATTCATTCAAAAAGAAGATGCAAGCCTGATATACCATACTTGTAAATTCCGAAGCTAGTAAATACAGCCTTCAAATAGGATCCACATGGAAAGTAACCCGCTAGGAAAATTTCGGAAAATTTTTTCCAGCGTCCAGCTTTTCCCAGAAGGAAAATTACCCTTAATTCTTTTCGCTGGGCATCCTTACCGTTTATGGGGATAGCGACCCTCGCAGGGCAGTGCTTGGCCGGCGAAGAATTACACTACCCCACGCTCGGGATATAAAAGTGCACATTAGAAAGCAGCTGCTACAAAATCCCTGCCATCTGGATAAAAACTGCTCGCTGTCTCAGTGAATATACCGGTTGGTCCCCCTTACGGAAGGACTGCTAAATTACAGTATTAATTCTGCTGAACTGGCAAGTAATGACAAACGATGGTAATGGGAAATCATAAAAAGGGGAAATGAAAATGTGGAAAAGGTATGGGAACTGGAAAGATTTTTCTGATTCGCTTATCGTAAGGTTCATTTTATAAATCACTCTCTATAAGTCCAAATTTTACGTATCCCTATGTCTGTTTCATCTCAGTTCCCCGTTAAGCTAAGACTTCACCTGTTTTATATGAAAATCATTAAGATCCATTGTACCAACGATTTAAATAGAAGTTAAAGGGAAATTTTCATCAAATACCTAGAATTTAAGTTGAGAGAAAACATTGATTAGCCAGAAAAAGGTTATAGAATCATTTTCCCGCTTCACAAAATACAAAGAGCTGACCTTAATAGACCTAAAGAACATTCGTTTTAAAGCTTCCTAAAATCACTGTAATGCATGGTAAGTATTATGTACGAATTGTTTTAAAAGACATAAATTGGTAATTGACTTAAAATCATTAAGGGAATATGAGACTAAGCCACTTCGTACGCTAAGTCGTCCATTGGAAATTGGAGGCCTATTTTCCACTGTCGGAAAAAGTTATTTCTTCCTAATACTAAGTTTATATAGTTTTAGTTTTACCAGGTAAATAAATTCTCATCAAGGCTCAATAAATGTCTCAATCTCAAGTCCTCATAAATATTAAGAATCCTAAGTAGCCTCATTGGATTATGCAACATACCTTACATTTCGAGTTTAATAGTTTAGCTTGTATTAACACAATCATTAATATAATCCTTTCATTTTCCTTCTTTATCATTTTAGATAAAATAGTAATCATAAAAAATAAAGAATTGAACACAGATCTATTATTAAAACATCAACCACGAACCATAAATATAACACGTGCGAACAATGAATGCCTTTAATAACCAGACGTATCTAAATTACTGAAAATGACATATCTATATAATAAGCCTGCTGAACGAAGACATTGAGATCTTATGTTCGTATGTTACGCAACATCTCAATCTAAAGACGGTTCGAAGTCGAAAAATCACGTAAGGAATCAGCAAATATACAGCTAAAGCTATACGGAATTCGGTTTAATGAAGTAGCTAACGACAAAGACGGATACAATACGCTCAAACACTCATCGGAAAAACTGATAACAATGTTTTCAAGACGTGGAAGGTGAACTGGGGGACCTTCCGAATCCAAGTTCGAAAACTCATGAGTTTAAAAAAAAACCCACCCTCTTCCCAGTGCCATCACCGGGAAGTTTGGGAATCACTGGCCTGAGATCATAATTCAAACATCAGAAGTTGGGAGCACTCCTTCGTGAATCGGACGAGACAAAGGGGAAAAAATAACTCATTTAGAAAAGCTTTTAAGAAAGTATCCAGGAGCGAGGAAATTTATTCTGCGAGACCAAGATTTAGGGAGGCAGCGTGAAATCGGTTGAGTAGTTTCCACGGAGTTTCCGAGCAGATATGGAAGGGAGCATTCATTCCGCATGGTTGAATGGGGCGGCCTTGTGAAAATCTACGTGCACGAGGATGGGCGAAAGGTAAAATGGGGAAGGATGTGATGGGAAGAATAAAAGCACTTTCCGAGTGTAAGAGGACACGTATTCACCCCTACGAGGCGGAGCATAATGTATGATGGGATACACTAATCCAAACTATTCTATATTTCTCTTGTATTCTGTGTGGTTTTATACATGAAAATAAATCTCGTACTTTCAAATATACACATATTAATGGTGAATTGTTTCATTTATGAAAATAAGTCTACAAATCTTACTCTATGGTTGAGCAGGACTTCTAATAAAATCCGACGTTAAGGAATTCGTGAGGTATAGAAACTCCTTACAGTAAAGCATAGATCACTGGCCAAAGTTATTCTTAATAATTTTACTATCATCATGAACGTTAGAAAGTATTTGCCGTAAATCATGGCCACTATGATATTTGAAAATATTTTTAAAATTATTTCCAATGAATTAGTCTATCTATCTTCGTGACCTGCACTTAAATACCTATCTACAAATACATTACCTTTCGAATATTTTATCTTTAAGTTACCATTCAGTAAGATGGGATGAAAGGACTTTAATTAATGAAGATGCTACTACGAGGCGAAAGGCCACAATTGACAGGAAAAGTACTTTCTGTCTCCTGTGAGGTGATGCGTTATATATATTACCCATTAAGTATTGCTTCCTTTGTTTCTTGAAAACTTAACCCAACCTTTATATCATCTAATATTTATTCCATTGTCTTCTCTCTTTCCTCAACTCCCATTGTTTCTCCGGACAATCAATCTCTTCTCAAAATATCACCTTCCAATTGGTCTGCCATATTCTCATGAAATTCATCTTTGTCTCCGTATGTTTAGACGTAACCCAATTGTTTACGTATTTCAAGGGGTAGAAAGACTCAATAATTCTCCTATTCATTTTCGAATGGTCTATTTGGTATTGAACGAATGAAATCTTCCAATCGGAAATTTTACTCTAATGAACGAAATATCGATATCGATGTCTAAATATATAATACGAGTAAAGGTGGGCTTGCTTACAGCAAGCAATCGAAAAATATATCTTTTAATAAAACGTTGATTATTCGGAGTGTCATGCTAAGTAAAGGACATTTTCCTAGCAGCAATGCATTGACTTCGATTTCCCATGCATTTCTTACTACAGCATCATTCCCGCCCCGGCGTCGAACCAAGGTCATCCAACGAATTATACTGTCATTATTGGCTTGGGTATGATTGACTTTATAAACACTCCAAATTTCAAAAGGAAATACATTAAGGAAGTACCTCAAAATGTGTCCTAAGTTCCCTTATGCATTTCAAATGGAGATATAGTTAACGCCCCCTAGCATCGAACCAACGACCTTTTACGACTATCTTTGGATAGCTTTTAAATGAGAATGGTCCCCTTAATGGCTGTGTGAAATTCTAAAAATCTGCGCTGTTTGGAAGTGTCATAAAAAGCTTTAGGAAATATGGCCAATGTATTTTAAACGGGAAAAATCGAGATTACGGGTCGCTCTGGAATCGAACCCGTGATACATAGGCAAGTGCTGATTTTTTTCTAATTACATTTTGTATGTATCTATATTTGTAGAAGGTTTGAATGATCTATGTACGATATTTAGGGAGCTAAGATTTTTCAAAATCTGAAAATATTTCACCTCCTGGCATCGAACCCAGGACTGACTGTACGTAAAATACTACATATTACCGTAGACATAGATATTAGCAATAGGTACATAAAATCTTATTGCTCTTACTTAATTAGAAGTATTTTTAAAATTATTTGAAAAACGGCCGCATGCATTCTTAATGGGGAAAATCAAGATTACGGGACGCTCTGGAATCGAACCCGTGACACATAGGCAACTGTTGATTTTTTTCAAAGTACATTTTATATGTATCTATAAGTTTAAAAAGTGTGAATGATCTAAATGTCACATTAAGGAAGTAAGGATTTTTTAAAATTCGAAAATATTTCACCTCCTGGCATCGAACCCATGACCGGTTGGACGTAAGCAATAGCATTTTTACGTAGATATATATAGTAGCAATAGCTACATGAAATCTTATCCTTCTAGGTTAATGGGAAGTATTTTTAAAATCATTTGAAAAACGGCCCAATGCATTCTGAATGGGGAAAATCGATTTTTGGGGCCTCCTAGAATCGAACCCATGATGGGTAGAGTGGGTTTCCCAATTTTTCCTAGGTGAGATTTAGTTGGCCATTACGTAAAAAAATCGGCGGCTCCATGGCCCCAGCGGTTTGTGCCTGACATTAATATCCTATATATATATATATCCTATATATATATACGAGTAAAGGTGCGCTTGCTTACAGCAAGCAATCGAAAAATATATCTTTTAATAAAAAGTAAAAATTTACGAAAGACTATTCGGATAAGTCATGCTATATAAAGGACATTTTCGCAGTGGACAATGCAGTAAATTCGATTTCCCATGCATTTCTTTCGGCAGCATTATTCCCGCCCCGGCGTCGAACCAAGGCCATCTTACGAATATCACTGTCATTTATCGCTTATGTACGATTACCTTTATAAGAACCCCGAATTTCAAAAGGAAATTCATTCAGGAAGTACCTTAAAATGAGTCCTTAATTCCCTTTGCATTTTTTAAGAAGTTATAGTTTACGCCCCCTAGAATCGAACCAACGACCATTTACGATACTATTACGGTCGCTTTAATGTGAGAATGGTCCCTTTTATGGCTGTGTGAAATTTTGACCCTCAGCGCGGTCGGGAAGTGTCATAAAAAGCTTTCGGAAATATGGTCAGTGTATTTTAAACGGGAAAAATCGAGTTTACGGGACGCTCTGGAATCGAACCCGTCACACATAGGCAACTTGATTTTTCGCAAAGTACATTTTATACGTATCCATACGTGTAAAAAGTTTGAATGATCTATGTATCATATTAAGAGAGCTACGATTTTTCGAAATTTGAAACTTTTTCACCTCCTGGCATTGAACCCATGACCGTTTGTACGTAAACAATAGCATATTTCCGTAGATACATATAGTAGCAATAGCTACATGAAATCTTATCCTTCTAGGTTAATGGGAAGTATTTTTAAAATCATTTGAAAAACGGCCCAATGCATTCTTAATGGGGAAAATCGATTTTTGGGGCCTCCTAGAATCGAACCCATGATAGGTAGGGTTGGTTTCCCAATTTTTCCTAGGTGAGATTTAGTTGGCCATTACGGAAAAAAATCGGCGGCTCCGTGGCCAAAGCGGTTGGGCCTGACATTAATATCCTATATATAAATATATATATATACGAGTAAAGGTGTGCTTGCTTACAGCAAGCAATGTAATAATAAATCTTTTAATGAAAAGAAAGATTTAATGGAAAGCCAACTTTCGTCTTCATTAATATGTTCAACGAAATTATCAGAGCGCATGTATTCTTAGACATGTTCTTCCCATGCTTTCCTTAAGGCAGCATTGTTACCGCCTGGCGTCGAACCAAGGCTATTCTGCAAAAAACGCTATCATCTTTCGCTTGAGTAAGATTATCTCTAAAAACACTCCAAATTTCAAATGGAAATACCTTAAGGAAGTACCTGAAAATAAGTCCTGAATTCCCTATGTATTTCTTATGAATTTATAGTTAGCGCTCCCTAGAATCGAACCAACGACCATTTACGATACTACTACTCTCGGTTTTATGTGAGAATGGTCCCTTTAATGTCTCTGTCAAATTTTGAAGCTCAGAGCGGATGGGAAGTGTCATAAAAAGCTTTCGGAAATATGGTCAATGCTTTCCAAATGGGAAAAATTGAGATTACGGGACCGTCTGGAATCGAACCCGTGACACATAGGCAAATGATCATATTTTTTCCAAGTACATTTTGTAAGTATCTATACGTGTTGAACGTTTAAATGGTCCATGTACGATATTAAGAGAGCTACGATTTTTTGAAATTCGAAAATATTTCACCTCCTGGCATCGAACCCAGGACCGATTGTACGTAAAATACTACATTTTTCCGTAGACATATATATTAGCAATAGCTAGATGAAATCTGATTCTTTTAACTTAATGGGAAGTATTTTTAAAATTATTTGAAAAACGGCCCCATGCATTCCTAACGGGGAAAATCGAGATTACGGGACGCTCTGGAATCGAACCCGTGACACGTAGGCAAGTATTGATTTTTTTCGAAGTATATAGTATACTTACCTATAAGTGTAAAAAATTTGAATGATCTATGCATCATATTAAGAGAGCTATGATTTTTCGAAATTTGAAACTTTTTCACCTTCTGGCATCGAACCCATGACTGGTTGTACGTAAACAATAGCATTTTTCCATAGATATCAATAATAGCAATAGCTGTATGAAATCTCATTTTTCTAGCGTAATGGGAAGTATTTTTAAAAATTATTTAAAAAACGGCCCCATGCATTCTTACGGGGGAAAGTCGATTTTTGGGACCTCCTAGAATCGAACCCATGATAGGTAGGGTCAGTTTTCGAATTTTTCCTAAGTGAGATTTAGTGGGCCATAACGCAAAAAAATCGGCGGCTCCGTGGCCCGAGCGGTTTGGGCCTGACATTAATATCCTATATATATGAATATATATATATATATATGTTACGAGTAAAGGTGCGCTTGCTTACAGCAAGCAATGCAATAATTTATCGTTAGTGAATAATAAAATTTTTCGAAAGATTACTTTGCTCAAACGTTGCTAAACATAAAGTAAAGGGCATTAACGCAGCTGAAAATGCACTGAATACGAATTCTTTCGGCAGCTAAAATCCCGCCCCGGCGTCGAACCAAGGTCATCCTGCTAAAATTACTGTAATCTTTCGCTTGAGTATGGTGGACTTTATAAACACCCCGAATTGCAGAAGGAAATACATTCAGGAATATATATATATATATGAGCATCGAACCAACGACCTTTTACGATAATCTTAGGATAGCTTTTATATGAGAAATGTCCCTTTAATGGCTTTGTGAAATTTTGAACCTCTGCGCGGTTGGGAAGTGTTGTAAAAAGCATTCGGAAATATGGCCAATGTATTTTAAACGGGAAAAATCGAGATTACGGGTCGCTCTGGAATCCAACCCGTGATACATAGGCAAGTGCTGATTTTTTTCTAATTACATTTTGTATGTATCTATATTTGCAGAAGGTTTGAATGATCTTTGTTCGATATTAAGGGAGCTACGATTTTTCAAAATCTGAAAATATTTCACCTCCTGGCATCGAACCCAGGACCGATTGTACGTAAAAAACTACATTTTTCCGTAGACATATATATAAGCAATAGCTACATGAAATCTTATTCTTTTAACTTAATGGGAAGTATTTTTAAAATTATTTGAAAAACCGCCCCATGCATTCCTAGCGGGGAAAATCGAGATTACGGGACGCTCTGGAATCGAACCCGTGACACATAGGCCAGTGTTGATTTTTTTCGATGTACACTATATACGTATCTATAAGTGTAGAAAGTTTGAATGATCTATGTATCATAATAAGAGAGCTACGATTTTTCGAAATTTGAAACTTTTTCACCTCCTGGCATCGAACCCATGACCGATTGTACGTAAAAAATAGCATTTTTCCATAGATACCAATAATAGCAATAGCTGTATGAAATCTCATTTTTCTAGCGTAATGGGAAGTATTTTTAAAAATTATTTGAAAAACGGCCCCATGCATTCTTACGGGGGAAAGTCGATTTTTGGGACCTCCTAGAATCGAACCCATGATAGGTAGGGTCGGTTTTCGAATTTTTCCTAAGTGAGATTTAGTAGGCCATGACGTAAAAAAATCGGCGGCTCCGTGGCCCGAGCGGTATGGGCCTGACATTAATATCCTATATATATGAATATATATATATATGTTATATATATCCCCCCGAAGCGTCTATATATAATAGATACAAGTAAAGGTGCGCTTGCTTACAGCAAGCAATGCAATAATTTATCTTTAGTGAATAATAAAATTTTTCGAAAGATTACTCTGCTCAAACGTTGCTAAACATTAAGTAAAGGGCATTAACGCAGCTGAGAATGCACTGAATTCGATTTCCAATGCATTTCTTTTGGCAGCTAAAATCCCGCCCCGGCGTCGAACCAAGGTCATCCTGCTAAAATTACTGTAATCTTTTGCTTGAGTATGGTGGACTTTATAAACACCCCGAATTGCAAAAGGAAATTCATTCAGGAAGTACCTTAAAATGAGCCCTAAATTCCCTATGAATTTCATATGGAGTATTAATTAACGCCCCCTAGCATCGAACCAACGGCCTTTAACGATAATCTTAGGATAGCTTTTATATGAGAACTGTCCCCTTAATGGCTGTGTGAAATTTTGAACCTCTGCTCGGATGGGAAGTGTTATAAAAAGCATTCGGAAATATGGCCAATGTATTTTAAACGGGAAAAATCGAGATTACGGGTCGCTCTGGAATCGAACCCGCGATACATAGGCAAGTGCTGATTTTTTTCTAATTAAATTTTGTATGTATCTATATTTTTAGAAGAATTGAATGATCTACGTACGATATTAAGGGAGCTACGATTTTTCAAAATCTGAAAATATTTCACCTCCGGGCATCGAACCCAGTACCGATTGTACGTAAAATACTACATTTTTCTGTAGACATGTATATTAGCAGTAGCTACACGAAATCTTATTCTTTTAACTTAATGGGAATTATTTTTAAAATTATTTGAAAAACGCCCCCATGCATTCCTAACGGGGAAAATCGAGAATACGGGACGCTCTGGAATCGAACCCGTGACACATAGGCATTTGTTGATTTTTTTCGATGTACACTATATATGTATCTATACGTGTAGAAAGTTTGAATGATCTAAATATCATAATAAGAGAGCTACGATTTTTCGAAATTTGAAACTTTTTCACCTGCTGGCATCGAACCCATGACCGGTTGGACGTAAGCGATAGCATTTTTCCGTAGCTATATAAAGTAGCAATAGCTACATGAAATCTTATCATTCTAGGTTAATGGGAAGTATTTTTAAAATCATTTGAAAAACGGCCCAATGCATTCTGAATGGGGAAAATCGATTTTTGGGGCCTCCTAGAATCGAACCCATGATGGGTAGAGTGGGTTTCCCAATTTTTCCTAGGTGAGATTTAGTTGGCCATAACGGAAAAAAATCGGCGGCTCCGTGGCCCCAGCCGTTTGGGCCTGACATTAATATCCTATATATATATATCCTATATATATATATACGAGTAAAGGTGCGCTTGCTTACAGCAAGCAATGCAATAATTTATCTTTAGTGAATAATAAAATTTTTCCAAAGATTACTCTGCTCAAACGTTGCTAAACATTAAGTAAAGGGCATTAACGCAGCTGAAAATGCACTGAATACGATTTCCGATGCATTTCTTTCGGCAGCTAAAATCCCGCCCCGGCGTCGAACCAAGGTCATCCTGCTAGAATTACTGCAATCTTTCGCTAAAGTATGGTGGACTTTATAAACACCCCGAATTTCAAAAGGAAATTCACTCAGGAAGTACCTCAAAATGTGTCCTAAATTCCCTATACATTTCAAATGGAGATATAGTTAACGCCCCCTAGCATCGAACCAATGACCTTTTACTACTATCTTAGGATAGATTTTACATGAGAATTGTCTCCTTAATGGCTGTGTGAAATTTTGAACCTCTGCGCGGTTGGGAAGTGTTATAAAAAGCATTCAAAAGTATGGCCAATGTATTTTAAACGGGAAAAATCGAGATTATGGGTTGCTCTGGAATCGAACCCGTGATACATAGGCATATGCTGATTTTTTTCTAATTACATTTTGCATGTACCTATATTTGTAGAAGGTTTGAATGATCTGTGTACGATATTAATGGAGCTACGATTTTTCAAAATCTGAAAATATTTCACCTCCTGGCATCGAACCCATGACCGGTTGGACGTAAAAAATAGCATTTTACCGTAGACATATATATAAGCAATAGCTACATGAAATCTTATTCTTTTAACTTAATGGGAAGTATTTTTAAAATTATTTGAAAAACGGCCCCATGCATTCCTAACGGGGAAAATCGAGATTACGGGACGCTCTGGAATCGAACCCGTGACACGTAGGCAACTGTTGATTTTTCTCGAGGTATATAATATACGTACCTATAAGTGTAAAAAATTTGAATGCGCTATGTATCATATTATGAGAGCTACGATTTTTCGAAATTTGAAAATATTTCACCTCCTGGCATCGAACCCATGACCGCTTGCGCGTTAATAATAGCATCTTTGCGTAGATATATATAATTGCAATAGCCATATGAAATTTCATTGTTCTATCTCAATGGAAAGTATTTTTTTAAATTGTTTGAAAAACGGCCCCGTGCATTCTTACGGGGGAAAGTCGATTTTTGGGGCCTCCTAGAATCGAACCCATGATAAGTAGGGTGGATTTCCTAATTTTTCCTGAGTGAGATTTAGTGGGCTATTACGTAAAAAAATCGGCGGCTCCGTGGCCGAAGCGGTTTGGGCCTGACATTAATATCCTATATATATATATATATATACGAGTTAAGGTGCGCTTGCTTACAGCAAGCAATCGAAAAATATTACTTTTCATAAAACTTAACATTTTACGAAAGATTATTCGGATAAGTCATTCTAAGTAAAAGACATTTTCACAGTAGACAATGCACTGATTTCGGTTTCCTATGCATTTCTTACGGCAGCATTATTACCGCCCTGGCGTCGAACCAAGGATATCCAACGAATTATACGGTCATTATTGGCTTGAATATGATTGAGTTTATAAACACTCCAAATTTCAAAAGGAAATTCATTCAGGAAGTACCTCAAAACTTGTCCTAAATTCCCTATGCATTTCAAATGGACATATAGTTAACGCCCCCTAGCATCGAACCAACGACCTTTTACGACTATCTTAGGGTAGCCTTTAAATGAGAATGGTCCCCTTAATGGCTGTGTGAAATTTTGAACCTCTGCGCGGTTGGGAAGTGTCATAAAAAACTTTCGGAAATATTGCCAATGTATTTTAAACGGGAAAAATTGAGATTACGGGCCGCTCTGGAATCGAACCCGTGATACATAGGGTAGTGCTGATTTTTTTCGAAGAACAAAATTTACGTATCTATTTGTGTTGAAAGTTTGAATGATCTAGGTATCAGATAAAAAGAGCTACGATTTTTCAAAATTTGAAATTTTTCACCTCCTGGCATCGAACCCATGACCGTTTGTACGTAATCAATGGCATTTTTTCTTAGATATTTGTAATATCAATTGCCACATGAAATTTTAACTTTCTAGCGTAATGGGAAGTATTTTAAAAATTATTTGAAAAACGGCCCCATGCATTCTTAATGGGGAAAATCGAGATTACGGGTCGCTCTGGAATCGAACCCGTGACACATAGGCAACTGTTGATTTTTCTCAAAGTACATTTTATACGTATCTATAGGTGTAAAAAGTTTGAATGATCTATGTATAATATTAAGAGAGCTAGGATTTTTCGAAATCTGAAACTTTTTCACCTCCTGGAATCGAACCCATGACCGATTGTACGTTAACAATAGCATTTTTCCATAGATACTAATAATAGCAATAGCTGTATGAAATTTCGTGTTTCTAGCTTAATGGGAAGTATTTTTAAAATCATTTGAAAAACGGCCCAATGCATTCTTTATGGGGAAAGTCGATTTTTGGGGCCTCCTAGAATCGAACCCATGATAGGTAGGGTCGGTTTCCCAATTTTTCCTAGGTGAGATTTAGTTGGCCATTACGGAAAAAAATCGGCGGCTCCGTGGCCGAAGCGGTTTGGGCCTGACATTAATATCCTATATATATATATATATATATGTTATATATATCCCCCCGAAGCGTCTATATATAATAGATATGTTATATATATCACCCCGAAGCGTCTATATATAATAGATATCCCCCCGAAGCGTCTATATGTATAGATATATATCCCCCCGAAGCGTCTATATATAATAGATATTCAGAAACAGAAAAACACAACCATAAACTTTCTCCTTGAACAACTGCCAACGATTCCGTGTATTTTCTACCAATCACAGCCTCCCCTAAACAGTTGCATTCCAATAGAGACGAACCATGACATAAAGTAGCGACATCCATAAATGCATACCGAGTGGCCGAGGTTCTAGCCGCACACTAACTTCGGTCTGAGTATCGCGACGAAAATTAGCCTCCTCTTAAACACCCTCCGCGCATAAACAACGCGAACTTACCACCGCTAAACTACTTACGATACCCGAGTGCGCGCGGCAGATGTGCGGCGGGGCACTTAAACCACCAACACCGGTCGCATAGAGGAAATATACGGGAGGAATAATGGTCGCCGCGGGGCGAGAGAGAGTATGGAGAAAGAATGGCCCCATGACGGGGCGGGTAAAGATAGGTCGCGATGTAGATTCGGAAAAAAGTGCGGTCTCAGAGGGGAACCTTGCGGGACGTGGGAATACCGAGTGGATTTAAAGGGACCATAAATATGAGAGTCTGGAATGAGATGCAGCGTCCTAAGAATTCCATCTCGAGGGGTAGGAGTTGTTCCCTCCTACTTTCTTTATGGATCCCCGATCTGAAGATGATGCTGGATACGGCGATCATCGGAAACGGATCGAAAGGAGGGTGAGCCCCAGGGACGGGTAGATTCCGCATTTGGAAAAATTACAATGTTTTGATTCGACTCCGTGGCGTATAAACGGCACATTTGCCGGTTCCATCGAGGGATCCGCTTTTATGTACGTGTCTCTTTCTTATGCGCTCCAATCTCGGGAGTCTGCATGAAAAATAGATCGGTCGCGGGAGGGGGTGGGTGTGGTGTGTCGATATGTGAAGGTCTAAGCGCCTCGAGGTGTGAACCTGGAGGGAATCGCCGGCTGATGGAGACAAAAGGGAAGTTGAACGTACTGTCTGCTCCGTTGCGACGGTCGTGAGCGTCTCTGTCGAAGATGATGATGTAGAAGAAGGATTTTATTCCTGCATTCAGATGCTGTGGGGATCGAATGCTTTTTCGTATTCAGTGAAAGACAAAAAGAAAGTGTATTCGAGCATTGGTGTTTGTTCTCCGGTATAATAAATGAAGAGAAAACATTATTCCGACTTAATAATTGTTTCCTCAAAAGAGGAGTTTTAAGTTGAAAGTCTTTGGTATAGCATACACGGAATAAATCTCGTTTGTAAGACAGATTGAGAACGATTTCATTTTATGCATGGATGTTGCTTAAGTTATTCACACTAAAAGATGAATTTAAATGACGGTATATATCATAGATATATGTATTTTTTAGCTATCTTATTTAATTCTAATCTCGAATAATAAAAATTTTATTCTGACATTTGACAAATATGTTCTTGTCTTTTCTAACTGAAAATAGAATAAAAGAATGTACCTAAATTAGGAAAGCCAAATTAGGGATTGATTAATCATTGAATGATGATAAAGGATATTACAGTATTTTATATTCAATTGATACATTGTGCATATTTTACAATAATTTTTAATCGCAGAAAATAGTTAAATCATGGAGTAATAGGATCTAGAAGATTTTGTTAGTTCAGAAACAATTCATTGGAATATATTGTTCTCTAGAGACTTGGAAACATTAATAATTTAAATTTTTAAATATTTTAGGAGCGTTCTTATTTACGTTTATAAATAGTAATAATAATATTTTAAGTAAATTTTACTATTGTTCCATACGAGACATATCCATTACATGGAAAATGCCGGAGGTAAAGGTTTTAAATCAAAAATAATCCTTGAAAAAGATATAAACATTTTTCATGACATTATTTGTTGAATAATATTTTCGTAGTGAGTAAATATTGCTGTCTTTTCAGACGAGACTTTCCACGTACATCATGCGTAACGTACGTAGACTCCAAATGTAAATAGGCAGACCGTGGAAAGAATGAGTTAGGGAAAGAAAAGAAATAAAGAAAAAAAGTAAAGCAAATAAAATGTTGCAATACAAAGAATGGGGGAGGACGTAGAATTTGATGCAGTGGTGTTGATCGAAGCGATGCAAATGCGGGGAAATTCAAAAGCTTAGGGCGTCTCCAGTTGTGGATACGTCTCATCACGAAGAAAGAGTGTGTCTATATATATATATTTTTCTCCTGAATATAGAAGAGTAACCGAGCGAAGACGTATAGTGGTTTAAGCAGACAGAGGGAGAGGAAGATATAAACATTGAAGGGACTGAAATTCGGCCCGGAATACAGCAGTGATACGCGGAAAAATTTTCATTTTCCCGAGATAGAATTTTAAATTTGATTCGAGAATCGCATCTCGGGTGGAATGTGAATGGAGAGGCTGCTCCGAGATAAGATCTCGTTCTCTAGGGGACGGGAAAATGGCGGAAAGAAAAACTGCGAGTAAATAAAGCGAAAATATTTCGTATTTATTGTGTCAACAATGGAGTTTCTTATTCTTTCGAAATCAAATCCGGACCAAGTCTTCCGTCGGCGAAAATAAATACGGGAAAATGAAGTGGGAACTAATGGACCAAAATTCGAGTATGAAAACGATGAGGAAATTCTATTACTCAGTCTACCAACAGAGCACTATGAAAATTCAGTTTGGTCTTCATTCCTGTTTGCTTTTACTCTCAGGCAAATATTATTTTACGCAATAAAATAAATAAATAATAATGGATGATTCCTAAGCAATGAAGGTTATTGCTACAGAAATTTTTTATTCTTACTAAAACAATTTTCGATTTTTCGATCCGATTTTTATTACAACTTGATCTATTTTTTGGTATTATTTATTTATTTATTATTAAAATACCCTTTTTATTCATTTTCATATTCATGTTTTCTATTATTAATGCATAATGTTTATAGTTTTCGTACATTGAGCAAAACGAAGATGAAATTTATGAACTCCTTCTCACAACAATAATTTTTGCGAATTATTCGAAAATTCAATTCTGTATGTCAAATATTGTCTATGATGCAGTGCATTGTATGCATTTCTGCCGGAAAATTGAACTAGTTTGGAAATTTCTCATCAAATCGAATGAAATAAATAGATTATTTTGATATTTAATCAAATCATATTTACGTATTGGAATAATTGAAATTATTTTTAATCAATCCAAATCAATATTTACAACTGCCAAAACTATGACCTTTCCTCTTTTCTTTTCAAATATGCAGTTTATTCTTCCACCTAATAAAATAGTTCAATTTCCTCATTCGAATAAAAAATGCTTAAATATAATTTTTATTAGGGTTAAATGAAAATATTTTAACATTTAACCAATCAACTTAATTGAAATATGCATCGTTGTGCACAATTACTTCAACAGTATAATTATCCTTTAATGAAATTTTCTAGTGCTTCCTTTAATGAAATATTCAAATGCTGTTATATCATTCGTTTTATATTGAATAATTCAACTTCTTCATTGGACTAAAATATTGGTCACGTGTTCATTATACTGAACGGAAATATAAACATTTAATTAAATTCTTTCCGTAAACATTTTGCTCTTTGGTATTTACCATTCCTTCATTTTCTAAACAGTGAGATTTGTATGACAATGAGTGGACACACAGCACATCCTATCTCGTACGTATTCAGATCACAGAAAGAACTACAAAATAATCAATACATAGAGATACATTTCGGGCCATATTTTACTGAATAAATTAATTAGAAATGTATAGTATCGATACTCCGTTCGCGGATGCTATCACATATGGATATTCTACAAATCAGATTACTTAGAACGATCGTAAGACAATATTTCCACGTTTTACCCCTTCAAAAACGCACACTACGCTGAATCGTGTCCTAAAAGTTACGTTTCACAAGAGCACGCGGGCGGTCACGTGGTCCGGTATGCACCTCACGGGCCAACGGGGAACGCAAACGAACGTTGAGGACCGCCGATGGCCCCCACAAGATGGCTCCAATTGCACCGGAAGGATTCGGATAAAGTGATATATTATGCGGCGAAAAAATGGATTTAATACCCGGTCGGATAAGAGAGGGTTTTGGAGGGGAAAGGATTGAAAAATAGCGTAAGATGGAAAAGGATTGAATTTTGCGCGGAAGAAAAGAGATTTTTGGGGATGTGAATCGAGGCTTTCGGAGGTCGCTGTTCCACTCTGGAGGATGGAAGAAGAGGAATGGGAACAGAAAAAAAAGATAGGGATAAGCGAAGACGAAAAATTGCGGTTCCTACCGATGGGAGGAAAAAATTCGCTCGCAGTTATTTGGAAATCATGCGCGTAATGGAGGGGAAAAGGGATCTCGAGGAGAATGGAATATAAAACGAGGAATAAATGAGATGAGAAAGAGATAAGGAGGTAAATGTTATGAAACGGAAGGATGGACGTGGTAAGATGGATGTGTGTGTGTCCCATACGCAAAAAAGGACGGGAATGAACAGCTGAGGTATGTTGAACTAAATCGAATCAGACTAAGTAAATAAATAGGCTTTAAATAAGGAATGTAAATATTAATTGGAAAACAATCATAAACGAATAATAATAAGAGGAAAGTATAGTAATAGTTTTATATGAAATACTGAAAGAGATTTCCATAGCTTCTATTAATGAGAACCGCTGTTAACTACAAAGAATCCATAAAGATATCAAGATATGGTATCAATTTTGATATCGTAAGATGATTTTTTTAATTCCTTATTACACGTAAGTCAAGATTTATAATCTACAAAGCCAAGAAGATACATTTACTGTCTTTCATTCAATAATACAATACTATACTACGTAGCTTATGAAGAGTGTTGATACAATAATACTACGGAGACTTATGTAAATAATATTCCAAATAGAAAATCTCTTACGCGAACCAACCGATTATAAAGTAAAATAATTGTCAAATTATGATTTAATTATTAAAATTAAATTTTCGATTAACTTTTGAAACTTAAAATTTACTGCAGTGTTTAGTACATCTTAATATTTGCTGTACTTAACAAGGATGAAAATGAGTCTCAACAAATTAGCAGAGAAATTACTATCAACTTTAAGTGAATATGAGAAATTTAAACCATAAGGTTTGAGCAATAATTATTGTAAGATTGCAATAATTTTCAACAAATAATCAAAGTCAACTTAGTAATTCATTCAACTGCATAATTTAATTCGATATTCCCGAGAACATAATTTAATTCGATCCTAAAAGGCCAATTACTGAATTATGAATGAGGGGAAACTTAGGGATCTACATTAAAGGCTATTATCATATATATTCTCTTTACATTGGCGTTGAAAGGATTGACCTAAATCGCTAAAAGTAGATTTCAACAGCAGAAAATGCATTAGCTTCGACTCCCTCGGGGAATAATTCACTTTGGAAATGTATCACTACTTCAGAGTAAGGCATTCTAAGCTAGGAGGATGTATTTACGATCCGACCGATCAAGACAAGAGTATTCTACTCTAAACGTCCTGATACCGGGAAATTTACGCGAATCGAAGCTCCAGTGATGGATGCTGGTCCCGTTAAGTCCTTCATTTCGAAATAAAGAGAATAAATTATTTACGAAACCGGAGCTCTAGTTTTATTCGCAACGAAAGAAATAAATGGCTCTCATGAATCCTTAATTAAAGGCTCACAATCTGTATATATTCAAAATTGTATTCTATTGTCTAATAGCAGTAGTAATTCTTAATTTACATCCAATCTGTAATAATAATGATAAACATTATGTTTCTAATAGTTTGCACCCAGCGATTTCATCTATGCAATGCCAGTCCACGTAAAATTAAATACCAGATAAATGTAGTCAATCTTATCATTTTCAAATATTACGAATTTTTAATCATTTAGAACGATTATTATTACAGTTATATATACAAATACGATTCTTTAAAATGTATTAATAATATTTGTAGGAATTTTTTAACCCCAAAGATGGCGTAAATTAATAAAGATAAATTAATTTCTTCGCATTTGATAAAATATTAATAACAAATTTCTTAATAATAATTATTCGCTTAAGGTTAAAGTTAAATGAATTCCTTAGCATATTTTGCTCAGGTTGACTCTCCCCATAATTCATTCCTTCCTTAAATTCGACTCTCTTTTGTTTCCTCTCTATCCCTCAACCCATCATCCTTTTCCCGATTTCATAAACAGGAAATAAGCGCATAAACGAAGAATGAAAAGACACATTCAAAAGTCTACGGAGTATATAAACTTTCCAGTATACGTAGCGATACAATCGCGTGCAACGGAAATAAAAAATGTGTCCTCCAAGGGTACGTTCTGGGACGCTGAGCTGGTAATAAATGTTCGGATACGGAAGAATTTGAGAGTTATAAGAATCGGCAGAAATAAAAGTATAGCGACCGAAACGGCAAACCCTTTTCCAAAAACTTCGTATTGATTCTCCTTCCATAAGTTGAAAAATCGCCCATCCCGACTTATCAGCCGGAGGCGCGCAGTGAATTCGGAAAGCATTGGCAGGAGTAACTGCCGCCAGGGAATAGACAGAAAGAAATTGAAAGATGGTGAATTTTTTTTCCTTGGGTCAGAGAACCCTCTCTCTTCCGCATCGTAAAGCTGGGAAATGATTAACTTTCAAGTCATCCAGAACCATCTATAATAATACGTTCCGACGCGTATCTGAATTTATGGATTATTTCACTCGATTTTCATTAATTCCCTAAGAATGTAAGATAAATCGAGGCCTTTCAATTATGTCGGAAACCTTGATTAAAAAATCGAACTATTAATTCAATATTTGGGTGAAACAGTGAACTCATCGTGTTTATATTAGAAGATATTTAGCTCAGGTATGTTTAAAGCGTAACATAAACATTTTAAAATTATTATATCAATATAAACATTGCCTCTTGTATAATTTATAATAAACAAAGACTTTAACTGATTGATTATATATTGGATTAAATGAACAAATAATAGTTTAGATGATAATTTCTACTTAAATCCTTCTTTAATTACAATCTTATCATACTAGTTTAAAAGTAGACTTATTAGAATATAATTTTGTATTACAATCGTGTGAGCTGTAACTTAAACTTATGATGAATGTAAATAGATTACGAAGTTATAAAAATTGGATTTATTATTCACTAACTCAGGGAGAAATTCTACAAATTATTATATCTGTCAATACGCGCGTTAAAATATCTTATTTCTCGTACGTTATCACTTCTTTATGACCAAAACCAGAGCAAATTTCAGCGTAATTAAAAACATAGAAAATATTAAAATCGTCCATCAAACAGTTGAAATATTAACCGCAATTTCACCACCCAGAAGTGATTTATGAGATCTGAAATTGGAAAGTAGCTTTTAATTGAACGGCCGCGAAAATCCACTCATTAGATTTCCTTTCGTAACGCCGCGTCAATTTTTCATTTCGAGGCGATTGTTATGGGAGAAAGGCAGACAGAATACGATACGAGAAAGTCCCCTTTGCCGTATGAACTCTGGGGCGGACTTAATTCAAATCAAGCACCTTACCAGGGCTCCAGGGAGTAAATCAAGATGAGTTGTTAGGTCCCGGAACATTGGCCAAATATATTCGCCGAGAAGTGGAACTGCAAGTTTGTTTCGAGGGTCCGGAAGTTATGGAAGAAACAAGGCTGACGGGAAATAATGCTGGAAGGTGCTGCGGAGGTAAAGAACGGGGAACTTTGTGGAGATGGTTGAGATTGGACCGAAAAAATTCCGAGTGGCTTAAATTTGGTCCAAAGGGTTGAGTGTTCAATTTATTGTCGTGAATATGTCTTTCGACAGATGAAATAAGACTTTAGTAGCTCTTGGGTGATAAACAGAGAATAAAATACGAGCGGTGATAATTGATTTCGCTGATAAATATATTCCTTAACCAAGAATTTCATCGTTTACGTAGCTAATTTATGTATATATTACGAAAAAATCCTGTTACTCATAAATATGCTTCAATATTGTCTTAAAATTAATTTTAAGGACACCGATAAATATTTACAGTGCATACAAATATGAAATATCTTCAATAAACAGACTGAAATTCCAACTTAGATAATTTTGCAACGAATGAGTTAATTGTTATTAATGTTAAAAGTATTGATAAATTAATAAAGAAGAATGATATGAGTTTTGGTATAGTCGTAAAATACTATCGTATTTTGAATGATCTCAGGTGATTAGTTATAAATATAACTATTTGATGTCAAGAAAATTTAAAATATCACGTAAGAAAACATCGTTCGAAATTGATTTGTTTTGAAAAAAAGACTTTAAAATCATTAAATACTGCATAACATTTCTGAAAATAGCAATAAATGAAACGTAATAGATTTAAATTAAAGATAGAAAACATTAAAAGCCCAAAGCAAATATGAAAAACTTCCATCGTAAAATTTGTGAAATTTTAACGTGTACACTTGAAGCGTGTTTCAATAACAATCAGGTATCATATTTAAGTGAGGATATTCTATATTCTTTGACACCTTTATTTTCACACTATGACGGGTTCAATAACCAATATTTAAATATCAACGCAACGTAAATCGATGCTTAATGATACATAGATAATAGCGTCGATACGTAACATCCTCTACCCACCCTTTTCCCTCTCTTAATTAGTCCTCTGTTCAATCTTAATTGAGTTCGTGTCAGACGTCGTCATGGAGTAGATTAACAGTAGAAACTCCGCGGGAAGGGTTTAGCGCGGTAAATCAACCGTCGACACGTGGTGTCATCTGTCTCATTTTCCATGAAGGTGTCATACACAACCCCTCAACAAGTGACTGATAGTACGCGATCCATATACTGCATCCGCGATGCTGAAATTAGGTTACCAGATATCGACTCGCGTGTTCGAGAGATTAAACTGTAACGAATCTAGGGTTGTACTACGTTTATGAAAGCTTTCGTCTTCGTTGATTTTGGGATGTAGATTTTTTTTTAGTTTTGAGGTAAATATCACGGGAAATAGTAATTTGTTTGATGGATCTAATTTTCTATAGCCTACGCTGTTTGATGAAGACTGTAAATCACGTTAAATTAATCTACTAGCTGGTGGAAATGAATGATGATTTTCAAGTGGGAGCAATATTAAGAGTTCAATGTGCATGAGTCAATAAGAGATAGCATTTCAAAACATATATATTCCCTCTAATGAAAAAATTCAACTATTTCTTTGGATGAATTTAAAAGTACATTAACATGATAGAAATGCATTAAGGAAGACCACAATGAATAGATGAAAAATCCTATGTGAAATTAAAAAAAGATTTAGTAATAATGTTTATTTTCCTATAATCATCGAAAATACTTTCTATCGCTGTTAAAGTAAATATAAATAAATATCGGGAATATCTTCTCTGTGGATCTTAAGTGGAGCGAATTCAGTATATTGCAAAAATAAAATAATTTTAAATTAAATATTGAAATAACTTTGTTAAAAGTTAATGAGGACAGGTAAACTGATTACTTATTTAACTATTCGTTGGATTAACATAATTCACCGTAATTAAAATAAACTTTGTTTGAATTTAAATATTCTAAGATCACACAATCGTAATTGAAAATATACTTCTAAATAGTTTACAATCTTAATAATTTTTTTAAACATTGTCAGTGATATTGCGAATTAATTATAAATACAAAAATCATTGTTGGAAATCAAGACCATAGTCAGAATTCAAACAACTTTATAAATTACTTTCATATCCTCTGCCTCCATAAATACACATTAAACAGAACACGATTCGCACCTTCCAGCTTCTTTCATCGTGTATCCTAGGAAACTTTCCCTAGTGATAATGTCTTTTGGAAATACATCTCGTGGGAGGGACAGAAAGCATTAATGTAGCCGCAATGGAGTGGTCACGAGGTCTGTAGTTCAGACGGAGGAGTTTATTAGTGATTCAGCAGCAAGAATTTAATGACCGAATTCGAACCCGAACAGACCTCTTGGGAGAACTTCAGGAAGTGGAGAGTTCTGAACGATGTACTTAGACTTAGAGATGGGAGGACAGATTCCAAAACACATCCTACGTATTCTTCTACATGATTACTAGTTTAAAATGGGGAAACAGAACTTTCTGATTAAGTATATACCATTATGATTGCTATTTTATCTTCTCTTTAGGATATTTAGCTTAGGATGAGTGTGCAACAGCATATATAACATTAAATATGTATAATATATGTCTATATTTAATAATAAATAAAATAATATACTAGTATATCGTGTAATATATAAATATAGACTACGTATATACAGATTGCGTAAATTACGTAAGTAAAGTATTTTACGTAAATCAATGAATAAAATTAGCAGATAATCTTTTGTTTCTTCCATTAAGGGCCCATTATTACGTTTATAAAATAATAATTTACGTCCTAAGTGAACGCAAGTGATTTTTTTATCAGGCATAATGGCTTGGTGAATTGAGAAAGTGTTGGGAGAAAATCACCTCAAATCCTGAATGGTTTTCACCGGAAAGCGGAGATATAAAATCGAACAATGAAACCCAATCATCAGAAGTTTTCGATGTCTTCCCATCCACCTTTTAATTTCAACGGATCCAACTATGAAAAGAAAAGTTTCTAAAGCCCTTTCCGAATCTCAACTCATTAAAAACTTCTCAATCAATCAACATTCCTAGTTGAGAATTTAAAGGTTCCTGTTTATCTTCGAAGTAGTATTTTGTCGGTGTACTCTTGGTATTGAGGGAGATCGTTAATGGTTTGAAGCTTTGATGAGGGTGTTTACTTTCCCTGAATGTTCTGCAGTATTCACATCGGAATGTAGCGTATCTTTAAGTCTGTTTGAATCGAATTTTTGGCCTGACTTTTGGAACCGCTAAATTGATATACACTTATCAGAAGGTACTATATTATGATAATGATTGAATTTGTGAAGAGAAAAATATATCGGTATATGACGGCCATTAAAATTATTGAAATTATAAATTGAATTAATCCTTTTGTAAAAGAATGTCAAGAACTATCAATTATAAGACGGTCTATTCTGAATTGATGAGGTGATTGTGGATATAGCTATAATATACCCTTGAAAGAATGTAAAATGCAATTATAATTCCACTACCTTTTCGTCATTTACGAACACAAACTACATCATAATAAAACTTATTATTAAACTTAAAAAAATTGTGAAATGTACATTTCTTTACTGAAGTTATTACAATATAAGCACTGAGTATTAGTACATACTAAAGTTTCAAAAGCATAAAAAACGTTTCCTTTGTAATGTATAAAGTTGGAATAGATAGGTATCTGAGTATTCCTGTTTAATCTTTAGATCTTAACATCAAAATCGGGCATCTAACTCAATATATAACTCACGTCTCTGGTATACGAGATTATTCCTACGTTGAAGTCTGAACACGTACCCAATAAGGTGTAAACGTAGAGCGCAATGTACCAACCAATTTAAGACGAGGAAAAAATGCTGTTGAAGGAAAACAAACACCAGACTTGGGTTGTACAATGATGGAGTATGAAAGATTGTTTCATCGCAGCAGCAAAATCCTTCTCCTTAAACTGGAAACGGGTCAGAAGAAAGGCGAGCAACTTCTGCTAAAGTCATTCTCCCGCAATTCCACGAAAACCCTGTTTTCTCTCATCCTTCATTCCGTCGCGACATTTTCCCAGTTTGTCGCAAAAACAATAGGATATTGCCATCCGTGGCCTGGATAGGCATTCAGGTGCGAAACTTTTTACTCTTGGTCTTAGAAATTCTCCAGAAGTTCCCTTGATGTTCTTCGGGTTATCTCTCTCACACAATAATGCATCGGTGCACTTCGTTGCTACGGGAGATACTTTATAGTCGACGCAACTGGTATTTGGCTGAATTCGATATTTCTATTAGGTTAGTGGAAACTGATAAATGACAAACAGAAATACGATTTTATAAAAGAGAATACTACGTACCATTGTCACAAAGATAAGAATGCTATACGTAATGATGCAAGAGAGAGGGTATATTCCGGTTTCCTTACGTATTAAAAGTAATAATAGCGTAATAAATAAGAAAATAGCCCTATGATCATAAAAATTTATGAATATAAGTCTATGGATGAGCTTAAGAATTCTGAGAACAATTTAACATGTATGACACATGGACACGGTTATGTTTATAGGAGGGTCTGACCGCGTAAAATGGATAACAATCATAATTTTCATAAAAATTCAGCCAACAATGACTCCTATTTGCCAATATCAACAATATATATATATATACAACAAATTTTCATCCAGTATTACTACGATTTGAACTATTATCAAGCGCTATTATGCATTATCATTCTTATTCATTATTTCTCTAACAATAAGTAAAATATGTACTTCAGCAGTTTGAGATATTTAAATCACGATATTTTTAAAATATCAAGAAAATATTTACGTAGTTTAATTTTAAGGAAAACGATCAATACCTTTAATCTTTCTTTGAAAATTTTAAAGTCGAAAATCGAGTAAAATAATAGAATCACAAAAATACAGAACGGTGGGTTATAATTTAAACGCAATCAAATTACGCTCCAATTCGCCAACAGAATAAATTCGATCTGGGAACGGCAAGAATCGAGACTAGAAAGGCATTATCCATTGTCTTTCAATACAAAGAGCCCCGATCTTCCATTATGCCACTGCGACCGTTCAAAGAGCTTCCTATTACGCTTTTCATCATCGCAAATTTTCCTTTAAAATTCCCCTCTTTTCCCGCCATCTGTTCCGATCGCAAATCACTCAATCGAACCTTTAACTTCGTCAACACATCTCCATTTCGGAAGCATTAAAAACCCCTCTCTCTCAGAAACCCCACAAATAAAGTCTTTCGAGTGGCCGTATCTTTCTCCCAATTTAATTGAAATTTCCTCTTTTCCCGGAGACAGTTAAGTTATGAGGTTTTGCAAGACGCGGATTCCTTTGAAGGCTTTTGCCGGAGACGAAAAATAAGTCTGGGAATTTGAATGGGTGTGGAGTTGATTTGCAATGGGTTGGCGAATGAGGTGACGAGCGGATAAGGGTGGTGCTTTTTGGAGTTGGAAATTTTCGTTTGGAATTTTTGGTTGAAAATGACGGATTGTTCCATATTTGCGTGGAAGCGTGTAATGAGAATATACAGGGTGACAAAGGGAATTTTTCATGAGAAAACTGTCCGTCCTATTAGGAAGCTGATAAAAGATCAATACAAAGTAAATTGAAAATAAGAACTCGAAACAACCTATCAGTAATGACCTGATTATTATCAAACAATTAAAGCATTATTGAAAATGATGAATTATTAAATAATTAAAGAATTATTAAATAATTGTTTATCAAAAATATACGATTAATTATGAAATAAAAGAAATTTCTTAGAGCACGATATAATGGAGATTCTGAATTATATTTATCAACCTTAAGTTTCAAGGTTTAAAAATGACTATGAAAGATTTTTATTTAGCTTATCATAAATAATGATATAATTTAATAATTTTCTACGTTGAAATGCTATGAAGTTCCCATTTATACTGTAAAGAGAATGTATACGATATAAAAGCCAATTTATCTCATATTGTATGTTAAAGATAAAGAAAATTAACGGCTCGTAAAATAAAAAAGAAGAAAAGGAATAATTTTTTGTAATAAATTATTTACTATTGTATTACAACCAAAAAATAAAAAACACTCTCATTCAAGAAAATCATCGAACATTTCGTGAAAGCAAAAATTATGAAATTCTTCCTTAATTTCGAGTTTATTACGAAAATAATTCATCGGCCGAACGGAAAACATTTATTTTGCGGAACACTTGAAACGAATTAACGGGAAAACAAGTTTGTTCCGACTAAACAAACAACGTTGAAAAGAATTAAATCCCCGAAGCGATTCCGTGCCGAATAACCTGGCAAAAATAACAAGCTCTCCCGTATCCAGGGGACAGCGATTGTGATCCGAAAGCATTAAATAATAAAAATAATCCCGAAATAAAAAATACCGGAAATATGATTACGTAAACGCGTTACGCGAATATTGAAAATGAAAATACGCGAGAGAGGGATGTATCAATGGACTTAGAATGATGAATAGAAAGCGTTAGAAGGAAAAATGAGTGAGATAAATACCGTCGAGGTTGAATAATGAGAAGCTCCGTGAATAATGAAATAGGAAAGGAAACAAATAATACGAGAGGAAAGACATTTTGATGAAGCATATACAGTGGAGAGAGAAATGAGGGCCATTTTTTCTGTAAAACATGGCGAAAGGGTTAACGGGCCATAAAACGTGTAAAAACTACGGCGAAGAGGTATGGAGAGAGCTCTTTTTGCGGATGCATGTGTCGATGGAGATGAAATGGATTGTGACGAGAAGCTGCGGAAAAGGATTTCCTGAGAATAAAAAAAGGAAAAATTATTCCTTTATACTTTTATTTATACTTTATTCTTTTATACTTTATTACCACGGGGTATTGTAATTAAGATAATAGAAAGAGCGAAATGAATTATATCAAGGGTTTTCACGAGAACATTAATTGGCGTGAATGAATTGCATAGTAGACTTTTGTGGGAATTTATTTCGCAACCGATTCAATTAAAATTTTCGTATTAAACGAATAAATCACGGACATGCGCATTTTATCAGCTATTCATTCGATAATTAGGTCATTTTAACTTATCAATGTCTTGAGAATGTTTTCGTAGTTGCTTCTTCAATGTTTAAGTTAAAACATTTGTTATTTTCTTGAGGAATCTTATTAAAAAAGGATAAATTCTCGTAAGCTTATACAAATTAAATAATTATTTTTGATAAATACATCCTTGAAAGTGACTGAAGATAATATTTAATGGAGAGAATACACTGCTATGAATTCCTTTCATTAATACGTCTACCGTTACGAATTGGAAACATCGATATATACTCGTATATCATTTTACAAAAAAATTAAACGGTGAATTAAGAGTAATTAAAGTAAATTTGTACGTAATTCACAGATTTATACATCCATCGTATAGATGGCAAAACAATACATTTCCAAAGTAGAATCTGATAAACTGAAAGCACAGCGAGAATGATACAGTCACTGTTAGCTTTCGAGGTACTCGTAGATCCATTTAGCAAAACAGTTTCAGAAAAACTTTATCAAAGGGAATAAAAGTAGAGAAAGGTAACGGAGTATGAAAGCCACAAACTTGATGCGAGGACTGGAGAAAGGTCTTCAGAAGGTATTGTGTTTAGATTCTCGAGTATAAAGGAATCGAGCAGAGAGTATACCGTGAAGAGTATTCGGTACTGAGTAGGATGGCAATAAGACGAAAACTTTTGGATAGCTTTGATCCTTAAAGAGGCAAACCGGACTTGAAAAGGAATCGAATTAGTCTCCGAGGTAGAGGAAATTTTCCATTCTGGCTCAAATGAAAATGTTTTGTGAGCTAGGCTCTTAAAGAATCCATCCTTTTGTTCTCCTTCCGGTTCGAACATTTCAATCTTCAGCTCATCCCCACGGTTTTTGATGCCCTCTTCGTACGTAGAGAGTTCAGGGGACGTTGGACAAAAACTAACTCGATTCCAGCGCGAGCTATTCCACTTTGATTAAGATGAAATTATGAGGTGTCTTCTGAAGCAACGGGGTCAAGATACTTCAATCAATTACGAGATCTTTCATCTCTGGAACTGTTTTTTTTCAATCTCCTAGGAAACGGGAATTCCTCGGCGTTGCTGATTAGAGGCGGACGTTGTCGTGCCGTGTCCGAAACTAGAAAATGGAATGCACGCCATATAGAGCACTATTCGAGGGCCCAACGGTGAGGGAATAGAGGATTTCTTTGGACAAAGACTTGGGAGGAATATAGGAATTTAATATCTTGAAGCGGGTATTTAGGAATGCACTCTATGGATTTTTATTCCTTGGCAAAGTCTGGTAAATAGCATGGTAACTATGGAATTTTCTTTGTAAAGCCTATTCGACCTCACGGTTGTATTTGATCTGATTTCTTTTTGGCGTATTACGAACGACTTCTAGTTAATAAATAATTTGTTATTCGAAGAAGAAGAGTACTAATGCTCAAAGCAGCTAATATTGTCAGCTATCCACATGCATTTTTGAAGTAGAGATGAA
Source organism: Pantala flavescens (assembly GCA_020796165.1). NCBI lineage: Eukaryota > Metazoa > Arthropoda > Insecta > Odonata > Libellulidae > Pantala > Pantala flavescens. Next base: position 5,806,675 of record CM036888.1, read on the forward strand.
GAGTCACGTTGGACTTATATTACTTAGAATACTAATGAAGTAGAATCGTAAACCCCAGAGCATATTTAATAACCTGACAATTGAGCTCCTGAAAAAATTCCATTTATAAAACAGTCAGTAACTTTTACAATATTGTAGCCATGATGAACACTGGTTTAATATAATACATATATGCATACATATCGACTTTATTCGGTGAAAAAGATAACAGTAACAAATTCACTCTAAATCTTCTTCTTATTCGATTCTTCTATTATCGAGAATTAAATACATCGTTTCGTAGATAGATGAATCAAATTGATAATTATATACAGTTTTATGCAATTTCAAATAAGCACATAGAAAAGAAAATTTCACGTAGAATGATATAATTCATTCGAAATTCGAAGCTAGAAAACCATTTTAGGGATTTTTAGTAGATTTCTATAACCTATAGACAAATTAAACTTGGAGGGTAAAGCTGAGAATCAAAATAAAAGGAAGTTTAACTTTAACATTTCTATAATTTGCAGATAATCCATCTATATGTGATTGTATTTCAGTTTAATTATCACCAATTTATTTTATTTTTTTAAACGTTAAAGTATTTCATATTCATCATTAAGAAAGGAATATGTTCGTAACTTATGAAGTTGCTAAATTACCCATAAAATACTTCGAATATGAAAAATAAATAACTAAGTATACACCTCACGATTTTTGATATCCACATATAAATTGCACGGGTATAAACATATTGACGCCATAATTCATCCCTTTAACTCCAATCACGTACTTTCTTCGCGTGGATACAGACAGCAATATACCAAAGTTTCATTTCATAGCGATGATTGCCGTTCGGAGACACGGGCTCCATCGTTTTATAAACGTCTATCCAGAACCCCTCCAAACACTTTCCGATCCCCAATTCATTTTTCATCCGCAATATCGTAGCAACCCGAGCAATCGTCACCGAAGCCAGACCATCAAAAGCGGCTTAGGCGTCGCGTAGAGCAATTTTCTTTAAGCTGTTGAGACTTTGCTAAAGCTCCCGGAACTTGCGCCGATGCGCATGTTTCTTTTAATGGGACGTATACACTTCTATAAGACACGTACGGATATGAAACAAGACGGAAATAATTACATAGTTACATAAATACACCCTTCCTTATATAGGATCCTATTTCTCCATGCACCTACTTCTACTATAGCTGTATCCTTCCATTTCTAACTTATTTCTCTCCCATCTGGACTATATCTTCGGATTATAATCTATCCTCTCTCAATCGAATCTAAAATTTCTTTAAAAAAAGTCTGTTTCTGAGTGTTGTCTTACAAAAAGATGTCAAAAACTCATCTTCTAAGCTAGATCAATATCAATACAATTGAAACCTCCCACTCTTTCTCAGACATTTCCTTTCTGTATAATATTATCAACAACAAAATTGATTCACCATTCGTTCTCTCTCTTTTCTCTTTCAGGGTTCCTTCAAGAACAACATGTATTATCCGAAATCTTCCCTTTGGATACACCACGTTTATCAACTGTAACACGGTCACTCTCTTTCCGTATACCTTTAGTTTCAATTCCCTTTCATCCAATATTCGCTTCGACCCCTTTACCTTTCCTCTAAAATCACTCCTAAACGTGGTTCCTAGAGTCTAACATGGATCCTTGAAAATGTATATAATATTTATAGCATATTTATATTGTGGTTTCATTTTTTATTGTTAATTTTACTTTCATATATTTGCTGTCCGCCGCTGTCATTACGTTTCATTTAAAAATAATGTATTGTTTATCATCACCTGTAACTGGCCTCGTGCTGTACGTTGACATCATACGAATAAACAAATGAATACTACTTTTTCTTCATAATCTTCAGTCATCACAATAGCTTTCACCCCTCCTTGATGCTTGAGCGCCACAAGTTTTCCCGATGACTCTACCGCATGCCACCCGCATCGTCATTTCTCAACCCTCGGGTCGGCAGAAAAACTTGTGGATGCTATTGCTCATAAATACTCACCTTGGGCTGAGAGGATCGATTTTTCCGAGGGATATCCGAGGAACGTCGAAATAAAAACAAGATAAGAACTCGGGAGCGTCAGTTCCGAGAATATAAGGGATTTTCCTGCGGATAAATCCGAGGAACGGAGTTTTCTGTATAGAAAAAGTGAAGTCGGAGATAACCATGGGGAGAATTTCATATAGTGACGAGGCGGACTTGAGGTTTGAGGGAAATAAAAAAAGCTGTCGGAAGTGGAAAGGTTGAGATTAGAGATGAGGGGATGGGAAGGAAGTCGAAGAAATCATTTTGGTCAATTTGATTTCCTATCATTTAGAGGAATATGTTGACGTTTGTCACACCTAAGCCTTCATTTTCAACCTTTGAGATTTAAGAAGGAATTAACGTATTTCGAAATAGGGAAAAGTAAGTAAAAGTAGTAGTAAAAGTAATTTTTAAAATAAAAAAATTCCAGTAATCTTTTGGACATCGAGAAATTTTATGCTTCACAAATATCCTTTTTATTCGGATTAATAATACTGAGAGTAAAATGAATTTTGCAGCAATTAAAATCTGATTAAAAGTATGAAGCAACTATGCATACAGATAATTCAGTACTCTCACTGAAGGTGATAAAAACATTACGATGTTTTAGGTTTTTGATTTTGCGATAAAATTTAGATGTGATGTGGACTGTGCTAGAAGTATTTATAAGGTTTTTTAATAACAGAATATATTCTCAAGAATACTGAGATTTTTTAATGCTAGAGTAGACTGAGATTTAAAAAATTTAATTTAATTTAAAATATTCATATATAGGTTACTTGTACCTTTTTTACCGTAGATGTATTAAGAGTTAAAAGCGGGTCTTTATTATCTTTTAATTTTTACGCTTAACATACGTACAGTAATGGGGGTGTTGAAATTTTTAACATCTAATCCTTTACGTTAAACTATTCCGCGGATCTGAAACATCTTAAGGTTAGGATTACATTTGTGGAATGTTAAAACGTACTCTGGTGAATGCATAATTTAAATTGTCCCTTAAACAATTTCCTTTCTGCGATTTAATTGTAAAATAAAATAGCCGACTCCATACACATCACTATAGCAGCTATTCATCGTTCCAACGGTCATAGAACCTGGTATTGATGCAATTAAAGGGAATCTCTCCATTATACCATTCTCTGGAAATGCAAGCCGTCGCATTCCGGACGATGCGAAATCTGCATTTGCTTATCTTTCTACTTTGAGTTTCATCTCCGTTTTCCCTTGCGCTGATTTCCTGTCCTTCTCCCATCTGCATTACCCCACACCTCTCCATCCAACAAGTGGGTTTATTAATAGCATCCAAACCTCTACTTCCACGAAGGCGACATATCAAACCTGAATTTCTTTGGAGTCGGATGTACCTGGAATTAGCTCGCCTGAAATTCGATAATAAGATACCTTGGAATACCTGATGAATTTATCCTCTTTATTGTAGCATGAAGTAGTTTTTAAAGTGCCCATTTCATAGTTTCCCTTATGTAGTTTAATTTTGATGTTATTTAAATTGTATATTTACTTAAATATTATTCAATATGTATTATTGAAGTACAATATATTTAAAAAAATTTTATCAAATCATTGGCTTATTTTTCTCCATTAAAATTTACGTATGTGTAATCAACTTCTGAACCAAATGTTTCTTGTGTATCTTATTTTTAACGATTAATAATTATTTTACAATTGAAATCAGCTAATAGTAAGCACAAAATTACTGACGGTGACATTCATAACAATTGATCAATAATTCTCTTATTTTCAGCTATACTTTACGTATGTAATTCAAGTATTTGAAATTTACTGATCTCAAAACTTCCTTTCGTATACCAACAACGCATAACCTTTTTTCAAATAGACATTAATATTCGAATCATACCTCTTTAGAGGCATTAAAATGTATCAACAGAAATGAACAGATCTCTGTATCACTGAGCTAAATAAATCCCTCGCGAAATCATCAGTCTCTCTTTCCCTTTCGCGAGATCATCAATCATCAATCTCTCTTTCCCTTTGAAGTTTAAATCGTTCGTAAGTCTCACACTACTTTTAAATACACCCCCTAAACACAGCAACAACGGATAGGAACACAAAGCAGAAGTTTAATGAAAGAACTTGATGGCGTTTGTAAGTATGCAAGACCACTTCCGCTAATCATCAGCAGAGAAAATATTTCCTCTCGTAATATAACGCCTTTTTATAAAAGGACGGAGTCACTCGATTAAGTTCGTCTCCTCTACTCTGCGGAATCAACGTGGAAAGATGTCCGGAAGAGGGCGTGGGTGGCGGCGTTAATTCTTGATGAAGCGAACCAAGAGACGGAATGCGCGATGCCCTACCATAAAAACCATTCAATAAAACTCCGCAAAAGGCGAGCGACGATATTATGCCTTTTTTCCCGGTGAAAGGTAGATGGCGGTAGGTCGCGACGGCTGTCGGGAATGGGTGTGAGGTTTTTATGTCTAGAAAGTAGAGTGGTTCTTTTAAAGACCGCCGGATGGATGGAAATGAAAAAGTCGTACTGGGTTGGATGTGGCTGGATATCGAACCCTGGTACACCTATTCTAGAAGCTGAACAAAAAGGTGGTGAATCTAACGCGAGGTAAATCAAACGCAAAGGAGTTAAAAAGGAAAGCTGCGTATTCCTCAAAAGTATTAAAGACTAAAATCAAAATAGACGAAAGGGAAATATGTACACAATCGCAAGTTAATGAGTAACGACAACTTATGTGAAATAGACGTACATATTCAGTTCACTTCAAGGTCAATTATTTTATTAAATCTAAACATGAATCGACACTTAAGCTTCAAAAATATAATGTAATATATATTTTTTCCCTCTTAGAAAACGTATAAGTATGCTATGAAATAGGCATATTAAGAATACTGCAACATATTGTCCTGAATCGTGAACAGCAGTTGCTTTTTTAACTCTATCTATACATGGTAAATCAATTCATCTATGGTCCTAGAAAATATAAAAGGAATATGCTACCTAAATAGGTTCTACGATGTACTTTAATCCATTCCCAATTTACGACACTTCAATAATTAATCATCCCTATCCGGTGCAACCGCGGGTGTTCAACATCCTCCCGCATTATTTAAGCCAATGAGATGCGGCCGAATAGACCACGTGACGCGTGGGTCGTCAAAAAACCAATAAGCGACTTATCCGCTCCGAACCTTCCCGCCCGATGAGTTTCACGCAAGATTAAAGTTTTAAGAGGCCCGATTATTCCCGAATGCTTCGGACGATTAATCGATCGTAGGCCGTAGATTTCTCTGCGACTTAAACAAAAAAGAAACGCCGCGCGAGTGACACGCGGCAGTCAATTACAGCCTCTCCCCGATCCTTCTCGATGCTTATCGGTCCATTAATTCAGCGGATTCGCTCGCCTCCGAGAGAAAATGGCCCCTTTTATCTTCCTGCTCTATTTCCCGATCCACGGGCGTCGATTTGTTTCCGTGGCGTCTTCTCTTTCCGTACGAATCTCGGAGGAACGTGCCTTAAACCCACCGCTACAACTCGCTTAGGCGATTTATTTTCCGATAAAGCTTCTCTCGGATGTTGCCATGGGTGTGTAAACATCGTTCGATCAAACTATGTACTTTTTGTAATCGTATACGTTCTTGCTCTTGGAGAATCAAAGTTTATTGCCGCACAAACGCAACATTAAATGTCCAATTTTCGAGAACAGTAAACAATAAATTAATAATTTAATGCTGCCAGATATTTTGTTTTCAAGATAAAGCAACAAAAATATGGTTTGGTATTTGAAAATCTCATCTAGTTCACTTTTACCTCTCATATCATCCGAGTACTCATATCTCGTAAATGTAATATCATATTACGTAAAAAGCCCCCATGTTATCTTTATAATGAAAATTTTGAATAAATATTACATCAGAATCGTAACATATATTGATATTTAAAGTCAATCTCATTCTACTTCAAGGGAAAGGCTGAAGGCAGTAATATACTAATAGGTAAAACTTTCACGTAAGTCCTTTAATGGGCTTCATTTGTATTTTATTTATTTATCCTATTAGTATTAAGTCCTGAAGGGTTAAGATAGTGTTTAACTTTTTTCTTTAAGTTAGATTTATAATAGTATGGAAGGAAAGGGGTATGCTTTATAGTAATCACTTGATATTAATTTTACTGGAACTGAAAACGTGCTCGTAATTTCAACTGAATTCTGATTTGTAATTTAAACTGAACTTGAAACAAAAGTCACAAAACTTGGGAGTTTAAAAACAATACTTTAGATGGAATATCCTATAATAATATTTTCCCAGTACTGTTATGGAAGTTTACGAGATTAACACCATATAACAGAGCATCATTGATCAGCGAAGGAAATGAAAAGGTATAAAGGTAGAAATTTGAATATCCATGAGCGAATGTTAGTTCTTTATAGTTAAAGGAAAGGATGATTATGAATACACAAATAATAAATGAAATATAAGTAAAAAAGTTATAAATAAAATATTAATCAATATTTATTAAATAATAATAATATTGTCCTGCCTCAAGGTACTCCAAATAGAAAAGTAAAAAAAGGGATGGAACCTATTTGAGTGTTTTCGAAATATCTCTTGATACTTCCCATTCAAAAATAAATCCTTCTCATCTTAAAAAAAACCCTATTCATCCTTAAAAATACTCACATAGAACCCTGCCCATAGACTCTCCCCACTCAAGGTGAAAACGGTAGAAAAGTACTTGGATGAAGGCAAAAAAGAAAAATGGAAATGTCTCGAGGCGAATGGGCGAAAGTGAATTAAAGCGAGAGAAAAAACCTCGGCTGTGGAGGCGAGAGAAAGAAAAGCCACCTTAGTTATTACGAGTTTGTGCATAAACAATTAGGAGAGGGAGGAATATGAAGAAGACGCCATTTGGAATTCGACCTGACTGTCCTCTCAATTCGAACATAAATTGTGCAAATGGGTGCTGACTAATGGAAAGGAGAGATCTGTTCTCTTGGGATTAAGGGTACGAATGAAAGGTGGAATGAGGAGAAAGGTTTGTGAGAGGAATAGAGGATGAAGGAGAAGAGAAAGTAAAAGGTGAAAAATGAGGTTTCCCAAGATGAATGACTTCATTGGGGAAAACTGGGCTTATCTTATCTTTCCGCATATTGGGCAGAAAAACCTAAATGAAAATGGGTCTGAAAATTCAGTTTGGATCGTAAGTGCCAGGATTAATGGTAACGAAATCACTGCACCTTTCTTGTGGCGAGGAGAGTGGGTTATTCAACTTATCATTGATGAAAGGGATTATTTTACACTGGTGTGTTTTTCATTAGAGACACATAACGGAATCAGCAGCAATTTTAGGGCTGTATTATCTTTTCAAATTCGCTCACTATAAATTGGTCAGATTAACATGTTATATTTTACGGGAACTTGTACAGTAGAATTTTTACAAATAAATAAATATTAACAGATGTATATTATTAATCAATATAAGCATATTATTTTCGTTGATGTATGACTTTGTTAATTTACGGTTTAGATATCTGGTAGCACTTCTTTTCCTTAATCCTACTCCTTTTAGATTGCTAAATATATTTATAAATCGATTCGTATGACTTTGGTTACGTTACATTAAATATTTATAGTGTAAATTATGTAGCATACTTTAAATTTCAGGTCATAAATGATATAAATAATAAATAACATAACCATTAAATACACTAACATAATTAATAAAAATATTTCTTTCAAAAGTACATATAGATAATCAGTATCTCATCAAATGATATTTTAAAATTCATATAACGTATTCATAACACAATAATACTGAAATTACTCTAAAGAGACATAACATAAGCTGAAAATACATGTTCTAGAAGTTTAAACGAAATTATTCCAAGAAATAACGATTTTTACAAATAATTACATTCTTTTTTACAGTTTTCGAATATATAATAGTATATTTAAAGTAACTGATGCACTTCATTAAGCAGCCATATTTATTTTAATTTAATTTATACAGGTATCCATATAAATAAATAGTTCCAAACAAGCATACGGCTTTATTAGTTTGGGCTTATGATGCTTCAGAAATACCTTTAGAAAGGATCCCGTATTCTGTTTGGATACGGTCGATATTATTATGATGTTTACGTGAGTGAAAATTTAGATACAGGTTTCGTTTCCGTATAGATTCCGAAAATATTTTTCGCAAATAATCAGAAGATTTGGAAGCAAGCAGGGAAGATACAATTTAATAGCAATAAATAAAATATAGAGGATAATTTTGGAGGAAAACGGAGGTATGACACATTTATTAAAACCGAACAGTTCAAGTATGTTTGTAATAGTTTTATTCAAGACGTGAAGCATTTTTTTAGCGTCAAATTTATATGTTCAACTTACTTCTTAGTAGCTTTTTTTCTTGAAAAGTCTCTAAGTCAGTAGGTTGATAGTGTTTAGGAGTGCTTTACATTTTAGTTATTCGATTCAGACCATTAATTTTCGAGATTTAGACAACCTTCATTTCTATAAATTCCCATTTATATCGGAATTAAATAACGCAGCACCTGCTGACGCATTTCTTCAATATATACTCCAATTTTGGAAGTTCTAAACAGATAATAATTACACCCTTATGCGGTCTATTTTCCGATCTGCCGACCTTTGAATTTCCCCAGCAAATTGCTTCGGTACGGGGCCACGAATCGAGATAACGGAGAACGTAGTGCGGAATGAGTCCACATTCGTCCGGCGTCCCCCTGGTGGGGTTCGTACGTAGTTGCGGCTTCCAGGTCGGCGGGAATAGAAAGGGAACCGTGGTCCGGAATGGGAGATAATAGAGTGTGAGATTGGAGGGATGTTATAGGCGGATAGGATAGTGGAGATGGGTTATAATAAAGAGAAGTCAGTAAGAATGGAGGAAGTCCGCTGTGCAGGAGTAAAACGCGAGAGGGTAAATCGGATTAGGAAGGAATTAGGGAGCTGTGGGATAAGGAAAGGGTCAAATTGTCATCTTGATTGTGCGATTTTTCTTTCCCTTTTATTTGATGGAATTTTCGATCAGTTTGTACGTTAGGTTGAGATTTAATTCTTGATGACGCGCCACCACCGCACAGAAATTATTCTCGTGTCGGTAGTCTTTCCCCCTAAGAGCATGTAAATCGTGGTTTTTCTAAAGTCCCGAGGTTTTATGATCCGAGGCGGGTGAAGATAACGATGTCCCGAAATGAGATTTACATGCATTACTTTGAAAACGGTACCGTTTCTATCTCTTGAGGAAACGGTAAATGGTTTTTGATTGAAAGTGGATTAAACAAGAGAAGAGATGGATTAAAGTTACAAGAGGAGTAAGCAAACATAACAATATCCAAGGGTGATAAATAGAAGTATAAAAAAATTCGAAACAATCACTCTTATCGAACCGATATCATAGATGATCATAATATTACTTTATGCTAAAATTCAGAAACCTCTCTATTAAAAGCACCTGTATTAAAAGCATTTAAATAAAAGTCCAATCTCCTAAAAACTCGCATTGGAACTGTCAGTATAACAAAAATCTAAATGTAATAATGTTTAATTAAAGTTTATTTTATCATTATAATTTTGTGAATTTTTTATTATAAGATGAGTAATACAATAAAACAGTTCACAGAATATTTATAAAGAGTTAAAGAAGATTATTGCTAAAAATGTAAAGAGAATCAATGCGGTAAGTGAAGTTAAATGCACGAAGTTTCTTATCACCATAAAATGAAAGCAATAGCACTAGCATAGCAGAATTATAGCCAAAGAATACACTTACGGTTGAATGTTTAAATGTATACGTAATATATAGAAATCCAATAGAAAGGTATATATTCTTCTCACGTGCATAAAAATGTACGCCGCTTTAATTCCATGGCAACGCTGAGTCAGTCTGTATCAGGATGGAAGCAACAAAGAAGGAAGAACAAAGGAAGGGAGGGGGACGATAGGGAAGGGCAAATAGATTCGGAAAGCAATTAGTGCCAGAGGTATATTGGTCCGGATTGATTCTTCGGGAAGATGTAATGAAGGATTCGGGAAAACAATGGCGTCACTGAATGAGTTTAAAGGAGGAGAGGGATTGCATTTAACCCGATAAAAAGTCGAAATGAGTAGGGACAAAGGAGAAAAGCCATGGGAATTGCAAATGAAGACGGGGAAAGTTGGTAATGCGCTGGAGAACCGCTAATGAAGGCTGATTTTCTACCAAGGGATGAAAGTACTTAATTTATAAAGGAGCCTAGGACTTGATATAACTTCAAAAGTTTATCATTTGGAATCTGTCGTCTCAAGATTTTCGAATTTCGCTTCAACCAAAGAGAGTCTCTTCTTCACTTGATTACGATTTCAGCTATTTGGTTAGATGTAGCGGGAACGCGGGAATTTAATTTAGAATTTGAATTAATGTCTCTTGAATAGAATACCGTTTCAATCCTCTATTTCAATTTTATATTTTTAGGTACTAGTTGAGAGGTATAAAACTGCTCTGCTATATTGTTTGACGTAGATTTAAATATCTTTCAATTTAGTCGTGTTAATTGGATATACGTGGGGTATTCATTTTTTAATGAGGCATTCATTGTTTTCGCTTGAATGTTTATCCAATCGTAAAAAATATACAATAATATCGTAAACAAAAAACTAAAATATACGTTGAAATCTTTTTAAATTATAAAAACGATATTTTTATGATTACGTAGAATAAAGTTGAAGTGAAAAATATATTCATAGACAAAATATACAATCAAATCATCTCTCTATGGGAAAAAATACCGAAAATGTATTTTTAAATCGGAAAATTGATTATCTTTATTATTTATTATTAAAATGATAGTGGAATATGAAGTATACTCCTCGTCAGGTAACTTCTATGTACACTTATTTATATCGATAATACAACCTTCAATCAATATACACGATCAATCATTTTAAAATCTTATGACGTTAATATACATTTATTCGGTAATATAATTGATACCTTTCGTGCATTCCTTTCAATGGAATAAGGACGAAAAAAACCACAAAATTATTACGTACCCTCTCACGATAAGCATCATTAAAGAGAGAGAATACACACCTAAATTACACTTCGCAACTTTTAATCCACCGGAAAGTGTAAGTGATAAAACAAAAGAAGGATAAAAATAGAGGTATTGAAGGGTTACGGAAGGATATATATATTATAAGGAACGGTGAAGATAAAACGCCTCGAAGGAGAGAGAAAGTGTGTGTTTTGGGTGGTACTCAGTGATCTCCCGAGATGCCCATAAATAACATTCCTCCTCTTCGAATCTCAGCCAAGGGGACTCGAAGTGTTTGAGGGGAAAGGGGTCAGGAACCGGAGGGTCTGTGGGAAGGACGACGGTCGGCGTTTTTTCTCCGGGGGGAAAATAAAGATGAAGCAAAATGCGATAGTTACGGGAAAAAAGGGGTTTGTGTATGGGCCGAGAAAGGAAATGTCCCTTAAGGGTTGGCTCGAGGGACGTAATTGGAAGAGGGGAGAGACAGAAGTGGAGACGGGTTTAACCTCTACGATCTGCAGCTACGAGAAGCGATTTTCGGGGAATTTCCCTTCGTTCGGCTAATTTAAAACGGGATCTCGCGAGGGGAGATCTGATTCGGGATTAATGTTCCTTCAGGATGCTGTTCCGTCATAAAGACTTTCTCCTGTACTGAAAGTTCGCTGATGCATCAGACTGTTTAAGATGATGAGACAATGGTGTTGATTTCGGAACAATACATTACAATAAAAGTAACTGAAATTTCCATTAGAAATTAACGAAAGAATACTCATTTATTCATGAATCTGTTATACAATTTTTCATCTAATTGAAGAAGTATTTATTTTGAAGTGTTTACTGAAAGAGTTTTTAAAATAGGATAGGTAATAATTGTGGAATAACAATTATCAGTTCTGAACATCAAGATGAAAATGTTACAAAGTAATAAGATTAGATTCTATATAAAAATTAAACGATCCGGTTTTGATGAAATCAATCAGATAGCTGTTAAAAAAACGAACAAAATCATAAGGAGATACTTATTAAATACCAGAATATAATTGTATTCTTATGCAAGAAATTCGATCATGAATAATATAATTTTACCATTAGTACAAAGGGAGTAAAGAATTATGACGTCCTGGTTGGTAGTGCCATATTGTGTACCGGAAGCAATAGAACTTCAAAGTATTACAAAAACGATACTGTCTCAGATAAATACACAGTCAAGTGTTACTTAATATTACTCATTGATAAAAAAGGTATGAGACTTAAACGAAACTTCATAAAGTGTAAATAAACCACAACTGCACAGCTATGGTTTCGCATCATTACTGCCTTTTCAGTTGACCTTTAAAAATGGAGTTCTTTTCCGATAAAATAATCTTAAATAAATCACGATCGAATGACGTGAAATAATTTCTCTGTACTTCGTTATAGCTCCAAATATTTTGGAGATTAAAAAACCCGCGAGTAACTCGTACTAAAAATCCAATCCGTAAGAAAACCTCCAAATCTCGGGATCTCGGGAATTTTTGTCTCTCCCTCGTTAAACAGATAGCGGGGACGTATCGATGGGTGGAATGGGGTTGGCCGAGCTGTTGGCCAACCGCAGCGGATAGGAAGGGGAAGAAACTGACGCAAAATCCATTTGGCAAGAAAGCGAAGGTCTGCGAGAAGGGGACAAAAACAGCTGAGGGCGTACTATGACCGAGAGAGAGTTAGATCCAAAAGAGAACGAAAAAGCGGAGGGGATGGGGAGGAGGCCGAGGTACGTATCCGTTCTGGCCAATTTGGCTTCGTTAGGCGAGCGGCCCTTTTCCTTTCGCAATGAAGGGACTTTATCGCCGTGAAAAAAAAGGTCGACGGACCGCTGATGTAACGATGTATCGCGGGCGGTGTTTGTCGAGCTGTAATTTCTGATTAATTCCCTTTTCGGTTGCTCATTAATTAACGCGATGGTTGTTGTGGCTGATTGATGTTTCACTTGTGAATGGATCGTTTGTTTGTTGAGGGGTGCCTGTTGCCTTTCAGTCCGACTTTAGGGGCCTTGATTGCCGTTTTAATGACCCGCTTCGTTTGATTTAATTCGCTCTATTCGGAGCGATTCCCGTCCGTGATTGGGGCTTCTTTCGTGTCGCTACGTAAAGTGAGAGTGACTCGAAACCGAAAGGGTTTAGACTATGAATTCAAACGTTATAGTATTTAAATTAGTATTCTTTTCAAGAACCGCGTTTCGAAGCGTTGGAATGGAGTTTTTCCTTTTTAATAGTTATAATTTCATGTATAATTCATACTACAATTCATAGTCTATAGAAAATTCTACAAGATTCTTGTAGATTTACAATGACAGTCTTGCATAGTCTCTGGAGGACTCGTCTGCAAGTGATTTTTCATTACAAAACTTCATCGGTGTATATTAATCAAGATACATTATATTTTAAATAATAATATTTTTTTTTTTGATTTTGCGTGTCGAAAATGTAATTATAAGTAGCAGGGGCGTGTGGATTGATGTTCAAAGGAGATAGAAAATAAAAATGATATGGAAAAAACTTCTTCACACACTTTTTCAAGGTTTTAAATCGAATGCTTGTTAAATTAATTTGCTACGGAGTAAAATTAATCATCGAATTCTAGTACGTAATGTACCGCGAGAGTGACCAGCTTTTGAATTTATTTAATTTCAAAATTGTTCCGATTCTTTCATTTATTAGGCAATTATCCTCTACGATATTTATTAAAATGTGGATCTCCTATATCTCGCGGTATTACGTTAATAATTGGACCATTAAACAATCAACATTGACTACCCAAAAATTTTAGGATCCATACTTGGGACCTTGAAGTTGTTAGGTTATCGCCTAAATTCTAATACCTTTGATACGTATGAACGTCAAAACAGGAAAGCTAGAAGTTTTGACATACATATTTTAAATCCATTTCTGTCTACATGAATGGCTCTCTTAATACTTCATGCTTTATCATACGCCAATAACTTCTGAATCTATACTTCTAAAATTTATAGAATTTTCCATAGAAGGCTCGATTTTACGCGTATTCAGCTCGCAAATCGATCGATAGGAATACTGTGAATTCGTACGTAACATAAAACAATTTGCACACTTAATTTCAAATGTATAATCGAAAAAATTCGTAATAAAAAAAATTACTTGAATCATCAGAAGATAAAATTTTATGTTAAATTTAGAACTCTACGATTCTGTCAAATAATGCATGTGTAATATTGAAAATTGAAAGATATGCGTTTTTAATTTTCATTAGACATTTAAGGTCATTGATTTACACTTAATTGAGAGTGAGTTTATCACGAAATCCACACACAATTGTAATGATATTACGAAAATAATCGTATCTTATCTTTAACACTCTTGAATCATTAAGATAACGCGTCATTGAGTAGAGAGAGAGAGTATGCATTAGAGCCAAATCTAACTCAACGAAGCAGTAAGGCAGGTTGCACAATGGAAGATAAACAAGCCCACAACCCCGACTACATACCGTCGTGGGGTTGCCTTTGGGGGCCACGGTGACTGACCGTCATTCGCAATTAAGGTCAAGTCCCTACATCGAAGGCTCGACAGCAATTTCGGATGAATGGTACTCACCAGGGAGTAGCGAGGTTCGTTCTGGTAAAGCGTTCCGACCCTGGTCCAGTTGTAGGCTCTCAGCAGGGCCAGTCGGGGTGCGTTGAAAGCTGTCTCGGACGGCACCACTCGGAAGAAGTTGGGAAATGCTTGCTTGGTGAACATGGGGTGGGTGTCTGCATACGACAGCTGAGGAAACGGGAGAGAAATTGTTATGATTACTTGCATTCACGAGACTCGATTTCCCGCAAAAAGGGGAGGCTGTCAAAGAAGGGACCTTTGCCCGCACAAAACGCTCTATGTAATGCAAATGAAGGCGGACGGCGAGGATTGCTGACCCGAGAGGGGAATAAACCGTTTTCAACTGCGTGGAAATTTCGTAGATTTTGATTGATGATGACGAATTCAGGTTAATCAGCGAAAATATAGACATTTATAATAACGACGTTTTTTATTGAAAATAAATTTGAATAACAAAACTTCTCCGGCAAATTATTCGTTATCAATTGGCTTAAATTGTTCAATAACGTAGTTTATAAATAGTACAGGATAAAACAAGAAGATTTATTGTAATTCTGACGATAATGATAAAAGGTTGATAAAAATGTATTCACTTGTTCAAAACATTCAAGTATATTTTCAAATCAGCACTTATTATTAAATTATTGTGACTTTTTCATAAGATAGTATCAATAAGTAAGTATCTATTGATAATTTCCCAGGTTATTAATATTTATAATAAATGATTATTTACTAAAATTTAATTGGTTGAGTTTATAGACATATAGAATAAATACATGTATCAGCCATATGTTATGTAGTACACCAATCAGTTTCGGCATACGATTTTTCTTTTCTACAAAAATGAAGACCAATCAAGATCATGGTTTTATCTCATAAAACACTGCTTTGCCAGGCGTATACTAACAATGACTTATGCCATTAAACACTTATTTAAGGGTTATAATTTTCTTTTAGAACTATTTTTGATTGGAAGCAACTTGTAGAAGAGAGGAAAATTAATATATATATAAGATTATATGAATACTTATAATCTGATAATTGTTGTGAGTTAATAATCGAAAAGGTATATTTTAAGTTTGTCGAAACTTTTCAAATTTTCACCAAAAAATGAAATGACTGTCATCAAACTAACTAAATTTTACAAGAAAGAATTACGTGAAGCTAAGCATGTCATTCTAGCATTACCTAATAAATGAGGGATTTTATAGCCATACTAACCATAATAAGTGGAATTTAACTTTACTACTCAAATATAGAACCTCAAGCAATAATACATATACCATTAACCCTTTCATCCCGCTTTATATATAAAAAACAACCTCTTAATCATGTTCTCGAAACACGTACTCGACACAATATTAATCCATGGAGGACTTATGAATAAACTCTTGATTATCTTGGCGAAACGATTCCTCTGGGAAATTTCGGAGGTGCTAAAAGCGTCGACTATGTCGAAGGCTCGCGGTCTTGGCTCCGAGTCCTGAATTTTTATGATTCCACCCCATCCCCTCTTATTATTTCCATGCCACCATCAAAATTCTCCGGCTGATGATGGCCCATACAAAATCTAATATGGACGGGCATGGGAGAGTTCTTTCGTTCGTTAGTCGGGAATCTATATTGCAGGAATTCTAGTGATATTAACGACCTAAAGAACGAAAATAAAAAGTTTAACGGCCACGACTTCCTTTACAATGCTAAACTCTAGTGAAATCTTACTGATGTATGAAATGTGTATTAAATGTATCTCAAGTTAAAGTGATTAGAATAAATCATTACTGTGGTTTGTTTGGGGAATGTTTACGGGAAAATGGTTACGGAATGTTTAAGTACAAGTAGATTTGAATCATGTGCAAATTTTGAGGATTTAAAAAAATATACTGACATGATAAATTTATTGTTGGTTAGAAATTTTGTTTAACATAAATATAGCTTACTATTAACCAACATTCTGTGCCGATTGAGATAAAATTGGAACGAAACTAAAATTTTATTATTCACTAGACTTCATTTGCTAAATATATTGATGCTTATAATACTACTTAATGGATGTTGAGAAACTTAAGAAAATATAAATGGTATGGCGTACTTGGGAATCGAGCATGTACATAAAATACAGGTTTTGATGACCTTTAGGTTACTCTCACAGGATTTAAATCACTTTTATTGGTGAGTGTTTGACGAGTAAGAATGAGCATCTATTTGATAAACCCAGAACCCATTACCTTCAATAAATTCCCACCAACTTTCAAGAGCACGCAATAAAAAAAATCTTTCGTAAAAACATCAAAAAGAAATCTGCTATGGGAACGAGATCATCGGAAAAAATGAGAATCGGAAAGCTGCTTTAGCAAATGGATACGACTCGCAACTTACGTATCATTTTTCATCGGGATACGTCTCTCTTCTGAAGCTGAATAAGACGCAATTTTCGGGATGGAAAATGAAAACGTGGAACGTCTTCTTAGCAGCAAGAAAAAACATTTCTTCTCAAAACACTTCCCTTTAGTTGCCTTTTAGGCTCGATGGAAGGGAGTAAAAGCGACGGTACGGGTGCATCCTTTACGAAATGACGCAGCCATTTGGTAAAACGAGAAGAAAAAGAAGGCCTAGGGTAAGGCTCTGAGATAAGGAACAAAGCGGGAGAAATGCAGGGACATCTGGAGAGAGAGAATTGGGGAAAAAAACTGGAGCAAATGTTGCAATAGTGACGTTTAGTGTCGCCCGCGGGACCGGTCGGGTTCTCGGCGAAGACTTCAGTCGATTACGGAGTTTTAACGCCAGAGGGCAGACTTTCCACGTCATTGCCGAGTCGAATTTTTCTCCGGAGCGTGGCGCTGGAATTCCTCCGGAAATTTAGAATTCGTTTCATTCTTTTTGCCTCCTCGCTTGTCTCATTCGAAGGAAAAGGTTTCAGGAGGGAATTTGCAATAAGAGAACCATTTCTGTAATTGCGTTTGATCTTATTAAATGCCTCGCACCCGATGAAACTATTAATTACAAACCCCTCTGTTATAAAAGGAAATAATAAGGAAAAGATATTAACGTTGAAAAGAAAGATAATACACTGTAATTCCTTAGGTAGTTGATTACATTAATCATGAAAGAACAGATTAATTGCCTCGATTTATTTTTGGTGGTGCTCTGAATCATTAACTCAAATTCTTTCATATGCCATACTACAATTATAAAAGGCATTTACGAAAGCTATACACGGTATATAATGGAATGCATAGAAAAATTAATTACATAAAATTTCAAGTTATTCAGTCCCTTATTCTAGAACAGCCAGGATAACATGTTACCACAGTGTGGAAGCTTATTTGATCGAATTTATTAATCAAATTTATTTCAAAAGAAATTTAAATTTTATATCGTTTCAGTGTTGTGATAACCATATTCCTAACCGCGCTGAAAGTTCGTCTAAAATCAAAACTAGTCACTACGTTGTATCAATGTTGTGACAACCATTTTCCTAACCGCGCCGAAAGTTCGTCTAATATCAAAAGTAGTCACTACGTTTCAAAAATTAACACAACGTCTTTATGGATGAAAATGTTCAAAATCCTTTATAAAATTACGTGTAATTAAAATGCAAAACGTACTATATATCTTGCTCCTAGCCATAGATGTCCATTCGTATATAGCGTACACTCATTCATAAGACGCGCATTCATATAGCGAAGGAATGAGGATGAACTGAGGATGTGAGGTTAAAATCAAAAAACGCCACGTTCCCCTTCAAACCGGAGATTCGGACGGAAATAAAACTAATTACCCCCAAATAAAACATCGAAAAAAAACCCTATAAACGGTTACGACTTTAAGGGGATGTTATCCGTGGGAAATAAAAGAATCGCGACACGGATGGGTAAAACGATTGGAAAAACAAGGCACTTGAAGGAAGCACTCCATTGGGGGAAAAAAACCCACCGGAGAGAACTCTTGCGCATTCGGAAAGGAATCTAGTGACGTGAGGGGAAAGTATTGAAGAATGGTTCGAGGTACGGAGTTCGTGCTCGCGAGGCTAAAAAGAGTTCTCCATTAAAAATGGTACCCGTTTCCAGCCTCCGTGCATTCTTCTCCGCCGTTATTTTTCATCTTCGGCTGAGGGATGAGGCAGAATTAGGCTGGATCGTGAGAAACATGTAAATAAATGACGGGAAGAACTGCGGGAGTGGGGGATACTTAATCCGTAAATTTAATTTCCTCGGGAAACGAGATGAAGGTTGAACTCTTCCCTCCCGTTTCCATGGGATCGATTCTGCCGTGGGTTTTTGCGGACGTGCGGGATTATCTAAATGAAAATTTGTCTCGTTTTTAACTCGATCGGGGGGTGTCGTGAGGGTTGAGGAAGTGCAGTGCCCAATTGTGGATTCTTTTGGTCGCTTTAATCCTTTAGCCCTAATCCAATAATCTTATCCCTCCTTAACCCTCGAAATTTGGCCACCGTGGGCTTGTTTTCCGTTCGCCAGTTTAGGCTGACATCCGATTATCCGCTGAATGAATATTCGGTCTTCGTTCATTAAATTCGTTCCAATTAGTGTGTGTTCTTTAGCTTTAGGGAGGAATTGAAAAATTGAAGGAACATTAGTACCTCCACGCTCCTGTATAATCAGGATATGCGCGTAACATCTTCACGAAGCAGTAAAACACGATTTAATTATGTAATTTCGTAATTTATCCCTGAATTGTAATTACCGGTAGTATATAAATGTTAATTACTACAATACGTAAATGTAGTACAAGCTGATAAAATTAATGACAGATCACGACTTTTTACGATATTTTGTCGATTTAGGAAATAAATAAATACTAGGAATAAAGTAATCTATGTTTTGACTCATCCTCTGCAATGTTATTGACCAATAATAATCAAAATTGAGATTGCTTTTGTTATCAAAAGAAAAATACTATTAAATGAGGAAATAATATCAAATCAACAGGAATCAAAAGTTTTGAAAACAAAACTTTTGATTGTTTTTTGATCAAGAATCGTGATTGTTTATTTTAAGGTATTTCGTTCTTCAAGGAAATAGAAACCGTGGAGAGAAACGATATTGGAAGAAGGATATTGATGAGAGTGCAGAAAGAAATAAAAAGAAAAGGGAAGGAAAGAGACCAATGGTCTAAGAGAGCATAATTCATCACGTGGTCGGCAAAAAAATGAGAGTAGGGAGTGTTGGGAATGGAAAGACATTATTAACGATACATTGGGACGTTAAACATCTCCAGCCAATCTCTCTTCGAGTCTACTTTGGATCACGAGATAGAGGTCGAAGAAGAAAAAATCTTTTACTAGCCTCTGTCTGCTTTCTTATGGAATTACGACGATTAAAGGCAAAATCACATGAGACTCTTTAAGATACTACAGAAGATCATTTAAGAGACCATCATAGGTGAGTCTATAGACACAAAGAGGAGATTGTAAGTAATTAACGAATTAAGGTGGGGAAAGAGTTGCTGATAATGTTATTGAGATACGAATTGATAAATATTCATACTTAAATCATATTAATCATATATAGTTGCTGACACTTAATGAAGATTGAAGTATAGAATGAATATTGAGGAAGTTTTGTTGTAACATCAAGTAAATAAATGTCGAAAGTATCGTAAGAAAATGGTCTTAACACTACGACGTAATTTAAAATTTAGATATTACGTTCCTCCTTGGTGTTTCGCTGAATATATGGTACCATTCTGTTTTTGTTCAACTCAGTTTAGTCTCCTGGACCATAGTAAACTTTTTTATGCTTCTTTAGTAGATATTGTAGCACTCAATAAAACCTTAAAACACTTTGTACAATATAAATGCATTTGGATTGATATTATGATAACAAATACGTTCAAAATGCTCGATTACCTCAAGATGTGAACGATAAAAGCTAACGTAAATAAATATGAAATGAATCTTTACGTAATTCGCGGAAAAATCTCCAAAACTAATTCACCCAACTCGGGACCAACCAACCGACGCAGAAAAAATATTTCTCTTGCGATACAAAAACCTCCTTTTCGTGGAAACGTCTTCGGAGAGAGGAAAAATTTCCTCTTCGAATCAAAAATAATTCTTTTGATTCCCTCGTGTTTCGGATAAACCTTCCTTGAAGGCATCAAGGGATAGGAGGGAGGGGGGGGGTAGATCTTCAAAGGATGCGGTAAGAAAAGGGTGCAGTGGGGAGGGGCGTGGGCGCCCGAGGGTGGGAGCTCTGCAACGAACGAGAGAAATGGTGAAAGAGTTCCGTAATAGCGAAAGGGAGGAGTACAAGAGACTGCTGATGAGTTTTCTCATGCGGACTCTAAAGACACCAGAGGTCGTCGGAGAACGTTGGCAGGTCGAAGGGTTGCACTCGGGCTTTTTAAAGGAAGTCCCGGGATGTATTAAAGAGGGAGATACCGCAAGGCCAATATTTTGGCCCTGGGATGTTACTCGTGCGGCTTAACGAGCGGAGTGGAATCGGAGGGATGGGCGGGAGATGAGAGGGACTTTTTTACTCGTCCTTCTTCTCGACGAGTCTCGTGCTTTGGGGAAGCAAACAAACGTTATGCGTAGAGCAAATGCGAATTAGCAGCTCCCACTAGCGTCGTTCGTGTTTGTGAGAGCGAATCATTTTCAACATCTGCGTAAACATTAGCGTCCGGAGGCTGATTTTGGTCTTTCTCGGCGATATTTTTGCTTAGCTATATTTTGGGATGGGTGCGGATTTTTTTTGGGCTAAATGAACGTTCACTTTTGTTTTCACAGAGTTTAGTAAGTTTCCTGAATGGACATCAACGGCAATACTCTGAAGCACACACATAATCTGTTTATGATTATTATCAACATTACGATTTTGTTGCTTGTATGGCAAGACAAATAGCTACGGGTAGATATTTCTTTTATCGATCAATCGTTGTGCCTGAAACTACATGATATACTTAAATATCAACATGGTGATGATAACTTATCAATGCTTAGTAGATAAGCTATCAAAATATATTTTTTTGTATCAAAGCCAGAGACCAACAACAAAACATAGATACAATTAGTATCATCCATCTGCTGAATTAACAAAATAAATTTTCAATTCAAAAACTAAATAATATTTTATTTACTATACCAAAGTGGATCATTTGCTCTTCTTTCTACGAAATATACTCGGTACCACGATATTTACTCATCTCCTTTGGTGTAATATTGATCTACTCCTTTGAGTGAAAGTCTAACACGGCCTATTTTGGGGACTACGCCTAAAAGACTTCTCGTAAATGAGAGCACAATGAATGTAGAACAGAACAACGAGAGAGTGAAAAGAAAGAGCGAGATCTGTTACATCTCTGAATGTTTTCAAGAGATTCTCTTGTGTATTGATATCTTACTCAAAGTTAATAATGGATTCAACGAACAACTGCACTCTCGTATTTACAACTGTTTCAGTTTCTACACTTGTAGTATAAAGTAATTAATATATGTAATAGGATAGATGCACTAGTACGTATCACATATAAAAATAATTTGATAGGTTAAAGATTAGAATAAACATTAGGAATAAAATTTTTCTACTATCTCATTCGCTAATCAACCCAAAATATGAATTTTATCGTTAAATCTATTAAGATTGCTTTTATGTATCATTTGATAGTGGTATTATTAATCTTTGAACTTAGCTAACTTCTTCGTGATATGCATTTCATATTCACCAGAGTTATACAGATAGTGGTACTGGACTAGAAACTGTTGTTTTATAAGTCGAGAACGTAATACGTATATTTCTTACAAGGATCATAATATGCTTGAGGTGTTTTTATTAGGTACGGATGCAGAGTATAAAAAATAATGGAAAACTAAAAATAGTATTCGTACATCGGAGAAATTTCATAAAAGGTAAATTAACGTTACCCTATTTTTTATACCCTATACATCTATCAACCTCAGTGAAACACACTTATTCTAGAGTTATCATTGAACCAACTCCGTCGATTCGTTACAAATAGATACGTCTAAGACGTCACTTTCACTGAGAATCCGTAGATGATAAATTTTCACCTCATAAAGAACAATATATCTTTCTTTTTGAAAAAGCTCGTGAGCTTTTTCTCGACACAATAAATCCCAATAACGCTTGACAAGCCTTTCTGGTATCTATTTCCCTAATGGAACCAATTTGCCACGTCAGACCAAAAAAGCACGATATCGCGTTTCTGATTCGGAAATAATTCGCCGGAAACATCGTGAATCAAATACGTCACTTGGCTGATTAATACTTTGATTGCTTGCGGTGATTGATTGATCGGGTAACATCTTTGATATTCTCCGCAAAAAGGGAAACTATATGAAATCGTGATCAAAATACCATTACCAGGATGTGAAAGTGGTTTACGATTGAGGTGTTTTTTTTTAAGATGTACCGCCGATAAAGCCGATCAGTTTCTCGAGTATATTTACAAATGTAATTGATAGGAGTCTATCTTTATAGCACTACAGAGCTTCACCCAATGAAACATATGTACGGTTGATATTAATATATCAAATATACTGTTACTATCAATGAAAAAAGATAAATATATCCATTAACACGAGGAATCAAAATTCTAAGATTATTATCACAAGTTATAACTTATCAATGAGATAATTTTTTCTGGTCAATTATCTAATAGACATTGATAACAGGGAGGCAAGACTTCTCTCTTTATCAATAGACTATTTTTATATTATAATCATCAGTATAATTCATCTGAAAGGTTGACTATTGTTCGATGAATAAAATCAAGTTCCCTTTTACATCACTACGATATTCCGTTGCCTCAAAATTTATGACATTTCCTTATCCTTCCATTTACAACCTTCAAACCATATTCATTTGCCTTCATTAATTCTTCTCATTTAACTGCCCCTTTCCCTACTAATACGTGTTCGCCCATTTCCTCTGTTGTCACTTGGTTACTTCAATCAAAACCCTCTTGTGCCCCAAAATTTCCGTGTTTGTTCTCCTGTCAACCCTACTTTCATTTTCCGATCCGCGCCACGCCCAAATCTTCAAGCCCTTGTTTAGACCTTGTGCTTAGCGACGAAAATAAACAAAAGATTCTCCGAAAAATTTATGCCGAATCCTTGTGATTTTCGTAAAAATTCCCTTGCTCTAAAAATTGATGTGACCACCAATTTCCGATATATTTCTTAAATTGGGAGATCCAGGTTCGATTCCCGGTCACGTCAGACCTATTCGTACCCGTTTTATCCAGGTAATTTCTCTTGTTCCTACTTCAACACCCATAATCACTAAATCTGTTTCTTTATACGCTCTTTTATGATTCGTTTTCTACTACATCTCTCATTCTTTTCCTTTTCCACGTATTTCTTTCCCTTAATCTCAATTGCTCATTCCTCTTTCCCCGCCCTTCCCCTGTTTCTCGATACGGGCGGAACCCTTGTTTGTGTTTTATTTGTTATAATTGTGCCTGAATCCTTAGTTTGTTTGTTTGGGGATGCGGGGTGCGTTTGGGTATGCAGCGATCCGTGTGATGACGAAGAAGAAGCTAGAGGAATCTGAGGTAGAAGAGGGAGCCGCAAGAAATCTTCCGATACCATCTTCTTCGGTAAACAACATGCATAGTGAACGCTGTTCTTAAAACCACCTCCTTTTCTATTCAGCACAGTTCACCACCCCTCCGAAAACTTGTCAAATTATCCGGATGTCGGAATATCGACAAAGTGTCCTCACAAGTTTACGAGGCATATAGCTAATCCTGTTTATATTCTTAAAGAAATACTTGCGAGTATATGCTAGTAAAAAGGAGATATATATCTTATTTGTTTCTTGGAAAAGGTATTTGTGATGTTACAACCCAAACTATGCTCGCACTAACAAGTTTTACAAACTAGTTATTTTTATTTATATACTTTCTATCATTCACATACAAATTCGAAATTTAAGTTCTCACAAGTGCCAAATTAAATTAGGGAAATATTTACTCTATCATTTTCTGGTGCATAAATTCTGTAAACTTTGAAGAAACATTTTAAAATGTGCTTCGTTAATGTATTCTCAGAGAGTTCCTGAGAACACTTAACCTATTAATTTGTTTTGTGTTTATGATTTGAAATTCTGCGCATTTGTATCCAGAACTTGAGTTTTACGTAGAGACTCTCTCACAAAGATATGACCTTATCGTAAGGTTAATTGAATTGCGGTATATATTCTCTAAAAATAAAACAAGTGCATCACAGTGTTAATTTAACAAACCTAGATTCTTGTAAAGTAAATTAAAAAGTTTTGGCAAATATTTAGTTTAGAATTTTTGTTCATAACTTTGTATTTTGATCGTTATATAATGAAGTAGCTGATAATTGACGTGACCTAAACTTAAGACTATACACTAAAGAATTTACCCTCCCCTTAGTCTGTGGAAGGCGTCAAATTTAGCACATGCTAAGCTAACTTCTGAAATACACGGTCACGTTGTCGCTGAAACTATCCGACGGACTTTAGTTCGGACAGTCTGTCCAAGTACCCCCACTATCCCTTTTCTGAGTTAAGCCTTGTATTGACGGCAATCCTAGCGCCTAAACGAAATGGCAGAAAGCTTTTTCTCCCTTAAAGTTTGTCAATATATAGCGCAAACTCCAATTGACACCTGAGAGTTTGGCATCCTTCTCCAATAAAATCCAGATCAAAGTTAATCCTTAAGCTATTGCTTTTATTTCGCTTTCTTTTATTCCATTTTATTACATATAGACGTATCCTAGGCCAAATCCGAGCAATAGTTTAATCCCCTACCCGTATCGCCGGGTGCTTTACGTGTATAGCTTACACGAATGGCGTGTCAATGCTTAGATGACGTAAGAATGCATTCGAAGCTAAATGAAGCTGATTGGTTCATTAATCCTTCGTTGGCGATGTATTCTTACGTATTTCTTACTAATTATAATCTTCTGACTAATAAAACGTTTGGTTAAAGGCAAGAACTACAATAAAGAAGTACGATTATTGTGTAGGGAGGATAATTCTTTATTTTAGCGTATATTTTTACTCAGTAAAATATAATGATATTAATCGACTCTTATTTTATATTGTTTCTCAGTTTCACTAATTAAATTCAGTCATTTCCAATTTACCTATGAAATCCTTACAGTAAAATACT
Source organism: Pantala flavescens (assembly GCA_020796165.1). Taxonomy (NCBI): domain Eukaryota; kingdom Metazoa; phylum Arthropoda; class Insecta; order Odonata; family Libellulidae; genus Pantala; species Pantala flavescens. The sequence continues at coordinate 5,832,475 of CM036888.1, forward strand.
TCTATTTCTATATATTAAATCCTCAAATGAAATTAAATATCTCTTTACCGCCAATAAAATACTTTAACGCCAGTTCAATCAAATTTATGGTGCAGTTACGGAATTTAAAAATAATGATAGAATTCCCAAACGTAAATCGTCGAGCTATCTTACGTACGAAAATTATCAAGAAATTTGAGAAACACGATGTCTTTTAACAGCGATTATTGAGTTATGAAGGGCAGTTACCTCCAAAGTCTATACCAAAAGTGTTTGCGGAAGAACCAGCGCCCTCTCTCTTTACAGACTACAGAATCAACGTTGCTTCGTGGAACGCGTGCTTGCAAATGAGACTGTAAATCCAGTCCGGCTGTGATTTTAGAGAAACTCTAGGGATATTGATCACGATCTCAGCGGAATTCTCGAGAATATGGGGATTGAATAATAAACGTTGAATATGCCCACGCATCGCATTGCTATCGAATAACCCTCACTGAGGGAAGAACTAAACCTGATTTCAATATCGAAAACATACGGAGGAAAAAATCCTCATATTTTCGGAGCCTAATTGATTCCCGCGGCGCACGGAAATTGAAATGTTTTCCCTTCCCCGAATTTCCGTTGTTTGAAACTACGTCATGAACATTTCCGTCGTCTATGCGGAGATACCGAAGGCCTGTATACAATCCAAGGTTTATTCAATAGAATGTATTAAAACAGCGAAGGCATGAGCGGTTGATTTCAAAAGTTTTCGGACATGAATAAGGTGCTAGGAAAACAAGATAGATGACGGAGTTAAGACGGAACGGAAACGGACGGAATTAAGAAACTATAGAAAAAAGATTTATTTGATAAAGGATGATATAGATTGAACTTTGCACGTTAAAACATACGTGAAAAATAGCGACGTGACTGGGACTCGAACCCAGGTCTCCATCCTCCTGGTCGAACATCGAGAACTTATTCGACAAATGTATACGTGTATAACGAATAAATATTGCAAAAAACATATTGACTACAAAAAATAATGTTAAACTTTAATTACAAAGAACACGTTGGCCCTATACTGTGACCCTGACGTAAAGAATTTAATCTACGCTAATGAATTTTTCTGTAATTAAGAAGTATTTTATGCGCGCTACTTCAATTTCAAAATGAAATTGCGAGGAAATTACGTTGCCTCTTCTTTAGAAATATTTGAAGATACTTATGTTCCATCGTCGTCATATTTTCCTTTGATCTCGATCTAGTTTGAAAGGGATGAAATCGTGGGTAATAAATTACGTTTCAGCCCTAAACGACGAATTTTTCAACCCTTTTTGAGCGATGAAGTCAGAATTACGGTCTCTCCTTCTTGAGTAATCCGCGTAAAGTGGTCGACACAGATATCTACAAGACGTAATTGAAAAACGATTGGAAACTGATCTGAGTGGGCGGCAAATCGTTCGCAAAATTCGAGAATTCTTCAATCAGAGATGAAGATGAGTGTCGCTAAAGGCACCGATATCCTGCGAATATTTCCACCAATCGCGCTCCGAGAAAAAGGAATTCTCGCAGACGGAGATATTCGCTTCTTTCCGATTGATATTGAGAAAAAATAAGGGGCGCGTCTTATATACGAAATGTGCTAAGGAGAGCCGTGAATGTGGATATCAGGGATCGGCGATTCGAAAATTGATATTCGCCATGAATAAATGTATCGCGTTTCGCTGAGGGGAGAAAAAAATAATGAAGCTCGCCTAAATTTGAAAGGGCACTTATATTCTTCCCACTTTTCTAAATTAAAAGCGCTTCTCCGCCGATTTGATTGGTGTCAAATCGATCCCTCCCATAATCGTATCCACGTCACGTCACAAGGGAATCACGTACATATCTACCTCCTCTTTCGGGTCACTTACGTAAATATTCGTTATTTCTTTGAAAAGCCGTTAGAGTAGAGCATAATTTCTTTATCTTTTCAATAAAAGCAACCCATTATTCTGATATTCTTATGAAAGCATTCGAAATTAACCTTTAGGTCTGCCTTTATAACGTAAAACTTTTAACTCACTAAAAATATAACTTATGTGCTACTATTCACAAAACTCAATCGATTAAATGCATTCTATTCTTGGCTCCAAGTAAAGAAAAGTAACCTCACTTCACTCCAATTTGATTCGATTTATTTACTACAGTATAAAAAATAGAAATCTATTGTGTGAGGTACGTAATTGCTAATTCGTGGTAACTGATTCATGTATTATTTCTTAATTAAAGTTCTGGTAAACTACTTTTTTATTAGTAATATTTTTCCTATAAACTTCATATCATCGCGAGAATAATTGTTCATATACTGATATATCCTGCAATATAACATCCATCAAAGATGGTGGATAATTGTATTGAGATTGAATTATAATAATTCCTTGGAGTTTTATTTTCAGTAGAAATAAGTTTTAAAAATAACTTTAAAATAGAATCAGATATTCTATAACATCAGAAACTGCAAGATTTCCTTTCCATTTTAATTTATCATAGCATAATATGCTTTAGTCTGAAAATTTGAAAGCGAAAACATCCATTAATAATTCCTTCTGCGAATATAAAGAAACGGCGATTTATTTAAGCCTCTAGGAGACTAACGAATAAAAAGTTAAAAAAATCAAGTATTAATCGACGTATGCGAACAAAGAAATACTCTAGGATGAGGAAGACTCGTAAAAGGGGAAGAGTGAAGCATTACTTCGAATTCTTAAATACATCTCCAGTTCGCATCGGAATGTTTTAGATAAGAAAACCAATTAAAGCTTCACAGAAACATGTTCTCAATACCCATAAATATCTTACGCGAGTTGGAATTTGGCCAAATAACTCCTGCGGGCCTAATTACTGCTCTGTCCAGATGGAAACCGGGTGGTTGGCAGCTTGGGATTTCAATTAAGCCTATAACACGATGTCCTGAATATCTGTGCACATCTCTCGGAGAGAGCCGTGTGGGTAGCGCATTTCCTTACCCGAAACGGGTCCCGAGTTCGATCCCCGGGAGTAGGGAACATGTGCTGGAAATTGCCTCAGCTGTTGAAGAACGTCGTACGATTCTTATTATTTGAGAATGCAAGCTGTTCTTACGCGAGGATTATCATTGGATAGAGCAGACTGAAATGGCTGTGAAGTTTTATATCTTTATTTCTTCATATCCAAGAATTAGAGTTAATCAGTGAAAATCATCTAAAATTTACACATGAATTGAACTGGATGAACTATGACGTAAAATTATAAGCTATTCTTTGGAGAAAGTTCGTTATGAAAAAAATATTGAATATATAAACTAACAAATTTTAAGTAAAGAAGATAATATTTTTGGACTTGGTAAAACATACATTTTAGATTAATTATGACCAATATTAAATCATATAAAATATCGAATTTATTTACGATAATAGTCTAAATAATGATTGTGGTATTGTAAAATTCCTTTGCAAGATAATTATTGAGCTTAGTTACTCAGTAAGAGTGCGTAATTGAGTTCCTTAAGTACTGATTTCATGATATTTGATCGTAAATTTTGAGGATTTAAGCATTCAGTCAATGTATAAAGATTAATAAAAAATTGTTCTGGCATCAAGATATAGTATTAAGATTCCAACCAAACCAAGTAAGCCGAAAAGAATATCGCTAAGAATTATTGCTACCCTACCGTAATTTTCTATTCACACAAAAGATTTAATTAAGAAAAAAATGAGTAAAGTAATTTTTAACGGCAATTCGATTCATAATGTTATGTGGAGAATTAATAGTAAATTGAAAATCCTATATATCATAAGGTGATAATGTTATATCTTGATTTGAAATATCTCAATTTTTCTCTTTACAGATCTGTAGAGAAGTCAACATTTCTTCCTTATTTTCTACGTAATCGAAAGAATCTTTCAAATAAAAAAAAACGGAGTATCCTCTAGCGAGGCAATAATTGTTCTCACATTATTCTACGACGCTGTGGAAATTTTTTACGCCTCGGCTCAAGAGGACGTTTTTAAATTGGAAAATCCTAATATCTCAATCTGCTCGATAAGAACTTCCCGTCAACGGATGCATTTCTCATCCATGGCTCTTAGAAGCGGGAAATTCTAGTCGTTCTTCTTATCAGCTGTGGACTGAAGAAGAACTTTTTTGTCACGACTTCGGGAAATATATTGGCTCTTTCCTAATTCTTCGCAATTGAATTCCAAGTTTCGAATTGAGAGCGTTTGATTCCGTGCACGTTTTACTCCGAGGACGTCGTTACTGTCTTCTTCAAGGGGAATTAAGCAGTCGAGCCAATGAATGGAGGATAAATCGAATGATTTGGCGGAACAATGAGATGGATGGCTTCGTTAGGAGAATCTCGCATTTGCATTTTATCTCCTATTTCGAGTATATGTTCCTCATCCATTAAAAGTTAACTGACGAAAAATTTAGATGGATAAGAAAATTCACAATGTAAATTAAATGAAGGATTTAATTCGATCATCCACCTCACCAAAAGATTGCTTAAAGAATATCAGAGTTTAAAGATATACATACACACACATTTATACGTAATTATTTGATTATATCTAGTTACATTTATACATGAATTTTAATATTATATTTCATACATGCAGCTATTATCATTCATAATATTTTTAAATATTTGAAATATAAAACTCTGAAAATTTAATAATCAACATTTTAGGCTACATTTCCTTGCGTTTTTACGTTTTTTAAATCATCTGATATTTACGGAGTTTAAAGGCAGTTTTCTCCTTATGACAAAATTTGCGTCACTGTGGCATTTGATATTTTAATTCCTTCTCTTTTTATTCGAAATTTTGATGCCTAAGATTAAGAGAATTAAATATTCAACAAGCATCTGAAGTTGACTTTTTCCATTAAGAATCAAGATAAATTATTCAGTAATCTTAATCGATAAAAGATTTATTCCTTATTCAACTTTTTAAACCCCTGTCCTATGGATTAAAAATTCATTTGATTCAAAAAGATATTTAGATTGATCGATTACGTTACCATTACGTCACTGCTTCTTCCGAACCATCGATGATGAAAGAGAACAAAAACGTATTAGCCTCCTTGCTAAGTAGAATATTTTTTTCTTTTAATTCGGTTCAATTGTAGAGTAACTATAAACCACCGATTCAACTAGTTATCAAGCCTCAATTTGGCAGACGAAAATTCTAATTTATTGCTTCTGTGAGTAAATACGAGCCAATCAAAATACGACTGAAAGTTAAAATCAATTCATCATTTTACATTTCAAAAATTATTATAATTTTAACCTCTCTCTTAATCTACATTGGCTCCCCAATTTCTACTACTGCCATTCGAAACATTAACAGATAACAGACGCTTAAAAAAAACACTTGAGTGGCGTAAATGAGAAAATGACGTGTTTGTACGCTCCGAGCTATTGCGCGAACGACTTTGGGAACGGATTTTAAAACGAGATGGAGCTTCCAGATTGAGTGAAATGATACAAAAGCCGCTGTTACGCTGTGATTACATTGTCGGAAATTAATGGAAATTGCTGAAGGGAAAGGGATGGAATGTTTGGGAATAGCGAAAAGGAATGGGTATATATATAGACTTACGATGATAATGATTTTGTGACGAAACCGACGTTTAATTGGGACCAAATCGGTGCTTTAGCGGTTCTTACGAGGAATGACGGACGGATGCCATTGGTCAGACAAGCCCATCACCCGAAGAGGAGGATGGGAAAACGAGTGCAGAGCTCGCATTGGATGGAATCGAGTAATCAAAGACTACGTTTCCACGAAATGTTTCCATTTCGTCCATTGTTTCGAAAAATCGTTCGACGTGTGTTTACAACAATTCTCAATCAAAATACGACTCGATGAGTAAACTTTGGACGTATTTATTTTCTCATCCTTATTCTTTGTTTCACGATTTTGATGGGATGAAGTGAGATGGTATTAAACGCTATCCGTTCTATGTTAAATTTAGTACTACTCATATCCAAAGACACCCACAAAAATTGGCTCGAGATCATTTATATTCCGGATATTGCCGAGGTTCAGTTCTATTTTGCTAATTGGATTCGAATGTGACAAATGCTTGGAAATTTAAGTTCAAATAAAATCGGTACAAATTCTATCAACACAGAAAAAAATTGTGAAAGGCTTGGATTTATCCATAAGTTTTGAGTAATGTTTATGAAAAAGAACAGTTAGGGCTGTTGAATTACGACTCTAATGTTATGATCGAAAGCTACTTAAAACTCATGCGTCATTTATACACAGCATTTCAAGCGAAATTTTAATTTTAAACCACGAAAATAAGCTATTTATGACATCGTATAAAAATCTAATAATCATATTCTATTAATTAAGATGAAAAAGACCTTGTTAGAACAAAGCGGCGCGATGAACTTATTTCTTCGGCCATTAAATATTTATTTCTCTGACCCTAAATCTAAGATCAATATATCAATAAAATTCAATGTCAAAACAAAATTAAATATATTCCTTTTAATTAAGGGTATCTCATTCCCATCCTTAACAATCTTAGAGCGTGGGTAGCCCAGACTTTAATGTATAGTTTTTATTACCATTAGATAACTATTAAGGAGGAGTAACGTTCAGCCCATTTATTACTCGAAGACTTCTTTTAGACCCGTCATTTCGCTAAATAAGTCAGCTTTATTTCTTAGGCCTCTAACCAAGAGGAAGAAATGACCTTTGATGCACGGGTTATCGACAATGGTCACGTACATTAAAAAAAAGGTCCCCGTTCTTAAACAAACCAATCCAATCCTTCAAATAAGGTCAGGTCATTGTTTTTATACCATTCGCTGCTCTAGTTGTTATGGAAATATGGAGTAAATAAGCCCATCTTTCGTCATAGTCATTTGCTACGAAACTGTGGACAATCATGGATCTTTCGAAGACGAATCGAGTCACGCCAGCGCTGGTCGTTGCAATTTTCTTCGTGGCCAGCGTAAATTCTGACGCATCATCGTATCTGAAGTGCAGTCCTCCAGATCCGAAGCGGACGGTAAATCTCACGATCGAGTGGGGCAAGGAGGGAGGGGCCAATCAGCTGACGGAATTCACCATTCGTGGAGGAGCGGAGCAAATCGCGGAGTTGAAATCTTTGGACATATTGCAGACTGTGATCAAGTGCGATGGGGAAGACGTGGTGCAGATTAAGGGAATACTCAGGAGAGAGTCCGTGCAAAAAGGTGAGGATGACTTCAAGTGGCAAGAGCCGTTTTCTTATGATGCAATAACACAATAAAATGCTATGTATTCTATGTTAAGTCTTGGTTTACCTATTTACGATGTCTAATTGAAGTTTTCGAGAAGATTTATTTAAAATAGTGTTTCGAAATTTCTAGTTATTTCCTCTAGGAGATGTGAGTCATAATTTAAACTCATCCGAGTTAAAAGATGAGAAATCCAATTAAAAAAGCAGGAAGATCTCTAATCAAAATTCATTATTTTAGTAAATCGTTTTCAAGAAAAGCGAATAATAAGTTCCAAAGAGCAAGTAAAGATCGGAACAACTTTAGAATTCCGTGGCTCTTATCAAGTTATTTATCTCGCCAATCGCAAAGCGTTTAATTTTAAGCATAACCATATCGTTTCATTGTGTATTCACGAATAGCTTGATTAATTTTCAACAGTGAATTTATGGATATGATGGATGTATTTTATTTCGTTTTTCAGTTGCTGAGGAGGCGAAGGTTGATATCATCAATGATTTAGGTAACATTCTTCTTTAAATATTTACAACAATTATACTTCATATATAATTAATATACCGGTTTGACTATTTAAAAATATTTAGTGATATATTGATACTTAAACGAGTATTATTTAAATAAAGCTAATATAATTGAATAAAGATACGTATCTAAAAATATTCATTCGGTTTTGTATCATCATACCAATTCAAAAAATTAATTCAAAAAAATATAAAAATGTTGGTTGTAAGTCTGGCATATAAACTTTTCGAGTTTAATATTAAAAGCTTGAATTTAGTGATATTTTATAAGAGAGGATTTGAATAGCATTTAAATTATCTCATTTAAAAAGAAAGAAATTTACTTCAATAAATAAAGACGTTAAAATGATCAATGATACATAACGAAAACATTAAACATCTCTTTTAAATGTAAAATTAAACTCTTAGTTTTATATGGGCGAATAAATGTTATGTTATGTAAATGTATGTAAATGTAAATGTTACTTTTCTGGTGACTAAATCTTTGTAAGTTAATATGCTAGAATTAATTCGAAACCTATAAGCATTAACACTACGGTGGGAGCTAAGAATATATATTCACACATTAGACAGATACTGAATTCTGTTATATTAAAAAAAGTTTATCAATATGAATGTGAAAATATCGTTTATCTTTTGGCATCTATTGAATGATTATTTTGATCGTGTTTTCTGCCAGATTTTCCAGCGAGCAACGTAACCGTTACCACTTTTCTGCCAGATTTTCAAGTGAGCAACGTAACCGTTACCAATTTTCTGCCAGATTTTCAAGTGAGCAACGTAACCCCGACCAGTCTTCTGCCTGTTACGGGAAAATTTGAACCCGAAGTTTTTGAGACGACGGCTGTAATCCCAACATTGGAAAGATATCATTGCGGAAATGTAAGATTTTATGAAAGGACGGGTACCAATATAGAACTAAAAAACGATAGATGCACGGCGTCACGAATGAAGTGAGTATTTTATCTCATGGTTACTTATGCATCGAACCTAAAACAGAACGCTTATTAAGTTTATTGTTGAACATAATCAATACTGACACACAGCAATTGATACAGCAATAATTCTCCTTTATTTATTCAGAAAACGTTGGTTGTAATTCGCTATCGTCAAGTTTCATTTTAATATTAAGATTAGGATTGATTGATATGAATACGTAATGATAATAAAACACAATTTTGGTTCGATAATTCATATCCATTTTGTACTCGGTATTCCCTTCTTCCGAACTCAATTACGTAGTATGTACATGTTGATTCTACAGATCATTTGCATACAGTTTTTATTTTCGTTAAATGACAGTGAAAACAGTATCGACAGAAAACTTCCTTATGTTATTCAGCAGTGACCTAAATAATATGATTAATTGACAATTTTTTAACGAATAACTTTCCAGACCGATAAAAAATCCTTGCTGTCAGATTACCCTATTATGAAACCGGGTTGAGAGACCCCGTAATCTCCACAGAATGTGATAGATAATAGTTTTTTAGATAGCTGAATCAAAGTTCTAAGACTTAAAAATTGGGAATCATAATATTGATCATATGCAATATAGTTCATGTCGTTAAAAGAATTTGTATCGTGTTTTTCAGTTCAGAAAGATTTATTGGCGACGGAAGTCTGATAACTGATAGACACCTCAAGAACGATGAAATGTTTCAAGTGCGTCTGGATAAAACAATGCAGAAGTGGGGACGGTCCATCAGCTTGGGAGTGACCACACAATCACCATCGGAGGTCAATTTCCTAAACCATTGGTACTGGCAAAAGTAAGTGCATTTTTCCCTTCAAAACAGTAATTCAACGTCATCCAAATTATTCAACGTAATACGATATGTCTCATCAAAACAATAGGAACTTATAATCTAGACAACTTCATTTCATCGTTTTACCCTTTCAGATCTGGAGTTTGGATTTATTATCTGTATAACATATTCCACGATGGGAAAGATATAAGACCTAGCTACGGGGTAAACCTTGAGACATTGAAGGTAACGATTAGCGAATCAAAAAGAGCGATTGGGAATTTAATTACGATATTCAAATGCTGAAATGGGCTGAATGAAATCCAGATACTTATTAATGTTATCTTTCATCTAAGGTGGGTGACCGATTAGGTGTAATGAGAAAGAGGAATGGATCGCTTCATTTCTTTGTCAATGGATTGGATCAAGGAGCTATTCCAGGAAGAGTCCCGAAAAAAATTTATGCAGTAATGGATTTGTATGGCAGTGCCGTTGAAGCAACGATAGTATAGCAAAGAAAATAAACCTATCCAGTCTCGTGAGAGGTAGGATACCTATTGGTTATTTAAATCCACTTATGTTTTGATAGTAAATTCTTAAGATAAGAGTGGTTTAATTTCGTCATTATTCAAAGTAGATTTATATAAATCTATTATGTATATAATGGGCACTAGTTCCATTAGATATAAGGAACAGTAATTTAACCGTGTTCAACTTCTATTTTCATAATTTAAGAGTAAGAATTATTTTCAAAATGTATTATAAACTCTTCTTTACATTTTGGCTGTCTCTGATTATCTATTTAATACCTTACAGAAAGAGCATTCAGTGAAATATGGACAGTGAACAATGCGGACCAATCCAGAGCGGAAATATGATTGGTCAAGAAGTGAGATGGTCTACAGGTACAGCGTCCGTGGAACCAATAAGGGCATTCAACCATATTAGCGTTAAATAGAGAATATTATACTCATATCATAAAATGACTATCTCATTCACGTGGATTATGTACCTGAATGTAAGCAAAGGAAATATATGCTTAATATTTTCATCCTTAACGCTGCAATTACTTCAATTATACACTTGCCTGTATTTTACCGTCGCTATCCCTTCAAGCTGTTTACGATAGGGTATGGATAAAACTGAGACAGAATCCAAAGGATTTGACTCAAATCTAAAACCTTCTTGTATGATTCACACGATTAGAATAGGAAGTTCATTTCGTATCTCTGGCTGTTTTACCACCTCAGCTGCCTACTCAACTCTGGGTATTCACATGAATAAATAAGTGAAAATTGTTTAATAGTCTTACGTATTTATATGAGATTCAAAACCACCTATGAAAATCCCTATTCATATAAAGATTTCTCTGATTTTCGTGGATGGTTTGAAATACTTTTACCTTTCAGTTTCACTTTAAAAACCCTTCTACGCCCAACTTTAGAATAAACTCCATTCAGACGGTCGAAAATAAACGCCATAGCAACTCCTATTTTCCCTCTCAACTAGAAGCACACAACCCCCTTTCCGCACCCCATATTTATTTCCGTCCCCACCCACCAGCGGCGCCACCCGTTCTCCCCCACAGGCTATGATAAAACCCTCGTTTTCCTCTTAACGGCTGCGTTGCTGGGAAACGTCCAGTTTAGATCACGAGTCCGATAAACAGACAAAAGGGAAATGAGAAGCCGTTGAGTTAAACGGATGAGGACGCTTCTGAGGCCGAAGGAGGAAGCTACGAAAAAAAAGGTCTGCTGTGTCCTGGCCCACACCGGAGAGGGATTTCCACCGTTTCATTTGGAACGCTGGCTATCAGATTACGCCCTCTGCGAGAGCGCTCCCGGCGGCCGGAGTGGGAATTACTCCCGCGGTCGGCCGATGCGTCTGAGCTCCCAGAATGCAATTTCCAAATGAAAAGGAGAGGGAAAAAAAGCGGAGAAAAACTTCACAATGGGAGCCGGGATTAGCAATCGGCGAATGGAAAAGCTCGCGAACCCTCGTGCAATATTTACAACTATCTTTCGTTCCTTTTCAATTCCGCTAACGAGAAAAATCTCCCGAACGGACGGAGCGTAGCTTCGGGAGTGTGAATTTACGCCCATCTGAAGCTAATTGTCTATTCAAAGGGAAAGAAATGGAGGGAAACGGTAGGGATTTCGAGACCAAGATTTCTTTTCGATTGGTGCAATCAACTCCGGCGTGTGTGAGGAGAATTAATGTCGAAATGTGGATTTTAATTATCTTAAAATCGTACTGAAAAGGATTCTGAGCGAAGTAAAAGTGCTTTTCGCTGATTGACGACCGAGTGTTTACTTTTGAACGGTAATTGTCAATTACTTTTTTATCTATTGTGGAACCACAATATTTAAAGTCACTGTGTTTTAATAGATAGAAAGAATTTTTAAACTCTCATTCTATTTAAATATAAATTTACGCAGTTTAAAAATTTCACAATTTGGAATAAAACAATTACGTACCCTTTAATATGAATATATGATAAAATCCTGAAAAAAGGATGTAAAAGGCTGAAGATTTAATAATAGATGAAGGTTCGGTTGATGATAAAAAAAAACTAACTCAAAAACTAGTTGCATTGTTGAGGTTTTAATAAATAGTCGCATTATAATAAAAATATTGAAACGTATGTAAGTGTTTACATTTGTGTTAATTTGTCACGATTTAAAATCAAAAATCATCTTTTTTCAGAATCAATTAACATAGGGTGTATAATAGTTAATGTCAATACAGACTTATATACAATAGAAAGCTATTAAGTTGATTTTCTTGTCACCATCATATTGATCATTGGTCATTGTTACTCACTATGTGAAAAATTGACTGCGCGGGTTTCAAATCGTCCCTTTTATTTATATATATACAAATTGCAGGGAACGTATCATAATATTACCGTAAATACAACGATATTATACGATACAAATCAACCAATCTAATTTTACCCCTAAACACATCCTGCTATTCCCATGTGAAAGTCCATAGAATTGGCGAGCAAAGAGATACGTGGCGAGATACCACAATTAACACTTTTTATCCCTAAAATTGGATGGGATTTTCCTGTATTTGCGTCCGCGATATAAATGGCGGAGAGGATTTCGTAATTCTCACTGCAGTTCCAGTTATATTTTTATCTTTTAAGCCTCGTGATTACAAAGTTAAACCGTATTAAACTCCAATTACACAGTCTGCGAATCGGGGAATTGTTTCGATACATAATCGACGTATCAGATACAAAAAAAACTCAAAAAATTGAGAAAATGATTGTGCTCCTATTTCTGTTAATGGATGGAATTATAGATTTAATTTGATTGGTATTTGGCTTAATAATAATGATTTAAAAAACCGGCCCAAGATACATTATGCGATTGAATATATGATGACAGAAAAATAAATCAGTTTGTTGTAATAAATGAACAGATAGAGCGATAAATTGCTTCTTTTTATCTAAACTAATTCCCCTATTAATTCAGTAAGTGGTGATAATGCATTGATATTGATTTTAACGCTGAATAAAGCTCTCTTTATGCCTCTCATACACCAATTCCTCATGACTGCTATTTAATAAAAAGTTCGTAACCTTAGAAAACATCTCATGATTGCCAAAACATCGATGTGATGGAGGGTTTGGACGAACGTTAGCTTTCTCCACCAAATGATATTTTTTACCGTTCCGTAAAAAAGGAAAGTGCGAATTGGGCGTGGTGGGAAGGTCCAGAAAAAAGGTAATGATGCGAATATAGTTAGAGATGCTGCAGCCGAGAGGCGAAAACGCCAGATAGAAAGAAAAAAACTGATCCGGTCTTTTTTTTGCGTGGGAGATTGCTTCCTCGTAAGAATTGCTCTTAATGAGCGAACTCTCTTCATTCATCTCTCCGAAGAAAGCTTTCTTTAGCCTTTTCTGAATGTTTTCGCTCTCGAAATCCGCTCTTTTTCGGGAAGTTTTGCCTTTTCCCTCCGGATCCCCACCCATTTCCAGGGAGATGCTTTCTCTCTGCCATATCTCCGGGAAACAAAGCGTTTTTTTAAGGCGAAATGAGCGAACGCCGCGGTGATTAACTGCGAGGATTTTCATGGACCGTTTATAATTCGATTCGGCGTTCAAGGGCCTTGGAACTGTTTTATGAGTAAAAGCACCGTAAGACGGTTTGAGGAACAAGGTCAGCCGTTGCACTCTCATAATCCATTGAAGAGGATATTAACCGGAGATAAACGACGAATTGATTGCTTCTGGAGACCAGAAGGATGATTTATGGTTCTGAGTTTTCTAGGTCACGTATAGGAATGTAAATATAAGTGGAAGCATCGGAATATACAGCGAGAATAAAAAAAAATTCTTATGCTTGTATTGAAAAGAAAAATCGCAAAACAAGCCTGAAACCTGATTAAAAAAAGAGCATGTAACGAGCGTGCGGTCAAGCTAATTATGATATACAAATGGTAGATTGATATTTACTCGTATAAGAATGTTACAGGAAAGACTTGAATTCATATTGATGTGGTACAAATTCTCCTTCCTTTATTACATGCCCATCTGGTAATGATTAACTTTCTTCTCACAAATTATTTTTTTAATCATTAAGGGAATATATACTTTCAATGGGAAAAGTTAATTTAAAAAACTGATATAAATAAATATGTGAGACGTAGCGAACCAATGGAGGAGACTTAGATTGATGACAATTAAAGAAAATTTTTATGTAATCAAAATTCCATTGATTATACAACGGAAATGAATCTTCTATAAAGGCGGCGGATTAAGAAATGTTACAAGGATTAATTAAATTGTCGTTCGAATAAAATTTAGACAAAATATAGCTGACAAATAACACTCTGTAGTGAAATAGACTTCAGTAATTTAGGGAGGAAGGTGACAAATATTTTAAGCTCGAGATGGAGGCAAAGTAACGATGGAAGTAAACAATGATGAAGAAGATTGAGGTTAATTGAAATTTCTCTGGAAATGGAAGGAATTAAAAACTCCCAAAGGGCTGAAAATAATCCTGAGCAATTTATGCGAGTTCATCCGCTGCGGACACGGAATACCTACGAAAGGCTCAAAGCAATGCTCAGATGAAATATTTCAATAACTTCATACATTTCCACGAAATATTTTTGGTGAATTTTTCATTTTAACTACGGAATAACTGAATGCTCCAAATTATTAAATTCAGTTCGTGAGGTGGAAAATAAAGCTCATTCTTGGAAGATAATTCTCTGAAAGGAGGGGAAAATTTATAATATTTTAAGATAAAGATACAATTACTACTCGTATTAATTAATTCTAAAGCCTATGGACGTATTCAATATAATTGTTTTATTTGTATCTTCTTCGTTTTATTATTACTTATTATAATATTTAAAAATATAATATTTTCGATGTATTACAAAACAGATACATAACGTGTCTCTCTTTTTAAATGCTAAAAGTAACAATAGTAAGCTACCTCTGTCAGGTTCCAGTGCTACATTAGCAAAGTATATTTCTTACGCCTGCTTCCTAAATTATCAATTTTGAATCTTTAATTTTTAAAATTTAATTTTGTTTTACAAAAAATGATACAAACAGGAGATATTAACATATTATGATACAAAACAAAAATTTCTTATATCCTATATTACAGTTCTATCTGCATTTAGGTTAGCCACACATGGACATATTTCATCGAGTGAATTCGAAACGCGGTGCAGCCATGTTTGAAGGCAATTATAAGCAAATGTACATTTAATCGTTAGATCTCATGGGACAGTAGGCCTTTTTCTGCTCATTCACCCGATATTAAGAAAAAAACAAACCCTTATCCCTTTTCTGTCGCTATTTATATTTTCGCTTCCCTCCGAACGAAAAAAAGGACGATGTATTGACCACTTGACCTTTCTCCGGAAACAGAGTTCGCATCGGAAATGTTTCCATCGACTCTCGAACCCATGGCAACGAGGGATGCCTCGACGTACGCATATGCGAGAGAGATTTTGTTAGGAGTGGAAAGGGCTCAGAAAAAAAAACCCCTTCGCTTTTATCCTTCGAGAGGCCGTGGTTATCATCGAGAAATTCGAATTTGCTTCTGTCGATGCCAAGAGTTCCAATATTCGAGAGGCACGCGTGGAGTGCAGAAATGAAATTCATGAATGCTGAGGAAAAGGATTTTCGAAATTGAGGCTATGAAAAGTCGTATTTTCAGTTGATTGGAATAGCTCAACGATTCGCGCGGGATGAAGGGGATACGCCGTGACGCAATGCCTTTTCGATGTAAATGGAGAAATGTGTGCGGGAAAACTTACGTATCAGAGATATAATTCTCCCGATAGATATTTCGGGATATAGATATTTTGGGATATGGGCCCGTGCTGAAAAGGTTAAGACTATAAAAATATGAATATGGATCAAAAGTAACGGGAATTGTTCGTCTAATAAAGAATTCTTCGTTGATCTAAGGGGGTAATGAAAGTACCAATGCAGAACTTACACACATGTTGTTTCAAATATGAACAATTTATAATTTGATATGCTTTTTCATTCTCCCTGAAATCCATCAGGATCTTTAGAAGAAAATTTTTAAAGTGACTGTCTACCTACAAAACAAAATACTATCCAGCTTTCATTTATTCAATTCATTTCATTTTCTGAGATTACAGATATCTGTAATGATGCTTTTTAAAAGAATTTGATGGAGTAGAATAGTAAATACATCAGTCAATCTATTTGAATCAAGTTGTATAAATATGAGGGATAAAATGATTATCTTTTGTAGGACTTTAATTTGCGTATAATTCTCAGAATATCTAAGTTATCGGCAGAAATCCTAGAGAATATAAATGATTTAGAAATTAAATCTACAATACTTTAATCTCTTAGCATACGCAGCATGCTCTTAATAATAAACTACGGTCATAAAACGAGCATCTCATTGTTTCACCAACGCATCGCAAAACTTCTCTCCAACTTTCCGACCAATCCCAGGCAAAAACACTGCATTCCAAAAGGTATGACGAAACCTTCCGGAATGCAGATGTCTCGTGGGGGTATCCACGGCTGAGAAGTGAGCGGAGCAAGACTGCATTACCCTTTCATGCGAAGGGAGGCTGCGGGGAGGAATTCTTTCGCGAACTATAAAAGGGACGCGTTAAAAATAAATGCGGGGAAAGAAGAAGACGTTGGGCGGGCGACGGGCATCGACGCGCCCCGGGAAAAAGGGATGCGTGAGGGTGGAGGAATTGTGAGCATTTTTTTTCTGGAGTGGTCGAAATTTTAATTAATAATGAGGATGGAGATTACAATGACAGGGGGCCTTTCCCCGAGGCGGGAAGTGAGCAGGATACAAATAAAAGAGGGATATTCTCGTCGGGAAGGCACGGAGATGGGAAAAAGCGTTGAAATATTGAGTCGCGGGGTGTACCTTTCTCCGCTCGGCGTTACTTTTTTTTTGCCTTTCCCGCGAATGGCTGTCGCCGAAGTTTTTCGCCTTTGCAGACCCTTCGAGCCAAGGACGTTTGCTTGTCCATTGGGGAGAACTTCAACGGGTTCATCCTCTGGAGAAACATCTGACTTCTGCTTGGTTGATATTAGAGTTGAATGATTTTGAATCGAGGTTTACGAAATGCGAAATATTCCCGTATTATTTAGGAAATCGAGTTGAATCGGGATATTTTATTTATCTCTCTTACTCAGCCAATGCATTATAGTACATAATAAATATTTAATGTCGCAAAATAATAATTATTGTAACAATTATTAAAATAATTTTGACAGAGCAATGAGAGTTGAATAAATTCTTTATTAGGTTAGAGAGAGATCAAGAATTTTACGTCTTAAATGATGTATTTGAATTGTTATAGATACCTTATTAAATAAATCGACTTTAGGAACTTTAGTTAGGAACTTATAACAGCTATATAATTCATATTGGATTGATGACTTTAAATTTTAGACGGATTGGTTCTCTATATATTTTATAATTTACTCGGAGATTTGAAAATTTCTAATTTTTACTTAACTAAAACTACGATAATTAAATTAAGACTGTTATACTACTTAAGCAAAGTTAAGACGGTTATGCTAGCACCTTTTCCTGGATCATTTCAAATTCAAATTATCCTCCGGTAACGTTCATTTTACTCGTGAAAAAATATCATAACCTTGATCGATTCTTAATATAAAAATTCTACAGGCAATTTAATGTTTCAAGTCCCTCCTTGGAAGTAGATCGAGAACCCCTCTTAACCAATCTCGGATGTGTTCCGCCAATTTTATCA
This sequence comes from Pantala flavescens, assembly GCA_020796165.1. Lineage (NCBI taxonomy): Eukaryota > Metazoa > Arthropoda > Insecta > Odonata > Libellulidae > Pantala > Pantala flavescens. The sequence goes on from CM036888.1 coordinate 5,850,231, forward strand.
AAATATGGGTGGAACACATCAATTATAAAGATCTTCTGGGAAAGAAAAGATTAGGTTGGAAAGTCTTGGAAAATTGTAGATCATATTTTCAGAGCAATTTGAAAACAGAATCGTTTTCAGAAGGGCAAAATATAGATGATTGATAAAGATGAACTACCAGAGATAAAATTCTACATAATGTGAGAGCGTAAATTAACCGAATATGAAACCGTATCAACACTCAACAATAACTACTGCTATTTTGTCATCATTACATTCTGGATTAGCTATAATACACCCACGACAAAGTTAGAAGAGATAGTTATTGGCTCCATATTCCACATGAAAATCACATACGATCCACTCTTATTCAGAAATCAAGGTAATCAATGATAATTGAGAGAGTAAATATGAGTTAAAAAAGATTCGGCAAGGTTTAAAATAGCCCAAAAGGCTAACCGTCCCCTCTGAAAACTTTTGTCGCGAAACGTCAATATAAAAGTTCTCTCGTAGGAGAACTATACATCTTTACCCATAGAACTGATATCCGAATTAATGTAAATTAATCAATTTTGTAAATTCTTAATTTTACCAATTATAAATACATAATATTATTATATTATTACATAGTTTGCATTATCTCCCATTACATATTTCCGTATTAAAATCCTTAGTAAGCGCTTAAGACGGTTCCGCTGATTTCCATTAACCGCCGGACCCAGCCTCCGGAACTTCAACCACGCTAACGACTGCTACGGAACGGAACTCCTGTCGTCCCCTTTAAGGGAAAACCCCGCACTATTTATCAGGAGGTTTACGGGAAAGTTTATGCGGCTTACGTTCGCGCTGCTAGGGTTGCATCGGACGTGTGAGGAGCGGTAGAAATTGGTGGAAGTTTCTCGCGCCTCATTATTCTAGGTCGGTGCAGGCAAATTGCGGCCAAGAAAAGTTACATCGTCCGTTTCTCTTACGACGCAATCGCCTCCGTGGCGAGGCAAACAGTCAGAGGAGCAGTTTACACCCTTACCTCCCCGTAAATTGAACGAGTGCTAGAGAGACTAACGATCCCCGTAAACGAGATCTAACGAATTCTTCGAATGAACTCTGAAATGGTAAAATCCATGGTTACCACGCCTATTATTTCTATAGCGATAGAACCTAATTAAAGCCTTCTTCTAAAGATTCGAGTAAGAAGATAATTGTTTGGATTATCCTTATCTTTAAATGTAATTTAGTAAAGATCTTGGTATTTACTTTAGGTCTTCTAATAGAATGAAGATTCAATCCATGGCAACGCGATAAAGATATCACTCATAGGAACTAATGAAAATTGCCAACTACTTTACGAGTTTTAATCTGTCATCCGAAAGCTTTATTTACCGATCCATGACAATGATGCAGAAAATAGCAATACAGTTCCCTTTATATACAAGCAACTCTAAAATTGTAGCGTAATCTGTTGCGTTATAACCATATCGCCAAATCGCGTCCATTATCTATCTATATATCAGGATACTATTGTGTTAAGCTCGTAGAGTAGGAAGGTTATGCAACTATGAAATTATGAGCTTCTAGACTTCATTTATAGGAAGAGGACACCCTTATATTTTCTCTAGCATCATTTATAACATTATTCTATTACTGCTTTCCATTATCTTGAATAGATATGATTAGAGGGAAAATACAGGTCATTTGCGAAAAAATGGCACATGTTTACATCGCAAAATTGATGTAATGGGTGAAATAAGATAAGGAAGGGGATAGGAGGAGAATGAATAGCAAAATGGTTCAGTGAAGAAAGGAACAGGATGGAAGGAGAGACCGAAGACGAGCATGTAGTAATCAGCCCTTAATGGAAAACAAACAAGGGTCGTATGGAAGCGGGAAGAAGAGAGAAATTTAAAGGAAGAGACGGAGAAAGGGGATACGGCGTAAACAAAGAGAGAGAGGGAAGAAAAGTTTATTTCCCGACGGAGGAAGAGGCACTGCGGAGTTTTGTTTGTGGAAAACGTTTGTCGTCAGGTAACGGCTTAAATAACGTGGAGCGATTAGCTTTGAAATTCTCCTGGAAAGGTAAAGTGCCCTTTCAAAAACATTCGCTTGCGAAAGAATGGTGGCCGACGAATTTCGGGAATTCCTAATCGAATTAAGTCCCTTTCTGCATAAGGAGGGCCCCCCGCGTATGAAATTAACTTTTCCGGCAATGAGAACGGGACGAGATGAGCATTTTAATTTACGCGGGAATTATCGTTTATGAGATTTTCCTTCCGAGCCTTGGCTACGATACACCCTGTGTTTGATGCGTTAATCCCGAACTGAGTTACGTGATGAAAGAGCTCATTTGTTTCGCTAACTAGAATATTTATACAAATGGCTTTCAGCTCGGAGAATAAAGTAAAATAAAGTTTATAAGACGTAATAATATTTACGGTAAACTCCTTTCAGGAATATAAGAAATTGTACTAAAAAAACAGCGTTTTTCGATTGAGCTGAAAATAAAACCTCTCTCGTTAGTGGGCCTGAGTAAATAGAAACAAAAATTTTGCTAAAGAATCCGGGGAATTTAAAATCTTCCGTTTCCTCCATCCTTTTGAGTAAATTGAAATAAAAGATAGCATCTATTCCCTATCTTTAGTACTTTTTTAATTCAACGCATAATTATAGAAAGAGAAGATACCATTTTTTACCAAAATTCTGAAATCTTGCGAAACATTTTACAGTCAAAACAACTAAAGGTCGAAATAAATTAGCGCGAATTAAATACTTTCAAATTAGCAAACACGGCCCACCGATGCTGACATTTAGCTTGAACTAAAAATGCATTCAAAATGGAAAAGGGCCAATATAAATTATAACAACTTCTATAATTCGAAACCATTTCGCGTCCATTTAAAATATTACATTTTTCCCCTAACGCCATTATCCAACGTTGTTGCCGACTTCAAAAGCTTCTGTGCGCCTTAAACACCATTCCGGGAGCAATCCTGAAGATGAAAGCCGGCTCGTTGCGAAAATGATTCTCCACCTTTTGACGAATTAAATTTCATAAGTTCCTCGTCCGTCTTTTGCCAACCGCAGCGAATCTTTGATCCTTACAACGCGCGCGTAATTCTTCCACCAGGATGGGGACCGACCGCCTTTACGGTGTGCACCAAGGCATCGTTCTTGCACCGCTCCCGTTCTCTTAAAGACCTAGTCCCTTAAAGATGCGAGAGCTGTACCGTAGTTATGAAGTGCGCTCGAGAGATACACTATTTTTATTCGTTCTTCGTGAAAAACGTCGCAGAATGGCTTTGATGGAAGCATTGAAATCGGAATGAATGAACACCACACACGCCATGAGAGATGGAAGGGCACTTCCATCAGAATGACGTACCCCTGGGGCGATCATCTAAAAAGCATCCAGGTGCTGCAGACTGGCGTAGGGTGGGGGGAGAGAGAGGCAATACGGGGAGCAGGAAATGGGTAAGTATAGCTTTTCTCCTAATGCACCATATTCCAATATCGATCAAGCGAGCTGGGTTGCCTCCTCCCACGTTTTCCATGCGGGTTTATTTGACCTTTAACTAGGAAAGGTTGGGATTCTTTTTGCAGAAATCGTTCAACGTATTCATACAAAGGTAGATCTCAGATAAGCTCCTATTTGAAATGTCAGTTGGAGAAAATTAATGTAATCAAACCGTGACTGTATCTTTATTAGCGAATGAGCAGAAAATTGGTAACTATTGCTTTTTACTAATAATTGGTAACTATGTACACAGAATAAATAAATCGCTCTAATAATTCACTTTTACAAACGAATGATGTTAAGGATATTGATCATTCTCGTTCAAAGAGGCTGAATAATATTTTCTCTTCAATTCGTACCGATATTTTTCATCTTCATTTCAGATGTAACTAATAGTGATAAAATAGGCCATTCAAACAACCATCAGGTTAACGCACTTAAACTTAAATATTGAGATTAAATAATCTTTATTATGAGCTATCGATATATAGCTTTAGAATCAAATCTTACGTTCACAAAGCGGAATGTAATTCAAACATTACGCTAGAATAATAGTTTAAATAAATGGAATACCGGAGTCAAGTTGTTTATAAAAAGATGAATAGAAAAGGAGAAGCAGGTTTGCGTTTAGCAGATAAGGGGAACCTATTTTCGGAAGATATTATCTACTTTCCGCTTTCATGTCAGACACGAGTTAACAAAACTGCTCTTTTTCCAATATTCTCTCTACCTAACTTTTTGGAGTGATCTCATTTTTTTGCTGAGTGGGTACTCTCTCGTTTGCTAACCATCTGTTTCGCTACGTTTCTGAATTCTGCAATTTCATTCTTTTTCCCCCGTTGTTAATAAGTAGCAGAGGTACCACTCCTGTTTACAATAAATTAGTCCTACTCCCTACTAATAAGGAATACTTATCATTCCACAGTTTAACTTTAATATTGTTGAAAAGGAAGTAAAATTCAAAATTGCACAATTTTCTGAGTACTATAAAGGAAGGAATGTCATAATCAAAGAACAAAAACACTACTGAAAATAATTTCCCGTTTCATTAAGTTACTTTTGTGGTTCAAGTATAATCATAAAAGTTGAGAATTTCCGTTTTAGTCCACGAAAAGTTTTCATCTCAAAATACTCCTACTTTGAAACTTCCCCTCGGAACCGGAATTTAGTACAAAGTGCATTTTACGCTACTTTTTGTTATGAAAGTTTGAATTTCACGTTTCCATTTGAAATTTCCTCATTTTGCACAGAACACTAGGTAATGCGGAAACTGTAGTTAAAAACTTTGAAATTACCTATACATTTTAGCCTTGAGAAAATATCTCATATTCAATTCACATATGCAACATTGAATCTCGTAAATGCTACTTTAGAAGTTTAATATAAAAATCAGTTGTATTTGTGAATGCTTCTCGAACTGATTGAAACATCCTTCAAGTACATCCTTCCCTAAAATATCTTTAAGATAATTTTGAGGTATTTTCAGAAAAAAAGCTTACTCAGATATAGTAAAACGTTTAAAGACATAATAAACATAATAATATAACCGTGGCGTTAAACTGCTTTCTTTGATACTGTACATTCTTATAATTTGCTGGGCAATCAATTACAATAAAGATAGGTGTTCAATTTACAGGATAATATTGAAGTTATTTATTAAAATATGAATCCTTCATAACGTGTGAATCATATCAATAACCTACTTATATGTTATCTCAGTTTATTTATTAATATTAGCCAAATCTTGTTTGTCGTTCATATTTTTGAATTTCATCATGATATAGTATTAGCTAAAATTCTGTTTACTTTAATGTATGATTATCGAATTGAAATTTCATGCACGCCTATAAATGTCGTTAACCAATGATAAATAAATAAACAGAACGCTTTTAGGAGGGTTTCATTATTGTACAACTGTTTGAAAATTATGGAAAAATATTTCTCGAATAATTCTTTAGGGTTTAAGTTTTAAACAATTAATGCTATACACAATTTCATTGTTTGGGATACGTTCCCTAAACAGTATTCATCCACTTTCTATGAAACACTAAGATTCTTATTTCGCAATTCAAATTAATTAATAATTGTTAAATTAAAATTTAGATTAATTACTTAAATGTAAATGTGTTTTAATGGAAAATACAAGAGCACATTTGAACATTAGAGTCTACATAATCTAGCGAATAAACGTATACCACTGGACCTTGATATTCGAAGGAACCTTACGAAAATGGAAAGTAACCAATCGCATCTGAGACCTGTATTCAAGACCATTTCCAAACGAACCTTAACAGCCCAGGGAAAACGTGTTAGCGACATTATTCCTTAAAAGGCGTACACGTTGGGACGAGAGGGGGGAGGGCTGATTGGTAGAGGCGAAGAAACGAATGGGTAAAGTTAGAGTGGGCGAGGGGTGGGGATAAAAGCAAATAGGGGTGGGTCCTTAATCTCACTCTTATGGACATCCCAGGAATTTCCCCAACCCTTCTCTTTTTTTTATCTTTATCTCCTTTCATCCCTCCCAAACTGCAAGAGCGAGTTATAACTTCAGCAAATATTTCCTCCCCTCCTTACGGCTCTTTACCTCCCCTCACATCCCCCAAACAGCCTTTTTCGCTTTTCCTTTCATTTGGGCGAGATTAAATGGGATTAAATCTCTTCCCCTTCCACTAGTAACTACACTTCCACTATTCGCGTATCCCATAAATCCTGCCGTCGTCATCCGCTTTTTATCCCTCCATTATCCCCAATTCCTTTTCTATCTTTTTGGTCCATTCTTTAGACCTCAACCAAGACTTCTCCTTTGAGCTCCTCCAATCATCAGGTAAGTCAGGTGATGTTTACAGATCAGAAAATCTTTTCGAATATCGAAAAAACTGCGAACATATACTGTACGTGTGCTCCCAAACCAATGACTTGTCAAATCGCTTTCCCTTTTGGATAAATATCCAGGTGCACGTAAATGGGAATTGTGCCAGCTTCTTTTACTTCGAGGTTTTGGAACCCATTAGGGATAATTATGTCATATTACAACAAGTCACTTTGTCAATTTATGCGAAGCATATCTTTTATGCGAGGAATAGCTTCCTCTTGGCGAAGCATGAAGTGATGTTTGAAAGATCATCTCTATAGATATTGTGGTACTGAAATTACCTACGATCATCAATAATTCCAATCAAATTAAACACAAAAGGGCAAGCATTGATGTATTTTTACACTGATTAAATAATTGTTGTAAATAACAACTATCAATTATGTATCTTTAAATCAGAATATAAAAGATCAATGGTTACGTTCCATTCGCCTTTCGCTGTAATTTGAAAAAAAAGACTGAACGAATAATTTAAAAAATGTACGGAAGTTGAAAATGATGAACTCTATATCTGGTTATTTTAAAATTAAATCAAGGCCTAGCGATATTGAAAATGTTAAAATAATCTTCCTAACTGTTTTCTTCTACTTCGAAAAAAATGCCAAACTTTCCCTAATTGTATCAAAAATTAAAGTGTGCAGAAAAAGGAAAGAATTAAAGAAAAATGTATTAGAATTTCGATTTTTTTCGAAGAGGGAAACGTTGAGAATTAATTCAGGGAGAAATTATTACGGAATGCTTTCAGGATTCATGAATATTTAAGGAGTTAATTTAACGTCAATTCCCACTTACGTTTCTACTCAAACTGAAAGTCTTACGAATAACTCCAAAAAAATCCACAATATTTCCTCCTTCCATCTTCATTAATTTTAATAGATAATATGTGTGTGATTCAGCTGTAAGAGAAAGAATACCCTAAAAAAATAACACGGGAGATTCTTAACAACAGTTTACATAATATACTGATGGGAACATTTGCAAGTAAAATTTTTATGGTTGATAGACCATACTTCTCCTCATAAAAATTTCATTTTTCACACTATTAATATTGAATTAAATGCGAAAAATTAGATGGCCGGGGAAAATGATGTATGTGTTCGTTATATAGTTGTGGCGGTGCTAGTCACAGTTCGCATTTCTAAGATAAGAGTTTGGTCAATAAGTTAATGAACTACAGAAATTTTATTAATTTCCTCACGCGTTGAGTTAATACTTTACCTTTCAAGGTTTTATCACTCAACTTTTTTATATATCTTTTCTCGATGGGGTAAATTCCACTCTTGATGAATTTCTCACCCCATTCCACGCTCTGTTTCCCGACCTCTTTCAAATTAATTAAACTGCTCTTTTGAGGTGTGGGGCCAGTTACAGGGCGCCCGTGGTTCGCTAATTGAATTGACAGCAGATGGAATGATTCCTGTTTATTTTTGATTGTCTACTCGGCCCTATTCTTAAAAAAAATATTTTCGTTTAGCGTGAAAAAATTTGGAATTGGAATGAATCGTGAGCAATAAATTTTATATTCAATATTCAATTTTCTAATAAAGCCGTTAGGAGAGAAATTGAAGTCCAGCTGTCTATTCTAGCTACGTTTTATCATTATTAAATCAATTTCGGTTGTAGATAATCTATTTCAAGGAATTTCAAGAAATTTCAGGTAATGTTACACCCAAGTAATCACTTATTTCACATAAAATCTATGAAAAAAGTTTCAAACTTATTTAAAGTGGAAATCTTTTGGAGAAGACTATTTGAGAAATAATGCAACAACGTGATTTGTACTCGATAAGAAAGATGACAAATGTAAGAATATCATTTTACGAAAAATGATTTATTCCTATTTGACTCTTGATAAATCACTTTTTAAAATTTGATTCAAATTTCCTGAAACCGAAGTCCTGGTATGAAGGAAATGACCGACGCTAAAATCAAATTAGATAATTCGAAGATAACTTGATGTTGATTCGGAGTTTTTGTTTCCAATTTGCACTCGAATATCCATTAACTTGACAGGAGACTAAGTTAATGAAAGTAGAGAACAAAGCCTATTGCAGTGCTCAATCAGAAGGAAAACGTTTCCTAATAAAATATAACCCGATAGGGTAATCACTCACAGAACCTTGAGTAAGGAGTGGAATAAGCTATCTAATTTTCAATTCTGATCAGCAATATTTTAATGCTGAAGTGGCAAAAAATCATCCTGAAAAAAAAAACATAAAAAACTTCTCACTGTTATCCTCATTGTATCGGAAGCGAGCTCCAAAACTTGATTAATCAATAAACTGGAAATGACGATCGGAAATGCCGAGATTTCCTGAAACAATTACATCCTTCCATTCTCGGGAATAATGGATTTCCAAGGAAACTACTCCCTTTTCCGATTCCCGCATCGCATCATTTATTAAATCGAGGAAAACGGCAACTTTGAGCGGTCTCGAGGAGCGAAAATTCGACGGGAGACAATTTTTGGAAAACCTCTCAAAATTCCACGCCGCTTGATTTTTCTCGAAACCGCAATCTCCTCAAAAGTTTCGCGCTTCCGAGAAAAGAGACAAGGCCGGATTTTCCGCGCCTTTGTTTCACTCCAATGATATTCATAAAACCCTTCCCACGCCTCGCGATGTATTTTCCGTCCGCAAAAAAGTTTTTCTTTTTCCGGAGAACTCGGAAAACATCCCCATCGCGTTTTGATGCTTTTGAAATTGAATTCGACCGAGGTATTGAAAACTTCCGCGAGAAAGTCTGCCCCATAAGTCTAAATCTTTGGTCTCACTAAAGTTTTCTGGGGTATTCGAGAGTAATTATCGGCACAACTGCCTTGCCACACTTACGGGAAACTTTCTCCACGACGCAAGGGCGCCTCCTGACGGAAACTGGAAGAAACGGTGGAGTTCCGAACCACCCCCTTTCCGCCGATGGCTTAAAACTCGAGGGTAAACGGCGAGACAAAGTGAATGACTGGGTTTTGATTGATTGATAGCTCCCTTTTAGGCCGTGAAAGTTAATAAGGAAAGTACGGAAAACTTCTAAGTGCACCAGGCACTCAAAGTCATGCTATATCGCCCCGTAAATGTTAATATCTCAGTTATGTCATCTACTGTTAGATGTATACTTAATGAGAGTTAATGAAGACTATATCTCAAAATCCATCTACATGAATGTTGTTGTGGTTTTAAACTGAGACTTAAACAAAAAAACAAAAAAAACTCAACCATAATTTTGACCTTGGTTTCTTTCACGTTTAGTAGCGTTCATAAATAATTCTAGTTACCTTCCCTAGACTTTATAAAGCTATTATATAGCCCCAAAATAAAGTCCAGATCAATAAGAAATATGCACATTTGTTTTCATGATAATGAATATTTCTGTGCTTTCTAAATTAATTTTACCGGTTAATAGCCTTAACTCTTATAAAATAGGGCTTTATATATACTAGCTTGCACGCAAGTACGTATATCTGGAATAATTAACTGAGACCCCTATAACTCTAGAATATCTGATGTTAGATATAAAAGTTGGGTTTGAAAAATGATATTCTAATATTAATCGAATTTTTTATCTTTAAAATCGTGGTTACTCGAGTAGTTAATATTAATGATAAATAAGAGACGTTAAATAACTTTGAACCAAAATTCATTCTCGAGTGGATAGATGATGAATATTAGAGCAAGCAAAACTCCTAGAATACATTAGAAAGAGAAGATAACATGTGAAATGAATATAAATAGAAGTAACCTAAAGATATTAATATTCATTAGTTGAAAATCCAGTTGATAACACAAACATGTAATGCTATTCTAGAGTTAAAATTAAAGAAATAGAAATCAGCCAAATGACGTCTGCAGTATCTCAAACATCATTTGTCTTATAACTGGAGCAGTACAACAGTAATTCATTTGCAATCTTAGGTTTGCTTCGCTTTGATAAATATCTAATTTTCCAGTTTCTTAAGCATTATCAAGAGCTATAGAATATGGCGAATGATACAAAAATAAATAAAAGAAACAAATGAAGGTTGTCGTAGGAGGAAATCTGATCTGTTAATTTATTACCTAGAATGTTCGTGCGAATGCTTCAAATTGCTTTCAATTTATTTCACATTTCATCGTTGACTTTTATCATCATTTATGAACGAATCTGAATTGTAATTTATGAACTGTTATATGTGTGAGCTATACGGAAGTGATCTCATACAAGGAGACTTATTTTGAAACGTGATATTTTCGCTCACCGAATGTCACCCACGAAAGCGACAGTAGAATGAATGTTGATCATAAAGTTGTCGGCTACGTATTTCCGCTCACAAACTTGTCGATCGAATAGATATCTCTCAGATATACGAAGTTCATAAAGAAGTCGATTACATACATGTCAATCACTCATAATCGGTGAGGTATATGTCGACAATATGGGTTTCGGCCAACAGGATGTCGGCTAAAAAAAGGCGGTCATATGTCCTTTTTTTCCGCGAAAGTGCCCTCGGAGGGGGAGTTTCAATTTTTATGATAACGAAACCGAGGAAGATTCCCAATTTTACGCCCGAATCATAAGTGGGCGGGTCTTAGTCGGCGCCGCAGTGAAAAATACGCTCGAAATTAAGCCCTCGCGGATTAATTTCCAAAGCTAACAACAAGGGATGCTGAAAAACTTCCAAGGAGTTTGGAAAGGGGATTTGGAGGCAAAAAATCCTCAGAATGCAAACGAGAGCAAAAGACCGCACGTGAGTCTTTCGAACGGAAGAGATTATGGGGAAGTCCCTTAACGAGAACTCGTTTGTTTGCAGATGGACGGAAGAGTTCGGATGAGAAAGGAATGAGATCTAAAATAAAAAAAAGCCGCGGATTTTATGTGGAGAGAGAGTGAGAAAGGGAACTGTTTGGCGAAGGAAATCTTTTAGGCATTCGGTCGGGAACGCCTCCTTTCCTTAATAAGGATTCTGTGGAGGTCGCGAGAGTTTTAAAAGCTATGGAGGTTCTAGTAGAAGGAGATGAGAATAGAAGAAACAGAAGAAAAAGAAGTCTTTTGAAGGCGCTATTCAATTTAGCCCGTTGACGAAATGGCGTCTTAATGACCGTGAGTAACTCACGTTCCATTGTGAAACGGATTCTCTCTGGGCCTTTCATTGCACACGAGACGTCATTGGGGTGATAACGGTGACATTGGATCCATTATCGTTATTGTATTCGAATAGGAAAACTCATTATCCGACGGAAATTGGTTGAAAGTGGGGCGTTACTCTCCGGGAATTCGATTCTCGGATGATCCTTCGGCGTAAATAGAATATTGGAATGAATATATATTATAAAATAGGTATTAGAATTGAAATGTATAATTAAATTAATTGATTCATCGATGGATATTATAATAAACTAATGAAAGAACGGTAAAAGCTAAAGTATTCACCTGACGACATAAAGTACGACTTATAAGTCTTTAACAATTCCTTTATATAAGGTTAATTAATGAACACAACCGCTTTAAATTATAAAACTTATCTACGAAGACTGACAATGAAATTTCTTTCACGAAAAATCTTTCAATTCACAAGAATTGTGACAAAGAACCTAAAATCTTTCCATATAGAAATTTTAAGAAAATACACTGCTATTGGATTGGTGTATGAGTGCAAAAATTATATAAAATTATAATTATATAGCTCACAAGCCCTTTATCATAATATCGAAACCCGGCTCCAAGATAACAATAAAAGAATCAGATCCAATGCGATGAAGTTCTATAGAACCGATTTAAATGAGAATGATTTATCTCTTTGAAAATATATCCCTTTATATAACCGAATATGATTGGATGAAAGGCTTAAATATTAATTCTGTTCATAAATCTCCTCTCTGAATTTGTAAAATAAATCCTTTTGGAAGTCAAAAGGGATCGAAATGAAAATTCTCTTTGATTTTCTTTATTCCACACATTGTAAGCGATGTTAATGACAATGAAGATGGAATATGAATGTGATTATAATATACTAATCAAGGTAGGAATTACATATGGACTTCTAATGACGAGCAATTCAACCGTAGAGCACTAGCGAGTAGGAACGAATGTCTTTAGAGTTTTGGAATTTTGAGAAGAAGAAAAATACCAAGCAAAATAGGTAAGCGTTCTTGTTTGAAGCAATAAAGGAGGAATTTTCACGTGTCTTTCCTAATCCTAAAACTCGACCAAAACAGACACATCACTGGCTGAATGGGGAAGTTAAACTTCTCAATTGGAAGTCTCCACGAGCAAATTGCGTTCGATTCTTGGAATTGGAGGGACTCTAAAGGAGGAGATAAATGAGGTTTTTTTAATGAATAGGATGGATGACAAAGGGAAGAAGAAATGAGAGATCGAGAAGGACTTAAATGAGGCTAAGAAGGGGCCGTGGCAGAAGTAATTGGCGTCTGGGGAAGGCAGTAAAAGATATTTGCATACGGAATCGATGCTGCTCGGATTCAATCAATGTCAGGGTTAAAGAGCTGCCGCTCACTAATTTGCAAATTGAAGGTCTGAGCTATTTAATGGTTTTTGGCAGTAGACGTCAGAAGAGAATCGGTTACGTGCGTCTACTCTTTGATTTATAAGATATTGACGAACGGAAATTTATTAATTTATAACTCAGTGCTTTAAATCGATTGCCAATGACGTAAAGAACAAATTCATAGCTTTTGACCTAGCATATTCAACTTAATACCACCCCTGAGATTTGCCCATTCAGATACAAAAATGACTATCATCTGTATTTTTCTTGACCCTATCAGAGATTGGGCGCAAGAACGTATATTTTATGATATTTTTTACGAGTTAGAAGATCTAAATTCATTCACATATAATGTAGGATACCCCATCAAGTTATTAAAATAAATATAGGTAATTTGATATTCTTCAGCTTTACTTCATAATATTTATTGACTTTTAACTGTAAATATTGCTATTATCTGTAAATTGAGGATGTAGAGGTCCACCATTGAGTTACTTAATATTCCCAAGATTTACTCAAATTGAAACGTGTTGGTTTATTGGATTTGTAAAACTATTTGTACAGTGAAATAAATCTCAACCTAAGTTTCTATTTTTCCACAATAAAGAGCTGAACAATTCTTACTCCTGATCGTGGAGAAGTGTCATTAAATATAAATGTATAAATCCATCAATTCCAGCTCGAAAATGGTATAGCTTTTCGAGATAGAAACGTCCGTATATCGTTCGAAAAAAAGGAATGAAAACTCACTATTTCGTGGGGGAGAAAAACAAATCCTTCGTTAGAAACAATTCCGGCGAGTGTCATTGAATTTAAACCGAACCTTTTCCTCGCAAATAACACGGCCTAACGAGAGCCATCAAGCTACCTCACCGTAATGTCCAAATGTGTGTTCTACCTCGTTAGCATAAAATAACCGAATTATAGGGACACAAAATCGTCTCTTACATTGGGGCGCGTCTAATCTCTTTCCCATTGGATGTGTTCGAATTAGAGTCGTTTAAAGTTTCATTTCCCTTGCTCGGAGAATATTGAATGAGGAAAGAGGAATTGGGTAGGTAGGTGGCGCCGCGGGTGGGGCGACGCAGAAGTAGGATGGAAAGCTTGGAACCTCAAAACCTCAAATGAGATTAAGGGACGGATAATCTCGTCAGAGGGTTTGCTGGATATTAGGAAAGTATTGGGGGGCCCTTCCTCATACCGCCGACCGACTCCATATCTCCGAGAACTTCTGTGTTGAAGTGTGGGCCTTTAAGGCGAAGTTTTTGGGGGTGGTCCGTCTCGAAAGAAAAGATGCTGAAGAAGATGTGGCCTTTACTGAGGATCGATTGCGAAGCCTCGAGGCTTTGGAGATTATGTTCCTGTGAGATCATAAAAAGAGATATCCATAGGAAGAGGGACGTCGTCACATGTCATGGACTCACGAGGATTATCGTGTTCCTGACCAAAAACACATAACTCATTCGGAAGAATGGCTTCCCAACACACAAAGACTCAGATTTCGTATATAAAAGAGTCATTCTTTAGAATAAACTCATTGCTTTGGTGCTATATTTTCAGTTAAGCACTACCACGTTAATTCAAAACATTCCGCGTTTCGGGACATCGGTTTATCTAATGGATAAAACATATAGAGAAAATTAATGTATTTTTTGAGGCTATAATATTATAAAAATCGATAAAAAGTTCAAAAGTTACAATGATATATGGAATATTTATAGGAAATAACATTCATGTTGAGGACGAATATAATAGATTAGCATTGATGATACGATATCTAATAATATAAGCTGATAAACTTTAAGAGTGTTTTCATTTGTTTATTTATCACGAATTGAATAAAAAGCTGACATCACGGATGAAGGAAGTTTTAGAATATGTAGAGTACTTAATATGGAGGAATATCAAATAACTTTCCTTCAGAATGTCAGTCTAAAATATTCCGTAACTCTGCTTCTAGCTCCGTACTTTAGAAACTTTAAATTATTCGCTCCGACTTAAATCTTAATACTTTTAATAGAAAAGACAATTTATGAGCTTATACCCATATGCAATTAGAACTTTACTTGCGAAGAGTTTTTAGCCACAATCAACTTGCTACTTTTTCCTTCCGTTAATCTACGGATTTAAGGCGCACGCTAAAACACCTGCACCCCGAGAAAAGAAAAGTTAAAGAGTTACCATCGCCAGATGAAATATTGATTCATCCTCCCCACTGTTATAACAGGACCTTCTCTTAAGATTGGGAGTTTGGATCTCATTAAAGGATCCGAGGAAGGAAAAACGTATATATAGGACCGTCAATAATTCGTTCTGATTGGCAATTAGCTCTTATTGACGCAGTGAGTACAGACTCTTTATAATGCTGATCATTCCCCATCTCCGCCATTATTTGAATGAAAAGTTTTCGGAAGAAAAACTCGTGAAAAAAGTGAAGATGTAGTGAAATGGAAAGTTTTATGATAATCGTCAAAAGTGTTAAAGGTATTAGCGCTAAGCCAGTTTGGAATGAGAATATAGCATACTTTCAAATTATGTTGGATAAGTGAAAATAACATCAAGTGATTTTAAGAATTAATAGGGGAATATGAGCTGAAAATCACACCCATAAGTAGAGTTTACGAAAACTTATGCGCAACTCAATGAAAACTTTACAACGTATTTGGAAACAAATTAAAGACAAGTCTTTTTTGGACAAGAACCAAGGTTTTTAAAATTTGCGTGTTAGCTAAATGAATAAAGAAGCTAAAAGCAAAGTAAATCAGTAAGTCAGTAAATTATAGCCGGGACATTTCAAGAATATCTGACAAAGAATCATATGACGAATCTAACAAATTTATATATACATGTACTAACATGTATTTAAAAAATAACAGTCAAAACAAAAACGAAAAACATTTGCTATTTTCTAATGAATTCTTTGATTAACCCTTCATTGAAAAGATTAGGTCCATACGGATTTTTTCACCTTATCATTGATCTCTTCAAATGGAAAATATAAAAAAATATTTGAACCTAATTAAATACCTCTAAAAAGAAAATAAAAATATTTTGGGCCTCAATTAATGTTCTGAATAGACTTAAGGAAGACGAATGAGCTTCTTTTAAATTCATTAAGCTTAAACTTCGAAATAAATATTAAAAAGCCGGTAAATTGCATTTAGGGTAAGCTTCCCATGAGAGGTAAGTATCTAAATTATTAAAGAATAATAAAAAACAGGTACAAGTGACGATAGCAGGCTGTAATTGTATGGATTGGAATCAAACTTTGAAGGAATGAAATTCCGTATACAAATTAACGTACACCACTGACTTTCACTCAAATCAAAGGAGAAAGTTTTAAAAGCTGAGAAATCTATAATCAATGAAAGGTACCAATGAATTTGAGCCTTATCTGGAGATTGAACGCGCGGAGCCACTTTCTGGATTGATCCGCATCGAATGGTACGGCGCTGATTAAGAACTATTTTCCAGATTATGTACGTTCCACAAAGACATTAAGTGAGCTCTCCGTGGAGGAGCCAAGAGATTGCTAAAAGAGACTGGAGGAATCCTTTAAAAGGCTCGGAGTGATGGGGAACGACGTTTTGAAGCCCGCGCGAAATTCGGGCACGTCCTCAGAGCCTTAAAAAGGGTACGGGATAAAGACACCCTGCGACAAAGGGGTTCTGGTCCCTGATTGGTTTGCGTGTCGAACTCAAAATCCCAGCCATAATCAACGGAGGGTCCTTTAATGCAGACTTTATTGGAAGACACGAAATGAGTGCTTGGAAAGGGTTCAGCCAAGGGAAAAAGTGTCTTAAAAAATCAGGTGTGGCTGAGGTCACAATCCATCCATTTATTCTTTGAGATTCCTTTGTTGTTTCCATTGCTACTCTCGAAGATATGTTCGCTGTGTGAAAAGGGCGAAAAGATGCCTCGTTTTCGGACAGTTCTGAGTGCCAAATTGCTATGGAAACCATAAAAGATTGCCGCTGTTGCGGCATTCGTTTCGTGAGGAGTTTTTAATGGAAAGTGATGTTTCAGATCAATGTTTGTTTGGAATAAAGCTTTTTCAAAGTTGAAGTTTCGGCATACGTCTTCATTGTTCTTTATGGCTTATCGATGGATGCCTTTCGAAGTTTTTATCGTCTGAGAAAAATTCAACGTCAAACGCTGATTACAAGCGACAAATTAAGGCTGTCTTGGAAGTATATTGAGTATCGACTAAATGTCACGAGGGAATGACAGATAATTCTACAGCTTTTATTTGTAAGATTCGAGGGGAATTTATTATCTTACCTCGTATATTGTAATTATAAACGCATCTCTAATTCCCTACCTTAATAGCTTAATTTGCTCTATATAAATAAGGGAAAGAATGTGATGAACCTCTATAGAGGTTCATCAAAATACGTAACTTTGATCAAATGTTAGAGCAACAATTGTAGCTGGAAATTGTGCATACAAATGAGACAGGGAAGCCTTATTTGATCATTTTGTATGTAAATGAAAGATTGAATACGTCATTTCAACCATGAATATGTAGCCCGTATATGTTAATGCGTAACAATAATAAAATGACGTAACAAAGTGAATTCAAACACTGAGACATTGTAGCGCCGGAAATCATTCGCTCCGAGCCATCTGCGAGGTAATTTGATATCTCGAGAGCAAATGTAACTCTCCGTAATAACATTTGCCATCCATTATACCTCTCTATTTGATGGGCAATCAAATAGTACCCTTCGTTGAATCACGTCGCTAGTACTCGATTTCGAAGGAAAGTAACGGGCTCGCCTAATCATATCGGAATGGGAAGACGGGGGAGGGGGGAGGAACCTTCGTGGGAGTTCGATTCCTCGGTTTAGGAGACAGATGGAGTTTTCCTCCCGAATTCCACCTCATCTTGCGGATTATGTGGTGAGGGCGGTCCTATTGAATCCCTAAGGAGACCTCCAACTTCTCAGACCCACCCAAAGAGGGGGGAATGGGGCGGAAGGATTCTATACGCATTTGCTGTAAATTTAATCATATGTACGGCCGCGACTCTGTGCTTAAAATCTCTCTCTCTCGTTAATCAAAGGGATGCCTCCGCAGATGGAACGCAAAGCTTGCTTTTGAGTGTGGGGTTCGTGGATGACTTCATCGTTTTATTGGTAGCGTTACACGGTTACCGCTATGTACCGCATGAGGCGTGGTTTAATCAAGTCTAATAGTTCACAAACAAGGTTCCTAGTCTATAATTATACACCCCAAAGCATGTGAGAGTGACGTTCAGCAAAATATGATTAATTTAACACATTTGGGCCTCTCGTTTTGCTGAAGATAACGCCTACGCATAGGACGATTTGTAAATGGTACTTGCTTGAATTATATTTCGGCTGCGTAATGTACAGAAAATTATTACAGGTATCAGGTACAATAAACGAAAGGATCATAATGAAATGCAATCTTCCATAAACATACGGTTAACTGAAGTGTTAATAAGCAACGCTTTTTGAATTAAGGTGTAATCATTTGCAGGAACATATACACACTAATGCTTCATTCACTCTATGAAAATTTTCATAATTGGGACAAAATAGACAATGACAACTTCATATACCAAAGCCATGACTGTATTCGATTAAAATTAGTTAAAATTGATAAAAATAGAATTGATGCGACTCGTACAAAATATCCGTTACCATTAATTCCGTACAAAATTGTAATAGATACAGTATTTTATGATAAAATAATTAGTTTTTTCATCATAGTTTATGATTCAGTTAAAAAAAACAATATCTTCTCTTAACTTCTTATTTGGTAGTTATATTTAGTCCGCTACGTATCTAAATATCCATTGCAACTCAACCGAAATAATAGAAAATTAATTTATGAATCGTAGAATTTCCGCTATGATACTCACTCGACTCTTGCTGTAAATAACGTTTCCGTATTCTCATTCTTAATTAACAAAACTCGTAATACAGTTTGAAGCCCGTGGCTATAATATGCATTAGGAAGACATCATCCCCGAGGCATTCTAATATGGTTTGACGGATGTGGAAAGACTGAATTAATCAAACATTCCACATTTTTGCGCCCGCTGGGTGCATTTATCGTACCGCGTACAGAGCCAACCATCCCTGTAAATTTTATGCGCGGCCATGCGAACCAGGTGGCCTTCACCGGGGATTATTTGACACCAACGGTGTAACCTCCGCTAATTCTCAACACACACTGACTTCATCCCACCCTGGGATTATGTAACTCAACATCAAAGGCTAATGCATGGAGGTTGCGAAGTATTAGGAATGGAATTTGCTAGAGGGAAACTTATCAATCTATTCGTAACGTGTATCTATTTGGGTATGTAAAATACATTTTCAATAAAATGGAGGTACATTTGGTGTGCGAGATAGGTTTAAATCATCCCAGTTAATTCTTCCCTGGTAACTTTCGTGTATTTAATTTATACTTAGTTTGATTTCGATATTCATATTTTGCATATCCATTAGTCAGTCGTATGAAAGCAAATCTGTGAAAGGATGTTATAAAGAGCAATTATGATACGACTTTGAGTAGATTAATTCCTCCGAGAAATACTTCCTTTTAGAGTATACGGAAAGGGTTGAATATAAATGGAAATAAAATCGCTGTAATACGAATAGTTATGAATACGTAAGGCCAATCCGTTTATTTTTCGTAAGCGCGATCCCATGGGAACTTAAAAATAACTTCGCATGCTGTCCCCGAAATTATTTCAAAATTACATAAGTGGATTTGATACATGGAAAGAGAAGAGATTGATAAAAAGACAGTAGCTAAATAGATAGAAAAGAAAGGGAAGAGAAGGGAATAAATACAGAGAAAAAATTGGTGGATTAAGGATGATTAGGTTTTAGGTGGAATGTTGAAACTTAAATCGAAAAAGGTTTTATTGCTTATACTTCCCTAAAAGGTTATTTGAATAATGTATCGCTTCTGAGAGCGTTTTATTAGCCATGTAAAACATTTCTTACGTCATTAATCCCGAAGTTTACTTTTCGGCTATTAACTTTGTGTGTACTGTTTTCCTCAATAAATTTCTACTGAAGAGCAATGATGAAAATGAGCTCTAACTCGTTGCATATAGGACTTACGTTACACGAATGATTCGATATCAGAGATTGCTTATTCATTATTTTAGGATGCTCAGTAACTTTCGCTTAAAACATTATAGTACAAGACATAGCTTAATTGAGTTGTGTTTTTTTTAATAGCATTATGAATTGTTTGACGAAGACAGGAAATATTCCGTTTCGGGACAACCGAATCATAGAATATTTCAAACAGAAAGAAATTATGTAACGTTAAGGCATACTATAAAGAAAGCCGTTCATTGTTTACAAACCTCTCAAAATTATCTGTTGCAAAACATGATTCACAATACGAGCGCGTGCTTAATCTGAAATATTATTGCCGCGTTAAAAATGTAAGCTGTTTACCAGAACTCCCTTATCTAATAGAAGCGTCCAAAGAAAGGAAAACGTGCATACTTTTAATAGCTGAACTCTTTTCCAGACCCCGCTTATCTTTCCGTAACCTTCAAATAGAGAATAACATGCATACTTCTAGATAAGCTTTCAATGTTCGAGACACGTAATTCGTAATCACCGTCTTCAGAGCTATTGCGTCCCGTTCCTGGAAAAAAATCTGGGCTAGTATTCTGATAACACTTTTATTTCAAACAGATGAGACAATCACTCACAAATATACACGCATTAATCTATTTCAGTTCATGAAAACAGGAGAAATTCACCGAGCTAACCCACTTCCAGCGAGTAAAATGCAAAGCGAAGAGATATGGTTAATTACATATGGCCAACTTCGCTCACCGAGTTATTTTAATTAACATCTGTTAAGAATGCATCTAGAAACCTTTTGAGATAACGAATTTGTTCTCATTACTCTCTGGAAACATTACACCAGGATTATCTGCTAGCTAAATGATTTCTAAGTCCTTTTATATTTAACTGCTCTGGCACGCGTTGCGTTATAGTAGCGATGCGTGATACGACGGCTACGGAAATGGGTCAACCGAAAGAATTTCCTTCGAGATATATTCAAAAAGACCTTACCTGCGTGAGTCTCCAGTGCTTCGATGCTTTCGCTATGGGGTCCGTGACGTGCGTGCACGCGGCTCCAAACAGCATGACCTTACGTGGACCTTCGTGCATCATGTCGAAAAAGGCCTTCACCCCGACTGCAGCGTTGCACTGTAAGATGCAAAAAAGAAAAGGGTCAATCACTGTGCTGCAGGAAATTTTATTGTCGTGAATGAACAGATTAGGGTGATGACCTATGATTAGGGTATGACAACGAATTTATCATCTGTAGCACTATGGGATCTATTTATGAGATGGGCTTTCAGTCATCCAACAGAGGGCTGTATAATTACCACTAAACCTCTGATAATTATCGAAATAGTGACTACGTTACTCCTGCAGTAGGGATATTAGAATGAGATAGTAATTAATGAATGATGAAAAATTTATGATTTAAAAAATTGAAAAGCTGTGATGAAATAAAAAGTTTATCATCATAAATATGTACTTTAACATTCAAAGAGTAGTATCTTATTTAAAGATTAAGATAAGAGACTCTATATATGCTAACAGAAAGAAGATAGACATCACCACAAACAACCAACCAATCTGTCAAGTCCCTTATGCTCTATTCACAACGCTTCCCTAACTTTCTTAATTTCCTTCTATCAATGACAATATTAACCAATGATAGTTACATAATCATTCATGCTAAATCTTCACCAAAAACAAAGAAACTGACATAAGTACTGTAACATAACAGGACTTAGGTAAAAATAGTTTCATTGCAGAAATACTGAAAAACCCTGTATCAAAATTTCAAGGAGATCATGTTAATTGTAAAAAAACTGGCAAACATGATAATTATCACACAGCTGGAAATGTACTGATATACATGCTCTTAGTGTGAAAGGTTACTGAAAAAGAGAAACTACTGTAGAATTTTCCAGTGTGGTTTCCAATTAAAAAATTGACATGATCATTCAAATGAACCTAAGAACAACAAGTGAGAAAATAAGCAAATATTTAGGAGGATAACGCCTTTAGTTCCTCATGCCAAGACCAAATCTTAAGCATGAAGGACATTCTGAAGCATAGAGCAATTACGAGTATCTTAGATATATTTCACTTTTTTGATGTGAAAAGAAATGTTCTATGTTCAAACCCAAGACTTTGGCATCTAAAGTCATCTATGTTCTGTGAATTATGTAATATCAATCAAGATAGAAATAAATAATGGTGAGATTCTTCATTTACTCTATTTAATTAAACAAAGATAAAATATTTTTAATTAATATCAGACATTTTTATAAAACTTATAAATTTATTTTTGCGCTAAGATGCTATGGAAGATTTGTGTTTATGCATCATAGACATTTTTTCAAGGGTCCTCAAACTTATGGTCATAAAAGCAAGAATAAAATATAATCATGCCAGAATACTTAGTTATTATTATTGAGTAATATGTTAACAATGAAGTTATACTATATTGCAATACATCTACTATAAGCCCAACTTAATAATCTTTTGACATTATTATGAAGCACCTCTTTACTGTTTCACTGTTGATGATAATTACATCAGTTAAGAAAATGAATGAATGACTATATAAGTGGGGATATTTTCTACAAGCAGGAAATGTAGCAAGGCTTAGTCACAAATTACTGAAATTATATAGATGTAATGATATAGGTAAAGGTGAGGAAATAGCTTTAAGAAGGTGCTTTACAATTTTGGCACTCAAATATTTATAAACTCCAGAGAAACGATTATCAAGGTGCTTTGATATGCTATTTATAAATTAACAATGAATTGGATATAATGGAATTCTTAAACCAACAATTTAGTAAGAAAAAATTGAATGAAAACCATAAATGGGTTGATATGTGAGTTTTAGATAAGTTACTTTAGCCAATATCTAAACAATGCAACAAATACCTAAAAAGAAAACAGATTTATTTGTGAGGAAACCTCAAAATGCACAACAACTTCAATAAAATCATACCAACCATCACTCCTTTACAGCAAACTGAATATTTTTTACAATTCAGTAGTAATTTAGGTGATTCTAAAATTAATTTTCACATAATTCATTACTTTGTCAGCATGAAATCAAGGATTCAGTTATGTGTGACATACTAGGTAAAGGAAATTATCTTGTTAAAGGAGAAGTATTGGCATTCATGCATTTACATTTCATCAATCTTCTATAAGTTGAACAATTTATAATAAGTAAAAGAGAATATATTTATAGTAAGTTAATACCTTCAGGAAAAGTTTAGGATAAGTTAAGATCAAGTCACTTCTTCTCATATGTTACAATATAAATTTTGTGTATATAATCATAATAACAAAATAATCTTTTCCTTATTCATATTGTTCTTATCAAGATAATTTTTCCACCACAAACTGTTCCCTAAGTTCCAAATAAATATATATGACCAATATTGTTTCCATTCAAAGTTACCTATAACTTCCTTTCTTTCACTCTTAAGGAATATTCATGGATGATCAATCACTACTTAATGCTTATGAGGTTCATCAGGTAGAACATTAAGTTCAAGTAAAAAGGAATCATCACATCCTTTCAAAAATTTCCCTTCAATTTCTGATATTGTCAAAATAGCTACATTTCGAAAATGGCGCTGATGTCTATTACAATGCCTAATTTCGTCTTCATAAGAATTTGGATATGTCAATAAATGACAAAATGAATGTATAAATCGAGATGTTTTTGGTTGAAATGATTATAAAATAATTTTTTTCCAATAAATTAAGGATTTGAGAATAATCTATTTCATTACCAAAAACTGAAAACAAATCAGTGCTTATTTATTTCATTTATAATCGATCATAGAATAGAGGATATCGGAAAATCACATTTACACTCATGTAAAATATTTATGATTAAGAATATTATTTATGGAAATACATAGCTGTTAATTAAAAGTTTTAAATCAAAATTACATTCATTTAAAATATTATATTGAATAAGTAGTGGTTTGAGGGGGGGTGGATGATGGTTTCAACCAATCAGAAAGCAGAATGTGTCACCGGGAATTAACCTCAGGACAACTTGGAGGACGAACGATTCAGTTTCTCTAAAGCGTGCGTTAGTGTTAGTTGCTTAGTAGTGCTCCATATTAGAAGTTATTATGATTATTGGATTCATCCAAAAGGATTCTCAATTTGGTAAGTTGAAAAGTGTTTATCGTAGATTAGTGATGTTGAGCGCTTTATATTCTTCGTATTTTACGTGTTCTATGAAACGTTAAAACTGAATAGAGTTCCGTATATGGCTAATCCATCGTGGACTTTTTAGATTGATCGTTGTAGATAGATCAAGGATCGAGTGATCTAGAACGTGTTTTTTTTTTGTAATAGAAAACGTTTAAGGTTAGAGCGGAACTACCCCATACTGAAAGGCATAATTTCTCATACCTAACCTTTTATTTTAATCAGAGTAAATTTTCGAATCTTAATTACTATAAGTGTTCCTATATATTAAATAGCTCAGGCACCATATTTTGAAGTTCAGACACGTAGCTTGAAGAGCGGCGTGGCGAAGGATAATCATCGATTAAAAAGAAAATCCAATCAAATTTTCGATTGCAACGTTTCAAATATTTTTGTTACTTGTACGTTCCAGAAAGATCGATCTTCGAATACTATAGATCATATTACATTGTGCAGAATTGATGCAAGGAACTAATAGCCAAAAATATTTTATAAGACTTTTGCATAAAACTTGTACTAAATTTCATTTTAGAGTAACCTTTTTCATCTAAATCTACATTTTTACCCTGCAAGCGGTCTTTAGGCTTTTGGCAG
The DNA here is from genome assembly GCA_020796165.1 of Pantala flavescens. NCBI lineage: Eukaryota > Metazoa > Arthropoda > Insecta > Odonata > Libellulidae > Pantala > Pantala flavescens. The sequence goes on from CM036888.1 coordinate 5,874,950, forward strand.
AGGGTGCATGCAGTCTCTAATTTCCTAGGCAATTATTAACGCGTATAGTTCGCGGGAAAATGAATTTTTGAATAGACTCGTTTGCGCATCTATTTCTCTGATCTTTCGCTTATTATCAGATCGGCCTATATAACCCGGAGGACGCATAATGCTTACAATGTATTCTATAAAGTAATTCTCTGAATTTAGTAATTTAATACTTTGTATCGACCTTATTTTTTCTGATGATTCTTAACCGGCATCCTTTAGCATCTGTGAAACGTTCACTGTTTTATCGTTACATATTTTACGTATCGCCTTTCGTTGAACCTTTACTAATTCTCGAATGCAGTCCTTATTGGTAGGGTCCCATATGCTGCACGCGTATTCAAGGTGAGGCCTAACTAACGTAAAGTTGTATCGTTTCATCGCTCCTACCCACTATTCTCATGACGAAACAGTTTTCTTAGTGCTCGTCCTCTTATGTTACGGATGTGGGCACTTCAATTAAATTTATTTGTTAGCCTCACTCCCAGATATTTGTCAGATTCTACTATCGCTCAGACGCAGGTTGGGAAACATTAGCAGATAGAAGATTAGCAGCCAGATTGCGTTTATTAGATAAGTTTAGAGAAAGTACGTTTTCGGAAGACGTAATTGAAATTATGCGACCCCCCTGCTATCTAGGCCGATTCGATAATGCGCGTAAAATACGAGAAATAGATGCTAGGACGAATCGTTTTAAGAATTCCTTTTTCCCGCGCACGATATACGACAATAATAGATTAAAATACGCGGTAAAATAGTATAGGTGTTTACACCCCCTGCCACACGCCGAAAGGCGGCTTGCAGGGTACCTATGTAGATGTAGATTGCTATATTTTCCCATTGAAGGCTATATAAAAAGTCATCAATAAAGGAATTTCTTTAAAAAAAGTAAACTACATTACATTTATCAATATTGAGCTCCAATTGCCAGTCACACCATTTTATTGTCATCTAAATCTTTCGATACGCCACAAACCTATCCTCTATCTATTTCTAAAAAGGAATTTAGAGGCTTCAAGAAATATTATTAAAGAACTTACGATTATATGCTCCATTATCTTACCGTGCAGAGACGTTAGATAGATAGGTTTGCAATTCGACTGGTCATCCCTTTCTCCTCTTTTAAATATTGGAGTGACGTTCGCGTTTTTCCAATCATTCGGGACCCTACTTTCACTCTTGAGATTTCTCAAATATTACTTTAAGAATAGGAGCGACGCTTACCGCAACTTCCTTTAAAACCCGAGCTGGTATGCCGTCAGTTGCAGGACATTTATTAGCCTTAATGTTTCGCAAAGGTTTATTGATACCGTGTTTACTGAAGGTGGTTTTAGACATCATCTTAGGCGCGTCGAAATTTGGCATGGTACGTGATATACTATTGGGCATAAACAAATTATGGAAGAAATCATTTAAAATATTGGAGTTGCCCTTAGCATCATGAATTAAATGTCCATTATAACTTATTAAGGAACCTACTGTTTCTACTTTGCCTTGTACTTCCATAACGTAGGACCAAAAGGCCAAAGGGTCGTCGTCTAGGTGTTCGCATAGAAATTTCTCCTTAAACTGACGAAGCGCATCTCGCAAGATGCGTTTAGTTTGCGATTTTGCTAATTTATACTCGCTCAGCAATTGCTTTTAATTGCTATTGTTTGAAATCCTCGCAGTGGCTTTTATTTTCAAATGTAAGCGCCTCAGTTTCTTAAGTCTTTTCCTGGTCATTTTATTGTACCATCTAGGTTCGTTATCATGATTACAGTATTCCGAGAGCCCATATATAAATATTAAGTGACTCATTATTCTAATAAATAAGTTCCAAGAATTCTCGCTATTTAAAGACATCGCGTGTCTTTCGAATAAAAAGAAATTTGCTGATAGGTCATTACGGAATCCTTCAAAGTTCGTTCTCGAATAGATATATTTTGCGCTTAGGTTTACGGTGATTCACCAAATTAATATCAAGATTTATTGAAACGGACCTATGATCGGATAATCCTTCGTATACAGTAGTATTTGATATTCTCTTGGGCGTATAGGTGAGAAGATCCAATAAACTTAGTTCCCTGGTGGGCTCATTGACCATCTAATACAACTAATTTCTTTGCGCTATAAGTAGTTAAGAAGCGAGCTCGGGATAGGGATTCTTGTAGAAAGTTAGTGTGATTCGGCCAATTTAAGAGGTGGTAATTTCAATCTTCCTGACATAGTTATCCTATTATTATTTCGCGATGTTAAGTTCTTCATTTAGGTAGCGTAACAACTGACGCGGCGAGTTTGGTGACCGGTAATAAGCGCATATATCTATTTTCGGTTTGTGTGACTAATTATACACCAAAGCAAAGAAACTCGATGGCCTCGTTAGAAGACGTACGTAGAATACTATGGAGGGAACTTTTCATCGCGATAAATACTCCACCGCCCATTTTATCTACCCGGTCCTTTAGATGCACCTTAATCTTTAGGGAAAACTTCGCTGTCATTGATATCCTCCGTAAGCCAGCTCTTTGCCTATGCTAATGTCTAAATCGTTACTGCGTATTAAATTCTCAAGGTCGATTACCTTGTTTTTGATACTCCGACAATTAACTATAATAGATGACTTATACTGGAAGAATCCCTAGTAAAGCGTTGCGAATCATCTTGAACTAGTACGGGGACAATGACGGGACTGGATAGTTTATTAGTATTGGTACGATTCTATGATTAACTTAAATTTATTATCTTCGGAGATTTCCCAATTATAGAAGCGCCTTTTATGTATATCGTTCCTCTCCATTTTTAAGATTCATATACTAAAACAAATTTGTTATTAATGAACACCTATTTCAGCTATCGTATAACTATCGCATAGAATATAATAATAGAATGTCGCGAGAGAAGACAGCATTCTTTATTCGTCCTAGAATATTTACCGTATTTTACGCGCATTATCTGACCGGCCGAGTAGCAGGGTGGTCACAGAAAATATAATCGCAAATGCACTTTCCCTCAAGTTATCTAGTAATCATATTCTAGCTGCAAATATTCTTTCTGCTAATGTTTCCCTTCTAATAATTTGGTAAAAATTCTTTCTATCGTAGCAATTCTATTCGTAGCTTTACGCGGTGCCTTCCCGAGTTCGCGAATGCTAATTTTGTCCGTGGGATTCTACATACTTTTCTGCATGTGTATTCTAGATGTGGTCCAACTAACGCAAAGTAACTCTGACATTCTCCTCACTTCTATCGACAATAAATTTTATGAAGCAGAACTTCTATATTAGCTTTGCCACATTTTATTTGTTTGAGTATGCTCAAATGCATGCTATTAGTAAGAGCGATCCTGAGATATTTAAACGAGTCTACTTCTTTTATTTCTTCTTCATTAGTTATTTACGCTTTACTTGGACCCACCCGAAGAAATTTACTAAGAACATTACCTTACGTTAAAGTCACGTTTCCATTTTTCGTTGATCGCGGATCAATTGCCTTGAAAGAGAAACATGATAATCCACGGTGGTTATTTTAAGAAGAATTAGAAATAGTTAAGGTTAAGAAATAATCTCATTTAACTGTTGATATCGCAGCTCAAATCATTAATATAATTACTATCGCCGGCTTAATTGTCGGTTATTTATAGGCAAGTCTTACATAAAAACCAAACCAAAGTTGTTTACCTCAGGCGTTCCCCAATGCAGTGTATTTGTAACCATTCTATTCTTTTTTTAAGTCACGCCTTAACCATCTGATAGAAAATCCCTTACCCAAGCAATACTTTCAAATTAGTTCCGATTTTAATATATCGTATATATGTAGATTAATTGACTGTGAAGAACGCTAATGAGCAAAATCGGGGAGCATGATATCCTAAAAGGAGCCGAGAATATAAGGCAAGCGGATAACAATAGGTAACGATATGAAAAACTTTATTAGCGAGCTAGCAATGTTATCAATCAATGAAATGGCCAGTTATAAACCGGGTCCATTTTCCCGAGACACCATCGTGACCCAGGGATTTATACGGATGTTTGCAAGAGTTTTTATCTTCGGCGAAACTGATACTCATAATTTACATGTTCTCATCTCCAGTAGAATATTTACGGTACCCGCCCGAGGAGGATCGTGTGTCTTTGTCAAGAGATTTAATTCGTATCCAACGTTGGTGCGAAAAATGGCAACTTGACCTTAACGTTAGTAAATGCTCCGTAGTAAATTTCTTCGAAAGAAAACAAATGCGTATGAATAAAGCGTATCAAATTAACGAACTAGATGTTAACGTAGTAGACTCGGTTAAATATCTCGGAATTACTCTCGCAAATAACTTAAATTGGAGCACACACATACGGAATATTTGCGGTAAAGCAAAAAGAAAACTCGGCTTCATTAGGCGTATCGTAGGTAAAAGCGACGAAAGAGTGAGAGAGCGTTGTTACTTCGCGTTAGTAAGACCACAACTAGAATACGCATCTAGTATTTGGGATCCCGCGGACGAAATTAGTACCCGCGAACTAGAAAAGGTTCAACGAAAAGCAATACGATTTATAAAGAATTGCTACGATAAAAAGGCAAGCGTAACGAAACTATTATCAGACGCAGGTTGGGAAACGTTAGCAGATAGAAGATTAGCAGCCAGATTGCGTTTATTAGATAAGTTTAGAGAAAGTACGTTTTCGGAAGACGTAATTGAAATTATGCGACCCCCCTGCTATCTAGGCCGATTCGATAATGCGCGTAAAATACGAGAAATAGATGCTAGGACGAATCGTTTTAAGAATTCCTTTTTCCCGCGCACGATATGCGACAATAATAGATTAAAATACGCGGTAAAATAGAATAGGTGTTTACACCCCCTGCCACACGCCGAAAGGCGGCTTGCAGGGTACTTATGTAGATGTAGATGTACGGTATTGTCGGACCTTCTTTGGTCATGTAGAGACGCAGGGAAAGACGTTACTTCATTAACGGTTATATTAACGACCAGATACTTTATGGTCTCCCTTTAAACTTTAAACCAAACTTCTATCTCCGAAAATTCTTTTCTTAAAATTACGCGTTGAATTATGTATGGCACGCTTATTTTCGGTTTGTAACTTTTCAATAGCGATCAATCTGCTCTCCGATGAGACTGGTCTTTCTCAGTATGGGCTCTTGCTTTTCCGTGAAGAATTGTTTCTACATTGCTTCTCTAACCTCTGTCGTACCACCTAGGTTCGCATTCGTTCCTTCAAAATTTTAGCGGTGTATAATTTTTAACATTCTGGTAGCATTTTAAGAGATCATCACTGGTATCCTGCGGAATGTTTTTTACTGCCGAATTCTGGTATACATTATAACTGTCAGTTTCATAATGACATTGAAAGATGAATTCTACCTCAAAGAATTTTACGATCAAATTTAATTAATTTACCGCTTACCTTAAGTTACCGCTTACTATGTTAACCGTTCATTTAAATATATATGACATATCTAGTTTGTGTATACTTGTAAACTTACGGTATCTCGCTCATTAATTACAGGTGCCTTTGTTGGTCATCATACGAAGAGGATACGAAGATTTTGGTGCCAGATAGTTCTGCGATCGGGTATCGAAGCGGATGCTTGTGCTTGTCATCATGCGAAGAGGACGTGAGGATTTTGGTAACAGAGAACTGTTACCAATATGATCCTCTACGAAAGTAATCGGTTTTGGTTTCAGTTATTTTTTATATTTTTAAAGTGCGAATTTATTTGTTTTTGAGCGTGCGTTCCATTACTTTTAGTATTAGTTTACTCGGTTGGCAAAATGTGTGGTATTTATGATTTTATGTATGTGTGTGTATGCATTGTATTTATGATGGGTATGAATGCGTTTGGTCATCTTACTGCGTCCATGGAGACCCATTGTCTCCTATAGGTTAGGGATTTTAGGTACGTTCTCTGATGCATCAGAATTGGTTTGGGTAGTCTTGTTTTCGGACGTACGTACGTTCTCGTCGGTAGGTTTTGGGTTCATTTGCTTGCGTTTGGTTCGTATTGTTCGTGGGGATGTGGGTATATTTGTCTTAGATCATTATGGATTACCGTACTTATATTTTTTTGTCATATGTATGTTTAATCCTTTTTTTTGCAGGTACATTGTTATTTATTTAATTTTTGTATGCTAATAAATTATTTTTTCCAGGTACATAATTATTTCATTGCTATGTGTATTAATATATTTTTTTTTCCAGGTACATTTTTATTCTTTTACGGTACATGCGTTTGTGTGCGTTTCTTGCATCTGTAATATATGATTTTTACATTGTATAGAATTATTGTATTCCTATGTATTGTTGATAATAAATATATGTTCCCCTTTTTTATATGCATTGTATGTTGTATATAAATTGTATGTTATATATAAATTGTACATTGTATGTAAATTGTATGTTTTATATGAATTGTTTGTAAATACGGGTTCTTCTCCGGAAGCCATCAGCCAAGGAGAAATATATTTGTTGTAATTATAACTTTGGAATGGGTAACTATTTAGTGCGCGCGCGTGTTAAGAGTATGCTTGTTTTATGAATATGCTTGAGTGTGATGTGTATGCTTGTGAGTATTTTGAGTATGTTTGTGAGTATTTTGAGTATGCTTGTGAGTATTTTGAGTATGCTTGTGAGTATTTTGAGTATGCTTGTGAGTATTTTGAGTATGCTTGTGAGTATTTTGAGTATGCTTGTGAGTATTTTGAGTATGCTTGTGAGTATTTTGAGTGAGGAGTACTCCTGTGTGAATGTATGAATAGAATTTTGGTAGTTACTAACTAGTAGTGGTAGAATATTTAAGGCGTTTGTATTTTCTGTGAAGTGTATAAATATCCATTCCAAATTCTGCATTTCCGGTAATTTCTAAATTTTGCTCGCTTTAAACTCGCGGTTTTTTCATTATAAGATTTTTTTAAATTGTCGCTTAAATGTATTTCGCGGTTTCTTTGCCTATTGAATATTTATCTGTGTTTTTCGCGGGTTTTTGCTCCCCTTCTTATGAGAGCTTATCCCGCAGTGGGTTTTTTCTCCATGTGCCATCAGCCATGGAGTTTTTCCCACCCCGTGGGTCGTTTTCTCCGGAAGCCTTCAGCCATGGAGTTTTTTCCCACATCTTCAAATAAATTTTTCATTTTTAGTATCGCAATTTCTGACTTTTCATTTTTAAATCATCCCTACAATCCTACTTATATCTAAGAGATTTTGCGTAAATAATTAAGATTCCAGGATATTCAACAATTATGACTTCAAACTTAAATTATTTTGATATTTCTAGTACATTTTCAATGAAAATGAATGAATGAAAAATGGATTAGTTGAATGATTAAATTAGTTAAATATTTTGATGGAGTAAGTAGACTGAGATAATGTTACAAGGTTAGCTAAAAAATTTGAAAAAAAATTTAAAATTATTGAAATTATAACATAAAATTTGCCGTCGATTGCGAGGCTGAAGAAAGACAAATATCGCAAGATGAGTTATCAATTAATTCTTCGTAATATCGTATCAAATTCTTGCATTAGATATATTTTTTAATTTTACGAGACGACTTATTAGTAATTCTTTCGTAATTTAAAATTCTTTCTCAATTCGTAGTAAATAAAAATTAAGTTTCATTTTTACAATACTCTACTATCCTATATATTTCAACAAGATTCTGCAAAATAATCTTTCTTGCGCAAAAAATTATCGTGACTAAGTTAAATTTAATTACTGTGAAGTTTTTTACTCATACTCTGAAAATTTACTAAAATTAATTATCCCCTCTTGGTTGAATGAATCGGAGGAATAATAATGAAATAATAATAATGCAAGTTTTAAATTAAAAAAAAATTAAAATATAAAGTAAAATAAATTTCTCCGTTAATTATATTGTTGGAGAAAGAAGGCTGAAATAATTTTACAAGGTAAGTTTCTTTTTCTAATTCTTGCATAGTTTCTGTAAGTCTTATAGTTTAGAAAGTATCACGACAGTTGGGAGAGCTTAATAGGAAGATATGACTTTTAAAATTCCATTACTGTACATTGTCGTTTTGTTTCAATTTTTTTCATGCTAAATGGTGAAATTTTGTTGCGATTTTTCAAATCCATCGATCAGGTTGGGAATTAGCAATTCTTTATATTTTCTCTTACAAAATTGTATCATTTTATATCCCTTATGAGCAGTATCGTAGACATTTAAGCATAATCTCTTATTTAGAAAAATTTTTCTAAATAACTTTTTTTTTCTTTGCTCCATTTTTCAACTCTTTAACTCTACATAATTTTTAACTGCGGCTGTGGACGTGAGATAATGAACCAGAATCTTTTTTTGGCAACATATTTGAATTAATCTATGATAAGCGATATCAGATATTGAACAACAAAATAAAAACTTCCGCACGTAAGAATATTATTATAATTAATACATATTAATTTTATTATTATTATAAATATTTAAAAAGAAAATATTTGCAGGTGTACCGAAGTACAGCATTTAGCTTGTTAATATTGCCAAATCAAGTAAAACTATCTTCCTTACAAATGTTTCCAGAAAACTTGTATGTTCTCAAAAACATTTTAATTAATTCTTTAAAATACATTAGCTTCTCTTTTACCATGAGGTTGTACAGAATGGTCGTTTCGTTTAGGAATAGCAAATATAAACAAATTACTCTAATGAGTTCAGCAAGTACATTCTCATCTTGCAAAAGCAATTTATTATTGAAGGTTTTACTTCTTACCGCAACATAAAATCATTTTGTCATAAAATTTTTCACTAATAAAACAGGTTCAATAGAGGCAACACAAATATCTCTAACCTAAAGCGGCAAAGACAAGGAATTAACATTGGGAGGAAATAGGAGGCGTAGAGAACGGTCCAACTTTCAAGAACAACTTTCTTTCCGTATACAGATGTACGGAAAAATGGTAAACCAACTTGGGTGGTACCTATGTTTCAGATGTCACGTGAATAATTTCACCCTCCAGCCCGTTGCTATGGAGGGATGAATATAGAATCCGTCCGTCTCAAGTCGCTGCTTATTGTTGGGAACTTCAAAGGGGATATTTTCTCCTAAATCTTCACCATAGCGACGGGGTTTCGATTCGGACTGATGCTCAAGCGTGGGAGTCGTTGTAATATCTCCTTAGATTTGCGGTTTAAGCCACTGAGAAAAAGTATCTGAACCCGAATGATTCCGTTGTTAAAGCGGGCGTTGTTCTAGAGCTTGTGTGCACACAATTAAAAACAGAGATGTTTCGTAGATACCTTCTGCAAAACCTCCAGTCCCCCTTACGGAATAAAGCCGATTACAATATGACGATCTGAGCTGTAGCCAATATTGTTAGAATAATATAATACATTGGAGGATTAATTAAAGGATTGACGTGGAGCTGAAAGTATCGTCGATTGCAATTTCAATTGCTTTAATGCTTCGGAGTAACGTAATGGCGCCCGAAAACTGAAGAATGCAATACATGATTAATTAATTTTCTTTCATCGCATATGTATAAAGTACATTCAATATAATTATATTCATCCAGTTAAGAAGGATAAATGATTGCTCAATTGCATCTTAATCTAAATTTGGATTGAATTTTGGTAATGCATTGAAAGATTATTCATATGACCAATTCTTTCCCTCTAACCTCAAAATATTTAACCACTAAATGTGAATTTACATTTCTACAAGTTACGTTCACGTTTTTCTTCCATGAGATTACAACACGAATTGAATTATTCAATCTCTAATTCAGCTGTGTCTTTTAGTTGAAAAAAAAACATCTGAAGTTAATTAGCCCTAAACAGGTATATTTTGTTGAAGAAAATCGATGATACTCGGAATTAACCTTTAAACATAGGGACAATGAGAGGGTGATGTTTGAATGTGTAATTGGGCAGCGAAATGGAAAGAAAGAGAGGGTTCCATCTTTCTCTCATCTGATAACAAGATCGGCAATGGTAAACAGATGAGGGCAGAGTTGCCTTCGTACGTATTATAAAGGATGTACTATATAGGTACAAAGAGGAGAAGGCGTTGTCAGAAGATAGGATACTATGGATTTTAATGAGACCAAGCTACTTCTCTGATCCTCATAATTCGGCGATTCGAAAGCCCTTGCGGACCACTTTGGTTAGGAATATCGTAACTAAAGGAAAGGAGAGTCGGAATACGATTCCACGGAACGAGAAGGACTCCTTTATGTATCAGACGGCCAAGGTTTTTCGTCTGTTGTTAAAGCAAATAAATTCAAAGCCGTACAAAACATTTCATTTTCTTTGAGACATAGTCAAATGTAAACGAAAACAATGTTTTTTGTCATGGTAAAAAATGAGCTGTGGCCTCTCTCTTTCGCGCGGAAATATATAAGGTATAGTGTGTTTACATATTTGTTCCGAACAATGAAAAGCTATCGTTTCAGAAAACATACAAAAATTAAAAATTGGAAACCTATATTTATTTAATTCAATATGCTAAAATAACTTTCAAAAAGTCACTATAAAGTATTCGAACGCTGAATGACTATACGAATACATAACTATTTTCTATTTACTAATTACTTTTACCTCTATATTTTAAATTGTAATTATTATTCACCTCAATAGTGCGTATTATATTCCCCTTTAAAAATTATTTAAGATTATCATGAGGATAATATCTGGAAAAATTCAAGGCGCATACAGATTTCAGAAATATTTTCATGAAATTTTAGTTGGCTTTAAATATGTAACTTAGATATAGATCTACTTTCAACACGCTTTATTTATTATCATAATGGTTTTGTTAAACTTGATGGATTCAATCGTAAAAAACGGTCATAGTTTTCTATTATCGGTAAATCCTTCACTGATATAATCTTCACAAAATTAATATTGAATCAGGATGTCTGTTTCATTCATCTTGGAAATAGTAACTCTGTTTGGATTCGTATGAGCATATTGACTCCGCTCTACAGTTGCATCTTCTTATCTATGTAAGTACTATTCAAGTTTTAACTCTACGTAGTCGAAAAATCAATCCTGAAGCCAATGAAAAAAATGTAAAATATGAAATATTCTTTACTGCTCCCAAACCATCTCCAAACCTTTGGCTCGTACGGGTAAAGAGATGGTCCTTAACACCCACCTTAAAACCACTGTTAGTTTCGAGTTATAGGTTGACCATAATCTACTTCTTTTTACTCTTTCCAAACGCTTCCATAACTCACGATTTTCTGAAAAATAAATGATATAAAAGGTGAACGTACGAGCTTATAAAAATTAATATTGGTCAAACGGAGGTCCGTGGAAAAGTCTAGGAGGAGGGAGGTGATATTGCATGGAGAGCGAACTAAAAAAGGCAGCCTGTCTCGAGTGGGCGACAAGAAATCTAGGTCGTGTTCTTGCAATGGCTACTTTCGTAGCATAGAGGTACGTGTTGAGGGAGATTAGGGGTAGCGAAGTAGCAGTGCCTTGCCAACCGCGGAAGTAAAAAGAAAGAGGGATGTGAAGGCTTTAAAAGTTGGTTGCACGTTCAAACGGAGACGTGCTAGACGCTGTGTACTGCAACGAAAGAATTCAGAAGAGAGCTAATTTTTTCTTTCCAGATAAACTTAGCATTATACCTTGAATCATCGAAGTTACTTTTATCGTAAACGCTTACGAGTTTCATGAATTTCATATTGGTTTGACGGCTCAGTAGGGGCAATGTGAAGCTATTATGTCTATCTGAAAAAGTCGATAAGTATTTAAATTTTAAGCAACAAGTGAATGATATTAAAAATTTGAGATGCCCATGGAGATATAATAATTAGAAAAAATGTAAGAGAACCTATACTTGCATCTAATTCTTCAGTTTAAAAAAATGAAAAATATTTAGAGAAATCAACTATGGTATGTATAAATTAGAGAAAAGCTATCGTAGGAGGATAAGGATTTTTAATTTTCTAACTCTCCATAACACCCTTAACTTATAAATATACTATGATAGGAAGCACGGTGGAATACCTAAGTGAATTATGAAATTTGAAAACGTAATTACATCCAGTTTTATAATTATTTTCAGTAAGTGATGAACTAAAGAGTCTTTAAAGACTAAGAATCTAAAGAGATTTTCGATGAAATCGCACCGTTTGCCATAAACATTCCTTAACTAAGCAATTATCAGATTACTAATACAAAAAATGAAAAAAAACTTAAATACTGATTCCATTCTATTTCCTTAGAAAAAGCACAGCATTCCATTTTGGAAGATATTGCTTTACACAATAGAAATCCAAATAAAATTCCTATTACAATTGTTCAGATATCCATTAAAATTATAAGCTTTTGTAGCCTTTTTGAAGCATATCATTATTAAATTAAAAATATTTTAATCTAAACTATTCTAATAATAACAGTATTAATAAAAATAACAATAATAATAAAACTCTTTTTAAACACTAATATACCACCATGTAGTCCATAATAACCGTCAATCGTTTTATTTTAAATACCGCAATATATCGCAATCGTAATTGTTTAAAAAGCATATTTTCCTGTAAATTTCCGCTCAGTAAAGCTTTTTTTCAATCGATATTATATTTCTCCGTGGACATATTTACACCATAGTCCTCCACAGAAGTATACGGAACGCTGTTTAGGAAAAAAATCCCGTTTAGAAACTGGGATTCAAGCGTCTGGCAATCGAAAGGAGTCGCCGAGTCAATACGACACACGTTGCCTTGTGGCGATGCATTTCGAAGAGATGAAAAAGGATAGAGAACGCTGTATATGGTAGCCGGTGGTTTGAGGGCTTTATTGTGAGAAGGATATTGTAGGGAGGGCTGCACTGAAGAAGGGAGGGAGCCAACGTGGTGGGGGGGGTTCGTCGAGAAAGAGGATATGTTGCTGGTGTCGATATTTTTATTTTTTTCAACCAATCCAAGATGACGCAATAGGCGTCCTAATGTGAGGGCGGTTACTATGACAATACCCTTTTAAAACTGATGCGTAACGGAACCATCGAATTGAGTTTTTCCATGTTCCGGCAAAAGTCCGAAATCCGATTTTCAGGCCGAGCGTCTGCGTAATTAAAACCTTTGCCGGGCAAAAGTGGGCGCTCCGTTGTGAAATTGGATAACTGTTGCGACTAGGGTCTCAAGGGAACGTTCGGGCGATCTCCGCTTATGCCTGATGGCTGAGTCTGTAACCCTTTAACGTTGTAATTACATTTGCAGTGCGGACCCTCGTTAGCGATGTCCTGCCGTAAAAAAATAACCTAATGCGAACTTTGCGATGGTTAAAGTGGATGATGAGTTTATTTGCATGCAGATGCAGCAGATAAGCGATTATATATGGATATATATGGATCATATCTTGAGATTATAGAGGGTAACAAACATTAATTAATTAAAACCCCACACTCTCTTGAAGACATTTTATAGCTCATGTACTTTAAAATATCAATTAATTTTTCTAATATTCACTAAAACAATTAGTAGTTATATTTTCCAGATACGCATAATATACGCATATTCATCTCAAATCCTTATATTTATAAATATAAACATTATATACAAGAAAATTGTATAAATAAGGAATTAATCTCCCCGTACTTGATTCATGCATACTATCCTATTATTCATTCTTACATATTTATTAGCGACAGATTCACTGAGTTATGTATTAGACTGAATAGTTATGGTACTGAGACATTATTTCACATGATTTCTCGAATTTCGTGCTTTTAATCGGAAAAATAGTAAATAATGAAAATCTGTTACTTCTAATTCCTTATCTTAGGAAAAAGACATATATACCCTTCCCTTCTCCCTTCTAATGGCAGTTAACAAGAGTGGTAGCATCCAATACCCACAGTCGAACCGCCAACACATGGAGAAATACCCTTTAAACTATGACGTAATTATATTAACTCGGATGTGACGGATCTAAATCACAGATACTATATATTTACATAATTTATCGAATAAACTGTGAAAATTACATACGTAACAGAGGGAAATTCCAGAGCAAACATTCAAAATTATATAAAATGGAAAAATCTTTTGAAATACCTCGTCAAGCAATGCCTTTATGTGGTTATTTAGTAACACGCCATATTTGATTAAATCGAACAATTTGAACAGCAGAACACGTTTATAGTGCATTTTATATATATTTTAAAATGCATCTATTTATTTCCCGCATCACTTGTCACATAAAATCGTGTTTGGTTAGGTGATGAAATTTATCCATGCGTCGAAAATTTATGCTGGCGTTCGGTGAAGATATCACAATGTGCGAGTAATTAAAAATCATTTCCGCATCAACTAAAGAATTAGGACAGTGTGAAATGTTCCGGCAATTCGCGTCGAATTTCCGAAACACGCGAAGTTTTTCTTTCTTATGGCACGAATTGAAATCATCCACTTGTACATCCGTCCACGGAAAACCACCGTCCTACTTTAAAAGCAACGTATATTATTTCCATTTCAGACTGATCCGTACAAAAAGTGCAGAACGTGGGTATAGATTAAAGGAAAAATATCTCGATGCCTCGTGCATTTCTAAATATTTTTCCCTCGTCTCGGAGCTGCATCCTAAATTGGAATTCCATTTTCGCAACTCGTCCGTTTTTGTATGGGCAACATGCATCAGGATGCATTAATATACGTACACTCGGAGACTTTTTTCTTTTCTCTCAGTGCGTCGCAGAAAGAAATGTAAATCTTTCCACTACGCGCGTGCTCACCGTTTGCGGATGTAGCTTCGTTTGCATAAGATCTCTTCGTCTGTGATGAGTAACAATAAAAAAGCACTCGATTCCAATGCACCTTTTGCATATCAAGTACACGATAACATTGGACTATATTTTCCAAGGCCATATATATTGGTGAAACTACTACTTAAAGAACATGAATACTAACATCGTGATCCTTTGAACATAATCTACATTACATATTGCACGTTTTGTAAAGTAACATTTAAAAACTATTTTTTCTAAATCCAGCTGTGACAATTTAAACTTAAGTATGATTGCAATTTTATACCGATTTCATAAGATATAATTATCGTACGCACCTCTTCATAAAAAATCTGGCAAATACATTATCAGCGATTTACACCTAATTGTTTCCGATAGAATATTATTAAAAGACGTATAGTTTGGTAAATATACAAAAAAACGTTATAATATTTTAATATCAAAGTACCATTTGCGTAAATAAAAGAAAGATTTAAAGACGTTTAAATGGAATAGACAATATTAAGCCAAAAAATAGTAATTAAAATAAAACAAACAAACAACAATTCTGCTCGGAAAAATTCTCATTTCCTGGAAAACAAAAAACAATTTACTTGAATATCTTTCTACTTTAAGTCGGCATTATTCGGATTTGTCTAGTAAATCCTCCGCAAAATAATTTCAGCGCCAAAGTTTTCAATTTCCCTTAAAGTCCCTCTTCCCTAACTCCTTATTCCATTTATATGCAAACAGGATATAAAGCGCATTTACTCGGGAGCACTTCTTAAAATCTTCTGAATCCCGTTTACCTTAAAACTATTTTGCATTTTCCTTCGCAACCAGTGCTTCTAAAGGACACAAATTGTGCTTAAAAACGAAACCGTTAAGTCTATAATAAAAGCTGAATTTACTATAGTGTTTCCTAGCAACAGCTCCCGGTGGAAGACACGGAATCCACGTGTAGCGAGGCAATGCGGCACAACGATATCATCTCGGTAATGAAAATTAAATACGCGTCGGGAGAGGTGTGTTTGCCCGAGCACAGACTTCTTTTCTAATTCTTGGAGAGGTGCACTCTAGCGAAAGGCCGTATTAAGGAACGTCTCTTAAGAATTGGGAAAAAGAGATTAAGACTATGGAATGAGTATCCGAAGTGGAAAAGGGTTTTTCTGAGAACGGAAAAGAGTTTCGGGGGCTGAACCAAGATTCTCTTTTCATCTCCATTAAAATGTTTGGCGTACGCAACCATGCGGGAGAGCGTGCAAACATGGACCTGGGTGGTGTTGAAATAAGGAAAGGGGAAGGAAAAATTTGCAGGAAGGAAGAGGATGCTTCGTTAGGGATGAAATAGCAGATCTGACACATCAAGGTGACAGTTATGTGAAAGAAAGAGCCTATGTAGAATGATACAATTCTGCGTGATATTCGGGAAAAATAGTATAATAATTGAGTAGAAATAATAATATAAAATCATCGCGTTATAAGCTCCTTTTAAGTTGAAATTTTACTCAATATAATGCCGTTTTGATGCATGATCTTTTTAATGCAAATAACAAACTTTTGCGCCAACGGACATTAATTTTGCAAGCACATTCGGCTGTGACGCTATTCTCATTTTGGGATTGACGCGTAATGCGGACTGACTAAGTCTTAGTCTACTTTTGGCGTAAAATCCTATTGCATTTTTTCCCATTTCGAATTCATCTTTTTGGAGGCAAGCTACTAAATTATTCCAAGTCGCCAGCATTTCCAACCGTGATGTCAAATAAGCACCAGACTTTCGGAACAATGACAGCGAACGAATGAGAGTTTTAAGTGTTTGAAAATGCAAATTACGGATTGATGCTGAACTGAGGACGATTGCTTGTTAATTATTAACAACCGTGCTGTATTTTTGTGCGCTAAACAACTAAGCTGTAACAAATTTGCTCTGTCCACTAAAATATCTCTGCAGGTACAAAATGCGAGACCTTACTGCATTGTAGGTGATGATAATTTGATATTTGATGGAAATAAACAATTTAAACTCTATTTGATTTACAAGAAGACTCCAAGCTCAATTTTATGAACACCAGGTCCGTAATAATCCATCAAAATATGTGAAAATTGATAAAACAGCTTAATCCTCAGAATTTTTCTTATACTTTATATTCAGCAAAATAAATACCACGTCATTACATTTCGCCAAAAACTTTCCGCAGGAATAGTTTAGACTATAATATATATGAAGAAAAGTCCATTTATGGAATGAAACCAAATCATGGTGATATATATATATATATATATATATATATATATATATATATATATATATATATATATATATATATATATATATATATATATATATATATATATATTTTATCGAGAAAAGAGGGCATTGAAATACAAAGAAAGGTAGCAATATACAGTTCGGCGGCATAGCAAGTTCTTATCGGATATATACGAATTTCAATATATCATAATTATTATATATAATTTTATATAAAACGGTACTTGAAATAAACAATAAAAGTCGATGTTCCTACTTTAGACGCACGAAGAATACCGAATTTTGAATCACCCATTTCGTACCGATGGCGGAATTAATTAAAATGGGAAACCGAGATCGTACGTAATGCACTTTAACGATCGATACGCATCTCCATTCACCATTGTACCACTCGTAATTTGATATTTATTAAAGTAACTTTAGAGTACTGTTATGGCCTTTAATTTCCTGCAGTTACCTCGCATTGCGCTACATTTTCTCGTACAAAAATGGAGTCGAGACAATGCCTCGAAAAATTCTATGCAATGATGTTGGGGCGCATATAAAAGGTCTCTGAACAGCCGGAGAAACACTCGGAGCCACTTTGTGAGAGTGGAGAGCACCTTCATATGAATGAGAATAAAAAACAAATTTAGCATTTACGCTTTTTGACCGGACGCGAGCTGAAATGCATATCCTCGTGCATTGTTCGCCTAAATGGCAATTAAATGAAGTGACTGACAGAGTCTGCGTTTAGCGTATCTTTCCGTGCATTCGTTTCCTTTCGAAAATGAAGTCATTAGCTGAAAATGGGTCGACGTTCGAGAGGAAGACAATGAGCTTTTCGGTCCCAAAAGGATGTCGAAAAAGTGGAGAAGAAAACGGCTTCTCCATTGTGAGAGGCGTTAACACTTGTTGTAATAGGAGATGTCGAAGTTTTCTCTTTGGAGAATATTTTTTTTCCTGCGCGTACGTTCTCTTACTCTCTTTTGTATTTTACTCTCGGGAGTTGGAATGGTCTTGGTATTCGTGGGATGCTCTGCTCTGGGAAATGTTGGGGACGTTACGCCAGATTATTAGGTTGGGAATGGATGTACCAAATCGTTGGTTGGCTCTCAAAGAATAGAAATGCGTTCATAGGGTGGATATTCATTCCGAGAGTTTCTTTTGTATGATATATGCTAATGCATTGACTTGTATTCAATCGGAGACGAATACGGTTTGAAGAAAAAATATACAATCGTTTTACATGTATTGAGGGAATTTGAGGTTGATGGAAATGCGCTCGTCATTTAAAAAATTGATAGGATTAATCTATCTGTTTGGAACAGTCCTAAACATCGTACTGTATTCTACAGAATAAAAGTTTTTTAAATAACATATTTTACATAATTTATTGATGTATCATTTATTTCATATCCAACTCATTTATGATCGCTATATAGCTCTGTAATAAGGAACAGTAATAATTTTTATGTATTTATTTTTGTTTAGGCAGCTCTATCCGAAGGAAGTCAAAGTCAAAGCAATTCAACCACAATAATTAGAATAAATTAAAAATATATATCCAATGAAATCGAATGAAAAGAATAGAAATCTGCCAAATAAACTATGTTGGCGTTTAACTTTGCTTGACGTAGTCCCAAGACTGATTTCCAATGAGTTCCAACGTCTGATAAATAGCCTCATGCTCTTGAAGCATCCATTCATCACTGAGGCGGTAAATACATGATCTCGGAGAAGAAAGAAGGCATAGGCAGACGTAAAAGAGGGGGATTAAGTACACTCCTTTTTCGAAAGGCGGTAAACGATGAATGTAAACGGAGGGGTGGCAAATCAAGAGGGGTTATGGCGTAAGAACGGTGAGAGGAAGGGAAGTAATGGAGTGTAAGTAAGCACGGGTCGTTTAATGAGGGTTAAAAGCCGGAAAGGGTATGGAGAGAAAAGGAAGAAATGCGATGAAGGGAAATGGGACAGCGTTGTTTAAGAGTGGAACGGGAATGGGATGGACCCGCTGCAAAATTGATTGGGAACCCTTCTCGTCTGTTTAAATCCCATCCCTATTTTCCACACGTTCTTCACGTCCTTTCTTAAGCGCCGTGCATTTTCTAGTGACGTGCGATGCACGGGCTGCGCGAGCTCAAGTGGCCATAAGAGGATGGTCGTAAAATATAAATAAAAACTGAAATATTATTATTCTCCTCGGTACATTTCTTCATCCTCCAACACATGGCCTTAGACTGAGAAGCAATAAAATATTAATACATTTATTTTCTGTGACGCATCGTCCATAGAATGGAGCAAAATAGCAAATCTCAAGCTCGGCTCAACTCGAAAAATAGTAAAAACTATTTGATTTTGTTGAATTTTTCGCCTTCAAAGTGCAAAACCATTCCAAAGTCTGGCTATATTTTCGTATTATCATTGGTTACTGATAATTATGCGTAAGGATTAAAATATAAGTTGAGATAGATACTTCGTCTCTGTCACTCACGTGAGATTCTCCAACTGGAACAGGCATACGTAAGAAATGTTACAGAGGGCATCTTGATACAATCTTATATATCACCAAAATGAATTATCTTTACTATATACGTATATCACATCATCTTAAAGGGATAAGTTAATTGTAAAGGAAGTAAACTCCAACAAAAAGTCGAGTAACTTTTTGTCGTATTATAATAAATATATAATGTCATCTTGATCATTCCTAAAATTATTATATTTATTGAAAAAATTACTTGAATTTAAGTTTCTTAACTAATATTTGTGAATACATTTTATTATATCTCATTTAAGTAAATTAATTTTAATGTGGTAAGAAATTAATTTAAAATTTCTAGTAAAGGTAAAATAAAAGGAACCTGAATGGACTCTTTACTTAAAATTCTCCCGCTATATGCACTATATATCAAAATAGAAATTTAAAGAAGCCTAATCATCATTTTATTGCATCTTACGGTGATTGCTTTTTAAGTACACCATTAGTACTATCACAATAAATCACAAAATATTACAATTACAAGCTTGGAGGGTAAGAAGCAGAGTTGCATATGAGTAATGCAAATTCATCAGAAGCGTTCTTCCCTTCATTATTCCATTAATAAAAATTAAATAGAACTTAGTATCATTTTCGTTCCTACGTTTATCATTCTACTTTTAAAACAACTTTGGCTGTGTCCCGCTTGTTTAAAGCCACGCCAGGGAGGCAAACCAATTTGTGCGAATGCTTTCCTTTATATTCGTTGCATTTCGGAAAATTTGCAACTGCTCTCTCGTTCGATTTACAGAAAAAAGCACCCCTCATCTTTATTCGTTTACGTGAATTCAGGTTACACGATGCTTTGCAGTGCATACGTAAAGAACTGCCTTCTCAGCTGTGTTGAGAACGAGACTCCAATGTTTGCAGACGTTTGCGTGGTTCGAGATTTTCAGCACCAATATTTTGGCAATGCCTTGAGGCAATGATTGCCCTCGATACGTGACTTAGATAAAATGAACGATAACTTTCTTGCAATCTCAACTTGTAAATGAACAGAGTTAAAATTCCTAGATCTTTTGGTAAATTAAAATTCAGAGAATTTAAGTCAATTAAAGTGAAGCCGATTGGTCTCTTCGGCGTCGAATTTAAGTTTAATTTGATTTTCACCCGAATTCATTTAGAGTATAGATCAGGTTAGTCAGGATTTAATCAATGAAGATTTACTATGAATTGAAGAATGATTGCGAATACTTCCAATCGATTCAATCTGGAAAAACATCCCATATATCAATAAAATAAAAGGGCTACACTTTTTTGTGGATTTCCCGTGGGCAAATGAAATAATATAAAAGAATTAATGTATGTGCTCATTATCATTTTATTGGTTTGATTAGGACTTGGAGAAAATGATTTTATCTTAACTTACAGGATGAGTATGAACTTCTTTCAAATCCAAACAATTATAGTATTAGACTACATTAATTCTTAATGCCTTCGTAGAGCTTTTATTTTTACCTAAACTGATTCTACGGATATTAAAATGAATCCAGATGTTTAAAAAGTCATATAGTAGGAGCAAGCACATATTAATATATAAGTCCATTATAATTCGATACAGAACCTTAGAAGAAATCCTAGAATTCAGGTAGAAATCAGCAAATGTCATATAGGTTGCAAAATATTTCTTAAAACATATAATAAACATAACTATATAATAAACATAACTAATAACTACATATCGGACACTGAAATTTATTTTCCCTAGTCTCAACTTCCAACCATTGAATATCATCTATGATTTCTTGAACATATAATCTTGAATATTCTCTTAACATTACCACCACACGATATGGAAAAAAATTACATATAAAGCTTCGGTTTATATCCTTCCATTCCACTTCCATATTTATGCACTTTTACGTGAAAAGCAGCAAGGTTTTGATGGGAATAAAATTACTCTCGCTAATGTATTTTGGCTCAAAGGCACCTCCAAAGTCCATAACTTTCAACGTGAATGTTTCGATAAAAAAATCCTGGATGATCTTGGCATGTGTTGCCAGGGACTATGCATGGGCACGATTAAAAATAAAAGGTTTTTAGGGGACTATATAAAAATTTCCTAAGATAAACAAAATTTGGAGGATTGATGTGGTGACGGTCGATCGTAAATTCGAGATGAGGAAAGGATGACATATTAAGGGAACTGGTGATAAGACAAGAGTTTAATGGAATCCGCCATCAAATTCCTGCGCGGGAAGGAGGTGATATTAATACCCAACAACGTGCGTCTGCTGATAATAATGGAGGGATTGAAACTTTCTCCTATCAAAACAACATTATTTTATTTTATACGGCCACATTATCTTCTTTCTCTACACTTGTGCATCATCTACGGCATAACCATTCATTCAACGCGATGTTTTCTTTCTACAGAGTCTTCCATTCTAACTTTATTTATTCTAAGAAAATACCGTTTCTCTCTTAGGCCACGTAATTTTATGCCTAGTAACACGCTATTTTCTGCTCACCATTACTTTTCTCCATCTCTATGGCATGCTGTTTTCTTTCCAATGCAACCTAACTTATGAATACATTGGATAGCTACTTATTCCTTACTAGCATGCTATTTTCCTTCCTTGGTTATAGTATTTCTTCTCTACGAATACGTTCTGTTCCCTGAGACTACGATAGTTTATTTTATTGCAAATTATTTCCACAACCTTTTTATTTCTCACTATCTTGCTATATTCACTTTACGACTATTATATTTTCCCATTATTTAACTAAGTATGTATAAAATGGAAATATCGGCTATGAGGCATTTCCGTCTGCATAGCTGAACACCGAGGGCCGATAACAATATGGGTTTATTGGTTTTATTTATGTAACTCAGTATATATATTCAAATACAACGTTATATCTCGCTCGATTTAGGGGAAATTATGTATAAATCATTTGAATACTTTCGTTACCCAAACACAGTTTAGATTTACTTAAAAAATCGTTCCATCATGCAGCATGTAGAATGGAGCTAAATAAATAGAAAATATTAAGATATGTTATCACAAATTACAGCGTATTAAAAGGTCTAATACACATTTCAATAATCAAGTACTATTGAAAGTTTTCCATCCCATTAAAAGTCAATTGAGCCTTTCCTATCTTCTTTTCCATTCAATACCATGAAGGTATCAATATAAAAAAATAAAGAGTTCACATTTTTAAATAAAAATCTCAATTTAACCTTAATTTCTTTATGAAACGAGGTAAATAAATTTCTACGCTTTATAAACAAGGCTCATTTTAATATTTAAAAGCCTGATTCAAACATACACTGATGAAGCTTGGCAAACGCAAGAATTTACTCCTAGGTCGAGTTTCTTATTTCTCAAATCTCCATTTCAAATTCGTATTCAAAGCCTTGATGATTTCTAGCTTTTCATCTCCACGATTTATCGTTGCCTTCA
This sequence comes from Pantala flavescens, assembly GCA_020796165.1. Lineage (NCBI taxonomy): Eukaryota > Metazoa > Arthropoda > Insecta > Odonata > Libellulidae > Pantala > Pantala flavescens. Next base: position 5,897,848 of record CM036888.1, read on the forward strand.
GCCGGTGATAGAAATGGTTCTTCATCTTCTGTGTGATTCTTCTTCTATCCTTCATTGAACTCCGTCCCTTTCTCTACATCTACGATTTTCCCTGGTATCTTTTCCATCGACCTCCTCTACAACAGAATCACTAAGGACCACAAGGCGAAAAACATCTCCAGAGCATCTCACCTCCATTCACTGCCGCCTTTCTCTTCACTTTCCCTTGGCTTCCAATTTTTTTCATCCCGTTACCCCGTCGTCTAGTTTAATGCCGTTCGTACGTTAAAAAAATAGCTGATCTATCACTGCCATTAACCCTATTTTTTTGTTACGATTTTTATACTAGCCATCATTATGAACTATGGAAAAAGTTACCTGTTGGCTTATTGATAAATAAGGTAAAAAATATATATCCCTCTTTCCTTTTAAGACTAAAAATTTTAGTATGTTTTTACACATACCTTCTAAAATATTGCAATAATTTTAACTCCAACAGTAATTGTTATTGAGCATTTCATATCAGAACTTTATCAACAAATCCTCAACTGATACATAAAATATCCAAATATTCAATCAAATCATTTACCTATCTAGATAGGTTGGTAGAAAATCACCCTCAGAATAATTTTCATAATTGAATCTAACTTAAATATATTTCCTGTAATAGCTAAGAGTATTAATTGTTTGTGAATTTACCCTAAAAGTAATGATTTTAAATTCAATTATCTTCTTATATCCTTGTGTCATTGAAGAGGTTGTGAATTTAAAAAGTATTGAGATAGTTATCCACAGTATAATACTTGAATTTCGGTTTAAAAAATGCAATACGGAGATGAAAATCATTTTAAAAATTTTCCATATTATTCCTTCATTAATCTATTTTTCGACCTCATTTACTTCCTTTTTCCACTTCAAAATTCGTCTCTTTCCTTTTTCCCGCTTTTTCCCTTCCACTGCCTCCTTAGATCCATAATTTTTCAATTTCCCCGCGAACATCAATTTCACCCTTCGCTTGTTCTATTCTTTGCACCAAAGCATTGGTTTCGCAATTCTTTTAGTTATATCCTCTTTGGGTCGCTTGGGGCGTGATTCTTCAGAATTTCTATAAAAAGATATTCATCCATTGAACAAATGCACCTAATAAGAATGGGATCAAATTGGATAGAAAACCCGCAGGAAATGAGGAAAAAGGTTTCAAATAAATATTGGCATTTATATTAATGTAAAGAGGGACATTATAGATCTATGTGTAATATTAAGGGAAAATGAGGATAACATTAGCAGCAGGACCATAAGATGACGACAATATTGTAGTTCAAGAATATATATTGCCATAGCTAAAAATAACTCTTCTTCAATTATAAGTTACTTATAATTATAAAGCATTAATATAAGTAGAGGATATGAAAATGCACCAATTGTAATGAGTATTATGTTGGTTTTTTAGACATATTGATACCTCGCAAACCTTACAATTTCGAAGTTCTACTGTCTTAACCAAAATTCAATTTTTACGTATTAGTTCCGTCTCAATCGAAGAGTTCCTTTGATGAATTAGATATAAAGAAAGGATATTATCTCATATTTTCTCATATAATATTCCGTCTATGACCTTACATATTAATTATAAACTAAACTGAAGAAGTTAGATTAATAACTACTAACTTAAATTCAATCTTCATCATAGTGACATATTTTTAGATGAAATGTTGCCTGCCCAATTTACTCATACTAACCACAAATAATCTTAAATCTTCGACGTTAATGATTAATTTACTCGAAAAGTATTTGATATTATATAATTTACATTCATGCATTAAAGGTCCCATAACCTATTAATATAATATGAAATGTATCATTCGTACACATTAGTGATGTCAGTTAGAGATTATTACACTGAATTTAATTTATCGGTGTTAAATAAGTAGAATCTAGACTCTTATGATTTATCATCATGACTTTTATGATCTATGATACCCTGTCTCTTTTGTTCTACAACTGCAATTTATTTCGCATAGATATAGTTTCTTCTCGAAATGTATAATAAAGACGATGCTCTTTAGAAATTTCACGTTGCTATCTTGTCCACCCAGCCTCACTGAGCCACGCAGCGAACCAACAACATACCCGAGAGCAGAGTGAGTGGAGTGTTCGGCATGTTCCAGAATCTCTCATCAGAGTGTGCGACATGGCAATAAATCTCAAGATCTCATCGTATTTTCAGAAAGCCTCAAAATGGCTGTGGAGGAGTGAGCAGAGGCAAAATCGAGCATTTGTACGCAAGAGAGAGGAGCATGTAGATACACGAGGACTTGCGTCCCTAAAAACATGTCCCTGGAAAGTGAAAAACATTCCTCTCTCTCCTCGTATTTTTCCTAAAATTACTTCTACCCCATTACTATCCTCCTCACGAACCTTTTGAGGAGTTGAATCAACGTTTTACGAGTTGCTACCACTCTTATTGACTATTAGACCATGTTTAAAAACCTACGGTTTAGTAATAGAGAAAGTGGTCAGTAGTCTTGGCAATAGAGAAGAAAGTAGTTAGTGTTAGCTGAAATGAGATTCAGCAACCCTTTTAAGTATCTTCTACTAGCAGATTAAGAAACTCTAGTGAGTATCTTTCACTAGCGTATCTACAAAAATAAAAGCTTTCCTCAAATCCAGTTGTCAAAATAACAGGTTAAAAAATATATTTCAACTTCTCCATAAAAAAATGGGATATAAACTCCTACTTCTATCTTACATTCATTCAATAATTCAAAAAAAAATTATTGCAGCTACATTGGTAACAGGATGTTGTTGATGAGTACTACTTATTTATTATTTATTTATTTAGGAAAATTTGCACTTATGGTATTGAAATAGACCGATGAACAATTAATAGACATTATTATTTATATTTATTACTCCAATTTGTTAATTACCCTAACAGCCAATAATTGCCAGTTACGGAAATCTTAAATAACGTGAAAATAATTATTATTTAAACTTACTTTAAAGTTCTACCTATGTGAATTTAATATTGGAATACATATCTTAAATAAAATTCATTCATTAAAAGAATTAATTGTGAAGATAATGTGCTTGAAATGTCAAAGACTACGTTATACTCCAAAGAGTGGCTAAAAAAATCTCAGTACAATTTCGCATTTTCTAATTCGTATCATGCTTGCTGATATTCGACGCAAATTACTAATAGGATTCTCAAATCAAAATCGCTCAATTTCAGGATACAAAAGATATAGAAAGTACTTAATACTGGTGCTGAATGAATGCTTTAAAAACTTAAAAATCCCATTGTTAGAGATTAATCCACATTAAATTTTTTTCCAATAAAAATGCCAATCCAGACTACACGAGAAAATTCTTCAAAAAGAAGAACTTGAACCTCAATTATCCTCTTTCTTCGGGTGTTCTCCCTTTAACATTTTTTAGTCAGCGTCAATACCCTTCCCTTCGCCTAATCTACTTCCTTTCTGTCACTCTTCCAGACGTCCGAATCCACTTGACCCACACTCTATAACCCTATCAATGAGTCTACCCTCGTCAACTTATCCAACCTCTAGATTCACGACCATTACCACACCTTTAACCCACTTCAAAGCCCTTTAATCATTATATTTTGATGTTCTTTTCCTTTTTTTAAGTCAATCTGACTTTGAATTAAAAATTAGAAACTTAAATCGCTACGAACATATTAGTATCGTAACTGGAAAACTAGAAAGTTAACATTTGTTCCCTACATTTTTAGGTGGGTAACAGAACCTACAATAAGAGGATATACCGTAGGCAACATTTACTAATTCGTAATAAATGAACAATAAATATTATATTACGGAATGAATAAGATAGTCAAGTAAAAAATTATGAATAACCAATAAAGTAACAGTATCACGATAAAAATCTTTTATAATTTTAAAAACATACACATTTTAAACCTTTAATTATTCTGTGCATGGTTACATTTGATCACTGACTAATATTCAGAATCAATCGATTGAGTTATTATTGTTTAAGCAATATGTATGCTAAAATATGAGTTAGGACAGTAAAAGGAAAATAGGAACCGAACTAGAGTCAAAAAGATCGTCTAAGTTTTCATGTAGATTTAACTTACCATTTATCTCTGAATAATTAATTCGAATACATTAGAGTTATAGCGAGAAAGACGTACATGTAGAGTCACTGAATACAATAATATATATTTTAAACCCACAAGAATACATTTGAAAGGAGAGAAGTCGATTCATATTAGTATTACATTCTACAGAAATACAAAAGTGCCATAGGACCAAGATAAGAGCCTCAAATATCCTCCACTAACAGGGCTTTAGTGCAACTTTTAAGCTAGTCTATCTCGATCAAATTTTCACTCTCACGGTTCTTAAGACTCATCCCTAATCATTCTGAGCCAGCAAAATTTATCCTAATCCCGATCTTTACTCCCTTTTTATACTACCTCTTTTCCCATTCTGAGCAATCCCTCAGCCTGTAATAGAGTCATTACTTTCCCAAACATCCCTCAGTTACAGCCCCGCTTCTTCTCATCGGAATCACGACTTAATTCATATCCCTTCTTGCATCCATTAGCAACCCTTTCTTACCCCCACTCCTAGCAGATTTCCCCTCCTTCATCTCATGCCGAGTCCCTTTTCCTATTTAAAATCTCTTTTTATCACCTTCTGATTTATGTCCCTTTCCAACTTTCAAAATGCCTCTCATCCTTACCTGCACTCCGAAAACTAAATTATCCTCGGTATTATTTATGGGACGTCGGATATCGTTATGGTGTCCGGGGATGCGCGTTCAAAAATTTCGGTTTATAATGGTCCCGCAATTTTTGTGATTGATATTCCCCGTGGAAATTGATAGAGGTTTTTTGTTAAGGTGGCGTCCAGCCTTTTTGTAACGAATGACAGTGATTTAAATTCTCTTGGAAACGTTGATTATTATTTCCGAAAAAAAATCAGCAGATTATGCACCATAAAGAAATCAATTGGAGTCATTTATAATGGTATTGGCGAAAGTTCATGAATCATCGTCTGATTCTAATGAAACATTTTATTCAGAGAAATGAAGATACTGATTTTATTCTTGGCTCACCATAGTCATTCTATCTAGCCTTATCTACATTTCCTCTCATCTAGTTGTACTGTATATTTTGGCATATTTTTTGATTTTTCACAATTTTTTAGAAGAAATTAAAAATATTTGACAGAATAATCTCAGTTAAAATACTTTCTTTCATGACGACGAAGCAGGCTTACTAAAAGAACGCTTAAAAATTCACAATTTAAAAGTAATATATAATGAAAGTAAGCGATTTTCAATTTCCTCAATTTATCGTGTCCAAAAGTGGAATAAAAATAGATAAAGTGTCAAAACAGATACATTATACGTGAGGTATAAGCAGATAATGATTGAATTATTGAAAAAAATGAAATCATTTTTAATACATTACACCTTTCCTAAGGAAACAGTAGACTCACTGATTATCAATTTAATCCTTACTGCATTGACCATTGAATAAATTGCGATAATTGACCAAATAAAAACGTGCGTGATACGATTCATAAATAAATTAAACTGAAAGCTATATTTTCATATCAGTTTAAGTGCCATGAATTGCCCTAACGTTTATGGCAAATATATCATTTAACAGTTCGCAAGCAATCGAATATATGGGAGCATAGTCGCCTCAGTTTACAAAATATTCCAGCTAGTTACGGAAATATATGGGTTGTAATAGATGGAAGCAAAAATATAACCGGCGGCCTCGGAGATCAGGCCATTATTAAATTTCTCCGCGGCAGTAGAATTTAGGGTAGGGAATAATTCCCACACGCTGAGTGGAATTACGTTAGAAAGGGTGTTAATCTCTCGGAGCGGCTGTGTGCGAAGAAACTTTGAAGCACAAGCAGCGGGTCTAATTAAATTTAAAACTGAAAGTTAAAAGATCGAGCGAAAGACATCGAGATGGAACGGGAAAGAAAATTTCTAAGTTCTATCGTTAAGGCGTAATTCCATACCGTTATGTCGCATAGCGACGTATAATTCACGTAGGCAATATTCTTTCGTCTCTAGAACTTCTCAAAATAGGAAGACTGTCGTTAATGGGAAGGAAATTGGGTCAAAGAAACCTACGTCAAGAACAGGAAGCTCGACGACTTACGGCTTTCTGCTGCAGCTAGAGTCGATTTAAATGCTGGTAATTGGTTCGGAGGAACTAGGGAGAGAGAATGTAAGCAGTAACGGGAATATTTAGCGAATTACAGAAGCAGTTAATAGTCCTAAAAGGGATTCATATTTTTATACGACACGTCAAACATGACGACACGTATCTAAAGAACCAATACTCATTTACGGATTGTAAAATTTAGCTACAAAATATTGAACATAAAGGAATACATTTTTCGAAATTTTATGAGTTATAAATGAACAAAATTAGCTTTTTTTGCACTAATAAATTACCATAAAATATAAACTTCCATAAAAATTTACGTAGAAGAATTTTATGATTGGTAACCAGTAAGAGGATGAAAAAATGTTAGAATGCAAAGAAAAGTAAGAGTATATTTTTCTATTCAGTTCAGAACAAAATACAATATTGATATCACTATTTATCTGTATTATATAGGAAACAATGTAGCTATTGTTCCTTTTGGATATTTCTTTGGAAAATGCGTTTAATTCAAGGATCGTGAAAATATTTATTATCAACAAAACAATAACTGCTATTCCTGAATATATCTCAGAGTTAAAGAGATTTCTACCGTATTATTTTAAAACCTGGATTTATTTAGGTAAACAGGTAGGTAGATAAAAAAAAGTTGATACCTCAAATTTTTCAATAAAATTCAGATAGATAGTTAGCTGTTATGTTCTTGGAAAATGCGTTTAATTTAAAGATCCTGGAAACATTTATTGCATACAAAACAACTGCTATTCATGAACATTTCTTAGAGTTAAAATATTTCTATCGTACTATTTTAAAAATCAGTAATTACTTCGTAAAGTTTTATGTTGTCTATCGTATATAGAGATTGATTCAATATTGCCTTCCTTGTAGGTTCCTGCATCTCGTGCGTTGCACAATGGAACGGAAACACGCTGAACGCAATGGGGCGCTAGAGCGTGACCTATCCCCAGAAGATCCGTCGTAGAACGTGACTATTGGAGTTCGTGCACTGTTCCGGTTCACACGAACTGTTGTCTTCTGTTAAGTAAGCAAACGGTGAAGCAATTGCGGGATGGAAATTGTCCCTTGCGTTGCTAGGCAATTTAATTGTTAGCACAGAGGATTGACTGCAGACATATAAGTGAGCCCGAGAAACGCTTAGATAAGATTTCGTTCTGGGATTGAGAGAGAGAAATAAACTCGAGAAGAAATAATGAAAATTCAATGACTAACCCATAATAGAACTATGTTTCGTTGGATATGGTGATAAATAACTGAGCGAGTCAATAATTTTTTTAAATCTCCTCTAATTTTTAGCGTTAGCGAACTTTGGAAAGAACGATTTATTATCAGCGGTTTATATTTAGCAGAGAAAAATTTAGCTACACGATTTTTATCTGAAATAAAAATCTCATATTTGATTAATTTTAACTATAAAATTTCGGAATAGATATATATAAATGGGCATCATTTTATCCGGAGAACTAAAAGTAAAAAATAAGATTTCATCCACTTGATTTTAAGCTAAGTTAAAGTTAAAAAATTATTTGAAATAAGAATTGAACGCTTAATTTACTATTATACACGCTATCTTGAAATTATTTACTCCGATTTCAGGAACAGTAAAGATTACCGTTTTAACCATTACTCAGTAACAATCAATAACAACCAGCAACAATTCACTCTAGAAGTTTTCATTTGAGATACACTTTAAGTATCAAATGCGTCCGTAAGACGTAAGCCTATAAGATTTCTATATTTGATTTCCGTTATATTTTAATTAATGGCAATAACAGCTGATATCGCATTCATTTCGAAACTCGATCCATTTAAACACTTTCCTGAAAACGCGAAAGGAATGCTCTTTAGAAGGTAAAGCCTGTTGACTTTTAGTCGAATCCACATCATTGGATTCTCGACATTGAATATCCAAAACCTTCCAGAATTCTTTAATGAGGAAGCGTCCAAATAATGCGTTTGATTCCTTCCGAGTCGCAGAGGCTTAAAATCGATGACAAGCTTATTCCTCCGCTGGAAACAAACTTGCAAATGAGAACCATCTTTCAATGCAGCCCACGCGATTTCCCATTGAAACCATTGCTACCTCTTGTTCGGAAGTTTCATTCTTTTCAATCTAAAGGTCATAAGACTCTTCAAGACGCCTTTTCACCTCCTTTTAGCCTTTTCTTACTCACCTTTCACTCTTTTTTCGGCCTACGCACCTCTCAATTCCTCCGAGGGCCTTGAAATCGCCCCTAGCTATCTTGACGATAATTCAGTCATATTTCCCACTGTTTGCCTGATGCATTGCCTTAGAATCTTTCTTCATTATCGAAATTTTAAAGGAAAATTATTCACAAAAACTCACCCGAAATATTAAATTACGAACTGTTATATCTAATGATGACCTTTTGTCAGCGTTCCAATTTCATCTCACTGGTAAAAGAATGATTGAATGTTAGAAAATCTTCACTTACTGAAATCAATCGTCTGAATCGTCATTATTTCTTTTGTCCGTAATATATCGATACGTTCTTTTAGATAATAAAGTACTCATATTGTTTTATTACTTGAAGAACTACCAAAAGAAAAAAAACAATGATCTATCTAATGATCTCTACCTTCTTGGTGAAAGAAAAATCCAAGTTAACTCTACATTAAGAACTCTCGACCATCTTTGGCGATTTCCTCAATAAAAATAATAGATTATACTTTTTCTATCTCTTACTTAGTAAATCTTCAATATAGAAGGCATAATACAAGGACGATAGTGATATTCGATGGCTTATTTGGGAAAGTAATAATCTCCAAAATGGCTCCTATGATTGATCCTGAAAGTACATTTCTTTTTCCTCTCCCTAATTTCTTCCCAAACTTTTCTTCATTTCTTTGTTTTCCGATCTCTATCCATTGTTTACTCACAAGCTATTCAACTCATCCAATCAATGTTCTTTCCCTTTCATCCCATTAAGTACCTTTATTGTTTGCTTAGGATATTACTCGACTGAAAGTGAATTTCCTCTTCGAATGTTAGGACGCTGGTAGGAACTCGATTCAAAGTAAATAAAGAGCTTACTTTCCCCTATCAGTATTAAATAAAATAAGCGTCGTGTACCATAAGATGTCTGCTCTTTAGCTTTTGCTTTATAATGTAACTTTTTTGGTCAACATATATCTAGCTCGAAGCATTCACGTAAAAATCTCCGGATATCATTGATTTGTTCACCGTTTCATATATAAGTATATTGGTGTAAATATTTTGCCAATCAAAAAACATTAATTATAAATTTTCTTAGGCTTGTTAAATATTTTTTTAAGAAAAATAAATATATTACGATGTAAAATTCAGATTATGTTGACGCTAGAGTTTTTTTTAATCATGATCTATCCTCATTTAATGGTAAATTTCATAGAAATAGGTCGATGGCAACGCAATCTTTGAATAACATATCGTTAGAGAGATATCTGTGCTTTATATGAGTTTAATGACATAGTGGACAGCCAAAACAGCGTTGATAGCGCTGTAGAATTATACATGCAGTAGAGATATTCACATTCATAGCAAATCGCCAAAGATCAATCAACCTCTTCTAATCATTTACTTTTATAGGAAACGAAAGCTCAATTTTTAATGCTAGCGAGAGATCTTGGGAACGAGTTTATTGTGCGGAAAATGTACAGATATTGACCATTGCCCACAACAAATATAACAGGTTGTGTTGAGAGAGCAAACATCCGATACTCGATTCCGTTTGATAAACTTGCCAGTAAATCGAAAGCAATTAGTTGCTGAATTAAGTGATTCGAAGAGAGGAAACTTTGTTTTAATTCTATTTAGCTTGGACCCTATGCTGTTTACATTCAGCTATGTCGGCATCAAGAGACTTTCTGTATATTGCCTGGAATTGTGTATACTATATGCTTCCGGACATAACTTTTAAGCGTAAACTTTCCCTTTGATGTATCATGAACATGAGAAAATAATTTAGGATATATGTTGTATGTTGGAATTTCCCGATGATATACCGCTTCAAATTAGATATATTGGATACCGAACAGGGCATAGCATTAGTAACGCTAGCCTGCTCTTCCTAGGAGTTTGCATACTTTTACTAATATTCTGGTCCATTTATGTCTAGGATAGAAAACGCTAACTTATTTACTCTAGCATTTCTAGCATGTTATATTCTTTAAAAATTCCTCTATCTTAGAATAATAATTACAGAAAACATTTCTCAAGCTAAATATTTCATAGGTATAAAAGCATTGAAGTTAAATCAAACTTCTACAAGAAATTCGGACGAAAATTCTTTCGCTAAAACTATGGTACATGCACGTTAGTTTACTACAGCAAAACAAGGAATGACTCGATCTAAATTTTTCGTAACCTCCATCATAAATTTATTAAATCTCAGCTTTTCGGAAAAGCAAAATTTTCAGAGCAAATCTTCCTTCGTCATAACCGAATGTTCACGACCTAAACAAGGAAACAACATCTTCCAGAATCACTCAGCTGAAGCAGAAGAAAACATATCCTTGAAAATAGAACCCTAGCCACTCGTTATATTCGAGATGAAATGAGTCTAAATGGTCCTTGGTACCCTCTAAACAAAGGCTTACGGAGAAGAGGCAAGGGGGAGGGGCTGTAGGTAGAGAGAGAAGGCGAGATAGACTGGTCATTGCCATGGTAACACCTCCTGCTCCTCCCCAAACGGTGATCATCATTGACGCCATCATCATCGTAGCTGCAAAAAAGCGCGTGGAAGCCCCTTTCCTGCTAAAAAGACCTTCCATCTCATTCTAACAACCCTACCGCCGTTCCTTATGGGAAGGGAGAGGTGAGACTCTCAACGAATACCACCGTAATGTCCTCCCTTACCCTCCACGGAATCCCATCCACCTCACCCCCGCCTCGCTTCCTTAAACAGCGTCGACAAATCGGTCGTCTTTATCAATTTACTCCACCTACATTCTTTCCTCCCCATTCCTGGCGAAGAACCTTTGTCTTCTTTGTCATACAGTTTTCCTCTTCATGCCCTTAATTTCGAGAGAGACTTATCGATCCCGCTTTCTCCGCTGATAAGGTACTTTCGAACCGCGTCCCGTTCCTACGGCAACACTCCGCCGGGCTTTCTGCATTTGACCCTTTCTTCCAATCTGTATCCTTCATCTTCCATTTCGTACCCTTTTGTCTACCGCTGCCCATTATTTCCATCCCGCCTCTTTATTCCCTCGGTCCGTCCATCCTCTCATTGTCTCGTGCGCCCCGATATTTTCCTCTCTCTTTGCTCCTTTATCTACGCTTCCAGAGAGTTCTCCACCCAAAGCGTTTTGCCCCGGAGACCTTTCACCCAATACGCTCTCTCCACACACTATAGGCGTGTTTCGCCCAATGGATGCTTCTCGTGATGATTTAGAGATGGTCGTGGTATCGCTAATACTTTCACTCATATCGTACCCTCACATTATAAAGTTTCACTATTCAATACCTACAAACATCATAAAATGAGCCAATATTTATATTATTTTTATCGGTTGGATTCAAGGTAAATTATAAAAATATAATATAATAATCTTAGTATACTGTGAAATAAAAATGAAAAATGAAACAATAAGTAACGTTTATAAGATGAAAGGAACATCAGCTGTCATAAAGTGGAGGACGGACATATTTATTGAAATGAACCTATTCCGAGGGATATAGTAATGATTACGATAATTTAAAACCATTATAAGAGAGTAATATATAAGGCCGTTAATAGGTCATTCATTATTTATGTCATAACCTATTCGTATTCTCAAATTAATTGACGTACAAAGGAATTGATTTCAGGCTCCTGATAAAACAGAAGAACAATAACTAGCCTCAGTACGTTAGACATAAAGATTATTTTAGGTAAATATGTAGAATCCTTCAAAAAGAACATCTTTATCTGCTCATCATCAATCTCTGGTAGTATTCCACTCCCGTCTAAGGATACTCGAGGCTAATTTTGATCATATCTAAAGCTTTCTTTCCCGAAGCCAATATTTCCCAAATCCTCACAGAGTTCGATTGACACTCCATCCACTTTTTTATCATCTTAGGCCTCGTTCAGCCACGACAACACAGCCTAAGTGATCTTGAAGAACTCCTCTTTGCCCGCGAGTCAAGCCCTCCCTGACTCAAACAAGGGAAAATGAATCTTGGGGCCGTGGCTCGTTCGACCAATTATCCCCCCTCTCACAACCAATGGGATCGATGGAATATTTTATGCCCCCCGTTACGATTCCGTTCACTGGGACATCGACCTCTAACGCTCTCTATAGGGGAAATTTAAAAGCTCTCCCCCCATCCTCTCGAACAGGCATCGGCAATCGAGGCGATCAAAAACTTCTGCCATCTTGTTTCCTCACCGATTTTCCCTCACAATCCTTCCAAAGCGCGCTAATCTCCGATCCGTCCAATTTTTGTTTCGGGAAAGCGATTTCTTTTTCGCTTTTTTGGAAAACGTTTCATTACCAACACTCGAACCGATTAGGCCTCGAAAAAAAAGGCAATTCCCGAGTGGATGGATGATAAGACCTTTAATCTCTTCGGTTAATGGTTTTCGAGTGCTTTAAAGCTTAATCTATTCCCTTTAAAATGGCGATTTATTTGGGGATAATTTAAAGTTTACCCTCAACCATCGGTGGTCGTTACTTATTCTATTATCTCCTTTCTTTACTGTTTATCTTTCTGTAAATAAAATCTTAATTGAAGTTCTATCTGAATTATAGATTGAGAAACGAATCAAGGGAACCTTCTGTAGTTATCTCTAAAGTTTATTTGGGTAATTTTAATACGTATATTTAGCATCAAACTTACTGTGATTTACAAGTAGGCTGAATGACAGAATCTCCATGTATAATCCATACTAAAAATCAACTTCTTTATCCTCACTCCCGATAAAGAATGATATAAAAGTAACTTTTGGTGTATAAACATCTATTACAAGAATCAATAATAATTATTCACGTAAAATAAATAGTGTTTTAGTTATAAATAACGTGGAAGGATCATGTAAATAACTCATAGTACTGCTTGTAAAAACTGTAAACTATATGTTTTAAATTAGATCTTCCAGATCAGCATAAACCAAAAACTTTTTATGACCACATTTTTTAAGTTATGCAGTATAATTATAAATATATGTAAAATTAGACATAAGAGAAATACTATTTCAGATTAGAACTCTTAAAAAGTTATTAGTAAAAATCCAATTACAATTTTGCATTGGTAAATCGAAGAGACGTAATGGTTGAACATTTGTTTCGGTAACCAAATTTCCGCGATTAAAAAAAATGCAAGTAAAAAAGTTATATTTATTCATAAACTAACCCCTCTTACGTTAGAGATCGAGATTCAACCTTTCTCAAGATGGCCTTAATACGTGTGAATCGTCGTGATAAATGCACACGTAGTAAGAAGGGAGAGAGAGAGAGTTCCAAGATAGCTTCCGATTCTATTACTCTTGTCTGTTGTCGCTTTACAAATGGGGCGAGGCACGAGTCATATGATTACTCCTTTAGCCGAAGGGCACTATCACTGCATGCAGTTCTGGTCCTCGAGTCAACGTTGGCTTATAATATCCCGAGTGAGTATCAAGGACACTGTCTGCACGTATATGCAAATGTTATTTTCGGCCTTTGTTCTTCTACCTCAACCTTCATTTCCTTTCGTGCCACAATCTCGTATTCTAGAGAAATACCCTAGTGCCCGCAATCTCTACTTTCCATTCTTGTTCATGCCTATCTTTTTTCTTGACTCTTATCGTTTGACAGAAAAAAGATATCCGATAAAATCATTATTTATTCCTTCAATTGTTTTGATACGAGTAAAATTAACTCAAATAATCCTCTATTCACTCATACTAAACAAAAACCGAGTGCGATTGAGGAAAAAGCTATCCATAAATGTAATCCAAAAGAGTCGACGAACAGTTTAGCGTAAAAAATATTCCTTAAAACGCCCTGCTTAAAGGTCAAAGGTTCATCGCTTTGCACACTTCTTTTTACAGTATCCCTTTCACCGCCGGAACCACATGACATGGGAATTTCGCGCCCGGCTAATATCGTTATATTCCAATGAATACACATTGCATTTCAATGAAGCCTGAAACGCTTTCACTTCCACGAATTTCGCGAAGGAATCTATGAGTGTGAAGGTAATTACCTTTCTCCTCTACCATTTTCCATTATTCCGGCGTCGCGTTAAATTTGCCCGATTTACGCGAACATTCTGACCTTATAAAAGCCGTCGATTTCATTACGAAACATTGACAAAGGGTTGCGAAAACATCATTATTATTTCATTCGTGTTGAGTATATGCCATTCTTCTCGACAAATGTAATTCATTTAGTTCCATTAGGGTAATTAAATTTCAACACGTAAAGAACATAATGTTCACTATACACAAAGAAACTTAAATTCGGGCTGGGATCTAAGATACGGTGGATTACATCGTACATTTAGTTTACACTTATAGATTACATTCAGTTGATATTGAAAGATATGAGATAAGGTTATAGCTATAACTTAAATTTATTTCACAAGAATTAAGCATAGTCTTTTAAATTCGCTAAAATTAAGGATAATTAGTAAACTATACAATATTTCATTAACATTAATTTTAATAAATCTCAAAAAATTAGGTGCTTTCCTTCGACAATTTATTTATCAGCTGTCTTTTTGTCAAAGAATTACCAGCGCTATACTTTATTTATTATTATACTTTATTAAATTAAAAAAATCTAAGGTTTAATGAATTAATTTGCTTTAAAAGGGTTGGAGGATCACAATATAAAATTGAAACAGCTCTTTAACGCGATAAAAAACTTTGCGAGATCTATATAACGTATGTCTACCAATTTCTACGGCACGCTATCGATTTTGATAGATATCTTTCCCAAATTAAATTCTCTTTATTAGTTTTTACCTTATATTCCTTCTCATTATCATCCTCTATCCCTATTCCTCATTATCTTTCATTTCCCATCCCCTTTCATCCTTCATATCTCTCCCATCTCGGAGGTCTTGACCGCCTCTAGATGCTCGGGAATTGAATTCCCGTTTTGCTAAGGGGGCGCGCTGTCCTCAGCGGAGAACCGGCAAATTAACTTAGGGCTTTGATTGACGTTCGAAAAGAGGTCACGTGGTAAACGTCGTGCGGCGTACACTTCCCTGCCGCGCCTCCGTGATGATTCTGCCAACAGCAGCGAAAACCAAGCACCGGAACTCGATTCTTGCGTACGAGGAGGCCCTAGCGATAGCAGTTATTTCGAGAAGCTGCTATATGGAGTGGAAATTTTTGCACCCACGGACGTGCTTTAAGAGTTTGATTTAGGAACACGCTACGTCACACAATAAGTGACCGCCCTTGTGCTCTAATTGCTTCGGAAATCAGGGTGTGTTGTTATTAAAAGCTATAAATACGTATATCAACAGAACTAAGACGAAATTGAAACATTTTAAACACTCTCGGGAAAGCTTGTTCATGATAATAAGCTGGATCTATAGGTGATGAAAATACACTCAGTTTACTTGATTTAGTTTCATACATATTATGTATTTTTGTTTAGGCTGCTAATTTCTTTAATATTCTTATCAAGATACTCGAGAAATGAACTTCTTGTTTATATGCAGCCAAAATTGAGATTAAATAAAGTTTCCTATTCATTATCAAAAAAAAAAAATAAGTACAAGAGAATAAAAAGACTACTCAGATTGTCCCATAAATATCTGGACAGAAATATGCATTTAAATTGTATTTTTAGCTACTGGTTGAGAAGAAAAGTTATCTAAGAAATAAGATAAATCTTGTAGATTATTATAATCATAAGTTTTTCAATCGAGAGAAATTGTAGATAAAGAATAAGTGCTAGGTATTTTTAACGATAACTTATTAAAATGGTATCCATAAACTGAAACCATGAGCAAAATGACACCGTTAATTGGATTAAATAGCGTGCTAAATACTCTTAATTTTTAAAATTAATAAAACTGTTACGTAACAAACATTCGATAGATTTATCTAAATGAAAATGAGATCAGGATTATACTTCTGATTTCTGTTTCAAATTACAACTTCGATGATTATTATGTAACTATTTGAATCACGTTCCTTACTCTTAATCCATTCTTAATTCATTTTATTTAAAATATCATAAAATGAACTCAAAACTACTAAGGAAAAAATTTTCCGAGAGAAATTCATAGAAAATCATGCATTCCTGAACAAAGCTCCTTAGTAGAATATGCAATTCAACTCGATAATACAATTGTTTCAATTAAATCAAGAAAAAAATAAATAAAAATTATGTAGTAGTTCGGGCTCATAATATCTCAAAAGATCCGTTAAAGTAATTAAATTGAAACACAATTTGGATTAAACTACTTTTGCTCACTTGGCATCTTTCACACTCAACCCCGATTTTTTCCCTAATAAATTTAGACAGACAGGGACACAATTTTGGCTAGATGATAGTAAGAGTATTCACTATCAATAGCTGTCCACTTAAATATTAAAACTTAAACAACGAACCAGTGGACAGAAGTTAGTCCTCCCCCAATCCAGCCAACCAACCCGTCCCAGTTAATGTTTCAGACGATAGCGCCGTAGATTCCCGCAACCCGCAATACACACAAGTGTTTGCGGGTTGCCTAACTTCCTTAGATTCGATGCACAGGGGCTCATCCCTTCGGTGTTTCCCGTCCGCAAACGGGTGACGAAACTGAGGAAAACCCCGCCTGCTTTGCAGACGAAGGCTGTGCCGCCAGGCGGAAATAAATCAGAGGACTTTTTCCTCCTTAATCCTTATCAAACTCACAGTGCTTTCTCTTCCACCTACAACCCGCATTTCGGCGCCACTCCTCTCCAATCCCAAACTCTTTCCTCACGTAATTCTATTTCCTTTCCTTATTTTTTTCCGTTCCATCTTCGGCCGTATCCCTAAGGGACTCATCTCCTCGGGGCATAGGAAACGTAGGGTTAAAGGTGCGTGACGAGAAAAGGAGGAAACATTCGCCGAGGAATCTGAAATTTATTTGCCAAATGCCGAACG
This sequence comes from Pantala flavescens, assembly GCA_020796165.1. Classification (NCBI taxonomy): domain Eukaryota; kingdom Metazoa; phylum Arthropoda; class Insecta; order Odonata; family Libellulidae; genus Pantala; species Pantala flavescens. The sequence goes on from CM036888.1 coordinate 5,915,093, forward strand.
TTCAAAGTGTGACGAAATTCCCTGAGTTCACGAATGAAATAAGCGACTATCTAATAATAAAAACTGCTCTATCCGTAAAAAAAACTTACGTTTTTCTTAGAAATGAAAATTTTATGTTATTATTTTGGATACTTCATTATTTGGATAAATTTTAAGAAGAATACCTTCCAAAAATAGAAAACTTGGAATGCAGTAAATTTCTGCGAATTAACATAAGAATTGAGAGAATAAAATATGAGATACTAAGCATTCTAAAAATTAAGTTATCTTTACAGTATAAAACGTACGATCACTACTGGATTTAACTTAGAGTATCTTATGTATATTGTTATGTTATCAAAGGAGGGAAAAAAAACTAAAAATAAGTCGAAAGAAATCGATACTCCAACATTTCTTAGATTGTTATTGGATCTTTCGTAAATGAATATTAAATATATCCGGAATTTTAAAATTTATCATATTGCCACCAGTTGATCGCTTTCAGTAGCTGAATTTCTGGCTGGTGTAATAAATTAATCAGTTACTAATGAATGTGGAAATCCAAAATCTCTAATCAATTGAATGGAGAATTAGGCACCAACAATAAATTAACAACAGGCAATTATACGCTCATTATACTCGCCTTAACAGAATGGTAAGATAAAATTGTATTAATTTATAATTATTAAAATATAATTAATTTAGGACAATATTACACGCGTATTGCCAAGGCAAATGAATACTCGTGTATCGAATACATTTAATTTGGCAAGAGTAAATGAATGATAAGATTTATTTAAAATCTAACAAAAAAGTAATTTATTTATGACGTTATATAAGTTGGCCATACTTTATGTGCATACTATATATACATACATTTATAGATGAGAATTCACGAAAAGGATATTGCACGATTGACAGCTAACTCTTTTTATTTTATATAATATTCAGAGCCTCTGGTTGTTTTCTCTGTTAAAGACACCAATTCTTTAACGAACACTTTTGTTACTTGAAAACAAAGGTGACAAAATATCCTCTTCTACGAATCATAAGAGTTAAAGCACTTTCGACCTCGCAAGTAAGAAATTTTCGATCCCAAACAGCGGAGACATATACCATCTGTATACCGCCTATAAATGCGGGGAAGACGCCGAGAGACTCATGCAGAAACCTTCAGGTGGGGGATGTTTAATGAATGCGCCGTGGAGCAACACGACCCGCAGAACAACCGGAGGGGCAGGCAAACTATGGTCGACTGCAGCGCCAAAAGTGGAGGGCGCCTCATCACGGAAGCTAATCAAACGTAAAACTTACAATGCGCCTCCGCGTACGGAGACTTCAAAGGCAAAGTGGAGAAAGACACGAACACGTAACCAGTCTTCGTGCATCTCCTCAAATTACTCTATCGATCCTTTGTCCTTTGAACGGAGGCGTTTTCACTAGTTCCGTACGCCCGCGTCAAAGACTCTGCAAATGGACTGCTTGTCTAAGCGGAAGATGGAAAGGTTCGATGAAAGATAAGTATGGCGACGAAAAGAAAGGTGACGTGGAAAAGGGAGACCGTGGAGGGAGTCAGATGAAAATGGACAGACAGAGGACGGAGAGAAAGTAGCGAGCTGTCGATAGCTTGAAGGACCATCTGAGCTCTTCATCAAAAGGCATTCCTTTCAAGGGCCTCTGCTAATGGGACGACGTCTGGTTGGTGGACTTCGATTGTTGCCACTTTCACTCGCGGAACTCTTTTATCTGCGAAATCAGTGGAAATTTCCACACGCTTCAAAACGGTGAAAAACACGATTGAATAAAGTGAGCAAGGGTTTTCTCTCACAGTGCTACATGTACACTTAATTGTCACCTATTAAACCTCGTATTAGAAGAGCGATTGCATAACACTTAATATTTCTTTTAATGTTGAAAACGAATAAAGACGGTATATTAAATATTACTAAAAAAGTTGTAAAAAAAATCAGTAAGGATGAACACAGATTTTTGACTTTCAATCTGGGTCATTCACACAAGCTTTGTATTATTTTTCTCTTGGTACAACGCGATTTATTCAAACTTACGGAGAGAATAGTTATAATGAAAACTAAACCACTATAAATATTATTATTTTCATAATGAATATACTTTAAAAATAAATTTAATGTAAGTTTGATTAAATTTAGTTACATACGAGAAATCAAAACGCATGCACAATTTCAGACATCATAGCGGTTGAATATGAATTAATATTTGAATTATTTTACTAATATTACACAACTGTCGATTAGTTAGTGAATAAATAGGAACGAATAACTAATCGACAGTATAATAAACAATTGAGAGAATACTGAAGAATTTTTAATTAAATTTCAAAAAAAAAAAATTAAGTTGGTGAAACGAAGTGGAAAGATATGATAAAAATATGTAAGATCATGAGCAACATAACGGTAGTGATAATATATATAAAATTCGAAATATTGAAAATTTTTTGAAACTAAGTTATACCATGTATATTTAAAGCAATAAAATGGTATCCATAGATACGGTCTTCTAATTTCAATGCTATATTTTAAGAACTGAAAATATCAAATAAATATGAATATTTGACGATAGATATTGTGAAGAAAACCAAGATATTGTGAATGAAAATGACAATTTACTCACTTATTGAAAAAGAAAAACTACTCTTCTGAAAGTTCTAATGAATACGAGATGTCAATAAATGATAAATGGATGACTGTGTGTGAAACTCTAATATCACCAATAGAGATGAACTCTGAGCGAGAAGTAAAATTGCAGTAAAAAAGTAAACAGAGAAATTGGTGTGGCTTTGAAAAGCATAATTCGTAGCATTCATCTGCACATCGGATGCAGGTTTTATTCCGATGATAGAAATGCCCATTAATCACTCAGATCTGATGAAAGATTGGCAAAGAAACACGCATTAGTCCTTTGAATTGAGGCACAAAAACATCCGCGGCAATCAAAGGGATACTAGAGCCCGTGTGCTTTTTTTCTATCGGAAAAGAGTTTTAGGGATGCATGGGGCGGAGAGATGCACGTGAAAAGAAAATGCGGTTGTTGCAACCGGGTAAAATTGAGCCATGGGAATTTAGGATCGGATGTTTGGAAGGCTTTAGTGATATGGACGAGTTTGAAGTGAAATAAATTGGAGTAGGTTTTGAAAGAATGGTTTAATAAAACTTTTAACAGAAATTAGAAAATAAAACGGCATGAGCGTTTAAAAAAATAGAAGAGAAACTCGAGTAAATTCAATTTCTTTAGAGAGTAACAAACTCGTAGATTGAATTAGTAAATTTTGAAAAAGACAATATTAAAAATATCTGAGATTAAATTTCAGTTTTATACGTGGAAGAACTATAAGTATAGTGATCACAAGAACTAGAATATGTGACGGAATACAAAAGCAATACTTTTCAAAGCTTCCATTGCGACTTGTTGTATTGCAGTGCAATAACGTATTTGGCATTGGTGATAGTACTTCTGGAAAGTGCATGGCGTGACAATCAACGATATATAGAAGAGGTAACGTCTGCCGAACAGCGACATCCGCTGGTAGAAATTGCAGAAGACGCTCCTACTCTGTCGAATTCAAGGGAGCAGATGCTTTGAAATGGGCCAATCTGGCTAAGGCCAAGGAATCCGTGTATTTCTTCCGGATCCGAATGGAGAAAGCCACTTTCCATTGCTGGAATTGGACAGCGGGATGTTGTTTCCATGTGAGCTTGTAATTCACTACCTTCCTTTCTCCAAGGCAATGGCGAATTCCATTAAAGTTTCTCAGGAAATAAAATTTGGGATTGAAATAAGGTAGAAGACATTCGAATCCTTTGTTGTTTGAAAGAGAGGTTTTTGAAATTAAATATATTTTTACTACGTAAGTATATCATTATTATCATACAATAAGTATCCATGTACGATCTTAATAGCGAAGTTTATGAAAATTTTCACATGAAATAGTTCTTCATGCATATCCACACTACAATTCCTCAATTTTATATGCATAATTTAGATTTACTACCAAAGTGCATAAATTTTGATTGCTAAGATCATTTCTCAGACTTATCATTAGATATAATAATATACTATTGAGATTATTTCATAACTATTGCTAATTGTATCTGTGAGAAATTTGTATACGAAATATTATTTTCTAATTATAACTTTAGACAAAATTAACTGCCTTCAAAACGCAAACTTGGATCAATATAAAACAGAATTGTGATCTTTCTTAGATATTAACATCTCACCACCCAGGCTTATCCATTTACAGCGATTATCTTAGCTATTTATTTATCATCCAACTACTATTCCGAAATATTATAAGATATCTCTTCCCTTTTACCAGTAATCTTCGAGAAAAGAAACAAAGAAAACAGGAAACATTTCTTTGTAGAAGATTGATTGGGTTTTTAATGTATATTTGGAGTGATGACAGAAAATGGGATTGAGGTTACGGTTTGCCACGCAAACTGCATGTAAATTAATGAAGCGTGTTATCATCACGTTGCTCACCGAACTAGATCATCTCTAGAATGTACTTCCAACATTACAATTTTACCCTATCATTCATGCTTACACGAATAGAGGACTTAATCGAAGGAGAAAAGTTGATATTATTCTATGATTAACAAGGCAGCGGATGAGTTTTCAAGAGCACATAGTGTTTACTAGAACACTCGTTGAGAAGATCGAGTAAAAGAAGTTTTGTTCGTTGTTATCGTAAGATATACTTGTGAACAAGGTTTAAGGAAAATTGCAACTTCTTGGTTTTAGAAGGATGTTGTTCAGCAGAATTTCCAAAGTAAAGTTATGTAAGCTCATGATGGAATTTTTATGAGATTAAACATCATCTTATAAAGTAATAATTTTAAATATGGATATTATGATAAAAAATGATTGATTTAAATTAATTAAAAGCCGATTAGAAAATTAAAATTGTCTACGAGCACATACTTTTCACCTTATAGTAAATGCTTACGTTCTCGAAATTGATAAAGGTTTAGAAAGATATGATGATTATAAAATTAAAAAAGATAATATAAGCAGGAATAAATGAATCATTTTTATCTGTAAAACTGAAACAATTACATGTGTTCTAAATGCTTAATGAAATAGATTGAAGATATAGGAAAATAGATTACTAAATTAATTCCGTGAAAGCTATTGCAACTTATCGTTCTGATAATGATCATTAATCATATTAAACTATTTCGTAGTATATATGAGCGTACTAAAGAAAGTTTAACAAACATAGTTCCTTAATTAACAAATTGGGTGAAAATATCGTACTACCGTAAACCGTATTAATTTGTAAATCGTGTCTCTCTTCAAAAATGTACCACAACTCAGGAGAATCTGATCAAATACAGAGGGAAGGAAAGTATAAAATAAAATTGCTCCGTAATCTTTTGAATTCTATGACAATGCCATTCGCGATAACAGGGGTAATTACATCGCGAAACGAACATGAAAACATGCTACTCACAAACATCACGCGGCTCTTTCCGTAAGGAATGTAAGAAATCCATGACTCACGGCGAAAATCTTTATTTCACTCGTGTTCTGTGCACCTTTCACTTGTCTCTCTCGAGTGATATTGGACATGTAAATTATTTCTTATCGACCATGATGAAGGCACGAAACGACATTCATTCCTTTGATTTCGCGATTATATTCTTTTTCACTGAGATAATGTCCTATATATTCAATTCAGCTATAGAAAACATGCGAAAATAGAAGTCACGGCTTTTAATGGCTTCATATTGGGCTTATCAATCGTAATTGTTTTCTTCTTCTATTCATAATATCATTAAGAAGTAAAATACAATTCAGCTCATAGCTAAAAATAAATTGAAGACTAAATAAAATATCGTAATTTTATCTTACTCCATTTTTGAGTAAATAAATTTGAGTTTAATCTTTTTGCTATTTCGTAATATTCAACGCAAAAAGATACGAATTTGCAATAGCAAAAAGATACCAACATAAAACCAAGCTTAAATGTAAACTGAATTTTAAGACGAATATTTTTATAGCGAATATACTCGCGCCGATTTGTAAAAAAAACATTAGCAAAAGCCAGAATAATTCTAAAAATATCTTTTATTCTAGACAACCCGCGAATAAAAAAATCCAGCCAAACATTCGAAGCACAAAATTCCTCCCTTTTTCTCCGAGCAGACTCAGCAAAATCCGCGGATTCTGACGATCCGAAACCCCGCACATGCAACGAAGGCGATTCGTAAAGATCCGATAGCGTGTTTTCTGTTTTGCTTGCGCGGGACAATTCTGGATCGAGAATCACTCCGCGGGTACTCGATACGTAAAAAAAGTAAACCCTGGAACGAAGCACTGTGGGCTGAGAGGATCACTGGGCGGGGGAGGATGTTTGCGAAAAGACGATGGGAGGAGGCAATTAGCGGCCCTTGTACCGTCTCTGGTACGTCCTCGATGGAGGGGAAAACACTTATCTCCGGCTAATGACGCTCGCCACGGAAGGGGGGTTGTGTGGCGGGGCCTGAGGATGAGGGAGTTTGCAACCGATCGTGACTGCTTATCACAGGTCCAATATCGCGCCATCTATGGGTGTCAGCATGCAAATGAGATCTTAATCCGTCCCTGAAAACGAAGGAAAAGAATCACGCGCTGACCCCGCGAAGATGGAGTGGAGATTACGACGAATGCTCGTGACGAATGGTGGGAAAAAATGAGCATCTGAAAGCGCTAAGATAGCAGTGTCGCGGGGTTGATATTAACGTGCAACGGGGCAGAGGGTGGGGGGATTAAGGTTCTGCGGGCGATAAACGGGGTTTATTTTGAGAAACTGTGATGCTCGCTTGTTCCGCGAAAGCGCGCAGTGTACAGAGATGTGATTTGTGACTGGTGCAAATGTTAAATATACGTCAGCATTTTAAAAATATTAGGAATGAGATAAAGTCTCGCGAGTTTGGTGGAAAACCCTTATCTTTTTGTGCCGTAAATGGAATTATCTGACGTAATTTTATTCTTACTTTTGTTTTTTTATCTAATTTTTGGACAACTTGATTCAATTGATGATGCATAAATATACGATATTAAAGTAACAGCATATGATGGATGGAGAGAAATTGTAGAGCAAGGGAACATGAATAATTATTTTTTTTTATTTAAATTATTATTAGAGAGGATAGTTGAAGAGAAAATTTTTAGTTCACTTAACAAGTTGCTAATTAAAATAATCATAGAAAAAGAATACACGACATAAGATAATTTATCTTCAATATTTGAAAATATATCTCTGTGGTATAATAATTACGATAAATATTTAATAGGATTAAATAAATTGTAATGTTTAAATTTTGATAATTTCTATTCAAACAGTTATATCTTGTCGTATGCTATGAATAGGAATATAGGAAAAGTTGAAGATTATATTCATCCTCATCGCAATTCACATATTTTTGACAATTATTTGTAACAATTTAACGCAACAACATTCAACTCATATTAAATTAGACAAAATATATGTGTAAGAACCGTGAATATTTTTGAGCATACAAGTAAATCAAAACTTTTTCAAATTACCTTGTTAAGTGGAAAATTTCGAAACTAGATTATTAAAAAGCGACATTCTTAAGAAAATTACGGTATATATGCCCCTTAATCATCAACGCGAAATTATTATAAATATTCTATACCCAAACTAAAAGTTATATAAATTTCATAGAATAATTAAACTGTTATCATTGTATAGTGATGGATTTATCTTAAAGAACCCAACATTTAAAAAATATTTGATAGGTTTGAAATGCTCATCAAATTCTTAAATAGGAGCTTATTTTATATATAGTAATTCACGCATATTTTGAAGTAATAGGTTAAATAGCAATGTACCAAAACTTAGACGCTTAACTAATTTTTCATGTATAAACAGTTCGATGAACTAGTGATTACCACTTAGATCGAATAACATAAATTAGAAAAGTGTAGTATCCCGTTCCGTATACTTCTTCTGCAAGGACCTTACATTCACCCTATTGAAAAGATTCGCCTCCATCATCGATCAAAAATAGAGTTAAAATAATTTTCGGAATATGCATCCCTTTGGAGATTAAATCATACCACCAACGCCTCTAATTCCCGCGTACTTCCGTGCCGGAATTTCCGGAATCTCACATCCGACCCAAATCCGGCTACGTGCATAGATCTCTCTCCCTCTATAATAAGTCACTGAGGAATATCTTGTCATCTCCGTGTAATATCCCATTCGATCTACGCGAGGGATAATTCCCGCGAGGCAATTTTTGCGCTAGTACGGAATCCGTCCGCATTCCGAATAGCGCCCAACGTGGAAGCTTATGCATTCCCAATGTCCTACGTAGCCGTCTTATCTTATTAGAGATTGCGTTCTGTGCGGAGGCTGATAGAATCCTTGAATGAGTGCACTCGGATTGAGAGGTTTGAGAGTAAGAGAATCAATTCAGAGTTCGGCGAACGCTGTACACACGCGAATGAATCTGAATTCCTCTCGTACAAGATGACGTTAATGGAAATTACGTTTCAGACGTGAGGCACTTACGACCGATATTTTGCCCTGAATTTGTCGTTAGGTCGCAGGTTGTGTATACTGTAGGTAGGACGTGTTTGGGTAGTTTTTGTATGAACTGAAGGAGGAAAAAGAAAAAAAATACGGTTCCAACCTTGGGAGGCTATGTTCATCCAGGTTCCGCTGTGTTGCTGCATCCACACCAATTACAATACTAACTACTTACTGTAATGAAACATTCCCACTAAGGGAATGTTCATTTCCTTCGTATCGAAATTCTTTATCACATTTTGAACAACAAATGTGCGGTAATGATACAAAATCAATAAAATCTTATACTTACATACTAGTTAAGTTATAATTACGTTGCGTATAGTATTCACGAGTCGTAGAGTTATGATTCATAAGGTGGTTGGAAAGTTAAATGTTGACTCCTTACCTGGAAAGAAATAAGAAACATTATTAAAATTAAATTCATAAAAATGTGAGCACTTACAATAAGATTATGATTAAAAGACATAATTCTACCTCTAACTTTTTCTTATTATAGGAAACAAATGTGGAAACAGACCATAGGAAATACGTTCTACAGTTTTGTCACGTGTACACTCCATATCACCTCCCTAATATCCTTTGGTTTTATCTTCAATAAATATCAACTTTCTACGTATGATTCAATAACACTTCTTTCTCTACCCACAGTGTGTCATTCCCTCCTAATCTTATTCTATGTTTTCATCCAATTAAAACCTTCTCCTCTTATATCTGCGACACCAACAGAGAGAAGGAAACAGTGACACCAGAAACGCGATACCCAACGGAGAGATGAGGGAGAAGAGAAGTTAGCAGAATAATGTGCTAGGGATTGGAAAGTTTTCGGAGATTAAGTGAGAGGTGTTTTGGCATGAGCGAGTTTCGCGTTGCAAAGAGAGGTGAGGAATACAGAGTCGGAATTGGAGACGTCACAGAGGACCAAAGTAGGAAAGGTGAGAGGGGTCCTCCGTTAAGAAACGTGAATAAGGGATGCTGGAGTGGGAGCGCTCCTTTGCATCCTAAAAGAGCTCCAGTTTGTACACTTTTGCTCGCTAATCGTGCTATCGAAATAGACAAACCTCGGGGGTTTATTCTTTGTTGCATATCTAACCGTGGTTAAAACTTTCTTTAATTATTATCCTATAAGTTGCAAGAAGACAAAGTTTAAACAGCATTGTCATCGTCACATACATTAAATATCATTCATATACTTTTATACTACAATTTTATATAAATACGTTAGTACTTCCACTCACACATTATAATTAACTTTAAGAATAAGAATAGAATATAGGTTAGCATTTGTTACCTTTCAATACATCCTACTCTAATTAATCACATAATCACTCATCCATGAATTTACAAAACTAACTTAATAATCCTAAGCAACCATTCTCCCGCATTTGAACAGGCAACAGTGGGATTGTGGAGAACCTCTTCAGGTCGACGAGGAAATCGTTCTCACGTTAAAATGTTCCAAAGAGAGATTACGAGAAAGGGCCGTTGTTAAGGCATTAAGGAAAGGCTGGGCGTGGTGGAGTGGCGAGGGAGCGAGTTTATCAGTTATAGACAGTCATTGCGGCCGAAGTGAAAGGGGGGTTGGGATAGGGCGAGAAGGAAATGCCGTGAAAGAAATATAAGGGTCATCTGATTGCCTTCTTATTTATTTAAGGCGTGGGTTGAGGTATTAATGCAAACTTGAGGACGATCTCGCGCGTTCGACGAGTGTGGTTTTGGCGGTACTTCCTTCTCCATCAATCCCGACGCGTAAACATTTCCTTGTTCTTAAATGAACCCTTTCCCTTCGCTGAGATGAACCATCATCTTCCCTTCTATTTCGGGTGATTGTAGTATGTGGGCGCCGGAACATCTCATGCGTTAGTTTCATAGTGATGTGTATATTACTCCGCTCTTTTTTGGGCATTCAATCGTAAAGCTCTTTAGTTTTCGTGCGCGTTCGTAACGAGTTGGGTATTCTCACTCTACGATCGATTGTTTCGGGAGATGAAAGTAATAAATATTCAAGATAGGAGCACCAATTTCAATGAGATACTTGAAAAATACGAGAATATTTATGAGAATATGGGTGGGAAAAAAATTTAAAAAGCTCGTTAGTTTCTTTAATTCTTCTACCCTTGTTATTCATCAAATTATTTTAACTTCTATTTAATGAATACTACATAATAATTTGTTCCATTTATTGGAAATTGAAAACTATGAGTAAAAGATTAAATCAAGAGATCGCTATTTTTCAAAGTAAGAATTTTTAAAACATTTTTGCTAAAAAGATTCGAATACTAAGTTCATAGAAACAAATATTTTCGATGAATTATATGTGAATATTAATCGTAGAGTATTATGAAGCATGAAGTAAACAAATATATTGAGAAAGTTACACTTTAACGCAAATTTATGTCAACAATAATAAATTAAATAACCAATCACAATTTAGAATCTCTGTCTTGTATGTGTACTCTACGTGATCAATGGAGAGTGAAGGTATATTTAAGTCTCATAAATACGAGACTATATTGACTTGAATAAATCAACTCATCCAATCGTAACATTCTTCAAGTTCAAACAAATGCGAGAAACGGAGGCTATTACGTTGAATCGCTCATTTCATCAACGGCCGAGGGAAAACTCGGCTAAAAAAACCAAAAGGATGATCATTACAGCACCGCTGCTATTCACACTCCGCACGACGGTGAATAGGGAAGGAATGCGACGAACAAACAACGCGCGGGCCTCGAATCAGCATCCTCTTACTTTTTCTTTTGTTTTCGCTCCGATTCTGTGTCAGATGAAGCGGAAACTTATCGCAGCGTGTGGCAGCTTTTGTCTTTCTGCGTCACAGTTTCCCTCCCATCCAAAAGCTCTGCTTTCGTTGCCACAAAACTGTTCTTACCCCGTTATGCGCTCTGTTAGCACGACATAGAAGGTGCGGTCTCTATACCGAGGATAATCTACCGGATGGAGTGAAAAGTGTTCTTTCCGATGGAACGGAATTATGTTTTTATGCCCCGAAATGTCCCTTGGAATGCTCGCGGAACGTACCTCAATTCCCGTGCGATTGCCATCCTCACGTCCGCTGTAAAAGGTTTCTCGGAGAGGATTCGCGTTCCCCTCCGGAAACACGGCCGGTCTTCCGATTGACTCTGTTCTATTTCGGGAGGAATCCGCGTGCCTATGCTAACACGTCCATGGAGCACTAGTTGGGGTACTTACGGAGAGTGGTTGAGTTATTCGTGCTTTATGCACGCTCCAGGAATTTGTGCTATCCTCCAATTCCCGACGGACTTCATGCTCACACTGCATGTTCATCTCTATTAGCTTCCGTTCTCTATCATATGCTTAGGTACATATAACAGCCATATTATCTTATGTCAAACTTAATCACTTTTTTGGTGTTTCGATAACTCTTAATCAGATGATTGGAATATTTATTCAACCTATGACCATCATATAATTATTGTATATGGTGCTAATATATACATATATTATACACGTAATTCCAATAAAAAAATAATACGGATTACTTAAGGTTACTGTGGGATTATTAAAATTCGTAATTTTATTATTATTTCAATAATCTGAACCCTCATGTCCGATTCTAATGAATTATGAGGCTATGAGGCAAGCTTTTAGGTTTGGAGGGATAAATCACTATCAATAAATGCTTAAATTCATACTGAATAATCGCGTTGAACATAAGGCATTTCCTTACTTTAAGCTTTTAAATTTAATAATCAGCTATTATTGCATTTATAAAATGAAAGGTAATAATCATTCTGTAATTAAGTTTCAAGTACTGTAGAAAAACGCTTTTTGTCTCTAATTCAAGATAAAGGAAATCTAATCCAACGACGAGATACTAGCGACTGTTAATGGAATGAGATTTAGATTTCACTTTTCTAGTTATTCTACAATCATGTTCCATTTTTATTTATCTAAATTTACCGATTGTTTGCTTAACGAGCGTATGTATAAAAAAATACGACCTAACGTGAAATGACTGGGCCACTATAGTCTTATTTATAAAACCCTCGCTCTTTCGTAAAATTAAGGAAAAAAATGTCCTGGGAAGAAATAAATTTGTTTACTCGTCCTTCTTGTAAGCACCCATCCGTAAACAGCTCCCAGAGAATCTATCAAAACGAAACAATTCTGGGACAGCGATTGAATTTTGGTAAATATTAGCGTTGGGGGAGAATCCCAAGAAGGCTGCTTCGGTCTCACATCTATAATAAAAACGTAGAAATCGACGCTTTCTACGATTCTGTTGACTCAGGACCCGCAAACATCTATGAGGGATTTCTGTTTTTGGACGGTTGTTTTCGTTTTCTCTATCTCAGAGATCCTATTCAATGTCCAATGAGTTTTCTTTCTTTCTACCGCTCGCTACTACTCTTCTGCATGTTACCATTCGTAACGGGTTTTCTTACGCTATCTTCAAAGAGATACGTCCTTTATGAAACTTTTTTTTTTCTATTTGAGACAGAGCATGGATCTGCTCCGCGAAAACAACACCTCCATCTGCATACTTATTCTCGTGAAATTCCGTACGAGATCTGTTGTTTTTATGAAATCCTACGCTTGAAATTAGAATAATGTTCCTTGATGTGTATTCGATGCAAATATTTCACAACTCTAGAAGACTGAAATACATCGTTACTGCAATACAATAACAAGTTATGGAAATTTATTTTAAAATGAGAGATGTGAATATCCGTTGCCAAAGAATTTCGAAAAGATGTAGGATTGCGTTGCAATGAATGATAAATTGAAACTGTATTGCTCAAGAAGTAATAATGAGTAATATTAACTCAGGAAAATCATTTTTTGATTTATATCGAATGGTTAAGCAAGGAAATATAATTTACTATAATACCTGAAATATATTTCACTATTTTGAGTAATTATATGATATAATATCAATAATTAATAAATAATTAATAATATAATAACTAATATTTTATTGAATCGAATTGTGGAGAAATCTTTCGCATACCTAATATTCATGTCTTCATGTATGTATTAAATATATACAAGTTTAAATACATATCAATATGTACATCTGATATTTTAATGGATATTATAATATCAAACTTGTTAAATTGTTTCGAAATTTTTTGTTCGCATTGTGTGAGAACGAAATGGACATATAAGCAAATCCTATCTATAATATTATGTCTATGTAGACACCCTATGAACTACCTTTCTGTGTGCGGCAGGGCAGGCTTTAATGTATAATATAATCTCTCTTTAATACAATAACGTCATTGAAGTAATGGAAATTGAAGCAAATCCTCTCTATAATATAAATGATGCGTTACTTTAAGGTTTGGAGTTATATGTATCATTGCTGTAAAAACAAGTTTTATACTCCTCGAAGTAAATTTAGTCGAGGGTCGTGTGTCTCTTTTAAACGAACGAACACCTACCCACAATTTAATATACATTCTCCCGTTGATTCTCACTCCTTCGCCGTACTTCTATCTGCCGAATTCTCTCTCCCCACGAATTCCTCCCATTCATCACACACGTCCATCTTTTGATCGCGGACAGAAAACAAATATCGAGTTATTGAATACATTTCGAGGGTCGAGAAGAAAATAAATGGGGGAGTGAAAGCTAATCGAAAAGGGGAAGCATATTTCCATCGGAGATACTTTTTATGGACAAAAGGATATTAGGGAACGACGCCTGGGGTTTGAGGATTCGCCCATAAGCGATGTGATGCGGTCTTTAGAGACGTATAAGAGAAGGCTTTTTTGAAGTCAAGCAAACGAGTGAATAAATGGGGATTTTGAAAAGCCTTCGAAATCGAAAATAGAGTGAATAAAGAAAGAAAGAAAGAGAAAAATAATTTAGGACTTTAAAGAATTTAGATATATTTTTACTGAAAATAAACGCGTATTTTGTGTTAGATTTCCTTATCGTAAATCAAGTTTATTCATGAATGATAAGCTACTAAAACTAATGATTAAGGTTCTTTTGGAAGTTTTAAATAATTTATTAACACAATAAAAATCATTTAGTGAATCCCTCTAAACATACCTTCTTGGTATATCGATGTAAAAGTATTATTACGATTTCATTACATTACTAAGAAAAGTTTTTTGATTATATTTATCAAGAGCATGTCGAGCTACAAAGTATTGAGAAAGGTCACAGTAAATTAAATTCCTATTATAAGAAGTTTATATTCAAAGATATAGAACTTGTGACAAGCTTTCTGACACATAACACCAACTTCAACAGAAGGCTATTCTAAGCAAAAAGATTGCTGAAATGATTCATCATAATTTTAATTTATTGCTCTACTTCTGATTTTTACTTAGCATGTTATTTTAATATTCTATTTAAATCGAATATACAATCTACATAGTCTTAGAAATATCACAGTATAGCATAACGTTACACAAATATCCCGTATAGCACCACTATGGGTTAAGGCAAGGGGAGTCTATGCGAAAACCTCTCTGAATAATAACTCTTCTAGCGTATCGTATAAATAAAAAATATTAGGCATATAATATTACATAAAGAGAAAACGTTTCAGTTTCATTTAACCTTTATTTTAGCCCTTTTTCATTGGATACGCATATCTTATAAACATTCATCCAATTATTCTTTCTGTGGAGCTATTTACGTACGTCTCAAACCTAAAACGCAAATATTTCGACGGAGAAATACAAATCCGAGCTTAGGCAGTATATAAATACCCTACCGTTGGAAATACCTCAGCCTAGAGTTTTCAAAAGGCTCCGCATTCGTTAGGGAAGCCCTTTGTTAAAAACATACTCTAACGTAATTAGACCCTCGCCTCCTTAAGCACCGAGTTTTTCTTACGCGCTCGGAATTCCTGACTCTAAATGAAACGTCGTGGTCGCTTAGGGATAACGTGCTTCGAGGCGGTCGCTCGTGTAGACACGTCAGGGTTTTCCTCGAAGTCGCTTGGAGTGGTCTCCTTGGGCATAAAGGGACTTCGCGTGCAAGGAAACTATACGAGGAAAGAAAAGGTCAAAACAGCAGCAGATGAAATGGCGCGATAAGGATACACGGGGACAAATTCGAAGGACCTCGAAAGAATGGCGTGGGTGGCACACCACCGCCATCTGTCCGAAACAAAGGAGTCGCGATAAAGCGCCGTATTCATAATCGGAATTATGATTTATGCGCAGCATTCCGACCTTGCATAAGGAGGAAATAGGGCATAAAACGTGGGCGCAGATAAAAGGAAAAATAAGTTGGGAGTGATAAAATCTTATTACGATTGGTCACTATCTAATGCCATCTAGTAACGTGTAGGCGATTTTGAAATGTTTTTTTGGTCATTTCACGCGAATATATTCGAAATATCTGTTAGTTTTAGCCATTTATTTGAACTAATTCAAGCTGAATAGAACTAATATTTAATCTGAAATAGGAGAAATAGTTATGACAATAAGTGTTCAAACTCACTACGTTTTCGAAATGAAAATATATATAAGATCGAATACCTTTTAATTACCTCTAATATACGTAAAATATTTAAACGTCCCACTATCAACATTTAAGTTTATATGAAGTACGGTATAATTCAAAAGAAAAGATATATACAGAACAAGCATCCAGACAGTTCTCTACTAAGTAACGTTAAAGTTATGAGTACAGAAGTCGATTACGTATAATGAGTCATCTAGTTTCAACTTGAACGTAAAGGTTTAGACACCCTTGCATCCATACAAATAACATATAAAAAATAAAATTGTTTTCGCAAAATATTTTACGGTGTTGAAATCTATCTGTTTGTAGCATCTTGGGCAACCTTCCCTCGCGATGTTTACAATAACTAAAGTAAAAGCACTCAAATTTTACGTGAAATAATCAAAAAGAGTTTATGCTATAAATAAAAATGGTATAGATTCTCCGAAACTACTATTCCTATCATACTGTTTACATTTTTAAGCAATTATGTTAATTTCGTTACTAAGGAGCTAAAAAACGCTCGAATTTTGTTGACACAAAATCTTATGAGATCGATAGCTCGTCGAGTTAGAGCCATTTCTCCAATAGAGAGGGGAGAATATCTCTTGAACAGAAAGGGAAAGGCAAACGGGAGATGTTTCACGGACATATTCGTGGAAACCCGTCGAGGAGGAGAGAGTTTATTGGCTCTTAGTCGCTGGAGCGAAAGAACAAGGATATAACGAGCAAATTCTGGGAATTTAATACACCTCTGGAATCAGTGGCTATATAAGGTCGTCAAAGTTAAACGTCTGCACGCCTTGCGACTGCAAGCTGCGGGAGTAAGACGATACAATCAGGAGAAACTACGATCAATCGCGACGGTGATGAACGACCTAGCCTGGTAATAATGGAGTATTAATTTATTTCGAGGCGAACCGGCTTGTCGTTTGAAATTGGAAAGCCCTATCTGTGCTGATTTGGAACCTCCCATCTGTCTTGATTCTATTATGAAAACCGTGGCTCCATTGCATCACGAGATTAGCCCATTTGTGTGCTCGCATCGATCCTTGGTAGTTGTGTTTCTCAACGATGCAATGGATGGGATGATGAATTACGATGGGGTAGCGTGATCCTTTATGGGCTATAATTTCCTTCGATTATTTCTCATCACATTTTCATAGCCATTCCAAATCACTAATGCAAGAGATAAATGATTAGATCAATATACGCAGCATAGTGGAAGAGGTGGAGAAAATCTTTTAATAGAAAAGAAAAAGAATTTTGCGAAAGTGTTGTTCCTGAAGTATTTTCCTAAGAGCACTCTCATACACACAATTCTTATATTAGAATTAATTTTAAAGAATTTTGCATAAATAATATAAATTGTCATATAACAAAATAATAATAATATAATAACGAAACTTTCTTTTGAGATTTAAAATAATATGATTTAGTTATCATAGATGTTGTTTTAGTTAATTTTTTTCCTCGTTCATTGACTCAATCATTGATAAATATCTCAATTAAACTTTGGATTGATAATATTTGTGACTGATTCAAACTCTTGATCAGGTAGGAAACGAATAAATTGCATTTAAATGTGCCACAACAAAGAGTTGATTTCCGTTTATCCTGCTATGAAAAGTAAGGATCCATATTTTACAAGAATACTACCCATACCCATAAAACTAACTATAGAAATTTTATTTGAAAAGTATTCTAAAAATTATTTCATGGGTTACGAGATAATAATGATACTTAATTATTAATACATACAAGTATATTTTCATAGTCAATCTTTCTGTGGTTGGTATTAATTTAGAGAAGAATTAAACTTCATCATTCCAGAATCTTATTTAGCTCGATCAAAAGCCCTTAAAATATCCTATAAAACCTCATAATAACCTATTCTTGTGTCTAACGAACTTCTCTTGGTCTGCGGGCCATAAGTTTCGAGGATACCTGGTCTAGAACGGTTCATAAAGCATTCTATCACCATGAAATCACGCGTTCTTTTTAAGCAAATCATTCGAGGAAATCCGAGTTATTTCGAATTCCGTCCGACAATGGTTCTATTCGTGGAAAACCGCTCCGGTTTATTTGTCCTTCCTTGTCAACTTCAGTCGAAAACGAAAGGTACGCATTCCGTATGGAATTCCTCACTAACGCGTCCCGTTCTCCGTGAAATTCACAGTGGTAAATTTTCGCAAAAACAGACGTCAACCCATCTCGTTTTATGATTCGGCGAGTTCGTAGTGGAAAGATATGCAGGAGAAATCTCTGATAACGGGTGACAGGGAGATTCCTTAAATAAACAGTCGAAAAAGAAAGACATGAATTACACACGGAAGGTAGTCAGGGAACGTATCAGAGCTGGCGCTAGATTATCAGAGAAAATTCTCCACCTTGACGTTTGAGGCTTTGACATTCGAAAGTACGATTCGGGAAAGTTGTCCAATCTTAATGATGCTTATCATTTCGTTATGTAGTGGCAACTTTTTCCGGATTGAAAGACGAAAAATCGAAGATTTATTTCTGATTTCAAGGTGTTAATTTAGCCGAAGAATAAAAATTTCACATGATACATTTTACCATTATTTAGGACTAGTTTCTATGGTTATTCGTAAGGTAAAAATAATTGTCTAGAAGTAGGTCGGACAATGAGATACGGTTGATGGAATTTTAGTCCAGTAAAGTCATTTATCAAAAACGTGATTAAGTATAGAAAGTAATTGCTTAATTGGAGATTTAATGTAACATTATTCCAATAAAAATCACTTATAGATTTTTTGTGTTATATTGCAATATATCTCGTCCATGAATCGCTTGCTATCCTCAAAAGTAACCACTCAATGCAATTATTTTAATTGCATTGAGTGGTTTTTCAGATTTAGACTTTGTGCGAAGTAAATTTCAGCTGTCACTCTACTAAAAACTCTTTCGTGTATTTATGATGCAAGATTTATCAAATACTTCATGGCCTTAGGGAAATCACAGAAGTTAAAATTCAATACTTTAGAGCAGGGAAATGAAATTTAAGAAGAAAAACGTCACAAGAATTGCTTCATTTCGAAAGAATTATGCGTCTCACTCAATCCTTACGCAATAAATAAGTACCGGATATGTGACCATAGTTCTTAAGTATACATAAGCTGTTCAATATTTGAGTTGACTTTGAAAATCTGTTTACCATTCGATCTTAAAATAAAGACAAAAATCTATCATAAAAATTAAAATATTCATTAAACAAGAAAGACTGTGGACATATTGTATATTTTCATAGTACTCGTGCATCTAATTTAGCTTTAAGCTTTTGTTAAGAATCATTGAAATGTATAGAACGCATAAAGAGTATGTATTATGTCGCTTTTCTTTATTTCACGGCTCGAAAATCTCTTTCGTCCATGAATGTTTCAAAAGACGGATCCATCCAGCGGACCGTGGTCCTTGATTTCAGGGGACGAATAGTTGAATCTGGTTCGTTAATGCGAATCGAATTTCTCTCCCCACAATGGAGACAAATCCGTTGTTTGCCGAAGCAATTTTCGCCCGTACGGAGCTTAGGAGAGTTGGACGGAATTCGGAGGGCGTGAGATATGCGGAGGACTATAAAGAAGTGTTGAAGGAACTCTTATTTATAGGACGTGACCAGGACTAAGGCGGCTCCCTTTACGGCAACCTACGGGAGAATAAAAAGCATGGAGAGGGGTAGAGAATAGGAGAGAATTTATGGTAAGGTAAGCCGGTTGGGTTGGCATTTCTGCTTGTTGATCCGGCTCTGTGGATAAGGTTCGCCTGGGAAGGTACTTACGAGGCCGAAAAAAAAATAAGAAGCGAACGGTGTATTTTTTCGTTTTTTTATACGGTTCCAAAGCCATAAGGGAATGTGGACAGAAAGGAGCGCCCCGTATCGGCAGGAACCGCAATCTCGTAGCGACACGCACGCCCTTGCGGTGGGGGGAGAAATAAGGAGGGGTCATTAAACGTATGGGGAGTGGAAGGCGCACGAGATACGATTATGGCTCGAGAGCCACGGAGAGCCTGGCAAAACTCTGGCCAAACAGCAAAGAGGTTACCCACGGAAAAAATTAAACGGTTCTTCGTTTATCAAGGGGAAATCCGCTCGGGCCGCGTGACAAAAAAAACTTTAGTACTGTTCTTAAATGCAGATGGAAAAATCTGGTGGAATAACGACGGAAAGATAACGATGTTATTCTGAATAATTAGTTTCTCCGAATATCACTCGACGGAATCAAACAAAAGATTAGGATCAATTCCAAATCAAGTTTACCTGGGGACTTTTAATTTTCTTTGCGCGTGTTTTGGTACTTCGCTACGACTTTAGCTGGATGAATGATATACTTGGAAAATAAGATTTTCTTTATTTTGAAAAATTTTACGATTGGGAAAACTTCAAGATAAAATACGACAAAATTCTAATTACTGATTTTTATATTCAGAAGTAAATAGCATTCGAAGAACAACAAATTCCCAATATATCATAATTACTTATCATTTCAGGGATATAGATTTCGCTATTATAATGGTTATCATAGAACAATTTTAAAAATTTCAATAAAAAATATACAATGGGTTTTAGACATTGAACTAACAACTTGGTGTGTCAGCTCAATGATGGTGTACTATACCCAATTTTTGATAATTATTCACCATTTTCTTGATAAGGCGTTTTGACTTTTCATTTGAAAAGAGTTATCTCGATTTATAAAACATCAATATGTAAGTTCCGAGTTGGCCTAATTAAGATGACAACAAATCTTTGGATTCAAATTTATTTCAAGATTTAATATGGTAAAGATAAAATGATTTTATTAAATACCTAGCCAAATCATCGGTAGAACATAGAAAAGTGTTTGGTAGAAGGCGACACATTTTTTGATTAAATTTGCTTATGACTTTTAACGTTGAATGAATAATATCATTTGATAAGGGACAGAAAATTGACATTATAAATATAGGGAATGATAGACGTCATGGTACGAAATAAACGATAAGAAAACAGAGTAGATTCAATAATCATTCACCCAACCGTGAATATGATGATAATGTAATCTACTGATGAAGACGGAATCAGGATGTTTACATTTCCATGGAGAACCTTACGATTCAGATCCATCCCACGTATTTGGAATTCACGAAGAAGATTCATTTATATTTCTCTGTTTGAAGATTCTGCTAGAACAGATGCTTAAAGAACGATCTCTTCAATGTTTATATGGCAAAGATGTGATTCAGAATGGACAAACAGAAGGTTGGCATTCTTATATGGGCTATGTCAAATAACAAACCAACTTCCAATAGTCTTAGGAGGTACGAATTTTGCTTTTCTATTTCAGGAACAGATAATCAATGGCAAATATATATACAGGAAAGTTTACGTAATTGCATTGAATTTAGTTTATATAAGATATATATAATCATCCCATAGCTGAAGAAGAAAAAGATAATCAAGAAACGCTATTATTATTACATTTAGTTACAAAATATGCTAAATTAAAAAAAATAAGAATATAATTTATTTTCTATAGTAAATCCTTATCGACAATTCTTTAAAGCATTAAGTTTTGAAAAAAAATGACATGCCTACAACTTGCAAAGCTTTGGGCACTGATTCTCAATTCAACTACAGTTAGGATTGAAATAATTTTATTCCTTTCATAAAGAAAAAGAAAGAAATACCATTTTTGTTGATTGTGATCTTAGTTTATTTATGTATCAAATACATTAAAAATTTCGCATATATTTCTCTGTGTTAAACGTTACTCTTTATTATAGAACGTACAGAGCTGACGGAGTGGATCTAATTTGGAGAACTCATCAGTAGAAGAGAAGATCTAGGTCAGAGGGGCAGATTCTCGCCACGCATGACTCTTATTATCCTTACTACTATAGAATGATACAAAATTTTTCGCTTGCGGCAAAGTTCGCGAACCTCTTCATCCCAATTGCCTTGCTTATCTCGCTGCGGCAGCGGTACACCCATCCGAGCTCTTAAAAATAAGCAGAACCCTCAAGGACACCGTACCTGGCAACCGAGAGAACTCATTACATCGGTACAGTTTAAAAGCCTTCTGGAGGAACCATTCGGATACGCAATCAGCAACTCCCAGCATCACAACATCTGAAGCCCACACGAGTGGACCTCCAAACGACCCCGTCATTAAAGGCGGAACCTCACGCAGGAGAAAAGGGGAAAAAAGACCAACACCTTGGGCTGAAAAAACCCCAATTTCCCATCATTTAATGTTTGCCGTGAGACGGGGAACGGTCCTTTGTTGGCGGACTCCTTTGAGGTAGAGAAAAGAGGAGGCTAAGTTATGTTCGCGTGTTTGTGCACGTGGGCAGAGAGGGAAAGGTTTGCCGAGGCGGCATCCGTATTTGCACCGTTCTGGAGGCGGCTCCGTGAGTAATTGCTTCCATTTCATTAATTGGGGACGCGGGGAGCGGGATTTGCAGCGACCTGGGGAGGAAACAGTCGATGGGACTTTAGTGGAGGAATTAAATCGAAGGAAAGAAGAGCCTTTCGGTAAAGAATGGGCGATAAAAGGAATGGAAAGTGGGTCGACAGAAATGGAGAAGAAATATATATAACCGAAGAGACTCGTATAAGGGATAGACTAGGATCCGGTTGCATCGATCCGTTAATCGGAAGTTCCCAGAACGTTTTCCGCCCGGTTAGACCGGCTCGGGCCGATAATTTAATAGACTACTCTGGGAGTTTGAAAAAATAAAGTCGGGGATTTTTCTCGTGCGACGCGTTTTCGACCTAGTTTGCATACGTGCCGTGAAATAGGCTTTGACATCCGGGGCTGTTAGCGACGGGTCGTGATGAGCCATTCCAATTTCATGGCTAATCTATTTCGAGCCCATTTATTCGTGGAGACGTTTTTAGCGTGGGGGAATGCGCTACAAGTCTTAACCTTGAATTTTTTATAATGCCGCGTTTTCAGAGGAGAAATTCAATGCGTTAACTCGGTTTTTTGTTACCCTAATTTCCCTGTATTAGAAAATAAACTAACAGGAAGTAATGAAAACAAGTAAAGGTTAAATATTATTTAAGTTTCTCATTACTTTTAGGAGTAATAACACACATTAATTAACTTTTAAGTTAACTTTTTAACATTAAGTTTAATTATATCCTTCCTAGTCGAGGATGCTATTGGTTTGCTTAGAAGGTTTAATCGGATACACACTTCTATTTATTCCTGAATTTTTCCCTACTGGTCTTAAGGGTTTAGGTAGTCTAATCATGACTCATTTTTTAGATATATACGGAATTATTTTGATGTTTCGCAGAGTACGGTGACTACAATCATAAATTAAATACCAGTTTCTATTCAAATATGTTCTGTGTGTATGGATTGAAATTTGGAGGGAAGCAAAATATTACTTTTTAATTTCAACGGTAAGAAATGCTAATTTGACAAAATTTCACGTCTCGAATACCTATTTAGCATCAAAACAGAAATTTAAAAAAGGTATCGTAAGATTATTAAGCGCTTAGGTCTTATCCTTCTGATTTTCATCAATGGATTATCAACAATCAATGGAAATCCTTTCACTCTCCTTTGTTGCATAGCAACGTATAGTAAACTCTGATCGAAATTCAAGCCCCTTCATTTTGCATGTTAGTTGTACGGTATCCTCAGTATCCTACAGATGAAAGACTGGCGTGATTAAAATCACACTCAATGAGAAACCCTAGAGGGTAAGGGAGAAAGGGGATATGTATGGGTTTGATATGAGAACAAGGGTGTGCAGGGATATGGAACCAGCGAGGGATATTGTGAGGATGCGTAATGGAAGGGTTGGAATGCAAGAAGTTATGTGGGGATTATAAGGGACAGATATGGTGAATGAGGAAAGATTTCTGAGACATGAAGTGAACGGTATTTTGGGGGAAAGATCTTTAGAGAGGTAACAATAGGAGAGCTATTTGTAGCTAGATGTTGGAGAAGGGTCATTATCTGTGTTCAAAGTTGGATACTTACTTAGACTAATTTCCTAATGGTGATTAGTAAAATAAAGTGAAATTCAACAGTAAAATGCTAAGAACTTGCACCAATAAATCCAAATATGTTCCAGTCTGAAGGTATAGTATGAATGTGATGAAATCTTATAAGTTCACGGATATAAAGGAATCTATGGAATATAGATTCAGAAACGGAGGTCGTAAGTTACATTACATTCGAGCAATATCAATAGCATGATAAGGGATTAACCTTTTGAAAGTTTCGGTTAAAGCTAATTTTTTGTGATATTCATAACGAAACTAATTTAATTATATTTGTCGAGATAATGGACGAAGGTAACTTTAAAAAGAGAATACATTTTATGAAAGCTACAAGGTTTAGTATAACGAATAAGTCTATTCAAAGCGTGAGAATTGATACATATTTGGATAAATTATATCAATAAATTCGAATAAACAAATCCTACTAAATATGCAAGCAGTTTCATAGCATTAGTGCATTAAATGACATTGCTCAATGAAATTCTATGATTAATAAGAATTACCTTTTCTTAACAAAGACAATTCAAAATTATCAACATTTTTAAGGATTAATTCTTTAAAATAATTCTCTATCTCTCAAAGGATTGGAACCATTTCTTTTCGAAAAGTTTGTGAACTAATCTCCACATTAATAACCCTTTTCTTTACGGACTAACTTTCCCATTCGACAAAATAAGACACTAGCCAGAGAAAAAAGAAT
This sequence comes from Pantala flavescens, assembly GCA_020796165.1. Taxonomy (NCBI): domain Eukaryota; kingdom Metazoa; phylum Arthropoda; class Insecta; order Odonata; family Libellulidae; genus Pantala; species Pantala flavescens. Next base: position 5,939,828 of record CM036888.1, read on the forward strand.
ACGAAAATGGCTTTTATAATCCTATCTCCGTGAAGAACCCGACCTTGAAACATCTCCAAAATTCAATTTACCTCTTACTTACAACGGAGAATTTTATCATCACGACCGAGGGAGAGAGACTCTACCCGAGGAAACCTTACGAACGGTAAGTTCATCACTTTATCTTTGGAGAGATCTCAAACTTTTCTGCCAGAGGACCAGACAGACAAAGTCGCACACGTCAATACCTTCTTCAGGGACTCCGGTACACATGTTCCCGTGGAACACTCTCGGACGACCGTTCCAAAATACTTTCTCCGCATGGAACACGTTGGAAAGGCAAATATTATCGGAGAGTATTGGAACCATACCTATGAGGAAAGGGGAGGAGAGGAGCCTCGGAGGCTGAAGGGGACGAAATAAGAAAAACTCGGATGAGAAGATGAGACAGAAGTGGGGGGAAAGAGAAAAGAGGGAGTGACGTCACTCGGGGGGAGGGGATGAGGCTATCGATTCAGTCTGCCGCTTTACCTGAGAGGAAATGGGGCAGAGTGGGATGACGGGAGAAAGGAGACGTATCAATGAAGATGTAAATGGCTCCCCTTTTGGGGGTTGACCTCGGAGCAAGGACGTCCCGGAAAACAGGAAACCGGTTAAACCCGCAAACCAGTTACATTAAAACGGCAAACAGGAAATCCTGTATCCTGGGCTCCGTGAATAACTCATTTAGACGCAATGGGAAAATCATTTCAAAACGGGGATAGGCGAAATTAAAATAGCAATACGGTAAGGCGGTTAATCGGCTTAAAACGAATGAACCGGTTGAATCGCGAAAGTAAGTAGTTATAAGTTTGATTGAGTTACCTTATTCCTTAGTTCTCCGAATTTGCCGAATAAAAAATAAACATAATCTAAAAGATAATTTTAAAACGTACTATCTTTATTAAGATAGACTTCTTTTATCGTAGATAAATCAAATACTCTCTTGAGTTCTTATCTGCAGTGCTTTTTTGAACTGACCCAATAGAGATAAGATAGAGACCACTAAGTTTCCAAGTATGAACACATTTCTGGGTGCAGATAAACATAACTACGTATGTTAGAGACCAAAATCCTCCTCAATCAGTTATGGAGCAGAGAAGTATCTTCAAGATAAGGGACGGATATATTTAGACTAGTTTCGAGCATTAGTCTGTGTTGGAATATGCCAAGTGCAAGTTTGCAGAAAGTTTAACTTCATTCATTCATTGATTTTATCCTTTTATAACGGCTAATTGTCGTAATGCATTTTTCGTAACAACATACATTTATGAGAAACATCCAGAATAGAATAGTTTCCTAAATGTATTGTAGAGAGTATTGCACTACTAAAAGATTACTAGTATGCTTGAAAGATGTCATCCTTAGTATTATAATACTTCTAACAAAATTTACACAGCTTAAGATAATGTTGTCCAACTACTAAATCGTTAAAACATTTACATCGACTTTCACTAAAAACAAATCCATTCCCACAAAAGAAAAATCCTATAAAAAGTTTGATTTGAGCGAATCAATAAAAAAATAAAAGAGAACAAAAATAAATAGACTGGGAAAGATATTGGTCGTGTGCGAAAACATTCCCAAGTGAAAGCTAGAGAAGATATATATAGGATGAGGGTCATCTATCCTCCCAAGGCAGGAGAATAATATACGACCCTGAGCATAGAGTTTTATAAATAGTAAACTCTTAACCCTTTACCTTTCTTAGACGATTTAACTTCACCATAAAGAAATCAAATTATATTATGATTGATTTTATATAAGGGAATGATGCGAATCAAATTAAAGCTTTGAATAAAAACACAGTATTTTCAAGGAATGCACTGCCAAATACTTTTCATTATTACTTTACGATCTGACAATGTATCTTTTACGGAGGAAGTTGAATCGTAAAAGAAATAGTCTAACTTTGATTCACGATGAGTTTTATATACAATATGAAATAAGAAAATGATCTATAATTCTACTTCCATCATGCTATTTGTGAAACAAAACTATTATTCGCAAGTGTTCCGATGAGTTTAAATTTATTTAGCAACCGTCATATGGTATACTATATGAGTCAACATTAAGCGAAAGATAATAAAAGTAATCCAAGTAAACCTATAAATTATGCTCTCAAAAGTCTAGCTCTTTGGTACATTTGGGTGAGCTAAAGGAATGTCAGAGATGAATGTTGTAGGAGTTGTAAAAGTTGGAGCAGTAAAGGGAAAATGGCGAAAATGGGACAGACATTGACGTGAGGATGTTACGAAACTCCGTGTCTTCTGTGGGGCTCGTGTGTCGCATAGCGGAAAACGTCTTCGGAGACAGTAAAATTCTACTTAGGCGGGCGAATTGCACGGCGAAGTGTTCCGAACGAGAGGCACTAGAAGGGATCGCTTACATAAAAAATTATTGCTCCTTTAGCCACAGCTGAATGTTCGGCATAAATAGTTAAAAATATGGGCGTAAGAAAACATTTTTCTAGGGCGTAAAGTTTCATTGCCCAACGTTTTTCTTCATCCACTCTAGAGTCGTTTGGGGCCGCTCTTTTCTTTAACAAGACTCTTATCGATACTTCTGGAGGTAACGGCACGAAAGAACTTCAGAAAGTTGTAATAATATGGAAGTCTCGCGCTCCAAATGTGGTCTCATCCTTTTCAAAAAACCTTTTTCCTGTAAATTTTTATGGCTTCTATAAACCAATATTTCTCACTGTTAGTGAATTATTTTATATGATATTTCTATGGGGACTTTAAACGTTAGTCTAGGGTTTGTTAAATCTATACGTTTGAATAGATACTTCTTGATCAGAAGAGAAACATTACTCGATTTATACTTGCTATTGTAAGGCAATAATTAAATAAAATATCCAGAATTCTTGTTTAATTTGTTATACGTTTAAATATATAGATCCAGAGATGTAATAAATAAAGAATATAAAAATCGATAAATTTACCATGATTTGGTGAATATCGTTTAAAAACAACCTAGTAATCGTTCAAATTTTTTTTAACAACTGAAGTAGTTATAAAAAATGGCATGCAATTAAATGATATTAGACTTCCATTTTATTAATTAAAGAGTAATAAAAATGTAGCATTTTTGCATCACGCAACCAATTATTATTTATAAAAATTACCAAAGCGAGCAATTATAGTAAACTACAAATTAAAACGAGGAAAGCAGTATCAGTCGGAATATATCATATAATAATGATGTAACTCTAGAATCATACAATGATAAAAATATTTCGTTAATATTTTTAGTGTGATACGAAAAGGAAATGTTATTTTAAAATTCCGTTCCACGTGCCGTTATTACGAAAACTCGGCGAGTAAAAATTGGAAAATACGCTATGGAATATGTGGTGTGGTGTGATATTCATGCACTGATTACCATGGGGAAAATTGCCTCTTCCTCTCGTATGACATACAATACTGACAACGTAGGAGATGCGTAAAACTAGATATCCTTGCTACTTTTTACGGCTTAAAGTAGATGCTATTGGCAGAATGAGGTCGTAGGGTAAGCATAAATAGGTATTGGTAAGGTAAACATATCGATGATTTATAGGGACAAACAGGATGTACATATATGTATATATTTATATATGTACACATACACCAGAATAAATTTATTCGAGACGATTTACATCATGAAGGATTAATTCAAAATCATTCACAAATAAGAGGTGATCATTACTTATAAATGAAAACTTTACTTTTATAATTGAAAACAATAACAACAACTTTTGTACAAAGTAGTAAGTGCATCACCCAAGACAGAAGTGGAATTGACGCGGCATGGTGATGTAGTGGTCAGCATACCTGCCCGGCAAGTGGGAGTGGTTCGAGTCCCAGTCATGTCGCTATTTTTCACTTCTGTTCAACTTTGTGAAAAAGCGCACGCTTCAACGTGCTAAGTAATACACCCAAAATCCTTTTCTAACAACTTTTGTGTTTCTGCTTCGCTTTACAACCAATAAATGGACCAGAAATTCCATAAAGTAGCTAAGTTATCAAGATTGACCTAAATCCGGACTCTTATGTAAAAGAGTCAACTATTAAACGAAATATTATATGGATGGGTGTAATTTTTATATACTGCGAGCGACAAGAAAATAATACGCAATCAAAAATATATTCACGCAACTTCGTTTGAAACAGCCCTAATATAGATTGATATATTTTATATAATACATTAAGTATTAAAAACGTCCATAATAATAATAAACGAAATATTAGTAAAAAGTAGCAAAAAGCACACTGGCATACGAATTGACATACTATTAGTATCCAACGTGAGTATAATCGTACTTTTTTTGTTCCAAAAACATTTCGGATGACACATGTTGATACTAATGCATTGGATAAAAAAACTGCTCTTCAAAATGGGCTAGTTTCACTCCGAGTTGATATTTCTGCTACACTCTCGTGTGCATGGTAACCAGAACTCGATGAGAGCCAAAACGCTAATGAATCGACTCGAGAGAAACACGTTTCCAACGCAATGATAATTAAAAGCTCTTTGATTTTCAATGAAAAACATCGACGTAACCTAAATGATCACCGAAAATGGAATTTTTTTTCCGAAAATTCGCACAAATATACGCGACTCTTGAGTCTCGTTAATTCCGCGTCGGAGAACCGAACAGTACACGTATTTTTATTCTTATTCGCGCTAATGAATTTCGAGCAATGCGGAACTCGAGAACTGGGCGTTATTCCCTAGAAAGCGGCCGTTGAATTATTTCTGGAGTTATTAACAGTCCGGGGTACGGAATGACAATAACTCACGGGAGGAACGTCACGTAATTGCACGCTAGGTTCGTTTTTGTATCACGAAGGACTTTTAGCCTGTGGCATTCGAGATTTCGAGTTTTGGTCCAAGGATGCATTTTTGTTTTTTGCCACAGTCACCATCTGGCGAGTTTGCCCCCGGATTTCCCATACGTTTCCTTCGTTTTCCAAGAGGTTGAAAATTTCGAGTACTCTTAGAACGAAGTACTTTTCTAGAATTTCTAAATAATCCTGAATGCCTGAGTTACACATATAATGTGTTTAAATGGAAAATAATTATACAATTCCTACCTCATCTTCCATTGAAACATTCCGCTTCAACTCCGATAGTTCGCACTGATTTAGGAAGACTTTCTTTAGAAAAATACCTTTTTTATTTACATATTAGAATTACGAAATTTATGATACATGAACTACACTGCAGATAAATTATTTCCTATATTTGGGATACACTTAATTCGCTATAAAGCCGAGTTAATTTATAATTTCTCATGATTAAACATTTTTATATAAACAGCACAATACTATCGAAATTAGAATAAAAAACCTTTGGGCGCCCTTTTTTAGATTGCAAATATTCCGTACATAACAACTCAATTTTACATTGGGACAAAACAGAACTCTCTGCACATCAGGCAGCTTTTAGGTAATAAACGGCATTTTTTTCAAAGCAGTTGATTCTCTATAATTTTTAGTGTTAATATAATATTATAAATATCAAGAATAAAATCGTTCTTCATATACATTACTAAAATTAATAAAAATTACATATTGAGATTTCTGTAACCTTCTTAAAAGGATGGTATATTATTTCGAGAGATTATTGAGTTCCTAGAAACGTGAAAACATCTTTTCGTACGGAATGAACTTTCTCAGAACAACGACGTCTCTTTTAATGGATGATAAAAGGAGAAGCAGCTTAAGAATCGGGAAGAAGGAAATTGTATAGACGCTCTTATGATCAGCAATCTCGTTTCTTCCTTCCATTTGCGAAGGCGTGCGGAATTAATTTACGGAAGATTATGAGGATTCGAGAAGGAAGAGTGGAGGAGTTCTAATGTCTCAGAGAAGAGGGAAGATTCTATAATTGAGACCGTGTCGCCAGTGTTCCTTTCGCGCCAACTCATTTGCCTGAATCCGGGTGAAATGGCAACAAAGCTAAAATTGCACTGTTTGTTAAATTACACACAAAAATATCACGTTTGTAATTTTTTAAGAATCTAATCTTTTTAAGGATCAAAAATGACATCCATATATGTGTGACATATGGAAGTAATTGGCGGATAGGGACCTAATAAATAAAAATATAAGAGAAGGAAAAAGTTTGGATTTGATTGTAAAGCCTTGGATAAAATAGAAAATTGGAGTTGTGTTGTTAAGAATCATTTACGTCTCCTATTAAGGTTTTTATAAGAATTATGGATGTAAATATAATTGGTAAATGATTATATGTTAATTAATTAAAAATTCAGTTTAACTTAAATATATTTTTTTGTTTTTCTTAAATGCTGATTACCCTAAAAAATCTACCTCTAAATATTAGGGCCGATTTTCATAGACAATTGAAATAGTCAAAATTTTTTACAAATTTACATGGATCAACGATTTTATTCTCTTAACCCCTCAACTCACTAATAACACGAAATTTATGAAATGTATAGTGTATTATTAAAATATTTCTATTTTAAAATTATTGAACCTACTAAGAGAACGGTTATCGGTTATCAACTACTCGTAGGACATGACCAAAAATTTCAACTTGTAAGAGTATTTTTTATTCTATATGGGTTTCAATTCTCCTAAAACAAAACCAGAATATAACTTTATATCTGTTAAAAGATTATTCATAAAGAAAAAAATTCCAAAATTAGATGTATCTTACAAATTAATTCCACTCACTACCAAGGTAGAATTATTTACTCCTTGGTTACCATAGGGATTCGTTCTGAGATACGCAAACGTAACACAATTTTATTTGCAGAGATCGAGCACACTTTGCACACCGAAACTTTATTTTTTTCCGGGGACATATTCATGTTTCTTTACGATTAAACGTTTTTGACATGCGTCTGCTCTGGAGGCTTTGCGTCATGGGATCAGAAAAACAAATAAGGCAACAAACATCTGCTATGAGAGAAAAAAAGCATCCGAGGAATGGATAACAAAAGAAACGAGAGAGTCTTTTCGTAGAAAAGCGGAAGAGCTACGGGGGAAACAAATATAAACATGGATAGGGTGTGTCTTGTTGTAGGAAAAGGAGAAACGAAGAGCTGATATACGTACTTAACAATAAGAGTATATAAACCAATAATTATATACTGTATCACTCTGACGGAACTTCAGATTAATAATTTTACAAAATGAAGATAAATTTTACCAAAAGATGAACCAATTGTGATTTTGATTCTGAGTTTAATTTATACATCGATTCACTTACATTTTCGATTTAAATAACAAATTAAAATTACAGCTCTAAATTCGACGAAAGACTGAAAAAGATATATGATATTCGTTCAAGTATAATTTCCTATTTAAGTTAAATCCAGTCATCACCGATCCTTCTCCAAGAAACTAGCATAGTGAGGAGATTCCAATAACTGTAATTGAGTTCTAAAATGAAAAAGTTGTGACTGAAAGAGCTTCGAAACAAAAAAGAAAAGAAAAAGGTTGGAAATTCGATTGCTTTCTTGAGAAAACTTTCTCGGAGCTTTCATGAGAGAATAAGAAAGAGTAAGGAGTTGATTAACTTAAGAAGATTCCGAAGATGCGATGAACTAGGTAGATGGTCGAGAGCAGGATTCTCAGTGCATTGGATTAGGGGTCATAAAGATGAAGGAATTTTTTTGAAGAGTGGAAAGTCTCGGAGGGTTTTCATGCACGTTGCAGCAGTCATTGCGGAAAAACTAACCCAAAAGACTTCGAAAACGATGACTGTGTAGAGAAACCAGGAAACCATTGTTGTAGTATGATTAAAATACCTAGCGCAGAGATTTCGTCGTATTAAAATACGAGAAAAATAATAATATAGTTTCCTGCATTGCGTACAATAAATATTTAATTGTTACCGTTAAAGTTCAATATTTCGGAATTTATATAATTGAAAGAGCTTTCAAAGCTGAAAGTAGTGAGTCAAAGGAAAATATTTAAGAATGACTTCCCTTTTCATTAATTTGATTATATTATATCAGTGTACTGAGAAATTTTTGGAGTACCTTTTAAAAATTATATCGGAGTACAAGAAAGGTTTTTGTCAACAGTATTGAGAGCTGAACATAAAAATATATTAAGGTAAATGCTGTTCATCTTCAATTTCAACTTTGAAGAGGATTTTAGATATTAAAATTATTAAAATAGAAATAACAAATGAGAGGCAGAAAAAGTTACTCGAGCAAAGATAGTATAAGAGTTCCGTTTCCTCACATTAGTACTTTGAATAAAATTCATGTGTAAGCACAAAATAAAAAGTTACCCCTGCAATTATCATTCAAAATTAATATCAAAAATACTAAGAGTATTACTATTATAATATATAATGATTTTAAGAATAAAGAGATTAAGATTATTGATCATACGTTTCCCCTTTTCTGAGATTATTTTGTGCCATAGAATATAACCACATGTATAAATGACTATACAAACACCCTACTTCTATTATTAACAAGTTTCGGGTGTTCTCATTTTGAAAGAAAATTTATCAAAGTTGCCAATTTTTTTTCCTCTATAGTTATGAACGCAGTGATATTTTCCAACACTAGAATATCCTTCACTTTTGCGATTCCATTTTATTTAGTCCGTTCCGAATTGAAAATTTTTCATTAACATCATTTCAACTAATTTATATCAAAAACATCCTATTTTTGATGCATGTCCCTGAAATTCATTGACTCACTTTATTAACAGCAAAATATCAATCGGAGATAAATCTCTCTACAGTCGTGCACCGTAATTGCTCTTGAAAATAGGTTGCGATGTATCAATCATTTCCAGCGATTCGCTACCAAGTAATCAAAAATGAGTTCTTGAAAAATATTCTGTGAATTTTCATTATTTTACTGTAATTGGAAAAGGGGCGGATAACGGAGGTTTAAAAGAGGCGTACTGTAATTGAGAGATGAGAAACTTGTCAGCATAGTGTCCGGAAAAAGAGAAAATGAGGAAAAAAGTAACTGTCACAGGAAGAGACGCGAAATAAAATTACTTACATTCAGAGAATTCTGTATGAGCTTCGAAAAATTTCACCGAATAACAATTTAGTGAGCTAGAGGTGTGGCAATAAAAAAAAGCGAAATGTAATTTTTAGAGTAGAGTCAGATGGATTAAATTTTAAATAAGCATCCGAAGTCGCTGAAGAATCAACAAGCATTACGCAATAGTGATATAGTACGATTTACATGCGAATTCCTGGTATAAACCTTAAATTTGTACATTTTTTTCAACTCACGGAAAATAATCTGGTGGAGTTGGTTCCACATGTAAGCATCACCAAACACTTACCTGAAATAAATGGAAAATGGTTGTGATTAATTTTATACATTTTTGTAAATTAAATTTATGATAATCTTAATCAAATCTTCATTTACTTAATTCTATATATAGCTAAATGAACCTGTTTTATAACCTGCGAGGCATGTAAATGAACTATAAGACTAAGTAAAAAGTGTGTTTTTTCACTCAAAACCTGGTATCATAACTAAATATAATGTTGAATGTGTCAATTATGACATATACTATCATAGTTGATAGTATATGTCATACTAAGCTTCTATCAAAATTATCATCTTATGGTATAAGAGGTACTCCTTTGCTTCTTATTGAGAGTTTTCTTACTGATAGATATCAGTATGTGTCAGTTGATAATAAATTGTCCACAAAAACTCTGGTGAGGTATGGAGTTCCCCAAGGATCTGTCCTTGGACCTTTTCTATTTTTAATTTATGTTAATGACCTAAGCAATTCTTGTACTGCTAAAACCTTTCAATTTGCTGATGATACTGTGATCCTAGTTAAAAGCAAGAATCATGATGATGTTGACTCTGTAATGAAGACTGAATATAAAAAAATAACGGATTGGTTCAGTGAGAATCAATTATTTGTAAACCAAAGCAAATACCAGTCACTAAAAATCTCTCTTGCCAGGAATGTAGCAAATACAAATCAGCCATCAGTAAAATATTTGGGTGTTCTGATTGACCAAAAGCTAAACTGGTATGATCACATTAGATATCTAGGTAAAAAATTAAGTAAAGCAACATACCTGATTGGCAAACTAACCTCTGCAGTTACCTTAAATGTCCTGAGAGTGGCATACTTTGCCACTTTCCATACAGTGGTGGTTTATGGGATATTAGTATGGGGTAATTCTCCTCATTGGAGGCATGTTTTTGTAATGCAAAAAAGAGTTCTTAGAGTAATGGGAAAGATTGGAGGGAGAAATTCATGTAGACCTTTATTTAAGGAGTGGGAAATTTTGACAATGCCTTGTGCATATATTTATGCTTGCGTTATACATGTTCAGTCAAACATGAATAACTATGAACAACATAACCACCACCATGACCACCTCACCAGGGGAAGGTTATTCTTGAGGGCTCCATCCCATAGGCTGAGCCTCACAGGAAGAAGCTTTGAAATAATGGCTCTTAAAGTATACAATAAGCTGCCAAGCCATTTGAAGAGCTTAAGCAGTGCACTTTTTTGCAAGGAAGTGAGAAAATTCTTACTGACTAAATCATACTATAGTGTCAATGAATTTTTAAATGATAAGAATATGTAAATATTTTGTATTTATAATAATTTATTTTGTAAAATTAATGTATTAGGATGATGTTTGATCATATAAGTGTCTACGATGATAAAGATTTGTTTCTGTTCGTAATTGTATAATGACCAATGTAATTATATTTGTAATGACTATTGACTTGTCCTATACCAACATGTGTTTGTTTCTGGGATGAATAAAATTATTATTATTATTATTATTATGATAGAAACTACGTAAAGAAAATATCGATATCTACGATATCACGTATATATTGATATTGATTACAATAATTTTATTCTAATAAATTCATAGTTGCGCAGATTATGAATAAAACTACTGATATGGACATCAATTTATATATTTGATATAATAATTATAATAAATTGGCTTTATTAATGCAGAGTGAAATTCGGTCTATATAGATCACTCTTACATTTAACCCCTATGGACGAACTCATATACGTCCCAGCCCAGATCTGAAAATGTTTCGATCTACCAGGACTCGAACCTGGGACCTCGAGACCAGCTAGCACTCAATACGCTACGCACTAGGCCTCCGAGGCCGGCAAATAGTCGTCAGTTACAAAAAAAAATCCTGCAAAATAGATTGTGGTCACATCATTCTATAAAAACGAATTTCCACGTCGAACAAAAATACTCGACGCAATATCCGCACCTCAGAGGAAAAATAAAAAACAAAAGAAAAAAGGATCCCGCAATTAAGGCGATAAGTGTATTTGCGGGAAGGGATTTCTTTTCTCTAAAAGAGAAGAAAGTGATTTCCAAAAACGGAGACGTTTTCACCCCGAGAGAAAGTGAAAACGAGCACTTAGGAAAGGCAGGCCTTGAGAAAGGGAAGGCAAAATATTATCGGGCTGACAAAAGAGATCTGTTCTCATACTAACGACTCCCTCGTAATGGGAAGAGAGATGCACGGAATCCAGTCGAGCGAGAGTGTTTGATTCGGAGAAAAGGACGTGCATTTCCCTCGAAATTTTCTGATTCCATTTAGCTTTCCCTTGAAGCGTGCTTCCTAATTCTTTCCGTAGCGTTTTACTTCCACGGAAAAAAAAGTTTTTCGCCGCAAAAGTGTTCTCAAGTGCCTTTCTGAAGGAAAGAAAGGAAAATTTTCGGGTGCGATTCGAGCTTGTGAATGGGGTGGTAGCAACTTTTTAGAGTTTGAAGAGGGATACTCCCACAGATGGAGTAAAAAAGGCTTTGGGATAGTTGAGTGACTCTGCATACACGTGTAAAAGGGAACTCGAATTCGATTTCCGTTTATGGCTGAATTTTGCGGACTGCTGCAACATTACCTGAGGCTTAGAAATGTTACCCTGGTGATGGGCTGCTTGTCTCTCAATGCCTCAATGTGATAGTAAGAAAGTATAAAAGAAAGATTGTATAATTGCTGCTCAAGAACGCAATTTATTATGAAATTACATTCTATTATCTACAGAAACCATAGCTGTACTATTTTACGCGAAAATCATATTCGGTGTATTAAGAAAATATTAAAAAATAAGGAAGGTGATAGAATAGGCTTTCTAACGGAATTTTAAGTTTAATTTATTTATTAACAAATACCACACAAACATCCTCTTACGGGACAATTACAGTGAGGTTTCAAACTCAACAACGGACGTCACAGACATCCAGACCCTGAGAGGAAAATTTCCTCCTCAGCCGGGATTTGAACCCGGGACCTCAGCATTAGAACATTAGCATTCTAACCACTCCGCCAACGAGGCCGGCAAATTTGAATTACCACTGGATAATTAGGGAACCAGATATCGGAGTTTAAGTCCCGATTATATTTCTCTTTTTTACTTATTTCATTACTTTATGTTCGAAGTTTATTTACAGCAACACTCTACGATCTAAGTAAAATCTTTACCATTCCTTTTTACTGAAAATTTTATATAATTTATTTATTCAAATACGATAAAAATTGAATCAGCAAATATACGCTATAATTTTTAATTAACATTTAACAGCGCTATATTTAGTCTATATTAAATAAGCGAAGATAGACGGGATGGACATCGTTATGCCTCGATTTGAATTGTCTTTTATATTTTATTATTACCAATTTTCTAACTAACATCAAACAGCTAGACATGGCATTTTCTTCAAGATAAGAAATACAATTCAATCTCTCTATAATTTTATATTGTGCAAAAAATACTTATTTTCCATAATTTATCATTTTAGATACGAAAAAAATAATGCGATACACTGCATGTTCTTAGATTAAAATGAAACAGTATGCTATTGACATTCTTTGTTACATGAATGACGTAAGACTGGAAACCGTTCCTCGTTATTTGAACTATCTTTCATGTTCCACTATTACCAGCTTTGTAATTAATATCCTATAGTTAGACACGGAACTCTCTTCGAGATAGGAAAAAAAACCACTTCGTGCTCTACAGGTTACCCTCCATGCACGGTACGCGAGACACGAAATAGGACGTCTTTCTCCTTTTTTCCATCACGGTAAACCCTGAGCTAGACAGTTTTGATTTATCGATTGCTCCACCGTTGTGTTCCGATTGTTTACCCAGCATCCGAATTTTCCGTTCGCCATCCAAAAAACCTGCAGCCGTAATTCTTCATCTCCATAAGTTACGCGCGACGTCAACTGTCAGTTGGGAACCGTACCTCGTTTGGCAATCTTCTAGGAACAAAACTTTTCGAAAGGAATGGGATTTGTAGTGCGTCACGCGGCCATAAAAATTGCACGCCCCGAAACAACTTGGTTCGACAACGTCCTGGAATGCATATCTGCGTGTTCATGAATAAATCTGACTACATTCGATATTCGCTTGGGCTTATTTATTCATGCGGCGTCCAGGGACCGAATCTCGGGACGTAAAATTCGCTTTTATTTCGAGTTTTATTTTGGCGCGTCGGTGTGCCTCTCGGTCACGTTGTGGGGCCAGTTTACTTCGACTAATCTGAAGGCGTTTCGACGTTTTAGCTTTACGCGGTCAAATGGTAACGACACCGCAAAATTTTGCATGGAATCGAATATTTATGCGATACGCGTGAGACAGGCCTTTTGAAATACTAACTCGGAGTTGCGTTTAATTTTATTATGGAGTTTATGGGATTCTAAGTTTTTAGTTTACGAGTTCCAAGGTTAAGTCTGATAAAGAGAGAGGAGAGAATAGAAAAATTGCAATGGAAAGTGAAATTTAGGGAAAATAACTACTCAGGAAAATGAAAAATATTCCATGAAAGAAAGAGAGAAATATGATACTAATAAATTAAACAAATTGCATTGAATAAAGCATTAAGAAAATAATTCGTAAAAAATCGAATCACTGAGGTTAAATAGTAAAGAATGGAAAAGAAAAAATTTTTTTACATTAAATTTTACGCTAAAGTTTCGAAATGTATAAAATTTAAAGTGATTTATGAAGAAACTTTCTACTTGCAATTGGAATATATCCTTTTTATAAAAGTGTAAAGATAGACATCCATTCAAGATGAAAAATATTAAGTAAGTATTTAGAAACAATAATAGATGTTCAGGTGGAATAGAAAATATTCAAATGGATGTTAATATAAATAGTATCCAACTAATACCGTCAGACAGTGCCCCCATATAAGTAATAGCAGAGTAAATCATTCGTCCAAGAAGAATAAAAATGACCTTTAATGAATAAAATTTAATGGAATGTAAATGTTAAGTGTATCCTCCCACTGGAATTCTTACTCTACTAAAATGTAGCAGAAAGTTAATAATAAGCACGTTGAAACAACAAAAATTTTAATGAATCACATTCTCCATATAAATGCACAGGTTAATATTACACCAGAAAAACCTACGGTGGTGAAAAGCATCGAAAAAGAACCCGATTATTTATGCCGCACAATTTGAGTGTTGCGGAAGAAACAATTCCCAGAGGGGTATACTGAAACACTCATTATGATCCGGAATGGGGAAACACGTGCATAAAATGAATGGAAAGACACTCCAACTGAATGACCCAGATTGCTTTAATTAAATCCAAACTGACGCCGTCATAACCCTGCTTCCCTATGCGTCACAAGGTGTTTACGTAGAGCGCAGGTCACTCCGGTAGAGATGACGCAGTAACGTGGCAACAATAAGGAGAGTTAGCCCAAAAATTCCGCGAAGGAGAAAATTTGAATATTTCATAACGCGAGTAACGGAGGAGCAGTTTCAATATTTAGAGTGTGTTAAAAATAAAGAGCCCGCGCTGAAAGTCTTTTCTTTCCAAAATCTTCCCGGCTTGAGTGTTATTCACTTTTGGATGGAGCTAATGGCGAGGGAAATGAGTAGGAAAAGAGGTCTAAGTAATGAGGATGAACTGAAACAGGATGGTACGGTGAAAACAAAATTGAAATACGTAAATAAATTATTATGAAAGCCTTCCGTAATACTTGAAGAAAATCCTAAGAGGGAGTGCCATCAATATTCAATTAAGTTAAACGAGAAAAATCAAGTGCCCCGCGATGAAGTTCATGATATAATTCCATACAGAACACTTACCGCTACTAAGTCAGAATAAAAAGTTTCCTGAATTACGTATTATTTAATATTTGGATGTATAATATTTATTTATGAAATTCTGTTCTTCCACATACTCATGAGCGTTAAATTCTCGTATAAAAAGAATAAATATCATAATTATTCAAATTGTATACGCTTTAGGTTGACATGATTAATGTAAAAATTGATTAAAAGTGAGAATTTTGATTAATAGATCCCCTTAAACAGAACTTAAGATCGTTGACCGTTGATGAAGTGACGTCATACATCGAATTATGTGCTGTATGTACGTTACCTAAGGTTGTAAATATCATGTACCTATTCCAAACACCGTTCATTGAGGGAAGTTGTTGAAGATATAATATTAAGCTTCAGATAAGAACTGCTTGGCAACGAGGTAAGACACCGTGTTCATGAGGATGTAGTCGTTGGTAAGACTTTAACCTGAAAAGATATCCTACTTAATCGTTCGCAAAAGTTTGAGTTTTCTAAATCACCACTTTGCACCGTGATTCTTGGGATGCTTCAGAACAATCTAGCCAAAGTTTTAATCAAACAATCTGGAATTCATTTTGGCCTCTGGTTTAGTTTTGCAGAACGCTAGCTTGAAAGCAGTAAAATCTTTTTTCTTGTATACAAATGTAAGAAAAAATAGTTCAATATTAATTGTATGACAAGTTAAAGAAGAAGAATAAATTTTTAGGGGAAACCCGCTGTACTAGATCTCTGCTTTGTTATTACTCATTAAAATTAGCCAAACGATTAAAGTTTCCATAGTGGGATAATTTAAATTCTATATTATTTTACAAAAGACAAATAAAAGTTGATTTAATAGATGATAATAGATTCGTAGATAAAATAAATGTGTAAATCTTCCCCAGAACAACCGTTGTATCATAAATATTCATACAATGAGATTGAAATTATTTTTTGGAAATATTAATAGGAAATATTCTGAAAAGAAATTAAGAGAAATTTATTCAAAGGATAAATAGGACAAAGACATAAAAAAGTAGTTAAGTGTGGCATAATAGCGACGGGAGGAGGCTCGTTGGAAGCAGGAAATAGTGTTTGAAGACAGGCAGGGGGCTGAGGAAGGCTGTCGTCTCCACATGGCACGAGAAAAGTGCTTGGAAACACTCTGCAATGGCATCTTTTCTTTCCTTTCATGTTCTACTATGAATTACAACCTTTAGTGTTGATTGAAATAATCCCCGAGAATGAGTTTGATATATGAAAATTTTAGTCTGTTTTAGACGTCTAACCAAAACTGAAAATGAGCAAAATTCGCAATTTTCCCTTTAATCAATTTCGTTTTAGATGCGGTGGTATGAAAAAAATTACAAGAAACTGAATATAAGAGTGCGATGCTTGGTGGAACTTCATGATTTAATAACCGGGGAAAATATAAAATATGTTCAGTTCCACAAAATATGGGAAATATTTAGGCTACTTTTTAACATAAATAATTGAGAATTTATGAATGTTATCCAAGTATAATTTATTAATAAAAAATAGATACCTATAAAAACATTAATACCTATCTCATTACTGAGTCAATTACACATATTCCCCTTTGTGGTCCACAAACTTCACTCTTATTAACATAACGCCATCGATTCTAAATATTATAATTGATAGATATCCATTGACCACAAGCTCTATTGACCTCTCTCCGTTGCATACGTAACAGATAACAGTAACGTCACTCCTTTGTTGAAATCTCCTTCACAGAAATCTCTCGATCTTTTTCTCGGTGGAGCTGCATTTTAAATAATACACCCTCAGGACCTGCATTGCCTTCAGCGATACCATTTCGTTGCGTAGGAGACTCGATTCTCCGAATTTCTTTCCATTTCAGTTCCTTTTTCTCTTTAGGCTCTTCGCTTTAGCAGCATCTTTCACTCTCTTTCAACTAACGTCCTTCTCAAAAAAACCCTCTCTTGCCTAAACACTAAGTCAATAAAAGTATCCCCTTCGGGCGAAAAGCAAGGTTTAAAAGGAATGGAAAGAGTGGAGAGATTACGAGAGTCCGTATTTGTATGCGGAATGCAAAGAATTCCTTATACGAGAACGTGAATCTACGTTCTGCGTGGTATTTTCCTACGTTTTGTGTGTGTGTATTTATCTCATTTTATGGATTCGATGGATTTAATTCATTTTTTACGTAGAGCGTTTCTCATGCGTTGCTAAGGTAACGGAAAGTATGAATCATAGCTGTTTGCGGTTTCATAATTAAATATAAAAGTGTAATTGGATATTTAATATATTATCATCAATATTGAAGCAAGATTGGTTACATAATTGGATATATATTCCTCCGCTATTAGTAATTACTTGCGGAACCAATAGTTAAATGACGAAATTTACTTTTAAAAATTTTCATGTCCTATTCAATCTGCATAATTTCATGAGTCGACTCAGTGGATTTCAATACGAAAAGGATGTTGAACTGATGTCCTAAGCGAAAATTAAACAGAGTTAATTAACTCAATACCAGGTATTTTTTAAAAGAACATACATAGTCATTTTAAAAATGCTGAAGTAGGAAAAAATGAATTTCAGCATTTAAAACTCGTGGACATTTTTCTGATACACAACCTATACAAGTGAAACTTTTGGAATCCAAATTGATATTGATTTTTAGCTTTACATAAAACGTTTTTTTCTCAAAAGAAATAGAATAATCCATCATATCTATACATATAGACGCTTCGAGGGGATATATATATATATCTATTATATATAGACGCTTCGGGGGGATATATATATATAACATATATATATATATATATAGGATATTAATGTCAGGCCCAAACCGCTTCGGCCACGGAGCCGCCGATTTTTTTCCGTAATGGCCAACTAAATCTCACTTAGGAAAAATTGGGAAACCGACCCTACCTATCATGGGTTCGATTCTAGGAGGCCCCAAAAATCGACTTTCCCCATTTAGAATGCATTGGGCCGTTTTTCAAATGATTTTATAAATACTTCCCATTAAGCTAGAAGCATAAGATTTCATACAGTTATTTATATTATATATATCTACGGGAAAATGCTATTGCTTACGTGCAAACGGTCATGGGTTCGATGCCAGGAGGTGAAAAAGTTTCAAATTTTGAAAAATCGTAGCTCCCTTAATATCATAAGTAGATCATTCAAACTTTTTACACCTATAGATACGTATGCAATGTACTTTGAGAAAAATCAACAGTTGCCTATGTGTCACGGGTTCGATTCCAGAGTGTCCAGTAATCTCGATTTTCCCCATTAAGAATGCATGGGGCCGTTTTTCAAATAATTTTAAAAATACTTCCCATTAAGCTAGAAGTCTAAGATTTCATACAGTTATTGATATTATATATATCTACGGAAAAATGCTATTGCTTACGTATAATTGGTCATGGGTTCGATTCCAGGGGGTGAAATAATTTCAAATTTCAAAAAATCATAGCTCCCTTAATATCGTACATAGATTATTCAAACTTTCAAAACCAAAAGATACGTATATATAGTACTTTGAAAAAAATCAACACTTGCCTAGGTATCACGGGTTCGATTCCTGAGCGTCCCGTAATCTCGATTTTTGTCATAAGTAATGCATTGGCCATATTTGCGAAAGCTTTTTATGACACTTTCCGACCGCGCAGAGGTTAAAAATTTCACCCAGCCATAAAAGGGAACAATCTCATATAAGAGCATCCCTAATATTGTCGTAAATGGTCGTTGGTTCGATGCTAGGGGGCGTTACCTATATCTGCATATGAAATGTATAGGGAATTTAGGAGTCACTTTGAGGTACTTCCTTAATGTATTTCCATTTCAAATTTCGCATGTTTATACGGATTATCATACTTGAACGAGAGATGACAGTGATTTTCGTAGGATGGCCCTGAGTCGAAGCCGGTGCGGTAGTAATGCTGTCAAGGGAAAAGCATACGAAATCGAAATCAATCCAAGGTACGCTGCGTAAATGTTCTTTAGATAGCATAGTAAAAATCGTTAGTTTCATTAAAATATAAATTTTCCGATCGCTTATATATATATCTATTATATATAGACGCTTCGGGGGGATATATATATATAACATATATATAGGATATTAATGTCAGGCCCAAACCGCTCGGGCCAGAGAGCCGCCGATTTTTTTACGTAATGGCCCACTAAATCTCACTCAGGAAAAATTCGGAAATCCACTCTACCTATCATGGGTTCGATTCTAGGAGGTCCCAAAAATCGTCTTTCCCCCGTAAGAATGCATGGGGCCGTTTTTCAAATAATTTTTAAAAATACTTTTCATTATGTTAGAACATTGAAATTTCAAGGAGCTATTGTTATTATTAGTATCTATGGAAAAATTCTATTGTTTACGTACAACCGGTCATGGGTTCGATGCCAGGAGGTGAAAAAGTTTAAAATTTCGAAAAATCGTAGCTCTCTTAATATGATACATAGATCATTAAAATTTTTTACGCTTATAGGTAAGTATATTATATACATAAAAAAAAATCAATACTTGCCTACCTTTCACGGGTTCGATTCCAGAGCGTCCCGTAATCTCGATTTTCCCCGTTAAGAATGCATGGGGCCGTATTTCAAATAATTTTAAAAATACTTCCCATTCAGCTAACAGAATAAAATTTTATGTAGCTATTGCTTATATATATGTCTACGGAAAAATGTAATATTTTACGCACAATCGGTCCTGGGTTCGATGCCAGGAGGTGAAATATTTTTGAATTTTAAAAAATCGTAGCTCTCTTAATATAGTACATGGACCATTCAAACGTTCAACACGTATAGATACTTACAAAATGTAATTGGAAAAAAATCAGCATTTGCCTATATGTCACGGGTTCGATTCCAGAGAGACCCGTAATCTCGATTTTCCCCGTTAAGAATGCATGGGGCCGTATTTCAAATAATTTTAAAAATACTTCCCATTCAGCTAACAGAATAAAATTTTATGTAGCTATTGCTTATATATATGTCTACGGAAAAATGTAATATTTTACGCACAATCGGTCCTGGGTTCGATGCCAGGGGGTGAAATATTTTTGAATTTTAAAAAATCGTAGCTCTCTTAATATCGTACATGGACCATTCAAACGTTCAACACGTATAGATACTTACAAAATGTAATTGGAAAAAAATCAGCATTTGCCTATATGTCACGGGTTCGATTCCAGAGAGACCCGTAATCTCGATTCTTCCCGTTTAAAATACATTGGCCATAATTCCGAATGCTTTTTATAACACTTCCCAACCGCGCAGAGGTTCAAAATTTCACACAGCCATTAAGGGGAACATTCTCATATAAAACCTATCCTAAGAATATCGTAAAAGTTCGTTGGTTCGATGCTAGGGGGCGTTAACTATATCTCCATTTGAAATACATAGGGAATTTTGGACACATTTTTAGGTACTTCCTGAATGAATTTCCTTTTGCAATTCGGGGTGTTTATAAAGTCCACCATACTCAAGCGAAAGATTACAGTAATTTTAGCAGGATGACCTTGGTTCGACGCCGGGGCGGGATTTTAGCTGCTGAAAGAAATGCATCGGAAATCGTATTCGGTGCATTTTCAGCTGCGTTAATGCCCTTTACTTAATGTTTAGCAACGTTTGAGCAGAGTAATCTTTCGAAAAATTTTTTTATTCACTAAAGATAAATTATTGCAATGCTTGCTGTAAGCAAGCGCACCTTTACTCGTATAACATATATATATATAGGATATTAATGTCAGGCTCAAACCGCTTTGGCCACGGAGCCGCTGATTTTTTTCCGTAATGGCCAACTAAATCTCACTTAGAAAAAATTCGGAAATCCACTCTACCTATCATGGGTTCGATTCTAGGAGGCCCCAAAAATCGACTTTCCCCATTTAGAATGCATTGGGCCGTTTTTCAAGTGATTTTAAAAATACTTTCCATTAACCTAGAAGGATAAGATTTCATGTAGCTATTGCTACTATATATATCTACGCAAAAATGCTATTTTTTACGCGCAACCGGTCATGAGTTCGATGCCAGGAGGTGAAAAAGTTTCGGATTTTGAAAAATCGTAGCTCTATAAATATGAAATATAGATCATTCAAACTTTTTACACGTATGGATACGTACATAATGTACTTTGAAAAAAATCAACAGTTGCCTATGTGTCACGGGTTCGATTCCAGAGCGTCCCGTAATCTCGAATTTCCCCGTTAAGAATGCATGGGGCCGTTTTTCAAATAATTTTTAAAATACTTCCCATTCACCTAGAAGGATAAGATTTCATGTGGCTATTGCTACTATATATATCTACGGAAAAATGCTATACTTTACGCACAATTGGTCATGGGTTCGATGCCAGGAGGTTAAATATTTTCAAATTTTGAAAAATCGTAGCTCTCTTAATATGATACATAGATCATTTAAACTTTCAAAGCCTATAGATACGTATAAAATGTACTTTGAAAAAAATCAACAGTTGCCTATGAGTCACGGGTTCGATTCCAGAGCGTCCCGTAATCTCGATTTTTCCCGTTTAAAATACATTGGCCATATTTCCGAAAGCTTTTTATGACACTTCCCGACCGCGCAGAGGTTCAAAATTTCACACAGCCATAGAAGGGACCATTCTTACATTAGAGCGACCGTAATTATGTCCTTAAAGGTCGTTGGTTCGATGCTAGGGGGCGTTGACTATATCTCCATTTGAAATGCATAGGGAATTTAGGACACATTTTGAGGTATTTCCTGAATGAATTTCCTTTTGATATTCGGAATATTTATAAAGTGAATCATACTCAAGCCGATAATGACAGTATAATTCGTTAGATGGCCTTGGTTCGACGCCAGGGCGGTAATAATGCTGCAGTACGATATGCATGGGAAATCGAAATCAATGCAATGCTCGCTGCGAAAATGTCATTTACGTTATGTTTAGAATGGCCTTTCAGAATATATTTCGGGAAATCTTACATTTTATTAAAATATATATTATTACATTGCTTGCTGTAAGCAAGCGCACCTTTACTCGTATTTATTATACTTAACGTAAATATTTCATCATAACAGTAAAATTGAAATGAAATCAGATAATATCATTAGGCACTGCTCAGACCGAACCGGACAGTGACAGAAACATATACATTTAAATGAGTTTTAATATCCTACAAATTATTACGTAGCCAAATAATGTCCAATATAACGCTCGGTCTTCCAGGTGTTGCAGATATCCACATGTTTGCTCTCTTAAAAATATAAAAAAATTCCCTCCCCCCATAAACGAGAGGTCATGGCATAATCAAGCTCAACGACGCGAAAAAATCCCGTCCGGAATCTCTGAGAAGGCGGGAGATAAAAACGAAAAGTACGCAAGTTACGGAGAAAATCTCCGAGTGTGCAGTCGCAGTTGTGTGCGTACACACCAGATTTAATACCCGTCGTTGATTTATCATTAGATGGCGCTCTCGCGATGGGGAGGGATGTGGGTCAGCATGAAATAGGCAGACAAGCTGTCACGCCTCGGTACCTTCTGCTTCAGAGTCGGAACAGCCGTTGTTCGCGTAAGGACGCTCCGGGGGTATTATGAATGAATTAGGAGACGGGCGAAGCTGATAAGGTGAAAGAGTCTGAAAGAGGCAAATGGTGATAATTCAAAGTAAGCGGTGTAGATAGCGATTTAGGAAAGACAGAGGCTGAGGAGGGTCGTAGTTGAGATAGATGTTCGAGCAAATTACGTGTCACGATGAAGAAGGTTGTTTGATTCCATCTATGTTGAACGTTATCTGACAGCAGCCACTTAAGAGATAGCCCTAGGGAAGCTATTTTAATTAACGATCATTATCTACGTCTGCCTAACGATGTAGATATTAAGCACCGTGTAAGTTTTTGCAGATGATTAAATGGGTAGATAAAAGTAGAAGGGTATCAAAAAAGATAAGGAACGAGGAAAGAAATAGGAACATATGAAAAGAACAAGTTTAAGGACACATTCAAAGAAGAAAAAGCAAAATAAAAGTAATTGAAGCAGAGGTTAAGATAGAAAGAGAAGGGACAAATTAATCTAAAAAAATAGGTAAACTTAAAAGGATATCGATAAACGCCAAGACAGTATTCGCGATATTTTGTAGCGAAAAATTTTAGATTGAAAAACTAAAGAGATACGATTAACAAATATTAAAGATAAGATTTTAAGATCTCAAACGCCTTCAATTAATCTTCTCAAAACTGATCCTGCAATCAGGAAACTATGAATGTAAATACTATCTACTATGATATCTTATAGGACAAATTTATTAACAGGTCGGTTAATTATCAAGAGGAGAATAGATAACGAGGACAAATAACTAAAATTAGGAAGGAGGTTGTCGGCTGAAATGTACAGACAATAAGGAAATATAATACTTTTGATGAAACTTACAGCTAGTTGGAAATAAAGGATATCTTTAAGTAATATGAAATTCATATTTTATTGCCCACTATGCAAGGAGTAAATTTTAAGAAAAGATATTTGAACCTTAAACGGATTCATTTGCTACCGCGGATTTTTAAATGTAGAGCAGTGGAAGTAATTCGATATTCATCTGCTCGTTGTCATAGCGTTTTACTTCATGATTCATTCCAAAAGAGGGCGAAGAAGTTTGGCTGTCCCGTCATTATTTGGCGGTTCTTTTCTGTGAACAAGTTTTGTTCCCTGTGCATGTGCATCTAGAAGTGATTTCCACTACGCCATTTCGTGTGAATCTTTTCGCAAAGGAATTTTGACGATTTCTTCTGAATTAAGTGATCGCGAGCAATTTCGTTCTTGAGTGGTTATCGGAGCATGTATAAGATTTGATAGATTTCGCTGTTGAGGCATGGTGACATCGTCGTGTGAGCGTAGCGGAAGCAGAGGAGCTTTGAGTGAGGAAACGAAGTTCAAAGGAAACACGAAGGTAAGAAACGAAGTCCCATCAGAAAATATTTCGTACGCCCTTTACCTGTGTTTATAAAAGTTTGCTTCGAGAATTTTACCTGCTCATCGTTTGGAAGTGACCATTAATCAGTTACTTAGATTCCCTTTTCGTCGTCACGACGCATGTCTTAAAATTAGTGATAAGGTTGGATTGAAATGAATTAGAGCGATGCTAACTTTCCAGCACTTTATCTCGTACATGGTACATACTAACATATCGAGAAAACGCATCTATTAATTAAGAATTGGAATCGGTTTCTATTAGCAGAGCACACCGTCAAGTAATTTAAGTCCGATTTGGAATCATGCTAACCTCGTTTTTGTATTCTTTTATTAAAATTCAGCTAAATTAAGCGTCTGCAGATGGGAACGATGTGAACAGGGTGGGATGCACGGGAAAAGTGAGACATGCTCAACCGTTTTGGGAAGTGGGGATGTCACCGCCGAGACTCTAAAATTGCAATTAGATTTTTAAAAATTAACATAAGGTCTATAGTAACCGATAAAAATTTCATTAATACTAGTATTTATTATGATTTTTTTCTTACTACGTGAGTCTTACAGCAAAAAATTACTAAGTTCATAATGCATCATCAGCTTATTCTTCTGAATTGGAGAAAACCGCCATTATTCACTGTCTATATAAAAGAAGAGAGAAATTTTGGCGGTATTCTATCGGTAATGGGATGAAGATATATTTGGCATCAAATATAATAATACAGCAATTGCACTGACAGCGGTGGTATTTCCCTCAGCCAATCAGAATCAAGAGAAATGTTTAGCGGGAGATAAAATACTATGAATATTGTATTAATAAAATGTAAAATATATAAAACAGTAGATACATTATTCCATGTAATTAGAAACGTTATTAGGGTGGTCACAGTAACTGTTCAGTATACTCCCATAAGATTTGAATTTAGTAATTATTACCATTAAATTATTTACCATATATGTTTACCAACCTTTGCTCAAATTTTTATTCCACTTTAAACTACTTTTGAAGAGTATGACACACAAACTTGTTATGATACGCCGTTATTGTTCCAAAAATGTATCTTTGGCAGTGTTGGTGTAATAGCTAGTAAGGCTTGCTTTTGGAAATTTGCTTGTTAATTCCATCCAATATTTTTTCAATTTAAGGATGCCATGTGATTCGAGAAATTAAAAGTATACGTATATATGGAAGAGAAGTGAGATCATATTCACCGAATGGATGGCAACATCACCTGAATTTTCTCTTCTTGTGGACGAAACCAGTCAAACATTTGAGAATGTGAGTATTATTATCCTCTCAAAGTATGAAATCTTTGAAACGGATGGTTGTGTAATTGTCAAGTGATTTTTTGAGAATATATGTTACTGCTTATTATTTATAATTTCTCTAAATATTAACGGAGTCTAATTCCTTAAAAAGATTTCAGAATACTTTCAGAGACTTTGTCTGCTCCAGATCGTTTGTTCCATTCTTAAATTTATATCTCCTCCTCCAATTTAAATTCTTAAACTCATTGAGTCTTATTCGTTTTTCGTACAGATCCATATTTCTACAAGAGGTTTGATTTCTGGAAGTGGTTTAATGGTTAGAACTTTATTTTTTATTGATTGCTTTGGAGCATCTAACAACTTTCTTATTCACTTTTGCTTAGCTTTCATGTTATATCATGTAACTTGGTTCCACGAGGTTCTTAGTTTTATGAGCTAAATCTTCTTTATTCCTGGATTTTTTTTCGTATACTTCTTCCTTGTAGAAGCTCAAGTTTTGTATAATTGTAGTATTTTGATCCACAGGCGCATGGTAACAGTATTTGTATTTTTAATACTTTCACACCTGCAATTCTATTTCTAACAAAAATACACTTGAATCTTTTATTTATTAATGTTTTTTTGCTGATGGGGATATACTGAGACCATTTCCTCTGCCATTCCCATTTCCAACTATTTTGAAATGGTTTAGCTACTCAAATTCACTTCTCAAATACTTGTGCTAATATACCCTCTTTTTACTCGACGGTTAACATTTAGAAATTAGTACAGTTCCTCAATTTATAACACCCCTTTAACTTTCGTTTCAGGTACTTCGAATGAATGTTCAGGAGAGAATTTCATTTGAGGAACGATAGCACAGGACGGTTCATTTTCAAGAGGTGAATGGATACTGTAGGCAACTACAAGTGGGATGGAGTACCTTAGCTTCTATGCACTGAATTTGAATGAAATTTAATACATTTGGTGGAAATCACGGTACAATTTAAAAAAAACTTTATTTTTGAATAAAGTTTTATTTGTATTGCGTTACATTTATTCTCGGAGTCCCACCTATTTATTGAAAATTTATAATATGGAACTAAGTATTACTATAAGGTAATTATTGAATCTCCGAGAATTAAATTAATATAGAAATTCTTTTTGAATTTATAAATGATGCCTTGGTTTAAGATTTAAATACCCGTATTTAAATATTGCCCCTCACAACAATTTTTATTTGGGAAAGATTATATTTTGCGAATCAAATACCCAGGAAATATTGCAGAATATTCTAACTTTTAATTTTATTTTCTCTGCAATGCGACTGTAGTTATGTATAATATTATCGTTTGCTTTATTATGATTAAGATAACACTATCACATTAACATATCGTGGCTATGCTACGAAGCTAAATCTCAGAAATAAGTGGTTTATTTAGTTAACCATATCGAAAAGATTTTAAACACAATGTAGACCGTATCGTAGAAAGTTCAGACGTTTCCAGAAATATTAATTTCAATCACGTTTCTATGGACCTCAAGTTATAATAATGAATCCGTGTTGCTAATGATTGTGGATAAGTGGGAAGTTTGTAAAATAGTCTTGAAGGAAATAGTTTCTTATTCATCAGTTTTCAGAAAGAGCTTCTTTTCATCATTTTATACCACCGCTTGCTTAAGTTAATTAAATTCCTTCTCCAAGAATACGTTTCGCTATCTAGAGTAATTAATTTTACCAATGGACATGAACAAAGCGGAAATTCGAACAAGGATCCGAAATGAATGTGCTTTTTCTTGACTTGATGAAATATACCACAAATGATTGCGTAGTTGGAAGAGATATTTAAATGATAATGAAAGAATTTCCGAATACTAATTCCAGTTTATTTAATGGGAATAAACCCCTGCAACAAATTATATTACATGCACATTCATTTTCTTAAATTATTATAATTTACTTTAACAGAATTCTAATTTATGAGATATCTTACTTGAAAAATGTACAAAGCAAGTGTCTTGGCTTGATAACGGTCAAATATCTATTACTTCAGATAACTGAATAAAAATCACTAGATAACTCATGAAGCAATTATTTGGAATTACATAGGTGCTCATACATGTTGTTAGACCCTAGAGGGCAGTTTGTTTTTTTTCAGATTCCGCCAGGGCAGCAAATTCTACATTTAAAGTTGATTCACTTTAAATTACTTCATCGAGAGAAAAATATGTCGAGCAATTTTATTTAAAAAAAGGGTGGTTCATTAAAGGAGAATTCAGATTGTATAAAATATTAGTAAATAAAGCAGTAGTTTCGTGAGTAAATTCAACCCATAAGCTCATTTATAATGCCATAATTACATCGAACTCGAACTCAATCGAAATCGAACTTTTTCTCACTCCTCTTTCGTCATCTACCCATTATTGTATCTAAATCACACACCCACAAATGCATCCAAGTTGAAAGAGACCGCATCATATGGACTAAACTGGACTTATAGAGAGGATATGGGAATCATACCCTCCCTCCCTTAGAAAGCCACTGTGCAGGGGCATCGTCCTCTATTAACCCTCACTTGTGCAACCACCCCCTCTCATCGACTACGGAAGATCCTTCTCACCACACGCACACAGTGATAGAGTTAAGCTCCTTGCGCAGCTGTTTCTTCCTATGTCTCGACTGTTGAATTATTTTTTGTTGTTTCGAGTTTTGTTGAGGTCTTTGAACCCTCTTACTTCCTCGTGCTTTTTTGCTTCCGTCGTAACCTCTTGTACTGAGTATCAACTTGATTAAAAGGCACATTAATTGGATGATATGTAATTAATTGTGGAATGTAGGAAATGATAACTGTGAGAGTTGGGATTATTAAGAGCTCGCTCGTTATGTTTGGCTGTCTTAAATGAACTGTTCTCTCAAATAAAATTTGATTAATTAAGATTTAAATCCTTCTTTATTATAATTTTGTGAATGCACGAGATTTTAAGCGAGATGAATTTCAACAATTTTTCTAACTAATTGTGCAATCTTAAGATTTTAAAGAACTTCTTATTTTATTCCTCTCTTATACATGTATATGTTCAAGCATTTATAATTGATATTTTTTGCGTTGTAATTCTTTGAGGATTTCAAATTCGAGCATATTAGTATTATTAATTTTAAAATGCCAGCAAACCAGTCCGAACTCAATTAGAATCTTGATACACCTTATGAGTAATTATACTCGTTCTTACACGATAATACTTTCAGAGTGAATTAAATTAAATTGTATTGTTTTCCTAATTAATGTTCTAGGTATTTCAAATGTGCGAATGGGAATCTATGTATACATCTTCAAGCACGTAACGATTTTTTAACATTTTAATTACATTTTAGTATTCCAACGTTTAAAAAACTTAATTGATTCAGTTTTCATTTTTTAATGGAAAGACATTTTAAATAAAAAGAAATTAATTCTATTTCTGGAGAACGGATATGCACATGGAGGTAATATTACATTTACGAACACCGTTCCTGGATTTTATTGGAACATTAACCCACCAGGTTTTTAGCAAACCATTTCAACTCGACTCTCTTGGAATCCAAATATAATTGAGAAATTTCCATTACGTCACATTTTCCACTATTCCAGTCATTACGACACTAAAATTACGCCATAGGATTTGCGAAATGGCTAATTTAGCCTTTTTATAAACGACTGGCCCATCTACATAGCCTTTCCCTGCAATCATCGACACGCAGTTGCTATGGAGAAAAAGCCGTTTCAAAATCGAATTCCGGGCCCTAAAATAGAACGAAGTGTTCTACGGCGCAATTTAAAACGGTAATGCACGACCGAGAGACCATCCAGGAGGACCAAACAGAATCCGAAAAGGCTTTGGGAAACGGTTACCTCCGGACGGGGTAATGAATTTCGCAATTAAAAAAGTTCGTCCGACCCCTAATCTAGTTTGAGGCGCTCTATCTCCCTAAAGTAACAAAGGAGATGCGCAGGAGAGATAAAATGAGATGATTTAATGTTGGCATAGGGAAAGATGCTTATCAAAGGCCTTTTTGGACGTAGAATAGCTATGGTTATATTCAAACCTTCTTCTTTGGATAATAGAACTTTAAAACTTTTAGATGATTTCTAATGATTACTTACGAAAAAGACCTTTCACTTGCGTGTGAGGATCAGTAAAAAAGCTCATCTCAAACATGTCCTTCAACGAAAAATAAATCTACACTTTCTTGAAATACGCTGAAAATATTACGTTTTATAAAAGAACGAGAGAATTCAAGATTCATATTATTTATGCAAACACGAGTTATAAATTTAAATCATTACGTATTTAGCAAAAATTGACAATATTTATTATTCCCATTTAAATCAATCACAGATTGGAACAGACTGCTTACAAGGGTTTACAAGCCTTTTCAAAGTGATAGTAAATATTTCATTAAGAATGCATGTATGTTAAAAATGTATGTTTTGAGTCATGAATAAATGTGATAATGTGAGAATGTGCTGGTGATCTCATTTGCCCGAGGTTGCTATGTAATTATATAAACCTATCATGAACCCTAAACGCGTCATATAGAAAGTAATACCTGACAATAACCCACTATGATTTATGTATGCAAAATTGTATGCTTATGAATGTAAGATTTGAGAGGTGAATTCCTTAGAATACCAATGTATCTGTCTAGATGACTTTCAGAGTGCATCGCACCCACTTGTCTTTGAATAGCTCCGTCATGAATGTATGATTCAGTGAGAATGCCGGTGGGTAAATTCAACCAGGACATCGTATATAGTAGATGAGTTTAAGTATAAATTGTTAGGAGTAAAAGTTCTGACATATAAGGATACATTTCTATTTAAAAAGCGATACATAGAAAAAGATGTTTTTATCTAGAAAAGACTGGATAAGACTAGTCCTTTCAATTCGATTTCCTAAAAAGATAATGCAACAAACAATACGAACATTTTGAGTACCTAAAATTCAACATGCAAATTCTATGTTTTGCACTAAATTATAGGAGGCCAAGAGTTAATATTATGAACATAGAGCAGGAAAATAGAATGGGGAAAACGAGATTTTATAAGCAAAGAACCAACTGAAATGTAGTCAGACAACAGCAACAACAACAAAATGAAACTAGATAAATAGATCGCTAGAAAAAAATCACTGCAGTAGAGAACGTGATGGAGAATTGCCCATTAAAATAAGTACGGCTATGTTCAACAAACGAATATGATTTCATTTCGTTACTGGCAAAGTGAAGTTTGGCCAAATATTCCCTGAATCACTAACGTACAACATTTGTTTTCTCTCAGTCCTTGTGTATCTATCATCTGTTTATGTTGATGTAAGAGGATGTTAATTTTGGTGAATTATTAAGTTATAATGAATCAGACATTTCTGCGTAAATTGGAGGACATTAAAAGGATGTGCAGAGAGAGTTATACATTCAGTTGAATAATAATCCCGAATGAAATCAACTTTTTCATCAATTATGCGAGCATAAATATGTCAAGCTACGTAGGTTATGTAATTAACGCTTGATTCATTACGTTGTCAAAAGCAGTTAACGACATATAGAAAACAGATAATGGAGTCACCAAAAAGAACTTGCGCATTTACTATCCATAGTAATACCTCATTAATTAATTTTAAATGCCAGAAAATCCGATATTTCTTGATGCAACTATAGGAAAACTAGAATAATTAAACAAAAGAGAATCATATTGGATGCTAGAAATACAAATTCATCCGCTGTGACACTAATACATTCTCGCCGAACACTTATAATTAGGAAAACAATTATAATTGATTTGCATAATTTATAGCAATATATCGTATAATTAGTTCTCGATATCCAAATCATAATCAATTTCCGAATGGGTTGATCAAACTTCCACAGAACGTAAGCGTCATACCGTTTCCTTTACATAAAATTTCATCTTTCACACCGTCAATTAGTTTTTTCAGTCTCTCTCCTAATAGTTTTATCCTGTGCCTTTCGTTTGATTGATAGAATATTTTCGGGTCTACGTAATATTACGAAGGAAGCTTTATTCCACTCAATCTTACTACTCCTTCAACACGTTAAAAAAGTACACACGTCGTCGTAGAAAACTTTCTTTAATTCTGAACATCGTAAGGTTAAACTTTACACTTTATTTTGGCGATGTATTTCCAAAATTTACGTAACTTTCTGGACAAGCGTTTTCGGGGTTGGACACGACCGGGAACACGTGAGCAAGACCCTTCGTGCTCAGCTCAACCGTGACATGCAACCAGGGGAAAAAATGAATACCCGTGAAAGTGAAGCGAGGAGAAGAGACTTCACGGAAAGGGGTTTTGAGGAAGGAAGGAAGGAGGAAAGCACTCGCTTGGTTAGAGCCAAGGAGAGAGATGATAAAGATGAAAGAAAGAGAACATGCAGAGAGGGAGAGAAGCAGGTGCAACGATCATCACGGAGTGGACCCCTGAGGCACATGCGAGAAGAAGTCTCCCTTCCAGTGGAGGCGCGCAGAACGAGGTATTACGGCGCTAGCCTCGGGGAGCGCGACTTGGAGAAACACTGAACTTGCATTAGGCAAAACTCGGCGCGAGGGGGAGACGGAAAAGTTAAGCCGGGAAGATGGGAAAAGAGCGCGAAAAAACAAAAGAAATCTGGGATGCGTTGGCGAAGGAATTCGGATGAAGAGGGTGGAAGGAGCGATGAAAAAACAAATGTTTCCCGCGAGGAGGATGAGATTAAAGACGACTTGGCTGGAGATTTTTTATGGGGGAAATACGCGAGTTTTTTCCGGGGAATGCAATCCGACGTGGGATGTAGGAACTGCGTGGGAGAATGGGAGTCGAAGACTGTAGTGGGGGAGGGAATAACGAATTACGGTCCCGAGATATAAACCGAGCTCTTCTGGAGGGATATAAATAAAGGCTGGACGCTTAAATGATCAATACAGCAGACATCATTATACGGGTCGATTGCTATAGTAACGAGGATTTTATGACAGGCCCCAATGCTGCCTTTAGGGGAACTGTTTCTAAATCGTTCTCTTGTATACTCTATACGTCTCCTTCCTCGGCATTTTCAGTCAGAAAGACGAGGTTTCAAAACCAGATTAAGATGAGGATTATTTCAACATTGTTACTCCTTAAATTCAAAAATGTTAACAGAGAAAAATGATATCCAGAGATTAAAATAACAAATATTTTTCCTTAAAAAATCCAAAATTGATGCTTTTGTCTACAGTTACTCATATCTCAACAGGTTTTCTGTTTGATAATAATCACATTTCTATTAATTTTTGAAAAAAATGTTAGCATCTATTTTTCAAATTCTATACTCTAAGATATAATAACGATGATGATGAATGCTTTAGAAAAGGGAAAATATTCGGATATGAGGCATAGATTTTCTCTTGAGGTACACAACACCAACACCCATAACCTGAGAGGGAAATATTTTCCTCACCCGGGATTCGAACCCGGGGCTTTAAAATACATCCATATATTTTATACTAATTCCGTAAAAATATTATCTGCACGTACTTATATCTATATCTCAAAATGTATTTCACCCTCTAGATACATAGTGCTAGACACAAATTTTGAAAATTTTTACGATTGTTCTCCCATCAACCGTTACTAATGTACACGGACAAGCACAATGTACGACGTTGCCTGGGAACGAAACGGCTTGAAATCGCGTTACGTAACATCCTCAACGGGGAAACATGGTTTTCCCTGGAATCAGTAAGCATAAAAATCTGAAAGGAATAATACGAATCGGATAAACCTCTCACGTACTCTTATTTTACAGCTGGAACACGTGCAGGAACACAGGTACACACATCCGACGTCGGGAAAACCCATACACTTACGTAGGCGAAAATTTCGAAACAATTCGAGACCGTCCCTTTTTATGAATAAGTCTCTGGAGAAAGAGAAAGAAGAGGGAAGAATGGGGAGAGGGGGAGAGGGGGGAGAGGGGGGGAGGAAGAAAATAAAGTGAATAAAATTCTTCCGCGGTGGTGTGGGAATGGGAGTGAATACCTCGTTGTAAATTGAGATATTTTTCGGGGGAGTCGTTGGAGGATGAGTGATGGTCCTAAATTGAGTATCACGGTCCGCAGTTAAGGGAGAGGAATGGTGGGTATAAAAATGACATTGAAAAGAAAAGGGGGAGAGTAAAGAAAAGGGGGAGAGGAAAGAAAGTCGAAAGAAAAGAATATTCCCTCTTTTTGGAAAGAAATGACTGCACGTTATGGAGCTCTGAAAAACATATCGGAAAAAAAGCGAGGAAAGAGAATTAAACTGGAATTTAATTGTGGAAGTGAATTGGAAGAGAAAGGAACGCAAGATTTGGTCGGAATGAATTCGAATCGAATGTACGGGTAAACATTTGGCTCATTAAGGGAGAATGTTTTATTCTTGGAGAGAAAACTGTGTCTTATGAGGTCCTCGACTTTTCTTTCGCGAAACACACAAACATACGACAAACATTTACGGTATCGTTGAACGAGTATGTTCAAAAGCGGATCGAGCAACATATATTAAAAAGGTTCCTTTCAGAAATTTCAATTAACTTGTTTCATGATGCTTGAGAAATTTCTTTGTCCACTGAAATGAACAAAAACTAAAAAGCTATTGCAATTTTATCGCAATTTAAACGTTTCTTGTAGCCGAAAAATCCGTACGAATCGAATTAAAAAAATCTAGCTTTTTGAAAAAATCATTCTAAATATTTATTCACCATTAATAAAATAATTAAGCTCCTACATTTTTAACGAACATAACCTATTGAAATTTTAGTTTTTAATATTAAATAAGAAGATAAAGCTCGAATTACCATATTTAAAATAAAAACATTAACTCATTTCTAAAGCAACTGTAATCCTTAAGCTTTAAAATGTAAATAAAAAAATCATGAATGGCAGAAAGTAAATTAGATAAACTCAAAAAAAGTAAAATGAATAAATAATTAAGATCAGAATTAACAAACATCTGTAGCCGGGAGTGAAATGTAAGTCACAATCGCCTATTATTTACACATAACAGGAAAACACGAAATGCGCCCAAAATATTTGTGCGTGTAGTGAGTTAATGTTCCTCATGTTTTCGTATTTCACAAAAGATTTCTCGTATTTAGTGGTCCGAAAATAAAGGTTCCAGAGCTCTGTATAAGATGTAATTTCACGGAAGAGAGAAAGTAGAAAGATAAATAGAAGAAGATATGAGGGATTTGGGAAGGAAAGGAAATGGAATGAAGAGATGAGAGGAATATAAATTTGAGTCATTTGATGTATTTAATGAACGAGCATTTTCGGGCGGATGTAGAATATACACTGTAGATTAAAACATGCAAATATGGAAATTTTGGATCTGAAAGAAAGAATAAAGAATGTATAAAAGAAAAGGAGTAGAAAAATAATAACACTCAAATATTTGGACCCTGAAATCCTTCTTCTCACCAAATCTATTGCTTAATCGAACTTCAAGAAACACCAAGAAAGAAGTTTTAATCCATCCAGCTGATGTCTATATATACTCTTCCCTCACATATGCGTCATTGATTTTAGTAATGTTCTAGGGGTATGGCAAAGGATGCATATGAATGTAAATCATTACGAATGGCGAGTCTCCAAACTTTAGAATCATCGTAAATCTGTCCCTTTCATATGCCTAGTGGAAATATGCCAAAGAAATGAACAATGGTCATAAAAATAGAATTTATGGTAAATATTTTCATGTTTCACATGCGAATGAAAATGAAGCTAGCGGATGATTAACGAAATGAGAAGTACTATTTGTGTAGGAAAAACAAAGTATCTGGTTTGACAACGACCATGATTATATCTCATCTTGTGTGTGAAATTAGGAGCAGTTCTAAAGCGAAAGAGGGCGTGTTTGACACAATCAAATTGAACACTGAATATTCATGTTAAAGAATTAAAACCTTTACCAATGTGAAAGTAATTTCCAAAAAAATGTAGATATGGGTTTTTGATTTCCAGAGATATTGATGTTTGCAAGTAATGAGAGACATTTATTCTTGCTACTCCAGCAACATTATCCAGAAATGAAAGATTTTCTATAAACAATCCTTCATTTTTAGAGAAATAAGAGCC
Source organism: Pantala flavescens (assembly GCA_020796165.1). Lineage (NCBI taxonomy): Eukaryota > Metazoa > Arthropoda > Insecta > Odonata > Libellulidae > Pantala > Pantala flavescens. The sequence continues at coordinate 5,975,229 of CM036888.1, forward strand.
ATATATCAACGAATGATTTTGATTTCAAGAAGATGAATATGATTCCTATTAATCCTGTCCTTACTCCTGCATGGTACGAGTATGTATCTATACTGCTCGTTTAAAAACCCTAAAAAACTTTATAGATTAATGACAATTAGAACGGTAATAGATTATTGCTTAAGATTTTAGAATTTTAGATGAATATTTAAAATTGACCTTTTGGTATATATTTTGATTGCATAATATTTGGTAGGGGTGTAAATGGGAGGTATACACTGCCGATAAAAATTCGGAAGTATCTGAAACAGTTGCATTAAAGGAAACTGAGTTATGGGGAAAAGTCGTGGAATATGGAATCTAAGGTACTGCTTGCAAAAAAAGATCGTTTAGAGTAGAGAAGGGCTTGTTGTGGTGATAGCAACGAAAAACAGGACGTCATATAACACGAAAGATCAAAGCAGAGAACGAGGTGATGTACGAAGGGAGTCTTGGTATGGGATGTTTAATTTAGCTCGGCGTGGGAAAAGAGAAATCTGCTTTATCTAGAAGACAACACGTTAAGATTTTGCCCTTATTCCAATAAGGTAGACATTATTCCCATCCGAAAGGACTTTGTTCATGAAAGAGAGAAGTTTAAAGTTGGAAGCAACGAGAAATGTATCAGGTCGATGTAAAAATGTTTGATCTCAAATGGGAGAATAATTTTCTATAAATTAGTAACAAAAATAAGAAGTAAAGAGAAAGAATTGATCCTCATCTATTCGGCTTACTATTTGTGAGTTAGTCTTAATGCTTGTATTGTATTGAACACAGTTACTGAGTACGAAGTAATTGAGTACAATTGATCCTTTTAAATTTTATATACTATGTATAAAATCGTTTTATTGTTCGTTCGATCGTTTTAAATTTTATAAATATGTATAAATATATATAAATAGTCTGAAATGAAAAACGATTGTAACAGAAGACGAATTAGCAAGTTGAATTCGAAATGAGAATCACTGTCAAAGAGTGAGCACCAAGGAGCATGATGATTTCATTATTTTCGAAGAATGGGGAATCCGCCTAGTTAGAATCTACTTTTTGATGAAAAGAAAGATTTTCGGATGAAGAATAAAACGCTTTTGGCGACGAAGCACTTCGGTATATTTTTATTTGACTTCCATCTACACTACTGGTGAAGAGAAGAAACGGATGGCCGAAGTGTGCGCTAAAAAAATCACATTTCTTTTGTTTCGTCCGTTTTCCCAGGACGGAATTAATTTTGCCGAAAAGATTTTGCAAGTTAGTTTCTCGGAAAAGACGACGGTTATCTCAAATGTAACCTATCTAATGGACGGACCGTATGCAAGTAGAGAATTGATACAGATTTAATACGACTGACTTCATCGTTACCTCTTGTTACGGAAACTGGCATATCCATTCTCGGATTTGTATCTTCACATCAGATAATATTCGGAAAGCTTTACAAGGATATGTACAGTTGTAAAAATTTATTTCATTTTCCAAAATTGAATTTTTATAGTTTAATTGAGATATATTTTTTAACTTCCGTTGGTAGAGGAAGATGTTTAAGGTAGTTCGTAAAATTTGAAAAATTTATTCCAACTTCTGGATTAAGTAATAGTGAGCGAGAAATGAACTCGTTATTTTTTGGAATAAGTTTCTCAACAATAAAGATTACAAATAAAAGATAATATAGATATAATAAAATTTCCTAATGCTTAATATGGGATTTTAAAGTTAGAAATATTTCGTTAGAATTTGAAATTCTTAGAATATAATGGCTATTATTTGCCACAATGAGCGTTGTAAGACATGAAGCTAAGTACTTCAAAAAAAGATTCATCATTTTAGCCTAAAATTTCATCCATAAATATTCCGAAACAATTCACTTGCACCAACTCCTAGCACTGTACCACGACTCTGTTCTGACGTACATAGCAATCTACTCCGAAGTGATGAAACTTTGATGTGCCTCCAAACCGGTCAACGCGTCCGACACATCTGCAGAGAGATCCCCAGCATTTCCTAAAGTCGGAAGTTGGAAAGATAAACCAAGAGTTTCTTCTTGCTAAACAACGAAGGATGGCCCGTGGATCGTGGTGGAACGATTCCCATCCCAACAATGAAATCCCAATCCACTTCCGCCATCCATTTCTCCGTCTGCCCTTTACAGAATCCTTTCTCATTGCCCTTCAGACTTCGCCATCCCTTAAGAGATTACTCTCTTGGGACAGACGGTGTGTAACGGAGTCCATTTCGCAGTACATCCTCTCAAGAGATAGCGATCGGTAAAGCGTTGAGCGTCTATCTCTCTTTCCGTGGCTGCAACGTTTGTCCGAAGAGTACGTGGAGCTAAACCTGCAACTCCTGGATAGAGAATTTCCCTGAGGACTTGAAGTCGAACTACAGTTTGCGAAGGTGGAGTGATAAGGGTGCAAGTACCGAAGAAATGGTACCTAAAAATAGGTCTTTGTTTGAAATGTAACGCGATTTATGTGTTTCGTGAATATCTGAGTGAGATTGTCCCATACCTCTTCCTTAAAAGATCGATTTTATTTAAGGAACATTAAAAAGAATGAAATGATGATTAATACAAATTTAGATAGAATACTGCTCGATAGAAATTATGACAAATATTTATAGAATATTCGAAATTTCTTAGTTAGATTCTTTAAAACAAAGTACACGTACTAAAGTAAGTAACTACTGCTATCTTGAAATTTCCCTAAGATTTAATATAATTAAAACACTACCGCAAAATAATATTTGTAAGTGAAGTATTAAAAAAACGGAAAAAATTCCCAATTTCATTCATTCAGTTTGGATTCCTTAACAAAAAATTGATATCGAATTCAAAATTTTCTATATTTCGAAGAGATTTATGCGCATATTTATAATAACGTCTAAAATCTGGTTGATAATATATTCTTGTCCTGTATGGTAAATATAAATCCACGGAATTTGAATCTTCTTCAGTACGACTGTTAACTCATGCCACCAAGTTATAAAAACTAAAGAAATTGTTACTGAATTAATACTACTAAAATTACTGAATCACTGTCCTCCAATCAATCAATTCAGATTTCAATAAATCAAACATATATTAAGCCATCAATTGCAAAATTTCTATCATATCACATAAAAACAAATTGCAAAGATATACAGAAAATATACATTCATAAAGACCTAAATATGTGTTATTATTATGCATTGTCAACTTTATCTACCTCTATTATTATTCTGCCCTAATATAAGTCAGCTAATCTTCCCTTGGGAAAAACACGAGTGGGTAGAGGAATTATTTATGAAACGGATATCCTCAACAAGCCGTGAATCCCTCATTGCTTGGGTTTGAAAGCGGGCAGAGAGTGGTATCTACGCATGCACGCACAAGCTACATAAACAGCTAAAGTCGCTTCTCATGTTAGAGATAATGAACTGGGCGATGAATGACCTGTGAAAACGAGGCCTCGATGCCCTTGGCGAGACTGTGAACTATGACCCCAGAATCGGAAGACAAGGCCCCTAAACCTTCCATTACCGGAGGCAGATACCCTAATGGTAGTCCCTGTTGACCCAGATGGCACGGAATTTTTTATTGCTCATTTGAAAAAGTTGCTCTATTTACGGGTAACACATCTGGTGGTTAAGTATTTAAGCATTTAAATTGCTTGTTGGTGCCTTGGTTTTCTTTGCAACATATTGTATGATAATATCAATGAGTCATGAATATTATTTAGTCCTTACCATAGAAAATAGCCGTGACAATAGAGAACTAGATTACACAATGAAACACTGCGACGAACTTTTATAAGTAATCAAATGAACGTGTAACCAGTCTATACTCTGTATATGCGTATAGCGGTCACTCATAGATAAATATCATGTTATCTATAAATATAGTTTGTACGCATAATCATGATAATTTCTGCAAAGTCTATTGGAATAAAAAATAGAATGCATAAGCTTAGCTATAAAATCTGTCTCAAGGATGAAAAAGATTAGAAATATAAGATTTTAATCTGTATTTACCCATAATAACAGAATCACATAAAATAAAATAATCCTGCATTTGGCCAAATGGATAGCCTCTGCTAATTCAAATATCCGAAAATATTATACAACATATTGCTTCTTCGAAAAGGAATGATATAGAATTAGAATTTTTATCTGATGTTGAAAAAAATTAAATTTAAATCGATTTATATTTTTATATGAGATAGATATGAGAAAATTTTCGAAGCATTAAATATAAGAAATAATAGTATTTCTAGAATATCACCCATATATTTCAACCATTTACTTAAAGCTTAGCCAAGCTGAGAAAAAAAAATCCGCACTTAAGTACAATTAGGTCGTATTTATCGTATTTTAAAAGCTCTGACTTAGCCCCTTACACTTGAATATCGATGCATGACCTATTCTTGAACACCGCCCTTGGACATCAGCGCTGTTGGAGGACGAAAACTCAAAACGGTTTCGGACGGATCGCTTTCCTGCTGTTCGGTCCATAAAGTGTAGATAAGGTATCCGAATTGTGCTCTCGAGATAGAGCGTGAAGAGCACTTGTCCATGGCAGAAGTCTCGTCTCCGCCCCGTATCGTATCACGAGACGTAATCCCGTTCCACACCACTTGCGAGTATCTATTCGATTTTAGCGCCCCAAGTGAGGGGAGAGTGAAGCAGAAAGTACGTAGGTTGGGGTTGGAGACCCGCGGGCGAAATTAATTCGAAATCGACACGTTTTGACGGTTCGGCGACACTAACGAACATTCGAATTTTTACGAGTTTCAATTGTTATTCGTCTGAATGTAAATGAGTGAAAGAATTTAGGACTACACTATCAGGCAGAATTTAATCTTTAATATTGAAGGGACTTCATGACTGTTCCTATAACGAGTAAATCGGTATTATAGGACAGGCATTTTTGTATCAAGACGCTTATATCCAACCCCTACGGAGAAGGTGATACTGAGATGCCTCAAAAGGTAGACAATCATCTCGGATACATTTTACTATAAAATACTGAAAGATTTATTCAACATTTCCATACATTCCCATAAATACGACAAATTATAGATTATTTGTATTTCTTAAATGTTTTCCGTTGCCCCAAAGAACAGAGAATAGAGTGATAGGTTCACATTTGTCAGAAAGGGTACAGCTGAGCTCTTTTCCGCCTAACCTTGTAAATTAATTACAGATTTCAACGAAAGAACAAAAAAAATTTAAAATCATTTTTTAAATGTTTCATAAATTGAAATATATAAATCATCAAATGCTGAATTTTAAAATTGAGCCGATAAAATAGTTTCAACATAGATTTGGACAAACGTTCTTAGTAAAACGACTTAATAATTAGTAAATCAAATATTTATTCAAGATACGTATAATTATTATCTAATCACGCAAAGATCAAAGATATATAATATAATATATATCGCCTCGCGAACAACGCATACAACAAGAGAAGCATTCCGCCTCTACTAAATCTACGTTTCAAAGCGAGTTAGCAACGATATTCGCTGCTCGGCGTGGACATGGATCCATTCACCCAGAATTATAGGTTCATCATGGTGAAGTAATTTGTTTCGATTATCTATTCCCAAATACCTGTTAACCACTCGCTTTGACAACCGGTGGAAACGTCCGGAATCCATCGGACGAAAATGAATCTGGACAGAGGCGTTAGCAGAGCGTTAGACGTGTAATCAGGATAAGCTAATATTACCGAATCACGAGAGACAATGTGAAATGGAACACTCAGATCTCAATCCTCTGTCGTCAATGGTTTCCATTAGATGAACTAGTATTTTCCAAAGCACGCAATTCAGTGCGAATGTACGAGAAAACATAAAAATGTAAACTTTATATCATTCCCACACGTAATATTAATATTATAAATATCAATATTCATGTCATTATATATTATTTCTAAATATTACCACATTATTGAAAGATTACAAGAGAGAGGATTAAGTTAATTTTGGGCTTGAGAGGATAAACACAAAAACATAGAATTCAATTCATGCTGTAAATAGTTTTAGGGAAACTAGGTATTAAATATGTTGGAATATTTACAGTTACACAGCAATAATGTACAAAACATCCTCGTTTTTTACTATGGCTTAGTATTTTTCGTTATTTATAGTTTGAAAACTACATTAACCTCTCCGAAATTCTCCTGAATGAGTCATCAAACACCAAAACAGTATAGTGCTGAACCCAAGTCCCTGATAATCCGTAAATATACATTTTCGCAAATACTCTTGAATATTAGATTGTATTTCAAATCGCCTAAATAGGCCTACTCATTCATTTAGTGCCAACATTTCTACGAATGCGGCTTACTGTGTATAATTAATTCATGCTATGGCGAGTTACACGGAATGTACACGTATTTAGGTTAGAAAAAACTCTAATTCGAAAACATTTCCCTACACCAGGAGTACGCAGTTGGTTGGATAAAAGGGACATTAATTTCGTAATGTTGTAACTAAGGCCACATTTCGAGCAACAAGTAACCTAATTAAAAATCATTGGAGTATCCACTGACACTCCAGCTGAGACCTCGTATTACGGCCGAATACATTTCGTGTCATGTTTAATTAAGCAACGTAGCAGTCAAAAGACAAATATATTTTCGAATGCACGCTATTCCGCGTCACGGCCTAACCAGGAAATCTGAACGTTTGCAGATTAGAGATTTCCAGTTGTTAGCCTTTATGGATGCGTTTATCTCGTCATAAAAGGTCGAATTCAACGCTACGTATCATTGCAGTTACCTCTACTAAATATTTAACTAGATATGACATGGAAATAGAAAAATAGACGTGAAACTAACTTCATACGGGGAAACATTCCATTTAAACAGTCATACAGAGCAGTAAAATCGATCGGAACAGATGCTGTCTATTAAAGGAGATACTTATTTTCATCACTCTTTTCTTTGGCATTATTGGAAGAGACTTGCGTCGTTTCATTTGAAAAACGATACGCGTTTCTTTATTTCGCTATACATTCACGTAAAGAGAAAAGAAATGAAAGGGAAAATCTACAGTGATTCTGCTGGTGATTGACAAACAGAATAATAGAAAACAAGAGCGGTAAAGCGGAACTATAAAAAAAATACTTTGAGATTGATATGGAATACGGAAAGTTCGCACTGTTTTTTTTCTGAATATAACGCGACCATGAACTTATTTGTGAAACCCCTACAGATTAAATATCTTGAAAAAGAAATCATTTAACGACTCACATCTAAGCCAACGGGAATGTACATATTTCTGTAAACCATTGTTTATATTCTTTTAGCGGTACATTCCCTTTAATGTTGTATACAGAAAATAAAATTCAAGAATTCATAATATATTTCTATACCGCTCATATTTATGCTGGTATTTTATTTTAATTTCATCTAAAATAAATACCATGCTATACGTTCAGAATAGAAATATTGGACATGGAGATAAATAAGGCTCATTTAATTAAACTAACAATAATAATTACGCATATGACGTATTATCAATCACTGATATACCTATATATGTTAAGGATATAGCATGTGGTTAATTGATGGATTGATTTTCGTTTAAATTTAATTTCAAACTTGTACCATGAACTTAACGAAGTTATTAAAACTGAAATTTGTTATTTCTTAACGTTCTGACATAATAAAGAAAATGAGCACAAGTCCATAAAGTAAAATTTTATGTAATTGTCATTAACAATTAGAAATATATTCATACCTTATATTAATTGAATAGTATATTTAACCCAAAAATACAAATATCGTTAATTACTCATATATTTAACAGACGGTAACATTTAGTCAGAAAATCTCCGAACACGAAACTCCGAAAAAAAGATAATTTTAGCATAAAATCAAAATATAAAATAAATAAAGTAATCCTGCAAACATAGTACACGAGCTGGGATGTTCAATACATTCCCCAATTAGTGGAAAAAATGCTCGAATTACCAAGTTCATTTACAGCCTAATCCCAGCTCCCCATAGATCACCCAGTTAATTAAAAAAATAGTATTACGCGGGCGCAAAAAAATACATCCGAACAGGATAGTCTTATTCACGGTCTAGTAAACAAGGCGAGCGCGCATGTTGCCCGGCAGCAAAACAGTAGAGCAATGATTTTAAAAGCGGGCATCGGGTAATTGAAGCCCTTCTAAATGAAACTTCCAAACACGTAATGTGACGAGGAATTCTAGCCTTAATTGGGAGGGCCGGCAGATGGACCAGAAGAGATGGAATTGATCTGAATGCATAACAAGGGAGTACTGATGACGTATTGAAGTGTGCGGCACGCCTCCGGTGTAGGGCTTGACAAATGAGAGGGACATAGCGATGAAAAGAGATGGATTGGAAAAGGGGAAAACATAGGTTTGAAAGGGAATGTGGAAAGAGAGAGGGGAAAATGCTTCCCGGAGGAAGAAGGAAGCTGTAGAACGAGACTGACAATGCCTCGGACATGGGAATTAGATAGGGCGCCGTCGGATTTGGTGGACTAATTTCTCTTTGTTCTTCTACGTAATGAAAAAATCAAAAATGTGTAAGATAATTAGAATGATGTTTTGTATGATTGAAGTAGTAAAAATCAATGTTATTTCTTCCTTTAAAACATCACTCATTAAATCAAATAATAAGTTCTTACAGGCCGTTCGAAACTAACAGGAAAAAATCAGCTTCGTTTGAGGTTCAAAACAGTTTCCTGACATTCCAAATCCATATTTTACCTATAAAACTAACTTGGTAAGGAAAAGATGAATGGCAAAAGATGTGAGTCGTATTTATTGTCATGTCAATCATAACCACCTTTTATCCATAAAATTTAAACTGTACGCCTTTAAGAAGATCAATATTCTGCCTAGACTTCGTGTGTAAATCTGTCTTACTAAGAGCCTCATATAGTTACATTAAAAGGGTAGCTGTGCTTACATTCCGGTAAACTGTCGTAAGCTATTTTAATTATGATTGGTTGCACTGAAATTAATGAGTAGATGTAGTTATCAAATACAACCCTTCTCCCTTCATCAGTGCTTTCAACTGCGTTAATGTTATTAGAATAATACTGTGCTCATGAATGAAAATAACTTTTCCCTTATTTTCAAATGAACAATATCATTTAAAAGTTCTGATAAGGGGAAGTAAAAAGAAACAATTTTGGGTTTATATTAAAGATTCACTCATCCTATTTAAAAACATATTAACAAAGAATTTATATCTTAAATAAACATTTACTGTAACGTATCTTCCAATGTTGGAAGATTCCTCTAATACTACAATGTATGGGTTACGTCGGCATGGAATTTTAATCCTCATAAGTCAATAAATAGCCGCGCTATTAGCAGAAGAGGAAAAGGGTATTTCTGAATATCTCTTCACCCTCCTAACCACATTTACTTTCCAAAATCTGTTCACATTCATCATAGCGGAGGACCATATGAACCGGCAAAGATGGTTACCGATTTCAGGGGATGTGGTGTTGCTTGTGGCTAGCAAGTTGGTTTACCTTGGCCATAGAAAATCCTCGGAGCGGGAATTCTTGTCAAAACAACCTCTGCCCTCCATTGTCGAGAGAAATCCCTCCGTACACTGACCCTTAGGGAAGCCCTATCGACCAAAGGACTGCTCATTCATCTGAAACCTTATGCCGCCGTGAGGTTCCGCTTCGGTGTTGAATCAACAAGTAAGAAAATTCTGTAAGCTCGACTCATAAATGGGGTTCGTTCTGTATCGCCGCGATTTTTGCCCTGAATCAGCCACGAATTCGTATTCGAGTAAACATTCTCTATTCCATCGTCATATGTTATTGAAAAGGGATTTCAAAAGCTGTATTCTTGAGTAGTACATTGGAATTCAATAAATTCTTGATGGATATAATAAGTTAATGAGGTGCGGAAAGAAGCTCTTTATAGCATTCGAATGCATTACAAAATTAAGCACTAAATTTAAACGTTGAAACCAAAAATAATAAAAAGAATTAACCCGTCTACACAAGAGGAATTAATTCTGAAAATTAGGTTGCCAAATAACAAAAGTAATTTCGATTAACGACGTAAAGAATTGTACTCGAATTTACGACGTGAAAGGAATTAAAGAGAATAATAAAGAAGACTTTAGAATACACAATTTTGTGAGAAATCAGATTAGGGAATAAATTTAATCATCATTTTAATAAATTTACGTTTTTGAGATCAAAATTTCTCGTAATTAGAAAATATCAATCTGGTATAGTGATCAGTTGTGGCTCAGACATCATCAACTTCAACAGAATTCCAAAAATGTTAAACTGACATTGATTTAAATTTTTGATGACTTGTGATTTGAAGGCAATCTGAGGTTGTAATCCCTTTTCAGCAATTGGATGTGAAAGTTGAAAAGTCAATCACGTGTTTGTAAATCCTTTTAAAAACTAATAGGACAGTATCGCTAGAAACGGAAAAAAGCGAACCAGTGTGACGACACGAGTATTGCTGAATCCTTTTTGGAATTTCAGTGATTTTAAATGCCCCGAGTCAATTTAGCTCGTACTGAGAAAAATATATAAACCTTTTCAATTTTATTCACGAAAAAATTATCTTTATGAATTTATAAATGCTTGTTTGAATTCCAGATCGATTTTTTATCGTTTGTGTAACGGGGTTTTTACAAAAGTGTGAAATAAATCGCTTTCTAAAACGAATTCCATCGTATGGAACTTAAATAAATATTCTCTGTCATGTGTTATCAGTGAAATAAGCGTTTTGTGTACTGTCAATTTATGAACAAGGGAAAGGGATACCAAAGCCGGATTAGTAAAAAAGATATTTGAGTGTGTTATATTTGCTGAATAAATATGCAAGCTCAGTACGAAACGTAAATTTCATATAGTTAAAAACATTTTAGGGTATTCAATTTAGTTTGGATGCTCACTATAATATATCTACATCTACATGAGTACCCTGCTAGCCGCCTTTCGGCGTGTAGCAGGGGGTGTAAACACCTATTTTACTTTATCGCGTATTTTAGTCTATTATTATCGCACATCGAGCGCGGAAAGAAGGTATTTTTTAAAACGATTCGTCCTAGCATCTATTTCGCGTATTTTACGCGCATTATCGGATCGGCCTAGATAGCAGGGTGGTCGCATAATTTCAATTACGTCTTCCGAAAACGTACTTTTTCTAAACTTATCTAATAGACGCAAAGACATATAATATAATGTAAAAAATAATTCTCTCCTACTTATAAGTAAAGGTAATTATATCAGAACAATTTTAAAGATTTATAATCTCAAACATATATATTCATATGTGTAATAAAATACGTGACAGATTGACTCTACGAACATTTCATTTATAGATATAAGTGATTACTTTTAACTGTAAACTGCTTAAGATATTGATGGAACGATTCAAAAATTACATAAATCTATGTAAAAAAGAAATAATAATTGTCATTAACATATCTTGAATAATCTTTAAACCATTCGAACGTAAGAAATATCTTATTGATAGAATTTTTCTAACCGATTTATTTATGACAGTTATATACCATTTCATGCAATTGTGCGACAATTATAAAGTAATTGCATGCCAAAATGAATAAGAGCCATGGCAACGAACAGCCAATCCTGCATAGCAAAATTATTATTCGTAAAAACTCAGAGGTTCAACTGAAAAGATACACTGTATCTTATGACAAAGTTTTTGTTCTAAATTAATTAAATAAGCCCTTTAAATATTTCTCACTAGGTGCTAAATGAGATGCAAAGCACCAAACCCGCCTGCGGGTTGGTTTAACTGAAACATGGCGCACTCTTCCCTCATAATCCTTGATATGGAGAAAAGAAGGGGAAATCCCGTTTCCAGAGATAGAACGGCTTAAGGGATTGAAGATGGATGGAGAGCAGAAAAAGTGGATGGGAAATGGTGGTAATGAGGAAACGGAAGGGATAATGAGGGGTTTTCAGAAGATGGAGAGAAAACACGATGACGTCAGCGGAGATGACGTCCGAAAATGATGACGTCTTAAAAGGATGAATGCCCAAAGAGGACCATTTACGAGGTTAAATGGTTTCTTTTTTTGGAAAGGCCAACCGAGTTGAGACAAATGGGATTTAAGTGATTAAGAAGGGATTTAGAGGTGTATCAATCATGAGGAGACGTTTTAGGTCAAGTAAAAAGTAATAAATTAAGATAAGGAATGGAATTCATAGAGGTTTCCACGTCAAATGTGATTCATGCCAAGTTGATGCATACTGTACTTTCATTATTTTTGGTACCCTATGTGGCTTTAACCCTCTTACTGCCAGCGGGCCGATACATCGGCCCTCGCTGGTTGTGCGAAAACTGCCAGCGGGCCGATATATCGGCCCGACTTATTTGACACTATTTATTTCGTGATTGTGACCATTTCAACGGCTGCCGTCTCATTTAATACACATGTGCTGTATCTCTACTGCTTACTTTATCTAACTTATATGGTTTCACCTTACCTTTCGATACATTTTGATATTTTACAGTGATCTTTCCCCGTTAATTCGTCCGGATATTTTCGTTACTTCGGGCCAGCGTCATCCTGCACAGTATTATCTTTCTTGTTTGTCGCAAGTCGTGCTGAATTGTTTTCTTGTGGCTCTAAGTATTTGTTTTAGAGTGTCAGTTTCCAGCTAGATAAGTAAATATTCTTTTTTGGCCCGCCTATTTTTATATAAGCAAAACCGAGATATACAACCCGGATCTTCAGAGACATACCTCAAAGAAACTTATAAAATTGCCAAATGAAAAAGAAAAGAACTGTTGTATGTGTAGTGAAAGAGGAAAAAAGGAATTAAATAAAGAAAAAGATGCAGAACTGTGTGTGGAAAATGCAAAAAAGGACTTCTTGGTGAATGCTTCCATAAGCATAAGTGCGCTAGCTGATGGGACCGTGAGTGTAGACTCAGATAAAATATTTTATATCTCTGGCAAAAATAGTTTTATCACTATTAAACTTTGCCACGGGTGAGAAAACTAAATAATATCAAAAACTATTATAATTTTATTCCACGTATATATTATTTTATACATCACAAAGTGAAAAAAACGGAGAATTTTGGGTTTTTACATATATTATAATTACTTTGTTATTATTTTTCTTTATGAAAATTTGAGTAAACCCCCATAATCCATCTATGGTTCTAAACTATAAATATATCTTTAGCATTGGGAAAAAATCTAGATGAATTAAATAAAGTTTAGTAGCTGAAATAATTTAGAATCTGAAATCCTGCATATTCCGGAAAATAGCCCTGGCAGTCTTCGCACATCCCACCCGAAATGGGCTGGCAGTAAAAGGGTTAAGGAAGATATCTTATATTTACATTCGATATTATTCATTGATACATGATAATTGATATAACGTAATGTCAAAAGATAAGAAACGATTACATTTAAAAATTTTTCATAAAAGTTATTAGGAATAAATAAATAATTCTTGAAAATTGATCATGCAAAAAGTTAGTAAAATTTAGAATTATTAATATGAATATAATTTACCATATATTAGGAAAACGGTTATTCGTTTAAGTTACCTATAAAAAGGTAAAAAAAGATCGTCCTGATATTATAAGCGATACAAGTTTAAGAATTTCTTAGCTATTTATTCTATCTGAAAACATAGTACGTAGGTTAGCGTTATGATAAGATGTAAAGCCTCAGAAAATGCTAGTTTCCATTCACGAAATCTGAACAAAACTTTGTACAATTGTAACTAAAAATTAGTTGGTTCTGAAATGAATTCACTTCTATAATATGAGATATACTACTACTCAATGATTCAGAATAGGGTTACAAATCATAGCGGAGAGAACCAAAACGGAATAAATTCGTCAAATTTTCAAAGAATGTGAACCCAACGCCTAATTCTGGGATATATTATTTTTATGAGAAAAATCTACCTTTTATAATAAAATAACAAGAGAATTAAGGAAAAATATTGAAAGATCACCAAGTATAATAGAGAAACTTAAGTAAGTAACAGAGAAACTTGAAAAGAAAGAGAATTTGAAGGATAAGTTAGAGGATTGGGCTATAAGTAGAAAGGCACTTTGTAAGGAGAAAGCTGGGGACAAAGAAAAAAATATGAAATTGGAAGATTATGCAGAATGACAGGATGACTGTTTCACCGACTTATAACTTTCAAAATGAGTATTCGATTGTATGAATCTCTTTTTGTGGCGAAGATCACAGACCAACGGAAGAGATTTGGAAGTTCGTAATTCAATAGTGTTTCCGGCACGTCATTTCATTTTCGAAAACACGTTTCCTATTTTCTCATTTTCATCATTCATTAATCATTATACTTGTTGATTCGAATACGCCCCCGCATTTACATTGATCGGAGGTAATGACTCCAGAGAATGAGGTTAAAAGGTTAAATCTTAAATCTGATTGATTACGGTGTTTTTGACTTATGATGACTCCAACTCAATTAACTTAAGTTCAAATAAATAGATCTAATTTTAAATAATAATGAAATATTGCTTAGTAAACATACATGAAGGATATTATAAGAGTTAATAGAGAATACAATTGTACATTTTACACACCATTATTATACCCAATTCAATACTCTTTAAAGATTATTGTAGAAATTATTCATACTTATGCCTAAATAAATTTTTTGTGTCCTTTAAAGAGCAACTTACACTTAAAATTTTTACTCACAGATACAATGAAGAGAGATGGTTCTTTTGGAAGAGTTCTTTTACATACCTGAAATAAAAAAAAAGAAAAAAACGTAAGTATTCAGCTTTAATTTATGGTAATTAATTGTGTGTACTGACAGTTATAAAAACCAACAAGTCAATATTTATTTATTTATATGTTAAGAAAGAAATCTTTAATTCATTCAGTGTATTCAATAAGTAACATAAGCTAAGCAAATTTTTGCCGTTTTATTAAAGCCAATGTCCCAAAATTGTCTTTATGTTATTAAAATCAGTTCTAAATCAGGACTAAAAATGAACTTTATACATTCATATAATAAGCGTATCGGGATTTAACTCAGTAGATTTGGAGTAAAGTATCTATGATGTCTTGTATCATCAAATGTATAATATTTTATATAAATATTTTCCATATATTTCTGCTCTCACGTAATGTACCAAATATACTAAAATAAACTAGAGAAGAAGTGAAACAATTCGGTTTCATGCTAAATAGCGCGTGCATTACTATGACTGCAACAAATGTTACTAAGTAACGTCGTGTCGTTGGTAACCTACAGCTGTTACGCGGCGAAACACGAAGTATTAGAGCTGAACAACGTTTCTTAATGAACGCTGAATTCGCAAAATCCATTTCCGATTCTAGTAATATTCATCTAAAAACGTCCCATGCTTCTGTCACGATTCTACTCATTCACACATCACTGTGACATCAAATTATTCGGATGTCGAGAGAGATATCTGTTTGATTCATAATTAACACCCCATTTCCATACGTCATTATGGCCTTAATTAGCACAGCGACCACCACAAACGACTTCCGTCGATGGTATAATTCGGACAAAAGTCTAAACACGGTCATCGTGTGCGATACGGCTGCAGACGGATTTAACAGCTCGCGCAGCATTCAGCGAGTTCATCTGGGTCCGGAAAGGATAGCGAAATAAAACAGCGACAGGGTCCGGAATGAACGCGTGACGAAGCCCGCTTTTTATATAGAACGCACGCGGTGCGGTTGGACCTCTCTTTGAAAAAGGATGTTCGCAAATCCACCGTTTGGGTGCCGAACCCGAATTCGACGCCGCAGGATCCGTTCCATTAAAAAGCGACTAAAATCGAGCTGCAGCCAGAGGGAAAGTTTTTCCTTTCCCTCTCCGCCTGAAATCGAGGTTTTTTCTATTCCCGCGTGCGTTACGTTAGTCCGTGGTGAATTAAAACCGAGATGGAGGATTATATTACACGACTTACTCATACCAGAACCATTGCTGCTGGTCTCCGAACTCTTTAATCTGTGATTGTTTTGAAAACTGTCTTAGTTTTGATACTCTACATGATATGTTATAAAGATTTAAACTCCAGATAGGTTGGTATAAGACGTTTAAGTTTAATGTACGATTTCTTTCTACCCCAAATTGGGTATTCTTGAATTCTTAGTCCCGCACGAGAGTTACTTCGACACAAAGCAACTTTAAAATTTAAATGGATACATCTTCTTTGAACACCCTACCAAACACAAGGAAAGGTAGATTGGCTTTGTGTGATTAAAGGAATATAAGTTAAACAAAACTTTAAAAATGGCGACATTCCTTGGTTTCGAACCAAGATCCTCCACATTTGGTACGATTATTATATAAAAATAAATTCCATTTACTGAGATGGGTAAACCCTTGAAAGATATTGCGATTGAAACTTTTGTTTTGCATTTATACAACTCTTTCGTCAGTAACTAATAGAGGGGATATGAAAGATATATTTAAGAGTCATCTTCGATGATATCGCATAGCGCAATCAATTTTATATCTAATTTAGGAATTTAACGTGTTTATTTACTTCTACTTTCCATTAGTTTTTACAGTAATGGTAGTAGTTTGGTCCCCAAGGACATCCTATTCCAATTCCTTTTCATTTATTCCTTCATTACGTAATACTACGAGTCTCCTAATAATATATAATGTGCTTTGACCTAAGTTTAATATCTCTTCTCAAACCCTGCACACTAATACTTTTATGGCATACTAATATCTGTACACTATTACTAGTAATAATTTATACTATAAATAATTGAGAGTCGTCATCTTTTTTTAATTTTCATGATCCACTAAGGACTGGTGCTGATTAAAAGATTAACTAAAAACTGATAGATAACAAAAATAATTTTCTACTGCTCCTTAGTGACCTAGATAACATGTTACTCCTTCCACAAACACTTTTTGAAGAAGAATTCCTTTACAACGTTTATCATTATTCCTCAAACTATAATATAACAATCAAATACCAATCAATTCATTATAATCAATTTCAACTGTGATTAATTCGATCATATTTTACACCAATTTAAAAGAACATTCAAAATAATATTTATATCGATTTAGGATTTAATAACGTAATTTAAATACTTCACAATCATTCCACCTTGAGAGTTTTAAAAAAAGGTATCACTGACCTCTTCCATCTTTATTCAAATTTTCAATTTTTGAAAGTATTGAAACCTACTCTGCTTTGAAAACAAGAATATATCGAACGAAAGGTAATGGATATCAGGCCTAAAATCATTTTCTCACACCAGAAAAGTTTACTTCCATATCCGTGATTTTCTTCTTTAGATGTACATCTTTTAAAGTAGAAGATGTGAGAGTGCGGGGGAATGAAAAACACGATGACGGCCACAAGGCCGCTTCTTCGCGACAATCTTTCGTGTCACGTAAAAAAGGAGGGTATTGGGAAACGAATGGGAATAAAAAGTTTCAGGGGCAAAAAATATGAGAAGAAGTTGGTGTGGGAGCGTCAAAATAAAGGCAATGAGAGTAAAAAATATGAGATGGTAGGAGGGTAAAGAGTTAGCAGGAGGGGGAGGAGAATGCTGTGCAGAAGGGGAAAGACGGTGCCAGGGGCGAAGGATGCTGTGGGGAAAATGAAAGAGACTTAAAAAATAGGGGAGATGTGAGAGGGAAGTTGAGGGGAAGTGGGAATTAAAAACATAAGAAGCGAAGGAAATGAAGAGACAGGTAAAAAAATGTTAGGTGTTAACGTAGGAAATATGTAAATGAGGTGAGATAAGCCTCAACTGAAATCAAAATGAAAGGTCGTAGAAAAAAAAGGATAGCGCTTTATAATTCAGCTTGGCATGAATTCCGCAAATAATGTATCTTTGTGAATCAAAAAAGTGTGTCGAGCTTTAATACGAATTAAAAAGTAAGACGATCTTTGTCTGTGGAGAATATCCAACGGACCAGAACGAAAAAAAGGCTGAGGTGTTAACACATCATAAATATGTCCTAAATAGAGTTAAGGATACAATTTTCACTCTTTTGAAATTTCAACTATGAACAAAAGCCTCACAGATCATCGTAAACGAATGTCAGTGGAAGCATTTCACGAAATACGGGTGATTAAATGATGAGAAAGAATAACATTGAAAGTTTATACTTGATGTATAATTAATCAGCAAATCAGTTTTATTATTACTATTATTATAGGAACCTATATTCGGCGAAGTTAAATATAAGTGATTCCCAATTGGGCTTAATTTCTTACAGAGCCATTTCAGCGATATTATGTAACTTAAACATTAGAATACATAAAATCAACAACTTTTAGTATCCTTTTAAATTTCAATATTGTATATTATTAAGTAATTCCATGAGCTGATGAAAAACACTGCTTGTAAAAGGATTCAGTGGTATTATATTCAACTTATGAGGTGGAAATTCAATTGCTGTAATCAATAAAATGTGCAAATTACTAGTTTCATACCCTTATGTCAAGAACTCCATAGTTTATAATACGTAAGGAAAGCGTGTCATTGCAATACCATTGAAGTGGAATGAATGTACTCCTACGAAACATGTAGGTACACCGTAGATATTCTTCAAAGGAAAGCAGCATAAAAATCACAAAAAGGTAGAGAAAGATGCCAGCAAAGGTCGAAGAAAAGCTAGAGGCAAAGGAGGAACTCGAAGTAGGGAAATAAGAGGGAAACTAAATGACGAGAACGAAGAGAAAAGTAGCTAAAAAGATTCTAAAGGAAAAAGGAAATTAGATGAGATCGCTACAAAAGAACAAAGAATGTCCAAAGGGCAAAAGCGAATGGCGACATAGAAAGAGACAGTAAAAGGCGGAAAATTTGGGTAGGGAAACGGGATGAAATTAGAAAGAAAATTAAACAATGCGTATCAGAAAAATGCGTCGAGAGTTCTGAAATTAAACTAAAGAACGATGCTAAAATGTTACCTATGGGATTTTCAGGAAATTCCGTCGTGCAGGAGGGATGGATCTTAAGGGATTAAAGGAAAATGGAAAAAAATAACTTTATACAGAAATATATACGAGAAAAAGGTAGAGTGCCTAACATAAAAACGGGATAACGGAAGGAAAATATAGTTTTAGATATGGATGTTTAAATATCAAGGAAAAATTCTCCTTAAAAAAAGTAAAAAAAGCGATAAAAAAATTATATTTTATCATTTATATTTTCAGGTATAATATATAGAAGAGATATAATAAAGAATTTAAAATAATGCAATGAAAGTAATATTTTGTATGAATAACAGCTCTTCACTCTAAACATTATGACTCACTCTTAAATTGTAAATGAAGAATAAATGTAATACAGAAATTTACCAACCAAATATTCAGTAAAAGAATGGATAACAGATATACATGGATAGAGAGTTTTAATCGCTACAAATAACTATTTTTTTATATTTCAGAAATCTTAGGTTTACATGAAAATAAGCACACAATGAGGGGTATGAGCTCAGTAGTTTCATGTAGTTAAATTCATGTGGTATCGGAAATACGTACGTTTTATATCTTAATCTAAAATTCGTTATGGTATACATCGAAGTGAGACTTGAAATTTCTCTGATTAATAAAAGTAAGTGTAAAACGCGCTCAATTTCCTCTCAAGATCAACACCTAAATGCTCAAGGAGAAGAAGATTCCAAGAAACCAAGGATGGAAGAAAACAGCAGTTGGGTAAGAAAGACACGTAGAAAGAGATAGAATGAGCGGTAGACAAAGAGAATGAGAGAAACGAATGGAAAGGGGATTAGGGAAAGTTAACCTGAGAAGGAAGTAGATTAGATACCGTCCTAAAGATTGGAAGAAGGAGACGGGCAAAGAGAGAGGATGGGTTAAAGGAACAGTTTCCGAGAACCGTCCGGAGAAAGTGGAGGAGGTGAAAGGACGGGAGAAAAGCGAAATAGCAACCCAACCGGAATCCTCCGGCGTCTGTGTTTGCCTGAAACGGAGGAGGGGAAGCTGATGAGGGCAGCAGAAAGGATTTAGGTGTGGGTACATTTGTGTGTGAGGAGAGTAAAATCAATAGAAGGAACTGTGTGAGGATCCCATCTTCCCTCTAACTCCCTCTTTCGTTTCCGCGCACTCCGGTAAAAAAAAACCTCCGCGAGCTCTGAAGTGTCTTCGAAACGCATTTCGACGCGATTTTGTTTTAATATCGAATCAGGAATATATCCGAATGTGGAAATTAAAACCTAAAAAGGCCTTGAGGTATGATTATTTCCCCGGAATGATTTCAGTCTGAACGGATAGGACGGCTGAAGAGGGGAGAGGGATGGGTTTGCGTGGCAGGAACGACTAAAAAGGGCAAAATAATTCGCGGCGAACGTATGGACACTAATGGAATTTCGATAAATAATTTTATGGAGGTCGGGTGCTAAAAATGTTCCGTAGAATATTTCCGCAGGCGTGTTTTATATACGTTTTAATCTGGTTCCCGAATGGGAATTTCGGATTGAAAAAAAGGAATTTATAAATCCGTCGTGGATTCGCTTTTGGACGGAATTATAGAACAAATGGTAACTAACCATCTGTAAAACTTTCCGCAGATTTTGATTTACAAAAAACTTTTTTGTTCCCGTTTGCATTTCATTTTCCAATTAAGGGCACTTTGTTATTCGTTTTTGTAGTCATGTCGTTAATCACACGTCCATTCGGAACTTTTTCACGTAGATTTTATTTTTAGGATTTAATATCAATGTTTCCACGTTTTATATTATGAAACTATATAATCAATGGATATATTCTTTTTCATATTTTTAGCCTCTCAATTCAAATTTATAAATTGCCTTAGGAGAGTAACGTTTTTCGAAAAAATTATTGCCTATTTCAAATTGCAATAGTTTTTTCATGGATTGCTATCTTACATTAATCACTGATAGTATATATTAATTGTCATTAGAAATATAATAATTATTAAAATAAACTAGAAGATCGAAGTATACCTCAATGGTTAATTTTTTATGACTAGATTAGAAAAAAATATATAACTTTTGCGTGGTATCAATGAGACCTCCAGTAAATTGAATACGGTTATCCTTATAATTATATAACCCGCACTACATAAAAGTACTGCCTACCGTCTACTTCACAGGCGCTCTGCTACGTGTTAGACTGTTCCATTATGATAATTACTTTACTCTCTTGAGTTAACCAGTAGTACTAAGTACTTTAGAATTTTCTTCGAGCTGTTTAAGGAGTTCATTAAAGGGTATTAAAAATACTTATGTATCTCATTGAATGTTTTATATTCCAAGTAGATAAATATAAAGCCCACGGCTTTTACATTCAGGTGCCTCCTGTTATTAAATTTAATGTTTATTTATATAGCCTCTACGAGAATGAAACTTTCACAATTAAACTAGCTAATTACGTAATCTTTGGCCATATATGCGAGTTATGTAGTTAGTCATAGCATTCAGAGGATAGATCTTAAACTATTCTTAAGTGATATATCTTAATCAGTAGTTTATGAAATTAACCGAATGGAATACGGATATTAAAGAATAAACAGTGGAACCTTTAAGTACGATACCAAAAACAACGAACAAGAGTTTCACATAGATGAAAATTCGGTAACGAGAACAACTTTCGCCACGGCGCGAGTTCATCTTTTCACAGATATCTTTTTCACTTCTCTACAAGAGGCCATCCATTTCCTTTTAGTTGGTGGATCCTCACTTATTCCTTCTTCCCTCTCACCGATCTTCCACAGCGCCGTACCTAAAGTGACTCATTGAGGCACAGGGGTTTCTTATCCACGGGGTAAGGAAAAAAATATAAGCGATGAAAAACCTTCACTTTCCTCTCCTTTTCCACAAATTTCCCCCGTTTTTCGCACTCTTTCCCTTGACTTTCCCTTTCCTCGGAGGCATAAAGGTAAATACGCTTCTGAGACCTTATCAAAACGGATTTTTGGCTACTTCTCCGTGATAATTTAAATTATGCCTTCGTACTCATTCGCCTCCCATAAGAAATTGGCTTGTGCACGCATTTTGAGGCAGGTTTTGCAATGCATCTTTATTCTTATTCTTAACAATTATGTTATTTATACAAAATATCGTCATAGTTTCGCATATTATGAGATAGTGACGTGTTTAACTATAAAAAATGTAAATATACACCATATATGGTATATTTTACGTCAGTGGAGCAAATAAATTGTCGACTGTGATTCACGTAAGGGTTTTAAATGAGCGAATTCTTTAAATTTATTATTTCCTTTTACACTTCCTCTACTACTCAATGATTCTCTTAGTATAGGTTTAATATATTTAAATTAACTTATACATAAATAATATATTTTAATTAATCATTCAGGATCAATAAATAGATTCAAATATATACAACCAAATAATTCTTGAGTAATACGTTATTCTAATGGAAGCCACAATAACAACTTTAAAATTGAATTTGATAAAATCATTTCAAATTTTGAATTTTGGACTCTCAAATCTCATTCTAAATAACTAATTGATGTTTAGGAAGATTAAAAAGTTACATTAATAAACATTTATTAACTGACAATATAACTCTCTTAAATCGTGGAACCATTTTCGAATCAACGAATGCGTTTGACATTTAAATTTTCAACTCTATGCCTTCCTTTATTGTCCTGATTTATACTTCTATTGTCTATGTGCGAGTCCGCAAAACTTTGGTCTGCTGAACGAACACGGGAGTGCTCGTGACGTTACGTTCCTTTCACTCCTTGATACAGATGGTACCCCTAAAAATTTCTACTTTCTTTCCCTCGGTGGCCGTAGTTCTTTTCTTTGCCGAGTCGCGTTTACCTCGCATCCATCTTTTAATCCTAATTTCTTTGTGTCCGCCCCCTAATCATTCTTCCGACCAATTAGCCCTCCCTTTTCCCCGGCGCTGCATGCTTCATCCTCATCGCTCAAAAGACTGTAATCAAATTAGACGAAGGGCTGTGGATATTTCACGCTGCTTTCTTCTTCGAGAGAAGCTTGTTTTCATTTTCCGCCTCCACTTCGCGAGCTTTAATTTGTCGGAAGGGAAAGCGAATGGGACTTTCTGTGACCGCCATTATCACAAACAAATTCCCTACTGGACGAAATATGTTGGAAAGGATGACACGGACTCTAGTTACTTAAAATAATGGTGGGTCAGTATGAAAACACTCCGGGGAACGTAAATCATTTACATTGTATGCAAATACGGTCCATCGCAACTTAGGGATTTTTTTCTAGTTCGTAGTTGGCTATAAAAGTGTCTCCCTCGAAGATAAGTTTGATAAATATGATTGTATAGAGAAAAGATTTCGCAAATTTAATGCCGATGAATATAGGAGAAATGAAAAAGACTCAGGCTATCCACGGAGTACAGTATATGTCTTTATAAATATAAATACGTTCTAACACGTATATTTCCTAAAAATGTCTTCCTGGGAAGAGGAAACTTAACTAAGAACGGGAAGTAAAATACTGTAGAATTATTTGTGAAAATAAATTGAAAATTCCAGAAACTTCGAGGCAAAAAATATACAACCAATTTTCTGGTACAAAACAGAAGACATTGCATAAGTAACCAAACTCGCTAGCACATTTTAGGCAAGTTATTGCCGGGGAACCATTCCAAAATATATTCCCCTTTCTGAGTTTAAAAATTCCAAACCCGTGGAACGTGGAGCAAAGGGTCTGAAAATCTGAAACGTTGCCAGAATCGTATATTTTAGGGGAAACCACAATTGGAATCTTAAAAGTATATCGATTTTTCTCAAAGTGTATATCGTAGTTTTGAAACCAAATTCTGTAGTCAAGATGTGTCTTTTGACGATAAAAATAATTAAACCATCTAAAATAATCCCTAATACAGACATAGTTCAGAAAATTATGGCAATTCAAATTTATTTGAAATTTAAAGTAGGGTGAGACGGTTATTAGCCTCTCTATACAGTAACCCTCAATCATATAAATGGTTACTCTCACAGCAAGTATAATTAAGGTTTTCAAAATACATGTTTAATTAAATTTTGAAAACGTGGCTATTTTCTTGGGAAATGTTTATCACAGAATCCTCAATATTTTCCCATTTAATAAATATTATAATATTTAATACATTTGAGTTTCCTTTAACTTTTCCGGAAAAACAAACTATTAAGCTTTCAGGTCATATTTTACACAGACAATTTACCTTAGCTAGACGTAACCCTAACTCATACACTTCACACCTATTTATTACATTCTATAATCTGGTATATAAACACAATAGGGAAAATGGAAACATGCGATAAGACCCATGCCCGAAGTCCACTCGACCTATTCAAATATTAACTTAGGCAGTCGCGAGCAGCTTCCGTTATCCTTCCTTTTTGAGGAATTAAAATCCGAACCATGATTCCAAACATCAAACCAAGCCAATCACTCTCATGGGAGACAATTGGAAAAATGTTCTGCCAAATGGGGAAGAGTTATCTCCATTGTCTCGCGTCAAAACCCTTTCACAAATATGATCCACTCTCCTGCAAACTCGGATGCATTCTGGTGCATAATTATCCGCAAATAGGTGTGGAACTTTCCGAAATTATCAGCATATCATGAAATACTACTGTCAATATTTCCTTAATATTCTTAACGTGCTGAAATCGACAAGGTGTTAATGACTATAACATAATGGAGGATATCTCTATAATACTATTAGTAACCTAAAGGAACCTGGAAATAAAAAAAATCTCTAAAAAATACTTGAAACTTATGGTAAATTACGTGATAGTATCCCAAAGATTTTCTCAAATTATTCTAAATGATTTTTCTGCTGAACATTATGCCAGTTCAAAAATTATCTTTATAAAAATTGAAGAATTAAGTTTATAAAATGTTTCAAAGCCTGAATTCTAATATGACATTGAAATTACCCTATTATGTTTTGAGCCATTGTTTTTAAAAAGTTCTATATTTCGGTTTTGAATTCAGTATTATTTATGAGCATCAGTTATCACTAGTCTTAGTTAATTTATTTCATTCCAACCAAAGATTTTAACATATTAACGGTGCAACGTCCTAAACGATACAAAATGACTATCAACTTTAATTTCGTTTCCAAGAATACAGTATTCATATCCAACTTTTGGTAGAAACGTGAATAAGAAAACTAAGAAACCCTTTTTGTGTTTTTATTTCTCTCATTAAACAATTATACAATATTATTCGTGGCCTCAAAACGGCAGGCACTAGAGAAAATTCTGTTGAGCTTCTCAATTAGTTTCGTACTCCAATTAGACAGCCAAGCATTCTATTTCGTAATGGGCCCCAGTTAAAGGAAAGTACGGATCCTTTTTCTCTAACCCTCCTCTTTAAGAAAATACCACTGTACTAGATTTAATCGTATGAACCTCATTAGGATTCTACTCAGCTCAAAAACACATTTGTATACGAAGAGCATGAAAGCTAATAGAAAGAGAAAGTACATTTGTAAGACTTCGCGATAGTATCTTATTACTCTTCGAGAGAGATCAAATCTACATCTTCGAAACCCTTCAATTCACAAACAAACTCCTAACTCAGAGTCCCTAACTTGGAGATTTTTTTTTCTAGGGCGCTTCTGATCTAGGGCATCAACTGATTCCTCCCATTTCTCTCGCATCCCTTCATCTAAAATGGAGCTTTGGCTAAGCATCGATTCACTGTGGGCGAAGTTCTCTTTATCGCCTTTTGCGGAAGTGTTGGGTGAAATCGCTGGAAAGACGGGCAAGTAAAGTGCGGTAAGGAAAGCAAAGAAAGGGTATAGAAACGAGGAAATGAGCTAAGAGATCAGCTGTGAGAACATAAAGAGAGTTTTGGAGATGATTTTGAAATGAAAGCGGGGAATGAGCACATACCTATATTAAGAATCTTTAGAAGATGATGATTCAATAGGTTAGGGGTAGAAAATGATATAAATGAATTTCGTAGCTAATTGGAAATAATAATAATTGGAAGAAAATTACAAACTAAATGACCAAATTTATTTTCTGTGAAAATTTTTTATTAAATAATTAAGCCTAATTATTACGCATTATGAATTGGATGATTCATAATTGACATTCACTCTGAATAAAATGTTTTTAAAGTCGTAATTCGTATTCATATTTCGCCTCGATGTAATGAGACATAATTACTACATGGTATTTCATAAAAAAAATTGTTTCGTATCGTTTATGCACTAAATCTGTATATTTATTAACGCTCTAATTAATCGAATGGTTTATATATGAATAATCCGCAGCTTCATAACCCACTAAAATGTAAATCATGAGCAAATTTAAAGTGAAAAATTTTAGAATTTTATTTAATATGAAGATCATTATATACGCTCGAGTATTAATAACAGGAAGGAAGGATAGTAAAATTGTAAAACAGTTGAAGTTTCACTTAAAATCTTGTACCTTGTAGGACAGTATATTGTAAGTTTTATAATAAATCTTCATTACTGATTACTACTTCTTTGCAATTGAACAGACCAATAATAGATGCACAAAAACTAAAATAAATAAAAGAACATTAAACTTTGCAAAATAATGAAATTCCCTGTGTTAATTTAACATCTATTATCTTTCTTACATGCTCAGGTCATTTTGAGGGACCATTCTTATGAGACCGAGAGAATAAAATGGAGATTATTGTATGTAAAACACCTCTACGATACAGGAAGGGAGAGGCTCAAAAATTGGTCTGGAAAAAAGCCTTATGGATACGGAGGGAATGATCAAAGGGAATGAAGGTGGAAGGTTATCAAAGGAGGTTGAAACCTAAGATAGAAAAAGTTCAAAAAGGAAAGGATAAGGGAAATGCGACGATACAAGAGACAACCACGGACAAGAAAAAGAGGGCAGAAGGTAATCGTAAATGGAGCGATATGACCACACGAGTGAAGGAGCACAGTGTCAGGAAAAGTTTGGGGATAAAAGGAAACCAAGATGATGGAGGTAAACAAGATGATTAAGAGATTATGATCCTGAGAAGACATTATTGCTCGGGATAATATTAGGAAATATTATTTGCAAAGGAAAACATGAAAAAATTCAAAAAAATTATTTTTATACACAAACATATATTATAATATTAGCAAATAATTTTAAAATGTTTTTAAAATCTCAGTTCACTGAAATATTTCATTTTTAAAAATATTCGAGTTTATTCTAAGCTTAGTGACTAAACGCAAAGTTATTTTTATTCTATGACAAACGTAAACCTACATAATGGGTGCTAAAATAATGAAATATTTGCGATTATAAAGCTGTGAATCACAAAACGTTTTCTATTAATAAGTGTAAGTTAGTTTTGTACTTTAAAAAGTATAAAAAATAACATCAAATTGTCTAAGGTTAATTTCAACAAGACATCTTAAGGATATAATGAATTAGTATTCAGCAAACCAATGAGTAGAGCAGAAAAGAACTTCAAGGTAATGAGATACAGAGTTTAAGCCATCAGTAAGTTTACGAACGAATATGTTAGTATGGTGAGAAACGTTGGGATGAAAGTTATTGTAGAGATGATTGAAGCAAAAGTTAGGGTCGAAAAGAAAACATTTGAACTAGAAAAGGGACTGGCAAACACAGGGGGCGTGGTATCGAGTCAATCTAGAAGTCGTACGTAATTTGAGTTAAATTTTCGCGGTCTGATATTCCCTTCCTTTGGCGCAGAATTGTATGAATAGAAGATCCTAGTCTTCGGCACTTTGAGGGGGAGGAGTCAAGATAATTAACTCAACGCTTTCACATATTCCTATTTGGACCCTCCTCTTAATTGTAAGGATAAATAAATCCCTGAACCCTTATCTCGATTATTCAGCCAACTTATCTTACTTTGAATTTTTCCAATTTGAAACTTTGTAAATCTTCATTAGGAAAGGTGTGAAGAGTTTATAACTAAGTGGCTATTAATTTATAAAGAATATATCGATATCCACTTTTCAATTGAGCAACAAATATCTACAAATATATCCTGAAAAATAGATAAATTTTAATGAAGAAGATAGTCTTTATTCGTTGCTTACTACTGTAAATACATAAATAAGTTTTATCAATACACGAAGCATTTCTAACGTTAGTGTTGCATAGATAGTACGAAATAAAATAATAATCACCAACGCTTCGCACAATGCACTTGAAAGTACATATATTGTCATATAATCTGCCTATTATATATAAATTCCTATAAAGAGATTTATCGTAGAAATAATTTTATGCCATACAAGATTGTTGGATATTTAAAAAGTTATAATGAAATCTATTAATTTTATAATTACAAATTTCTGATTACTAATAAATAATTATGAGAAGATGGAAATAATATTCTAAATTTATATTTTTTAATGATATCTAATTTTCGTTTGCATCTTAAATCTGCATGAGTTTGAATTAATAAGAAAAATCTCCAGTTACTCTTATCCAAATTCGAAAGAATAACATCAAAGATTCTGTTAAAAAATAGTTATATTCACCATTATTATATTATAGAGATTTACCTTCACAATGATTAATAGAAACTTCAAAATATTTTATAATAATTTGAAATTACTGATTAACTAGCATTTTTACTACATCACAAAAGAAGAATCTATTCCGAGAATTCTATAATTGGAAACTTCTTTTCCAGACTTAGCTTCCGAGTTTAGAAGATGAGTTGTGCATTTATTTCCGGAGCAATTCAATTTGTGCCCAGAATTCTTTCAAAAATAAAGTTCCCCTGAGATTGTTGTCTGGTAGATGATTTTTTAAACTACAAAAAGTTAACTTTATTTCATTCTCAAAAGGAATCGTTTAAGAAATAACATCTTAAAATGCCATACATACTGATTAAAATCGTAATTGATTTTTAAACCAGTATGCAGAAAAATTTGTTTCTTTATCGAAGATGGAAAGATTTAAGAGTATAGTTACTAAGGAAATAGAATTGGAAATCTATCGTTTCCAGGGTCTTAGAAATTTCAGGAAAATGGATTTAAAGTCATTCTTCTTTAAATTTTCAAATATATCGCAGACACGGGTAATGTTTTCTCGTCTTTATAACATTGTAACTTGCATTCTTATTTAAAATAAATTAAAAGATATTTCCCAAGTTTAAATATAGTATTGTTAGAATTGGTAGATAAAAGTACGGTATTTCAAACAGAAATTCATATTCAGAGGAAATTTAATGTTTTTTCTTCTGGGCTTTAAAAAATACTTCTCAGATATCACTAACTCTTGTAATTATATCCATTAAATTTTAATCATATTAGAGCAGATTTAATTATGGATTTTTGAAACTATAAAAATGAAGTAATTGAGGCATAAATGATGAAGATACGTATATCAATAGGATAATTTTCAGAATTTATGCATAAATATTTTTCAAACTAAAAGATTTGAGCATAAATATTTTAATTCTAACTAATGGGTACGTAATTGCATCAATTTTAAAGCAAAAATATCACGACAGGTCTGAAAAAAAACTAAAATTATGGTTCCATTTAGGGATATCATTCTTCATTAAGTAAAAAGGATATTTAATATATTAATTATGAGATCTCTTACACTTTATTGAAAATTTAAAAATGTTAAACTTCATCGTTACTCATATCATAGCTTGTGTATATTCATACTCTCAAAGGATGCAATATTATTGTAAGAAGTAGGTTTAGAATATTACGATATAATTTCCGCAATGAACTTTTCTTATTTCTACAACTATCATCTACAAAATTTCTTTCCTTAGATTCTATATAAAAATATGGATAGTAATCTTATGCCTATATTAAGACGACATCTTCAGATGATGCCTCTCCAGTAGGCCCGAAAAATAAGCAAATCTCGGGCACAAAATCAATACTACTTCAATCAGTCCCAGCATTTGCCTCTCACAATCATCCTAAATTAGGAACAAGAGAACTGATAAAGCCCTCAGCGAAGAACCGATTGTTCCGAGGAGATGAAACAGCCACAACAGATGAGTAAAACACTTTGGATGAGAAAGGGACTAATCTGATGGAATTGTTAAAAAAAAGGAATGACTTCCGGAAGATGTTCTTAGGTTTTGGAGGAGAAGCTGAAGACGTTCGAAGGGAGATATATTTAGAGTTTCGTGGGTGTTGTTTGGAGTGCCAGATCCTGTTGCCAAAGCGATGGGAGCAAATTAAATTGGCACGGAGAGGGTCCCGTGTCAATTCCTCACTTCTGCAAAGAAAGAGGCCCTTCTTAAGAGATAAGACTCTTGTGGTAAGATTCTTCTCGGAAAGTGCGGGATCTATCATTGGCCAGATAAAGCGGAGTTGATTTTTTCGAGGATGACTGCTTTATCTGCGGTAATCAATGCTCGACGATTGCTCACTAATAGAAGATCACGTCGTTTTGGGTTTACGTTTAAGAGTCAATATGTTTACGGTATATGGCAACATTTTTATTAAGTCATTAACCATCTTAATTAGCATTTTTCTTTTTCTTTTGTCTTATGCTTGTCTTATAATTATATCATGAATATCACGCTATTTTTGTTGGTATGTATATATAATAATTTATGTATATTTAAATAGTATGTATTTATTAATAATAAAAATTGCATATTGATAATACCCAATTCCAATCCCTTCCTACCTTTATAAGTTCTATGTGTTTTGGCCGCACTTGGTGGAAGGACATATTAAATGAAGAAAAGCACTTGGTGACTTCCACAATTTATATTATAATTATAAATTATGAAAGTCACCAAGTGCTTTTCTTCATTTCCTTCCTACCTTGTTATCGCCAGATTTTCTTAACGTTTTTACATTCTGTTATGAAATTAAGTATTGCATCGTTTTTTTACGAAAATGATTATGACTGATGTGCGATATCTTAATTCTTTGAGGTTTTATAAGGCGGGTAAATTTTAGATTAGAAAATATCCTTTTCTAAATTTTCAGGCAAAATTACCCTTATTCCTTAAAATCATTTTATGTTGAACGTATTCATCCTTCTATAAAATTAATAAACTTATGTTGATTATCTAATTAATCTATGAGACATTATTAACATTTTTTGAAAATATGTATAATTCGTCTATAAGATAAAATTTCCGATAAAAATTTAATAATATTGAACGCTTTATTGTCAACTAATGATTTTTGCGCCAATAGATGTAGTAGCAGTAAAAATGACTCAAGCAATTTTAATTATGCTAATTAAAACAAAATTTTTGGATGTTATTAAAATAAATAAATCCTCCAGTCTGTTTAAATCAATGAAAAATAAAAAGAATACATATTCGCAATTCGAAATTCTAACTTGGAGGTATATGAAATGCGAAAAAAATTTTCCGTCATCAGCTTTCTATCCTAGTCACAACTAAAAGCATTCTGAGAAATGATTCTCGTAACCGAATCTGCGTTGTTCGTTGCATCACCTCATTCCTCATATATGCCAAATATGATCATTTCTCCCGCAGTTCGCAACCAAGGAAGATTCTTTGCAATATACGATCAGTAGAAGTGCGACGCATAATTTAGAAACTCTAATAAGATAAGAAGACGCATCTAGGTTGACGCCAGAGGTGGCTGTTACTCAAAATCACTACCGCTGCACCGTAGTGCATCAGGTTAGCTAGAAAGTTTCCGACGTATTCCCTTTCACGTTGATCGCTACGTCATTCAGAGTTTGAGAACGTCGTTGGAAAGTAATCGCGATAGAAAGAGAGCTTCTTCGGCGTACTGAGAGGGGGGGGATAGGCGCACAGAGGAGTCAAAGGGGGAGTAAATGGGGATTTTAATGAGCGATCGAAGTGGCTCTTGAAGGCTGGAAAGAGAGTGACAGAGTCAAAGGGCGACTTGAAGTGCTCTCGAGGAACGACTCGCCTCTCATTGGTGGAAGGAGGGGTGAAAGGTATGGGGCAAAGCGGGCAGTTTGCCAATGCGGAGAGAGCTATCGGAGGTGGGGGGTGGGGGGCAGGTGGTGAAAGGAAGCGATCGCTGAGGAACGATGCCGGGATGACTCAAATATTAACGGAGACGAGCGGCTTTGATTACAATCCTCGATTGTCACGATTCAGCCGTCTCGATGGCGAAAAGAGGCCGCTGTTTTGTTTGCGTTGCCACGACGAACTGGGTTGCTCCGCGTAACGGATTGGAACCTAATTATCGTTGAAAAATCGACGCGAGGAAGCTATTTAGGGAAGGCTTGTTTTCGCGAGACGTGCAAGCTGTACTTGGATAAGCCAATTTTGCCAGAGAGCTCTCGCGAAACGGTATGAGAATGGCAAAGTGCATTGTGTACTGCTTCTCGTGCAGTGGGAACAACAAAAGGTGCTTTAATCATTCACCGTGGGAACGGTTCCCCGAAATCTAGCACGGAGGGCTTCTTGCAATACGGAAACTTGTTACGTATTCTAGCTCGGAAGGTGTTGGGGGCGAGGAAACAAGTTACTTCGAAGATACGTGAAGCTACTCGTACCTCATACATATTTAATGCGTGCCTTTTGAACTTCGCTAAGGTATTTGTCCAATTCCCTTCGATGTTTATTGGTAGATACGAATACAACTCAAATCCAAACAATGCAATTGAGCTAATATTTTCTTACTCTACGAAATATTCTGCCGGATTTTGGTAAATCAGGTTGTTTTTGTTTAGAATCAATTCATTAGAATCAATAAACAATTCTCTGATTTTATATTTCTTACCTGTGATCATGAATACAATTTTCTCTCCGTTATAAAAAATGAATTAAATCGTAAGCTATATTCAATACTATTTCATTCAAAATAGAAACGGAATTATAAATACTCATTTTTTGATTGAATTTTTTATGATCAAATAGATAATGTAACTTTTATACTCTCATAGTTATCAATTTAAAACTTTCGTAAGGCACATCAAGTACCTTCTATTTTGTTCGATGTGACAAATAG
This sequence comes from Pantala flavescens, assembly GCA_020796165.1. Classification (NCBI taxonomy): domain Eukaryota; kingdom Metazoa; phylum Arthropoda; class Insecta; order Odonata; family Libellulidae; genus Pantala; species Pantala flavescens. The sequence continues at coordinate 6,008,087 of CM036888.1, forward strand.
CGCAGATGAAAAAACTTTTCGTAAAATCTAGCACTGTCACAAGCAAAAGAAAAGATAGTTTACTTGGCGTCAGATGATGTATAAGAATACGTGAAGGTCATATATAAAGATACTGCAACAAGCACAATGTTTTTTTGATGATCCGCATTGATATTTTGAAGAAAAGGCGATTTAGGCCTTGACTTGCTATTCGATACGACCAAGTTCTTCGGAATAGGGTCATCGTTGATGGAAAAAGGGAGTCGAAAGACAAGTTTTCTAATCCGAAGGCCAAACGGCTTCAGTATGGCCGCAAAGTCCGCTGCGAAACAGATAAGAAAAGGATTTGGCAAAGTTCGGACGTGTGTGTGGCGCAGAATTCTGAAGGGAGATGTGCTTTTTTTGCATGCGAATCTTAAGCTATGATACCTTCATTCTTTGTACCCACGCGTTCTTTTTCTTACGATATCTATCGTATGAAGGTCTATAAAAAACCAACTGAAGACTATAATACTCTTGTAGTTCTAAAAAGGGTAAGCTGAAAATATTTTGTTGTAACCAAGAGTTCGAATACATTTTTCCACTGAGTTATTGCTTCACTATGATTATTCTTGAATCGATTATTTCAAACTAAATTGATTGGAGCGAGTGAGTCACTAAATTCTTTTTCAAGTCAATCTTAAGTATTACGTTAAGTATACGAGATTAAAAACCTCGATATTGAGTATTTCTTAATAATACAATAATTAAATGATTTTCGAAGTTTAAAATTAAATTAATACTCATTTGAGGTTTATAATTTCGCCTATCAATTATTATAATTAAATTTCTCTCATAAAATTTTACGCTTTATTTTAGAAGTATTCGACGAATACATGCAATGAAAGTTTGTTTATAATTTTAAAGAAACTGTTGTATTAACAGAATTAAATCAATGAAAAGTGTTTCCTATAATTAAAAAAGAAGCTCTAATTAACATATAATGAGCGAATACTTTAATGATGTACTCATTAATTCTGCGCTTTCAGTATGCGATTTTTTCCTATTGATCAAATAAATTGAATAAAAAGGAATCGTTACTTCAAAAGGCTTAATTTATATTTACGCGATGAAGCTTTTAATCACACATGACAAAATATTTCATGGACACTGCTTTGTGAAATCAAATTTGAAGCGAAACTGCGATATTTATAAAACGATTATACACATTGTTAGAGGAATTCTTTGTTTGAATGTTTGTCAAATAATTGCACGCAAAATTTTAGTGAATCTGAATTAACTCTGATGTTTATTTTCAATTAATTCCTTTGCTTCATATACTTTTATTCAAATGTAACATTCGATTCCTTTCTATTTTTCTGTTTAAGAAAGCTGATTGCTTTTGGTACGTTAACTTAAGTATTTCGGAACAGTTCTATATATTCATAGCACATTCTAAAAATATAAAAAATGTGATTTTTTCAAATTTTTTTAATAAAATATATGAAAAAACTGTAAGCTAATTGTTTTTCTTTCTTACGAAAGACTCCAGAATCATTAGTTCGAAGGAGAACTATAAAATTAGATGCCGGTTGAGGTTGTACAGGAAATACTAGCGCATACGTCCTACACAATACGCCCTAAAACTAAACCAACCTAATGTTATTCATCTTATAAAAGAAGTTCGAAAATCAATTTATTCACAGCCGATCTCTACGTATACTCGGTAAAAAAACTTACATGCTTGAAATAATATATAGTAAACGCTTGAAATAAAAATATAATTTTTGGTACATAGCTATAATATCTCGTATCCAGTTGTCCTATTTAATTCCTCCTAATTCAAACATCGAGATAGATTTAGCTTTCGCAAGATTCTCAACTTACTCACGCTTATTCTTTTTCCCACAACTTTTCCCGTCTGCCTTCTTATCATTCTTCACAAAACTCCTTTTATTGGATTTCTCCTGTGTTTTCCTCTCTCTCGGAAAGTAAAGAAAGATAAAAGTTTTCCGGAGCCATCTTTTGCGGTCATCTTCGGTGGGGGAGGCAGGGGCTGGTGACCTCGAGAGAGGTCCCGAGAATATGAATCATCCGCGAAATGCTACACCCGGAGGGGCTCTTAAGTTACAACGAGTAATTCGCGCAGAGCGTCGTCCGTGACAAATATCCCCGATCTCTGCAGGAGTAGTTGGTAAGTTGAGATTGCCTTCTTCCATCTTCAACTCTACTTCTCTCTCCTTACATGCCCTAACTTTCTACCGGAGGAATTCACTGATGTCTCCTAATGGCTGAAATGTATCCTTTCCGACATAAAACGATGGTGCTTCTTTACCCTTAGCATACGATTTGAGTGATATACATTACAGTACGATGGGTAAAGATGCTATTGAAGTTTACTTTGCATTTTGAGTGCGTTTGAAGCTGCATAAATGTCATCTGATACCTTGACATTAGAAGAAGGAATGTACTCAAAGTTCAAACATAAAAAAATTGAATATCCATTACAGTACATCACTGCTTAACACTACACTAATTATGGGAAGTATTCAGTTTCAACTTGGTATGAAACATAGTGCTACATGTAATGCTTGGCTCTAAAACGTTTATGCATACTCGAAGTGAAATATTCATTTTGTACTTCATCTTTACTCTATAGAATCAAAAGGTTCTGATTTCTTTTAAATCAAAATAATCTTTATTAAAAATAATAAAATAAGATAATTATCAAAGTGATTGGTTATTATTATGGATCGAATGATTTCCTACAGTATTCACGTAAATAATTACACAAAATATACTCTCTCTCATTAATACAGGAATAAGTACTTATACACTATACATTCATATAATACTTGTAAAGTTTTCACAGCTAAAAAATATTACTGATTAAGATAAGAACGGAAACAAAATGTTCGACCATACTGCTATGAAAACTGATCGAGCAATCGATAGCTATTTTCAATAAAAAATCAAAGAACTGACCATTGCGAATTTTTTACGAAGAGGATACTGCTATAAAGAGCTGAAGTTTGGAGCACGAGTATCAGAAAGCAACCTGAGTTACGGGCCTGTGCTTCAGGGTAAAACTCACATCCTTCAAACTAAAAGAGCCAATAAGGGTCCTGTTTAACATTTTACATGATATAACAGAAAAGAACAGAAGGTGAAGAGCCATCATGGAGAGAAGTGGGGTTCAGTTAAGAGGAAAAGTTTAACTTTCGCTATATTTTAGTTAAGATAACGAATATCATGGAGAAAAATGTTGAAAGTGTATGTGGAATATACAATGATTAAAAGTATAAATGGCTTTTATCCGAAAGAAATAGATATTTAATGTAATTTAAGGGGGTACAAAAGCTAATAAACTTATTGGTAAAAGCATTACATTAAAATTCTATAATATTAGACCGGAATTAATGGAATGCTACTATGAGAATCATTGGAAGGTATTCAATGAAGGATTTGCTTAAATAAAAGTGTAGTTTGAGGAATGCGAGGAGCTCACTATTAATGCTGATTACCACCCTTTATAACAGCATATATTGCTCAACCTAATATACTCCTAGTCCTCAAGGAAATGTACGTGATAGCTGGTAGTTCACTATAGGAATAGGATACTATAGGAAGGCTACTCAATTGCTTACTATAGAGCACACTCACGTAAGAGTGTGTGCTCAACATACGTTAGATTGTGTGCTCATCATAACTTAGTGCACAAGCATTATCATTCTCCAAGAGAAACCATTTTAAGCGATATTCATGCCCTTATAACCTTTGTCCACTCCTCTCCCAAGAGCTATATCTGTTTTCATATCCATCTCCCTGAAGTCCCTCCTTAACGGTCTCTGATTCGATGAAAGTCACCGTAAGGAGGAGTATGAAAGATCGATGCTTTGAGGACTTGGACATATGGAGCGAATGACAACGGATTCACCAAATTGATATATGGTTGCGGGCTATGTGGGTCGAAGGAGATATCGAGGACGGGTTGAGGCCGTGAGAAAGGATGCATCAGATATTTAAGGGGATGTGTAGGGCTATTAATAGTTTTGCACACTGAATGAAAAATGAATAAAACTCTACCGAAGTAAACGTTGAATATTTCGATACCGATGGAACTTGGCAATGGAAGGAAGACGATGATTAATGATCATCTAGCATTAGGAACGTTGTACTTTTCGTAATAATTCGAAGATAGATATATTCCAGATGTTAAGTTTGAGCTCCTTTTCGATCTCTTTTATTTTACAATATTTAGTTCAGGTTAATTATATCTACGTGATGATAGAAAAATAAATCAGTATTTGTTATATATTATATTTTTTAAATTTTAGCGTAGAAAATCGAGGTTTTGGAGTAGGTCAACGATAAATAGACCCGTATAACGTGGTTTGATAATGATTAATGAATATCTGCTAAGTAAAGCTTCTAGTATGCTGAGAGAGTCTATGAATTCCTGACCAACTTATTTTTTCTTTAAATATTCACCACATAACATAAAATAAAAATTGGTGTGGGAGAACAAATATGATGCTCATACAAGGAATATAGCCGAGTTTATAATTTACTTTATATTATATGATAAAGTCAAACGGGACGACTACTTCACACACAGAAAGGTGATTCTATGTGTAAACTGCTCTGAATTAAAAGTAGAATTTTTGCAAAGATCGAATGAGTAGGGTCATGAAGTTTTGATAACGCTCCTCTATCGTTCTATTGCAGTCTATACGTAGTTTGAAAGACACGTATCACATAGTTTGCATCTTCATAAAATGAGTAATTTTTATTCCACCGAATCCTCCACGTACTCATTCATTATTCTCACACATTTTCCACTCCATCAAAACTACATTCCTCATTTATTTCCCTCGCTGTCACCACTCTCCGCGTCTTCTTTTAACGGAGACAGGTGGAAAGGAAATTAAGGACAGTGAATCGATCTCCTCTTAAAAAATTTGAAGGTTGCGAGGGAACGGGGGATTTGCGCGCGGGAAAAGGAGAAATACCCTCCGCGGCGACAATCCTTGAAACACTTTCAACTATTTTCCCCACCGCCGCGACGTTTTTTAAGCGGTGGGGCCAAGAGCGGTGACGTGAATGCAGAAGAAAAAGATGGCACGCCTGTCGCTCTTTCGTCCCTCCATTGTGGCATAGTTCCCAGGGGAGGAGAGAGAGGGCATCACCGTCGAGAGGAAAGGTGAAAGGAGAAGGAGCGACCCCTGGAGTGTACGGACAGATAGGGCATTTCATCCTTTTTCTTTTCGTCCCCATTCCTTTCCCACATACTTGTGACAACGCACGGAGAGAGGGAAAGGCGCAGAGTTTTCGCTCGTCTTTTTTTTTACTCCTGTCTCCTGCACTTTCCGCCGTGTGCGGGGTGGCGCGACGGTGCTTCCGGAAAAAAAGTTCCGGCCAATTGAGTTCGGGAGACGACGCAATTTCGTGTTTCTTCTGTCTCGTTTTTGCTCGCGCCATTGTCGAGAGGTGTGGGTATCAAAGGTGAACGAATGGGCGCCATTCATTGGAAGGAAAGAAAACAAGTCGAGTGGGCCATGATTCCGTCATTTCACCGAACGATCCGTAACTAGGTCGAGGGAGTCGTTTTTGGCGAATGCTAAATCTTAAAATTGTTTGGGAACGGCGGAGTCGTTTTAGCTCTGACGTTACACTCCTAGCGCAATGTAAAAGAAGTGTTTATTACCTACAACGAAGTTTAGCGAGATGAATAAAGTTTGATTTACCATATGTGAGGAAGGTATCCAAAATTCTTGAGAGTAAACGTCAGAAATAAAAATCCCGAGTATAATTGTCAGCCATTTCTCATTCCAGGATTTTTACTACCTCAATATCGAGAACAAGCAGTAGAATTCTAAAACTTGAGCGGGAAATATCTGGAGATGTATTACGTGTGATTTGGAATGGGATATGCTAATAAATGCAGGCTTAACTTCGCATATCAATGTAGTTATAGCAATTAAAAGGAGCATACGAAAATCAATTTTGATTTAACTGTAATCTAGAGCTTTAAAATAATTTCAATGCCAAGATAAAAATTTGATATTTCAGAAAAAAGGTTTTGTCAGTGTCTGATTCAGTATATTCTAAAAAACCAGAACTCTAATTAAACAGATCATGGTAAGTTTAACGTTTTGAATAAATTTCAGAAGATAATATTTTGCATTCAACAGATGACAAAGACTATCACAGTAATTAAAAACATATAACTATTTTAAAAAATCTCACGGTACCTTATAGTATACTTTCACAACTTAAAGAATCGCTAATAATTTTATGAAATTAAAGCCATGAGAAGTTCTTTCAAAGAGACTACCATTAAAAACACAGGCAGAACAAAAAAATATCTTGTTATGATATCCGTCGACAATTTGAAGAATGATCACTCAAAGGATAAAGACACAAAAAATTGTGAAGGAAACAGAACTCATGTGTCATAAAAGCAAGAAGTCAGACATTTTTAACATCTGTTTTTCGGAAGTTTTTCACGGATACATCGGCGTAAAATATACCACAAGATTCCTCTAAATTATAAGGGAGCTGACTTTAACGCAATAATTCTATTACCAATTGTCGAAGAAAGGATTCTGTCGTACTTCACCTAACTGTTGAATACCTATCAATATTTCCAGCTTTTCATGAATTATATATACAAAAAAATTCATAATAATTAACAATAGTGCATCACTTAACATAATGACTAAATCCGTCTTTATTACTGAAGAATTTTAGAGGTGAAAAAACCTTAAGCTCACCTTAAATTGAAATGCCACCCTTTTTAGAGAAACTGAGTAAAAAAAATAAGTAACCAAAATTGATTTAAGTTCCTTTTCAAGATAAGGATTAGGCATTAAAAGGCTTTTTAAGGCTCGTAAACTGCCTCAAGATATCTCTGCTGTTTTTGGGTCTAATTTTGACCTAGGAAAGACTCTGTAATAGTTTCCTTGGCCGGTGTTTGATAAAGCTCTTAGATGAATGGGATTCCTGTGCGAAAGGTGCTGGAAACCGGAATAGTGAGCATAATTAATTTAAAATAGCATGAAAACAGTGATAAGGAAACGAATGAAAGAGGATAAAGCGTAAATAATTTAATGCACGAGAGAAATTAGGAAACCAGAAAAGGGGATGTATGAGTAGTATTTGCAAAGACAAGAAATATAAGAAGATATGAGTTAAATGAGTTGAAACTCTACATCATACCACTAATCCGATATCTGAAATCCCTTAAGTAGAATTCAATACTACATCCTAAAGTACGTACGCTTAAAACACTACTCTAGTTCCATATTTAAATAGACAAGAGAATTGTAACTGCATGTCACAGGATTAAAAATTTCCAAAGGATCTATTTATGAACTTCGCTCCTTTAAAGTAAAGAAAAACTGTCAAAATAATTATTAAAACTTCAATGAAGTATCTAAATACAATTGACTTTGTAGAAAGAGGAATTGATATGTATATTTATACTATGATCTCCTTTCCTCGCAATGTGACACATATCTATATAAAGTCATTAGTGATATATGTTTTGTCTGGTTTTAATATTAGTACATTAATAACTTGTATTTTATTCATCAATTATTCAATCTATTCTCTGGAACAACTACCTTAGTTACTTAATACAGTATAATAACATAATGTTTACTTACAGATCCCCACAAACGGTTGGTTGATCAAATTTTAAACGACATAAAGGACTGGAGATGTATACGAACGGAAATCTCTTTCCGTCGAAGGGAATTTGAGATGAGATTCGCTGCGAAATTGGAATGAGTTTCAACCGCATCGGCAGAAATAGATTGGAATCGTGTTCTCGGAGAGAAGTTGAGATGAGATATTGCTCCACAAAGGAGCCATGGTGAGAGATATTAAACATGAGAGGATGCCGACGTTTCTCCAGCAAATTAGCGATAAATACTGGATGATGATTTGAATTTCCGATCCAAGTATCGTTCTGAGGGCATTCCGAATGAAGAAGTAGACAATTATAAATTATGCATTCAATCCTAAGGTCTAAATAACCAACAGCTTTGTATGCAATTCATAGTTAATTGATGATACTGTTGATTGGAACTCAAATAGAAAAATGCAATGGAAGATGTAACCAATGATTGTGTGTATACAACAGCTGTTTGTAAATGCAACATTTACTGACAAAATGTTAAGCATTTAGCTCTCTTTTAGCTATCACAGAAAAACATTTATTACTTATGGATAATACGCATTTTTTTAACGTCTATATCAAGATATGATAGATATACATGAGCCACTGTTATGAACGAAAGAAAATTTTGGAAATTGCCTCAGTAAAGGTTATTGACCTCTCTCAGAAAACATTTTAGAAATTAAAAATGAAAATATCGGCTAAGCCTTTTTTCCATTGATCCTAATCTGGAAATAGCAAGGAAATCGTGACAAAGGATCGTTCTCAGTAGAAGCTTTAGCAGGATTTCGATTTCTTGGAAATTCTAAGGTTTATATCTCCGATATCCTTATTCTGGGAAAATTACAAACGGATTTTCTAGGGACCTTTCAGAATGATATTCTCCTATACAAAGTCCTTTCGAACATCACGTGGAGGTTGAACTAATGCATTGGTCTGATAACCTTTGTTAACACTTATCCACGGTAGGATAAATTACATGAATCTACTTAGCGTCCAATTTCAAAAGAAAGTTTCTACATTTGTAATTTAACAATGAAAATATTTTTGTAGAGGTTTATAAAATCGCTTCCATCAGTTCACTATTATAAGTTTCGAATTTCCTTTTTTATTTCCATATAAATAAATAATTTCAAATTTAATTCTCTCATATAATACGATCTTTATAAGTAATAAAAGAATTACTACGAAAAATATTGGTTTGGCTAAGATAACAAGGGCAAAAACTGTAGCAAATTTTTCATTCTACGCAGTAGGCTATTTAGTATGACATTTAAGTATATATATTTCTAAGTTCGAGGTTTACATGATCATTTATATCGGAATTTATCGATGATTCACTTAGTTAAATTTTATAATAGACCACATGAGCCTTTTTATATACATAATAAAAATAAATTCTGCGGATATATAAACCTTCATCCCTCCTATCATCACCGTAGTAATATGAATAGCGAGTTAAAACACAAAAATTCTTAGGGAATCACCACATACGCTTTTCTATGAATAACATACGAGATTTTAATCTCCCTTTTTTGATACTGTTAACCAGAGCTCGAACCTTTCCTCTTTGGAAACCCCGTTACATTTATCGCTCCTCTGCAGAATATAGATGAATAGGAGTCATTTCAAACACTTCCATCAAAATAACCATTTTCTTCGCCTCAATCGTTACTCATATAAAAGATTTATTGCGCTGTTAAGATAGCTCAGGTCGTTCAACTCGTTATTAGGTCAGGCCGAGGTCGAATTTTCAGATACAAAGTGAAATTTAGGAGTGCTCTTACGCAAAACTCCGATGCAGTTTGTTTCATTTATGGACGGACTCGTATGAATGCTCGGATATTCATCGTTGTGTTTAAGAGCACTTGAAGTAGCAAAGTTTTTTTAGTAGCGAGCGTATATGAACATAAGTTAGCGCAGCTTTCCCATATAATATGAATAGTGATACGGAACTCCGCGTTTTTGATAGTTGAATGTATGGATTATAAGTACTCCTAGCGGTAGTAGTCCGTAATGTTTCTTCATTCACGGCGTGCATAAAAAAAGTGTGCTCTCAAACTGTAAATTTATACAGCGTGAATCGACGCAGGTGCTTAAAAAGTAAGTTATGATATTCGTATAGTACAATATATACCAGAACTTTCCGCTATGAATTCCATTGCGTTAAAATATTCGCATTTGCTGTTTGATTCTATTTAAACCTTAGCCTATTAACTATCCTAAAACATTTAGAGGTGTTATGAAACTATAGAGGGATGAATAAAATTAAGAATAATATTCTTGCAATTTAAACTTACGCTATGATACTTTTCACTAACATCATATCTCTACTTAGTTTATCGAAGTTTTCAAGTGATTGACTACCAATTCGACGAAAGAGATTAAATTTAGACTGGTCGCACCCGCTTCGATAAATATTTTCGAGATTTTATACCTAGTTAAGTGTTTAAAAACGATGAAGATTTCAGAACTTAACTTCAACTTTAATAACTAAAAATTATTCAATCAAAGAATTTATCTGTGGTGATGTTCTCTTAAGCTTATATATTATTTAGGTTTCCCAGATGTTATTTTTTCATTTTGTTTGTTCATGAAAAAGTATTGAACGCCCTATATCCATCTTTATCCTTGAAACGAATGTCTATGGGGTACTAAAACTCGGTGGTGAATGATGCCGAAGGACCTAGGATTATAGTGATATGAACTCTAAAAATTATATAGGAAGGAAATATGACCTATCTCTCTCAGCTTTAGTTGCTATACTTTTATATTATACACTCCGAATCGCATCTATAATGTTCTGTTTATCTAACACATTATATAATACCCTCTTTATTTAAATATCATCTCTGTAATATTTTCCCCATGTGTGCTAGAAATAATAGGTAATATCGTATATTGAAAAATTTTTATCATGCTTTATAAGCGCTTTTTGATAGATATATAAAAATCTTAAACGATCAAGCTTAACTATCTGAGAAGGAAGCCATGGTAAACAAACTAAATTACTCTGTTACTTATACAGATTTTTCTGATAAAGCAAGTAATCTTCGTTAACTTCAGACATCATAAACTTTAATGATAATTTAACTTAATTTCAATAAACTGTATGGCATAATTTTTTATTCTATCGAATGTAATATAGTATAAAACCAAAGAGATGTAAATATCAACAAAAACACAGCCTTTCAAGAGGTAACATTTCATCATTTTAAAAATATAAAAATCATTTAATATATTTACCAGATATTTTAACCGTAATTCGCTGTTAATAAAATTCCTGGTAAGTACCTTTTAATAAATAGAATAAAAATAGAAAATATAACATGTTAAGCTTCTCCAAGCAGAAAAATACTAATATTTGAATTGACTACCTTTATACATATAGAGTATTCAAGTTGACCCTAAACTTTCTCTCGGAATTATTTCTCAAAAGTCGAGTCTGAAAAAAAAACCTTGAGTAGCACCCTTGTGTAAACCGAGTCCTGCATTTATATCTCTTTCCTTTTTTCCCTCTCACATATATCCAGCTTTATCTGGCTCCTTATGTCCTAAACTCTCATACTTCCTACCTGGCACTTGGAAAATCCCTTCGTCCCTTTTAAGTTTGGGAAATAAGACCCTTATCCTGAAACGGGAATATATTGGGACACCGGCCAAGGGACCCGGTCGTCTTCCAGGACCTCCTAACGTATAAAAGGACCCATCTAAGGGCCGGCGGATGCTAAGGGATATAAAGTGGAGGCTGAATGTGAGAAGCGTATGAGGGTAGGCCCATGCGTTTCTGCTGGACCTTGGAAGATCCTTCCTTTGGAACTACTCAAAGTACCTCGAAATTATGATCAAAAATACAATAGTATGTATTGCTATCGACCTCTGTGGATAGTAGAATATAGAAAATGGAGCGGAATAATATGTCCATGATGAAAGTAGTGTTTAAATCGTCGTTTCAATACATATAGAATCTAAGTATTTCGTGTCAACTTACAACATATTCACCTAATATAACAAAAACTAATCCTACTTCATTATCATTTGAAATAAGAGTCTAAGCATTGCAGAAGAAAATAATTCATCAAAAATCATTAAAGGAATTAATTTAATACCTTCAATATCTAAAACTCTCTCTCCTAAAAAGATAAATTTCTACTTTATCATGGCACCAACTAGAAAAAATGTTTTTAACGAATAGAATGGTATTCTAATACCGAAACAAAGAATATTAGTAGGCAATGTATATTAAGTCATGTAGTAAAATTACTAAGATTACGAATAAAGTATTGAATACTTCATCGAACAAATAATAAGTAGTATCTTAACTCATAATAAGTAAGAATGAAAGGGAAATCTTTGAAGAAAATTACTAGTGAGTGGAAATTTGAGATCGTTAGGATTCACCATTAATAACAATAAAAATTACAGAATACTCTATTCTAATCTGAATAAATTTGATCGTTCGTAAAAAATAAAATAACAAGCTATAACATGCGTTAATATACATGATATATATGATAAAATCCATCTCTATGGTATCATCGTTATCCATTCGAAAATAAGCCAATCTCAGCATGAAGTATTTCACAATCAAATTAATTTACATTCTTAAAAGACGTAATTCCTCAGACTGACTCAGAAATTCGCTAAAATAGGCAAATAGTGAGAGAGAGAAAGGAAAAATTCTGGCGGAAGGAATTAAAAATAACTTATAGAATAAAATCATAGGAAACCTTTTCGAAGGCATACTGTTCCTAAGAAGTAAAAGGAATTCGGCAGAGCTTTGAGGGAATGGCTGGTGAAGTGGAATAGTGAAACACAAAGAGAAGGAAAAAGAATATTAAAAGGAAAAGAAAGGGTTGGATAGTCTTCCGTCCTCCTTTTAATGACTTGCTCATTCTTCGCTCGAGAATTTTTTTATCTTTGATTTTTTTTGTTGGCTGATTTGTCTGCCATGGCTACGATTTCCTACTCCTATTCTCCGCTCATAGATTGTCTGCGATTGACTCTGAATTGAAGGAAAATCCTTTGACGGAGACCATTGTCTGGATATAATTCTTACGAAAGCGTCTCTACAATGGAAACCAAAGCGACGATAATTATCTTATGGCGGCGTCACAAATATTTCGGAAGCGAATTCATCCTAATAGAATATATAAGAGTAAATAAAGAGCTAAACAGAATATGAGGGGATTTTAACGTTAGAGGAACAAGGTATGACTCATATTTCCATATAAAATAAATTCTCAAACAATTCATTTGAACTTCTAGACAAAGGCCACTTTTAACTATAAAACTAGATGCTGCTAAAGCGCGAAATATAATTTCTCAATTCTATCCTACATCTTTGGTTTCTTTAAACTTATTATATTGCATAATTATAGGCTAAAAATGTTCCTTGCACGTTAATGTTAACGCGCATTCGTATATGAATACTAAATAAAAGAGGACATACTCGATCATCGTTGTTGAAGAAGAATAAGTAAATATATATAGAATTAAATACAGGTATATACATCTTTGTGTTATTCACAATTGAAATATTTTAGAGGAAATCCTTGTAAAATATTTGAAGGTAATTAGTAACGGAATATTGATATTAAAATTAAAAATTAGTCGTAAAATTTATCATCACTGAGTAAATGTAATTTAAAATGGCATCATCAGTTCATACGATCACCTTTATTACTTAAAAATAAATTAATTCCAAAACCCTTACAACAGATATACAATGGAGGATTTTTTAAATATCAAAGTAGAAGGCTTAAATTATCATTTTTAACTTTTCAGGAAATATGAATATAATACCTCTTTCAAGAAGAAAGATTGTTTTTTTAAACACATGCATCAAATAATGAGGATATAAAATAAGACAGAGGATAATTAACGAAAGAAACCGGAAGGGGATCAGAAGCTTTACACTTCAAAGATAATCCCGGAAGTCTCCTTTCCTAAGCTGTAACCCTTTCGACCCTTATGAATATCCTTCAGCAAGTCTGAATCCTTTATCACCAGAAGCCAAACTTAGCATTCCATTAAGAAACATACGCACAGGATTTTTATATCTCACAGAATGATAAAATAATCTTTTTCACAAGGACACTTTGCATACGGTCATTTCAAAGAGGTTCCAGCCTTTTTACGAAAGATGATATTCTTTGACTATTTAACTGTAACTGGAGATGAGGGTAACAATATGGACCACAAAAGACACCTCAACAATCATTGAAAAATATATAAAAGATATTTTGAAACATACGCTTACGGTATTTAACCAATTTAGCATCAATAATTCATTAGGTATCGTACTGTAGTATTATTACTTTTTTTACCGATTTTTCACATCAAAACTATGCATAAAAAAGTAAATGTAGGAACACTTATAGTTATCGCTGCTTATCGATAGAATGCGGTATAGTTTTTAATTATATTATAAAAAGGAAAACTTCTTTAAATTTATTGGTGACTTATAATATTTATGCTCCAAACAAGTAAACAGTAGCCCAATGACAGATATACAAAAATCAAAGCTGAACGGAAATTAAAAACTCATCAATATTAAATGAAAATACTACTATTTCAACCTAACCTACAGAAAGTTTAAGAAAACGCTAATTGGGCTATCACTAATAAAATAAAAGAAAAATCACAATAAATAACTTCCATTTAACCTCTATCCACACATTTCTATCATGATTGAATACGACCTTGAATCCACGACAAATTTTCACAAGAACCTCAGGGATAGACTACAAAAACACTCAATTAAAATACCGCCTTTGGATCAAAACTGGTGAGATGTCAAATTACGAACGAAGTTTCCATGGCACAAATACCATTAAAGTTGGTTCCTACAAATTCTTCAGACATCAAAACAACATTCTCGAAGCCTTTGATATTTCTTTTCGGATTCTTCGAGATAAGAAACTGACTGCATCTCACATTGAAGAAGACCCTGTTTGATTTATCATTCCTCTGAGAAGTTTTCACAGTCCGGATCCTACGCCAATAGTTTCTAATCTTCTGCTAGACTCCGCTTTGAGGGAATAGGTTTCATAACCTTTTGAGTCTTTACCGAAAGTTTTCCCGCTTCCAAACTCTAGGAAAAGCATCCTTGTTTATGACATTCCCCGTAAAAGGTCAGAAAGTAATATTAATGAAAGCACAGGCATCAGAAAATGCACTCGAGTTTTAGACGAGTTAGGAAGGAAAAGACTTGTAGGTTAGAAAATGACTTTTAGGATTGCTAGCGACTTTATGGATGCATCGTCATCTCTAATGTGAGAAAATGAAATGTAGATTCCAGAGTTAAGGGGATGCTTTTGGATTTGTGGCTGAAAATTGGGTTTACGATACCACAGTTCTTTGTGAATTACGTCATAAATGCTGGAAAACGGGGTTTCTTCTCTTCTATATATCAAGAGATGATTCAAAAACGAGTACATTTCCTCTAGATTGAAAGAAAGAATATTTACGGCACCAAATAATGCTCAAGTAAATGTGGTATTGACATTAGAATATTCCTTTTAGGTATTCTATTCATACGAATAGTCGAAATATTTTCATTGTATTAGCCTTGAGATGTAATGTTTAATGAAGTTAATATATATACTCTTAAAATGATTAGAATACATCTACAATTCCATTTTTAGAATACGCAATTAAAATTTTCATATTCCATGATACGACGAAAAGTATATTTTCAAGATTAATTTAGCCTGAATATGTATTCATCAAAACTACGCGTTTATTTTATGACAGTTCGACGTCATTCACAATTAATTCCATAATTGAAGGAATCGATGAGCTGAGTAACGAATAATTTCATGAATAACGTAATTGATCATTCAAATTAATGATAAACTAATGTCATGGAAGTAAATACAACTCTATTTGCTCGCGAGTGATATGTGCATAATGTATGTTTTGAGTAAGTGATTGTATGATATGGAATCCTATTCAATTCTCTCCAATCAAGTATATTATTATCAATATACATCGATTAAAAGCTATCTGCATACAATAATTTATTCATCAAACCTTCAACGTAAAAAGAAGCTACGAAAAGGATTGCGAAATATATGTTTGAAGTTTTTAGACTTTGTTTGTATATATGTTAAATGTGATTGATAGTTACGATCCAGAAACAAAGATTAACACAAATATAATAAGGTAGTAGAGCTGAGATTTCTTCAACTAAAACATAAAGCAACATTCAAAAGTTTTATTTAATTTAAACATTGACACCCATTCCAATCCCTAAGGAGGTTCTGAAACAAAAAAGCAAATGTCCAATTAGATTTAACCGATAGTATCGACGAAAGCTTCGAGTTTTCAAACAGCTCCACGCCCGTGTCACATCTATTCCATCATTTCCATCTCTTAAAAGCGCCCGAGTGCCCTTACTTTAACCCATTCAGCCACACCTACTTAGGATCTCTCTTAATCTCCAGTCACCTCAACTCCTTCCCCATTATCCCCACAGCATCCTTAATACTTCCATAGCAACCACCCCATTCGAACTCCCGGGATACGTCAGTTTACATTCAACTGCGTGGGAGTCAAAGTTCCCTAACGATCAACTTCCCTCGTTATTGATTTAGTGCCAGTGTCTTCCTAACTGGGTCAATTCCTTCCTCTCTGTTTGTCATTGGTAAAAGACAGAAATGGGGAGGAAGGTGACGGCCGAATTTTGGGAACAAGTCGGATGATTAAGAAGGCAGGAAAAACTGAATCGCCTTGAACCAGAAATTTGTCAGACCTGCCCACGAAGAACAAGGGCGTATAAATTGAAGGTGGGATGATTGAGTATTAAAGTTCACCTCTAAATCTACTGAACTTAAACCGTGAGTTATTTAAGTTGCTCTTTTGAGGATCCGTCTTTCCAAGAAAGGGTGACAGGTAAGATAAAAATGTTTTGACATACTTTTCAAAAATTCCCCTTAGAAACACTCGTACAAAAGTTTTATCTTCACTTTCGTTTATAGGTAACACTTAAATGTTACATAAAGTTTAAACATAGGGTGAAATTTCCATATTAACTTTAATTACGCATTATTGCATTCTTTTATTAAATATGATGCTCGCGAGACTTAAGTAGAAATATGCTAACGAGTGTTAGAATATTTCTACTTATGATAATAATGTAGCATGAGTTGAAATAAATTTGAGGAAAAATTATATAATACCTTTTATTAACTTATTATGATAAGCCCTAGGATTAACGGACAAAGTTATACTTTATCAGTTTACCTGTATAATTACCTAAAATATTCACTCTTCATGTTCATTAGTGATTCACGTAAAAACAGCCAGCTACATACTAATCACAACAATTCTCCTACTTAAAAATGTATTGGGTAATAATATCATGCAAATGTAAATGAACATGAAAAATATTACCACAATGTTTCTGAACTTGGACGACAATCACGCTCTGATTAAGGATATCCAGATTCTGATGCTGGATCCATTATAGAATAGACAGTAAACGATTGCTAATTTGCTTCCTAATTAAACCTTGTCACTTTGTCATGCATTTTTAATGAGTGACCGCAGAATGACTTTCAGCATTCATAAATCATACCTATCGACAATTTACATTGCATCTTGCTTCATATAAATTTTTAACATTAATACTAGCATCTGAGGATGCTCAAACTTTCACTTTTATTAAACATGCGATCAAATTTTCCACCTTTTCACGTGAATAAAATTGCTGATGAATTATTCGTGGCTACCATTATGGGAGACATGTACGAATGGAAAGGTTCGTTATCCGAGCCAATGACTTGGCTAATGCAGAGTTGGAAATAGCTCAGTGAATATGATACTGGCTATCTCTGGAGTTTATACAGGTGAAAGGTAATTTCTTTATTCCGAGTTGGTAAATCCAAATGGAAATTTATATTTGTAATGTTAGCAAAAAATTTTATACTTTAATTGAAATCATACAGAAAAGGATACCATGTCCCCAGTGGATGGTGTTTATTGATTATAAGAAAGCAAAGGCGAAAATAAATTTATTCATCTCTATAGATTTTAAAATGTAAAGTAGGATTCTTGACCAAACAACTGAAGAAGTAAGAAGCTAAATGTAGTTGAAATTACGTGTGCATTTAATAATTCAATATACTCGCAAATTGCGGGAAGACATATCTAATTTGGCTGAAATATTACTTTTTTCTTTGGGTTTTCTTCTATACTACATTTTGTTCTTAATTCAATTCTATCAAGGCTTGAGTAATCATTTAGTTGTGGTGAACATATTTAGCGAAATGTATAATATTTCTCCATCTCGAAAGGGTTACAGTATCTTTCTAATTTTAGTTTATGTAGTTTAATAAGTAATGAATATACATGTAACTCCTAATATGGTAATAATTTAGAACTTCAAAGCATATCAAAGAACGAGGAAGTTTTTGACGATAAAACTCTGTCACTCTAGATAAGTAAAAGATAAGTAAATGAATTTGAATCTACGGTGAGGATAATATCCCCTGAAGATTTTTCTTTTCCATATTAGAACATAACCAATTATAAAATAAATTTAAAGCAAAAAAAGACCGAATACAGCACACCTTCATAAAACTTCACTTAAAAACACACGAAAGCCTAAAACACATTTTTTCATACACATATAAAAGCAACGGATTTGTATTGAATCGCACCGGGAATTTTAGAGAAAATCACTACACCGGATTTGACTCTGTCCCTCCGCTATCTTATTTATAACCGTTCGCGATGTCTGCCTCCTGAAACCACTTTACGAGCACATAAAGGAGAATAAGGTACCCAAAGGTGTTGGTGGGGCGGCGAAAGTTGGCACTTGATAAAAAAAGGTCCTTTTTTTACGGCGCCGTGTTTGAACTCGCACCAATTTACGCGTCTCATAAGCCGGCTGAGCGTGAATTATTTTTATTTCGAGACTCTACATTACGCGTGTACACCTTTGACTCATCCCGAATGGTTCGCTGATACAGGGTTAAGTGACATGCAACGCTGACTCGAGCGTCGCTTTGAACGCCTATGCACGCGACGTACTCTGCTGAGTCTAAAAGCGAGTTTTTTAAAGTTGAGAATGTAAAGGTTCCGTGAATCCCTTTCTGCTTCCTATAGATTTCCTTTCTCGTTATCGAAGTGCGTTATGAAGCAACTACGACAAAGTACGACTAGTACATCTCTTATATTTTTATTTAATATAGTTCATACAGCACGAATGTTGAAATACTATTAAAAATGGAAAACTAATTAACAAACAACCAATTAATGGAATATGTAACCTAATATAAAAGCCTATATTAACAAAATATGAAAAGATATATATTATTTACGGATTTTAATCAATAATTCATTGACGAAATAGATCAGTAAATCATTCAATAAACGTTTTCAATATCTAAAGGAATGTTTAAATAACAAAAATTATATTATATGCGAAATGAATCGTAGTAATAGTGTATTATATATAAAGTAAATTCTATGAATCGTAATGTTGCAGCTAAATTAAAGAGTATTCATAAAAAAAGAATTAGAAAAGTACATCGGACTCATGCTACATTACTTAAATTACCGAAGAATGTTGGAAATAAATATTGTTCAACTATAAAATACATAGTTACGCAGTATCTTCATCATGGAATTTGAAAATATGAATTAGTTAATTGGAGCGCTATTCCAAACTCTAAAATATTTCCCCGTAATTGCATTCAATTTTTGTTCTTTTAGGCGTACTTTCAAACGAGTTTCATGAAAAGACTCCGAATAACATAACCTTATTACTTTCATATATTTACTATGCGACGAGGTTTGAGGTACGTACAGGAAATCTTAGCCTATCTCATCCCACAATCCATATAATCCAACGCATTATCCTCGCCTCCAAAACATAACAAAGGAGCATTCGACCAAAGGTTAGATACCTCCACTTCCCACAATCTTCCATCGCGATTCCAAGCTTGCAAAACCCTGCATTAGTTTCCAATCGCGCGTAGAATTCCATCGAGGAAATGGCATATTTCCATATGTATAACCCGTGCCATACATCACCTGCAATACCGCAACCATAACAACGTCTGATACGTATAAATCAAAATATTTACGTTGCCATGTTTGATTTGCCCCGGATCGATTCATCAGGAGGCTATACGTTTGCAATCGGAAACCCATTAGCAACAAAAACAACAGATATATGAGTGTAGGAAAACAGCCATTGATGTCATATCGTTCGTCTTAATTGATTGGATGCGAGTTCATCTCTCTATTGGGTGGGCGCGTCCGTATTCGGGGAAATTGGTACTCCGAACACCTCCCTCGCTACAAATACCGCAACATAATCCACGAGTGTCAGGTATTCTTCACGAATTCATCTCGCGTGTTTATATTGGGGATAACGGACCGGAACATAATTGGTTCATCTACGCGTCACACTTCCGCTAAACAATGACGCGATTAGACGTGTTTGGAGGGAGATTATATTTAATGCGTCGTGTCGGGATGGGCGTGAAAACACGTACACGCGAACCTCGCTAATGATCGGGAAAAGAATTTGACGCGTTCGGAAAGATGATTTAATGAACGAATTATAGCATTCAATTTGGTGTCATATTAAGGGGAGTAGAGATTTTGGAATGAAATGTGAGGTCGAATGAAGTGAATAGTTTTGTCAGTTTGTGATGATAAATGAAGCCGACAAGATATACAGACGAACTGGGAATTGATCGAAAGAGAACAAACTACCCCCACCCCATTGAGCTGCTTTAATGACCAACGTAAATATTACCATACCAACAAATACCATATCAACTGGGAGTTTATATATATATTAAAAATCTTGAGTAATTGTATCTTCTGCAAACAAATTATTCATGTAAAATATTATTCTATTCCTATTCAATCATAGTTAGAATTGTATATACTGTTGTATTAATGACTATTTGAATAATAATATACATCACTATAAAAACTAAAAAAGATATAAAGAATTTAAGGTCTACATGTTTCAAACATAAAAATTGACAATGCTAAGGCAGAAGAGGTACTTACTAAAGATACCGAAATATCAAAAAATTACGCGAAATTTTCGATAAAATTGTAAATAGATTCAAATAAGTATTAAATATTAATGGATTAATTAGTTAAGCACAAGTTTGTTAATCAACCTGCGAAAAGTATAAGAAAACATTTCTATCCTGATTATAAAAAAAACAAACATATAAGCACTATGTATATATTTGAATTAGAAAGTGTACATGAAATAAATATTCTTAGAAAATCTTTCACTGGTATCTTGAAAAACCAGGTCAGTTCTATAAAGCATCCTATTCTTAAGATCCTACAATAGTCCTAAATCACGGACGACAATGAAGCACGTAGGAATTAGATCGAATCACGACGATATAAGCGATCATAGATCGGGTCGTAGTGTTTGAGCTTCCAATTCGTCATCTCTAGCCGCCCTCAAATGCGAAGGTACGGCATTCTTACCGCTCGAGACAGGTCACCCGCCTAATCGGCGCACAAGCGTTATCTGTTCGGAGTACTCCACTCGTTCCCCGTTCGACTACACACCGGCACCGAGTGAAACAAAGCCCGGAACAACAACTCGTCCTCCAAATCCACTCGCCTAATTTCGTGGGGACCCAGCCGCCTGTATGGCCTCGTTTTGATTGGTTGAACTTTCGGCCGCATTCCACTATGCATTTCCATTGATCAAGCCATCGGTCGGATGGGGGAACAAAGTGGAAACGTATCCCCTTTGTGTTCCCAAGTACTTTTGAGCTGCGAGGTATGGGGTGGTGCTATCATATTGCCCACTGCGGCTAAAGGAAAGATAAATAATTGAAGGCCCGTACGTGAGAAGTCCCTTCTGTGATTCCTATGGCGTTGAGGATACCAATCAGGGTTGGATTGGATTATGGGAGGTTTGAATAAACTCACTCGGAGTTCGATGCCTTTCGTTGCACGTACGCATTCATCATATCCGACCAAAACTCTCCTCCAAATCCGAATAGAAAGTGCTTTCTATGAATTCATGCACGGGTTGGATCTGTTGATCTATACTTTGCTTTTAAGAAGATCGATTTTTTTCGGTTATCGATTGAATGAGCGCTCTTATCTCGTAAGATTTCACGGGGTAAAATATGTTTTTTGTATTGTTTATTTAAATTCGTCTAAATCCATACACGCATATAAACTTTGATTACATTTCATTACGCTAAAAACCAATTTCGAAGTTTATTCAGTATTAAATTGTAATTAATTCAACGAGAAATTTAACTGGTCCAAATCTAAAAAATTAAGTAATTTCATTGTATATTATTCCATATTCTGATGTCAAGTAATATTAATATATATCCCATTCAAATATTTTTATTCATACTCTCCTATAATAAGCATCTAGTGTTTGTTCAATGATGTAACAACAAGAAATATATGCACAAATATAAAAAAGGATGAATATAATTCCTCTACCCTTGGATTACGATTCTTTTCTATGATAATGCAAACAATAATCGGGAAAAGGTTATTAAATCAATTTCTTTAAATGATAATAAATTAGAAAAATACGAATGTAACGTCCGATTAGATTACGATCTATAAAAATTCTGCACACAAAACAACAGCAATTTTAACTTAAAACATTCGTGAAAAAAAAAGCAGAATGAACTAGAAATATTCCATTTAATTTCCCTTTCAAAATAATACCAAATGGGGTATCCGATCCAATGAACCGTAACTGTAAGTTTTCGAACCATCGATTGAAATAAGTACCTGCATTCAGAAATATAACGAGATCTGCCGAAACGAATTCATGTGAATAGCTGGATATTCGTATTTCTCTGACGTAGCGAACCGTAAACAACTCGTTGCTAACCTCACTTTCGGGCATAAACTTGAGAAACTGCAAGCCACTGTGGTTGAATCGAAAAGGCTTGCATGGAACCGTACCGAGATACGTACCCTGCGGGACACGACCGAAAAAAATTCGTCTCATAAAATCGGAGGTGAATTATTTATTTTTCAAAAGAGAAGTCTATTGCATGCTCTCTTCTGCCCCGTGTACTTCTCAATGGAATGCAAAACTTGTTCCAGCAAATGGACATCCGGGATTCCATTCAAACTCTGAGAGGATTTTTTTTCCCTCGGGAATGAAAAAAAAATATATTTTTCGAAATGCTTTCACTGGTTCGTTTGGCTCTGAGCCTCTCGTTCGTTTTTTTTTTCATCCCATTGAAAGTTAAAAAAAAAAATGTTGCGCGCCCTTGTCGAAACCTCAGACCGTCGTTTCGGATTAAATTTTATCGAACAAATGACCTGTGAATATTCTAACTTCGTGTGATCATCTCCTGATTTCTTCTCTTGCGGAGTAAATTTGCACCTGAATTGTGAACTGATGAGTAATACTAAGAAAGGAAAGTATAATGAATTAGATAAAGCGAGCATTAACAAACTAAAAGAATATTTTCCGTCACGCTTATTTTAACTGAGTCTTTAAGCATCTTCAAAAAGTATACAGAATCGATTTCACCAAACAATAAAAAGCCAAAATTGGTTTTATTTTTATAATCGATTACATATTAGTATCTACTTCGGATAACGTATTATTTGCAACAATAAAAATGCAAGAATTGTGAGATATTGAAGGTAAGTAGAAAGATATTGATAAGAAATAAACTATCAAGAATTATGAGAGAGTATTACAAGGATACAAACTGAGGAAGTATATGAACTTTCAATAAATCGTCTTCAATTATTTTTGACCTAAGTAATCCATTTGGATGACTCTACCACTCGGGATGATCCCTGAAGCAATTTCAGCGTTAACGCAAGAAAATCCCGGAGAAACCGAGCGCTGCCTCATTATTATGAGAAGAGAGATGTTGGGGCTTGATTCGAATAATTGAGGCGTAACACATTCCCGAAGAGAGGGGAATCGTAAGAGCTGATTCCGTTAATGAGCTCATTGAATTTGGAGAAAACGAAGGAATCTCGAGTAAGAGTGCTTCGACTGATAAATTTGTCCGAATTTGGATGAACTGCTTATCAAACGCAGGAAGTCGATGGCTACGGAGTTTCCGCCTACCGCTTCATCAGGGATCGTTTCATATCCATCCGCCATTTCCCTTGCTCTCGATGAGCAAATTAATAACAGGAATTGACTTATTGAGGCATCCTGTCCCTTTCCGCATTCCTTCGTAATGCGTTGTATCCATCGATAACATTCAGTTGCTATGTCAGCGCTTAATTACTAAATTCTTCCAATTGAACTCCTTTTTGATCGTATCGGATTCTGTGAAATTCATAGGGAAATACTGCATGTAAGCGTAAAATATTGTCTTTATTATTTGTATTAAGAATTTGTAATAGTAATGTTGAATCGATATGAGTTTGAATGGAACCCAGAGGTGATTGAAGGATAGACAAAAGATACTCAACCCTATTATAAATTGATAGTCTCTCGATGTAATATTTGAAGAAGATACATCCTCCCCGTAAAATTTAGCGTATTTGAAAATTTATCTACGAGTCTACCAACGGCAAAACAAACGAAGATACAAGAAATAAGACAAGTAAAAGCACCGAATATCCGCAGTTTCCAACCAATCTAGGCAATGGTGTGAGGAAAAAGGCCAATAAAGCTGTCATCTGACCCTAATTTTTTAGGAATAATCGCTCGTCAACGTACAAATATATTCGGCTACTAAAATAATCAAATAAAAGCTGACACATTAGCTCAAGTGAATGTAGAAATATAGAGCTCCGTTCCGCTGAATCATTCACACCCAGGAAAAAATAGCAACACACAATCATTTTATATCCAACCAAACACACTACACAATATCAAATCCTGTCACGCCCTTACGAGCCATTCAATTGAGACTCCCTGGGACGTTCGACACCATACGCTATTCATCCATGAATAGACCACACCATGAAGAGACGCAAAAAATATTCGCCTAAATAGGAAATAACAACGAGCTCTGCGGAATCAAGTATGCACGGAGAGAGAGAGTTGTCTCTTGCACACAATAAATCCCGTTCATATTTTTGAGGTCGTACCGTACATTTTTTTCGGGCAGCGAGAGTGAAAAAACACGGCAGGGAAGTATATTTTTAGGCGAACAAGGGCTGTGTAGATTTTTTGCGTCTGTGTACCAGAGGACATGTAAGAGACACAGCTTACCAACGGAGCCTCATTAGTGAAACTGACTCGCGAACAAAGCTACACCGGCGCCTCTGCCAGTCGCGACATGAAACTGCCATCGGAGCGTATTAGAAACGACAAGGGATGAGGGATGGAGGGGTTCGTTTGAATTTTACTCGGGAGTGGGATAAGTACTTGGGTCTAGGCTATCGTAAACCGCACAAGTATGAGCTTGTTAACGCTGCATCGCAAATTTATTGCTCCTGTTCCGACGATGCCTAGGAACTCGTTCTCAATCCAACCCTCTCATTGCCCATGATGCTCGGAAGGATTCATTTTACTAATTAAAACGCTGCCACGTGGGTTGCGTACTTAAAGGGGTTATGCTCAAGGGTATATGGATGTATAATATATACTTGACTGCCAACCGTGAACGAAATCACCACTTCTCAATTCTCTTATTAAGTTATCCTGAATATGAATGTATACAAGAAACACGATGCACGATTCATTTAAAACAATGATAGTTTTCGTCATGGAAGAAATAATTAACCAAAATTAATTAACTTCAAATGTGTCGATTCTTTTTATCTAGTCCTATGTTCATTATACGACACGTTTGGATACATTGCTTAATTTTAGCTTTTTGGAATACAGTACGTAAGTGGAAGAAGTTTTACATAGCTCTAAATAGTCAAAATCTGCAAAATCAATGAAAAGTGATGCAAACGAAGGTGGATTCTTTTCAACACTTGGAACGAAGTTATACGAATGGGATAATTCTACTGAATAATGTAAAATGTATATATTGTATATATAAAATAATGTATAATAATGAAAATAAGGCGATAAACACGTAAATTAAATGATTTAAAAGACAACTGAAATATACTGATAAATGAAATTAATTCTTTTATGGCAATACATACACTTGGAGAATTGATTTCTGGAAGTTAAGGAGTACTTACTAGTCATCAGAAACTATTAAAGCTCTGTGATAAAACATGTATTCCTAAAAAATCTATTTTTACGCAATCGGTTTATTTTTTGCAAGAGAGAAACTTAGTCTGAAGCATACCTTATATTATCTCATGCAGCAGAATTTCGGTAGCAATAATTCAAACTGAGGTTGTCCATACCTGAAATATAAAAATACATTTACCTATTAATAAATATGTTATTAGTATATTTAATGCTATAAATATTTATTTCCGGTGATCTAAATTTTTATCTTAATTTTTAAATAGAGTAGAATATTTAACTTAAATTAATTACCGCGTTCACTGATCGTCACATCTTATTTATATCTGACTTTTTTAACTATGAAAAATCAACTCATAACATTTTCCATAGATTTAAAACATTCCAATAAAAATGAAGGAAGAAAATTATTTCATCTGTTCTTTTTTAATGTAATTAGAGAGAACGCAAACTTGTTTATCTTATAAATATTTCAAAAGATCAATTCCGATCACTGGCCTTAATATTGCATCAATATGCAAGTGAACTTTCAGCAAATGCTAATGATTTTCGCTTCCAATTAGCAATCGGCATATAAATATTCAATTACGTACGCCGTATTAAATTTACAATTTTTAGTCGTGAGTTTGGATTGAACATAGGATTAAGAAACATTTTTATCCAATAACTCTTTGGCTTGTCTCCAATTATCTGATATTGGAAATCAGTTGCGATGGATATATAACTCGATTGTTGAAATGAAACCTTGATTTGCTGTTTAAAATCATACAAAAAATAATTCACTATTATTTCGCATCGCAACATTAAATTACGTCATTAATAAAGTAAAACCTCCCATTTATTATATCCAGAAGCTTAACTAATTTTTAGAACCTTTTTTACGCAATATTGCTTGCAAATAAATGAATGGAGTATTAATTAATTTCAAGAGGATAATGGTTACACAGTTATGAGTTTTTAAAAGGAAATTAATTTCATTTTGGTGAGCACTTGTTTTATCGAGCTAATCAATTTACTGAATACTGTAATTTTTCCAAATCTATAATACTATTATATAAAATTTAACACCATAAATACATCATAGCCGACACAAAGAGTTTTTTTAATATGTGAATAATTTTTTGACATAATGGAAGGATAAAAGATGAGGTGAAAAACACATTTTTACAGATACACTGATTTTGCAAAAAAGTAGTATTTTTTCAATGTACGGAAAAATCAAGATATATATTACTGATTCCAGGTGAGAACTACGATAATAAATGATTGACAGTGAGTTAGTATACCATATTCATTACTTAGTATTTTATTCAACGTTCCTAATTAAATGAATATTACTGCTAGAGTATACTTTTTAAAGCCTTAATTCTGAATTTTATGTCCCGGAACTTCTTTTACATGTTTTTTTATAATTAAATATTGCATTATAAGTCATACTTAATGATAGTATGCTCTGTGCAGCGGATTCTAGAGCTATTTGGTGAGAGTAATTACGAATAAATACAATGTCACATTATGATATGACATTAGAAAATATATTCACGAGCTTAATTAGGCGAGAGATATTATCCTCTTTCATTAGATAAATATTTGAACAGAGAGAGACAAACAGTTTCCACAGCTCATGAATTATTAAATTGTTCTTGTAACACGCCCTCACACCCTTTTAGCGCTCTCATAGGCTTTCATTAAGAGTGCACTAATGTCATGGCCTCTCTTCTCCTACCTAATTGACCCTACGTTGTCAACGTGATTTATACATCCTAGCTACTGTATCTCGGATACGTCTTCCTCCCTCGGGGCTTGGATTCTCCGTAACAGAATTTCTCGAGAACATAGATTACTATATGGATACCTCGAGATCTGATCTCACGACTTAGTATGGAACTTTGAATAGATTGTGGCTTGGATGGGATTGTGATGAATGGGAGGTTTGTGGTTTGCGATGAAATTATACGTCATACTATTAATTTCAATTTATAAAATATGCTAAAATAGAGGCTGTATAAAATATTACCGCTTAATTTATTATTTATAAGGTCGAGATTAAATATCTGATTTACATATTTAATTTGTATACTAGAGAGCTATTATAGATACTATATTTAAAAATAGGGTTACTTAGCAAATTGATTCGAACAATTACATTGAGTAAATAAATGTTCTTAGTAAAGGTTCATATTCTAGTCTCTAAAAGTAACTAATACAATATCAAGAATTTGAAGGAAATTAAAATTAGTAGAACATAATATCTGTTGTTTATGAGATTGCAAATTTTATAACAGTATATAAATCTTTATAAAATTAAATTTTTGAACATTTTCTTAAGACTCATTCATTAATATACCTTTATATACTTTGAAGAATTGAAAAGTTTTTTGTTTTTACTAAAATTTATAATTCTCCATGACTTTCAGCCTGATATTTCATTGTATATAAATTAATATAAATATATTTTAATCTAGATCTTATGGACTAAATAAAATAAAATTGAAAAAAGATTCATTAAAATATGAAGCTTAAAACAACGTCCGGTGATATTATTTTTTACAATATATATTAAGTATATAATATAAAGAAGAATATAATGATATTATAAAATTTTATACTACTAGTTTGAATTGGAATTATGATGTTAATTACAATTTCTTGTAAAGTGAACGAATTTTTCATCATTCCGCCCTAACAATTTGTTATAACATGCGTAAAAGAGCATTCTCTAGATTTTCTTAAGCGTGACGATAAAAGCAGAAATTTATTGCTTTCGAAATGAAATCAAATCGTTACATTTTCTGAAGAATAATTTCGGATATCATCGAAGAATATAATCATGTCTTTCTCTGGAAATTTATCACCAATCAGTTGTCTTAAAAACATCGGATACGTACCGAAATAATTCGTCGGATGGATGAATTTATCATGAAAATTTCCCAAAAAAAACGTATTTTCGAGAGAGAAAAGGGAAAATGAATTGCCTTTTCCATTTCCACGGAATGATGAGCGAAAGACAAAACACGAAAACTTTCGAGAGAGAGAATAACTTCCCTTTTCAAACGTCAATCACTCCGAGACGAAATTACTCAACTGTCACATTTCTAAACGAAACTTATCCCTTCTTGACGCTTTTTTTAAAACTTATCCTCGCATGAAATCCGAAGTCGAATTCATTTGCCCCGATCTCTTCGAATGTGACGCCATCAAAAATTTCCCGGGATTTGTGCGCATTCGAAACATTTTTTGGTTCATTATTTCCTTTGAGAATATAACTTTGGAAAAGAGACTTTTTCATCCTCGTTTTTAGATATATATAACGCTCGCTTTGATGTAATCTTCGCTCCGAATATTTTTAGAGAGAGAGTTTTTTTTCCATTCCGCTCGCATTTCCCCGCTGTTTGTACTCGCTTGTTAGAGTTTCACTTTCTATTCCCCAATGCCCTTGCATGTACCTGCCCACCTTTTAAATTCCTTCGTGAAAGTTTGGGACAGTTACCTGACGTAAAGCGAACTTTATTTCGTTCGATAACCCTCTTAACTTCCTGGATTCGAACTTCCTTACTACTCTAAAATGACAGCATAGGCTTCGGAATCGAATTGCTGCGTAAATCCCTTATGGGTTTAAGATTCCGAAATCGTATGCGCTTAAAATTGTCATATTTTGATTCTTGCTCTCCTGAAACTATCTTATTCATCGACCTACATACTCAAGTTTAGTGATAAGACGTAAGGTAATAAATACTTCTAGGACTATATCCTGGGAATGATGAGTTAAAAACATCTGGAATTCTGTACAATATACACTTATTCAATTTTATGAAAATCCTTCATTTGTTCTTAAAATATCTTCGTTAAGAATTTCCAATATTTCTGTTTTATTTATATTTTTTAGGAGAGCGTTGAGAAATTGCTGACAGATTTAGATTTCCAGGAACCGAAATCCCTTATCGAAACAAAAAATTAGGCAATTTAATGCTACTATATATTTTTTAAAAATACTAGACTTACAAAAACCCTGTATTATCCAAAACGAAAAGGTACTTTAAATTCTCATGGAAAACTATCACTCAATTATAACATCACATAATAAATTAAAAGTATGCTTTTTATGAATATTGTAACAAAGTTACGAAAAGCCGTGATACATATTAGTTGAAATTAAACATTAAATATATATAGAGATAAATTTTTGTCCTTGGTGTGATACAAAGCTGTAAAAAATATATACTTATGTTTGTAATAGCTACTGTATTCCTTCAGTATATCAAGAGTGTAACTTTAACTTGTAAAGCGTAGCGAACTATCGTACTTCACTATACTATACTATATAAGAAAAGGAATGGAATGAGATGGATCGAAAGTAATACGAAGAAGAAAACGAGGGCAAGGCCATAAGGTTCTTCACATGGAAATGGAAGTAGCTCACGAGAGGATGATATGGTCCTTAAGAATTTGACAAAAGGACTAGAACCAGAAAAAAACCCTCTATAAAAAATCGATAACTGCTTGGAACGATTTTTCTACTTTTATAAAACAGGACTTGATACTTATGTACTTTAGGTGAAATTTAGAAAATTTAGGAGAGAAAATAACAATAAAATAAGAAGAAAATAACAGATTTACATCAGTAGTGTATGCCTGTATACGTGATAATATCAAAAACGAGAACCACATACTTTTGAAAATAAAAATTATTAATATTCCGACTTTTTCAAAGAACTGTGTCAATGAAAGACCTCGAAATATTTAAAAATAAATACATTTTCGTACAATCTTTTTTAGCCCCGGGATATTTCCATTAAGCCGGACGGTGTTTGAATTCAAATTTTATATGATGTAAAATATCTCCTAGAATACATTGACAGAATGAATCCTTATGAAAACAACATATTCGGCTGAAATTTGAAATAGCATTTAGCGCTATGACAACAATCGCTTCAGAAAGATGAAATCCTTTCGGTTCATTATATCAAAGCGTTCATAATCCCAGAATTGTAATTAAAAGCCCTTTGAAGTTCCAACTAGTCCAGACCACCGGAGGCAAATATGTAAATTGAAATTGCAATTCTCTCGTTTTCTAAAGTTTACAGAAACACGAGGTGAATTAGTGCTAGTTAATGAATGTAAATGGATTGAAACCTGTGCTGATTACCAGAAATCGTGAACGTTTCGTGAACAGTTGTGTAATCCTTGAGTTCATTCAAAACCTCTTTATGGTAATTAAATCGATGTATGATTTTTACACATAGTAACAACGTAATGTAAAAGAATATTCAAATGAATAGTATTTCTTCATATCTAATAAAGATAGTGAATCCTTATCATCTTCTACATTACAACTATATCCTTATCTAATTATTTATAGTACGTAACAGAGATATTAAATAGCGAATTTCATCTGAAAGTTTACATTAAATGATCAAATATTATTTAATGTATATTAAATCTTTATTTAAAAGTACTTTATATTATATTTAGTGGCACTAAAGTAGTAACTGGAACGTATTAAATAGATTTTAGCTACTTATAATTATATAGTATATATAACGATCTTTAATGTTAATTAATACTAAATAATATACATCGGTATATGATAACACTACTTTCATTGAGTTTAACAGCAATAGTAATATTTTTCAGTAATATTAATGCTATTGTTATGAGTTCCTCGAATTGTAAACATCGATATATGTTTATTTAGTATTATTTGATTAAAACTTTGGACAATTCAGTTCCAGTGCTTGGCTTTCGGATATGCGAATATCAATCAGATGGTAATCGCTCTTCGGAAGAATTCTCCAGAGGGGTTTTTGGCAAAAAAGTTGGCCTTCCTGCTCCGGGCAATAGCCATACATTTTCCGTTCCGATACTCTGCATAAAGGGCTTGTCACTCAGTTCCCAATCCCTCTAGAATAAACAACTTATCAATCAATCATTCCACGAGGGCCTTCGCACCAGCCAACCTCTCTTCCATTGTCCAACTCTGGAGGCCGTGCGATAAAACATCCAGGTGGATTCAACAACTAGTGGATCACCAAAGGCTTGCAATGTATTGAGCTGACTAAAGCCACTGCTTTTCAATCCTTTTGTCGCCAATAGGATTGACTCTTTTTCCCCTGTTTTGGTCTATGAAGGCATTTACACGACTCATCTTTGTCAGATGGTTGCACGAGAATAGGTAGGTAATTCTTCCATTAGGACCATGGCGTATTTTAGTGAAGATTCGTTAAGCACTTGTTTTAAATACATCCTAAACATAGGGTAAAAATATTACATATATATACATATATATAGTAGTTTTTTGAATAATTAAATATCTAATATATTTATGAATAAACTTCATATCTTCCTCGTATATAATATCTTCGAAAGCACTGAGTGGTCTCACTTTGCATCGTTTGAGCATTTGCTATGGCTCGATTATAAATCCTTATTATATTTAGGTAGAATTTGCTAGATATTAATAGATTTAAAGTTATCGGATCTATAATTATTTTCCTGAATCTTTCTTTCAGGATTTCAGGATAGTTTATTCCCCTCTAAGGATTTAACATTCCAAGTCAAATCTGGTTAAAAATTTCTACTATGATATTTCGTATTTCCTATTCATATACATTTATCATTATAAAAGCAAGAGAAGGAGAGTAAAATTGAAACCTTTGAAACATGGTGCTGGAGGCGAATATTGATGATCAAATGGAAAGATTCAGAAACGAAAAAGTATATAAAAAATAGAAAAGATATCAAAAACAAGGAGCAACATCCTGAAAAGAATCAAATGGCACTGGTAAACAATAAGTTTTTAAGAAATCCAGTAAAATAGAAGGAAAAACACTAAGAGAAAAGTTAAAATGTGAATATTTAAACCAGATATTCAGTTAAAATTGGAAAGAGGAAATGTAGTAGAGGATGTAGTAAAATTAGCGTTAGACAGAGAGGGATAAAGGGCAACAGTATATCAATCTGCAGATTGAATGACCGATGACGATTCTGAGAAAGGGTATCCTACTCGAACATCTTCCACCTTTAAGAATATTCCACTACTGAGGTATCCTTGGCAGTGGTACATTCCGCCACGAATGAATCACTTCTCATTCAAACGACCCCACATTCAATATGATACTGTTCTCTGGACAACTAAAACCGTTGCAGACTTTAAATTGGTTAAAAAGAGGTTCGGGTTCGATTTCTTGTTTTGCTTAATATCTATATACATTTTATTTTGCTTATCTGTGGCCAAACGTTCGAGAAAACGTTGAAACTCCGATTCTTTTCTCTATTTGTCTTCCTTTGCTGGTATCATTCCCTTTCTCTTCCGAGATCCGTCCTCCAGACATTCGATTCCCACTCCGGAGTCCTTCCCTTCCAAATACACTCCTACCCTATATATCTCCCGCAGGCTCTTTCTTCTCATCACTTCTTTAGCGGTCGCGCGTGATATATCTCTCTTCCCATTTCCCTTTTTTAACGCCATCTTTATCCTTCCCTTTCTTCTCAGTTGGTTTTCATTCGGTCCGTTGAACTAACTGTGCCGACATCTTCATCACTTTTCCAGCAAGTTTTACTGCTAAGGCTTCTGTAACTATGATTTGCTTTGATCTCATACTGATGCAGAACAATGAAGTATCGTTATTCCGATTTCTGATCTTAAACATCCATAGAAACTATTGTAAATATATACTTATATAAATATTGCTTATCTTGATGAATAGGGAAATTGGAACGTTGGTTTCTTAACCTTAAGAGCTTAAATTATTAAGACGATAAGAGAATCTAATGCAATATGATAAAACAGTAATAAGACCAAGACCAAAACAAAAATAAAATTAAGATAAAAAGACCCTTGAAGAATTTATCCTAACACTAATAACAGTCTTATGTCTTAGACTTCAAATGTATACATTAAAAACCTTCTTCTTGACTCGAGAGCATTGAAGGCTACAACTTCGAAAAGTCATCAATACTAATCAATTTCACATATTCTTATCCATCAATAATTTATCCTAAAACGTAAATCATTTGGATTATAGAGCATATTTAAATCCATATTTAAAACCAAGTATTTAACTCAATAAATAGAATAATTTGTGAAGATATTTATATACTATAAGTTAAAATTGGCTTCAGTCGTAGGTATTTATTAAGGAAAAATATATACAACGAAATCCATTCATTTATAACTCTAAGTCAAGGCGAACCAAATTCATGCACTTAATCAATTTCCAATCAATGACCTAAATCGTAACGAAACCATAAATGGCACGAGAAAAATAATACGCGTTCCAGATACAATCATACGGATGAAAACGCTGCAAGAAATACCGAAATGCTTTTAGTTACAGGTATACGAGTGAACATTCTGAGGACGGGTTTTTGTCGGCCATGTTTTCCCTCCTTTCCTGGATCACTTTCCGCGTGTGTGCGTCTGTCACTCCATCCACCTCTCACTCAAGGAGTGGGTCCTTTGCAGATACACCCGTCATCGGCCTCCGATTCCCTCTCGACCCAGAAAGAGTCCCTTTGTCTTTGCCATTGCTTTCCGGCCAAAAGCAACTGTTCAAAATTCCTCCTTCGTGGAAAACGCGGCGGAAATTTCTCTCGATATTTCGTTGGCTTTGAGCCGAAGAAACTAATTAACGGCTCCATATTCACCTCGGGGTTTAACGAATGGCGGAAGGGGTTTTCCGATCGAAGGTTTCTTCGAAAAAGGAAAGGAAGCTTGAGAAGTTTGTTCCGTTCGGCGAGCCTCGAGCTGTTGGTTTAATAATTCGTCTATTTACCGATGCTCTTTCTAGCCTTTGATTTCCGTTTTGCGAAACAATCTCGGGGCTCAGTCTTCTTGCTGTTATTCTTGCTCATAATTGATTGTTGAACTTGTTTTTACCGATGAATCCGAGAGAATTTTCCCGGCTGTTTTATAGCAACGTGAGCTAACATTTAATCCAACGTAATCAACGTTTAAATATATATTATATTTCTTTTACTTTCCTTTAATTGGTTTTCCATCTAAGCAATCAGCAAATAAGGAATCGGTGACTTAAAACACTGGGACAAAAGTGAAATGGGAGTGAAATATATCGACATGACTGGGACTCGAAGCCAGGTCTCTAACTACCTTTTCTGATGCTTAAGAACACTGCAGTTGGTATACAAAGAACCTTGGAAGTATTTAAGCGTTTTATAACCACAAACCGACAAAGAAAGTTAGTTTAAAAAATAATGTACACTATTTCTTTATCTGGAGATTGTATATGGATCTTTTTTTACTTCTAATTTACAAAAGTTTAACTAAGAGGGAATTTATACTAAAAATAATCCATAAAAGTTTGAAGCCGTTAACCATTCCTTTCGATGAGTAGGATTATTAGGTATTTAAATAGCATAGAATGAAATTAAAAATTAATTTCTATGAAAAATTAACGTGTTTATTCGATAATCGAGCGTTAGTGGACGGAAAATCGCCCAATGGCGTCATAAGTAGAGCGGAATCAAAACATACATCAGGTGGAAAGATCGCGGTGAGGGGGGGAGTTGAATGAAATATGCGAGAAGAACAGATAATCAATACGAGGGCATTAGCAGCTGCTGAGGCACTGACCTAATATCTCCACGTCCAGGCGACCTTCCGAACAGTATCACTGGAAACCATGCGGATGAAGTGGGTAAAGGGATGCTTTGATGAAGATTGAAACAATAATAGACAAGTGGATGGTTGAAGGAGCCAACAAAGTATTTCGGTTGGAAGAATTATACTCCTTCTTTAATTAAATGATGATATGTTTAGATTCATATCTAGCTTAAATTTTGCGAAAATTTTTATGGATTAATCACGTTCTGATTTATAGAAACTAATGTGATTGAGATGACATCAAGATACTGAAAGATAAAGTAAATGCAAACAGAAGTAAAAGAAACCTTGCAAAACTCGTGATATATTTTAACATTTGACGTAATATAACTTAATGGAATATTTAGAAATACTTTATAAATCTTAAACATAAACATAATAAAATATTTATCTAAAATCAATCAAATACGGGAACGTAAAGACAAAATATAATAGATCTCCAATTTAAAATATATGAGCTGCCATCCTTTACCGTAGAATTTCCAGTTTTTATGCTTGATAGCTTCATTCCATTATATAATAAATTCAAAGAGAAAGATAAAAATTGAATAGATATTTGATGGATATCAAATGACCTATTTTCCAATACTATTTTCACAGAGCATACCTATTAGCGTGCATAAAGATATTCTCTCGCAAGTTGGAAATGAAATTCATTTTAATGAAAAGTAGCGGTGATCGGAATGAAATGAAAATGGACCATTTCGTTTGTACTTGGTTATTAATTCATCGTCTAGAGATTATCTGTAACTTTTAGAAGCTTCGAGTAATGCATGCTTTTCCACTAACTCGTGTATTTATATAAAATCTGAATCAGGATTATATCACCATACTCGTAAATCTTCTGTTGGGATCTGCTGAGTAATATCTTAATGAATTTAAATTATAAAGGCAAAATGTATTTAATTAGTTAAATATATATCACTATGTAAGCTCTCGTTATATTATTCCTATTATTTTTCAGTCTATCATCACATAGAAGCCGTTTTTATCTCAAAACTCATCTTGCATTTCATAATTCACTGTGAGAGCAAAATAGAATAATATAACGCAGCACGACGGGTAAATTATAAGAATTTGTTCAGAATATCAACTAGTATACAGATCTCAATATACATTATATATAAAAAATAATTATATTCTTCTATTTTTAACCTATATTATATATTTTTTAAACCATCTGATAAATGTTCAAATTCGACACGAAAAATTTGCTGGGTAAAAATTTAATCCACAAATATTTATATTTTCTATTTCTAATCATTCCGGGAAATAAATAAGACCAACAGTACGAGATTTTTATTTATCTCTCAAAGTATGAAATAAAAACGCAATTTGTAAAGTATAATTATAACTAATAAGATAGTAACTGACATAAAATTTAAATCAA
Organism: Pantala flavescens; assembly: GCA_020796165.1. NCBI lineage: Eukaryota > Metazoa > Arthropoda > Insecta > Odonata > Libellulidae > Pantala > Pantala flavescens. The sequence continues at coordinate 6,044,865 of CM036888.1, forward strand.
TATATTGGTCCAAAATAAGGGTATTACATTTCTTAAGACATAAAGGTTAAGCTACTAAATATGAAACGATCAAACATCTTTGGTGATAAAATAACCTGCCACCTGCCATTCTGAATCGTGCAAATTACTTTCAAACAAAAAAGTTGATAAGGAATTCAGACACAGCACTTCCAATCTTAACCCTCTTACTGCCAGCGGGCCGATATATCGGCCCTCGCTGGTTGTGCGAAAACTGCCAGCGGGCCGATATATCGGCCCGACTTATTTGACACTATTTATTTCGTGATTGTGACCATTTCAACGGCTGCCGTCTCATTTAATACACATGTGCTGTATCTCTACTGCTTACTTTATCCAACTTATATGGTTTCACCTTGCGATACATTTTGATATTTTACAGTGATCTTTCCTCGTTAATTCGTCCAGATATTTTCGTTACTTCGGGCCCGCGTCATCCTGCACAGTATTATCTTTCGTGTTTGTCGCAAGTCGTGCTGAACTGTTTTCTTGTGGCTCTAAGTATTTGTTTTAGAGTGTCAGTTTCCAGCTAGATAAGTAAATATTCATTTTTGGCCCGCCTATTTTTATATAAGCAAAACCGAGATATGCAACCCGGATCTTCAGAGACAGCTCAAAAAAACTTATAAAATTGCCAAATGAAAAAGAAAAGAACTGTTGTGTGTCTAGAATAAGAGGAAAAAAGGAATAAAATAAAGAAAAAGATGCAGAACTGTGTGTGGAAAATGCAGAAAAGGACTTCTTGGTGAATGCTTCCATAAGCATAAGTGCGCTAGCTGATGGGACCGTGAGTGTAGAGTCAGATAAAATATTTTATATCTCTGGCAAAAATAGTTTTATCACTATCAAACTTTACCACGGGTGAGAAAACTAAATAATATCAAAAACTATTATAATTTTATTCCACGTATATAATATTTTAAACATCACAAAGTGAAAAAAACGGAGAATTTTGGGTTTTTACATATATTATAATTACTTTGTTATTATTTTTCTTTATGAAAATTTAAGTAAACCCCCATAATCCATCTATGGTTCTAAACTATAAATATATCTTTAGCATTGGGAAAAAATGTAGATGAATTAAATAAAGTTTAGTAGCTGAAATAATTTAGAATCTGAAATCCTTCATATTCCGGAAAATAGCCCTGGCAGTCTTCGCACATCCCACCCGAAATGGGCTGGCAGTAAAAGGGTTAATACTTTCTCCAGCAGCTGAGAAACTCAGCATTTCCCATTCCCATGATCTCTAAAGGAAGTATAGAAGTGTATTCACAGATTAGAAATCGATTAAGGAGAAGGGAAATCAAGAGATGATTATGGGAAGTTCAAAGGAAAGGAGCGTGCGGAGATGAAGGTCGAAGATTAAATGGATAATAACGAAGAACCTTATTTGAAAATAGAAAACTTGCCTTATGATGTTAAATGTGGTACATGAACAGCTAAAAATTATGAGCAAAACAGTATAAAATATTCCCTCATTCAATTCTTCTATGATTTACATTATAACTTCAAAAAATAATGACAGAACTAAGAAAAGCTGTGTACGCCTTAAATTTATTGTATAGGCAAATTTAAATACATACGTGTATCTAAAGTAGCATAGCCTCAAGGATACTAATGCTTAAAATCATTTCTCCCAACGGCATGCCAAGAACGGATATAGATTCAACGAGATTATCACGTTAAAAATACACAACTTATCCGATTAATTTCACTGCGTATTTATTGCTGGTATTGATCCATCCTACTGAGAGGTTTTAATTAGCCAATTCATCCTACTTACGAGTTTCGGCAAATGAAAAGATTAATTTGTTTGGGATGAGAAAGTATCGATTCGTTTGGAGATAGGAGTGGCTGTTGAAGAATCTTCCCAACTGGTGGGCACCCGATTCCAATTATCGGTTTGTGATCCAGGCCAAACAAAACGTAAGCTCTATTAGGATTTTCGTTTAGCGGAACCACAAAGAGATCACCGAGGACATTAATAGCACGGCTGGTAAATGATTTATGGAGAAACTAGTCATCGGTTGGGAATTAAATGAACCGCTGGAGAAACATTTGTGGGGGATAAAACTGTAGCGATCTTCACACTTTAAACTTTCATATCTATCCCCTCAAACTACTAGCTATCTTTTTATAAAAAAGTCAAAATATAATTATACTTTTTGAAGGCCATGAAAAAATTTTCAGTAATTATAGCTTCAATATTGAATTAGGTATATTTAAAAGCGAGCTTCGAAAGTAACATACAGTTAAGAGATTGTCTACATACTGTAAAGTAATCACGCCCCTTTATATTAATACTATATCCTTAGGCATATTTAATCCGAACATTTTTTTTATCTTTGAAATAATGTTTTTTAAAATTTGTAATGAAGAATAACATAAAGCATTCTTTATATTTTTCGAATGAACAAGTAAATCCGTCCTTATTATTAAAATAAGAATTTTTATTTATATACGGAGCAGCTCTGATTGGTCTATGGATTTCTTAAGAATGTCAAAATCCTCTACGACTCATGATAATATTAGGTCATTGTTCATAAGCTCCAATAATACTCCACAGAAACATAATCAATGCGTCCATTTAAGAGCAAACACCAGTCGTATGTAGTATAGTATTGATATTCTGAAACAGGGTATGAATTAAATACGTATATTTTATTCAAATAATCAACCCAAGGAAACATCATCTAATATTTATAACTAATAATGCACATACTTATAGATGTTGGAGTATTTACCCAAAGAATTCCATTAACTCATAAACTGTATATAAATATCATTATATTTCTTTCTGAAATTATATTCGTATTATGTATAAGAACAGATTGCATTAATCTTTTACGCTGCACCATCGGCGCGTTAGAAAACACACGATTCCAGTCGCTCTGTTGGGTCCGCTCTTTCAAGAGGCCCTTTTTTTATCCCTTTTGGAAACCAATCTCACAAGTTGGGCGGAAATAGGAGAAGTGAAGGGAAGAATGCTTTTTACTCCGCTAAGTCTTTGTGGAAGGCCGTCACCTGTTTGTCCACTTTAGGGCGGCGTAACAAACGTCGGCTGCAGCGCACTCTACCGAAAACTAACGAAGTTGACCGGAAGGCTAAAAGGTATCGCTCAGCCTATCGAATGAATTCGTGGTCAAAGGTAAAATTGTGAAATAAAGGGTTGAATGTCGCTCTTTCCCATATCAAAAGTGATTTTTATAGAAAGTAGTTTCTATTGAAAGCAATCTAATCGAGTAGCCAGATCAATGGGAATTCTAAAGCTTTTATATTTATGAGCGTCCAGTGGGGATATTTAATCTCCAAAAAGAATTGTCAAGATTGAAAAATTACTTTCGTATTAGGCGTCAATCACTCTTGTAGCTATCGTAAGTCTAATTTTTGTAACTCTATAAAACTATCAATTTTATTACGAAAATATTTACTATAATAGTATAGGCTATATCTTTTTAATACTAGCTTAAATGAAAACTATACTTCATAAATCTCTCTAAAATATACATAAAATATAACACATGGTTGTGAATTTTAATCGAAGATAGAGAAGCCATTAGCTTTGGATCAGAATAAATCAGTTCAATAATAGTAAGAAAATTAAACAACAAATAAAAATTGATGAAAGATTTAAACGGCTCAACTGTTGATTATAATGTATACATCACGAGCATATTGAGATATTTAACCAAGCAATTCAGAATATTGACAAGCATTCTTCAAATTTCTCTAGTAAATAAAACATTATTATAGCCTATAGATTCATTTTATGCTCATTTTTGGAGGAATTGGTCTGTTTTTTTGCCGGAGATTTCCTGAATCTTTCCCTTATTTCTTTCTATAGCTCCCATAGCACTTTATGTTAACTACAGATAGCAAGTTGAATACAAATGGCTGAAGATAGCCAGAGGACGACACCTTGCCTTGACACTGTCCCATTGCACGGTCACTATCTATCACTGTGCCAGTGGGGTTCCGTGGCATAGGCTCCTACGCATGCTATCTCCTGAGGTCAGGCGTTGGCTTAACGAGCCACGGGCGAGACGTCGGTCAGCCCTAGGACAGATGGAGTTATAATAGGATACGAGTTTCAACGTCCATGCTTGGAATATCTATCACGTCAAGAAGTGTGGAGAAGCCACTGGGCTCGCGTCCCAGATGTCCTAAATTATACCAAATACATCACTTTGGACACATTAACTCCCTACAGACTCTACTGTCTCATGTTGATGGCTACAGAACCTAAGCCCATATCCGTAAGTACGGTATTGAATTACTGTTATATTTGTTAAATAAGTTAGAATTTACATAATTTAAGTTTGGAAATGTTCCTGATTAAAATTATATTTTTCTAAATGGAATTTAAAATGTTCGTTTAGTTCGGTAATAAAATTTTAGAGCCTTTATAGAAAATAAATATAAAAATTGTATATTGTATGTTTCTTCTTAGGCTCAGAAAAACAGTTTAGGACTCAATGTTTATGTTAAAGTAAGAATCTTCACATTAAGTCAAAGTTTTATAAATTCGTAACAGTTTAAAGTTACCAGAAAGTAACTAAGTTCTTAACGTATCTAATTTTACTTTAAGAAGAAACGTTCTTAGAAAAATGATACTATTTGATATAACGATAATCTTATGTTAAAAATATTAAAAACTTATTAAGCTTCATAAATTCTTTTTATTCATAGATTTGATTTCACGGCGGACTTAAACTTTAAAAAAGCATATTTTATGAAGTCAATCTTACGATTTGAGTAGTCAAATAGACAAGAGTAAGAATCTACTGAAGAAATCAAAGGCTTAGGAGGATTAAGGGGAAAAAATAAATATATTTGGAATTCATTTATTGAGAAACAAATAAGATATTCCAGCATATATAGCATCAACTTCTAGATACACTGCCAGAAACACTCCTTATGAACGCAAATGTTATAGACATGTTCACTATCTATAGTTCACCAGCTTTGGGATCTATCTTAACGGGATATCAATCCTCAACAAACCCAAACCCCTCAGAGCATAGAATCCCAACCGTCATCTACTTTCTCATCCAGCCCCACTTTTTCTTCCCAGACTATCCCGTGCTCACCTCCCGACCCATTTGACTCCGAGATGCCCACCCGTTACGTTTTTTCTATTATTTATCTCCGACTTAATCCCTCCTGAAACTCCCAGAGATGCCTCATTTGTATTCGTCTCCCTTCCGGAACTAACTTTCTCTAATTTATGCCGCATCTCCGGGGCTTTTCACCACTCCGCAAGTTCGCATCATCACCGCTAGGGTTGCTGTCGTCGATATATCCTTTCTCGATTTCACTGCTCCCGTGGGAGCCCTGGACTGGGTTAGGGGGTTGAAGGTTCCGGGAGGGTCATCGAAGGGGGGGTTAGGGAGATAGGGGAAGATTGATGCAATCTCACCGTCCTCGAGCGTTTAAGAGGGGACTGTGAATAGAAAGAGGAGATAATGATGGTCTTGATAGAAGGATTCGGAGACAAGTGAAGAGCTGAGAGCACTCGATATGTATTCACTACGCAAAATCATTATTATAACCAACGATTACGTAGAGTTGGCAGAATACTTCGTAAAAAAACTCAGACAAATGCACAAGAATTCGAAGCATATATTTATATGGAAGAATGATGAACACCTTAAGGTGTGTATGTAGCTTTATACGTGTATTACGTACGAAACGTTAGCTTTCAACTTTCTTTGAGAACTTTCTTGAAATAACTCGTTAAATTTCACTTAAATTTCAATGATATTCAAATGTAAGCTGCAGAAATTGTACGTAAATAACACACGTGTGTAGATTGCAGAAATTATAAGTAATACACGTGAGCAGACAAACGTGATACAAATAATTATTCCTTCTGCAATTGCAAATGAAGTTATCGTAATGACTTTTCTGATTAACATATACAATATAATTTTTACGCATTGGCAATAATAATATCTACTCAACGTAGATTGTGCCGCAGTTAATACCGAAGAAACTTCATGCTGTCTAACATTCAAAACAAAAATATTTAGATGTTAAAATTATATTTAATAGAACGATCTACTCTTACTTTAACAAAACATAGTGGGATGTTTTGAAATAAGAAACTAATCCCAATTATAGAACAGAATTCTTCAGCCATTAAAATAATTCACCAACTTGGCGTTCCTGTATCTAGCTTTCTAAAAATTTTTCTCCTAACAAGCAAGGTGTATCCTTCCAATTTTTCTTACTGTCAAAGAACGAGAACATGTACCCCCCGAGGGTAACCTCTCCACTCACGAAAACACGGCAAACTTTTGGCGCTAATTAAGGGAAACAAAGTTCCAGAAGAACTTAATTTGAAGTAGGTTTCTGGCTCGAGTTCTAAAAAGAAAAATTTTGGGTATCATTTCAATTAGAAAAGACGAGATGATGGGATGAGACGTGGAAAAAAGGGCAATAGTATGTACAGATACGAGTGAAATTACCCAAGAGGGGGTGGGGAAGCTAAAGGTTCGGGAACCATTCTGACCTCTGCCTATTCAGAATATGAGATCGTAATCACCGATAACGAACTCATCGATTTTATTACCATTTCTTTTATCTCTGGTGCATCTTTCAAAGGAGAATTTTCCCTGAGCAAATGTAATTATTATCTCGAATTCATATATTCCCTGTGAAAACAAAGCCTGATACATATTTTTGCTGCTCTCACCGTTTTGTAATCTATCGTTTTTTACAATCAGTTCTTTTCGACTGCGGTTCAAATTCTTGTAACGAGTGGAGAATAATTCTGGCTTATGCCTTGTGAGTCAACAATTCCTTCTCATCTACACGATTTTTCATTCAGAAACCCAATAACTCATTTTACGTGGAAAACATCAGCTTTTAAGGAGCGAAAGTCAATGACCTCACTAATCTTTAACCTTCTAATTATATTATTATAAAAGAGTTAAAAGAAAAGAATTTTACGTTTAATATTCTTCGTCCATTTATATATTGTATTATAAGCTTTTAAAAGTTTATTTTATCACCCTTTCTTCGTAACGGGCATGATCTGTATGATTATATCAACTACTCATACAAATATTATATTAATTCATATCTAGAAAAATGGCTTCAAGTTCATTAAACTCATTTACGTCTAAATCAATGTTCGCTGTCAATCTGATTATATAATACTGGATTATATAACCGCATTATGGTAGGATTTGTATACTTTAATATATTATTTTGGCAAAAATTATTAAAATTATTTTAAATAAAATACTCGTATGATTTTTAATCGTAAATGATTATCAATATTTAATATTTGATAATTAAAAAATCAAAATTATGGAATTAAAAACAATGGAAAATTTTTTATTATAATTCTTGCTAGTAACTGTAACATCATTGTTATAAAATACTGGACAATAATCTTCAAAGATACTCTTTTTGTATCTTAATCAATAACTATCCTTACTATCTCATTTAAAAATTGAGACAAACATGTTTCCTGATATTAATCTGAAAAGAAAACGGAACTTATAGTCCTTATCCTTTCTGCTCACTTCATACCTCGTTTTTTGCTAAAATTTAAATGTTGGATAAAATTTTATACACTGCACACCGGTTATTTTCCACCAGCTGACTATTTTACGGAAACTTGAATCTCTCCCTCATAATTTTAAACGACACTGAGGTTGCCTGTAAAGAGAGCTGAATGTTAGCACTAGCCGCTTATATTAAGGTTATTTTTTTGCTCAAAACGACGGTGCGATAGGCAACAGGTAGTCGGGGGGCATTGTTTTTCCGGAGAAGTCATAGTGGAGTTAAATGAGTGCATCGCGTAGGGCCAAATTGTAGACAATGAACGCTGTTAGACAAATGAGACTTCCTCTCCAAATCCAGGATGAATATTCGCAGAAAATGCCCCACTGTCACTCCGCTTCCTTTTGGCAAAACATCCGCTGCAAAAAGGTGGACGTTCGAGGCAGGTTGGCCTTTGTACTCGACGTTTTCGACCGGTTACTGTGTTCGCTACTTTATGTAATGGTACATTTCACGGTGACAATGAGTAATGGACTTTTGTATAGCTGAGTTTCATTTGTTCTTATAAACTAAAAGACTTTACGAGCGCATCAATTTAAGGGTTAATGAAAAGGTAATTGAATAAATTAACAGGAAAATCAATGACTATAACGTTATAAGAAACGACCGGAAATGAAATTGGCTATAGATATTACGAAAGAGCAACACATTGCTTTTCGAAATTTAAATGTTTTGAATTGATGAGTCTTCCCAAAATTCTCTTATAATTAGTAACAGCATTATTACAAAATTATATATTGGAAATATATTTATGATTCTAGTGTGATATACAGAATTTTATTAAGTTTTATAAGTCTTTAATAGATTTGTAACAAATATCCCTCCAGAAAGATGGACGTTACTTGTCTCGGTAGTCTTAAATAGCTTAAAATTTCTGACCTCAAAAATAAGTTTAAAAATTCTTAAATTAAATTAAAGATTTCTTTCCATTAATTTTTAAACGATAATAAAGAAAGATATTATGAACTAACCATATATTTACCAATACGTTAAAAGTAACGACAATGTAGTCGTAAGTGCCAGTAAAATTACTCAATTTTAAAAAATCGCTCTTTTTTAAAACTCTTTTATTCTAACTAAAAATTAAATTTTCAAAAATTTGACCATAAATAAGGATAGGAAATTTTTTTTATATACTAAAGATAAATTTTTGATTACGACAGAGGGGAAGACACTTAATACAAATAAAACACACTCAACTAATGTTTGCATATTCGTTCACTTTGTACAAGCTTTGGTTAACTCTTATATCAAGGATAATTCATCGTCCTCATCTTAAGGAAAGGAAAATAAAGATAATGGAGCGATCCCACGACTGTCCTTGAACTCCAGATATTTTAATCAAACCTGGAAAATGTGAAAGGTAACGCAAACAAGGATATTATTTATGTTGAGAGGAAAAGAAAACATCCGGCTGCGTACGAACAACAAAATCATTCGCGTAAAACAGCAAAAGATACTAACAAGCTTCTAATTAGGAGGCCTAAAAATAATTATGTCAAAAAGAAATATTAACCAAATTTACAGGTCGTTTGAGTTTGATATAAAAGAGAATATTATAGTGAAAACTAGCAGAAAAGGGAAAAATTTATGACGTTAACAAGAGACTAACAACCAGAGATAGAAGATATTAATAAAGTGAATGTCGAAGGACCTGTAACTAAATAGTAAAAAATATCTGAGATCTCAGAGTGAAAGTAATTTGTGAAGAAATATATATTAAACAACATGAATTGTAAAATCTACGTTACATATTACGATTCTCAGATATCCGAATTCGTTTTAACGAACACTATTAAGCAAGAAAACTCTACAGAGGTTATGTATTAAATTGTCACTTTTAGAGAAGTCAATTACTCCATGTAAAATAATGAGTTGAGAAATTCATTCTGGATCTAAGGATGATTACTTTGAGAAGAAAGAAGATCGTCAACGAAATAATTGAAATATAAGTTTCTAAATCTGCTAATTATAGTTCATGAAAATAGAAAACGAAGGAAAATTTTTATGACCAAGTTCAGCCGTATACAACTTGATCATAAGTCGTTTTTTTGTATTATTGCTTTAAATTAAAGTTTTTTCTTCAGACTGTAATAAATTTCAAGGCTCTGTTTACGTTAATTTCTTAAAATATTTTGGAGAAACAGAGGAACTATTATCACTTATACATGTTCATAAGCGTGACGTTCATTATTAGATACCTTATGTTAATTTACACACCACTTCGAGACATAGATTTAAAACCTTCAGGAATGTTTAAATATATCCACATCATCATTCATTCTTCTTGACTGGTTGCTTTTACATCTTTCATTCCAAGAATATCCTTTTTGGAATAATTTTGAACCACCATTTTACTCCGAGGTAATAATCCCAGATAACATATCCAAATTCAATTAAGAGAAAAATAAAAATGGAGCACAATAAACTATAAAAACATATCTAAACTAAGAATCTAACTGATAACTTAATGGAGTATGTGAATTTTTATCCTCAAATTAGCCCAATAAACACGTATCATTATTAAGCACCAACGCTATGTAGAACAAAACCTCGGCCGTTACAGCTTAGCCCCTGGATGTTATGCACCAAGCAATACTTGCACGTAATGCGGGGTAGCCTAAGGAAGTCCATTCATCTTCGGCGTTGGATGTGAGGGGTCTCCAAGACGGAAAGGAGTTGGACGGACTGATCTTTAAGCGATCCATCCACTCCCACAATCCGCCGCAACTGCCTTCCCGATTCGGAGGACCCCTTTCTCCTTCCAAGGAGCTAATCCTCGCTTCCGGGCTCCGTCGGAAGTCTCTCTTCTCCAAGATTCCAAGTTTTAATAATCGGGGATAAAGGGTTGCTATTTTGGGATTATCAAAGGGATGAAGTGCTTGATGAGGTGATTGTGAGCGACTTGCATCAAACGCTGGATGGACTAATGAGGCACTCCTGAGTTTCTTTCAGCATATGATTAGTGCTATTATTAGATCTTAAAAGTAGAGAGTATGTCTTTAAGCGAGGTTCGAGCGATATTTATAATTAATCTTACATCTAATATATAATTAAAATCTATGTATATTTAAAATAACTACAATTCACTACGACAAATATAATTATCGATTTGAAGATAAACCATCGACCTTATGCAAAAAGGAAGAATTTAATGCGTTTCCAAATACAATAGTAACACCACGGCTATGTCTTATAGACCATTCACCTAGAAGATATTCCAGCTAAAATATCTGATTCTACTGACTCTCTTTTTAATAGTTAAAATCTTGATTAATAATTCATCTCCACTGATCATCGAATTGTATTTCAAAGCAACTGTCTACTTTAATGCTAAGAATATCTGATGGGAAACTTGGTGCATGTACTTGTATTATAAGAATTATTCGACTCCTGTGTATAAATATGTGGAATAACACCTGAGGTAACGATTCTGTGAAATGTGTATGGTGATAAGTATAAAGGTTGTCTATTAAATATCTTTCTTGAGGTGCAAATAATTTCTAAATGTAGTAATGAAGGAAAATTATAGACTCTTGCTTCTGATAAATCCAACAACTCCTACTGTGGGGAAACGTGAACAAGGGATAAAAGAGAGATAATACACAATTTGAACCGGTATTGAGCTGGTCTTTACGCTCAGTGAGGGGTTATTGATATAACCCATCATATCCTTTTGTTTTTCATCCTCTCTTTTCCCATCCTTTTCATACCTTCCCTTGAAACTTTTTCTCCCTCGACCTTCTAATCCCGGAATTGAGTATGGCTGGAATGGATCACCGACTAGAGAAGGGTGGCCGCCTCGAGACAGAAGCTCGCAATGCGTGGCTTATGAATTTTTCATCTCTCTTCGCTGTGGCTTACGTGCAAAAAGGAGCCAAGGGAAGGGGTCTATCCGGCTGGGAAAAGGGTACCAAAAACCACCCTTTTTCCCTTTTACCCGAGAGCCGCCTCATTTTCGCTCCTTTTATTTTTAAGCGGAGTGGCAAAGCTTATTACCCACGCCGCTGTTGTGGAAGTCGCTAATTCTCTGCTCTCTTTCGCATATCCCCTTTATTCTCCACTCCTATTTCAAGCGATGCCGAAAGGGTACTTCGCTTCGGTGTTTTTCGGCACCGTAATGAATTCTAGAGTGGTTATTTTTCCTGTTCTTTGGAAAAGGGAGCTCATCCTGACGGATTCAGTTTCTTTTGGAAGTAATTAATTTTTTCGCGTCTTCATTTCCGATACGGGATTATGTTCACCTGTTTGAAGCGGATTTTTTGGTATTACGATTTCGTTACTAAGGACACAAGGAATAAAAAAGTCTTCATCACGAAGCTTAGTTACACTTAAAGGATTCATGAAACGATATAGCCTGGAGGATTAATAGTTACTATGGTAAAACTTCTATTAAGTATCTTACATCAGACGTACTACATATCGATAAGTCTTTATTACTAAAATATTTGAGTACGTTCACTATTCATCGAAATTATTCAAACGAAATAAGAGAAAAGAGAGCGGATAACTTACGAAAGATGTTAGGTATGGGTCGTGCAATTGAAACTTTCCTATATGAACTGTTTTGCCTTAACTTATTTATCATGCAGTATGCAAACGATATTCTCTTTCAAGATCAATCGATATTATTCGTAACTGTGGCAATGAACTCTTGAAGCCTCACAGTTAAACTCTTAACGATCAAGAACAAAGATCGGGGATTTAAAGTTCTAATTTAAGTTCAAATTATAAATAAAGCATTACACCTGTTGCAGAAGTAACTACGAAAATCGAGGTTTGACTCCAATGAACACTTTATAAAGCTCTTTAACTATTGACCTGTAATTAATTTATACCTCATCAATCCTTTTGATATCTACCCGTTATCAATAAGTCAGCAATCGAATGATTTCGTCGAATTTAATAATGTAATTTTACCAATGAATTTTAGAATTCATAATATCGTACCTGTTATAACCTACGAAATATTTGCAAGATATACAGATATTAATGGATGATTATGAATGTTTCCGAACAATTCAAATTAAATTTAAACTCTGAATGTTTTTATATATACATTTACGTGAATTCTTATGAATTTTTGCCATTTTTGATAAGAACGTCATCTTTCTTTCCCGATCATTAGCTCTCTAAACAAACAGGCAATTATTTTTCATGAAAGAAAATTCTCTTAAATTCGTCAAGGGTAATTTTAATATAAACATCTAAAAAATACTCTATTTATTCTCTCCATGGTTACTATACATTATAGCCATCGTGAAATAAGAAAAATGTTTAAAGATTGGAGGGATAAAGAGCTTTTGTCTGAGTATTGCCCATTATTTTACAAGAGAGAGTTTAATGTTCTGTCCACAGCTAATTCGAGAAAATCTCTTTTTTTCGTCACCATTGTGAAAACGGATTAAAATCCCCTTCATCCGCTATGTGTCCACTTCTATATTTAGAGGTCCATTTCTATTATTTACGAGAGAATCCTTTGAAATATATTTTCTCTTAAGCTTTGCGGAAATGTTGAGCCCTTATTTTTTATTCTGTCCGTTAAGACATTTCTGAGAGATTACTATTTTACCCATTTAAAGCCAAAATTAGGTAACTCAATTAGTAAAAAGGAGCAAGCATTGAAAGCGCTACAAAATGAAAAAAATTGAACGAATTGTAATATTTCACAGAATTTAATCCGACAATCTACAAAGTTCAACGCTGACAAGGATTTTTATGAGGATTTGAAAGATGTTATTTTTTTGTGAGACCTAATGGGAAAAATTATAGAATAAATCCTTGCAGTAAAAACTGAATGAATCCTTGAGTATATTTTATTAAAAGATCTTGAGCAGAAATTGTAATATGGTTATTCATCACAATACATCAGTTTGTTCATTCACATTCAACTGATATTGTTTCCAGTGGATACTATTGAATTAAATTTATCAGAAAGAACCTAATTTTTTCTATATTTCACAATTCAACTCTTATAGTACGAATGAATTTTGCTTTCTGATATATTATTTAATAGTATGCCTTTGAGCTGCATGTTATGATGAATAAGTATTCAGGTGAATCCCGAAGCACTAAATTTATTTATTCATAATTCTTTCTATCGATACATCAAGAAGAATTCCATATATTTACGTATTGAAAAATAAATCGAATAATATCGATTAAAACCTTGAGAATTACAGCGATAAATTATGATTTTAGATAGATATTTTATATTATTATCTCCATCATAGATTTTTGAATAAGGAATCAAGAAATATTAAGACATATTTATCTTTTTTAAATACGGAACATTATCTATTGTTAAAAAAAAACAAAATTGGCACTGATTAGAATTGTTACCCAATTAGAACGATAGATTCACCGCCGTTTCTTAGAATCACCTTCACCCTTTCACTTCATGGGACACCCCAAACTTCGAGATTTTCCACAAGATACTATTTAACCTAAATATTCATCTCTTTGCCACAAAAATTCTTCTCCCGTCTTCATCCCTTAGATCGCGACCCATCTGATCTCCTCGAATCATTTCCACGCAGAAATCTCATCAGGGTTTCCCATTTTCCTATACTTTCCATTATCTTCACTTCCCGCAAGTCCCCATATAAGGGGAAACGAATTTCGAAATATCGGATATTACGCCTCAAAAGGTAGTTCAAATAAAGAGGAGCTTATCTCGATAAAACTGTTGTTAGGAGATCGTGGAAACCGTTTGGCGGTGGTTTCCGAGATACGGGGCTCGATATCCGTGCAATTTGAACCTTCATATAACGATAAAGCGTTTACCAATTTTATTGAAGATGTAAAATACGACGTTATTAAAATCTATGCTACGGTGTGCATGAATCGATTTCCGTTAAATTTCCTACTTTGTTTCGGATTTAAGCGCTATACCGAGGTTCCTTTATCGATATCATATCTTGCGGTAATCAGATACAGCCCCACCCTATCGCAATAAGATATTGCTGGAAATATTGAAATTTATCGTTTCCCATCTAAAAAGTAATGTGCAATTCAATATATCTACAATACTCTTCATATGAAGAGTATTGTAGATAAAATTGTATAAAATTGTAATAAAATCAAAATTATATTTATGATTTAGAGAAAAATTGCCAACTCAAGTAAGGTTGGTTTTATTAGTTAAGTACTTTGGTTTTGTATCCATACCCCAATTGGCGCGTGTCTATACTCCGCCAAGATATCCCAAAGTCACTTTATAGATTATTTTCTTTCTCTAACTTTTTCCTCCTTTAAAGGGATGAATTAATAATACGCTTTCATCTTGTGGAAGGAATAATAGAAAATATAGTTGAACAAAGCTAAATCAAAGGCAAGAGCTATGTTGTAGAAAAGAATTAATACGTAAGTTTCTGCTTCTTAAGTTAGTTTAATATATACATATATATAAATAAAGCTAAAAGTTTTTTTTCTTTTCTTTTTTTACTTTTAAATTAGAACATTTTAAGACTACTCATTTAATTTTATTCGATCCTAATTACCCTTAATAAACAGAGACACACATTTTATGCGATGCTTCATCAAAGCTTTGTAGATTTATAGAGGGATATTAAATATTTATCTCGTCGTACCATAATTGAGCATTAACGATTTGCTCTTCCTCATTCCCCAAACACGTTCAATTCAAAATACAAGCACCTATTCGTGTATATTGAAACATATCCACTGAGCCTCCCTAATTTGGCAAACAATGGGCTAATCTTTCTCGATCTTTAAACCAAATCCTTTGATTCCCGCAGCCTTCATCGACGTATTCCCTACGTGCCCACCCATTGTCCTTAACAATGTTTCTCTTTCATTATCACTTTATAGGTCCACAAAACCCTTGTTTGGAACCCTCTCTTTGCATTCGTTTCCCTCCCCTTTCCATTGCCCTCCATTTTTGAACCATGCGTAGCGGTACGATGCCCTCTATATCGATATGTGATGATTATCATTCCTTTTTTCTGTTTGGGCCTGATCTGTAGTCCTTAATCTGTTGTTTGATCGTTTCAAAGAATGATAAAGGTGACCGGAGAGCGAAATAGCCTCGCGGCATATATCCTCTGTAATAATCGTTTGAGTTGCCTAAGGGACCAATATTTACTCATACCATTGTTCGATTTATAAGGGACACATTTTTTTCATTGTTTCCACAAAAGCGTATGCGAGTGTCAGAATAATAAAAGGTATTAATTAACGAAAATGTCTTAGCATATGGGTGAAATCAGTGATATAATGGTGGTGTATCAATGTTATAATATTAAATGATATTAGTGTTTAATGTTGAATGATGATAGTTCTTTTAATAAATTGGTCAAAAAAAGAAACTAATAACCATCAATGTTGCAATTATTACTATCCTTTCTTCGTTTAGTAACAAACAAAAAATTAATTAAAGAGATTAGAATTCAGAGATGATCGAGAAAGAGATTTCATTGTCGATGTCAGTTTATAAAGCTCTATATAATTCGTACAAGTGAAGAAGATAATACTATCGAAATATTTCATGTAAAATAGCAAGTCTAGTAAATTTTAGTCCCGAGAGAAATATAGAGCTTATTTCCTCTTTCAAGTATCTATTTCGCTACCTTAACCTCTTTCATATTCCAAAGAGCTAGGTTCAAAAAACTGTTTCCTCTAGAATATTGCATTAATATTTGTCCGTATCTTATTATTAGTAGCTAGGTTTCTAAAGAGTGTCAAAAAAATAAGGATAACAGTATACATAACAAATCCAAATATTCGTAATACAACAATTACCTTTCGCTGAGGATTCATCATTATATTGACAGAATAATTTAAAATATTTAAACCTTCTAACACGCAAGAGGCAGTTCTATATAATGTTCACGAGCAACATTCCCTTCACTTTCATCCCCCAACCGCTCAAAAAAAAACTTTAATTTTATAAATCCGTTTCTCTGACCCGAGAACAGTCTCTATCGTCAAAATTTAAAACAAAGCCGATTCAATAACCACGTTTAATGCTTCGTTTCGTGCGAATTTAGCTACAGGGGAATTCTCTCCTACGTCAGTTCACAGCAAACATTTCCATTGTTTCCTTTGCTCAACAATTGTTAGCAGTGTTTACTTTAACTCTCACCTGCATTGGGTACTATGGAGACGAACTAACCAACCTGGGAATCGAAAATAAATCAAAGTACATCCTCTCTACTTTTAACAGTAATTCAAAAACAATACTTATTGTAATTTATAGTTTAAAATGACTTAATTTCATTCAACTTCGAAGAGATTTCATATGTAACTATCACTCATTAATTCTTGGGTAAATACGAATCTCTTATAATTCAATTCACTTTGATACTTTTTATGAGACAAAATTAATTCAAGGATATTAAATAATAATAATTGAGAAAAAACGATTTTTTCCTTCATATTTGTTAAAGCAACCCAAAAAGAAGTTGGTAAGTCTTTGTTAAATAGCGGTAACGATGGAACGACAGAACCATCCTATAATTATAACGTAGAATGTGGTATTTAATGGCAGAAAAACATGCGAAAACCTTCCTGTCTTCCAAGAAGAGAATGATTATGCTATTATGGAAATTAAGTGTTTAAAAACGTCCCAATTTTGCGCAACTCTCAATTTAACACATAAATATTACCTTAAATAAAGATGTACTTTTTTATCTTGATGGCCATAGAAAGGAAAAAAGCTTGCTTAAGGCACTCATTTTTCATCGATAATGTTATTCAAAAAATTTCCTTGCTTCGTAAGGTGATGGATTGAACCTATCAGTCATTATATCTTTCTCAATCTTTTTCGTGGACGGAACGTCAGGGTCAATTATTTCGCTAACTTGAAGTTCCCTTTTGATGAGAAGAAAATCAAGTCGATCGATGCAGTCAAAAATCAATAACGACAACTCTTACTTAAGCGATACGGAATGACGTAGGAAATGTTCTATAGGGGGTAATATCTCCAAAATATCTTACAAGCATGATCATTAAGAAAGTTAATGTTTGGGATATCATTTTATTAATCCCTTAAACGAAGTAATTCTATTTTTGATTTGATTCGTGACAGACGAAATATCTAACCTTTTTAGGTATTAATGTTCACATTAATATCTACACTACCCAATCTTTAATTCTGTAGGTATATTTTATAAAGATAAATAAGAAGTAGAATAAGATGAAGTTTTTCGAAGTGAATAGTAAGTGAATTTGCAATTAAATTAAGAATTAGTTGTTAAATATCCTTTTTTCAATTTTCAGGTCATGTTTAATTAGTAATGATATTTAATTTCAAAATGTTTGGCGCTAAAAGTTTTTAATTGAAATTTTTACTCGAAGTTTTATATGCTCCTCTAGATTGAAACCATGGAAATGGAACACTAAAATTGTGGTAAGAGTGAACGTGTTACCCTTTGTTCCCTCTTAATTATAGAGATTTTTGACAAATTAATAATATAAACCCAGCCAAAACCCAACCCAAACCCAATCAAAATAGCTTAACTTTCAAAGAACATCATCATCAAACTTTAATTTCAAATGAAACAAAAGAATTAAGAAAACTAAAGAAAATACTAATACTGACTTCTATGCTCAACAAAAGATGTCCTGGATCTTTCTCAATTCCAACAATTCGTCTCTTAGAATAAGGAACTAACAAAAATCAACAATAAATAAAACTCAATATGATCCTTCACTTCAACCAACGCCTTCAAAAAATGAGTCCTTCCAGAATGTTTTCAATTACATACATTCTTCCCAAGTTGAGATTTATTTTCGGGAGTCGCAACCGTCCGTTTTTAACGGAAAACGTTAACCGCAGCCAATGATTGATAGCTGGAAAAAAGGTCGTTCAAAAGTCAATTCTCGATTCAGCCCTTCTTGGGAATATTTTTCGGGACGCATTGCTGGAAGATTAATTGAGGAGTGTTCGCTTCAAGTCGATTGATAAATTGACCGGAGGATTTAAAAAGGATCTTTGGCAATGTGTGATCGAACATGCTGCGAAAATTTAAGGGGCAGCGCAGAGCACAAAAGCAAACATAAACTGAATAATGTGTTTTTCCTCCGCATGTTTTGGATATTTTTTTTTGCCGCGAATCGTTACAAATGATTGTCTTCGACCTCGAATTTTGTGTTGTGCTTTTTTGAGATCGTAGTATCTTTCAAGAAACTGAGGACAAAAAAGCTGTTGCAAAATATTAATCAAAAATTATTTTATCTCATTCTTAAAGTGAATTGTGGAATTATACTGTTCAAAGTTAACAAAAATCACACGTGATGGTGATTCTTAAAGTAATAAAAAATCGCACGCTCCCTCTTACCAAGAAAAAATCTAGTCTTCCCTTATGTAAAGCTGAATTTCTTTAATTGTCAATGCAACATACTTGTTCATACATAATTTCAACAACTACATTAAATTATAGCTCATAATTATGTAAAACTCATCATATTAAGAGATCTTATTGTATGTACATTCACGTATATTATTTTAACTCCACTTTTCTACCTATCCCAGTTCACGATAGTTTCTCAGAAAATTTTCTAGCTTAGACAAATATAACACGACCATCTTTTCATTAAAACTCCTCAATTCCATGAAACTATCATCACTTCAACTCCAGTTCAACTATTTAAAGCAAAATTATTCATCCTACAGTTGAAGTAATGTCACGCTATTCATAAAAATTCCCTCGATTGTTAGGAGCAATTATAAAGACGCAAAAAATAAAATAATGCCTTTGATAATATGGCAATAAAGCAACTTTCTCTTTAGCATACTATTGGGAATCTAAAATTTGACAATTACACGATATAAGTTTAAAATATAAGTAAGTAAAATGACTAATCAATATGCAGAATGTCTGGTTTGATATCGATTCATACGTAAGACAATTCGTTCCTTCCCTTTTCCAAGGAAGGTTTTCATTATATTCATGCCAAATGTGATAAATCCCAACAGATTCATTGTTAGGAAATGACCTTTAGCTCTGAGCTGTAGGGCTAACCTCGTTAAATATAAAGAGTAATATATCTCAGTAAGGGAGATGTCTCAGAATCCCACGAGACGTCATCTCTGAATAGAATTGTAGCAGAAGAGCATATCCGGAAACTTTTCCATTCTGCTCTTAAATTATTCAGAGAGGATATATTCTGTAGCGCTGAATTATTAATACTTCTGAGACTTAATCCCAATCTATGCACGACTTATTTCTGAGACTTATGAAAGGATAAGGATTCAACAAAATTTATGGGGCCCATTAAAAATTTCGATGTTCTGCTCTTAAGAATGGACTTACATATTTTAAACGTTCCCTTTCGGAAATAGCTATTGAATTTGATACTTTTTTATATCTGCTGGAATATAATATCACAGGAAATGTTAAAAACGCTATAAAGAGATTTTATTGGAAGTTATAGAATGAAAGTTCATATTGAGTTTAATACTACTCCGTTGCGTTACGATACTATAGGTTTAAAAAACTTTATTGAGATTCCAAAAATATACTATAAGGAGTAGTTCGGTATAGTACCTTCAAGGTTAAATTATTTTTTATATCGTTTCAATAATCCTTGATTTTTTTCCTCTGAACAAAATTTAACTTATTACAATGAAGAGTGAAATAAAGCTAGACATAAGGTATAATAGAATAAAAAATTGAAATAAAAATCAAATTAAATAATGTATCAAGTCTTCAGCTTGTTTAAAGCTGTTGACAGCTTTAATCTTTGTTTCTTTGAGTTTGATCCTTCAATAATGTCGTTTACAAAATACACTAAATTAAGTACATGATTCCACATGTATAATCCGAACTATTCAACAGTAAATATATTTATCGTGATATAATCTTTTATATAGTAAGATACGATAATGATAGAAAAACGATAGACTCTAAAACGTTTCATTGCGAGTATCATTCTTTGAATGGTTAATAGAGTTTTTTGAAAAGAGCTTTGAATGGTAAGAGAAATATAAGACGCGTATGAACAAAGAATGGTAAGGAGCTGGGGGAGTCAACGATAAGAAAGAAACCTACCAAAAGTAGGCGAAAGGCGAGTCGTTTACACGAAAAGAGCCATTTGGAGTAAGGTTCCACGAGGTGAGAAAACGGCCAAGGATATATACGATTACATCTTTCGAGCGAGTTAGTTACAGGAGGAAATGAGCTTTAATTCCCCACTTTTCCATCCCGTAGTCACGTAGCGAGAAGAAAGGGAACTTTTCCACTAAAGAGAATCGCGGAAACTGGATTAAAAACCGCGTTATTTGTAGACAACGTAGGATTGGTTAAATCGTCGCTAGGCACTGTTCCTTTCTCCCCCTTTTACTACATCCTCATCTTTGTATGGAAAAAACATTCCGACTCGCATCCATCCGAGAGAAAGGGTTTCCTTCCGAATTAAGGCGGCGATAATACGCTGGATGAAGAG
Source organism: Pantala flavescens (assembly GCA_020796165.1). NCBI lineage: Eukaryota > Metazoa > Arthropoda > Insecta > Odonata > Libellulidae > Pantala > Pantala flavescens. The sequence continues at coordinate 6,065,871 of CM036888.1, forward strand.
GGCGCCGTAAAGGATGCGTGTTTGTTATTATTCCCTTTCTGCGAAAGGGTTGTTCGGATGTTTTCGTTTGTGAAAATTTCATTCTCCGGGGCGGGGCGTCTGTATTGTGGGGAATCCGCGAATTTCCTAATGGCGGACTCAAATATTTAATAAGCGGGAAGTCGGTTTCGGGGAGAAAATCCGAATGGGGAGCTACGCGCGAGAGGAGGCGTTCCTCACGCCTTCCACAATTTCGCCCTTTTTTTGTTTCTCTAACGAACGCCATTTTGCGTCTACAATAAGTTCGCATTTGGTTACCATGGAGCGTGAATCAGGGGAAACGGCGAATCGCGTCGCTAACCGAGCTTCATTAGCAACTCTATGGTTTCTGTAGAAAGGGAAAGAAATTTAAATTGCCGTCGTTGGAGGAATATAGGTTTTGAAAGCGCTCTTGAGCTGTAGGAAGGCAATTTAAAGTGGTGTTTATACATAAAATCTAGATTAGCGATTTTGGGTAAAGTATCACCGCGAATTTTCTGTGGACTCGAATTCAAGTGGTCGTCCTACAAGCTTTTGTAAGACTGTAATGAATTCCGTATCCCATCTGGTTGAGTACTGAGTATGAGGAATATTGAAAGTGCAAAATGTGTACTTAATAAACAGGTCTTAAATGTTTTCGCATGCAACATGTTTCATGGAGTAATATTTCATGGAATAATATTTCATGACAGACGAAATAAATCTCATTATGAACGTCGAGAAAATTCATACACGGCATCATAGCAATAATAACTCAAAAAGTGATATATCTAAAAAAATCTCTACCAAATAATCGTTTGATAATTGTAAATATCAGCTCCTAAAGTCCTAATAATTCTATGATAAATTATTTACTATAATTTTTCACCATGCTATCCAAGTCAAGAGAAGAGTAACACTTACTTTCTACAGGATAAAGCGGGATAAAAAAGTAGAATCTAGAAATTGTCCTACCTGTAAAGAAAAGAAAGTAATCATTTTAAAACTTATATAAAAATATTAGTCATAAAAACATAATGTCTTAAGAAAAATTAAATTTAGATTATGCCTAAAAATTTCAGATTTTTTAGAAAATGAATGTTTTTAGAAAAAACCTCCCATTTGTATCGATTTACAAATGTTTCACTAACAGTAGTCGAAAGTTATTTATTATTTTGTATTTTGACAATATTTATGCCTGTTAAATTAGCAACATGGATCATAAGAACATACTGCTCTTAAAGGATTTCTTGAAACCTTTTGACCATTTATAATATTCATGCATAACTCTTTGCACCAATATTAGAAATGTAGAAAATATATACATACAAAAATGGAAATCACCCCGAAATTAGGTAACAGACTATCATTAATATAATAAATATACTACAAATGAACATTAGGAAGAAAAAATTCAAGTTATTACAGTAAGGTAAGGAAATATTTGCTGACAGCGAAAGAAATATTTTATGCTATGAAAGTATATGAACTATTTGGAAGTATAATTCAAAGCATATCTTCAAGTATGAATTACTTATAAATATAAATCTTAAAAATATTTTAATCCAAAAAATATCGCTAGACTTTCACCCTTTGCGCTCAAAATTCATAACTATGTTATAAGCGTCGCGATGTAACGCTCCCAAGATTAAGAAAGTGGAACGGAGAGATGAACGTACGTGCCAAGATTATAAGTTTCACTCTGAATGAGCGGAATGCAGAAGAGTTTGAATGGAATAAAGGCATATAAAATGGGGAGAAGTTTAATCGAAAAGTGTGGTTGGGATTCCTTGGGGAGAAGTGAATGGAGGTTTTGAAAGGAGCGAAAATGTAGAAGAGGAGAAGTCCTTGAGGAATAGCGTTATTGGCTGCTGGAGATGGGAGTGAAACAAGTGAAATCATCGGAGCTGATTACCAGTTTAAGCGTTTGAAAGAGCGTATTCCCCTAACATTCCACATGCCTTTGCGTGTTTGCCCCAGTTTCGTGAGGTTTCCCGATCTTTTTTTCTAATTTGTTGATCGTATTTTTCCTTCCGTACATCCATGACTTTTCAGAGCGCTCTGTTATATCTTCCAGGCCCTTGAGGATTGAATTTAGATACAGAACACATCGTGGATGAAGTGGTGTGTTTTGTTTTGATTTCAGTTGTAAAATGTAATAAACTATTTACGAATAACAGCGAGAACCCAATCCTCCATAAATTTAAAAGATAATACCCTGAAGGCTTAAGAATGGCTTCCATGTTTTTTATATTCGTACAAGTATATGGATTTCATTCCAATTATTTCTTGTAAATTTTCGTTAATATTATACCAGTTTGACAGATAAAGGAAATATCTTGTATATTATACGTTGATTGTAATCCTGTAATTGGTACATGCATTTAATCGAAAGGCTTGTTCACTACTTTCATTCCATTAAATTTATTTTACATAAATTGAATGAAGGCTCCTACCAATGTCTATCGTATCTGAAAAGGTTTGCTTCATCGTCATTTTATTCAACGACTTTATCATCTCTTCCTCTTCCTTTCCAATCTGAAAGTGCATCGTCCTCTCATAGTATTCAGATCGTAGATATATAACTTATTTACGCCAACAGAACGCTTTAATAATAATTGCTGCTTACGCAAGCCATTTGAGAAGAAAAATTCATACAGCGTTTCCATTCTTTTCCCATCCAAAAATTGCTTTTGATACGTACACATCCTGCAATTCTCCGAGAAATTGAAAAATGAATAAAAGATGATGTTAAAAATGGTGGTAACTTCGAGATATGTACATCTGTATCCGCTCAATTTCTTCAGAGTGGGAAAATTATCTCTATAAATATTCCTCTGCTTCATGCAATGGAAATATTGTCCTTTTTCTTCCCACGAACTATATGTATTTACAAATAAACAAAAAGTGTAGTTAATATAAATACGATCTTTAAGAGACCACAGAAATAATATATCATAATACTTGCTTTTAAATACATCTATGTAGCAAATGCGATCATTAAATATCTTTTGAGTTAGTAATTAATTAAGTAAAAATAATATTTATAATCATGCAGATTTTTACTCATATTGGCTAAGTATTTTAAAAGCAAATTTATAATTATAAAATCAATCATTTTGATTCGTTTCTTTGTAACCGGGTCGCTATTCATTCCATTGAAAGCAATGGAACCCGTCCCACCTTTGATGTTGTGTAGGACCGCTTTAGATCTCTCTTTCTCCATCCGTGGAAGTGGATCAATGGGGAGTTGATAAAGTGTGGTAGAGAGAGACCTCTAGGCGCTTGGCAATCGAACGAGAGAGTGGGGAAATGCTAAACGATCAGTCCCTTATCAAAAGCGCTCTGTGGCAGCGTTTGGATAGAGACATTAACTTCGAATTATTAGGAGATAGAAGACGAAGTTTATCGGCTCTTAGGCCGCAGATGATGTTCCCGGCCTTATTTTCAGTTATTGATAGCGATTTGAAAACTTTTGTGCTAGGTTCTGACGTAGATCGCTAATGTTCTTCGCTTAAGGTATACTGCTTGTGAGCTATGCCTTTCATCTCATAAATCTAAGTTTTTAGTTAATACCCTTTAATGAGAGAGGAAATATAAATCTCGCACGAAATATGGTTGAAGTCTTTGCCGGTTGTTTCTACCGTTCTGAACATACTCGAAACATGATAACAAAATTATCCGTCTTATACAATACTTTACCAAAGGCAAGCATTTAGTGTAATTTTGATAAATAAAATCTTATTTTACTGATATATTACGTATCAATAAAAAGTCTAGAATATCATAATCATCTTTAGTAATCAGAATGTACGCAAGCAATATTAATCGATTAAAAGGTTAGAAATGAATCTGATAACAGAAAAATCGGTACAATTTACATCGGTACATTCATATGGAGAAGAAATGTATCCTCTGATACATTCACTATTACATCATTTTCACCGTGAAACTATAAAAAATTAAACATCTTAAATGCATTGATAAGAGAATGAAAAACAGACAAGATGAAGAAAGGGTTCTACTAAAGAAATAAGTCATCGACAGTTTACCATCTTGGCTGTCACCGTACATAAAAGACGTATACTGGCAAACCGTTAATGATGTCAGACCATAGAATGATACATCAAGGATAGGGTTAGCACACCATTATTAACTTACACCCCAAAATTAACAACACACAAAAAGAGTTATTCGCACCAACTTGTACAATTACAGATAATAACATGAGCATTCCTCGACACCATAAACCCTTCCGTAAAGAGCTGCAAAGTGGCTCGAGTAGAAGATTTACGAGCCAAGTTATTCGCCTAGGCAAAGTTAGAAGTTCCGAGGATACTTCGCGTGTAACACCGAACTGTTTCTCTACTCCCTTCCAAGATTGTTGCTCTGACCAATTAGGGCTATCACGCTGGCTTAAATGGAATGAGCAACCGCCCGGAAAATACCCAAATCCCTTCCATAAGACTTTCCTGGGAGAAACTTTGCTCTCATAACCGATTCAAAATGTTCTAATAGCATCGCAAATGAGGCCGATGGCGTTCAAAACCCTCGAGATTCAAATTTAACGATTTGCGAGTCAATCGCCTTTAAGAGGATTGCGGAACATTTTGTGGGGTGATGATTCCCTCATGCAATAAACTTTATTATTGCCCTTGCAGTTCCTTCTGAACAGCGAGAGAAATATCATTGCTATTTTATACGTATCCATTCACTATTCTTCATATATTTAAATGTATAACACCTTCATCTTGGAATTACTTTTCTAAGGTATAGAATAAAGCAGTTATATTATTAGAATAAAGCGTAAACCTAGATTTAAGTTCATTGAAGTATTTCAACAATATCCAAATTTGATCGCGTGACTATCGCGAATATCGATTTTATTATGTGAAAAGATTAAAGAAAAATCTATGGTTTTAATAACCATCTAATCACTATCTCACAATCTATTCTAATCTTTTCGTGTGTGAGCCTAAAGTAACCCTAAATGAAATACGAATCGATTTAATCAAAATTTAAATGACAATAAAATATTGCTCCAACTGAATGACACCTAATAGAATCAAAGATATTTATGCACCCTGAATAAATCTTTATATACGATTATAGATTTTATTAAGAAAATTCATTGATTACAGTTTACATACTTAGTTTATCAAAGTAATATATTTTGACAAGTTAATTGGGATTGATTGAAGGAATTTCGAAACGTATTATATTCTATTCGTAATTCCAGGTTTAAAAGTCTTAATTATCGTATCAGCACAAATCCTTCTAAATTACAAAATGATTGATTTACAGCTGATGTTAACTAGTCCATCACTTCACTCGAATGAGTTTGCCCTGGTTAAATCAACGACCGGTCTGGTACACCATCTTTCGTGTTTTGTACCTTCGCGAGACAATGGTGTGTTGCCTAGACATGCATTACCACTTCATCGATCCATAGAAATTTAATTTTCTCTCTGCACGTGACAACTTCCAGATTAACTCAGATTTTACTCGCTACAGCGGATATGCAATCACTGGGAAAAGGAACCAGGAAAACGACAGAAATAATATCGATGCAAGCTGACAGCAATATTTAAATTGCATGATTGATGAATAATTGGAATAGGAGTCATAAAATAACAAAATGCGTTATTGTTGTTTCACAATTTTGTGTCCCACACGGCATCATATTTTCACCTTCACTATTTGGGATATTTGCATTCAAAACAGCAGAATTTGAACAAGATTATAAAGTAAGGCCTTAGAATCCTTAAATTTTATATGAACTCCTTTAGATTCCCTTGGAAGCAGAACAGGAGCTATATATTTGCTTACGATTTGCCATATTTGTAAGATCATAAATGTTAATGTCGTAAAGTTTATCAATTTGAAAACAAATTTTCACTAAAAAAGATACGCCTGTATGTTTTTAACTAAGATAATTTTCGTTAGTATACACCTCAGTTTATGTGAAAAATGGGCTGAGAATCCGAATTCCATTGAGGACAGCAATAAGGATAGTGAATTACTTACGCTTTAAATTGATAATAGTATCCCCATTCTACAGATATGGTTCAGTATTGAATTTTCAATGATAGCATTATTGAGTTTCAACTTCAAAGAGCCATATACACATTCATATAAATCTAAGTCTAGAAAATCATAAAATCAAACCAAAGTTAATAATTACTATTTCAACGTCTTTGAGTTTGTCCACCAAAATTATTTGCATGAAAAAAACTGGACAACTAAATGCTCTATATCTTCTCTAGGTAATTACCTCTATACATTATAACCTCTCATCACCAAAGTTCGCGGATGATCAAACGAAAATAACAGAATAACCACATCTCAGGAGAATATTACGCACGAAAACTTGTTTATGGGGAAGAAGGTGTTCGGGATAACAGCGATTCAGCAATACTCTCAGAGCCATCAATTCAGAAAGTTAATTTCGGTATCATAAACTGTACACGACCTCTTCTTCGGGAGAAAGTTCGGAATCATCACTTTCTCTCGGTTTTAATGAAGCCTCAGATAAGACCAGGTTAATTCGAACAGCGGTGTGGAGGAATGACGCGGATCGCAATTATTCGCAATTATAAATCCCTTTGTACATTAACGCGATAGCCCAACTTTGCACGTGCAATTTCCCCCTCGACGCAGACGCGTGAAACGATCTCGTTATGCACAGCGCCGTACTCGCATTATTCTCCTTTCTTCTCAATTTATCTCTACGGTGTTTATCACGAATGGACTCCCTTTCTCTCCAAACTTTCATTACGAATCTCCCTCCATCTGCTGACTTCTCCAGCACACTTTCCTGAATAACCATTAGCTTCCAATTCCTGACTTCGATTCAAATGTGACAATCCTTTTATCGTCGATATCTATCTCGTCCCATTTACACTATCCCCTCCTAAACCCTCTCATAAATCAAGCCTCGGTTTCGCAAAGTTTTGAAGCGTATGCCTTCGATGCATCATCTCGATCTCTAATTTTGCTAAAACACGGAGTTTTCGACGTCGCGGAAGTTTTACTGCTTCCGCACATCCCTTCGCCCAAGCGGCAAAAAAGTTCTTTTCCAGATGGAGACGTGGTTTCATTTCGCGTAGACGGAGCTATGACTTGGAATGATAGCGGGGAATGATGGAAAGAAAATTCCTAAAAGATCACTTTCACATTAGTGATACTACCTGAAATCACTGTCATATCACATCACTTTTCAGAAAGCCATCACCGATAGAAAATTCCAAAATAACAGTAAATGAATGACATATATATAACTATGATGTTTTCACCGCATCTTTAATTAGTATATTACGCAAAAGCTAACGTTCGATAACCATTACGCGTGAGGTAAAGTAATAATACAGTGGACAAAATAGATCAAATCTTAGATACAATTAATACAAAAGCGAAAGAACAAATATTAGGTAAGATAAATACCTTTTAAAAAACTCATTCCTAGCTAGCCATTACATTTCATTCCGAACTAAAAATCAGCACTCAGTATGGACTGAAAGAGCAAGTATTCTCCCTATAGTATTACTGAAATAGGGACCTCTTATATCAATAGATCACTCCAACTTCACCATCAACATTCACGCGCAAACTACACTGCGAAACTTCCCTAAACGTTTCCTCAATCTATCCAATAGACGTGCTACTATAACTCTGGGAAAATGTACTTTTCTCATCCCACTCTTTCGTCAAATCCCAGCGTCATTCATCTCCGAATCCATCTCCTTTTTCATCCCCACCCAGTGCCTTCTTTCTCTGGAAGTGTGCTTGAAATAATGAAGGCACCAAGTACGAGTGAGGGAGTGGGGGCAGAGCACCAACGTCTGTTCAATGCCACCGGAAAGGTGGAGAGATAGCGGAAAAAGAAGAATCTTGGATCGGAACGTAACGCTTTCCAAAAAGGGGGAGGATTTCGCGAGATTATTTTCGCGCTTCAGCTGTTTCTCAATACCGAGGGATTCCTTCGACGTTCAATTTGCCGAATACGGAATGCGTTGGAGCAAACGTGATTGCGCGATTAGTCGATTAAGGCGGTCGATTTGAGGTGTGGGACTATCCGTGCGAAAGCGTGACAATGAATTCTCGACTAATTTTCTTATTCAAACGAAGGGAGGGCCTTTTACGCGGAGCTGAGATTTTAACGCCCTCGTCTATCGTTCGATATTCGGTTAATTTAAGGAAATTTACGGAGGTGATAATGGAATAGATTGCCTTCGTGTAAAAGGTTATGTGCTTCGTTCATTTCAGGAAAAAAGATGTAAAATTTAAGAATCCTCCCGAACTAGGCTTGAATTCAGACTACCCATTAAATATCATACCCTTTAAAAAGTACCATATTGTTGAATTTAATGGTTTATTATGACTATATTGTGATGAGTCATTCAATATATGGTAAAGAATGTGTTCATTAAGTAACTGATTATAACATTTTTTTATTTAGTCTATATAAATTCGAAGCTCAAACTACTTATTCTCATGAAATACTAAGTATTACAAATTATGAAATACTTAGCACATCATATTCTAATAATAAGAACAATAATATAAGCTAGCTTCAACTACTCTCAATAGCGTTTTGTTTCAAATGATCGGAGAAATATTTTGAAACCCGTATGTGGTTTACAACTCTATAGATAATAATTTCTCCTCATTATTGCAAAATCCTACATATTGCTAAAGATATTTATGCTTTATAAAGAGATAAAGGTATTATATATAATCAAAAATGCCCTGCAAGACATGTATTGAGTAAATCTAATCGTCTTGACAAATTACCCATCATCAGGGCTTTCGTGTAGACATTGATATGAACTAGTTTGACATTCTGATGTGCCTGGTATGACCATTGAATATCAATAACTAGTACAAGCGCTAGTTTTATTTTGGACAATATTAGATTAAAGCTCTCCTTATATATAAGAGCAACATATTAACTCCATGATTAAGTAATAATTATAATTATCGAAACATTCTCCCGTATCTAGGGAACATTTCATACCCAGAGATTCCGTCTCTGGATCGAATATTCCCAAAGCAATTTCTAAAGGGAGTCCCTTCCTTTGGCGACTTGGAAATCTTCCGTTCCAGGTAATTTCCCAATCTCGGAAACTTCCCACATCCTAAGCACCGCATAGATTCGTCCCAGCGTGAAATTAAAACTCCGTCATCGATACCGGCGAAAACTAATCACTTTGAAACTTAGGCTAAGAGCCCCTTCTGATTGTTCACGGTCCATCGGCGCGGGGAAAACACATCTGCCCTCCATCTGCGAGGATCTATTCGGATGAGAGGAGAAGAAAATGCGACCGAGGGATGGCCGTGGGGTGTGGAACTGATACATGGCGGAAAGCTGGAGACTGCTATGAAATAAAAGAGACGCCGGGGCGCCTATGGAAACGGGGAAGGAGGCAAAAACCTTTTAGTTAGACGAGAAAAAGGACATATTGGAAATATGGAGGACGCGGTCAGTTTTCGGTGGGGATAAAAACGATGGGGGAGGGAACCTTGCGGGAGGTAATCATCCCTCGTTCCATCACGGAGTTAATATCGGCGGTCTCATTTGCGCGGTGTTATGACAGCCCAAAAGGTGACAGACGCGCTGGACCATTAGTTCGGATGTGAAATTACAGGCGGTGGGTTTTTATTAACGCGTGACTTGCTATGATGCGCGGGGTTTTTTTTCGCGTTCCGTCGTCCGATGGTGATTTCGACGCGGAAGAGGGAAAACCAGGTCGATGATTTCGGTTTGGTATTTTCCGATACCGTATAGAACCAAAAGTTTCAGAAAGTGATGGTTATGAAATGAGCATATTATGTGGAATGGGGTGCGAGAAAGATTAAAGGGAATCGAATTACAAACTGAAGTTAGCTTGCCGTGTGAATTCACCTATCAGAAACATCAAAGATGAGGAATCAACACGTTCCAAAGGAAATTGCAAATAACTAGCATTAATATCAGTTCAGTCATTATTACCTCATGTTTCAGAGTTGGAATATGCTAAATAATCACCTATTTGCGGGATTGGTTTGAGTGAAAACTGCACTTCCACATGCTCAAAGTCTTTGAAGTACGTTACTGGCATTCTTTTAATATCCGCTAATATTAATTTTGAATTTCCGACAAAATGCTTTATGCATAGTATTCACCTATAAATCTAAATGATTGCAATATTTACTCGTAAGGTTATATACATATCTTATAAACTATTTTTCTCACACGTGTTTAATGTTCTAGAAGTTAGAATGGAAGTAAAGATGCATCATTATGCACACGCCTACATTATTATACAAGAATAATTGAGTTACAATATTCATATTTAAAACCCGAGATTGAAATATCATTAAAATATTTTGTAAACAAATTATATTTCGTGTAAATAAATGGAGAAGCTAGATGTAGATATCTTTAGGAAACTTTTGTAATAGAAAAGACAAGCAAGAAAAACGTGAAAAGAAAAGATGAGGGAATTCTATAAAGCTAATTCCATTCTATTACTACCAACCACGCCAAACCTAGGTAACAAACAGATGCTCTTAAAAGTACAAAACAATTTTATCCTCAGCATTTGCTGAATCGGATCGAGATTCATACGTAAATGAGATCTTTAAATTCACGCAACCCAAGTGGGAAAAGAAAGGGAACGTCTCAAATTCACGGGATAAAGAATCACGACAATGCGTAATTGCTTCCCCAACAGCGCCTCTGCAAAGGAAAAACCCCCGAAAATAAAAAAAAATAATCGCGTTTGGACATTTTTAAAGCGCTTTCCATTCATTTTGGAGACCGCAGAATTTTTTTAAAAACTTCCAGGAGCTGTCGCCGGTCGGTCGATATTCTTAACGGGTGACGGCGGTGGTGGAGAGGGGAAGATAAAACATCTCTCTCTCGACACCTGGTCCATGCCTCTTTAAGATGCTGCGAGAGGGGGATGAAAAGCGAGGAAGGAGATGGAACGAGGGAAAGAAGGATGGAAGACAAGCAAAATAATTTCGTTAAAAGAAAAATTGAGATCGCTTCCATGCACTTGCAGCATCCAAGATCTTGGTTCTGTGTATCGGTCGATTCTGATGATTACGACGAGATACAATTAGAATAACAACTAGAAAATCATGATAAAAGTCACGAATTGGAGGATTGAAATAAATAGTGCGAGATTTTCATAGTGTAACTGGAGATTGAATTATGTTTGGTGAGTACTCAAATTAAAACTAGCTTATCATAAGGGTTCTATCTATGAATATAGTTTTCCTAGATTCCTGATAGTGATGTTTAAATATTGAGCAAATGTTAATGAAAGGTTAATTAAATGTTAAAAATTAATTATAATTTACTATTGCATATACCTTTTATATGAAAAATATCGTATAACTATTCATAAGGTAAACATAGGAAAACAATGAGAAACTGAGCCAATTAATTTAACTCGTTATGTTACCTAACTCAACGAATTCTATTTAATAAATTAAGCGTGAATGGAAGGAGCGTTTTATTTTAAAGGAGAAATTAAAAAAAAGCCTACTCGCGATGGAATATCCAGCACAAACTTCTATTTAATTCCAATGCATGTTAAGAAAAATTTTATACAAATTGGTTATATTTGTAATTTATTGCAGACTTTTACATAAAAATCTTCGAGAGCTATGATCTTATCGTATCGTATCTTGTCTGTGCTAAAGCACCGGATACATAGCTAAAATACTTCGCTCTTATACGAGTGATTCATGGTTACTGCACCGAAAAATTTCCTTTGAATAAACAAAGAAAACTTCCGTTCGGATAAAGGTTATGGTATGCTGAATATATCGTAGGAAATATAATGGAGGTAAAATTCAAATCGTACTTTTATGAGATGGCATCTTTGCTTTATTTGAAGTAACACGAACCTGAAAAATGCATACTGGTGAGGTTTAAGACCACTGGAATAACAAAGGAGATACTTTATCATGGAGATCAGCTTAGCCTGAGTAAAAATATACCTCGACTTGATTCACTGCATGAAAATAACAAACCGGATAAGAGCCACAGACACGGAGGAAAACCCGTATTTTTATGACTTAAAGCTGAAGGATGTGAAGGCTGAGGGAGAAAATAAAGTGCGATATAGAAAATATACACTAAATCCAGGATTAAAGGTACTATTACGAAAATACTCTCGCTAATGCACGTGTTGAATGTATTTTAAGGGTGTTATGCCATATGTAAGCTAGAAAGGTTGCGTACAAAAGTCGCTTACTAAAAGAAATTGAGCAATTAAAAGCCTTCGTAAAACGACTATGTAGTAATAGTTGTTATAGCCTTTCAATAATTAATAATACCTGATAATTGTCAGTTATACAGTTTATTTTATTTCCTTAAAAGCCCATGATACCAAACAAATTTGAGGAACTGATTTAAGATTATGATTGTAATTCTTTCTTAATTTTTATTGTTGCTTTTTCTATTAATTTTATTTTGCATTTAGAAATTTAAAAGAGAAAGAGAATTCAAGTATACTATTATCTTGCGAAAGCTATGTAATACTGTGGAGGGATTATGGATAATCGTTCTCAACTGTGGTTACTTATATATATTTGAAATAGTTTTGAAATAATAAAGAACTAGAGGACAACAAAGTAAAAAAAATGTGCGCTGATTCTTTCCATAATTTCACTACGTCCTATTTACTTTTTTTAATCATAAACGCATACCTCACACATACGACAGATAATATGCTTCTATCATTCCTCATAAGCGTTTCAGTCAGCAAATCTAAGTAAATATGAGCTTAAAATAAGATGTGACTCTTATAAATTAATTAATACATTATTCAAAAACATTTTAGATAATAAATTAATTTGAATGGAGAGGGAGAGCAATATAACACAAGAATGTATATTAAAAGTATACTAAATAGTTTATTATTTTAACATTTACTGATGTAGAAGGTTATGATAAACCTATATTATCACTCCTTACTCATTGTTGACACAAATTACTTCTAGAGTAATTAGAAATGGAGTTCTCTAATACAACCGTTCAAATGCGCGAAAAAAGTAGCGTGCGGAGAGAAGAGTCCTGGGTTCATCAACCATCCAATGCACTCGCAATCACAGCCCACACACCCAAGCACCCCCATCCTCTCCAAAGATTCCAATCACATGTTACGTGCAATCCTAGCAACGCCGGATTGTTAGGTTCGTTTCCATTTCGTCCGCTGAATTCCATCGCCGCAACAGCGCTTCGTTTCACCTCGGAGGAACGCGGAAAAAATCGAAAATAGATACGAGTTTCGATAGATCGGGAGGCTGAATAGACTCCGAATGGAGGGAAAGATTCTATGTGACGAGAGTGGGACAGGATTTTGCGTGTAAGGGACGGGAGATGAAAAGGAGTCGGAAGCAGAATGGGTGGGCATCCGAGGTCGGATGGAAGCCATTCTCCCGAGAGGAAGATAACGATGGAGGGTATAAAAGAGGAGATGGTGGGCGGGAAAAGAAAGAATCGAACTTTGGGAACGAGAGGAGAAAAGAAAGATAAAGTGAAGGAGGAGTGAATTGAGAGCTGAAGGCATTCGGGACATTGATGGAGGGGCTTTCGAAGGAAACTGTAATGGTAATGCGGTAAAAAAATATCCGTTTCGAAAAGAATTCCGCGAGACGTTTTCATGTGAGGGAATTTCCACAACAGCTCTGCAATCGGTTACTTATGCATGCAGTGGTGGGAAACAAGGTAAGGATAAAGTTTATGGGGAAACTTTCCGCGTCGGGGTGCTCCTTATACAAAGAGATTTCCGTGGAGGAGGGAATTCTGTTTTCACGCATGGCTCCCTCGTTTTTAAAAGTACATTCAGAATGGATCGTGTTATTTTTATTCAAAATGATACCTTATTCGGCCTGAATTTCATACCACGACCCACGCTCGTAATTGAGTCTTGACTTCTGGGATTTAAATTAGTTGCGATACGAAACTCCAGTCAGAATTACTCGCGTTTTCCCAAGCGTGTTTTACGAATAAAGATACGATTTCATCCACGTGTTTGCCTTTATATGCAAACAAAAATCTCAAAATCCTATTTTTTTAAATGTCATTTTTCTATTGTCATTCATCTAAAAGTTTGAAATTCCGGACGGTTAAGAATCTTTTTTAATTCGAATCCTAAAAATCTTTTTAAAATGCATGCAGCGCGATGCGTGAATACGAAAGTGAAAAATGATAAAACGTAGTCTCATTTCATCGAAAATATTTAAAAGAATGTTACGTTTCCATGGAAGCAGCAACGTAAGCTAGAGAATATAACCGTTCTGAAATTAAAGTTATCCTGCTATATAATTTGCCTAGAATTAGCAATAATATTGAAGAAATACCTAAAGACATAATAGTTAGAGTTGCGGCATGGTGTGTCAGTTTATCCATATGCCCAGCAAGTGTGGGGCTTTGGTTTAAGCCCCAGTCATAGCACTATCTTTTATTTCTAATCAACCTTTTATCCAAGTCAGTCAAACTCATTGTGTTCGGTCATTTCGTTTTTCCTTTAATATTTTGAAATTTATATTAAATTCTTCTAAATATATATTAAACTTGGTAATAAGGATAAATAATACTAGATTATAATTTTAATGTTATGCAGTAAAATCATCTTAAAGTAATTAAATATTTACCTTTATCTAAATGATAGTATTACATCGTATTCTACTTAAATTATAATTCTTATTCAAGAGTACTTTTAAGGGTTAAGTGATGCTATTTTATGTAATTACGCTACCAAAAACATCGTTTGAAAAGGAAATAATCCAAAGTCCTAATAGGAAAACTACTGCATGTCACATATACTTCAGTTTTACCTGACAAATACAGCATCGGTCTCGCCACACGAATATTAAGGCACAAATATTTGACAGCACCATTGCCCTGAACTCGATTTTTTATATCGTAAAATGCTCCAATATCCAGTAAAATATCCAGCTCATAATCCAACGTTATGAAACAGCTCACTTATGGAGATCGCGCAACGATTGTCATCTGTCATCAGAAATACTCCCCTTAGCAAAATCTGAGACGAAATATTGAGACTTTCAATCCTTCATCGTGGCAAAATATGACAACACATTAGACGCCCACAGCTCCGCAGAAAGAAGACGCTAAAATATTTCCCCGACACGAATTAAGACGCGTCAAAATCAATTATCCTCAAGACCCTAAAAAAATAATAAATAGAAAATATAATAAAAGCATCGATCAAAAACGGTGGGAGAAAAGAGCAGATACCCAACAATACGCACCTTTGAAATCCCCGGAGATGAATCCGCTCTCGAGCACCTTCGCGGGTTTTTAAACAGCGTGGGTGTTGAAGCAGAAGCGACGGCAGAAATGGGAAGGAATACAAAGCGGGACAAAAGAACGAGCGTTGGAGAGATCGGAAGAGATGTGCGAACGGATAAAGAAAACGGCAGGAACTGATGACGTATTTTTCCTCTGGAACGAGTGGAAAAATGGAGAGAATCGTGCTGTGTGGATGTTATGGGGTCCCGCGTTTTTTTAGGATGCTATCTGGAGAGGGCCGGCGCTGAGGATTGGGCATTGTGGGAAGTGGGTGTGCGGGAGGTAGGACTCGCGCATGAACGGAAAACAATAAAGCAACTCATTAGCGTTGATGAGAGAGCATTGGGACACGTGTGAAGAGCTTTTCTTTCTCTCTCCAGAGTCCCGACTCGTTCCCTCGACGCTTAGTGAATTAAGGACCTTTTAAGTGTGGCTATGGAAACATCATTGTCTACGCCATTGCGATCTATTATCGTTGGGCTCGTTGTATACAGATCCAAGTGCGCTTACGTTATTTTTATTTAAGTTTTATTTCGTCATCTGAGTCGTAATGGAATCGTGCCTATTCTGAAAAACTACCTCAATATTTCATCAAATATTTTATTTTATTATTCACGCAAAGATAATCGCAAGAAGCTATTGTAATGGGAGGAAATGAGTGTAGCATATAAAAACCTATTGTTATCAAATCTGTTTTCAGCAAGGTTAAATATGAACTAACCATCTTGAATATTCAAGCTTCAAATAAAAACTTAGCTTTTCCCTTCAGTTATTCATAAAGTATTTTCTGTCTCTGTGACCTGATTAAGATGCAATGTTTCTATCATTTTGGATAATATTTCTAGAATCTAACACAGCTATTAAGGAACTTACTACGGAAATATTTTTATAATAATCATCGTTCAGGTAAAAACCTTACTCATAAGCTTCTAGCAAAAGAATAAAACTTTTAACCTATTATGTAGGTTTCTGGAAGGTCAAGACTTGAATTTAACGACATGAATTACAGTGCAACATATAAACAATTAATTGTATTTATTTAATACAGTATGCTAGGCGTTCTGCTTACGTAAATTCATAAGTAGTGTCTATATGTTAACGCATCGTACCCGTTTAGATTTCACAAATTTATTTATTTAATAATGACCAATCGCAACTAAGGTACCAGCTGGCAACGGTTATTATATATAGTAAGGAATTATATTTATTTTTATAGATGTTTAATTGTGTATCATATAGTATAAGAAGAAGCCTAAAATCTAACACTCCTGGCTAATCAGAGTAAATATATGATAAAACCCTTATCTCGTTGCTTGAAAGAGCTATAATTCTTTCACCTTTATCCAAGTGTATTTCGTTT
Source organism: Pantala flavescens (assembly GCA_020796165.1). Classification (NCBI taxonomy): domain Eukaryota; kingdom Metazoa; phylum Arthropoda; class Insecta; order Odonata; family Libellulidae; genus Pantala; species Pantala flavescens. Next base: position 6,082,544 of record CM036888.1, read on the forward strand.
CAACACTTAAATTAGATCACATTCATTTTTCAAAGGCAAACGAGAAATGATAATCTCTTAGGGTTATATATATAGCAACGTCGTGGGCCACAATCAATTTTCAGTCATTCTAAATCAAAATTTTCCGAAATTCCCTCGTCTGAGTGGAAGGCAAGCCATTGTTGGAATCAAAACGAATACAAGATTAGGAGTGGATGGGGGAGGCGGGGGACATTGAAGAGCAGCCGGGAAATGAGAGGAGGGGAAAACAAATGATAAATGGCTCATATTGTGACAGATTCATTTCCGAAAGAAAGAACCTTCTTTCGACTGTTGCTGCGGGAGAGGGCTGTATGATTCTTGCGCCTTTCCCCGGAGACTTTTGAGGGATAAGAGATGATGGGAAACTGATGAAACTCGGCTGAGATAAATTGAAAGTAATAAAAATCCATTTCCAACGACGTAGATGGAAATTTAACCGATAACGAACCTTTGCATAAATGAATCACTTCCAACTCTGAGAGGATATACCGAGAGGCACCTTTGGAAAAGGAATACAATAGTAGAAATATGAATTCATTTTTTCTAGAAATTTGAACGACCGAACCTAATAAAAGAAATGCTATTAAACCCTTTAGAACTAAATATGCAGTTTACTGAAATGGTAAGTATTTTAAACAAATATTAATCGTATCATTACGTTTAAAAATTCTACTTTTGCATGTACTTTTTCATTTTTTGAGTTTTTTTCGGGTTATATTTACATAATCATACATAAATATCAATAAAAATCGATATATATTTAAATATTCTGTTGGTAAGATTGTAATTCAAGATAATTAATTCAAATTAACATTTAGATAATTTATTAAAATGTTGTTTCAAATATCATAAATAATAATATATAACAGAAATTCTTGATATTTTAAGAACTCTTACTCCATTTGTATGCACCTCACATTTTATTCAAGTAATCCCTTAAATATTATTAAGATGAAAAGTAATCATAATTTGGTTATTTAAATTGCTCAGAATAAAGAAGACTTGCAGAATCCCTTACATTAATTAAAGAGTCAAATTCTAAGAAATGAGAAGGAAATGGGTGTCATGATAAAATTGAATCTACCGTTTCGATTACGCAATAATGTTATTACGTAATTTTATTTACATTGAATTAAGCCATCGCTTGAAAAAACATCTGACGAATTAAAAAAAAATAAACTTGTAAAACATCTCATCTAATAAAAGTCTAGTTTTTAATTCCCTGAGTATTCCCTAAGAACTTTTCGCGGAAGAAATTTATCGTGTTACCTAATTAAAGCTTCTTCTTAAGCCTAGAAACAAACCAGAACGAAAAATCTACTTCATTTTCAGCTCGCCTATTGGGAATACGGCTTCTTTTTCTACTCACTTAAAAGAAGCTCTGGAACTAATAAAAAGTACACCTCACTCGATATTTATTCGCTCTTCCATCTGTAGTAATATTTTAATTTCCTGCGGAATCGGTTTTAGTTCCACCTCTCTCCGCAGCGAGGCGTAATTGTTTGAAATAATGGGGTTCCAATTCTCCGGAGTTTAATTAACTTAATTCGGCCGGTGTTTTCTTTCCGATAGAATTGGGATTAAAAAAAAGGGAGACTAATTAGACCAAGGAGAAGAAGGTAGGTATGGAATTCGCGTAGAGGATTGGGAAGATAAACTACCAAAAAAGTAAATATATAAAAGTCCGCTTATTTGGGCTGGTAGATTCCGTTTTATTAGCGTTGTAACTTGGAGGAATTTCTTAATCTCTCGAACGGTGATAGGTTTGAGGAATGATCATGTTGGGGAGAGAGGGGTTTTATTAAAGAAAGCATAAAATAAGTAAGAAGTTGATTGAAGTAGGCCATTAAACAGAGGAGAAAGATAAAGTGATGGACTGAAACGCTAAGACAAAGGAAAAACTTCGACAAGAAAAGCGGTGATAAAGTTACGTACGGAAGAGAAAAGGATACGACTTCTCCTCCATTTTATTGCTTTTTACGCCAATCGTTCTTTCTAGAACTTTCTGTCATTGAGAAACGTATGAGGAAAACTCATTTCCTGGGAAGTTTTATGTTCAAATAAGATTTCCTTTATGTCAAAGTTTGAAGTAAAAAGAATTCTGGAATGTTAGAGACTTATGGTTCGAATTAAAATCAGGATATGAATATAGGTATACTTAAAAATTCGACTGAAAATCAAAACTTAATAAACTTCCTCTTCCAGACGCAAGGAAAGAAGGAAATAAATTTTAAAATTACTAATTTATTTAGAAAGAAATGATCGCTTAAATCTGATTTGATGCTACAAAAAAGGAATTTAAAGTTAGATCGGGAAATATAAAGATTATAAAACAAATGTAAAGACTGCAAGGACTTCGCAAAAAGATTATGTCTACAAAAAATAATGTACTATAGAAAGAATTGTTTCTTTTACGTAAATTCCTCTTAACATTTCATTCAACGATATACACAGCTTAATTCTGTTGACACTGTACCTCAACACATCATTTATAAAACATTTTTCTGACTGTTTATCAACGGATTTTGCAGTTAATTGAATACCTCGATTGCTTTGAAGAGCAAATTCAATTTAGAGAGTCACATTTTCAACACGTTTAACAGGTAATATACTTATATATAATACTCTTAGGGGATTAAGCAAAGCCGTTATAATTATATTTGCATCTATAACGCCAAATAATGTTCACCTTTAAAATCTAAAACTTTGAAATATTTTTTATTTACATACTTTTCATTATCATGATGTTAAAAAAAAGTGAAGGGGTACTTTCTTGCTATGCCATTACGCGATATTACACATGTTACCTCGTAAATGTTATATTTCATTCAACAGCACTTTATATGGGATAATTTCATTAAATATAGTAGCTATTATTCACAAATAGGAAAATAGTTCAAAATCGATTCTTTTAAAATCTAGGAGGGAGAAATTTTAAAGAATGCAACTTAAAAAATCCAAAGAACTATTCGTGCAAATACCTGAAGAATACCCATTTGGAAAGCGCGAGACATTATTCACGTAGTCAGTGAACTTTATGCGTAATCGATAGCTTTTTAAACTTCAAGGAAGTTTCCAATCGGGGAACGGATAGTTTAGGAGGTGATAAAACGAGAGAATTTTAGAAATGCGCTAGGAATGTCGCACTAACGGTGAACGGATAGGGAAAAGGTGGAAACGGCAGACAGCCTCGGATGGGGGATTTCCTTAGGAGAGTAATGGGGGTGTAGCTCATGGTGTCGGCAGCAGTAAAAGGCGGAATTAGAGGTGCGTTAGAGACAGGTGAGCGTAGGATTTTGGAGTCTGCAGGGTGAATGCTAGAGGAAGTAGTGGGAATGAATTACATCTGGTTGTTTGGAGAGAATGGAGGGATGAAAATAAAACGCTTGGATCGATGTAAAAGGTGCCATTTAAATCTATTTATTCTCAGCGCTCGCGATGTTCTCTCATTGAGTCCAACTTACGCTCAATGGAATACGGAGAGTGCGTTGTCAAGATAGTCTCCATAGTAACAATGAGAGTGTAATGACCTCGAGGGAACTCGGGAGAGACTAAAATTATGCGAGACTTTAATTCTAATAACTTACGAAAATGGAATGAAAGAACCTAAAAGCAATTAACGTGTTTAATGGGGTGATTTAGCAGAAATTATCGCCTTTTTCTTGAATTTAATTTTGGATAGAGGGTAAATGATGTTACAACCACGATTTTTAGTCGATTTAACCAATTTTAAGTTTGCAATATATACCATTCGTTGATTAAATTCATAGAGAAGTTTATAATGCTTTAATTTTTAAATTTTTTATATTATAAGTCGGAGGTTAGCTATAGCTTGAATCGAAAAGGTACGTGAGAGAGCGTTATGGTTCCTAAAAAAAAGATAAAAAAGCGAGATTTTCATAATTACTCTTAAACAAAGCTTGGGATTCTTTGAAATATAGGTATTATACATTCTATTAAGGATTACTCGAACAATTAATGAAAATCATATTTATGGTTAATAAGATAGATATTACAAGACAACCTGCTACTTTAAGCGATAAAAAATGACCTGCACAAGAAAAATAGATGCTAGAACGAGTCCGTGAAATAATTATTCTTCCCGTGAACTAAACTCGATAAGAATATATATAATATGATATTTATAATATAATATGATTAAAAATTTGTCTTTGTGAACGGCATTTCCACTTAATACAAGAAAACTATGTTGCAGGGTAATTACGCAACAAAAAACCATAAACCCTTTTGGGACTATTTTGAAACCAAAAGAAACAAATCGCTGTATTCTAAATATTTGGTTTAGTATAATATATAATAGCATATATAATTACTTGCAAATTTAATCCTTAGAGCATGACAGAACAACATTTAAGAGCGTAGGATTGAATTCCACAAGAAATGAATACTGAAATCATACCTTTTGAGTAATTAATTTTTACTTGAATATTGCCTTTACAATTTGAATTGATTAGTTTTACTACTAGGAAATTGAATAGATGAGAAATTAAAACTTCGTTCCAAAGAAGATTGGAGAGTGAAACATTTTCAAGTACAAAAAAAATACTGATAAAATAATTGATACTCGACAAATTTCTTTATGATAAAATCAAATCACTTTGGTTTTTACAAAAGAATTATAAGTGATAAGAAGAATAATTACTAATACAACAATGACAACGGACTCTGCATACTTGGATACCCTTTTTTACTTTCCTAACCAGCATTGTGTGTAGATGAGGCCTTGAGCAAATAAAACAGCTTTAGAAACGTACTATTTCCATATGATAGAATAGCTAAATCTCTACAAGAACTCTGGAAATATTCTCCTCTTTTTCATACTGACATTATCAAGACAGAAAAAAAGACAAGTTGGCATGGAAACGAGACAGAAAAGAATGTGAGATAGAAAAAAGTACTAGGCTTAGGACGTGCTAAAATGAGCCACCAACTTATGAAACAAAAAGGAAAGCGAGAGTTGAGACTATCCGATTCTACCCTTCGGCCATAAAACTTCTGCTTTATCCATCCTTTCATTCTCTCTTAGGGACAAAGGCGTTCGCGGTATTCACATACTTTTACCCGTTTTCCCTTCGGACGCTCCCAAGTGATGAACCGAGCCTCTCCGCCACTTGTCAAAACCGCGAAATAATAAAAAAAACTTCCAGACGATTTTAACATAACGGCCGCTTTCCAATTTCCAAGGCTGCCGCAGAGGATGGCGGGAAATAAATCTATTTGGGTGATACAAATGGGGCGCGCAATCTGCAAGTCTTTCCCTTCGATTGGGAATCGGAGTCGTATATCCTGCGGAAGATTTCCGACGTCGTAGTGCAGAGATACATGGGAGGGGATTTCCCAAACGTTTTCCGAGGCCAAATTGGAAAACGAGAGAGTTTTATTCAAATTCGGAAAGTATTTCGCGAGGCTTGTTTCGTCTCCCCGATACGTCGGCGGCTCTCGTCGGCGATGTGTTCGAATAGCCTTTAGAAACCTATCTCATCACAGCTTATGGATAAATATTACACTGAGATTGATTTTTTCTCGAATGTGAATAGATGATTACGTTATTCACTCATTGTTTAAATTAGTGTCATTTATTTAAAAACGATTAAAAGATTTGATTAATTATTTCTCATAAAATTATTAAATGCCTTAGATTTCACCACCTAAAATTTAAACAAGGTACCATAGTGTTTCGCAAATCGCAAGAACATAATTTAATCCTTCTGTTTATTGCAAAACTACTTCTAGAACATTAAGTTAATTCTCTTCTATTAACAACACTTGGGACTTAAAAATTGACTAATAAACTTTTTTAATTATGAGTATAATTTCATTTTTATCTCGCTTATTTTACTAAAACATCACTTAAATACCTCAAGAGCACAATTAAAAATTTTGAGAGAGCATTTATTATTAAAATATAATTTAAGAGAAAAATTTCCGCATATTACTTCAACATTAAGTTAATCTTCCAAACTTAGATCTTTGTAAAAGGAGCATTAGCTCCAATAAATAGCAAAAACGCAGAACCGTTTGTAACTCGCTATGAACATTCAATCACAAGTTTTTATGATTACTTTTCTGACGAAAGAAAATGAAGGGGAATCATAATATAATCCTTACATCTCTGAATGTTTAACCTTCAGATTGATGAATTAAAAAATTTCATAATGAACATCTCTAACATATAATCATTTATTCCTTATGTATATACCTACTGAGGCACCCAATACACTAAATCAAACTAATACACAATTCGATCATTGTATTGCTCGAACAATCGATTTCCTGATACACCGAAATAAAATTTAACTAATATTGGATAGTAAGTGTAGTGAATCTTGAATAAAATACATGTCGGTTCTACGGAAGAATAAGAATCCACACATATCTATCGAACAATTGGACGATCATGTATTAATTTAAATAGCACTTCATTTCATCAGCCGCTGTATAAGCTATATATTTCGGTGAAAGGAATCGTTTCCATACACTGATGAATAACGAATGTTTACATTTCGATGTGAAATAACCAATGAAATATTTCGGAGTGGATTCCTCTCCAAATTTATTACCTCTCGCCGTTCGAAGGTTTTCATTCGAAGCAAAATATGGCCATGCAAAACGCTCTATAAAATCCTGTGATCGTTCATAACTTTGGATAAAAAAATTTCGCGAAATATTAATATCAACACGAAATCCATAAAATGCGTTTTATTTGAAAATATGTTATATTGAAAGCTTTCGAATATTTGTTTTTGATAGAACCCGTTCTTTTCAATATGATCATTCCGTAATTCCATCTTTCATTTTCCGGCAGTTCAAGGTCGGCTGGGTAGAAAAAGTAATTTACTTTATAAGTAGAGAATTGAAGTGGTGCATTGGAGCGATCAGGTTAAGGAATAAGATTCGCCATATTGCATCATATATTAGATATTTTGATGTTTAATGAAAACAATCATCAAAGAAAAGAAAGAAGTCTGAAACATGCTATTCGCAATTATATCCCATTAAAAATTATTTTCATCATGTGTAACCTGAACTATTATAGACAATTGTAATTGAATTTCAATTCTTGGATTTTGGACTAATATAAAAATCCAAATAGGAGTCTGTAAGGAACACATCTATTAATACTTTAACCTGATAAAACCTTTCTAAAATATATAAACGAAAAACAGATAGAGCTCAGCGATTAGACTGTTTTTATTTACAAAAGCCTTGTCTAGAAGCATACGGAAATCGTAGTTTTGTTCATTTTAAGTTTTAGATGATTTACTAAAATAATTCGTTTCGAACAGTGTAGATAGAATTGTATAAGTGATATTAAAGTGAAACAAAGTCGTTGAATTCTTATCTCATCTACAAAACCTTCCACCGATCCCAAAAGATGATAAACTATACAAAAATATATGAATAAAAATTAACCTTTAAATGGAAATACATCACATAAAAATGTATTACTAGAGAGACTTTAAGGCCTACTCTCATTTTTAAGATTTTATGAATTTGCGATAAATTTCCCATTTTCATCTTTGCACCAACTTCTTTTCGACTTGCTCGAATAAGCCCTAATAAGGATTTCTGTGATTAATCTTTCCAATTACCACTTTGTTCCTTTTCCTCTATTTTCCATGGCAACGGAGGGAGTTGTGTGTGTGCAGCGCAGGATGGGAGATCAAACGATGACATAGAGCTAATCCTCCGCCTTCACTTCAGAATTCACAGATTAACACAAAGAGCAATAATTCATGTACCGCGTGCTACAGAGGAATTTTTTAATCCTACTGCAGAAAGTTGGATCAATGCGTTTTATTAATTTTTCTCCGCCCGAGGGCATACAAGCACGTTTTGAAAGAAACGCTCCACTGATTATGATTTACTGCGGGGCAAGCTGCTATACACTCGAGAGAATGTAATAACCCACGCTTCTATTGTCCTTTGAATATATTACGCGATCTATTTATGTCCGATGTGATTTAGAACAACATCGACGGAACGAAAGGGCAATTCCAAAACATACACGTCTATTTTCTTAGCATATGTGACTTTGTATCGGAGTAACTGAAACATATGAATACACAGATATATTGCGACGATAGACATCATGAAGAATTTTATGGGTTAAAATGAAGTGAAAAATAGCAACATGACTGGGACTTTATCATCTGTCGGACCTGATTCACATTCACACAAACTTATCGTGGAAAATAATTCACCATGCTTAAATATTGTAATATTTTACTTTCAGTAAATGTACTTGATCCTAAAATAAAATTTTATAAATCAGAAGCATAGATATGCTATTGACGAAAAGTGATAAATAATTTTTATCCTAAGATTTTGAGAAATGTTTGAGATAATCAATACAGAGAGAATATCAAAATTGAAGTTGAATTATAAATGGCGATAAAAAGTAATTCGAATTCCAAAATTGAAAAATATCACAAAAATGAGAAAATATTACGAATTATAGAAACATTGATATATAATGATTAATAATAATAAATTTTATAAAAATTTGAATAAATAAGCGAAAAATATTATTTCACAGCAATTTATAATCCTGTCAAGTCGTACACCAGTCAAAACGCTGGGAACAAAAACAACAGTACCCAAAATACTAACACGAATACTAAGACCTTGACAACCGCGATCTGTTACAAATACAAACCACGACATCAAAGTCAAACCTCCTGATTACAAATTCAAATCTCTGAACCATAATCATCCAGTACTCACAAACAACAAGGTATACGAAACGGAGGGACCAACAAGTAAATCGTACACGTTCCAAAACAAACGTATCCTACATTTTCACGTACGCCCAGGGAGTTCGTCTCAATTAAATCGCTAGCAATTAAACTGTAACGTTTTTCGGAGCCGTTAATTAAGACTCAAATCACTCCAACGTTTTCACTTCGATTCTACGCCGAGTCAAACCCGCAAAGTTGGAGCGAACACATGGGAGAAGGTAGTCGGTTGCATCGGATACGCTGTGACGTCTAAGTGTCGGGGATGGGAAGGTTCCCTAGAGACGAAGATCGTTTATTCCCATGGTTAAAGCATCTCATTGGCTTCATCCGTGCCTTGTATGCGACTCATGGGCTCTGAGACGGATTGGGTCCATATCTCGTACGATTCCATTCTCTCGCAGCCTCTCTGTATCTCCTTTGGGGGCGAGATAAACAAAGAGTCATCGTCTATTTATAAATAAGAAAGATGGGGTAATTGGATGATGATGGATTCGATTCTGGGGTTGAATAAAAATTAAAGGTGTTTATCCGGTTAGAAAATGATGGATTAGGATTTATCGATCTAAAAGATACTGATAATAGGTGGTTTAATCTCGGAGTTGTAAGTCCTAAGGAATAAATATATTTTCTTCTAATACTGACGGATATAAAGATATAAAATAGTGAGTTTTAATGTATCATCCTTGCCTAGATAGTCTTTTTTTTGGAATAGGTAACTTTATTCAATTTATCTCTAGGATGACAATCTCTCTAATTACGATTTATTTAGTGGCATGTGAATCGGTGATATCTCTTGTTCGTAATATATTATAATATACGTGATTCAATACATGTTTCTCAGAAAATAAAAAAATATGAAAATGTACTTTAATTATACTTAAATTATACATGGCTGTCTTGGCCGTAGAAAAATAATTAGATTTGGCTCGACAGAAAATACAAAATAACATTCTGAATCAAAATAATGAATGACAGCAATTAATATTTTAAAAGAAACGCATCTAACCCCTATCATTTGCCTTTTGGAAATGCTTTAGTACATGTTCTCATTAATTCATTTCCATAAAAGTAATGATTAATTGATACTGCAATTATATTAAAAATATCTCTACTATTAGATATTAAAACAAGAAAACCTTAGAACTTCATAATTACTGAAAACGACGCAAAAGTGAAAAAGTGATTAATAAATCATCGGGAATCTTTTGATTCATACGGATAACTCCCATTCAAAATGTTTCCTTTCATCAAGTACACCACGATAAAAAAGATGGAAGGGATACCTGCAGAACAAGTCATTCCAGATATTCCATTTGTATCACGTAAAGACAGCACCCTTTGGATGAAAAAATTCACATATCTGGGATGCAGAAAAGTAAGAAGTTAGGTGCACATGGATTGTGAAGAAGATGGTGCACGGAATCCATACGCTTCTGAAGAACAATGACGCCGAAGGATTTGCTTGCCTTTGTCCCGCGTGTGTTGGGAAAATTCAGAATCGGTCCTTTGAGTTGGAGACAAGGATGTGATGAAAAAATAGTCTCTTACGAGAAGTTAAAGAAAGGAGACGCAGTATAGAAAAGAGTATACTCGTTTGAATACTTGAGAGGTATTCCGTTTTCCATCGATGGAATGGATCTGGAAACAATCTTTTGTGAAAGTATTTTAAATGAATGAAAGGATTCGGGAAGAAGATTTAAGTAATTCGAAATTCTGAACCTCAATCTGTGAGATATGAATGAATCTCTTTGTATTACCTTTATACTACAACTACTTCAGTATATAAATAAATATAATAATCCATTTCCTATTCTTGAACCTAGAGAGAATGAAAGAGAGTGTATTTAAATCTCCAATAGCTCGATAAGTATTCAAAATAGCACAAGGAGTTAAAAATCCTCCAAGGTTACCAATTAAATACATGCTAAATAATATTATATTATTATACAATACTTATTCTTATAAATAATATTATATAATAACATATTTGTGTGTATAATATACATCCATTTTCATATATTTCAGCTGATAATATCGTTTAAATGTATCTGTATAACGGAAAATATAATTCACGTTAATAAATTAATTTGATTATGAAAAACAACTCATCAATCACACAGTGGTATTATGAATTTTATTATTCTATCTATGTATTTCGAGGAGAATGTAAGTTTAAATGCTATCTACAAATAAACTTGGAATTTTTTTTTTAATTATCAACGTATCTATAATTTTCAACGTTTAAGATAGCCTTTGGTAAAACGAGCAGCCCTCCTTTAGTTTTACTATTCTTAACAGTATGACGTACGTAGTTTTACACTTAAACCTACATGAATATGAATACTGTAATATTTACGGGATTCAAAACAATATTTTATTAAATTGTAATCTTTATATTGCTCTAGTATCAACAGGATTCTATTGTCCTATGCTGACGTCTAACACACCGTAGGCTATATCACTTGATTTATTTTCGACGGATCAAACCCTTGATTATAAACTCATGAGTTCACATTACTACTCTAATTGTACTTGATCTATTAGAAAAGGCCTATCTCTTGCTATAAAAGAGCATAATAGCTTCAAATCATCTTTTCCAAAGACATTCATTCCCGCTGATTCCACATCATGATTGAATGGAGACTTAATCGAAATATCCCGGGGAGATTCGGGATATGGGAGAGAACGGGTATAAATCCCACGGCGGGCAAATCTCCATGCACGGCTCAGCCCCGTTTTTGGCATCGCGCAGCGTGCAGAGCGGGAGTTTTGGCTTCGCTCCAGGGAATTGTGGTACTGGAGCAACGTTCCCGCTTGCCTCTGTACCGAGAACGAGCTTTGCATTCTAAGAACGGATGGATTGAGGGCTATTGCCCTTCGAAAGGGAGATGACGTAAGTCTCCGAAGTCGAAAGTGGAAAAGCACCAAAGATAGCGCCGACTCTCCATCGATCAATGGGAAGAACGCGATTTTTGCAGGACTATTCATCGGCGAGGATCGATCTCGGGGAAGGAATGTGCAGCGGCCCACTTTTCCTATGTATTTCAAGGTCCTTATTGCGCTCCATCGGAGCCGTGAATTTATTCATGGTTTTGTCGTGAAAGAGAATTCCGATCTGGGTTTTGAATTTGTGCCGACGATGAAGTATGTGGATACGAGTTTCGCAGAAGAATGATCGATTGACGGACGTATTTGTTGGTGCCGATCTTCGAGTTGAATTATGAAATTGCGATTCCTCTAATACGGCTTGTAAGCAACAATTTCTCTCTTGCATAGTTCTGACAGTACGAAGATTAGTTGATGTTTATTTAAATCACCTTAATTGTAATCATTTTAGAAGCCCAATCCCTTCTCGGTATATAATTAGCTATAAGAAATTAGTTGGAACTATTTAAAATGTGCTTATCCGTTGTTAAAGTGTAGATATGATGATTTTTACAAATTGCATTGGATATGAAAAATTTTAATGTAATTAACATACATCTGTAGAACATAATACTATTTATTTAGGCATAAAGATACTATTAATCAGTAGATGTTGATATATTTGATGAATATAAAGAATGCATACTATAATAACTAGCTTAAAGATAGTGGCTGTGACAATAATTCAAGTACTATAAGCAAATGTATTCTACTATCGGAAAGATTAATAATAGCTAGGCAGATGGCACTAAATATTATGTCCACAAATACTTAAAGATGCGGTCTATTTATTTTACTCGAAGTAAAAACAATTTTTTTAAAAATTTGCTAATCTTGACATTAGCTCCCACTTTTTATATTCAAACTACGTTTATTTCCCAAAGAGTAAGATTATCAAGAAGGTCCTGATTCGGGAATACGAAAAAAAAAATTAGCTTTCAATGCTTATGAAGAGTCATTTCATCATGAGAATCAGTTGAATATTGGAAAAAATTTTAACAGAACAACCAACAAACAACACAAAACCGAACCCAATTGCTGATAAACTCAGACTGACCTTTTCCGTTCAACCAAATAAGTTCCTAAAATAGAAACTAATCAGTCGTTTCTTCAACTTCTGACATCTCAATCATAGCTATTCACGCATTAATGACAGCCGACTACTTTCTGGATTCCTAAGGTCGTCACACTTTGGAGAAATTCAATCTCTCGGGCCGATTCGAGTTTACCTCCGCAATACGAAACACAATGGACGGGAACGCAGCATCTTTTATCGTTCGCGCTTTAAAGAGGACACTGAAAACTTGTGGGTCGTGAACGAACAAATGAGCAGAAGTGGAAGGGGATGAGGCAAAAGCCATCATGGGGAGAGGACGTAAGGCGCGCAGTTAACAATGAGTCTCATCCGAAGAAGGAATTCGGTGGAATTGTCGGCGGAGAAATGAGTTTCTTGGGATTGCTTCAACGGTGATTTCGCGATGGGACGGCGACGCAGCGAAATTTCGACCGAAAAGATTTAAGATCTGCGATGATGTTAACAAAGGTGGCAAGAGATTGAGTGGGACGTAATATCGCATCGACTTCTAGACGAGTGTGGGAGCTCGTTGGCTGTGCGTGTTATCCTCCAAAACGCGTTCCTTCGTATGTACGAAAGTGAATCCGATATGTACAGCAGAATGTTATTGCCATTTAGAATACATGCTTTCACATTTTTGCCTTAGACTAACTTCAAGAATAAAAAATCTTGTCCATCACTGTGATCTTATTAAGAGGAAATGTTCTATAAACAAATTTTTTCTCCAAATTTGAAAGTAATAGTACCTACATCTTGTCCAAGTTATTTCATTATCCATCCAGACCTTAAGAATAAAGGGTGATTAGGTATCAAAGTAATCAACGAAACTTTCTTACGGATTTTGCATCGATTCTGTAATCAATACTAGAATATTTTTTATTATTCTGTCAACTTGAATTTTTGAAAACCATTTTAATGTTGTGCATATTTCAACGAGTTAATTCAATTGTTTTTATCCTATTTATACAATTGTATGATCTGTAGAATAATAGTATGATGTTTTACGTCAACTCATCGCGATAGAGTGATCTATTATTCTTTATAATAGGACAGGATTACTTGAACATATAATTGTGAAACGAAAACTCATGGAAAATTAAATTATGAGATTATATTCCATTATAGCTAAAGACATTAGTCATTTCACGGAGGCGAGAAAACCTTCTACACCACCATAGCTTTTATACAATTATGAACAGAATGAAGATACCACTCACAGATCTATTTTCTACGCCAAAATGACTCTTAGAGATTAAAAGCAATAAGACGATCTTATCTGAGCGCGATTCTCATCTGTAACTACAAAATCCCTTCCATTCACTCCGAAACTAAAACTGGGATGAATAGCGACGTAGATGATATTAAGTAGGGAAATCGTTTCAGAGAGTTTCGATGGAATCTTCTTAGCCTCAGATCGTGCGTGTTGCGATGAAAATCCTAAGTGGGACAAAGGGAGGATCCATTCCCATGGGCTGTAGAGAGAAGGCTCTGTTCTCACCAACTGAAGGAAAGGGAAATTAAATAGGAGACAAAGTTAAAACGGATCGGATTAAATTAAGACGAGACATAAGTCGACGGGGGAAAGTAGAGGACGCTTTTTCAGGCGATTAACAACAAAGACGCAGACCGCGCGAATGAGATGATACATCTCTTGTGTTGTAGTTGGCTCCTTCGTGGAGATTAAGAAGAGGGATTTTATTTTCCCATTGTATCGCAGGGGGATGTTTACGTAAATATTCGTTGTCAGCTTATATTCTATCTCGCCATCTTGGGGTAGGGGGAGGGGGTGCTTCTTAAAATATCAAAGAACACGTACATTAAGGATCGTAGAAGGGAATTAATGAAAACGAATTTTTCATATAAAATTGCGGGTTTAATCTCTTAATTACTCTAATATAATTTCCGTTCTTTAAAACGCCACAAATATGGATTTACCAAAGTTAAAGACTATAAACACGTACGTCAAATGAATCGTTCATGTAAGGAATAAAGATTTATAATTTCTCTCGGAAATGAATGACAGTAATTACTGTTGTTATGGATACAATTGTAAAGGAATTATAGCATTGAATGAAAATGAAGTTCGTCCTTCGAAGCACGTATTTCTTCACAAATTTTCTAATTTTTTAAAAACTCAAGGCTACATTTTTATTAAATCATGTAGGTGTTACGAAACTAACCGTAAATTAGTTTAAATGGATTTCCGATACTTAAAGATATATTTTAAATAAGTAATTACCCAGATACATTGATTTTACGCTTTAATAGATAATACACGTAAAACGTGTATTATTTCGCTATAATACCGCTCTCAAATAGAAATTACGAATGTATACTTGTATACACTGTTCACAGCATTGTATCATTATGCATTTAACTTTAATCAAAAACAGTTTGAAGAATTGTAATCACCTAGAACGAGTATTAAAAGGTAAATGGCCTGTGTTAAATTGGAATTAAAATACAGATTTAATGCTTTTATTAATTTGCACGAAAAGATTCGACCGAAAACCGTGCGAAGAATAAATGAACTTCAATTCAATTTCCCTAGAAATACCATCAGGAAAACTCGTATTACACTCAGTGAATTCGTTTTATTTCCAGCTCAATTTCCTTCCACTCTCCAACCCCTTTCAACCGCCTTTTATGTTTTAAGTTCGCAGTTAACACACTGTGCGAGAAACGTCTTCCTTCTCAGCAAGAGAACAATGGGGATCGTTCATAAGATCCTTGTTTGATTTCCACGTCACAATTCCAACGCATTCCACAATTAAAACTTTGCTTTCTTTGGTCCTTTAAGGGTTTCAGATGAGCCTGAAACAATACAGGGCGATGAATGCGAAAGATATGCGTGATGTATACCGAGGAGGCAGATGGGGGAGACTTGGAAACAAACATTTGTGAGGAAGAGAATGGAATTAAAACCACTGTAAGACGGGAACTGTAGGGAGGAAAGATTCTTGTCGGAAAGAACCGAGTTTCTCCTATTAAAGCAGGAACTTCTTTGAAGGTTATTTTACACATTCAAGATATAATAAAATACGTTTAAATAATAAGAATCATTTTGGGTATTCTCAAGTTATAGAACAGCAGTCTCACAAGTTATCATCGCAAAACGAAGAAGCTACTAAAAATATTAACTAATAACACTTATAATCTACAGCAAAAGAAAAATTTTGATCCAAAAAACAGTTTTCATTATGTAGACGTTGAAAATGGCTTTTACAATGGCGAAACAATAAGGAATAAAAATTCCATCATAATATCAAACTATCACCTCTTTTTCATTCCCAACTTAACACAAGATGAGACATACATATTATGATGACTTTTCTAAGAATACGTTCGTTATCTGGAACAGTTTTACTTCCGCTCATTATAACACTGGCTCTTAATATAACTCCTAAGGGTTGAAGCATTTTTCCTTATTAAATGATATACTGAAGAAGAAAATGACAAGTGGTATAATACAACTATTAGCCTTTGGAATCTAATTATCTCTGCTGCATTCCATAATGGTTATGTTCGCCACAAGTTTATCGACAAATATAGCATTTACACTCCATAATAGGGCCTGCGTATAATGGAGAAATAAGTGGATATTGGTGGCGAAGGAATAGCAGCTGCTTCTGAATGTACTAGTGTTCTATATGGTTCGTGCAATGAGCCATTCACCCGATATTACTGCTCTTTTATTCCCCCAAAATTTCAATTTCCCAGACTACTTTTTCCTTCTTTTAACACCCTTCCTCTACTCAATGCAACTGTACTTATGTAACTAAGGACATTATTTCTAACGACGCATCCATAGATTCTATCGCCGATAAAAATCATTTCTTCCTGTTACTGAAAATTACAATTCCATACTGAACGTGATAACGATGTAGATTTTACTTTAAATATAAACAGACGTACTTTAAAGAGGATTTCATTGAGGCAGGATTATTCAGAAGTAGAATTCAACACCTCGGCTAACGTGCCATATAAACTGAGGTTGCACATTTATAATGCTCTCTGATTTAAATAAAAACTTACTAAATATCTAAGTACTTTTATATTATTCGTTACTTTTATCTATTTATGCGTAATAATTTATAGAATTTGATTTAGTGATTGATCCAAGTCATATCAATGTGTATTATATTCTCTATAATTGTCAACAAAGAATTTTCAATTCTCGTCCTAGATACAAGTCAATTGAGAATGAAAAAAGGTTATAAATCGAAGTCAAAGATATATACATACATATGTTTAGGAACTTAAAAATTTCTAAATCAATATCCTCTGATGACTTGTTGCAGTTAAAGTCTTCTGTAAGTTATGGTTTCCGAATTCATATCATTTTATAAGTATATTACTGTTTTATCATCGTATTTTTCTATGTTACTTATGTTTGGCGCACGCCCTTATTTACTTCTTTTGTAGCTTTTCGTTCCTTCTTCGTATCAGGACCCCTTGTTCATTGACCTCTACCTAAAATCGCAATTCCCTCTCTAAGTCTGACCCCCATATCTCCCTTCTTTTCCCTCGTGTACCATACCCACCCTTTGTGCATCATCATCTCTTTTTCGATTCCTCTTATCTACCCCCTCAAGCAAGTACTCGCTTTACCTCGTATTTACTGTATTACTGAGCTTATTTTTGGTCCTCCCCTTACGGATTTTCTCGTGGGATTTCTGAAGCATTTTTACCCTCGATAAGTTTATCATAACTAAAACTAAGGTCTTCTTCTCATATTAAACAAATTCCTCTCTGGAGATGATTAAAAATAAATTGAATTAAAATAATATTTATGACAAGGTTACTGGTTTAAAACTTACAAAACCTCTTTCGAGGGAATAAAGCGTTGTAGAAGGCAGGTTAATTTTATGATACGTGACACCTCCCAATCAAGATAACTTTAAAACTTGTTACGTAATAATTAGCTCTATATTTCTAAAGTTGGGTAGTTTTAATTTTCACATATTAATTATTCGCGTCGAGTTATACCATTATGAAGAAGGCAACTTTCAACAAAAACTGAAATGCCCCTAAAGTAATGAAAACTATTTCTTGAAATTTTTAACTGTCCCGGGATTAATCTATCAACCACGTACTTAGTAATTAATCTATATTAAAGTTTAGTATGGTTTAGTGAGTCTTTAAATTTCTACATATAAAATCCACTACTTAAAGAATTTACGGAGAAACTTCAATCTCATAAATCTTTCCAATGTCTTGAGTCGCCATTAATTTAGAGAGAATGCATGACATTTATGTTTGAAACAAAACATTCATTAAGATGTAATTCGTTGAGACCATCAACTGAAAATTACAACCATCAATTAAGTATGTTTAACATTCGCATGAAACTTTTGAAAAAAAAGTAACTGAACATTAATTTAATGTTTATGGTGGGGAATTACATATAATTCATGTAGGTAAGAGATAATTATGGATGCATCAATAAATCAAGGAATATAATTACCGATACCTCAGAAAGAATAGAGAACATGAAAACCCTTTTTTATGATAAAATCTCCAAATAAATAGCATTTCTATCGTTGTTATTCAATCACTCATAGCAAAGGAATAAAGAACGCATTTACAAATTTACATTTATTTTTACTGCATAAGTATTCATTTCATGCTTAATCGTACTCCAAAATTATTTGTTTAGTCCTACCAAATTAAATTTATTCTTCAGAATAATTAAATAACTTAGCATAATTTAGCTCGATAATTGTAAATAGATATAATATTAATCAATAGAAATCAATATCTGTTATGTTGAGATAATGATTCGGTCTTAAAAATCATACCCACAACCTTTCAGTAGTACATAATTTTCTGGTTAAAAAAATCTACTAAATACTGTTATAATTCCTTATCTTCATACCTAGTGATTTTTTTTATCAGATATAGATTCATAAGAAAATAGAAATCGTTGAAATGATTTGTAAACGGATCAATGATTTCTGTTCTTATTTTGAGTAAACATATTAATTGATTCGAGCAAAGGAATAAATGTCATGACATTTAAACTGAATAAACACCTTTTTCTTTATAGTAACTAGTAATAATAACTGATTCAATCTAAAATTTCAGTTTTTACTAAAACGAATCCATTGATTTGAGTAGAGGAATACAGTTCGTGCCATTTAAACTGAACGAAAACCATTGTCGTGATTGTTGCTAGTAGCAATAACAATGTCATATCAATTCCCTTCAAGCATAGCAATGAAAGTCGTGTCTCCACAGCAACAACCATTTATTCATCGGCCTCCTCATTTTTAAGGATGCAAACGAATCCACTCCACGCACGGATAATGCATCCCTAACGACCCCTTCGTATGCACTGCATTACCCCGTCCGAGCGCTCGTATGCTAATATAAGGATACATCACTCATCTCTTCTCCGGAGGAAAAAACGAGAAAAAAAGCATTTCCAAGGCGAGCGTGCCTATTAATGACGTCATGGAAGAAAGATGAAAGTAGATAATGGGATGCGAGGCACGTTTCTCGTTGACTGTCGCCGACTTTGATCCGCGCTACGACTAGAATGCGCCTCGCCCAAGAACTCATTAGCACGGTCTATTACGCGCGAAACTAGGGTGTTATGAGGAATTTTATACAATTCTGAGGGATTTATCGCACGATGGGTACACTGTTAAAGTAAACGGTGAGGAAGAATCTGAGGTTCTTGATGTAATGAAGATTTGCGGGGTTGTTCACTGTTGACAATTCACTCCGGGGTATTTATGTTGGCTTAGTCTATTGTACCTTTTCACATCGTTTAATCCGTTTAAGAATCAGCTGAGGATGCATTATGGGAACTATAAGAGCAGGCACTGCAAATGGGTATACAGGCAAACAAAAGCATAATCAGCTTATGAATGCGTCAAAATGCAATAGCAAAATCTAAGTCACACGTAAAAGTAAAGAAGATAAAGTTTATAGTAATTTAAGGTCCTTATATATATTCAAAATGTCTTAAGTAATGTTTTGGTGTATAATATTAATATTTGCGTCATAATTTTAATCTATTCGACCAAATTAATTGAGGGAGTCTATCCCAAATTTATCTAAAATGATGTAAAATTTTGTATTATAATTTTTATACTTAGTTTCAAAAACAACAAACTGAATGAGAAAATATCCGAATGTTCTACACCTCTTTTACGTTTATTATTACCTTAATTTGGACTGATTAATAACATTGGTTGCAAATAATATCTATCGAAATAATATCCTCATCTCTTATTCTATGGTATTCGGCGTATATAAGTCATATTCCTTGTTTACGGAGTTTTTCCGTACTCCCTTGGAGGATACTTTAATACAAGTGGAGAGGAAACATTAGTTTCGAGATGAGAGGGGACGAAAATAGAATGTAAAATTATGCTGAAGAGCTTTTGGTGCATCAGTATGTCATAACTCAGTTCGCTGGAGTGTGCACTAAGGAGTTGTTTAATAACAAGGAGACGCTGAAGTTATGGAGATTGTCATCGTAGCTGTCCAAGTCGGAACGTTCCCTTAAGGCATCACGTCCTTCGAATCAAGGGACATTGCCTTAGGTATGGAACAAGTCGTTACCTGGCAATGCGTCGCTTGCAGATGAGCTCCTTATTCGAAGCGGTGGATAGTTTCTGTACTTGCTTAAGCATTAGCGAGGAGATGCTTTCATGAAAACTTTAATATTATGAGGTCGAACGCTTGATGACGCATGTTTACCTCGGTTTCTTTAACCTACATCATTAAGTTACGTAATACTTTGCACGTAAGTTAAGAAAATGTAGAACGCTGGTTAAACACTGGTATTTATAAGAAGAATAGTAAAAAACGCTTTCTATGGGTAGCTTGTCTGCATAAAGGTAGAAATTCTCTAATGATTTTGCGAACGTCTTAATGTTTCATTCAATGCTTTGAAATTTATATACTTGATAACACGAAATTTATGCTTCATTATTAATTTGGAAGGAGTACTAAGAATTATAAATATTATAATTTCTTAAATGTTTCTTATACTTTAAATTGTATAGAATATGATATTTCTATATTTTTTAACGTTAAAGATTTTTAATTAATTTGCTTGAGTAATGACAGAAAGATACACGATCGAATGCTCCCATTTCATTCTCCTTCATGCATTTCTCGACCAATAATCTTAATAATGAGCGGTAAAAAAAAAAACATCATAGAACTTAAGAAAAGACACCTGAACACCTTAATTTCACTTACGAGAAGATCTTGATTTAAAATATAAATATATTCCCAAAACCACAATACATCTTGCGAAAGTATTTGAAGCGAAAGAAATATCGAGAACAAACAAACTTCAATGGGAATTTTTTTTGGAGCCGACGGATAAAATCGAAAAAGAAGTTAAAAGAGAAAAATAAAGGCGGAAGAGATAAGGGATGGGTAAGTAATGGGGAAAAGTTAAATGGTAGGAAAAGAGGAAGACTACAGAGGAAGGAATCGCTTCATCAGACAGAAGAGAACTTAGGGGAAATTAAAGTCCCGCTTTTTTGTTTCGCAGGCAGTAATTATGGAGATAAAAAGAAGAAAGGGAAGGAATTTATGGCCGATAAAAAATTTCTAGATCTGTGAAGTTCCATAAGAAACAGATGCGTATTTAATTAAGCCAGAAATTGCGGCTCGTAAAGCCTCGCGGCGCAAATATTAGATTTTCTTTATTGCTCGCTCTCTCTGTTGATATTTAACCGTATAAATAATCCCACCGGGGGCATAACTGAGGACGAAATACCCATCCCTCGATTCTTTTCGAAATAAAGTTTAGATAAATGCGATAAAGCTCACTCACGACTGCGGATGGGCTATATGTGGTTGCGCGCTCTTTACTTCGACGGACGTAATTCGGCAAAAATGTGTCTACGCGGCAATGGAAATGTCACGTGCGTCGGACATCGTCTTGGGCATTAAAGTGGACCACAAGTGCTCGTAAAAGTTTATTAATCGTGTTAGTGGATCGGAAGAGATGAGTAATTAAATTCTGGAGAGAGTACGCAATACGGCGGTACACCTAATTTGTGGGGATGATTTTGCAGTTGGGCGAGCATCAAAAATCGAAAGCTGTTCGTTACGACGAAATTTCGGCATTAATAATTTAAAGCGAGAAGTTCATTTTTAACGAGGCCATGATGAAAAACGTAATTTCCAAAAGTAGGTTATACGAACGAAAGATGATTAAATTAATTGCAAAATTGTTTCAATTTTTACGGAGACAAATGAGTATCGACGTAAAATTTATTTATACTCTTTCATATTTTGCAGTATTCAATCATTAATAATCAAAAAATATGTATACTTCCCTAAATTCTCTGAATATGTTAAAATTATGTAACGTAGTTGAACGTGTTACGTGATCTATTAATTCTTCATTTTTTTCAGTAAATATAAAATTTAATACGATTAAAAAAATTAATATTTTACCATTAGTAAACTGCATATGTTACCTTTTTAAAATTAATATAATTAACGTGATAAATACAGAAATAAATTTGGAAAATATCAGTTTAATCAAGGGATTCCAAACGTGAACTAGAGCGCTGAATATATTTTTAAATGCGAATATTTTATGATGTTTTTCCTGTACCAATTTTACATCGATGACGCAAATATTACTAATTAATTGCGCTTGATCTCTAGGGTAATATTAACGATTATAATTTATTTATTATATCTTTTTTCTCTGTTAACCCTCCATCTGCCTCTCTCTATTATTAAATTTTCTATAAAGCTATTCTACTTTTATTCTTCTCAATCCAACCCCTTACTATTCTTTCTACATACCCCCTCCCACGTTTTTCTGATTTAGTCATATTTTATCTTACTGTATCATTTCAAGAATAACGACCTTCTTTCCATTTCTCTTTCAAAATTTCCATTAAGACTGGATCTGTGTATGCAGTCTCACAATCTTCTACCTCCGGTTTCCTGCCATCACCTTCCAGTAGTCCCTCTTCCCGACAGACTCCTGACAAGTTTCCGCGCATAAATTTGCAACCTTAACGCGTATACCTATTCATTCTTCTTTTTCCATTATGTCGTCAAGCTCTTCCTAAGGTACTAAAAGCGATAGACCGTTAAGAACATACCTAACATCGGTATATTTAACCCCATATTCTCATGAAAAATAATGTAGTAATCGTAATCTCTTAATAATGTAGTATCTCGTAATCTCTTAATACGATTATCGTTCGATATCCGATTGAAGCCAGTTAAATGAAATTAAGGCCATAAATTCTTTAAAATCAAAAACTAAAATAAGTATTGGAGAGAAAAGGATTTAAAAGCTTGGAGCTATCGAAATATCAGAGTGCGAACGAACTCGAATTTAAAAACACGTTTCGATATTACGTTATAGGCAAAATTTCAAAAAATAATAATTACAAGAAACTGTACAGCATGACTCGTGATTTATTCATACTCAACGAGCCATATGGAAATAAGAACCAATTATATGTTTGAAGTCTTTCGTTCAACTGAGTTACGACGCGTGCCCTTTCACCGCCGCCTTCTTCTCCCCCCACCCACTTATCCAGACTCCGAGGTTCGCGTATCTCACGAAAAAAAAAGAAACAAATGCTCGCCAAATATTTCGAGGGAATTAGTTTTTGGGGAGTCCAAAAGGCATAAATTAACAAAACTTTTCACCCTCGTCAGCGAAAATTAAATCTAACCTCTGATTTGCACAGTAGCGGTCTCTGCCTGGTTTATTCGGATTAAAATTCATTACAGAGGGCATGACATATTGCTGAAACTTTCTTGCCGCGGATATGAAAGAGAGATTCAAAAGGGTAAGGCTTGCATTTGGATTTTGTTTTTTTTTTTCTAATATTTATAGGCGAAGACTTGGATAGATTAGGGGTGATTTTTAACACTTTCAGCCATCACTAAAATATTCACAGTAAAAAAAGCATATTTTAAAATTAAAATTACATTTATATTCATCTTTATCTTATCTTTCCAGATTTCAGTGCTTCTTTAATTGGATCATCAATAATTTAATACCGAGTTAATCGGTTGGTATATGCCTGATAGGCTAAGATTAGGGCCAAACGAAGTTTCATAAATTCGATTTTTCTTCTTCATATGAAAATAATAGCTAAGATAAAGAATTTGCGGTGTCATGTACAATAATACTTGAAGGAATGAGAAAAATTTCCTCCGTTAAATGTCCGTGAGAGTTTTCCTATGCATAAAGAGTGTTTATTAATGGTATCAAATAACTAAATATAAATTATTTTTATAAATTATATATATAAACAAACTAATTTTTCTGTACTTCATTCACGAAAACCTATCGTCGAAAGATTCTTTGCCAACTGAACAGACTACCAACCGAAATTAAGTTCTGACTTAACCCTATCTAATTACTAATAGATATCTTTGTTTTAATTAAGTATACGATCCGCGCGACAAAGTATCATAGTAAAGAGGTTCCTAGATTTTAGGTCATCAATACCTTTACCTTTTTGATATATTTTCCTAAAAAGTCAAATTATATCAGCACGGAGAATTTTTAATCATTGTCACACTTTATCCAATAAGTCCTCTGAAGATGTAATTAATATTATCTATGGCTAACATGTTTGTTTCAGGGGACAATCTCAATCCCTTCCAATCCAAAGTTCACAATGCCTTTTCTTGCACACTTTACGAACCTCTCCAAAACAGTTTTATATTTTCCCGGATACTTCCCTTTGTTCAGCTGAGAAGGTGAGCTCTTCAGAGAGGTAAAAAAACTCGCTCCTAATTTTGTTACTCTTTTTCGCAAAATTGAGATAATCTCTGCTTGATCTTTAAGCATCGCTAGGATACGGCAACAATAGATTCGACTCGTCTCGCGATAAGACGCGAGCGTATGTGCGAGTAAAGGTCAGAATGCGAGAAAATGTAGCGCGGATGGAGATGGGGCTTTTACGAAAGACATTTCTGCCTCACAAAGGTCCTCCTCCCGTATAGTAATGAACTACTTAGGGATTCAAGGAGGCAACTTTAAAAGGTTAAAAGCCCTGCCGTTTTTCGTAACTAAGGAAGGAATTACAGGGTCTTGCCTAAATATTGAAAGAGCGGCAGTGGGAGCACTTTGAGGGAGGAGCGTATTCCCTTAGGAGAGAAGTAAATATTAAGCTGCGACGAAAATAAAACGGGACGGCTTTACCTGCAGTACTAAGAGTGGTAAAAGGGGAGGGAAATGGAATTTAGAGGATGAAAGATGGAGAAAAAGGAGTGGGATGCATCAAAGAGTGAGTGTGGCTCGCGACGCACCTAATTCATCGGCCGGGATGCTTTAGAAATGTGGAACGTGAAATATGAGGCTTAGGAGAGGGGATTTTAAAATAAAATTCAGAGTAATAGTGTATAAATAGCTTATAAATATCATAGAATCATCCTTATAGTAAATAGAGCTTCTTATATAGAATGATGTTTAAAATATTACGTAGCTACGAGAACTTGCTGAAATAGCATGAAATGTAAAAGTACTATGAAATATTTATTGCGTTAGTATTAAAGTATATTTGGGTATTTTAAGGAGAAATATCGACTGGAAATTTAGCGAAAAATTTTCAAACATTTTCATAATGATATGTACTACTTTTCTTTAAATAACTTCATAGTCTATTCCATATACATGTTTTGAAATAACGTAAACTACTATTGGTTATAATGGACCAGAAGTAACCCCCTGGTTCATATTGCCCTTATATATAATAAATATATACTTTCGCGATAACACATTGAAGTAATAAAAGTCAGATTATTTTAAGATAAACAGCTAATTTATTTAATTATTTCATTAACTATATCTTTTCATAATTTTGTAGGGGAAATAAACTCATCACCGGGTTCTATATTTACCTTCCTATAATTACCGAACGTTACCTTCAATCCATTCAATATAAAAACGATTTATGTTAAGGAAGGCCTACGGAACAGCAGTGGACGATACTTTATAAGAGTGAAATAACAGCAGTTGTTGGAATATAAAGGATGAGATTGCATTCCTCTAAAACGATAAAATATTTTTTGCAAGAATTAAGAATAAAGTTCTATTTTATATTTTACAATGTTGAATCCAACCTATCTACCATAATGAATCCAATTTTGTACTAATGTTCCTAAATATCGTATAGCATTTCCAGGATGCGCTCCTGAACTGCCATTGCACATAAAATTTAAATTATTGCAAAGGCCAGCTGAATTTTTCTTTTCCCTTTTTCCTCTTTCCCATTATGTACTCAACTCTGCACCGTAATATCGCCATTTTGGCATCGACGGACACTCTATTCAGTACGTAATCTTCATCGAGATTAACCGAGGGACATTTTTCGATGATGCGAGCGATTCGGGCACAATCGACTGCTCCGAACTTTTTAATGACCCGGTTGTGATTTTTACGTTCGCATCAGTGCTCGATCTGAGGCCATCTCCCCGATCCGATGGAAAAAATGAAACAATGCCTCATTTCGTGTTTCGCCCAACGGCTTTCTTTTTTTTCGAATCGATTCCACCGTCTCTACGAGCTAAAACTCGATAGGCTAGCAATTATTTCGCGAATGAGAAACTGCGAAATTGGCGCGAAAACGGTTCCCGCTCTAATATCGCGAAATTTTAGCTACGGCTCGTCCTTTATTATTCAATCGTGGGATGCCACACTGCGCCATCCGATTGTTCTCTTCCTCCTGTTTCCTCCCTCATTCATAAATACGACATTGAGACCGATTTTTCCCCCAAACGCGAGCCAATTCAAGTTGCCGATGAAGTGTTGCTTTTTAAATACCTGATATTACTGCAAAATCCATGGAAGATATTTCAAGCTGATGACTATGCTGGTTTACTGTTAATAACTCGATTATCGAACAAAAGCATGCAAGTTCAAACAAGTAAAAAACAGAGTAATCGATCCGTCTCTAAATAGCATTTTCTAAAAAAAACGTCAGTGATATTTTATTTGAATGCTTTAGATGTATTACCATATCGTACATAAATACCTGAATTATAAATCTTTCAACTAAATCTCCTAACGGCTATTCAGTTAATGCTCGCATTAAGTGTCATTCATAATAATAAGAATCGCAGAATTCAATGCATATCAATATTTAACAAATAAATTTCGAGATTTCAATTGACTCTGACATAGAACATGGCGTAGATAAAAGTACCACTCTGTAATGCATACATTCAGTCAACTAAATAGTACATAGCTTTTAATGACAAAATTCGACGAAAGTAAGTAGCCATTAAAATAAATTATTTCATAGTATTTTTTACACTACGCAAGTATTTGAACTTATATGAAATTCAAATCGAATGCAGAAATCTTAGCCTTCAACCACACAAACATTTTTCAGACTCATATCAAAGCTATTCAGTATATCGAAGTTTATAAGCACAACATTCACCCATTTTTAATACCTCAACTACGGTATTTTAATCAATAATACTCCTGAAAGCAACTTGAAACACTTTAAATACTGAGATAAAAACCTTCAAAACAGTTTAAATAATGAATAACTACGATTTACTAAAACCTCGTTCAAATTTGTACCATAATTAGTTCTTTCGCCTGTGAAAAAGAATTCCGGAAAAATCCAAAAAATCTCCTATTTTTAAAGCTAATCTAATTGCCAAAATATAATTATACATTAACAATAACAGACTTTTTGTATCTCAGTTCCATTTGTAGAAAGAATATTATTTTTCGTGCATTTGGCACGATTGAATGCATCCAACAACCCTTACATCGACCATCATCTAATAAACCAGATCAAATCGCAACGTATTACAAGACATCCGATCCCAATGGACATTGAGCACGAATATGAATTCAGAATCCTTCTTATCTAGCCTCCCTCCTTCCATTTCCTCCGCATGCATATTTTCCCTACGACTGCACCATAAATTTCCCCCCGGGGAGCTAGGAACCTGTCGTCCCCTTTCACATCCAAGAACGTTCACAAAATGCTCTTCTCGTCGCGGTAAAACTGGCCCGTCCATCGAGTCACGTACTTAACATCATTCACGGTCGGGAATCACGTTGTTGCAGGTGTTAACAAGATCCGTTGCGTTGATAGGGACGGGGTAGTCGGGGGAGTTTCGCGGAGATACGGCCTTTGGTTCCCAATTTCCTCGCCTCTCGAGCGCGGCGCTGTTTGCATCCACATCACACGGCGACATTAAATCATGTAGGTATGATGTAACGACCCCGTACCGCTGTATATCTCCACCCATTTTTTCTCCCAACCCCTTCCTTTTTTTGCCCGAGTTTTATGTGGAGTTTCCCGCGCTTCTCTCTCATATTTAATCTGCCGCGGACTATAAGAAATATTCAGCGGTTTAGACGTATTTTGTGCGTTAGAAAGGCGTGGTAAAAAAGGGGTAAGAAGGACGATGCGCTCCTGGATGTTGCAATAATTCGGTCAGCGCTCCCCAAATGATTCTGGAAATATCTCACGAGCCGCGAGTGATCATTCTTCCACCAAGTTTCTACCCTTTTTTTCACTAAAGTTCCCAAAGTGTGCAAGAAAGTCTAGTCTGCGAGAATTTACGATTGTGTTGAGAAAGGAGGAATGGGACTCGGTGGAATATACGTTTTAATTCAGCCTAAAGTTGAGAGGGATGAGTTTTGCCACGTATAACCCTTTTGTTTTTCCCACGGATAAATCTGTAGACGAAAAATTATATTGCGCGAGCAGTAACCTTTTTTATCATCTGAGAAAATATATAAGTAAATAAATAAGCCACGAATATTAAATTTTGCCGGCATAATATTCGCGATTTATTACGGTGGAAAAGAGGAAAATTTATAGCGACCTTAATTAATTAAATATCCTTAGCAATTAATAAGAAACAGCGAATAAATTCGATGAAATTTATCCAAAAATTAACAGATTCAAGAATTTATTTTTTCCTTGAACGATAACTTAAGTAATATTATAAAAAGTAAAAGATATTAAGTAATATTAGAGAAATTCCTCCATGCACCCCCGGCTACACAACGGATGGTTGTTTGCAAGGTATTCACATTGAACTTTCGTAAGGGTTTAATATCTCTCGTTCAAGTAAAATGACGCAAGTTTTCAATCAATTTTTTCCTCATAATTTAGGATTCCTTTAATCATAATACTCAGCTATCTAGTATCACTTCAACAAAAAAACTATCAGCGGAATAAATGAAAGTATTAGCTTTAATCTTAATACAACCCTAAATAATAAACATAATATATATTTACTTAATTACTTTATTAAGATATAAATCTATTCTATTTTCAAAATCCCTATAAAATCCTTAATTGAATTAAAAGAATTCTACAGCACGGTCAATATACAGGACGTATAAAAAGACGCGATGACTCGTGGGTGTTCAACTTGAGAATAAAAACCTTAGAGCAACATGTTGGCTGAAGGGAAAGATGGGCCTCGTCCTCCAATCATCCATTCTCCGCCTTCCCATTAACCCTCTCTTATCCCGCAAACCCACTCTCGATCCCCCGCACTTACCTCGAAAGCGTAAACGTGCTCTATACCCAATAATGATCCTTCGCCTGACCCTCTTTCATTTCGCCCCGATAACACGAATCGCTTTAAAATTCAGTAGCCCTAAAACCTATCCATCTGTTACCGCGAAACAACTAGCATCTTCGCGATTCTATGGCCGGTTAAAGTGTATGGAAGGCCAAGAAAAAGACGTAAATCAGAGAGATTTAGCACGTGCCTCAAATACTTAACAGAGAAAAGCAGGCTGTGGACTGATAACTGGTTTGATGCTGATAGTGACGAATGAATGAATCGTATCAGGAAGCCTTATAAAATACTTATGAGGGTGAGTTGATCGTGAAAAGGTTTCTTATTTCTGTAAAATAATACAAAAATGTGTTTCAAATCTAGAGGAATTGCATCTAAATAAAAAATAAGATCCAATATAAGTATAAATCACAACAAAATTAATAAATAACATACAAGCTTAGACGATCATACTTTTATCGTAAACGATATTCTCGAAAGCTAATATTTATTTCATTTGGCGAACGATAACTAAATCAACTATTTTAGTTTACACATTTTAAAAAACAATTTAATAATCGAATACTTTTTTAAATTTTTATCTTACATTAATAATCCATGCAAAAGATTTCGTACCTAAATTATTGACTGGAAGTAATATTAACTGAATCATATATTAATTGAATTGAAGAGTAGTTCAGAGTATAAAATAATCAAATACATACGTTAGTTAAAATTTGAATTTATAAAGCTCGATTACCTTACAGGCGGGTAAGCAAAATTCTATTTACATGAATCTAAGTTAAATAAATGAGTATGTATAAATAAGTATGTATTTTTATGGATGTGATTATTTTTATGATTCCTGTTTCTCTATCATCAGATAATACTGAGCACTGTATAGTTTATTCTAAGCAATTATTGAGCTGTAAGTCCCCATTTGAGATATCTCAAAAGATAACACAAGTAAATAAATATAGAATCATATGTATCAACACTCTTCAAAATCATTGATAGTATCAAAAGCAGAACTTATTGAAATGTAAAACAGCAAGAAAAGACTGCATCATCATAACAATACATCTTCCAACAGTCGCATTTGCCTAATCAGACTCGTACAAAAAGCACACTTAATAATCCTG
The DNA here is from genome assembly GCA_020796165.1 of Pantala flavescens. NCBI lineage: Eukaryota > Metazoa > Arthropoda > Insecta > Odonata > Libellulidae > Pantala > Pantala flavescens. The sequence continues at coordinate 6,112,981 of CM036888.1, forward strand.
GCTTGACAGCTTAATTGGCTGACGCAAAAAAGCAAAACAGATTAATACTTTTTATGACAAATTTAGTCATTCGAGCTGGATCTTACGCCCTTATATAAACTGAACGTTGGAGAGATATACTATCTTCACTCATATCCATACCGTGCAAGGTCGACCCTCATCCCTTCATTGCAACGGTTGCACATTACATTACTTGATGCCCCTGGAATCCTTGGGGATGCAATTCTCAGCAAACATCCACCCGTTATCATGGCGACACTTCTCCCATATATCAAACAGAGGAGACCATTAAACTCCTCAGGATAACAAAAAAAAACCTTCCGCGAGACGGGATAAAAACCAATCTCACGAGAACTGTCATGGAACCCCTCCGCGGTGTGTATTCCACGCCTCAAAAATCCTACATTTTCGGCATAATCTACCAAATCCTCTAGATCGTTATGAAGGACTGCAAATCCCGGGTACTTCTGATTAGGGCTCCTTTTTTGGAAGGTTTTACTTTAGCGAGTATGTGGGAGGAAGATGCACGACGACCTAATCAGAGTGAGGGTTTTCCGAAGTTTTTTCAAACTTTTTGGACGAAGGATTAGCTCCCAGACTGGGCCTTTTGGAAGCTCTTTTGGTTATTCTGGACATCGGGATGATGAGGGAGGGATTTTATTTCCATCGAATTACGTTTTATAATTAGAGAGACCGATGCGCTCCATTAAAAAGTTTTTCGGGAGTAAAGTTTACCGATTCGATCATGAATATGACGAAAAGGGTTTTTTTTAGAGGTTCGTGATTAAAATAAGGGTCGTGCCCTTAAATGCAGAAAAGCCGTGGATGTGTTTTCCGCAGGGCAGAGTTTTATGAGTTTCCTACGAAACACTGCAATGAAAAAACTATTCCACCACAGCCCATGAGCTCCAACTGAATATGGCTTCCAAGAAACCAAGTTTTTTCCATCAAAGCTGAATGCCTCCACGTGAAAATATTACGAGTTGATTTCGCTTTTCTCCTTTGAAAAACCATAATTTATTAATTCACCAATTCTTTTCGAATAAAACATTAGCAGTAAGATACTATACTGATGCCATTCGTATAAATGGCAATATATATAATTCTTTAGAGGTTAGGACTGGTACTCACTTTACTTGACATGCTCATAAAGTAAGGGATTTTAAGTCTTGCAATACAACAAGCTTAAGGAATATAAATTCATGAATGATTGAATGATTTCTGATCGGTAAAAAACTATGAGAGTATACTTAAGTATACAAGAACATTTTTAGAGAGGTCCTTAATTAGTACAATTGAGTTATATATCATTCATAATTTATTTTCAGAATTTATAACTCTGTACAACAGAATTTATAACTTAGTGATGATCATAAAAAGTGCATTAACATAAGTCACGAATTCTTTAATAGAAACTGTTTATAGTAAATTCATTCCATATTTTTTCTTGCTATGTATGATATTATTTTATTTCTGATTGTGTATAAGGAATAATTTCATTCTCTCGAGACTTTCTCTGACAACCATGAATTTTAATAAGTCAATCCATCCTGTAAAATCATCTAACATACATTAATTAACGCCATGTATATGGTTTGTAATTTTATTCCAATAAAGTTAGTTAAATCAGCATTCTGACACTCGAGTATATTTATTCTATGCCAATATTTAAAATAAAACATTCCAGCAAACGCATGAAAAATGAAAAATTCTGCGGATATTTCAAGTATAATTTTTTGACATTCATAAAATTCAGCGGCTTAGACATTACTTGTGAAGAATAATGCGTTTGACTATGATTCAAGTGGAGTGGGGATGAATATTAAGAACCATTATAAGTCAAGAGGAAAATAGTTCGAGGTCCCTATTCTAAATGGCCGATGGTGCAGGCACTCGATGCGTACAGAGGTTTTAATTCCGTCCCTTTTGCGTATTACTGCATCCAGCATTTACGCTCAGCGGATGGGGAATTATTTCACTCCCTCTATAGCGATGGCTGGTAAGAGGATTGCTGCAAATACACCCATAGAGATAGAAATTGCTGCGCCCTAAGAAACGGTAATCCTCCAAACGTAGTATTTCCAAGGGCTTAGTACGGAATGATTCTGTAAATAACATTCCCCCCTTTTTATTTCTTTTATCTCTCCGTGGACCTAAAACTTTACCGAGAGATATAAAGAAAAGGTCTTTAATTTGATTACCAAATTCGGTTATATCTCACTCCCGGAGGCGCGGTATGGTAAATTTTCCATTAAAGTAACTCAATTAGGTGTATTTCATTAGTCGGAAAAGTCTATTGAAAAAATTCAAATGATGGGAATTCTGGGAAAATGAATTTTACGGAGAAAATAACGATAACTTCTTTTGAATTTAAGAATGCTCGCATATCCAGTCCCCTACCAGAGAGTTTTATATGGTTTTCCATTTTATTTGTCGATAAAATCAACTCCTTAATTGAATTTACTCTCTTTCTTAATATGATGGAGTCGTTTATTCTGTAATTCAATCTCTATCATGCCTTAGAATTATATCAATGGAAAATTGCTCTATAAACTATTCTGAATCACATTTCTAAACTTTAACCAATTAATTTATTCTCTTACATTGAAAATAACACACTAATATTGAGTTCAACGTCTAGAAATCTGCAGCATCACGTTACTAACCTCTAATATATATCGGAAGAACACAAGTTAGATTGCTGTAAGGAATACTAAGTGGAATGTAAATGTGTTTATCGAATTTATGAAAATGAGTTTCTATTACTCCGGTATTCAATTACTCTGAGACGTATTGGAAATACGTTGCATACGTCTACCGTCTAAGAAACGACATTATGGAAATAAGAAGAAATTTAGATGCTAAATACCAAATCTCCCTGAATATCCACGATCGCTAACGGTGCATATTGAGAATACAGAATAAAGAGAAAACAGTAACGAATATTATTGGACGAAAGAAGCAAATTACGTAGTTTTTTTTTAATGCAGCATCAGCATATGTTCCGGATTTTCTGCCTGTGACCCCTTAACCGTTACAACCCCTTACGCAAGCATCAATTCCACCCCATTATATCTTCGCGCAACTCCATTCGCTCACGAGTCGTAAATTTTACCGACCTTCTCCCAATTGAGAACACCCTCGGAAGACGTTCGATATCCGCGAAGAGAAACACAACCTCGTTGCATTATTGAGTTTCGAGTTAATAACCAGACTGGAAAGTTTTCCTACCTCCCAATCGGAGAAAGAACCTTTCAAGAATTTCAGCCACGTCTTTCGGAATTTTTCCCCTTTCGAGGAATCGAATTCCAATGGATGAGCACTCGAAACGCCGATGAATCGATTATCGAATCGGAATGCTCAAACGACCGGAAGATTCGTGTCGGGAGACAATCTTTCCTTTCGTCGCGATGCAAGAAAAAAAATTGTGTGAGTTTATCTGCACGATCTGAAGGAATAACAAAAAAACACGCGACACTCGAATTGGCTAGAATTATTGTTTTTTTTCTTCAATTTCCAGTTTACTTGGGTTCTCTCGCGGCAAAAAGACGTGGTTGAGCGTGCGGAGTGTCTCGAGTGTCCTCGAATGCAGAAACGGGAGCAATAATTACGACTCGTATTGTTTTCCGTTAATTAAGGACTCGGAAAGGGTAGAGAGGCATGGAGTTTTGCGAACCGTAAAGGTTATTCATTATTTTGATTTTTCCTGCTACCCTTGGAAACATAAATATGCAACGTAGCAACCGCTGGGTGAATGGGTTTGTAATCCGAGTGTGGAACCAAGTGCGCACAAAGGGTTTAACTGAAACACGAGCACGACCAAATGGACTTTTAAGAGGCGTGTTAGTTCTCAATAACCGTTACAACAAATGCACCGTTTAAGTAATCTAGATTAATCAATACTATAAAATGTGAGAAATACATCCTATAAAATCCAATAAATAAAATAAATTATTAAATAAAAAATTTCGAGGTGCTATTTGAAGGTGGTATTTGAATCGAATTATAGTCTACAGAAAGTTTTACCTCAATTTTCTGTTAATCAAAACATTTAACTCGTTGCATATAAGAATAATAAATAAAAGTTCCTAACTATGAAAAATGTATGTACAAAACATTAAATTTTCGGCAAATCACACAAAATAAATTTTTATTATTGGCTCCACTTTTATTTATTTAGTTATTTAACAAACATCGCACATACATCCACTTTCTGAAATTTTCTAACTAAAAAGGGAAATAAAGAAAATTAACCGTATATCATTGTATAGCAAGATTTTCTTCATTATTGCTTATAACGTAACAATACAAACGAAAAAAAATCTGTAACGATAAAAATTCTAGGGGACCTGAACAATTGACAAGACAAGAGTAACAATACGTACCAGATCTTATATGTTTCCCGATCTAATACTCGTCTTTCCGAACTGTATATTCCTCTATCTTCCTCACTATTTCTCATTTTCCATCCCCACGAGTTCTATTACGCTCTTTCCATTCTCTTTCCTTCATCTCTCACAAATCTAGGCCTCCCTACGCTTCAATCTCAGTCGCCGTTTCCCTTTCATCTTCTCTTTATTCCTTTCTTTCCTTTCACTTCGCCACCAATCACTCCGACCAATCCCCACCCGTTTCTCGTTCCCATGGCGAACTGAGGACAGAAATCTGGATTACTCCAGAGATTTCGTGGAGTAGTATTTAGACCTTGGCACTTTCTAGGAGTATTCCCATCCGGGAATCCGGTTAGGTGAAAATAAAGTGCGTGATAGATGAGATACGACTTGAAAGAGTACTTTACTGCACCACGCTGATATTTATTATCTGGATGCGAGTGCAAACGCTGAGACACTGATACTCCAAAGAACACTATGCGTTGTTAAGAGAAAGGAGAGAGATGTATGGAGTTGAAGAAGATATGAATTTGGACCAAATGTAAGGGACTTAAATTCTGTTATTCATTTTATGAAATAATGAAGACATTATTTGCCGATTTTCCTTACTAGAATTATGACAAAAATAGCAAAAAATTGTTTACAGAAATATGGCATGACAATATTGATGCAAAAGAGAGCTAATTTTGAAAATAATTCGCTGTCGTAATATAATTTCCTCATAATTGTTTCCTTACAAAATATCAGCTTTTTGCATTTTTTAAGTGTCTATAACGTTTTATATTAATATAATATTACTAATACTTTTTACCAAATAAAGAGTGGTATTTTACCGATAAAACTATACTTTTAATTATCGAGAACGTATAGATTGCAAGGTGAAGAGTTTGGCAATCGTTGAAAATCTGAATATGAGTTCCATGTGTATAGAATTATTTTCATATCCTATATATATATAAATTGAAAACATTTTTTATGGAACCACTATAGTATAGTATGAAGGGCCATAAACTCAAAGAACCCTACATTTCATCATAAGAAGCTACAAGGTCAACAAAAACTCATCTGAGACACAAATATTACGCAGAAAATTTCTCATAAGTTTATCCATGATAAACGAATAATAGGATAATTCTTGACGAAATTTCAACAGAATGTTCGATAAGTTTATTCCACAATATTCAGATAATTATTCTTCTCTTTTACGTGCCTTCGTCCGTCTGTTTTCCAATTTCTCTCGCACCCATTTCGAAATATTTTTTCCACCCGATTTTTGTGTTTACTACCGCTTTCTCCTGGAAATCTCATCTCTCCTCTCTCCCCATCACGTCTTTTTATGACGCCAGCAACTTCGAGGACACTTACGACGTAAAAAAACGTCACAATCCCCGACGCGCTCCATACAGGGATAACGTTGGCGATCCGAGTACAAGAACGGACACAGCTGAATAATGGGAAAAAAGGCAACGTGAAGAGCCACCTACTTTAACGACTCCACTCCCCCACGGCTCGCCGGTCTTCTTTTGTCTCCGCCGCGCCGGGTGATAGTGCTGCCACCTATCGATATATCGAATCGAATATACATCGAACCATCCCCCACGTTAAGTCGAGGGTAGATCCGGATTTTTATTTCTGCCTCATTTTTTCCTCCCTGAAGTAATCCGAAAAAAGTGGGTTTTAAAAATCCCGCCTGCCAATTACTCCGTCGTCCTATCGCTCCGCGAATTTCGCCACTCGATTGTTTTTTCGTCGCATCGCCTCGCGGTGATTAGTTCCTTCCCTGCTTGTCAACCGAACGCGATGGTGGACTACGGACGATGAAGCCAGGGGTAGATGGGAGAAACAAAAGATAATCGGCTTTTTTGTGCCGTTAGTTCTCGCTTTTTCTGTGCATGACGCGTAATGCACTTTGCCGGATGTTTTTCAGCCCAAATTCGTTGTCGAATGGACTCTTTCCGTGGACCTTGATTTCGGACCAATCGAGAAAATCGGTTTAAACGTAGAGGCGTTCGGTGGAAAATCGATTTTTCGACCGAAATAAAAACCTTCCCTGTTCTCGGAGATAACGCTTTTTCGACCCTGAAGCACTTTTGAAAGAGAAGTCTATTTCTGTACACTCCAATAATACCCGTTAGATTTTAACGGTGGCCGGACGTGCAAATATTTGGCGTGCGAAATCCTAAATAATCTCTCTTTATATCGGAATTATTTCAGGACCACTCTATCCTCCGAGAATAAATATTTCCCCGAATCGAAGAATGGTTTATCGGATAAATTTTTGTTTGAGTTAAACTGGAATACTAAAAAGGGAGGATACGGTATTTTCCGTAAACCGCTAGTTTTAAATAGCATTAGAGATAAAAGTTTTAAAAACTTAAATGGTATGATCATTCAAACTTTTGGGGCCTAATTCATCGACTTATTTCGAAAGCCAAGTAACGCTGAACAAATAGTAGAAGTAGTAGAATATTTTGTACGTTAATTAAATAGGTATTATTTGTAATTAATAAGAATTACATAAACGTGTATTCCAATAAGTCGGAAGCTTATTATTTTTATACTAAATATTAATATTGTGATGTAGCTAATTGATTATTAACATAAGTGATTATAGTTCGTAGAAATATTTTGTAAACTTTCGGATATTTTTCGTGTAGAATAATAAAAAATAAGAGCGTTAATGCTTAAAGGTAAATAAAGGCCATGGATATTTAGTACTTACAACGATTTCCCCGTACGTATAAAGAACAAGAGAAGGACAGCAGTTCCTTACCTAAAAGAGAAGATAATGAAAAGGTTAGAGCGCCATATAAAGTTTAAATTAACCTTTATATAGTATTCAATTGTAAAATTCCTAGTAATTGAATATTTTAGCGCTAAAATAGTTAAAACATAATTTTAACATATCAGTCGACATAAAAAATAGTATGAAGTTATAGAAGATTTTATTATAAATACAGTCAATAAATGTACGATAAATAAATATTCTTCTTTACAATATCAAATAAAAACCAATTAATTTATTTTACTACATGCTATACTCATACCAAATATCTTTATATAAGTATCAAAAAACCGTAAAGCTTAAACTAATAATATACTTTATTACAGCTAAAAATTATATTTATTAAATCTAAAACTAAATAAAATTCATCTGCAAATTTAAGGATGAATAGTAATAATAATAATATAAGTATTTAAATACGAGAACAGCTTTAAGCAAAATCACGAAGTTATTTCTTCACCTCCTCCCCTTTCAAGTGCTTAAGTAGTTACCATTCGGTTGAATAAGATCTTCTCGGCACAAAGCCAAGGCGACAAGAAACGTTTACACTCGGTACAACAAAAGAGATAATGGGGTCTGTGGCAGTTATTTGCCTCACCTGTCCCAATAATTAATGGCTGCCATTCAAACCATTCTCCGCTACTATGGATTAATCCTAACTGCCTCGATTTGGATCCCCACGACTTTTTACTATGTCAATGGATGATTCTATGCCTACTTCAGTATCTATTTCCTATATCCTCTCGAATGATTCGTAGCATATATTTGATAAAATAAAAATAATCTCTGTAATTTTCTACATATTTAAAAGTCGATTACAGAAGTATTAAATTAGGATAGAGTTTGAAGTGAAAAAAACACTCCTATAAATAAATAGAAAAGAAAGAGAGAAGAATATATTTTATGTAAATAACAAGTTGGTAGCTATATTCCATTCCAGCAAGATTGTAAATTTTCTAAAAGGCAACGGTTTTAACGCCTGGAGTATATACAACGAGGAATACAATGGGCAATTCCCGGTTGCATAATCTACAGGGGCCCCTACAAAACCGCCTGTGTTAAGTGAACTATAATTTCAAAGGTAGTTCGGTTTCGAATATACAGTGTAAAAGTAGTTAATACATTTGTTGACTGGTGTATAAAGAACATTTTAAGGTAAATTTTATTATTTTTTTACATATTGATGCATCTATCCTTTAATGCTGAAATAGGGAAATTAGTAATGTAATCATGCCATAAACTGTACACGATAATGAAGAGATTTATAGATACTATCATTGTACGTATCTTACAAGAGACAGCAGTAATGAAAACAAATGAGAAACGCGTGGAATCCTTTCCATTCTCTGAACCAATCTTCACCCTACGTTCCTACATCAGTGGCTCACTTTTGCTCATAATTTTCCTCCTGGGACCCGCCATCTTGTTTGGCTGCGGTATTAAGGGTACACTACCTGGGATTCTCAACGGAAGGAAAAACATGGAAAGTTTGGGGAGAGAAAGGGTATGCTCGCGGAATCGACGGAGCTTCCTGCGCGAGGAGTTTCGGGTTGCGCGATACAGGCAAAGTTTTCGTCATCGGAAGGGAAGTGCCTGGAGACAATTGGGTCTCGTGTACGGGAAGCGCGATAGGTGGCGAAGGAGGACGACCCCCTGAATATGTGATGATGATGGAAGAGTATTGTAGGGAGGGGATGAAAAATAGCTGCAGGAATTTGAAGATTGAAGGTTTTTGAACATATCGAAGGAGCCTTTGGCAAAATATCTTTGTTGGGGCAATAACAGATCGATCTAAATCGCAAGGATAGATAGTATAAGGAATAGATGGCTTATAATGGATGATAATAGAGTTATAGAGCTATCATGAACAAATCTATGAAGTGTTGATTTCTCTCTTATTAATGACAATGTATTTTCCGCTATGACTGTAGCATTTATACCTTGAAATATTTAGTTCTAGAAATCACACAGAATAAATGTACACGTTAAAACCTAAATACCCTATTCCAACAAATATCAATAAATGAAACTAAACATTACTTTTAACGCTAGTTTACAGTCTTGCATTATTTTCTAATTTTTAAGTTGACAACGTAATATATATTTTACATCAATATGTAATTTGCGTAATCGCGTACTATAAACCAAAATTCCGCTTTAATGCTTTCTTCTTTCGACTATTTACTAAATAACACTAAACTCAACGAAAATTTTTGTATTTTATGATGTAATTATGTTTATATACTCCTAGACTTATCTGCTCTAAATCAAACACGATTACGTACAAAAATACATTCGAGATCATATTTAAACTTCAGATGTAACTTGGGTTTTCTTTCCATGATATAAATAATTTTTATTTTCATCTATATTTAATTATCAGCGCTAGAGTGCAAATGATTACAAAACGTCATTATGTTAAAGTTGATTGTAATGGACTAATTTCTGAGTAGTTAGTAAATTTTAATATATATTTAATTTATCGAAGTTTCTTGCAGAGGAAACGATTGTATCATTATACACTGAATAACGCTTTACAGGTTTCTTTCGTCGCGAGCTACTTCTATTTGAAGTGAGAGTCTTGTGTCTAACAAATATGTGGACTTGTCCGATTGCTGCAAGATAAACAGTTTGCTCGTGCGACCGATTCCACCTTGTGTCGTCTTGTTTGATTTTTGGCTCACTGCCCTTTGCGTTCACGTAAAAATCGCCGGTTATGGCGACAAGGGCGCGAGAATGGGATGATTGATTATAACCCTCGCATGACAACCAAGAGGACTCAATCTTGGTTCGCCTTAGACGTTTCGACATTTTCGTGTCTCGACCTAGAAGTGGTAAATAAAGGTCTACACAATTCAGGCGATATCGGAAAACTCTTATTCTTGAATGAATTTTAGTGATTGCCTACAGTGAATATTTTAATTAGGAAACTATTGTGGTTTTTCTAAAGGCAAATTAGGTTAATTATGATCAACAAAATAATTTTATTTCCTTATTGCTTTCCATTTGGTCAAAAAATCGATGCTTAAAATACAATGTTAATGAGGAGGACAAAAAGGAAAATGAATTTTAAAATACGTGCACAGTTTTTGTATAGTAAGAAATTTAACAATCCGAGATCCTTGTCTTGAAGTAGATACCTTCTCTAGTGATTTATAATGAAGAAGATAATAAAACACTTGAAAATTGGATTAATCGAGGTATTTAACATAATAAAGTACTTAAAAGTAATGATACTACGCAGCAGATTGGCAGAAAAATATTTAAACCGTGAGTATTTAGTTCTTAAAACCATTAAAAACTTTAATCTATCATATCTGCAATAGTTATGGATCTATCTATAAAAACGTTTGTGAAAACCATAACTGTAATTCCTCAAAACAATGAATCACGAAATTCTTTCAAGTTCAATCTCAGGAAAGATTTCACTTTAACTTTACAAAAAGAACTACGAAGACCCCATACATCAGAAGAGATTCCACCGAATCGTACCGATAGCACAAAACCGAATGCGGGTTAATCCAAGCGAATGCTCCCAACCTTTGCCCTTATCAGAAACAAGATAGGCGCAGAACAAATGAAACTTCTTAAGGTTATCGACGTTGTATATGCTCCTGGCATCCTTCAGCAGATAAAACGGGTATCTCCTTTCCTTTAAACTCTGCCATTGACCCAATCTCCAAACTTCCTCCATAGGGACACGAAACGTTGGACACCTAATGATGCGAAAGAGGGCACCCATTTTCCATCCAGGAGAACAATATTTATCTCCTCCACTAATGCCCTTATCCCTACACCGTGTAAGCCCTCAACCGATATCCTTCTCCAGTTTCCACTCATCCCTCCGTGCACTTGCCAGCGATGCTTCCTACTTCGGGAGATACCCTTCTAGGCCAAATACTCGAAAAAAGTTGAGAGGTCAATCGATGTCTATAAACAAGAAAGTCTGGCTTTTTTTACGGCCGAGGAGAGCTACGCCGACCTGTGCAAAAAAGAGTTCTGCCCTTTACCATATTCGAGAGGAGAATCAAGCGGGTGTCTCGACTGCCACGCGACCTTCTCAGGAGAGACGAAATAAGAAGGGTTGGAGAAGAAAAACACGGATTTTCAGAAAGTGAATGGCTGAAAGCTGAATAGAGGAATGGAAAGGCGTTTGATGGATATAAATTGCTCCAAAGAACACTATGGAAACCTAGCCTAAGTAAACCATCAGATATTAGGAACTAACTATTACTGATGTCTTAAAGAAAGACTATTAAAAAAATTACAGAGAAATTTAATTCAATAAAATACCACTTATATTCAATGTATGCATTATGATGACTGATCATTAATAGGAATTGCTTCTAGTTTAACTGAAATTTTTATTGCAATTCTCTCATTAAAATTATTAACTACAACTTCTCCATAATTGTTAAAGAAAAAATATACACACGTGTCCTATTTTTAATCTTATATTAATTTTCTATATTCTTTTATCGATGAAAAAAATCGTAATGAGGATTTATCAACGTTCTGAAACATTCTTTGATTATGAATGCTTTTAAAGATGTAAAAAATTATATAAAAATTCATTATTTAAAGAACTATTTACTATAGTATACATGTACATCAGAAAAATAAGGAACTGGGTGGAGGGGGTATTGCACTAGAATATTGTGCGCCAAGGAAAAATTCCAACCGGGAAACGATCCCGGTCCTGTCAGACGCTTTTCAAGTCCATTAATCCTTCTGATATCAGCAAGATAATGAAGGTAAATAAAAGTGAGTAAATTCTTCAAAAAATTGTATCCTGCCAAAATAAGCCAAAATATATTTTCTACCCTTATCCAAAACCTACTAGTGGAACCCATCATTTGAATTAAATAAACTCAGTTCTTTTTCAAAAGTAAGAATAACCAACGTTTTCTTCGCACGGAGCTAATTCCAGCAAGAGAGTAGTCAAAAGCGGCCATTTTCACTTTCACCCATTTTCTTCATTGTTCTTTTCCAATGTCGTCCATTTGCCTCCATTCTCCAAAGTCCTTCTGCTTTCTTTTACGTGTATTCTTGCCCTCGACGACACGTAGGATAAAAGGTCGAAGAGACAAAAGAATGCTGTCACTTTCCGCAATGTATACCAAGGTCCAAGCGTCGGGGAAAGATACGCTAACCCATTCAAGTTGCATCATCCAAAGAGAAGGAAGGGGAGTTTAATGGCTCCCTCATGCTTTCCCCACCCCACGCCTCTCTGCCTTCGAATCGGGGTCGCATTTGGACACACCAACGCTGCCTCAGACGGGGAGACGTAAACTATTGACCTCGGGACGGATACTTTTTCAAGGAAAGAACAGTCGCTAAGATACAACGTCCTCCTTTAGCAACAATACGTATACGATCGTCTTTAAGGTTATATTAAGGTTATGAAACCTGATAATTCACGTTATTTATTGATTTATATGATAATAAAAACCATACCAATATGGAAGTTTAAATTATTTTTTCGTTTGATTCGGAGGTTTTTGGCTTGAAAAGGGTTAGAATATTTATCTCAAATGAAGTTAAAGTTCAAGATAAACAGAATTAAGGATTAAAGGAATCCAAAGTTCCCTTTCTAAATTTTCTTCAACAAATATTCTAAAATTATAAATTAAAATTAAAGTAGAGATTCGAAACAAAATTCCAGAATTATATTACAATTATAGTAACAAAAACACGTAACTGGAAAGGCGACTACTAAACCGAAAATATCAGGACGGTTTCTGAGTTCAATTTTGATCTCTCATGCAATTACGAAAAGAAAAAGGATTAACTTTTCAAATCATTTCTACCTCTTGATTCAACTCACCGTCCACTTGTACACACGGAACATAATTCCTCTCAAAAAAACCCTAAAAAATACGAATATCCGTAAAAAAATCAAAACAGAAAAAAGAACCCGAACCCTGAAAATTCGGAGAAGTGATATCATTAACAAACTTTGATGAAACGTGATGAGTACTACCCCCGTAACGCCATCCGAGTTTCGCTTTTCTCCTGATAAAAAAAAAATTTCCACGAAACGAATCTTGAAAATTTTTGACTCCGGAGCAACATTTTCCGATTCGGAGTTCGGGATATCGCCAATTAAGTAGGACTTTTGCTCCGAGGGTCTTCAACTTTCTTTCGAGTCCATCAGGTGAACGAAATAAAAAGGGAAACTTCTTTATCTTCCCTAACAAAACATATCTCCCAAGTTGGATGCCCACGGGCTGAATTAGTTTGCGAGATATCTCCTACGAGAATTTTTCTCCCTAAGCGAATGCGATGTAGATGAGGGGGGGAAAAAGAAAAATCTGAAGGAAAAGAAACTACGGATGATTGTGAATAAGCCGAGAGTTGGAGGGAAGAGTCAAAGAAGAGGGGAAAAGCAACTCTCAAACCGTCATTTTTCCTCACTCGTGACGCATGATGGATTGGAAGGAGTTCGGCGGTGACGTATGAATCGAATAGGCGATGGAGAAAAGGAACCAATTTTTTAGCTGACGGAGAGAAATTCGGCAACAGCGTGTTTCCCTGGAGAAAAATCGATCGAGGAGAATAAACAAATTTTGGCTTTTAATGCTCGATCTTGGCCTAAAAACCGAGTTGTTTTCTATCATGGTCGTTTGGTATTTTATTGAATGGATGAAATAGGATCTGTACAAGGTTTCTTATCGTTTTTTTTTGGGTCGAAGTGGAAATTTTGAATATTCGAAAATGCCTTTCGATTCCCCAAAAAAACAAGATACCTTCCTTCTTTATATTCCTCCTCCTCTTCAGATAAAGTGTTGTATTTAACTTTTATTTTTACGAGCGCTAATACGATAATGATTTTTGTTGAATCGTTATTACGATATTTGCATTAACAATGCTAATTATACGATAGTAATCGTTTAATTAATTTTTCTTTAGACTTTCTCTTGAACACAGCTTGAAAATTTCAGTTTTATAAGTGACAAACGTTGAATTATACGTACGTACTAATAGTAAGTTTCAGTTACTTTAATATTTCATCAATAACAAAGGTTTCCAGATGAGTAAATTCTGCAGTTATCGAATAACATTAATAATAATAATAATAGTTATTATTATTACCAGTTATTAGATTAGTTATAGTAATTACTCATATGTATCTAATACAATTGAATAATAATAATAATTTAATTACTATTAATATTAAGGAATTTTAATTCATAAAAATTACTTTTGAGATCTATTTAGTAACTAACGAAATAACAAGGATTTAAAGAGATTCATCAGTCCTATTCACTCATTTATTAATGTAATTTTTGCAATATCAATTTAAGAAACTTCATGTATATTAATCGATTTTCGTACAAAAACCTCCCATAAACGATCCAAAATCGTAAAAACGACCCTAATATCATTCAAAAACCTCCGCGAAATCGTTTCAGCATAGCAGATACGATCCAAGCCATAAAAACCACCCCGCGCGACAGCACCCGAGGCTCGAATCCTCTACGCAGAACGCATCAAAATGATCCTGGAGCGTATGAATGAACACTCCGCCCCTAAATTCCCTCCTCCAGCAATACGCACCGCTCCTATGAAATAACACCGTAGAGTCACAATCGCGGCGTCACAGTTTGCCAAAGGGGAGACCCACACTCCTCGTCCGTGATAAGCTTCGGAAAGCGGAGCCAAGAATGGGGAGATGAACGGGCGAGAACGCGTGATCGCGATGGGGGATTCCGCCCACGTACGGACGACAAACACCCGGAGTCGGAGACCCACGAATATCCGCCTTGCAAACATCCATCCGAAATGAAAAAGGGAAAAATAGAGGGAGGGGAGGAAGGAGACGTCAAAGCTCCGTCATCCATCTCGATTTCGGGCCGAGATGTGGAGTGAGGCGAAAAGACAAATAGGCCCCGGTGGAGAGAAGGGACAGTGGGTGGTCCCCGATTCGATCTAATCTGGAAATACGTGGATCTGGACGTATAAAAATGCTCGGGATACGGCGGATGAATGCTAAACTTTGTGGAACTGTGATGGAAAAGGGTCTAAGACGTATCTCTGTGAATAACGCTAATTGTTTGTAGATGTTGGGCAATTTAAATCGAGTTATGAAAATAATATACTATAGAAAGCATTTGCCTTGTATAGCCTAGCGATAGATTAAATAAATTCCTACAAAACTGTTCAATTATTGAATATAACAACTGATTTCTATGACCTTCTTACAGAGGAAGATAATTCACACATTAAGCATAAAAGATATTTTTCACTTTCGTATTATAATTTACGTTTTCCTTACAATAAATTTTCTATATTCTAATTCATATTAACCGGGAATTTAAGCTGGTAATGTTTAAGGTGGTAAAGTGCATATGCATTATTTCGATTTCCGAAACATAATACTCAAAGAGGACTAGAAGATCAACTTCGGTTGTTGTAAATTACATATAAATAAAGAATACAATAAAATGAAGCTCGAAAAAGCCCTTGCTTATATCTCATATGTATGCATTACACTTCTATTAATTCAAAGTAATCTCTTTTACATCTGTATAAAATAAAATTTAATATAACTTGTTAAGTTAGTATTTAAAGTAATAATTTATTTTGTAACATGTCACGATACATCATTATTTCGCTTAAAAGTATAATATTAATGCACACTTAATTCGTTATTATATTATTAATCTATTGCCAATTATTTTTACTTTATCTTTAATTTCTTTACAGTATAGAACCACACACCACAAAGTTTTTGCTGAATTATTAGATTACAAACTCGCAAAATATGTAGAGCCAAGGTTGAATTGAAGTTTGTGAGTGTATCTTTCACCTTCACGTTGGCAAAGTGCTGCAACGTTTCAGGTTTCATTATCACGATGGAATAGAGATCAAAGCCTTCAACAATGTGATAGAATGGCACAGCGCAGTCAAAATTTCAATCTCCTCTACGTCAGAGGAAGTCGTTTTATATCACGTACAACGATAAGAGACGGTGGAAAACTTTACTTTTTGCTCGAATTTGGGCTTTAATAACGTTATGAAACTTAATTAACATAAAATTATATATTTTGCACATACATTACGTTATTTCGCATTAAAAAAACGTAATATGCGTCCCGTTATTCATATAAATTTATAAATCAACGCATGCCTTCAAATAATCCTGAGTTTTTAAAAAATGAAGCCAAAACACAAACGTTACGTAAATACATCAGAATGGAATTTGAATTTCAAGAGAAATAGGCTTACAATTCATAGCTTCAGGTGAACATAACTTTTAAAATGTAAAATTTGCGTATAAATTTCATTTAGAAGATGGAAAAAAATTTAATTCCGGTTAAAGTAAAATTCAATCAACGCTAATGAGAAATCCGTGTTAGCCGAGCAAATAACAGACACCTTTCGGGATTTGACGTTCACATGAGTAGAAGTGCGTGAAGTTCTCTCTTCACCTAATCCTTGGTTCCCTCTCTTTAATTGATATCAAACAATTAGGGCTAAGAACGATACGATTCACACGTAAAATTTATAGAATATATCCATTTTTCAATTCATTTCTATTGAAATAAATAAATGACGAATATGAAATTTATAAAAAATATAAAGATTTAAGTAGATATTAATATCTATACTTTCAAATAAGTTAGAGATAGAAGGGAGGATAAATTCCGCAAATATTGATTTACGAAGTTTTGTACAAGTCACAAGTTCATTGTACGGTAAAATTAATGATCTACCTTGAGAATTCAGTGGAACTAAACTAACTAGAAAACTCCTACCTACTCCTTTGCAATCGAAGCTCAAATATAAAAGCACTTGGTGGAGAGCAAACTAACTCTTTGTCTACGAGTCTAGGGGAAAATTGGGGCAGGCGACGTATCCCATCGCAAACTTCTCGATACTGAGCCCACAGAGGAGACGTTGCGAGAAGTAGTACACCGTTCACTCGATCCTCCAGGTTCAATATTTACGGTGTATCAAGGATGAGAACCTCGGTTAACAATTAATAAAGTAGTATTTCGATGGAACAGGAGAGTTTATGACTTTTATTCTGTTCACTTAACAAGATCAAACTTGAAAACTAACTAGGTATTGCTTTAATTGGTAGACATTACCGAATGATAGCTTTTAAAGTGAAGTATAATATACGAATTTGGAGACTGGAAATTCGTCTCTTCTCTATTCATGCTAGAATAATGAATCTTTGATAAGAATGTAAATAATTGTCTATATAGTTATTAGATTATTATGTACACATTATTTTTGATACAGTTCTACACTGAATTGTTTTATTGTAAGGGATTTCTTTTCTTAATTTCTTTGCGAAATATTCTTTTCAATCTGCTTTTTCGTATTTTGTTATTCTGATTGATTTATTACCTACATGAGATTTTTAAGCGAATTCAAAAGATCAATCTACATGGCTTTCATTAAATTTTTATAATTTTATACATTTTTTCCCCAGAATTTCAATCTCGGGTAGCATATTCCCTATTACTTGAAGAGATATTTTCGCTAAAGATTCTGAAAGTGTAAACATAAATTTCATCACCTTATTTGCCATTATGTGAGAGTAAAGAAAGATAATGAATACATCTCTTTATACTGGGAATAATATATCAAAGCCGACTCGAATCGACTCCCTCATTTTGAGCAGCAAAATCGATGTAACCGAAATGTCTTTCGTTTTAATTTCACTACAATGAATGACTTAATATGAATAATATGCATGAAACATAGCAGCTACGGAAAGAAACCAATTTGAATATATTTGCATGCAGTTAGAGAAAATAGCATTCACCTCTGACGCATACATGAATAGCATTGTGCTATTTATCCCCGTAAAAGAAAAACCCCCACACTTAAGTCCATAAATCCCTTAGGCGAAAAGGTACGGCTAATTATTCATGAAAGTTAGACTTGTGCTAAATAAGACGAGAGGAGAACCAAACAAAGGGAACTGTTCTAAGCGAAATAAAAAATAACTAGGTTCGAACAGAGTTATGAAGCAGCTGAGCATTTTTTTCAAAATGTCACGCTGTACCCATTCATCTTTTTTGCACGGTCGATGAAACGTGAGTGCAAAATGTGATGATAGATAGACTACACGCCAGGTGCAATCATTCTGAAGGCCTCTTAATGTTGAATAAACAATAGTCTAATACATCACGTGGATGTTGATAGATCATATCCGACATTGTCATCATTTCCCTACCGGAAGTAACAAACTATTAATAAAAAATACCGCGATTAATAAAAACAGTTCCTACAAAAAATCTAAAATAGACTAAAATAAAGAAGGAAACTAACGCAAATGAGTTTCCTTTCTTAAAAGTTTACAAGGAACAAATCGAACTCTCTTACTGTTAATGAAACGAATCATTGGAGTTAAAAGGAATGTTTCTCTTTTCTCTCCTAATACTGTAGAAAATTTTTCATCAAATGGACATAAAATAACTGAAAAATATAATTTAGAATGAAGAATGAGATAGGAGAATTATGAGAGTGATTTACCGTATACCAACACAGATTACAACGATAAAAACCAATGGAAAGCCTAAATAACTTATTGAAAGGACCAAATATGAGTGTCTCTGCTCCATCTATCGTTGACGTGTATTTAAGAGAATATAAATTAAATGAATTTTGAAAATTCTGTGAATCTTATTCCAATTTTGTTTCCATTGACTTATTTTGACACAAATTACGTTATTTACGTCGATTTATCATATATAGATAATAAAAATTACTTTCTTTTGCATAGAGAATTTAAATATTATGTGCTGATAAATAAATCACATCAAAAGAAGTATTGGTTAGCTGATGCTCGATCTAAAGGGAATTTCATTTCCTTCTCAGTTACGAAACACTGACTATAAACACTCTCCAAGTCTTAATGAAGAAATGAGTTTTTCATCACGATATTTCCCAGCACGCTTCATACAGTACACACCGAACTTTTTACGAAAATAATAAAACTTCCATTCTGCGGTTTTGGAAAAATCTTGAAAAACTAGTGAATACACAGAGACACTCACAAACATAAATTTTCGGTTCGTCTCGTCTGTAGCCTTCCTACAACATTCGGAAGAAATAAGTCAACTCCCGTCAAGGCCTCCGCAACAGCACAGAAACCGCGAGAAGACGTACCACCGACCGCCGTTAGACGTAATCGAGTTCCCATTTGCGCGAACACTGCAAAGAAAAAGCTCGTCTCGCAAATCGGTGCTCCCTTTTACCACTGCACCAGTTAATAAACACGGCCGAACGCGTCCTTTAAAATTTCTCGCCCGCGGGTGCATTCCCGGATTGGCTGCGCTTTAATCCAGAAACGGATTCCACCTCTGTGTATCCCCCTCTTCCCGTTTAGAAGAGCATCCATCCCACGTACGCCACACACAGCGGCAACCCGCTCCTTTTTTTCCTTACGCTGTTCTCTCTTTATCCGGCCTCCATATTCAGGAGAAAGGGGGTCGTTATTTCTTGAGTAATGGGGTCACGGCGGTGTGGGAGGAGGTTCATATACGTATTCAAGTTATGCGAGTTGGCGAACACACGGGGAGAGACTTAAGGCGGAATTTCATTACTCAGGGGCGCCCTTTGCCAATGATCCGTCCCTCTGCCGATGCCTCTTCCCTTTTTACCTCTTCTTCTTCTTCGCGTTCTTTATCGTTGTCTCTCACGTGTTTTTTCTCCTTCGTCAGGTAGGTTTTTTTCTTTTTTCTCTGACGTGATTGTGTTCTCTTTTGACGTCGTCTGAATCATTTTATATCACGAACTATGCGAGGAACTTTAACGCGGTATAGAAACTTAATTAACTGCTACGAACTGTTGGATTTAGGTCAATATATTGATTCATAAATAAATGACATTGCTTGTGGAAGAAATAATTATGTTAAAAACTGTAAAATACACTAGCGCAAGCGAACCAATTACTTATGAAGATGTAAAATTACCTTGAGTTTAAAAAATATTTCAATGTACGTTACAGTTACGAAACTGGACTTTTATCAGAAATTTTATATATTACATAGATGAAAATGTTATAAAGAATGTTATATTTATTTAGGCAACATATTCAGAAAGGCTATTCCATTTCTATTACATTCATTATACATATTATATATATATACACTATTTTTTTTCATATACATATACACTATTATATTCATTCATAAATTTTATTCTCATTCCTTCTTTACGTTAGTTTACATTTATAATCTTCATTATTCTTAATTTAATTTACGTATTTTTATATATTTGTTAGCATACTTTCATAGAGAATAAATAATTCATCTGAAATTTGCAAATCAAAAGGAACTATTTCGTATACTCAAGTGTGAATAACGTAATCGTAACTGTAAAATTATGGAGTAAATACCGTGTAAGTTAACTGAAGGAACAGGTACTAACATTTCACGACTACAGGTAATAATAAAATCCATTTACCCCTTTGATGTAATTATAACTAACATCGTTACCTACATAACATAAGACCTTCATTACGTTACTTTGTACCTTTATGACATCCTTTTTTGATGACGCATTTCCTACCTTTAATTTTCGAAATAAACCGTAAAGCTTCAACCCTGTAAGAAGGTACGTACGCTGAATTTCTAATTCAACGCAAATCTTCATAAGACAAAATACAATAGACGTAGAATCGTAATTTCGTATCCCGTATTCCGAAAATCCTATCTCATCTCGGATAAACTTTAACCATCCCATGTTTATTTATGGACGTAATTATCAGCCTCGGAAACTAGCTTAGGTCCGCTTCAAACTTCTCCTGAGCACATTTACGACTCGAGACAGATGCGTTTAAGGGAAAGTGAGAGGGGGTACAATATTAATTCAATCCTTAATAAAAGTCGTCAATTTGCTGGTTTGTCACGTCCTTCCATGCTTCGCTTCCTCAAAACTTCCCGTATATTTCCAAGCCCCATCCTTCTTCATCCCACCCTGTCTCTACCCATTTTCATCTCGGAGTCAAATTTTCCTCTTTTGCTTCTCAATTCTTTTGCGTCAACGTTCCTCATCTCTCACGCCGCAGCATTCTTTTCCCATTAATTACCTGTTTTGTGCGCCTTTTTTTATCCTTATTTCTTTTACAAGGCCCTTCGTCAATTACATCTCACCTACGCGTTCCATAGGTATTATTACCAAAGAATCTTAACCCAAATAAAGATGAATTTTAACTTTCAGTATAAAGTCAATTGGTTTATTCTTTCTGTTAAAAATACTCATAAGATGAAAGAGTGTTTGTACTACCCTGCTGATTAAACCTAAGCACTCCCATCGAACGAATGGTTTTCTTGCTTATTATGAGTTAAACTATTCCTTTCCGAAATCATTATATCCATAAATTAAACATTTGAGGAACAGTTCTTTAGTTTAACATACACATCTACATAAATATATATGTACTTAAACATTTATCTACACAAATACTCTGCAATCCACATTTCGGTGTGTTGATTCCAATTTTTATAAAATATAATATCACAAGTATTACTTCTTTGAAATGGTAACCATAAAATATCATATGGTAATATAATATAAGAAAACATTTCTGACTGATATATTTTCTTAGTTTCAGAATTAGATCAATTATACTTAAAGAACTATCAATTGGTTTAAACATACCATAATTATCTCCCATTGAAACGTCTTGGATTAGAACCTCCTCAAATAAAACAGCTTAGCGTGAAATTAATTAATTTTCACTGTCTTTTGCTTAACCTTCTCTTACGTGAATCCTTTCGGGTAAAATGTCCGTACACTACACCTTCGGATCCGCCCCTTTGAATAATGCCTTATTTTCCCAACAATCCTCCCACCGAGGAGGCCTCCTCAACTTGTAACCTTCATCAATTCCAAATGTCGCCCCTCCCGAGGGCTTCCTATATGAAAAGTTCCCTTGAAATAAAGAAGCTTCCCATCCGCCACGTCATGTACATTTTTTCGGAAGACGCAAAAGTTTTGATGTAGGCCGAAGTCACTTCCCGCTCCTTTTTTCTCCATAACGACCCTCTTTCTCGGGCCGCCGGCGGTATGTGAAATATTCCTTTTCGATTACAACGTACGAGAACGAAAACAGAAAATTACGAAAGTTCCATTTTTTCCGCTCAGAGTTTTGCTAATGAAATGGCTATAGACACGAGAGGAAGCTGCCTGAAATAAAAGGAGAATGGCGAAAGAAAAAAAGAAAGAAAAAGAGGTTTCCTTTCCGTGAGGCCGTTCCGTACGGATAATTATTTAGCGACCCTTGTTTTTAAAAGGTGTGAATTGATTAAAATAGAGTGCCGGATTGAGGTTCGCCGAATAATTAATTCTACTCCAGTCGAGTTAACGCGCCTTGAGGCGAGGAAATGTGACGCGATGATCTTATTTCCCCATCTTCACGGGTGATAATGCACTTAACGCAGTTGCTGGTGTGACGTGTTTAACCTAAAAAGAGCTCTAAAAAAATTAACTTGATCTTAGGGATGATTTTAGTTTACTAAAATAGATTGACCTCTATTTTCAGGTACTTCCTTACACAACGATTGAGCCGATTTTAAATGTTTTAGAAAATCCTTATCCAACTATTGAGACAAATATTTTCGAGTGTTACAGCTGGCTTTCACTACTATATTTCATTTCAAATTATTATAAATTTTTTGGCGATATTTACTATTATCAAATTAAATCAACCTATTATTTTAAAACTAAAAGTTATAACGAATAATGGAAGATAATTGACTTGCATTATTGTAAGCAAGAAATCCTTCATAAATTTTCAATCTTTATATAATGATTTCCGTTGTTCAAATAAATAGAAAAGCGTAAAACCACAAAGCACTATCTCTTGCCCCTTTCCATTTATAAACCATATTATTTAAACCAACCCGAGCAGTAATATCATGAAGCCTTATTTTTAATAATAATATAGCAACCCTTCAACTAGTTACACATTTTAAAATTGAAAATAATACCTCAGTCAGTCACTATCAGGACCTATCTAATTTTACACTTTTCATAAATGGGTTCTGAGTCACAGCGAGTCGAATTTCAGTGCATGGATGTCAATGGAGCTTCTAGGCTAGTAAAGAAGTGTACCAACTAATACAGTCTCGGTTCCTTTAAGGAGTGGTACGCCATGATTCCAACAGCTATCTCAACGATGGACTCCTTTCAGCCTCACAGAGGCGGTCAGAGATCATCCTTCCGTTTCCTGACACCACATAGCCCTGAAGGGGGCGCATATTCACCCCGAAACTGGAATGTATATGAGGGTAGAATATTAAATTCGTCTCCGAGATCCTAACGTCATGAGGGCCTGCAGAGATAACAGTCTCTTTCCCAGTGTCATGGTAGGCTCTCTTACGCCACACAGAAAACCATGCTAAGCTTTTACATACTACTTTCAAAACCGTTTCCCAATGGATAAGATGAAATTAGTCGACTTTTAAGGGATAACGGGAATTACCAAATTAAAAATCGTTTACTATTAGTACGTTACGTATAGCTTTTACAGAGGATTCTCGCTTTTTAAAAAATTTACTTTTTCTTTTCTCTCATCTTCATCCTCATCTCAAAGCATACATAATTTTAAAATTATGAATGACATGAAGATAAGTAGGTTATCAGCCTCACTGAAAGCACCTACCCCAGTCTAACTAAGAATCTCTCTCCTTTCCCCGCTTAATAAATTTTAACATGATTTTCGCGTGTTATTCTTGCTATTCGCTTTCTTTTAATTGATTTTACCTCCATTAACGTCTTTCATTCTATCGTAAATAATTTAAATGGGAATTAGTGATTGATGGCTAGCATTTCACATAATGAAAGATATTCTAACTTTTGGATGTTTTGGGATATAGATAAAACGTGTATGTTGTCTCTAAAATGGATTTACGAAATCGACTTTTAAAGCAAGATTTAACTAAATTTTACAAGCGATATTAGATTACATTAGTTATCCTAAAAATTTTACGGTTAATGCATCTACCTGTTGAAACCGAGTGAGGAAAATTACATTTAAAAATTAAAGTTATCTTTTAGTTATTCTCTATTATTAGGCTCTCTATTTTTCTTTTAATTGGATAATATATCGTACTAATGTAAATAAATATCTATAAATTAAAAAAAAATTGCTGTATCGGTACATTTTTTATTTTATCATTAATTTGAAATATTTATCAAGCCAAAGAAATCTTTGATTATGTTTTATTCTTATTATGCATGGAGACATCGAATATTTTATTCCATAAAGAAAAATATATATATTCTTTCCTGTATTAATGTTGAACTGATGAAAATATTCAAAGTTCAATATTTCCTTACAAAAATATACGGATAACTTATTAATTAACAGCTTATTCCTTCATTTAGAGAATTATCTCAAACAGATATAAAAATAACAAGCCTGTACGGTAAGGAAATAAGGGAGCATGATTTTTCCATGGAATAGAAAAGAGAACCATATTATTATATTATACGTATCCCTGCTGTCACCGCAGTTTTTAATCTCCACGTGAATCAAAGGCGTCCTTTATTCCCACTTGCATACAAGGACGTATTTACATTGGGTTTTTTGAGTAGGCAAAAGGGATAAGCCCAAAAACTCCACGAAAAAGTACTCGGGGAATAAAATAATTAACGCCGCTAATCCCCTTAAGAGGTTAGGCAAGTGCCCAAAATAATAAACAAGAGGATAATGCAAAAGCACT
Source organism: Pantala flavescens (assembly GCA_020796165.1). Lineage (NCBI taxonomy): Eukaryota > Metazoa > Arthropoda > Insecta > Odonata > Libellulidae > Pantala > Pantala flavescens. The sequence continues at coordinate 6,137,853 of CM036888.1, forward strand.
CGGAGAACTGGGAAGCAGGTGAAAGAGGCATACCCGTGACTACTTTAATCTCGCATTACAGTTTCTCCATCAGACAATCAACGAACCGGACGGTGACTTTTTTTCGAACGCTTTCCGCAGTGGGTGACACGATTAATCTCTTTTAATGACGAAAGCACGTAAACCCGTTTTAATTAATAAATCCTCCAGTTTCGAGGTCGCTCCGAACTGACCTTGTTTCTAGACTTCCATTCGTAAGCTTCGGGAAAAATGAGGAAAGAGAGTTATAACTCTAACGGATATTGAATGGAGGCTTACGAGGAAATGGAAGTTGCATTTCCATTGCGGGTGGAAAGAATTAAAGTTTCCCTTGACTCTTTCAATTCCTCGCTAGCTTTAAAAAAAACCGCTTTTATAAACGACTGAAAGAATGCATTTTAAATTAGCAGACATGTTAAAAATGGAGGTTTCCAATTTATATCAACAAAAGTATTTAATGGCGCGGTGTGCCTTTCAGATCATAATGGTGTTATCTGTTCGGCTTTGAAAGAGTTTGATAAACATGTCGCCCGTTAATGATGTGGGAGCGATAAAATAATGAAACCGCGAATAACTAAAACTTCGCAAGTGGAAGTATGTTGGCGAACTGAAACTATATCGTGACTGGGAACTATGATAAACTGAAGTTGAGTTTGCTACGATTTGCCTGAAGGTTAAAATGATCCTTAATTACTGTAAATTTAAACTTTAAACTGATTTCGAGCTTAATGCAAGATATTTTCTATCTGTTCTCTAAACATAAAAAAACTTCGACAAGTTCTTCCATTTCGTTCTAATCATTTTAAATTAGAGGATAATTAATGAAGGACAGACTAAGAAGATGTAAATAACCTATGACATCGACATTAATATTAGTCATAGAATAATTTTACAATCATCGATTTTACATTCTTCCAAACCTAATTGCTAAATCTTTAATTTTATATAAAAAAGACAAAAGTGATTGAATGATTTTTAAAAAATTTTTAACATTCTCCTTTCCTTAAAGTTGTTTTCTACGAAATTAATACGGACACAAATTCCTATTTTATCCTTTGTATCAAACCATTCGCTTATTCAGTTTTAAGCTCTTCGTGATGAATCAAGAATGCCTTTGGATTCTCAAGTACTCAAGACTCTCTTTAAATAACCCGTTACTCGGTTAATTCATTTATTTCCCATCTCGTGTATTGCATGCCAAAGTCACTCTTTCTTGACGTCTTCAAGCTCTAAAACTTAATTTTTCCGAAATGATTGGCTGAGTGAAAGTCCGTGCACGCGCTTCTTGTAATTTTGAGGTCCCATGTCCGTCGGCGGTAGAGCGCAGCACAGTTAATATCGAAGGGAAAAATTTCGAGACTGTGAGCCCTTAGCGAGGTTAATATCCCATGAAATTAATTTCCTGCAATTTTAGGAACCTATAAGATCTCTTCATTGCAACGTCTTTTTATCCGCAAATTAAAATTTTAACCTCAAAGGAACTTAATAAAAAATATAGCAAACATGATTAAACGCACACATAAATGTAGTAATTTAGTTAAAACCAAAACTAAAATTGAACATTTTTAATATAAAACAACAAAATAGTAACGAACTGTTCAAGTAAATAGTTATCTGCTGTGGATAAAGAGATTTTATCTTATTCGTTGAGTGTCATTAGCATACTTTTCCTTTGATACTTTTAACAAATATCTGGTAATTTACATAAGTTTAATTGTCTCACCTCCTGAATTAATTCCAACGATAAATGACACAACCATAGGCTACGGTATCATTTGACATACTACTTTATATTCAAATGACAAAGATAACGGAATAACTATCTTAACAGATTTAAGTTTTAAGCCACTGTTATAAGCTTCTCTTAGAAACTAGACAGAATAGATTACAAGATATATTTCTTTGAGCTATTAAACCTCCTTTTTGGGTCATTTCTATGGAATCGCAACGGTAATGTTATATCTATTAGATTACTAAGTACCTCTTAAAATAAAATATATAATGGAAATAATACATGAAAAACGTCATTTAATACTCTCAAATCGAAGAAGCTCTGGATTTTTAATCAATCCGAGATGACTTTTAGGTCGAGGTTATAATGAATCTCTCCTATCGTTACACAATCCTCTAAACATACCTGGCAGTCGTGAAGAATATATTGATCCAAAACTGAATAGCACGAATTCCTTTTGGAAACAATCGATATATTCACAAGGGATGCCATCGACCGAGCACGTTGTGACCTGAGAAACTATGAGAAATATATATGGGAAAACAACTTTTTCCTCTCGTGTAATGATTTTGCTGAGTCGCTCAGGTGATTCTTGTTATTGACGATGAATATTGGCGAATTCTGATTGCATATATTTTTATCTTATATATGAACACACTAATTAATGTACAATAATAATTTAATGAAGCGATCTTTTCTTATAAGGAAAAGATTTAAAGATTCTCTATACTTCTCTACATTCACATTTTTCTTTTTAGTTGAATAACTACTAATTTATTATTATTATGTTGACATTATTTTTGATTGAAAAGGAAGCCGGACTGGTAATGAGTTGAAGACCAAGATATACGAACATCATTCAGGAGCTACTCATTAAAGCAAGACTTACAAAAAAATAAGGAAAATATGAAAAGATAGACGCTAATGGGACAAAGATATTGAATTTCTTTAAGTAAATTTTGATTGCAATAAATAATATCTTTACCTTAAACACTAAAATTCCGTACTTATCTTTAGAATTTGAATACTCAAGGAAATAGAGAACCGTTAGATATCAAAATCGAAAAATTCGTTCGTTGTAATTTTAAGATCGTATGCACGTAATTCATAAACTAACGCATCTGATCCTTGGCAGAAATTTTGACAAAAATATCGGAACTATATTTGAGGCAATCGATTGAATAAGAACTTATCACAACGAATGCCATGAATGAATTCTCTCCATGGTTACGAAAATGAAAAGACGAGATCCTAGAGATAGTATTGAGTCGAATCTTAATATTACATAAATCTATCAATATTTTTGACTTATAGATGATAAGAACCTCGCACAGCATTCCAATTTGTAATCTCCATCTTCTGTTGGGAAATCAGGTCAGAGGGGATAAGGAGTCAAGATCGCTAATATCAATACGAGAGGGTAATCCCGACCCATCCGCATACATCGACAGCCTTGAATAGCGGTTAAGTAACATTGGTAACCGTTCCGTTCAGATCGCTGGCATATATCTCACGGGCGGGCGATAATCGAAACATAAAAACCGACTGTAAAGGTACGTCTCACCCGATCGAAGCAAAATTCTGATAAATTCAAACCGGTCTATAAACATTATCTCCGAAACAGTTTGGGGGTCAGCGGGGGAAGGGAACGGGGTCGTACAAATCAATAGGGAAACGCCACGTGTTTTGGACGAGAGAAAAAAAAAGGAGATGGGGGAAATACTGAGGCGGAGAGACCGCATGGAATATAAAAGGGGGAGATTTTTCACGGGTGAAAAAAGGTGGGGGATTTTTCAAATGCGAGAGACCTTGATGTGTCAATAAGGCCGTAGGAATTTGTTAGTTAGAGTTTCACGTCGTGCGAAGACCAGACGGTGGTCCGAAAAGATTGGACGTTCCACGTTTGAGTAATGAAACTATTTGAGTGCGTTGACAAGGGATTATGAAGCAACGAAAAGAATGAGGGAATGTCAAATTTAATTCGAAGATTTGGTTGTTTTTGGAGAAATTTATCGTGTTTGTTCTGACTCATTCACGAGATATATGTCTCTTGAAATTCTCGTTATTTCTTTGACCCCTGACGCTTTATTCCTTCATTATTATTAAAGAATACTGAGAGTAAAAAACACAACGTGGACGATCACCGCAGCTGTCTACCACAAGAAAGTATATTACTGAATTAAGTTTATGGACAACAGTTGTTCAAAATTTTTTAGATTATAAAAAACAGTCATTCCAACGAACTCAAACAGAAGATATCTCTTAAAGGGATACTGTTCGTGCATAATTAACCCATTCATCCATGTTTTGCTCGATAAAAACGGTGAGGGAGCAAAATAGCAGGGCTGTGGAATGACTACGGTATAAGTTACTTCGTAGATGAGAACTAATATCCATAGATATTAGGACAAGTTTCGGCTTAAGTGGGGCTAGGAGAACATTAGCGTGTCGCTAATGATGATAAATGTTTGCGTCCACGCTTTGAAGTAGTGCAGGGCAGTAAAAAGGTCATTTGTGGAAGCTTTATGCACAGATAAGGGTTATTTATACCTACGGGTGTTTTTGAGATACTTTGGGGAACATCTCCAAAACTTTACTTCTTTGATCCGTCATACCTTGATGGCTGGTTTTGTAACATCCCTTTGTTGCAACTCATTTTCGAGGACAGGATTTATCACTCTCGTGTTTATGCTTGCACTCTACTAGCTTTCTTTTTGAGGAGTGAATTTTTTATATAACCATGAAACGCCTACACATCTACTCTTTCAAGGTTTTTCAAATAGAGTAATAACAAATGAGACTCGATGTTTGACCATTGTAAGTTTTTCGTTATTGTGATGAACTTGCAACTATATTATCACGGGACGCATAATTTATGCTCGTGAATAAAAGAATAATTTATGAAATATAAAATTAAAAATACCAATATTTTCCTCAAGAACAAATCCATTTCTCGTGTATTTAAAACTAGATGAAAGATATTTCCTTTATATCCGATTGCATTATGAAAGAATTCGACATGTTCACGAAATATCGAAATATTATCCTATCCATTTAATAGAAGGAATTTTTAATAAACGAAAAGTTTAAAAAAAATTATTTAAATAATAGTCTACAAAATTTAATTCTAAATAAAACTCTGTAAAACAGTCTTTCAATAAACTTGCTTCTTCATAAAGGAGAATAAGAATAAAATTAGGTATAAATTACCCTCAATGATTTTACTCAAATACTAAAACAGAATTTAATGGCTAAGCTGATAAACCTATCGTCGATAAGGCTTGGAATATAATTCAATAGTTTCATAGGATATGGATTTAATCCACTTAAACAAAAAGACATAATACGTGTATTTCATAGGGATTAGTCACACCTTAAATTTTTAATGGAAGAAAGAAGGTAATTTTTCATACATCTAACGAAAACAATCGTAAAATATTCGTATTAATGAAGCCCTAAATAAACTCAACTTCATACAAACTTGATAAAAAAGTGATTATCACACTCTTACGAGTATTACAGTATCCAATTGATTTTAATTTCAAAGTTATTTAGGAGAAAAAGGTCTCTCCTGAGGGAAACATAAGATGGTGGAATATACTTGAATACGTTTGACCTACATCTTGTGTATGTGACAGTGAAATTTATATTCGTTTACCACGTAAGTCTCGGCTAAATAAGCTGCCTTTTTATCACACGAAAAGTTGGTAGTTTACGACCTACGAATCTTTTTACTTTCTTTACAATTCACTTAGCAAATTTAAAAGTAAAATATCATTTTACCTAGTATTCAAAATCCTATTTATCCATAAAGTTTTTTTAAAAGAATGAGTAATTATTGTATTACATATTATATATTACCTTTAAAAAAATTGATTTCCTTTTATCCATAATTTATGCAGTCTGTTACACTGATATCCTTAGAAAAAGGCTCAAACTTTTAGGTTTATTAACAGTTAATCAACGTTAAAAATATTTCGCGATTTAATGCATGCAATTGTAATGTTCTTTATCTTATACGTAAAAACAAGCTTAAGGATACTGTTCAAATAAAACTTTAAAAATGCTCTATTAAATTCACTGCTAAATTTCTCAATAAAATTACTTTAAAAATGAAAAGTACTTAATACCATCATCGTTAGGAATAAGTAACACTTCATTCTATATTAAACTTAACTGTAGAGGTGTAACAACTTACAATGAAAATTAACAATTTACTCCATCTTCACGTACAAGGTAGGCACTTAGTAGAATTCTATTAAGAGTTACCCTCAACAAGTGAACATTGGATTCAAATATTTTTTCTCCTTAAGGACCCAATTTCGCAAACGTCACTTTTTCCTCATTGCCTTACTAATGATTGTTACTGATAGCTAAAGCAGTAACTCTAAACACTCGAATCAAGAACCCTTTACTCTTCATTGAATTTAAAATAATTTTTTCTTCGAGAATTCGAACCATGATTTATCACGTCCATTGTAATTCATCTCCGCCTTATTAAAAGAATGTTCCAGGTGGACAAGACGTTACTTTAAAGACTTTTTCAAGAAGTAAATTTGAATTTAAGGAGATATTTTTCACAAGCTATAGATTATTAATATAATAAAAGAGTATAAGTATGTATAAATAAAGTAAGAAAGTAACGAGAAACTAGTATTTACATGGAATATTTTATTTCTCAATTATTAAATTAAAATTGGCATTTGTTAAATCCTTGAATGAATTAGATGAACTTGTAAACAATAAATTCGTTATTTAATCTACTTTAATATCTAGATTTATGGTAGAGTAGGCTGCTAGAGATTCGGGGGCTCAAGATAGAATCACATAGAATCAGCATTAAAAAATTGCACAAAACATCCAATATCTAATGTTTGATTAATAATCGTGGTCACGGGCGTCAACTGCGTATACATCGTGCCCCTTCTAATTAGTACTCCTTAGCGCGACAGGTCTTCTTGCTCGAGACAGGTCCTAATTTCGTATCGCCCTTCCTGAAAGGTTGCTGACCTAGGCGTCCGACCTGACTTCCCAGCGTAAGAGCCCAAGGTTGTGTAAACCCCAAACACATGGGTCCCACCCCTATATTTAGTAAATTAACCACTTCCCAGACCTTACCTACTTAACTCGGAAATTGTTCCGATGTTGTCCACGGCCCTTCTGAATCGACCAGCGCTCGTTTTAGCGGCTTTTATCCGATCGTGAGTTTTAGAGCCACGGATTTGAATTTTATACGATCACTCAAAAATGTCACTAAATTGGCTTTCGTAAAACTTGACAATACCTTTGACTCATTCACCTTATACGAGATTCCATTCATGCCTAATTACTAAGCAGGTTAAGATTATATTCATCCATTCACTATCTACCTCACACACTTTATCCACGGAATATTTAACAAAAAGTAGGTCAGAGTAGAAGATAAGCTAATTTAACCCTTTCCAGTATAATCATGAGCTAGATATTGATCTTTTAGTAGTATGCGCTTATCATTAAATTCGCTGTAGATAATTTATACGTAAGTTGGACTCTACATACATGTGAAAACTATATTGAATAGATTGGTGCCCTGAGAAGAGTATCTCTATCGAGTCATTCAAAATGACAAGAGTAAGTATATTCTCTAAAATAATATCACTCCGATTCCAATTCAAAAAGTCCGACATGCTAACAAATTAAAGTGTTAAATTATTGAAAATTGTTCACAATTACAAAACGAATATTTTGATTATTATTTCGTTGACCACGATTTAAACGACTTCGTACTGACATAATATTAAATATACAATATAACGTAATTAGAGATTTTATAATAATAAAGGCCTAAATCTGGAGTTTTTGCTCATTTTAAATTAAATGAACGCAAGCAAATTGTATGATAAATAAAATAAATTTGAACGAGAGAATTCGATATAATTAAGTTATCGAAATTTAATCACAATTACGTGTTTTCAATTATCCTTTTGGCTCGAAAAATACTATGAGAGCAATCGATGTATAAAGTAACAATTATTTCATTGCCCACAGCTGTTGCTTTGATAATTTTGAATGGGATATTTAAAAGAAATCAATCTAAATTATTAATATTTAGAATACGATAGCAAATTAAATTGTCAATTCAATTATATGATTAAACGATAGACAAATCAATTCTGAATTTTTCTCTCGCCCACTTTTATTGAAGATGACCCAATTACTGATTTTCTGAATGACCACGTAAAATTTCCACGTATTTTTAAGGTGAATAATACGGAAACAAATAAAAAAAACCTTTTTATAATACAATTCGAGATAGTGCTGATAGCATAACCTCCATCAACATTACGCTAATATCGTACAGTGGAATTCATTAACGGAAAAGGAAAATTATACCCCGAACTCTGGCATAAAAAATCCGATAAAAAAATATTAAACCCCCCATATTTTTTCACCCAACTCTAACAATCATCCCCAATGAATCCCCATTTTTATTTCCCCCATTCAGGAAAACATTTCAAAGGGTGAGACGCAAAAATATTCGAACGGAAAACGGCCCCTTTTTGCAAATTTCGTCGAATGTAATTGAAACCGAGGATATAAATGTCTGCCGTCACGCTCTCCCATTTATCCCCACAAAAAAGAGTCACAAAGCAGCCTCTACGCTTTCTTCCCATTATGAAATGACCCACATCTCTCGTCAGCGGGGAACTCATAAAGGGTGTTTATGGATACGAAAAAAGGCCTCTTATCACGCTTTCCGCGATGCGTAAGATTCGGCTTTTTGCAACCCTCGGCCGTGGGAATTTATGAAGGGACGATTTGGAAGTGCGGTTCTATCGCTAAGTAGGAAGGCTTATGGAGGGAGGAGGAGTTCTTGGGCGGAAAATATGGGATCCTTGGGAAAAATCGACTTCTCCTGGCTGAGCTTAAATCTTAAGAATATCACGCTCCGTGGGAGTTGGTTAAAGTTTCCGGAGAGAAAAATCTTTTTCTCCTCGCCGTGCTTAAAAGGAGCACTGCGATCGCTAAAACCTAGTTTTTCTTTAATTCATTGAATCGAATGCTCGAATGTTCTTTATTTTTCCATTCTACGATATCTCCTTTTCATTATTCTCGGAGGCGTTAATAGGGTTTCTTTCTTTATCTTTGAATGGACCCGTTTCTTGCTTTTCTCTCTGAGATGGTTCTATAGATTTCCGATACCCTCCTACCTTTACAAAGCGCGTGAAACTAACGTACGTTAAGTGCTTCCAACAGCATTCAGCACGATTCTCTATTATCTTTCTTGTTACCTTTGAATTTAAAACAATAAAGGATTTCTTCATAAATTCTCTGAAATTGTATCCTCCATTCTGATATCTCAAATTTAACATTTAATAGTAATTAGCCATCCTTAATAAAACAATGAGTTAATTCCGCGATATTTTACTTCAAACAATAAGTATGACTATAAATTAAATGCTCTTTAATATCGATAAAAATATAATTGTGGATATTGGTGTATTTTAAAGATAATTAGGTTCGCTATCAACATTTATTTAACCATTTCAAGTGAAAATTAAATTCATTAACTATTTATTAATTGACATTCAAGCTGTTCTCTAGGTTAATTTTAATTATAATTTATTTTAATCATTTATTTATTTATATCTCTGTACAGATTTATGAATATGTTAATTATCTACTTAATTAAAATATATTTGAATGATAAATAAGAAAAAGATATTTTTTACACCTTTTAAGGCGCTATAAAACAGGTATAAAAATGTTTTTTTTTTAATTCTTAATATTGAACTTGGAGTAAATGGCTGCAAAGAACTAGATTGAAGTAAAAGGCTTATACTGCTAGTCGAAATTTTCACAGTTAAATGTTTTTGAACTTAGAACACCAAACAAGAATATTAAATAAGTTATCTAAGTACTTTTTAAACTTATCCACTGTTTCTAAATGCTTTAATATCATGGGCTTTCATATCTGAAGAATAAATACCGCCTGTTAGAAGAGTCCAACTATTTGGGAACGAAACGATAAATGCTTCGTCATTGAATTGGATAGGGTCCAGCTTAAGAGAGTTGGTGTCATACGTCAAGTCGACAGAGGGCATCGTATAGAGTTGTACAAATAGAGAGAGCCATCCATTTAAGTGCGGATGGGTAAACGCTCAGCTTTTTGTCACGAACGATATAGATTGATACGGGTATTTCACGAAAGAAGACTAACACAAAGCACGGCTGTTATATCATATCACAAAAGAGAACAAAATACTTATCACTTTGTAAAGATAAAGGTGATGTGTTCTAACGGGAGGCTTTGTCTAAGGTTCTGTGATGAATGATATACGAAAGATTATATAAAATAAACAAAACTAGAGTGCAATTTTAATTTTTTAAACGAAGCTTAAAAAACACAATACTTCCAAAATTACTTTCGGTGCGTACAATATATATGTAGGTTCTAATTGATATGGGTTGAATAAAACAAAATTAATCATAATTTTAAATATTGAAAGATACACTTCAAACAAGTGAAAATTAAACCATAAATATGGATTTAGAGTCTTTTAATGCTCGATGCAAGTAAACAGAAATAAAAATTGAAACTGAAATAAAAATTCTCGAATAAAAAATAGGAGAGCATTGTATTTGAAATAAAAAAGATACATTTTATTCCGAAATTAGAAATCTAAGAAACCTTATAGACCCTTTGAAGAATTTATTTTATGCATATATATATATATACTTGAAGGCATTCTTAAAAAGTACGTTCAATCAGATAAAAAGTTCCTTTACTGCAATTCGTATTTTTATGTAAAAAGTGATTTGGAAGCTGAAGAGTTTCTTATATCCTTTTTTATTTCTTTGGTAAATAAAAACGTTATAAAAAGTTAAAAATATTTAAAATCGCGAACTCAATAGAAAGACGAAAGAATAAAATAATGAATCGAGGGTATTATCCTACATACGTAATTTTTCTTTTACTTATTGTGATGACGGATTGAAGTAGCCTTTGAGGGCAGTTCCACGGTAGGATAGAGCTTCACAGAGGAATAAAAACGTGAACAGAAAAATAATCCCTATTAATCTGGAAAAACTGATGATATTCGAACTCTTTCGAGAGAAAGAAAGCGGAAAAAATCGCGAAAGGCTTTTGAGAAAATATTTCCAGTCTCGAACTTTTTCGTTCCGAACGGAATCGTTCCTCGAATCTCTCTACGAAGGTGCACTTGAGCACGGAATGAAAAAAAAATCAGGGAAAGTGAATTTGTGAGCAGTTCCGAGAAGTTATGAAGCGGACGATAACGAAGTTAATGACACGTATCGAAGGAGAGATCGGGTTCCTTTTAATCGCTCGACTGAAAAACGGACCTGAGATAAAAGGTGCCGCTTTGACTTACTTCTCCATTAATCCTATAGATGTAATGAAATGACTTTGATGCAAGGGAAAGGAATCTTGGATATTGAAAAGAACAAACGTTTCGCAAACAATATACACGTATATAGTGGATATTTAATAACACGTAATATATCTTAAAGTATTTATTAAGTGATATATAGAGAAAGTAACTTGAGGTTTATTTAAATATTGCTAATTATGAATTAATTGTCAAATTAAAGATAGTGGTATTAATAATACAATCACTAAACTTTGTTTAGGAATATCCTGCATTGGTTTTCATATAAAATAAAAAGAAATCCCTCATTAATAATGCTTAATGTGTCGTTTCCAAAAGAAAACTAAATCAATAAAAAAAATATCTTCACTAGGTAACAAATACTTCATCACTGTATGTATCGAAAAGGGAATATAATTGGAATTTAAAAACTTTCTAAAGTTGTTTCTTCTACCTCTTATAGTACAAGATATAAGATAGGCAAAGTTTATTTATTTTGGTGAAGTGTTCACCGCATCATTTAACACTATTTACAACTACGATGGCGTACAGAGAATTAATTAAACCATACGAATAATGTTATTAATCGAACCCGCTGGAAAGGTGCGTAACTAAGGAATCAGATACTACTGATAGAATCAAAGCAGAGGAGTTAGAGGTAGGTCTAATGTCATCTCGCATGACAGACACGTATTCACATCGGTCGTGCGTCCCGGACTGGAGATATTAATACATCCTCCCACCATTCCATTACGGAGTATAGAAGCATTTGATAATAGGATATCTTTCTCGTAGTGAATAACCCGAAAATATTTCACAATCGATCCTCAAGACTTTTATTTCATTCGGACGAATAATGCAATAACAAAAATTTTCAGCATATTCCGTGTGATCTAAAGGAAATAAATTCAATAAAATTTTCCACTATCGGTTAAGAGATGAAGATAAATTTTATTATCAAGTTAAACAACTCATCATCCTAATTTAAATTCACCTTTATCGGGTAACAAATGTTACTGCACTGTGTAAAATTAATTTATCACTCAATAGAGTTGCTAATGCTCCAGCAGTTATATATTTCTATATTTCCACATATTACTCCTTAGTTAAAAATCATTTGATATGAAAAAGATAACGAATCAACCACCCTCTCCGGAGGTTTTAAGGTGAGGCAACAAACCAAAAGATCCCTTCCTCTGAGGAAATTCTCACCTACTAAGATGGCGTGTTGAGAGGTGTCGTGACAAATCCTGCGAATGGCGTAAATTCACTCGGAAAGAACGTGTCGATTTCGAACTGTTTTTCGATGAGATTTCGGGGGAAATTTGGAATTGTCCTCATATCCTTCCCTCACCCCCTTAATCTCCATCGGGGACCCTCGATAGTGGGCCCTGGGCACGCGAGGGACGTTGCGTGACCCGAGGAGATCGGGTCCCGGGGAAAGACCCAAGACCTCGCGAACACACACACGATCTTTTTGGAGCTCACCACACGTCAATTCCATTACAGCGTTTCTTGCGGTATCCGTTAAAAACTTCCCCTTCTAAATGACCTCCTCAGCATGCGAGGCATGTTCCGACTGAGTTTTCCGGCAGAATTACTTATATGTATCGGGGCCTTTATCTCCACTGAGGGACGTTTTGATGTGTCCGAGCTTGCTTTGGATTAGTCCGTGCTTTTATGTCTTTGAGACTGCTGGGGTCTCTGATATCTCCACTAAGATACGTTTATTTGATGGTAATAGATTGTTTGCTTGTATTCTACTATTCCTCTGTAGGTCATTACTACGTTTGCAATTGTAAAATTTCAAGCTTATCTATATGTGTTTTAGCACGAAGTTGCTGTATGTATAGTACTCACTGATATATCCGAGACTTCTTATATAGAGGAAACTTAGCTGTCCCATATTGGATCTCCAGTTCTATATCAATTACTGCTTGAATGACTTAATTTATTTTATATGTAAATGGTTGCTGTCTGGATATAAATGTAGAACTATGTTCACCGTGTTTGCGTGTTATTATTTTTGAGCATAGATAATTATACACAATACGGCATGAGATTTATAAACTAGAGAAATGAAAGGCAAGCGAAGATACATTCACATAAAGATAGTATGCATAACTAAATCTTATAAAACGGGTCTATGACGATCGACTCACGCTCGCTTGACAAACGCTGGGTTCCCCAACACTCGACTGACTGACAGCTCATTTTACCGACTTGAATACATTTATTTCATTTTTCAGCTTTTAAATTCATTCGACACGTAAATAATTTTCTTCAAGCGAGTTTTCGGTCAGTTTATTGTCGGTCAAGCGCGCGTCGGTCAGTCGATCGGGACCCTACAAAAGTAACAAACAAACATAAATGCAGGGATGGATCCTGGACGCAATGATATTCTCTTCGCTTAAAGGATAACGCAGAATGGTATTGCTTACAAGGAATAGCAATGGTAAGGACTACTAAGGGAAAGCAAAGGCGACTCCTCAAAGCAGTAAGGAATTTCATTCCGGCAGATAGCGTGAAGATAGTCCAATTCATACGTAATATGTGCGACCATTAAATGCCCCTATGACCAGGCTTTTGGACCCAATATTCATTCAAGAGAGTTATACTGTAAAGATTATCTAGAGAACTGGAGGGAATACAAAGCTGATAGAAGATAGCAAACAAAGGGTAAATTTATCAGAATGACACTGGAATAACAACATTGAAAGCAGGAAGACCTAGGGTGGAAATTCATAGCATTACAACCAAGTTATAAAGAAAGACAATGAATATCGATAATTAATAATGCTAATAAAATGGTGTCTGATTACTATCAAAAAGAATTAATCATATAGAATTTCAAAATTTAGCGTTTGAGATTGAATAAAAAGAAAGACGAATAACATTATCATAATAATACTGTTATGATTTGTATGGAGAATTTTCTCATCAAGATACAGGGCCACTTGAGAATCATGCATATTTCGTTCAAGTTAAATTTTTAATAAATTACGTTCGATCTATAAATATTTCAAACAAACATATTGTTAAGAAAACATTTGGAAATTCCTCTTCGTATCAGAGAAAAGTCCGTGGGTCGAATACGTTGGTCAAGATTATATTGAGTCACATTTACGATCCTAAAGGAAACGATTTGAGTTTGTTGCGCAGAATATAGGATACAGCAAATATATTGCCCGCTACGGATGCAAAATACGGCGAAACTATTTATATGGCACGTAAATAATGGGATAACCGATATGTACGTATGTTCCGTATCCACATAGATGGGTTTTTCTTCCCATATAATCAATCATTCTTTTTTCCTCGATGCAGATTCAAGAAAAGAATTCAAAAATAGCTTTGGGCAAGTTCCAAGCCTAGGTCAATACTTTACCTATAGAGAGAGATTCTTGAGTAAGAGTTATGCTCTATATGAAACCCGTTCCCAAAATATCTACGTATTTTTGGACTCCAAATCCAATTATTTATCGTTGATATTTAGTAATTTAAGGTTAACTATGTATTTTAGCATATTTTCAGTATGTAGTCCACTATAAAAATTTTTCAACTATCACCGATAAAAATAAATAGAATATATTTGAAAATTTAGAGTATAGAATTTTTTCTACGTCTTTACCAAAATTTAATCACCAAATTAAGTGAAGATTGACCCAATTTCAGCAATTAAATTCTCTCTATTAAAATCTAAAAGTATAAAACAAGCATTAAATATTCCTTCAGTACAGAATTCTTCTCATATCAGTGCCTTAAGAATTCATAATTATTGGTACTGAGCTATTTTATGGATTAAGTTCTGCAATTTAATTAACAGCTTGTTACCTCAAGCGACACAAATATCTTTTGCAGAGCTTAATTTTAGAGCAGGGTCTGAAATAAAATTTCCAGCATTCTCCTGCTTATAGGAGAAAATTAATTAAGGGAGATCTCAGAAATTTCGAAATATCCTAAAATTAAGGCTCCGCGTTCCAGTTGCAACGACCCGAAATTCTTTCCCTCCAATATTGTAGATAACCTGGAAAGTCTTAATTTCGAGGAAAAACTCATTGAGAAGAGATATTGGAACCCGATTAAGACTGTATTTTCTTATCTTACAATAAATACTTCCCTAATTGACTACTTTTTGGAAATGAACTGTAAATAATATTGTCTTGTTATGATAATGAAACATATTTGACGAGAGATTTTAATTAATACTCAAAAGCTTAGCTTCTATATTAACATCATAGTTAATTATTAATACAAAAATGTCTCCCGAAGTGAAAATTTTTACTCAATGAATTAAGTTCCTATTAATTGTAAATTAAAAGAAATACTTTTTAGTCGATTAAGATTGCTCGAATGATAATTACGCTATATTATCTGTTTAAGTAACTGATCTATACACTACTCGCACCTTTAAACTCAAAATTATTTTCAAAATTATGCAATGATATTTAAATTATCTTTAATTTAATATTATACTAGCTTCATTCGAAAAATTTATCATTACATACTGACCCTACTAACATTGGTAGAAATTTGTTATTATTATTTACGATAAATATAATAAATTTTTCATATAAATATCTCGCATAATTCAAAATAAAATTTCCTATGATTGATAACTCGAAATAATTCTAAACTTTTGAATAGCAGATTCTGTAACATAAATAATTTTATATTAAATTTTATAGATTCAAGATGAAAAGGCCAAAATAAGTACTATATTCACATTTGCGGTGAACCTACCCTCAGTGATATTTCAATAAGAATACTTAATATCAAGTAAAACTGTCGTGCTATGAATTAATATAACAACTTTAAAGAACTATCACTTAAAATTACGCCCAAAAACTTAGATTTAAATCCTCAATCAGCTCATAAAAATCTCCAAATTGCGAGCTTTCGAATCAGAATAAGAGAACAACACTGTTTCGTCTACAAAAAAACATTCAGTATAAAGTCACGAGCCTTTGACCAGCCGCCGACCTCATAACAGAAAAACCCGAGAGGGTTGCTAATTCTCCTCCATTTCGGGGATCGCGTGAAAGTTTGGACGACACCCAAAGGCCCGTACCGTTGGGAGCCGCGGTTAAGGGGCGGCGGTGGACAGTGACCCACTAAATGAGTCTAATGGGGCAGCGAGGGAGAGGGGAGTGTTGACGTAGAAAAGCCTCCAGAGACTTTCGCCTTCGGTGCGGAGGATGGCGGCTGTTAAGATAGGATTAGTTGTCGCATATTATGGGGCGTTGAGGGCGAACGGGAGTTGGTCAGGACATTACGGACATTGTGATGAGTCGGTGTTGAGGCGAAATCTCGACTGTGATATCCGCAAATAGAACAATGGGAATTCTTTAGTTCGAAAATGGCTCTCATTGCTTTAAATTAGTTCCCGCAAACTGGTGCGCAATCTTACATATGATTATAGACTCCGCAAATGGGTTCCTGTACAATGGGTCTCACAATACTGGAACTTTCTATTTTGCAACCGAGATGATTATACTTTACATAATACGTCCTCGATATCTTGTATGAACTAGTTTCGTCATTACCTGAATCAAAATTTGCATAGGCGAAGTTTATCTTTCATAAATACACCACTTTTTTCTCCTTAGCATTAATTTCTGCTTGCTCTATTACTTAGTCATTAAAAGTTTCTATCATTTAAATTATGAACCCTGAATTTTCTCTTAGTACATTTAGTTAACTCATATTTAACCCTCTTCTACTTCAATATTCTAGGTATAATTTTAATACTTCTTTCATCAATGCAATTTATCCATTATTATCATTGAAATATATTATAATAAGAAAATTCTCTATCTTAAGTTTTCAAAGAGACATTCGGGAGAAGAAACGAAAAAAATAAAGTTAGTTTCGGAATGCATCGGAAATAACACCTAACATGTGAACTACTGCAATATTGTCATATTTTATAAAGAAATATATTTCTATTAAAGTATCAAACTAACTTAGGGGTCTGCAAAAGTTATGCATTTCTTTTGAAACAAAATAATTCAAAAACTTCATACTATATGAACTCTACTATGATTCTTGACTCAACTTGATGATGATTCTTAATGACTAGGAAAGATAGTGCTTGTCCGCATAGTTGTAAATATTGATGGATTAGAAGAGATGAAAGAAGTTAAAACATTTTATAAATAATTAAAGAGTTAAAGTTAAGAATATAAAAATGAAGTCGTTCAGATTACATTTAGAAGATGAAAGTAGATAAAGTTTTATCCGTAACAGCAAAGACAAGTTTCTTTTTTCCACCAACGAAAAACTGGATTACAAAAACCACTACTCCTCAGAATTGAAATATTATATTAGCTCAATTCATCAAACCTGGACTCTTTAAAAATCAAGAAAAAAAATTCCAAGAAAAAGATAAATAGCCCAATCAATCACCTAAACAACGAATGGAATAAAACTCGAACCCTCCGTTTAAAAAAAACCCTGCGGTTATGAGAAACGTACCGGGCACAGATCGCAACCGTGCGGTACCCCCTAAGGATTGATGGCTTCGGAAGCACAAAAGCGTATTGCGGCTGGTAAAACGGAAGTCACTGGGAGTGGAAGTGCAAGGGGCAGATGAGAGGATGGTGTGGGTGTTGGTGCGGTGAGACCTAATGAACCAGGGTTGAGGCAACCGCCCCCGCATTCAAAATGGGCCGTACTCTTTTCTCCCGTACCCATGGCGACCCCAGCTCGCTTTCCCTCTTCCCGCGTAAATCTCCCACGAGACGTTGCTGGACCCGACGGCGTGTTTGCACCCTCTCCCATCTCTGGGAAAGAAAAGCCGCAGCCTCGTGACGGGAAAGGGAATTTCTCTAACTGCAGCTAGACGCTCAGAGTTAATCCCCTCGTGTGCTTCCTAATGGACCAACGGTGCGTTTTACGGTCACCTAAAACACGACTAATGTGGAGGACTATAAATAGCTGAGGAAATGGGACGGAGAGATTACTTATCTGACGAGGATAATGATTTCGATTCGGGAAATGTGCGCAGTTACTTAAGCCTTGATGTTTTAGAGAGAACTCGGAAGATTACTTCATTAAATGGGCCGTTTATAACTGAGACGTCATAGGATTTTCATAACTTGGAGGAAATTTATGGTCGTGAAAAGGATGTGCTCTTGAATTGAACGAGGTTATTAAGATAAAAACTTATTTTTAAATTTGAGCTCTCGTTTCTCATTAATACTTGGTCATTTTCTTATTTTTTTAGGATTTTCTCTTTAGCGGAATTAAAGCTTTAAAGAATTTAAAGGAATTTTAATTTTTCTCGAAACTAATCGTTTAACTATATTATTACTTCCTATTATACACTATACACCTTTTTGCTTGTATATACGTAAGATAAAACCGATTATGATAGAAGAGATAGTACAAAGTTTCTCAGTCTGCAATGGCTTTCCACCAGGTAACACCTACCGATGTTAATTTTAGTTAGGTATCATATATTCACATGTTCTTTCGTCAGAATTATATACTGTTGAAGCATAATTAGAATTATCAATTCGAAAAAAATTGTTCATAAATATATGTTACAATGGATGTGCATATATAGAGAAGTTGAGGATTATTTCTTATACTTGTATCTCCTATGCATACATCAATTTGAAGCTCAAATATTGATCAAAACAGTAAAAATCAACTAAATTTGATGCAATGAAGTACAAAGGATGTTTTCAAACATTAGAGTAACGCTAAAAGAGAGTAATAATATAACAAATATGAGATAATATCAAAATAACTAAGTAATTGATGAAATACTTAATATAAGAGACATTCATTCTATTCAATTCAGTGGTATATAATACCTAATGAGCTGTTATATCTCACAATAAAGGGATCATTTACTGATAATTATATGAAGAGTATAACTCAGTACCAAATTGGACCTGTTCGAAGAAGGATGTAACCATATTTCTCAGACATCTCCCACAGTTACGGGGGATAAGCTACGTATAATGAGAAGATCTGCGGATAAATTTGGTAAGGAACATTGGAATCGGATTTCCCCAAAGACGAATTTGATGAGAGGCCAAGGAGTTTCAGCCGAATGATTTACTGCATCCTCATTAATAGCAGCTTTAAGGCATTTGATAAAACGTCCGAATTTCCGATGAATGTGAAATACGATTTCCTTCTCCGGTATTGAAAGGATGTAAAGGAAGAAATGAATAACGAACGCTTCGAAAAAGATTCTACAAATCGGAAATAATACAATCAAATGATGTAAGATACTAAAATATCTTCCACATCCAGATCCTTGTATTTAGTAAAAACGACACAATTTAGTGAACAATAATAATAACGACAAACAAATAAATACTTAAAAATATATTTTACCGATATTTATAGAGTTTGCATCTAATATATAATTTCAATTCACCAAAAGGATTGTATATAAAAATCGATAGATTTTCATAGACTTTCGCTAGAGTTATATTCAATTCTAAGTCGAGTTGAGGATATTTGTATAATTTTCAACTTCATTATTGAAGATTCATGCTTTATAGAAAGTAAAGAAAATTTATTCTTTTAATCAGCCTAATTCCCTTATCTGAGTTAATGATAGCTAAACGTATGGATATTACGTTCAATTCATGAATACTTCGACAGAAATCTTTAAGGGAATTACACATTTAAGGGAAAGAGATTCGAAATTTAACAGATTCAAAAATTCCTTATTATGTCGAACAATACGCGAGAATAACCGTATAGGGGAGTAAACTCAAGGTGCATGCACCCCCTGCCATACAACTAAAGGTGGCTTGCAGTGTATCTACATAGACATAGACATATAGACAAAAGTCTATGCTATTACATTAAAAATGACACAATATTTCTTGAGCAAACTTTAATATATTATTATTATTATTACTGCTTTTAGAGTTATTCGTCAAAATACATTCACATTCCTTCCCTTCTCCTCCAAGACGTCAAACCACCGACAGACCAAACCTCCGAAGAACCAACACGTGCCTGTAGGACCGCGTGCGACTCATTAACCCTCAAAAACGGCAATAATACACATTTCACAGCCTCCAGCAACCTTGATGGGCTCCGAGAAGAGAATGACCTTAAAAAGCAGCGTTTCGTGGAAGCGTTCATAGACGCCAACAGAAGCCTCTTAACGTCTGAACGGTTCCGAATGGCGCGACAAAGTAGTATCGGATGGGGGAGAGAGAAAGCACATCCATCAGGAGAGCGGATCGATGTGTCCACAAAGGCCATGGAATACACACATGCGGAATCAGGACACGGGCACAATTAGGCACGGACCCTTCCAGAAGTGGGGGGTTTTAGGAGGATGCTGTTGCTACGCCGGATGACGAGGGAATCGATTGAAAGAGATTACTTAATGGTTTGAATGGGCGGGAGCTTAATTTGGGAATAGGAAAGGGAATTCGCTACGGCGGTTTCCAAGGTGACGGAGAGCCGTTATTCCGAATTTTAAATCGGGAATGTTAATGGCGCGGAGATGTGGACCATAATCCGTTATTGGAATGGGGGAGCAGCTGGCCTAGGAAAACGATGGGACTAGAGTTTCTGCTTGTTTTCGATAAAAGGATTGCGTGATTGCGAATTTATTATTCCGATACCCTCTGTGTTTGGCAGTTATTTATTTACGGGGATATTGGCTTTTTCCGAGTTCTATGCTTTGAAGGAATTTAGCTCGGCGACTATAGCTAAACTGGAGTTATCCTATAAAATATCATTCCCTTCACTTTTCATGTGATGTAGTATATGTTTAAAATGTTCTCTAAGATACGAGAAAATATTATTTATTTTCAAAAAACCCCTTTTCAGTAATAATTTACCCGAAAATTATTAGAATATACTTTTGATACATTTAACCTCTTACCTATCGTATTTTAAGTCATATAACTGAGCTCTAACTCTCTAGACGAACCGATTTTAATTATTCTAGAGATTTTGCTGCAAATACGTATGGAAGAGCATTTAATCATTGATTTATTAGCGTAAAGCAGGAAGGACTTAAATATTACATATATATGAATAATATATAATATAATTATACATATAAACATAGACTCTAAATTTTATTTCAATTCAATTGCTGAAAAATCAATATATACTGAAGGTAATAATAGAGAGAACAAACTCTAATAGGCTAAGAAACGACAGAAAGGAAACTAAATGAACTATTACAAATCAACGTAAATTAAAGAACTAGTACGCAAACAAAAAAGGTTGGAGAAAAATTGATCAAGATTTATTAATAAACGAATCGAAATATGATTCAGACACTTAATTCTTCAAAAGGCTATTTAAAATTAGATTTTGAAAGATTCTCAATTTTCCTCAAACCTTTAATTACAGATGGCTACAAAATTTTCGAATTTTCAATCATGAATGAATTAATATCCGAAATTTATCAATTTCAAAAACAATCTCTCTCTTTTTTTATCCTTCCTAATAAATTCTGTATCAACCTCACTCCCGAAAAGGGTCTAATCTCCCGAAGAAGCTCCCATAATTAAACATCGTTTTTGGCGATAAATTTCCCCCATTGTGAGACAAAATTCAAGGCCCTACAAAAAGCGATGGAACAAAAAAAAGAGTCCCATCACAACTCTGCATGCTTGGTCAACTTCGGACAACGCGTAAAAAGTAAATCATTAATTACCCTTCATCACAAAAGGGAAATTCCAAACCTTTAGCGAAAGTGAAAGGAACCGATCCTTCCGACGATTGGAAACAGTCGTTAAACGCTCGAGGTAGGGATATCCCCCCAACCACTTCGGAAAAAATATCACTCCAGATACAACGTGAATTAGCCCAAGAAGACGATATTAAACACTGGATGTTTGGGACGAAAAAGATTGGTCTTCGGAAAAAAAGTCAAAAATCCCTGGAATTGGTTTTTGAAAGAGAAAACTCCAACAAGGGGTAGGGATCCGCCCGCTTTTATCATCCTGTACGATCGGTTGATAAAAAAAGGAAAAAAACGTTGGGAATCGCTTCCCTTTATCTCTTATCGTAATCAGAAAATTTCGATTTTCTCCTCCGATGAAGTTCTTAAGCGGATCTGCGGAAATTCCACGCGCATGCGCACTGAGGTTTAAATTGGTCGAAATATTTTTCTATAAATGTACGAAATAGAAAAGATCGGAAAGAATCGTTCGGAAAATAATTTCATGTCTCTAATCATATTAATCCAAGTTATACCATGATTCTAAACATTGAATAAGTACAGCAAAAAGTGGTAAAGAGCTCGTTATTAAGGATAAACCTAGATACGGAAAATGTCAAAAAATACAAAACATACAACCTATTTATGCATCATTCTTCCATAATTTTCATTTATTGAGATATCTTATGTTATCTTTAATCACAAGTACGATAATATGATCATTCGTAGTAATAATTTTGCGCGGAAGATATTTTCAACAAGAGAGGAACACCTAAATCTAAATAAATTGAAAAATAAACCTACTCCTAGGATGTAATCCTAAGTTAGCAAAGTATAGGATCAAAATTCGAGCAAATTTTCTATGCAAACAGAGCTGCATTATTACTATACGACTTCCAACCCATTTCCTTACTTATCTTCATAAAAATACTCTCCTTTTATCCAGGTAGTATGAGAATTAGGAAGGCTCTCTTTCCACGAAAAACCTCTTCTCCAATTTGATACGAAGAGGATGTAATCTGGAGTGTTCTGATTTTTATTCTGATGCGATTCCCTAACCAATTGAACCAACGAATCGACGGGGGGATGGATTCGTAACATTTTTTTTGGAAACCCCGCGTTTATTAGCCAATCGTTTCGGATATATCCGAAAAATCCAGAAAAGGACCAATTTTTATCTCCGATTTATTTTCCGGGAGCTTTTAAAGGCTTTTTTACAAAAGAATTACGCAGATTGTAAATACGTCAATCTTTTTTGTGTGTTTATAGGGACTGGATTATTACTTTCTGGAGAATCTCTCAATTTCCTCTGTGATCAGTTTTGGATACTTTGAGCTTTTATCGCCAAAATCTCGGAAAATGTATGCCAAAACGCGTTACGAATGATAATTTCGGTATAAAAGAACCCACTCAACTCGTTTTCGTATCAGTTTTTTTATTAGCTGCGTAAGATTCCTGATATGTTCATTTCATGAATTGGTACTTTTGATTGTATTTATTTATATATCACCTGTTCTAAAACTCTTGCGTATCAAAGTTTCACTATATTTTCATTGATGTGAAGGTAAAAGAAGATTCTGTACAATATAGCTAATATTATTACAATTAGAACGGGACTTGTTTAGAATCAAAACACCATTTTTACTCCTGTAAACTTAGAATTCCTATCTTCGTATCAAAAGGTATTCAGGTCCATAAATGTACAAAGAAGGGTAATTTTGATAGAATCAAATACATTAAACTAAAAAATGAGGCAATTAATAATGTCCAAAACCTTGACTTAATAAAAAATCGACAGTCTTATAGAAATAAGAGACAAAAATCCTTTGAATAAGTCAATATTTCGTTCCGTCATTTATTTTAACAAATTTGAGACGAATTTTCTCGAATTTCAATATCTTAACCTTAAATTACAATTTAAATACTAGATAATAACTCACTTTTTCAATTTGTGAAACAGGTTTTTACGTGAACAAGGATATCACGTTGATGCTAATAGCTGAGAAGGAATTTCTATCGATACAGACGATACATACATCGATTGTGTTTGAAAATGTATAATTTATGCATTCCTTGACATCTGGCCCATGTTCTGATCGGAATGGGGAGGATACGATGTAATTAAATGGCTCAACCCTGAATTATCCAGAGCCGCAGGCATTTAAATCAATCAATTCCAACAGAATGATTGATCTTTTTCTGACTAAACAGATATTTCTCGTACGAGCTTTGAAAAAAGTGAATGACATGGCCATTTATTATCAACACACTGAATATTGCACAAATGAAAAAAATTCAACGAATTTATGACCGAAGAATATTATTACAGAAAAGATTAACCAGTGAAATAAATCACAGAACGGTAACAGTTCCTACAGCCAATTTGAATAAAAGTAATAATCATGTAACCGGATGAATACGCTATCAAGCATGTGATAATGCTCGAAATTAAAGATGATTTCGTTAGTCCGTTCCTTGAATATAATCCTCGTATCTAAATATAAATTATTTCCATTATATGCAAATCGATATTTTAAGGTTAACAGTTTATGATGCACAGCATGTATACTCTTACATGTTTAGATTTTTCTGCATAGAATAAGAGTTATTGAAGAAAAATTCACTAAAAATATAGGCAAATCGATAAAGTTCAGAATGATAGTTCTATCACTTTTTCTAATTATTGAGCTACAAAGGTGATACTCATCGAGGCTCCAAACCTATCATACATTTATATGAAAAATGATATTTTTCTACGTAAGAATATATTGTAGTAGGTAGATGTTCAAACTAGTAATTTCATAGATCTGAGAAATATTAAATGAACCAATTAAATTCGATGGGTTGGCATCTGTGAAATCGGGTCCGCAATATATTTCTTATAAGCTAAGGATATTTCTTTCTACTTTATATTACTACTAAGGATATAAACATATCATAATTAAGTCATACCTTATACATAAAGCTACACAAAATAATCTATCATAACATTGGCTACGTCAACTCGATATGAAAGCATGTCAACAGACCTGTGTATCGTTCCAGTAGACGTGCAGCCTGTAGCCTCGAAGGACGTCCGGCGAATCGTTGATATGGTCCACGGCCAACTTGACAGCAGGCATCACTCCCCTGCCGAGGGACCCGCCCCCAGGGCCTCTTGGGCCGAAGGGGAAGAACCCTGCTATGTACACGTCCTGCCTTCGACTCCTCGTTCCAGTCCGTAGTTCGGGTCCCGCCACTGGTCTTCCGTACGACATTTCCCTACCCCCACTGCCACCCCACCCCACGAACTCCCCCTCGCCCTCTGACACTAGGCTGGGGGCCGAAACGTTGACGGGGGGCGGAGAGATTCTAGGCAGGCCCCCGGATCTCGGCTTGTTCATCGGGGACCGTGCCACGGAAGTGGAGGAGGGCAAAGAGGAAGGGGAGGAGGCGAGGGAAGCTTGCGGTGACGGGGGAAGGGGCGGGAACGAAGGGGCTGATAAGGACTCTGATGAAGGGTGCGGAGGTAGCTGAAGATGTGCGGAAGAAACGATGGGGGGATCTGGGGGAGGGTGGGCCCCCCAGCGGGGTTCCTCCTCCTCCTCCAAGGGGTTGCTTCGGTGGGGGCGACGTCTCGGAGGCGGTCTGAGGTGTGCGGGGGACGGGGGAGGCGACAGCGGCGGCGGGGGAAGGGGTGCGATGCGGGACGGGACGGAAACTTGCGGGGTCCCCGTAGCGTCCCGCGGAGGGAAGGTTATGTTGACGTGGGGGTGGGCGGCGGGGAGGAGGAGAAGTAGGAGGGGGACGGAGAGGAGGGTGGGGGCGGGATCCCTCTGGGTGCTCCCCATCTCACACTTGGCAGGAGCGACGTCTCCGCCCCCTCGCGCAGCGACACTCGGCGGGGCGGGATGCGGCAGGAGGCGGCGGCGTTCACGAGCGACCCCACCGCCCCCGCGCCGCCCCCGTCTTCGCCCCCCTGGCCCTCATCCTTCGGTCACCGGGGACGGCATTGGAATTGACTGTCGGCCCCACAACCCTCGCTTTCCCCAACACTGACACAGGTGGGTCTCGCAGTGCGAATTCGGGAGGTCCGAGATATGACCTGTGGGGGACTCACTCACAACGCCTTGGTTTCACACGCGGGGGAAAACGCACTATCTTCGTTCCGATTCGAAGATCAGCAAACGATCGCTTTTCTTTCCTCTCTGGCTATGCGAAAACGTATCGAAGGCTTCGCTTTCTCTAACCCGCCTTTCTTTCCCGCGCGATTCCCGTGGGAAGAGAAGGCTTTCTTTTCTTTCTTTCTCCGGACTTCCTCCTTCCAGCTCCTTTGATTGCTTCGGACGGCTGAAGGATTGTGCTGTGCCACCTGAGAGAGTAGAAAGAGAAACCTCTTGAGATTGTAGGATACAGATTCTTGGGGGTCTATTTCTCCTATACCAAGTATACTCATGACTCTAGAGAGAAAAATAGAGGAGAAAAATACTACTTTTCTTTGAAGAAGAGAAAGGGTTTATAATGATATTCTTCCTGAAGGAATCTGTTTTAGGAACTGAAACAATCATATGACCAACTCAGTGCTACATTTTGTCTAGCACAAAGAACTTGAATTTTATAGTGTCATCTTCATAGATGGTCCTTTATTTGTGTTAGTTTAGTATGATGTGGTTATTATATAATATTATGTGCTTCAATGATTGCAAGGCAATGTAATATTTTAAGAGACTAATACTATCTTAAGGGAAACCATGCATAATGATCGTTAATACGATACATTAATGTACGTATCAACTGTTACAATACGGGCCGAAAATGTAATGCTACTATCCTCGTTTAAATGTCAAAAAATTGAATTTTGGATCATAAATTCCCACGTATTACATTTCTAGAAAAATTAGAAGCGAATCGTGGAATAGTTAAAGATCCTGATATTACATATTTAACTACACAAAATTTTCCGCAAACACAAATCTGTCGTAACCTATATTCATGAACAAAGAAAAACAATGCACCAAAATGTTTCCAAATGTTAAAATCAATTAATCGAGCGTAGAAATATATACATCTATTCCATGAAAATTAAAATACAACGGAAAGAATCAATTTTAGCGCGAGGTCTCGTTGATTTAAATTAAAATTGTACATAAGAATTAAATTAATCAATAAAAACAGAGATAGCTGAAATTTAGAACAACTTTTGTTACACATATCAATAGAAAATTCATGGTTAAATGTCGCTCCTAAGTTAAATTATCAGTTAATTTGATTTAACAACAATCACGTAATGTTTTCTTGACATATGACCTTAAATAAAGTTTTAGCACGAATCTTAGTTTTGAAAACTACGCCACACTATCTTCTTTCCTGATTCCCGAGTTTAATTTCGCCTCCTCTAAACGAGCTCTCACTAATTTCACGCAGAGAATGTATCGTCCGTGACATCCCTTGGCTCTTTCCCCGTAATCACGGGCGGTGCTCACAATCGCTAAGTCGGAGCGAAAAATAAAAGTTGTGTGTTCGTCGCTGGCAAGCAACCTCTCTCCGGAGACAAATGAGAAGCGAATTAGGCCAATGCATTGTGGGCGCAGCGCGTTAATCACCAGCCGCAATTGCAGAGAATATCATTAGAAAGGCCCTTCCGGAGTTCATCGCCCTCGCGCATTATTTTTGATGGTGGTGCATATCCAAAAAATGCTGTAAATCGACTTTCTCCCTTGACCCAACGGATAATATTATACTTGAGTTTCATTAAATTTTAACTACGTCACAAGCGAAAAGTTGCACGTAAAAAAGTATCAATGTTTCTTTTACCAGTAGTCTATCTCATTCATTTTATTCCCTTTACCATCCAGATGTGCTTTTAGATCGAATGTGTTCTATTCTAATATTCTATTCGAAAAATTAATTCTACCTAAAATCTCTGTATGGAGTGAAGGTAGTGGGCAAATATTACATGGCATAATTTAATAATACCTATTGTCGAATAGAGATAAGAAATTTAACTGTCCCAATCATATAAGTAGATGTATTCTATTACTTGCTATTCCAAGTTTAAATTGCACTCACAAACTCAGATAAATAAGGTAAAATAAAGCACGTATTTGGAGCTATCTTCGTAAATACTATCTAAATTTTAAATACCGAGGGAACATAATGGCTATGTAACAATATCAAAACTTTTACATGAGTCGAAATACTGGAGGCGTAATATGAAACGTACGTATAGTTTATCTCCAGTATATTATTCGATAAATTTGAACTTACACTGATACTGAGTTACTATAACATTGGCATTACAGCCGGGCATATTTTACTTTAACATCTCTATCGATATAGAGATAAATAGTTAGTTATAGTTAGCATTTTCATTAAATACTACTAAATTCCATATAAAATAGCCAAAAAAAAGTTTTGCTAATAAAAAGGATTAGTTTACGACAGAAAAAATACGTTATATCGGAGTGGAGTCCTACTTTTTTAAAACTCAGTTGCTAGTTTTATAACCTATAATTACTACTAATAGGTTTTAAAGTAGCTAATTCAATATTAATTCTCTAAATATTAACGTGATTTGTGGATGTTGCGGATTAATAATTAATTAGTAGTTTAACAGGAATATATATGAGCACGCAACTGAAGGATGGTTATAACTGTATTATTTATACATATATCATCGAATTTCCACTCCACAAATACAGGAGATTAAATTCTTGATATTATATTCAATTTAACTTAATTGAATTCCATATATCAATACATTTTCATACATTACGGAGAGAATTAATATGTGTTTAACAGAGAATATGGTCAAAACGAATCACTTCCAGTAATCATTGGAATCGATGGATGCTGATAGTCAACCAATGATGAGCCATACATTTTAATATTCCTTTTTCAATTCGATCAATTATAGTCGTTAATTTAGTTATTCTATTGAAAGAATTTTGATCGATTCAACTGTTTTTGAAAAAAATACATTGTAATATTTGTCCTACATCTCCTCTATCATTCTTCTATATCCTGGAATAAAAAAAAAATATATTTTTCCCTCACATTATTTCCCATTAGCAACCACTTTCCTGCTCTCTCAAACCTCATAGGAGAACTATAAGCTTGTATACTCTAGTTTACTCACGGCATCCCAGCAAACAATCGCCTTCATCATCAAACCCTACCCCCTTTGAACTGGATAGACGGGTAAGAGCATCTCCCCAAAAATCTATACATCCCTACTGAACACGTGAATGGATTCTGAAAGCCATTCATCCGATATCGTTCATCGTAAGTCGGACAATGAGTATCCACTGCGGTCCATTTCATAATCATGGGAAGACCAAGAGAATGCACGACCTGCAACGGTCCTAAAACGCGACCTCTATGGCCGGGTAAAGAAAGGACTACGATCCGAGATAGCGGGAAATAAAAGGCAATTAACACTCGACGCATCTCGGGGAAACAATAGCATCGGATGGGAACGAAAAAATTGCGTGTTTTCTCACGTTGACACTCCATTAGAACGCACCACCTCTCGGCGTATCCGGCAATCGTTGGATAGGCGGGAATGGAGGCGGTCCTGCCTCCCTTGAAAACTCGTTTTACTTCGCAGAAGGGTTCTTGAGAAGTAAATAGGACTGCGGAGAGGGAACGGTCTAAGGACCCTCCGCTAAGAGCGGCAGATGGAGAATGTTTCCATTTACATACGTCGGTCGCGTGTTGATACGCCAGGCGCACGAAAGTGATACTTCGAGAGAATGTGCTCTGGTTGTGCACACACGCTCGCTCACCTATAGGCCCACCGTTTCCGTGGGAAAATGAACTCTAATTGGAGAGTCTCGCTGTGTTTCTGCGCTTCACGAAATTGAGATTCGAAAGGGTTTCTGCTCGTTGAGTGCTGCAAGAAGAGACCCATCAGGATCCCTATCCTATTCCTGGCTTACGAATTTAGTAACAAAAACCGTAATAATGTAAGAGAAATTTATTTAAATTAAAATTTACGTTTAAGAATCGTTTGGAAGACGTGTAACCTCTTTTTATACTTATGAGATTATCGTAACTATTCAAAACTTTTCTATTACTCCACAAAGATATATGTTTTGAATTTATGTACAAGCATGCTATCAATTATAACCTATTTTCCTTTACAGAGAGTTAGATAACTTAACCAAACTTTTCTCTCTCAAATATGTGTATTTATGTATAACATCATATTCATCCCTTATTTGTAAAATTTATATTCCTTATTTCATATGATGAAGAAAGAAATATCACAAGGATGCAAATTCAATTTCAAGATATAAAATATAAATTCCAAATTATTTCCTAAAATAATGCATAAAATGTATATCTTATCTAAAACTATATAGTATATATTTTCGATAATTTTAAAATTATTTTTCCCAAACGCTCGCAGTGATTCTATGGGATATATTTTTTGCAATTAAAATTCAGTGATAAAATCGACGGAGCATTAAAATTCGAAGGTAATAATAAATTAATGGCTACTATAAAGTACCAAAATCAATAACATAAATTAGCTTAATGGATTAATAATGAGTTTATTAGCGGCAATTTTTCTTTGCTCACGTTAACACGATTTGACCTAATAAATTTGGAAAAAATCATCGATTTTTCATCTCCGAAATAAACCGCTCGATTAATAAAGAAATCAGCTCACTCTATAATTCAGCCTATTTAATACTTCATAAAATTAAATGCGATGATCACTGATGAATTGAACATAGTACCAAACATCCGGATATAAATTTCAACTCGTAATGAATATTTGGCGATTATTAATCGACTAAATAGCTTTTTTGTTGTCCATACCCTAGTTTTAGTATAAGTCTAGTTTTTAAGGTATCGAAAACATTTGCAATACATAATGAAAAATAGTAAACGTACTTTTGTTTCACTGATTCGTTCCATTCGACTAATAATTTAAGAAATATATAATAAATATTTGGTGATTATTAATCGACTAAATGGCCAAAACAGTTTGTACCCTAATTACTATTTGATAATAAGCTGAGTTTTAAGCGTCAAAAATATTCGCAATACCTAATGAAAAAAGCATACATAATTTCAGTTTAATGATTCATTCTATTCGACTAATATTTCCAAAAATACGCATCCACCCTTTAAATATACTCCACACCACTAGGTCCAGACACTTTAAAAACGAATTACATCACCACCGAACCAATAACAAGCCCACTGAAAATAATAACTTTATGTGCAAATAATCTCCCAATATTCCATTCCTTCCTGAAGCGTAGAAGGTAATTATTCTGCACT
Organism: Pantala flavescens; assembly: GCA_020796165.1. NCBI lineage: Eukaryota > Metazoa > Arthropoda > Insecta > Odonata > Libellulidae > Pantala > Pantala flavescens. Next base: position 6,168,916 of record CM036888.1, read on the forward strand.
TCACAACCCTCTGTAATTTTGCAAGACGTTGGGTAGAGTTTGAACGTGAAGCGTTGCGAAGCCCAGCGATGGCTAATTCCAACTTCTCCACTGCAATGTTCAATATTCATCCAAGGAGAACGACCTTCTGAGGAGGGACTGAAAAGTTGAGCGCAAAAAGAGAGAGAAAACGTCTCTTGGAGAACGAAAGGCGAGTGGAATAGCGTCTGGAGAACTAAAACTTGCATTGTGGAGGCAGAATTCGAGAAAAGGAGGTCCGGAAGAATGGAACGAAAAATTCATAAGTCTGAAACAATCGCTCGGTGTCGTTTGTCACCGGATTCTCAAAGGCCTTCTGATGTAATTCTTTCGGAGTCATGGTGACCATTCGGAAAGAGAGAAACGCGACGCCTTCGGAACGATACCCTTGCCTCCATTTTCGAGTGTTCTCAGCTGTCATCCTCCACGGAATGGAGTCTGCATTTCAAAAGGAGAAAGGACAAATCTCCCTCAACGAAATTCCGTTATCGAAGGGTGCTGCTCCGCTGTCTGGAACTTCATGCAGCTGCTCCGATAGCTTTTGATCCGTTGATCTTTGACGTCTTATTACATTTTTGGAATGTGCCCTTTATTTTAAGCTGAGGCAGTTTGGTTGCTTAGAATATTCGCGCGCATTCGAAGACAGCAAGCATGAGAAAGGGAATGTTTTCCGATAGCTTGTTCCCTCTTAATACTGTTCCTTTATATTTTCTTTGGTGCCTTTATAAAATTAAAATCTTTCTTAAAAGCAGCAAATATTCCTTATACCATCCACTAAGTCATTAAACCTTTGACGTCTTGAACTGACGAACATTTCATGTTATACACCAATTAGAATATATGACATTTTGTCTGAGAATAAAAACTTAATATCATTGGTTCCAAAATTCAATTACTTCAATATCTGTTTACTCTTTTGGTTATCGGAAAAATGAAAAATCAATATTATTTTAATTTAGAAAATGTTTTAGAAATGACTCTATATATAGCACCAATATTAGATCAAAAAAAGGAATAACATAATCTTTATTGTAAATTTTATACTCAATAAATATACTACTTGAAAATAAAATAAGGTTTAAACTTTCATAATCTACGGAAAACATTAAAATTATTTGCAAGGATTCTTTTGAAAATTTTTCCTTTTTGCATTAATTGTTAAAGACATAAAATAGAAAAATATATTTTTATGGGAGCTCCATTATTCCGAGCAATTCAATCGCTAATGAACTAAATTGAATGAATACCCTCTAATCCTGTGATCTCAATAAAGCAGTTTGTATAATAAGATTTATTAACTTCTATATGAAAGGATAAATGAAATTAGAATGTTATTAAAATTTAAACTTATTTCAGATTAAGTAAAAGTTATTCACTCATGAGACGTTAAATTACTTAAAACCATTGCTCTTTTGTTTTTTCTAAAAGCTCAGCCTCTCTTGAAGCGTTAAAACATTTATTCTCTCTTTTCCTTTCTTATTCAAATCAAATCTCTATACCCCTGGAGTGCACTCAAAGCTTTCTTCTTGCTTTGTTCGAAGCAGTCTACTACTCGTTCTTAATGAACGTAAAACCCGATTTGAATAGTCCCAAAACTTTATTTCCTTACTGATCGATTTCAAAGGTTTATATTAGTTTTAAATATCTCTTGAAAGTCTAGCTTTCATTCACTGAACCCATTCCTCGACACCCTATAACTACGTAATGCTAATTAATTACGATCACAAATCCACCATAAAAATAAAAAGTATTATCTTTTCTCACATTTCCCTCCCATTGAAATCATTAGCCGAAAATTTTTGGTTCTGGTTCACTTCATTGAGGAATGCCCCCATCATTCGAATTGAAATATTAGGCATCAATATCTATAGAAGGTAGCCATCTAAAATCCTCATGCTTTTGTAAAGGTAACTTTTAATTTTCAAATAGATTACTATGATACTAATGATCAATTGATTTAAAAATTAACCTTTTGAGAGAAATTTTAATAAGCTTTCCTTTTTCAAATTTGAAAAAAAGCTATATAAAACATCCTAAACTGGCATACCAACCAAATAATTGCCTTAAGGTATGAATCTTTTACTTTTAATAACCATTACATTGAAATTCAGAACTTATTCGATGATTAACTCAACTGGGACCTAATACACTTCTTTAGCATCTGATTTTTTTTCATTCATTCTACTCGGATTTTGGCAGAAAATGCTCAATTTTTAAAAAACGTCCCTTTTTAAGTAAATTTTTATATAAATATCGTTTCCAAAAATTCTTTTAACTTTCTTCCTTATAGGACAACACAATCCTCAGCGTATTACCCTCGAATTCCTCATTTGAATATAATTCTTAAAAAACTCATTACATTTGATAAATCAATAATGTATATAAATATTTATTCATTAAGTTATATAGTCTGAAAATTGAAGATGAATAAATTCTTTATAAATAAAACTAAATATTAGTTAATACTTTATCAATAATGGCAGAATAAACGCGCCTGTAAATAGGCAATAAGGCGTACAAACTATTTGGCCTAACTTTCAGGAGACAATGATAGAGTAATGTAATAAAATGTATTAAATTTGTTACCTTTAACAACTACGGCATTTTTAAGAAAATGAAAATTTCTTGTCTTTTTTCAGCATATTATTACCTGAATATAAATGAGGAAATATTTTTTCTGATTTCAATATTCGTTTTTAAATTAATCGGAACTTTTTCTTTATGGTTGGTCAATCGCTGTCATCGATATCTTTTCTTAGTGACCCATTTTATTTAATTCAGAGATAACAGATTTTATTCGCTCATACCGTATTGAAGTACCTCACTTAAACGATTTAAGCCTGCTTAATGCTGACGATAGCTTCAATTAGGATGAGCCATTATTCTTTAAATGCACCTAGTACTGAATAGCATTTCCGAAAGAGTAGGAGTCAAATCTCTTTATTAGGAGCGGGAAAAACTCTTCCTTTTATTCTACTTCGAACCACTCCATCTTTAGTGTTATCTCTTAATGAAGCCTTAATACCTAAAGCTTAAGAGAACCTGCTGTTTGACGCAGAAAAAAGAAGTCCTTGATTGCTCATTCTTAATTCCATGTTATAACGCAACGTAATTCTGTTTCAGATCCATATAATTCACTATTTCATAGCAATTAGCTCTGTATTTTTCCGTATAGTTTTTCCTATGATTCGATTTTAATTATTTGATCGATTTTTTAGAAATATCGATGCTTCTTCAGACTATCATTTAATGGAGAGTAACGCAGTAAAAAACTAACTTTTTAAGACTTACATATCATTGTTATCCTTTCTCACTTATGTTATTTGCAATTTATAATTTATATTTGCGATGATTCATGGACAGAGAAAGAAATCAAAAATTCCTTGCATATACTAGCCACAATTACAAGACCTTTAGAATAGTATAAATACAAAATTCCACCCGTCAGTCCATGTAAATTTCATCTCTAAAAATTCAATAAAGCTACCAGAAAGATTAAAAGATAGGCATAAGTTCCGTATTTGATTTACGCGAGTAGCACAATGGGACTGCGTTTAATTCAGAAGCGTTCGGTAAGATGAATTCTAATTTTGAACTTTGCTTCATTTCCATTTCATGCCACTCCAATGCATGAATGCAGCATGCTAAATAGATTCCACTTGGATGCGCAGCTGGCCTCCTCTGTGCACATTGAATTTCAAGTTAATCAGGTCAATTGATCTCCAGCTCAATCGAGCATCTTCATTTGTCAGAGTTTTACGTAAATAGAATTCCCCTTCAAAATCTAGTTAATTTTCAAGAGATTCTAACGGAAAAATCGAACGAGTGCTAGCTCGTAACGTTTTCCCAGTAAATCCCTAAACGCATTCCTCTTTATTGGTTCTGGTTCCCTATCAACTAGCGCCAAATTTCCTACACTAGAATGACATTAGCAATTTCTTTGGTCTGTTTCAATTACGTAATTAATATTTTGAAATTATGTACTAATCTTTCCATAAATTTCCTTTTGTTCTGAAAAAATGTAGTTCTATAAATATGAACTCAAGATTTAGTGCTCCAAAGCATCAAATAAAGTCGAATGAATTATATCATTTAAACTCAATATATAATTTTTTAATATTAAACTAACCGACCTAAAAAAACTAAAATCATTATTGCATTGAAAGTTCTCAAGTTCACGAAATCACATCTCTTTTAACATCTTGCATAAATAACCAAAATCTTTACATGAAATTAACCACAAGAAATTTTTAATATTTCCTTTACAAACAAGGGATGATTCGTATAGAGGTTTTAAGTTAACACACAGAAGTAATCACTCAGGAAAATGGCTTCTTAATAGAACACAATGGCTGGGTGACAGAACAAAAACGAGTTCTGCGAAACAGATCATCAACGTCCAGTATCTTCCAGATGCCCTACACGGCCATCATCGTTCAACAACCGTCTCCAACAAGAATGGTACGACACCACGCCTCCATAATCATTAGCGAATGACCGATAGTAATCAACTCTGAACTACGTTTCCTTACCGTTTGATGGTCTACAGAAAAAGTAACGGCCATCTAAGGAGAAAGGAAATGCATTACATCTAATCCCCTTCAGCTCATCGTACTGGTGCAGACTCGTAAAATCTATTTACGTTGCATGTTCTGAGGCACTCTTTTTACGCCCTCGTAAAAAATGTCACGTATCTCTTTTGCTTGTCCGCAATATATTGCCGGGAAATTGATACCCTTGCGGGCGTGTTAGATTGGAAAATTACGTGCATTTTGAACAAATCGGTCACTTTGTGGGAATAGAAATGGGAAAAGAAAATTCTTCTTTTATTTCTTCCAATTACTTGTGACATTTTCCGATTACCCTAGAGTAGTGCCAGTATACATTTTATTATTGAATTGCAAGGAGATTAATAAATATAAAACAATTTTTACACGTAGTATACATTGTTTAAAAGGGGTCTATAGGGCTATTTTTTTGTTTTGGGAATCTAATATATCTTTCATTACGAAAAAGACGAATTTGGTAAGTTAATTTGAAAATATTTTTAAGGATTGAAAAACTCAATCACTCAAATGAATTCTAAATCATAAATAATAAAGATAAAATAAGAGTACATCTTTTCTTCTATTTAGTACAAAAAAATAATGAATATTCCTGGAGTTTAAATCTTCTGTTAAATACTGAAGGGTGACCGATAGAGTACGTAGTTGTTGATGTATATACAACGAAAATAGAAATACGATAAAAATATTGAGAGTTAACAGAAAATATTTTAAAGAGCTACTGGAAAAATAATATTAGAACAAACTTTGACCTTTTCATCTATCATCTAAATTTAACTTCTTGATACTGAACTACTTTTACTGATCGAAGAAGACATGAAACCTGATCTATCCAAAATTACACCTGCAAATAGACATTTTATCTCCAGAGATTTTCTTCATACTTAACCTACGACTTTATATATATCAAGTAAAATAAAATTGGGAGGAGACCTTCGCCATAAACTCTGGAGGACTGAATACGACTTGGTACTTTAGTGCTCCCCATGAAGGATGAACGTCAGTTAAATTGTAATCTACTAAGCAGGAGTAGAGTTGAGTAGAGGAGGAGTAGAGTTGCTTGATTCCACGTTTGATATTCTGGTACGAGTGTTACTTTGAGTTGTATTCATGGTATTTTTCCAACGAAATCCCAATTATTTCCTTTTCGAATTTAAATACGTAGAGCTATCGATAACAATCATACTTACAATATCAAACCATGAGTGTAATTTAAATTTTATTTTGTCAAATGTCGAGGTCATAAAAGGGTTTAGATAGGGAACACAGATTATTGTAAAATTTGACGATTTATAGCAAAACCAAAAAATTACAAGGTATTGTATAATTGGCTCAAATTTAAGCCAAATTATCTGCTTGTGCGTAATGGAAGACATTTAAAATTGTGGGTAAAAAAGAGATTGAATAAAGCTATTAATCTAATGCAAAAAAAATAAGTATGATATAGTTCCTGTAATAAATCTGATTATAAGAGTAACGTTATAATATCGACAATAGAAAGTTTATATCCAAATATGAACCTTCAAATAAAAATCAACTTAAGAAAAACTACGTACTTAAAATTGCAAATACGATCTTTAAACTAAGACGTGACATAACTCTAGGTCTTTTGTAAGTCTACGGATATAAAATTCAGTAAATTCCACCTCCATCTATCACGCCAGGGAAAATGCATTTCAGAGAATATCTCACTCAAAAATCGCCCGTAACTACAAAAGTAAGCAAGAACGATAGAAAAACCTAAGAGGAAACAAAAACTAAGGTTGCCATTCGTAGTAATGGTACTGACAAGAAACGAGCATTAACATGCCTAGTACTTCCGCTGCTATGGCAGAAACACATGCAAATAGGTAACTAAGTGACCAGAGGAAACAATGGGGAACGGGAATTATTTTCGCAATAACAAAGCGCTTGAGGGCACGCGATTGTGCGATTACGTGAGGCAATTGTTCTTTTGCATCGGAAACATCCGAATCCACGGAGAGAACTTCGCCCGTTCCCTTCGGGGTTATTCGATACACGCGAGAGAAGTTCGTGAAAGCGAGTGGAAAAGCTCCGAATAATCCACTTTTTTCCGTCCCAAAAGTTGTCGCGTTTGTGTGTGAAAACGTTCGTCACGGTCAGCTTCGTGAGAGATTCTACCCTTCTCCGTGAATTGCACCGCGAATGGATTAGTTTAGGGACGAAAACGGTTCCCAACCATAGAGAAACGCAGCGCTTTTTTCCTCTTTCGTATCTCTAAGTGCAATTGTGTGCAAATAGCTTTGCACAACAGTCGTGGTGGAAAAATCTCCATCAGCATTCGATGCAATGGGGAACGGTTTCGCTACACTTTTTTCTCAGGACTCTTCACTATTCATTCGATTTTATGTGGATATAGAATACAATAGAAACGAAAAATTAAAAAGAGAAATTTTCTTCAATAAAATGACAAAATTATAGGTTTCTGTACTAAGTATCTCTTTCCAAAAAGAAACCATAATTTTACTACATAGATTTTCCGATTTTGTTTTATTCTTAACGTACCAAAATCATTCAACCTCATCTCATTGTGGCAACAACTAATTTTTCCGTGTTTTTATAATTCCGTACGGTTTACTCTTATCAACATAAAAACATCTAATACTTCGGCGTGTATTATATGATACAAGTGTCAGCTGTTGCTTGAACAATAATAACTGATATTTACGGTAAGAAATGAAAACCAAACACGCTCTAAAACTTCCAGGAATAATCACAGTATGAAAAAAACCTACAACACACAAGATTATAAACCACCTGACCAGGTACCTTGTTGTAGATTTAACATAAAGAAATAAATATTAATTATTAACTACGTTTATTAAAAATTGAAGATCAAAACACGAAATAATATTCAGCTAATACATTGAAAGAGACGAAATAAAACCATATCGCGTATAGCTTTCGTAGATAATTTCCAACAATTCAACATCGTAAAATCTGACTCAGTTTGTAGGTAAATAATACGTAAGAAAAGGTCAACGACCCTCTTCAATGAATATACTACATGCAGTTGATAACCCTACAAATACTCTCTAGGATAATAAATTCAGAGTCAGATCTAATATTCAGGAAGATGCTGTCTTAATCTTACGGCAAGGCCTATATCTCGTCTGCTGAAATCCGCGTTCGTTTTCGTTTAAAAAGCAGAACCCCTTGATGGTTCGCGCACTATGTACTTACATATATGAATACGTAGAGGCACTCGGGTGGGAGTTATCCTGCATTAGGGAAGACCGAAACACTGCGGCGTTGATTACAACGCTTCCGCTGGGACGGAGACTCGTCCTTGTGCAATCCAAACAAGACGCGGGAGTGAACGGCAGCCAAATTCCATGGCAACATCGCTCACACAGCCACAAATCCGAGTCCGCTTTTGAGGCAAATTTCCGCTTACCTAATTTCCAGGGGCGACGTCTGTTTTCGGAGTGAATTTTCCCTAAGGAAGCGAAGGAGCGTGGGAGAAAGCTACGAGTTTTTCTCCTCTGAGAAGTTACACAATTTGCGGCCTAATATATAAGACAAAATTCTTTATATGTGTATCTATTTTATGTACTGTAAAGTTCTTGTTAGCGATTCAAGAGAAAAACCTCAGACATGCCTGAAAGATAATATTCCATATGCATTGCGGAAATCAAATTTTCTAGCGAATGTCAGATGAAAGGGATGCAAAATGGGATGGGGACCAAAAAGTAACATAAAAGATAAATAGGAACTTAGTGCATGTAAAATACGGTGTTCATTCTAAAATTTCAGTAAATCATTAAAGGTAGTAATACGCTCTATCTCGGCAGAATGTTCATTCATATTAATTGTGAATAAATATATATAATTTTTAGTGAATACAATGATAAAAGTAAAATCGATAACGGCAGAGAATTTTATGGCAGGATAACTTTCTTACTCTAACGCAATTTATACAAATAAATTCTAGTTTGTGGAACTGAAATGAGAAATCTATTTGTCTACCAAAATCTCAATACTTAACTAATATTGATATGATATAAGAGATGAAATTTTTTTGTAAAAAATCTTAGATAATTTATTTTTCTATGATTTACGCTCCTAACAATTGCCGGTACGTTTTTTTGATTATGGATATATAAAGTTTTATATAATATTTACACCAACATTTGTGTTACAACTTCATTTTTCTCTTTGAATTTATTCACCGATAATATAAGGAAATTTAAATATACCATGGATTCCATACTTCCTTTATACTTATTCGCGTAAACTCAAACAACAACTGCACAAGATCGTATCTAAATTCTATTTAAACTATTCTAAAAAATATAACGAAAAAGTATATTTATTTTTTCATTACAGCTGATAAATACTATTTAATATAAAACTTATGAAGAAGTTGGTTCCTAAATAAGTTTTCAAATTAGTTTTGTAAATAATGTATCTAACAATACCAATAGATTCCTTCGTACTATAAATATAACTTAGTTACATTCCATTGTCTATTTATGTTATTTATATATTTTTTGCAATTAATATAGGGCAAGCAAAAAGGTATTATAGTTGGCATTTGCCGTTCTGTTGGTAACATACTGCGCAATTTCTCAAAAGCAGAATTTTGACCTTTCGTTGTTCTGTACTAATTTAAATCTTCTCGGGTCATCGTTGTTATTCAGCGCGAGCACCGGAAAAATAAGCGGTTATTCACGCAATTTCATCCATTCACAAGATACCAAATTACGTATTCCATGAGTTAATTTAGCACCTCATCATGCGTTTCCATTTATGGATGCACTCTGCGTAGTGGCGAATGAGATAAACAATTAGTCGGCCGTGTGCACGCGATGGAGGTCCGCTGAAATTTTAATAAGTTCTTTTCTCAGAGGGAGGTCACACACGAGTCGTGCATTCGCTTGAAAAAATATTTCTCTGCTAAATCGAAATTGGCTGAGGTAGGTTGCAATTTTGTTTACAAATTGGAACATTTCTAGATTTTCAACGAAAAATATTTTTAAAATTGTCATTGTCTCAGATTTTAGCATATTTACTTAATTATATGTAGCATGACAATTAAAAATTAACATTTAAGCATCAACTGGCTGTCCACTGATTGAATTTTAGAACTCTGGATATTATACACATTTTAATTCTTAAAATACTTTCAAGGTATGTATTTAAAAATTCTAACCTCATTATCAATGGCCGAGGTATTTGTATCAATAAGAAAGATTGACTGAATACGTAAATGTTTCAGTTGAAAAAGACAGAACGCAAGTTGTAGGGATGAAATTTGTTCTTAAAAAACCTTTATAAAAATTATGGACGACTCAGTGAAACTGTATTTATATATAAATAAATAAAGAAGATACGAATCATTAACACATATTCCCAATAGGAAATATAGGTCAGCTTAGAATAAAAATTAAAACCCTGTTTATATTAATCCGTTAATTTAAGCCGTTTCTTCAGTGGAATACGTATACATTACAAATCTACGACTCGGAAAATTTCAGACATCCTGAAGTTCTAGGGTCATAATATACAATTTACTTTCAAATGGAAAAGAACAAATGAATCAGATTTTGGTATTCTAAACTGATTTGACGTATCAAATTATATAATGGCCTCTCTTATATTTGATAAGAAACATTATACGTAAAAAATTTTTGCAAAATTCGCAAAGAAAAATAAGTAAATAATATATGCTAGGTGAATAACTTCGATATAAATACCCATTGATATTTCATGATCATAAATAAAAATAATTAATCACTCAATCAAACCATCACATTCACTCATATGTACACCTATGCATAAAAGTAACTCATTAACAGCATAAAACTAATAAATGCACCTTACATTCAAAAAACAACCTGATTCGATGTTGAGCCCTAATCAGAACAATCTTCCTAACTCTTACAGAAACAACAAGATGATTCACGACTTAAAATAAAGAAAAACCTCCACTTTCTTTAACCGTGTTAAACTCATTCGTGCACGGGGATACGAGACCCGATTTTTCCCTCTCGTAACCCTTATCAAGGGTCAAGGACTGTCCTGGTTCTACGATGACCCCTTCCTTAAGATCGCGATGTACTTTTTCTCGACCGAGGGTGGAATTAGGGCTGAAGAGAATAGGGCAACGTAAGGCATACGAATGCCCATTTGGTTGGTCCGTTTCTGAGGTGCGTGACGGTGGGATAGAACACGCGAGGCGCCGATGGGGTGGCCATTTTGTGTTCTCCTCCTCTTTAACACCCAACTCACGAATTGCCTGGATTATCTCTTTGTGTAGCTCTTTAGTTGCTTGCCGACCTGACCAATTGCCATAACGACGGTCGGACGTTGCCTGAATTGATGTCTTAGAAGAGAACTGCTATTAGTGAAACCCGAGGTAAGACTGAATGGGTGTTTCTCCCAAAGCGTTACTTTATGTGTAACATCCTAGAATGCGGATTTTCCTCCAGGAACGAAAGATATTATTCGCTACCTTTATCATCTAAATTTTTGACAAATAATGTATAAGCTTAAGAACAATAGATGCATTTATCTTGCTTATGACGTCGGTCAAGTACAAAACAAAAATTTGTAAAATCTGAGGAGCTTACAGATCTTCATAATACTACATATAAATGAGTAATTAAGATATAAGTTTTTACTCTATTCGTACTCAAAAATGTCAATACCATCTTAAAAACAGTTTGACAGCATTATTTAAATGTTTTCTTTAATTTCTCTATGTTCTCTTTCCTATTTCATATGCTTTTGCAGTATATATTATTGAAGCTATTGTTTTGGTTTACAAATACATTTGTATAAAATCTAATAAATATTTTATCACACTTTCGTCAATATAAAAACGCAGTGAGTGATGAAAATAGAAGGTTTCATCATCTTACCTCGAGGGCGGTAATTCCAGAGTCGTTCACCAGAATATTGCAGATGTCGAGGACCAGCCTCGACGCAACTGAATATCTTACTCTGATGAACGATGATTCCCGAGTTCCGATAGCGTTTGAAAGAAGCTGGAAAGAGAAACAGATTTTTGAGTAAAATGAACAACTTTGTATATTTAAATTAATTTTTACTTTAATCAGGCTTGTACATTACAGTAACATGTATAACATAATATAGAACTTTGTTACAGAGTATAAATCAACCAAATAATGAGATAATTGAATAATTAAGAATAGAATATGTTGTTAAGTGGAGCTTATTCTTATCCTCCAAGAGAAAATTCAGTTTATTTTTTAATAAAGAAGAAATAATCTTAAAGATTTAAATTCTTAATACTCTTATTCTAAAAATTTAGTGAACGAGACCCCGTCGTAAAAGTAATATCTTAAAGCATAATGCGAATCTCAATACTTTCCATTAATCAATAGCTGTGTATTAATCAATCATCATATCAGTAGAGTGATACCCTTGGTTACTCAATAAAGTATTCTGATTTTCTAAATAAAAATACTTGACCATCTAAGGATGGAATATTATTTTAATTATCAAGGACCATGTTACTAAAGACATCAAATAAAGGTAAATTAAATAAAAACACATATCCCCGCAAAACAACACGATCACTGTCTCTCCCTTTAAGAAAGAGAAAGTTCTCTGTGTAAAAGAAGCAGTCGATACACTTAAATCCATCAAATGACGCAACCAGAGTGGCACTAGGTCAGTTCAAAGAAACCTACGGAATTGAGAGAAAGCTTTCTTTCTTTGAGGAGCGGTAAGTTTCTTCAGAAACTCTCTTCTATCCCTCACTTCCCCTCCTTTAACAGAGGCTTTCCTTTGCTACCACAACGATGTTTGAAACAAACTATACAGACTCTAACTACATCTATTGATTTCTTGGATATAATATCTATAATCAATTCGTAAAAAATAGTTTTATAAAAGTAAAGCAAACTTTTCCCCTACAATTCTATTTGCATGACTGTTATATAAAAGCTTCCAAAGTTTTGTATCTACAACAGGAGATGAGAATAAAAAGTTACTTCACAATATCATCCTGGTATTTCAAGTCCATAAATATTTTCTCAACGCCGAAGCTAAAATTGCTTATCCATAAGCTAACAACGGCCCAAATTGCTTCGGGTTACGAGTTCGATGTTCAGGTATTCTCACAGTTTATCGCAATCTGCATAATGGTGCCTCAGGGAGATGGCAGGCGAAGTAAGACGTTTGGCGAACGCTCTCACGTTCGGGGATATGCAATCTGAGTCATCGTCCGAAATAGTATCATCTTTCGGGTTATAATCGAAAGGGTCTGTCATGAAAAATATCGGCCGCGATTGATCGGCCTTTGATGGAGGGAATGAGGTCACGTGATACCTCCGTCGGCACGCCAAAAGGGCTCCGAATGTATGATTAGTTTCAATGGGCGGTTCGGTAAACGAAAAGCACATAAGTTCTTGAGCACGAAATCCTAAACACCAAATACAACGCAGATTTCAAGTCAAAACATGAAATTAATAGTTCAATAATTTTTAATGGTTTAAGCGTTCCCATCGTTACCTGAGAACACGTTAACACACCGATTTATCAAGTAATAAAGGTTATGAATAATGACATACACTGTAATGCAAGGGTATTCATCACCTTCGTATTACATGGGTATAAATTATGGAAATACCAGCCCAAGCAAAGCAACTCAAGATTTTGAACGAATAGCTAGCAAATTACGAATTATATGTGAAATTATACTGAAAGTGCTATAGCAGAAATGATCGGTTGGTGCACTTTTATATAAGCATTTTTTGACGCTATTCTCGAGCATAATTTGTAACTTTAATGACTTTTGCCGATACAAAATTCTCCGTAGAATACATAAGGCTACTTTTATGTTACGTTTGTAGAAGTTAAGGGTATTTTTATACGATAATATTGCATAATTTCCTGGTTCTTCAAATCCCATCATGCTTGTGAAGATTTTTGAAAACCGCTTTTTAACTCTCTCTAAACTAAAAAAAGTACATGCTTAACTACCACTAAGAATTACAGCGAATTTTCAACTATGAAACGAGGTACAATCCCAGAGAGTAAACAATACAAAGTTGGTTGCTAATGTTAGAAACCTAGGTAACAAATATCTCCGCCTCTTTATGGATACGTAGAAATTAGAGGCAGTGGCTTTTGAAAGAAAAATGGAGCTATTATAAAGGCAATTACGGCAGAGCAAAGATAATAACTCGTCCAACTGCAACTAAACGCGTTAGTGTGGAAAGAGCATCGCCGGGTCATAAAATGAGCTTCCTTTTTTGGAAAAGCGGGCGTGAAAATATCTTTTCGACTTTCGAGTGCTGTGTTAACGGCCGTTTTCTGTCACGGAAGATTACAGGAAAATAAAAATGGAGCGATTCCAGCGCTGCCGTGGAACACTTACGAAAATAGCGCTTGCACGTTTTAACGGGGTTTTGTTTCCTGATAATAAATGTTGCTGAAGCGTTAATGTACGGGTAGCGTAATTTCTAAAAAAGAATTCCTATCTTTTCGCACTTTTCTAAAACACCGCAAAAATGAAACACCTGCGCGTAATTCATTCTCTCCCGTTATTCTCTCTTAGGCTTTTTTCGCCATTAGAACTGCATGTGAATATAGAACTCTAAAGTTCCAAATCCATTTCCAAATTATTTTCTGAAACTCCTAACTCTGAATGAAAGAGTTATAAAAATATTTAAATAAATATATTTATCTTTAATAGCTATATTTTATTACAAAATATTCGTAATGTCATTCATTCTTGGAATAAATACAATTATATTTCAATGAAAGTCTAAATTCAACTTTTCACGTGCTCTTCAATCTATAGTAAATATAAATAAAATATACTCCCCATAAGCTCATTGAAATATGGTTCTTACCGTTGCATTTATTATCCGCGAAAGTAAATTAATTTTTTAACCTAACACGTCCTATTCAAGTTACAAATATCGGTTAACTATTTCTCGTAAACTAATACTTATTCTGATGTCTAAACGTGACAAAGTTATCGTTTCCATGGAATTAAAATTTGAATCAAAACAAGATTTTTTTCCTCTATTATAAAGGACAACTAAGTAAAATTCCATTTCTGTACTGTTTAATCAATATCACCGTTGGCTTATTAGATAGGGCAAGAACCATATAGCATACTATCCGACTTAATCCGGAACCTCATTTATGTAAATCTCTTCGGGTTAAGAGTGGATTTAGTTTCAATAATGTCTCTCTTAAAAAAAGTCAAATATAAATATTCCGCATTTGATTAAAGAAAAAAACCGCTCAATAAAATCTTTCAGGATGTTACAATATTCTTTTTATTTCGAGCTTTATGATCAATTTCACTTCCTACTCAAACATGAGACATTAACTTGCATACAATACATAATAACTTCTTTATGTCCAACCTCGAATACTCTCAATTAATTTTATATGACGCAATGGAAAGAATAGTAATGTATATAATAATAAATATTATATTAATTTGTAGTACCTGACTTCCGTATGAGTTGGTATTCTACATGGTTCAGTTTGAAGCAAGTAATAGCTGCTGTACAAATTAAGGTTACTAGGATACGAATTTAATTTCAAAACGTACATAATCAATTTCAATAAAAATAAAAGATATTCATAATCACTTGCAGATAAATGTAGGCCATTTCCACATACTTCATTGACATAATCTTTCCGTTGCTAAAATTCTACGCTACCTTATCCACAGTGCACTCTTTCATACATCCAGGAAGGTGTTTTTCGACATGTTTCGACGAAATGAAAATATGTATTGGATACGCATCATATAACTTTATGACTGCATTCAGAGCATATGATCATCTATGTGATACAAGTAATTCATTGCGGTCGAGATTGAAATCCTGAAAAGCTTACTTTACGATATAGAATATATAAACGCATTCCTTGAATATTATAAACCATAAATATATCATCATCAAGCCTCCATGATCTAAAAAACCCTAATGAAATGCACAAAACAGTACGTGGAATGCCTAAGAGGAGCTCTTTCTTATTCATTATGCAGCGCGGGACTGATATTTTTGGGACAGTCGATTACCGAAGGATTTTACATTTTCGTGTTCCCTAAATTCCTCCGAAAGCGTTCCCTGGCACGTATGACCTTGAGTGAGAACCGATCGGGCCCAGTTGATACCACCAAATACCTTTTCTGCTTTATCTCCCTTTCCCTAACCCTCCCTTTCCACCATTCTCCTTATGCGCCTTTCTCACAATCTCTTTTTCTTATTCTCTCACATACAACATGTCTGCGCAACCAATTCCGTGTCCTTCAAGGTTGCCAAGTCCCATTTGGGAACAGATGCAGCATTCTTAGCATTTTAGGGAAAGTTATATTGTGAACTCCATTAATAAAAAATATCAATAGAAAATTAATGTCGTACCAATGTAAAGTTAGGTATATTATTACATTCCTAACGTCATTATAACATGAAAGCTTTCGAGTTCCATTAACAAATTAAAAGAGTACGAAAATGTGCGAAAAGAAAAGTAAATTGGGTAAGATTCTTATCATTGTAATGCCAGGAATGATTTTTGTTAAAGAAATCAAATTATTCTTATGGCAAGATTAAATTCAGTAGCTTATAAAATGGTACCTAAAATAATACAAAAACTTATCCCGAAGATTTAACGGATGTAAAAAGAATGTCTGAAAGACCTGGGTTCGATTCCCATTTCCATCAAACCTTTTTCCCTTCTATTATATTCTAGTGAATACACCTGCCGCATGATGCCTATTCAAGTAAAGTTAACCTTCTTCCATTCACAGAAACTCATATTCGATTCTAAGAAACGAAATTTTTTGAATGGACGTCGTAATAAATTTTTAAAATGCAAACGGAAATATGCACTTAAGAAAAGGAAAGAGTAATGATTCGAGTTCATGGAGAAAATTGCAGCAATACCGAGAACTTTCGTAACGGTGAAAGGGACTCTAAAATGGAGGAAAAATAAAAAGCGTAAGTAATAACTTGATAGCTTCGGCATTGCGTGAGTCGAGCAATATCACCGTTGAGGTTATTCCGGGCTAAAAGCGATCGTAAGGAAGATATATAACTTCCTAATACAAGAATGTGTTTCGCTCTCTTTCCGAATGCGTCTTTCAAATTTAACTCAAACGATTCTCACCATTTCCTTCTCTCGATTTAAGAGTGCATGAGTGAGTGTTCATTCTATTTCCGCAATTTCCTTGGAATCCAATTTAATATAACATGTTCCGTAATTCGGCTATGGAATGTCTCGTTTTTGTCTGTATATATGATTATTTAATCATTAATGGAGATATTATAAAGTTATATTAAGAGTTGGAAACACTCTAGAGAATAATAATTTTAGAAGTAAAAAGAGAGGATACTAAAGTGAGAAAATCATTTATGGGTTTATCTTTTCTAGGAAAGATAGAAAATATCCTGTATGTTATTATTTGATAGTCATCGAATTCATTAGATTATGAATAAGAATTATATGATGAATTGCCTAAGATTAATCATGAGATGACTGTGTAAATTTTGAATTTCACTTCTGCGTGTTTCGTCTATAATATAGAAATTTAATCGTACTATTGACATGTTCCATGAAAATATGAATTTCTTCAACGTGTATTTAATATTTATTCCTCATACTTTTCAAATATTATTATGGGGTTTGTATTAAAGTTACCTTTAAAGCATAAATTCCTGCTTTTTCCATTTAAATTTGATATTCAAAAATATACACCAGTACGTACTAGACTCTTTTTTAAAAAAATCGAGTCGTCTCGTCAGAATAAATGTCACCTAATTGTAAAAGCTTATCCTCAGAATTCCCCTTTCTTTTCTTGCTCTCAAACTCTCATCGTTGGCCATTCTTACCATTCAACCTCCCTCAATCCTCACTGTTCTTTCAAAGTAGCAAAAATCCAGCTTTCATTATGCACAAATGCCTTAATATTAGCCCTCATCCGCTCATGTACTCATTACGATCTATCTTTAATACAACTACATGCTTTCGTACAAAATTCTTGCTGATATGCCGGTCTTGAATAATTTCCGTAAGAAAGCGAAATAAGTTTTTTCATAAGTCTATAAAAGTAAGTTTTTTATAAACTGAATACGATAACGATGCACACTTTAAACACAAACTATCGCTATATATAAATTATGTATTATAATTACTGCAAAGATATGTTGGGGTTAATAAAGGAGAAAAATACGCTCTACATTAAAAAAAGATTTTATGTAAAACCTAGACCGATTGACGAGTGACTCTTTGGTGTGGATAGTAAAATGAAAAATCCTTTACAGATAAAACAAGAACTGGTTTAGCATATTCCTATGTATTTATATTTCTCAAGGTGTATTTACACCACTAAACAATATCTAGATGCCTATTCCAAGCTTTATCAAATCGCGACTTAATCAACAAAGCGCCACCAAGTTTACCTTAATATCAACATTACTCAAGAACTAAACAACCTCCTAGTACTTTGAAAGGAGCACGTTCTTCGTTTAAACACCCAACTAGATCAATTTCCCCACTCTGAACGTTAGCATCTAATAGAAGCCTCGAACAAACAACCCTCGGAACACTTTCCCTCCATCTTAGGCTTAACCTCTCGCCTAAGCCGCCTTTACAACGTCTTAAAGGCCCTCGCAACTCAACCTTTCATTCCCTGTAATAGTGGAGAGCAAATTACACGAGATCGCGTGTGACTTTAGCACCGCCGACGGACTGAGATAGTAGGCGGGTAAAACTTTAGACCTATGCAAAGAGGAGAAAGTGGCACGTCTGGGAGTAAAAGTATTGCTATGGAGATAAAATTTCCCCTATTGTAGAGCAGGTTGTAAAAAAGGATGATAGAAACAAGATGTAGGATGAAAACGGAGAGCTCCTAGTATGCCAGAGTCTGAATGCCGTCATTACACAGAGGTGTCGACTGCCAACTTCTCTTCCTTCCCGTCACCATGGTTTTAACTTCCAAAACCCTCGTTATCCTCGCCGGTATCCTGAAGCACTCCCCTGTAATCTGCAGCTTCCCTTCCCGTGCTTTCTTCGCAGATGGAGCGCTTTAAAACGCATGAAGAACTTTGAATTTAAGCGTGCGTAGATAACGCCGCGATGCGAGTTTACCCCTCTTGTGCGCCATCACCCATCCGGTTGATGATTATATTACCGCGTTATATTTCCATCACGCCCTTTTTAAAGTACTAGATGATAAGGATCTAAGTTGTTGTTTGAGGCATTGGATGCGTCTTGAGTTTCTGTTGATTTAGACGTAAGAGTGGTCTTTTGGAGCAGTAAATTCTTCTCAAATTCTACTGAGACAGTTATTGTAAAATTTTGTATGCATAATATTGTATGCAATTCGGCAATTCGTTCATTTTTAATCGAAGTATTATTTCGTGTTTCTGATCGAATCTCTAATTGTTATTGATATTATACAGTCCCTTTTTCTCTGACAGTAGCTTAATTAAGTTTTTATTTCCTTATTTTTAATTATGGATAATTGTCATAAATGAACAATTTGAACGAAAAGAGACTGTTGAAAAGGTTGCTCAAAATATACGAGTGAGTGTGCTTTCATGTAGATTTCAAATAAAGCTATATTAAAAGGGTACGACTATGATATAAATCTACAATAAATCCCACACTAACTCACCAAAAATATTACCCTATATATTCAGACATGAAACGGCTTGAGACATAAGCATCTTGTAATTGAATCGCGGGAAACTCATGGTCCATAGTGTGCCTGACAGACAAACGGATAACCATTAATAAGCCATTTTGAGGAACGCGATTTCTTTACCCTGGTCTTCTGTCAAGTGCAACTGCAATTGGATGTGTCGTAAGAAGAATCGTTTTACTAGTCCCTTATTCTGAAGGAAAATTCGTCATGCTGCAGTCGGCAACTTAATCCCAAGAACTGACAATTACTGTCTTAACAATAAGCTTATCCTCGGCGTGGGTCTCAACATGCTTCCGCAGTAAGACGCTACAAGCCGTTCGTGCTTTTTTGCGGCCAAAGGAGTTTGATATCTTTCGCAGTGTTCACGTCAGGAGCAGAGGCCGAAGCGTAAAAAAGCGGTCTTCTTCTGTTATAGATTTTCAGGCGTTTACGCCGGATGCTTTTGTCTGCCAGGGAAGAAAATAAATTCACCTTTATTCCAATAATGGATATGGAAATTTTCTTGGCATTTAATCCGAGTGCTGTGTTTGAAGTTTTTTTTTTGTCTCTTTCTCCAAGTATGAAGCTAAATTGATATTTTTAAACTAAAATTAGAAAGTATCCAATTAGTTTGCAAGGGTACTGGCTGTTTGCAAGGTATACATCTCAAAGAATTCTATCAGTTTCAATTTCTGGATGAATCGGTTTCAATTTTAACTTCTTCCAGTTAATGACTGGTAATTAACACCTCTTTATAAAGAAATATTTGATGAATCATCACCTATCAGATAATGCGACACTTTCAATACATTTTAGAGTGAGATATAGGTATAAGGTACGCAAATGAAAATGTTCTCTATGAACTATACTGTTCAGCATTTAGTTCAGTCCCTTAAATTTTCATTTACAAAGGAAACGCGATTGCGCTTCATCGAAAGATATATTTTCTACCTTAATATCAAGAAAATTATTATAAGTATTATTCAAGTCGAAATCATTAAAATTTTTCACTTTTAATTCCTTAAATAATAATGCTGTAATACATTCTGTGTTCTATCTACAATAAATTAATCATATTCGCTCAAATAAAAGTAATTGGAATCTATTTGTTTCTTAATCCTTTCTGAAGGAATTTGAGATTCAATAAATGTATGCACATATCAACATCAACCAAGGGCGAAGATGTTGAATATGTAGTTCTCATGAATAATAAGATAATTTCTTTTTAATTTTATGATAAAAAACTAGGCGATAGCTTCAAAACGCTCGTACTTTTCAATGCTCCTGTTTCTTTAATTCATACGCCAACCCTTAGAAAACACAACATCCCCCAGTAAAAAACTCGTCTCTTGATACAGATGTTTTTATGAGGAAACATTTCATATTTAATACGAATATCAATTCCGCAAATTCGTAGAAGTACGATTCCCAGAAGACCGCACGAGCACGGTAACAATCTGGTGCAAACTCTCCTCCCGCTTATCCGTTTCGATAGGTCGCTTATCCGTTTCGATAGGTCGCTTTGCGGCTTTCAATTGTCACCGTTGACGGACCCTCGCACATAAACATACCTATGCGCAAACTTCCTATCGCGTGCTTTCTAGTTGACAAAGTCGCCGCTCGCACACGAGAGGAGCGCGCGTCGAATCCTCTCTCTCTAAACCGCTGAAACACCTAGGGAGGGCGTGTGTTTTGCATGTGGTTCCGGGCAATAAAGAGAGGCTGGAGGAAGTGTGCCCACGGTTCATCAGAGGGAGGGACTGAAACCGCTGGATACTGCCTCCGACTAACACAATTTCCCCTTCGGCAATTAGGTAGGGAGCGATAAAATGGGTGGGAGAAGATGGAGAGGGTAACAGGGGGGATAGATGGAGATGGAAATAGTTGCAGCGAGATCAAATAAGGGAGAGAACTGCGAAAAGGAAGACAACACTGATGATTTACCAAATTACTAGCCTCTAATAGATAATCTACACGTAATTGACCATTCCCGACTCACATGCAGTTATTCTCAGTTGAAGTCGTGCTAAAATTGATTGATTATTTAAATAAGCTTCTTAAGAACCTTGTCTTCATTGGTAAATCTTTAAGTTGTGAACGATGTAAATTATATTAATACATCGATCTAATAATTCGCGCATATAATGCAAATATAATAATAAAAAATTGAAAAGATAGGTAATTTCGAAATAGTTATATATTACGATTAAGGAATAGGATACTTCTCAAAGAAAGAATAAGGCTAAAGGTTTTAAAACTGATAATTGAATTTCTATAGAATATTTAACCTTATAAATTTTATCATTAGGTAGGATATGTAAGGAAAAACCCTTGAATGTTGTAAATATATAATTGTTGTTGAACCATTATAACTCTTGAACGTATTTGAAAACATCGCGTCATACGATTAATCGTTTAGTACATCGAAACGAAGCAGTTGTAATATAATCTTCAATTCAAATTCATCGACTTAAAGTTAATTCGATGTCCATAAGACGAATTAAAACTATGTACTTGTGTAGCTATCCCCCTAATAAAGATTGGCTTTGAAGGCAAGTATCGGAGGTAGAAAATCAAGATTCACTCCACTCTGAGAACCGATTCTGCTTGAAATTCATTTCACGAACGAATAATCAACTATTCAACTCGCTGACAAGCTGATCATACCTTCAGTGTCCCTAATTACCTCAAAGATCTGTTAGCAACCCTAATGACGCACGGGAGGAGTAACTATCCAATCCAGATATGATTCTCATATTACGTTCCCTTCGCTGGTCACGTCATCCGCAATTGCTGACTGAGAGATTAGCGATATCTCGAAGTTCCCATCTCAAAGCAATTTCGAGTTGCAGAGCTTAAAGAGAATAAGAGATAAACCTTTCCCTTCGAATAATAAGTGTAATGAAAAGGCATAGGTATCCGTTCCATTTGCACGGAAGATAGCCAATTTGCGTTGAAGAGCAGTAAACATTTACTAATCATTTTAAGGTACACCTTCCCTATATTGATTGTATATTAAGTTAAAAGAATAAATAACGAATAGGAAATAAGAGATTTAAATTGCTGTTTATGATCGAGACAAAACGATAAATCTCCATAATTTCACAAACCACAAAATAATAGGCTCCAAATTTTATATCCTGTGCATTAGGCAACGCACATTACAATCCGCCTGGATGCTATGCAACCAAATGTACAAGCAAAGAAAGTCTGACAGACGGTAAGTAACTCAAACAAATGCTCCATGAACTCCATATTTCAACTCCTTTACAATTTATGTTAACATTGTGAATTTTCTCGAGATTTTAATCCCAGTTTGGTGAATTACAGAGAATTAATATCGATTTTTGTAAATTTTGTGGGCATAAACTTTTAATAATATTTTCAGAATTTTTCTAAATTTCTCTACGTAAATATCCAGCTAGTTACCTTTTAGCGAATGGTACGATAATAATATGAATTTAAATAAATAGAAAAATTCCAGAGAGAAGTCTAATACATCATAATTGTTTCTCTAGTGTTCATCGTGCATATTTTATAATCTATCCATTATTTCGTATCCATCTAAAATTTGATTACTTCATCACTTATATATTACAAATAGATCGAAGTTAATCCTCGTAATTAATAACAAAAGAAAAAAATAAAAATTCTTGGCGTTTTTCACTATTTATAATCACGAAACAAATCTCAATCGCTATCAAATAATAACTAGACTATGAAAGGAAAGCAAGCAGATACTTAAACACGGAACAAGAGCCACCGCCAAAACTCACCCCTTTAAAGAAGACGAATCCACCCAATCTCTGACACATCATACACCCAACCTTACGTTTGCCAAATGACCGCGACAAGCGAACGAACATCAAGTAGGAAAGATTACACGACCGCATAAACAAACCGAGGGAAAGAGAAGGATGGGGTGGGAATTAGATAGGAGAGTCGCGGGGGATATGTAAGACAAGGACGGCGTTAATTAGATGAAGAGGAATAGATGCGAAAAAGGAGGGTTAGCGATGGGGTGAGAAAATGGGAAGGAAGTGGATTCTCGAGGAGAACTAATGAACGCGGCCCATATTCCTGCGAGATTGGAACTATTAAATCTTCCTTCTCATCCGAGCACCTCCTCCATTTCGGGAAAATGAGAGGAAGAAATCGTATTTTACGAAGAATGGAAGAGGGAGTGTTCGTATGAAGAGAGAAAGGTTTTGATGATGGACCGGAATAGAGCGCAAATGATAAAAGAATATTCGGGAGAAGAAAGAGTCGGAAGCAGTTTGCGGAGATGTAAGTGTTGGAATGATGTGACGTAGGGCTTGGAATATATTAAAATTTTCTTTGATAAAAGATCTCGAGCGTTTTTATTATAGAAACGAGGTTGAACCTATGTTGCTTACACTCACACCAACCCTCTTTTAAAAGTTCTCAATTTAGGACCACGATGTCCAAAAGAAAAAAGAGTCAGGGCTTGTAGAAAAGAAACAAAGTTTCATACATAAGATTAGCAACAGGTCAGATAAAACAATTAATGCAATTAGAAAAACTTTCTTCTCTAGTTTAGTGGGTATTTTCATCTATAGCAGCGAAAATGACACCGATGTTTTTGCCCTGCGTTATATACTATTACTGCAGTACTATTTGGCAATTTGATTGGCGTATTTGTGATTATCGCCTCGGATGTTTTCAAACAAGATTTTAATTTTCGATTCCTTCCAAAACTCACCTCATCAATCACAAAGAACCAGTGATTTGATATGAACTCAACTAAACGTCTCTCATTTTACAAAAAGGAAAAGAACGTATTTCTATTACACAATCAATTCTTTTCACGAGTCCAATACTTCTTGGATTAATACGCTTCATTTATTAAGAATCGATCAGAGATATTGGTCCAGCCTCCTCCACGAGGCGCAGTTCATCAACGGGGATTTCCAAAATATCCTCACCAATCTCACACACACACACAACTAGCGTATTTTCTCCCACATCGAGACAAGAGACAACATTTATAAGTCCGTCGAGAGAACGAGTTGGAAAAATGGCTATGGAGCGAAATCCACGAAAAACAAAGAAAAAATGAGTTAAATAAGCAGAAGAAAGAATTGAAAGAGAACTTGAGGATTAAGGATGAAATGATGAAGTGGTGGAGGGATTCATTAAGGGAAAATAACACGAAAGGATAACAATAGAGGATTGAGTGAGGAGATTCGTTGTGAGTGAATAGAGTATTTTTACGGATAACAAAGGGTATGGGTTAGAGTAGTTGATGAGAAAATCTAGAAGAAAGGAAGATTTAAAGGGATAAACGAGTAAGAATAAAATAAGTGAAATATAAATGATAAAGGCATAAGTATAAGGAATAAAATAATACGAAAAAATAGGAAATATCAACTATAAAATAATCCATTGAAACAGTAAAATTTAAGCGGTGGAAATAAGGAAGAAAAATTCAAGAAGGGTGACAAAAGAATGAAAGAAAACGTGAAAAGGGGAAAGATATGCCAATAAAACTCTAAGTGTGAAAGAAACATAAAAGACGAGTTGGGGAACAAGGGGAGGGAAGGATGGAAAAATTCCCATAGTATATATTAAAGTGACAGTAAAATATACGAAGTGATTGCAAGTGACATACGTTTTCAAACTTCAGAGATCGGTAATAAAAGTGTTTCCGCTATATATTTCGATATCACGAAGCAATTCATCGCCTTGAAATAAAATTGGAATGCGATTCTTCTACGGATATTCGGCACTTATCGAAGGCTTTCAATTCCGGATAAAAAATTTATGATCGAAGAATAAAGTAGCCCCAAGAAAACAATCCGATTATTTTAATATCTGGAGGAAGTCTGCCAATACTTATATTCTTTAATAAATCTGGTTTTAATTTGTATGTATACTAATGAAATGATATACATGTATAATATTTTTCTCATCTGACACTAGTTGTTAAGTCCAATTGGTACGAATGACAGCAAATCATAAACCAAACAGAAAATGTTTTTACAATCGCTAATTTCACAATCACTGATCAATTCATTTAATTAGAAAAGAGATAATAATATCGGTTTTGGTTTTGAATACTGTAATTAAACCATTTAATGCAAATAATAAAATACTCGTAAATCATATTCTTCTTATACAAGGGATTTCAAGCTATCGACCATTAATGCTATTTAAGAGTTGAAGAAAGTATATCAAATGATATCTATATATATTTTACGCATTAGCATTTAAGGGTGTAATTACGTCTGAATAATGTTAGTGGTTTAATAACAGTTGACAAAAATATATAGAAATTAGTAACTATACTTTTTTCGAAAAATCATTTATTCATAAATATTATTGCCTTGAGTGTTCAGTTAATCATATCGTTATGTCTCGCACTAACGGCCTTAAAGTTATGCTTAATGACTTCTGGTACAAAATGAAATTAGAGAGAAACTTAGACACATAATTACTTAAACATAATGTACATAATAACATAAATATACCACATAATATAATTCCATAATCATAAGAAATGGAACTAGAATATTATAGTAAATACTAGTATGTTTTTATGCGAAATAAACCTACACACAACTCTTTCGTAACCGGACACACTATGCAACCGAATAAAATACAATTCAGCATCCTTAAATAGTCATTTCAAAATCTTTACCTTAACAATGACGCTAAACAGATGAATGAAGAAAGATAGAGTTACAGACGAACGAGAAGGATGACGTAAGGTACAAAAATGGCGGGAGGAGTTTGGCAGAGATAGATTCGAGGGAAAATTGGAGAAAGTGGAGATTAAGCGAGTGAGAGAGAAAAAAATAAAAATCAAAAAGGATTTGGTTGACATGGGACCGGATTGGGCAAAGAAAAGGAATAGAAGGCGTCAGACATGAAAAGTAAAAGGACGTTGAATTCGGAAGAAAGAATAACCGGAGTAGAAAGAAAGAAAGTAAACCTGAATGGCATAAAGTGAAGAAAATTTATGCGAAATCAAAATAGTCTTTAAAGATTAACTGCGTTAAATCCGAGGAATTGGAAGTTGAAAACAGGAGTACATTTATTTGGATTCAGTACAGTAATAACAGAAGAAAGAAAAGAAAGTCTGCCGTGCTGAAGGAAAGTAAGCTGGGTAATTCACAATAAGAACTCCTAGCAATCCTAGGAGAAAGTGGGTAAAATAAAAAATGGAGGGAGCAATGCTAAAAAGAAAATTCAATTTAAAAGAGAAAGGAAAGATAGTTAAATATTAAAACGTGATAAAAATATCCCCGAAAGGAAAATAAAAATTTAAGTTGTGGATTATACATGAAGAAGAAGATGAAAATTCGGCTAAAACCTGACTAGAGGAAAAAATAATTGTGATCAAATAAAAATGGTCAAAGTTACATTGTTAGTGAAGGTTTATGGAATTAGCCGAGAGAAATTTTCTGGAGAAATAGAAAAACGACTACGCAGCTTATTATTTTCTCTCGAAATAGAAAATTGGATAAAAACATGGTTAATTACATGGGAAGATGAAAACAGAATATGGACGAGATATATGGTGAATAAGTAACATATGGAAGACAGAATACTGCCAGACTAGTGTGGGCCTACGGGTAAGAAATTCAAAATAATATGAAATATATTTAACTTAGAAAATATTAAGGCAAATTACAGAGAAACAATTTCCATAATTATGTTAAAAAAACTTAAGCCTAGAAAAAAATAGAATACAATATAGAAAGTTATGTATCCTCTCAGAACATATTTTTCTCTCTTCCAGAACTAAAAAAAATTAACGATATATAAAAACTAATTCTTTTAAGTGCTCATTATTAAATGTATTGAATATTCTTTCAAATTGTTGGCGTACGGAAGAAACTATCACAACCGAGAAAACTTTTAAAAAAATCCAAAGTAGTACGTGAAACAATAACTACATGTCCTCCAATTTGAGTTGAGAAAATATATTCCTTGAAGATAGCGTCTTGCTAGGTTTCTTTAGAAATTTTTTCGTGTTCTGTTTCTAAAACAATGAAGAAACTGTACATAAGTTTTAATCGCTAAAAACTTTAATGATATTTAAGATAATGTATTAGTGCAAATACAAGGAATTTTCGCAGGAATTAGGTGTAAAGAGCAATTCCACTTCTGAGATGAATAAAATCAATATTCAATGCCATTATTGGATAACCTTCTCGTCCACTAAAAATACCAATATTTGATAATTTACGGTTATTTTGAATGAATTATATATAATCAATACATTTTATCCAGTATATACAGAGAGATAAAGAAATAATCCAGCAAAATATTACTGATTGTAATCGATTCTATTCGACTACAAAATCCACCTGACCGAGTCCCACACGGTACACTTTTTGGCCCCGCTAGTTACTTGGCTTTCTCCTATAGGGAAACACTGGTCTACATAACATCGCTCTTTCCGTATCTCCCTCGTACAGTTACCTTCACCTCTTTGCCTCTCCCTACAAACTTATCAGGGTCTCGCTAACTCGATCTATCCCATTGCCCCTTTCTGCCCCACTTCGTCCCCCATTCCCAACCACTCACTACCTCGCTAGACACAATAAACTTGCACCTTATGCCTCCACGGAAGGCCTCCTCTCCCTCCATTCTACCCTAAATTGCCCCGGCGACTGTTTGCTCGACTGAAGGGAATGGGCTACTCCTTTGGGGGTTGAAGAGGAACGTACCAAAGGGGTAGCTGTTTTCGGACTAAAAGATTTTTTATCCGGGAAATATGACCTGGAGAGTGAAAAGAAAGGTGGTGAAATGTGCCCGCAATAAAATCGTACCCAACGGTGAGATAAGAGGAGTGCTTTGAAAAGTAATCCTTTTTAAGTCTAATTTTTCTCTTTTGGGGACGTGAGATTATTGTGAAGCAACGTTATATCGCTTTACAGCCTTTGAAGTTTCCGAGGAAATATTTTTCGTGTTTTAAATGCCGCACGAGCGAGTATTTTTGTCACGTAGTAGTCATACTTTAAATGTTGAATGCATAAAAAATGTGAAAACTTAGGTTGAAGTTATTTACAGAATGTATAATAATGTACAGAAGTGTACACTAGCGGCTTTAAGCAGAACGGGTGATAAATTCAGCGTCACAGAACAAACCTTTTTTGAAACATTCTAAACATTTTCCTAATATGAATGCAGGATTGGAAATAAGGTCGTGGAATGTTGACATCATGACCGTGTTGAATTACGTCGATTTGAATGCAAATGAGCCTTTAGCTACCTTTTTACTTGTAACTATGTAGTAAAGATCGTAATATACAGCAATTAAATACAGCATCCCAAATTTTAAAGTTTCTAGAGAATCTCCTAACATTTAATGCACCACATAATAAGAAAAAAGTGGAATAATATTTTTCAATTTAAATTAACATTTACACTTGAGTCGGGATATGGAAATGTTGTATCTATTTACTATCTTGGTAGTTTTCTCTATAAATTTTATACTATATTTAGAACTTAACTAAAATGAGTTCTATGAAATTTTATTATTCGAATTCAATTCTTGCTCCTAATATACAAGATTACTAGCACTAAATTATTATCAGCATGAATGAATTATACTCTTATGCTACTCAACTACACAAAATAGTCGTAAACAAAAATTAATAAGAATCTGTGATATTTTGCTTCTTGTGGACGGTTCAAGACATTCTTTTTTCCTGATGTATACACGAGAAGATAATACACGTATTTCTTGTATTTAATGCTTTTAACGACCTAAATAAGCAAAATTTAGGTCCCAGAATAAATTTATCAGGTAAAATATAATAATAAAGCACATTGAAATTTTAAACAGTTGGACTGATTCTTAAAATAACTACGTTTTGCTGTAGCGAATTCGGTTTGGGAAAATTTTCCCAGCATTAAAACATGAATATGCGTTTGTTTTCCCATGGGACGGTACGTTTTGCAGAAATAACTGAACCTACATATCCGGCGTGAAAACTCAAAAACTTCGGGAAATGCACGGAAGCATCATCGGTCTTAGGCCAAAAAAATAGAGCAGCGTTATTTGGGAATAATAAATTTGGGATATGATACGTAAAGCGTCGGAAACGACGAAGTTTTTTCAGCATTTTCTGCGGAATAATGTTCAATGCAACGTCGAGGAAAACTCGTTCCAAGAGAAATGGAACAAATTCCGGAAATGATTCGGAGCTGCGAATTCCGCAAAAATAGAAAAATATTCTACGTTGGAGCGATGAAATTGTGGAAAAACTTTGACGCCTCTCTAGAACCCTTTTTTGGCATTTCGCCAAATACTTTTGAACATCTGTTCGAGGCATTGCGTATTTTAAGGAATTTTGCAAAAACTTTTTCACCTCGGATGTTTTTAAATAGAGGATATTAACTGAAAGATGCGCATAGCTATTATAATACGAGGACATATTTAATTATTTTTTTATTTCAATTTTAGTCGAGCCAAATCCATTCTTTTCTCGCGTATTAAGCTTCATAATTTCCTCCAAATCGAATTCCAATCAACCAAGTCTCCTTCTTTAGTTTAAAACTAACTGATTAAAATTCTATTTTCTCTGAAACTGAGACTCGTCAATTATATGTTAGATTGCCAAGTTTATTCTATATTTTCAATACAATCAGTTATCAAACTCTTACTAAAGATATTATAATTTTTAATTTAAACAACCTTGGCATCATACGGAAGTGTGAGAATATTACTAATTCATGAACAAGATAAAACATTATATAATGAAATAATTTAAAATGTTATCCGATGTGTACTTTGTAAACCAAAAGTAAACCAATCCATTAATTTCGTTGGAAAGATAAGAAGATAGCAGATGTAAAATAAACCAAACATATTTAACGCTGGGCATAATCATTAAAGATGTATGTTAACGTGTATTTATGTATCTGTAATATATGTATCATTAAATATGTAGTACTATTTCAAAACTTGAAGATGGAGATTTTTCAAAGTAGTCAATGAAGAAGTAAAATCAAATAGAGATAATAAATACTTATAACTAAATATTTTGCGAATGATTGTGTACTCTAACTTGAGAGGTTTTAAAAAATTGCACACGTAAAAATCTACGTATATTAATATACCTTACCAAAGTTGAATTTATAGATCTATTATTCCTAAAGATTTTTAAAATTTAAACACAAGTTTGTCGAGAAAAATATTCGTTAAGGTTTGGTTTTATACAGAATCCTAACCATATTACAACATAGATCTGGGACCTGACAAGAGACATTATTTCACACAAACCTTTGATGCAATAGCTCTTTCCAGTGTATACTCAGTCAGTATCTCCATTTATTCCGATTGGACAACAAACGAGCTTTACGAATCGATCTTAGTTAGTCCAATTACAGTGGATTAGATATTATCACTCGTCAAGGGCAACATTCGGTGAAAAGAACGCTCAAGAGACGTGCTAGCAGTAGTATCTCGCGTAATCGGACACGAGAGATTGAGTGCGTGTTAACGCGGAACGAAGTCCGAACAGGGGATGGGAATCCAACGCTATCCTCCCTCACAAACGAGATGACTTGATTAAGCCTAACGTTTTCCCGTCAAAGAGTTTATGTCTTGTCATTCGGCGAAGAGGGATGGAAAAGAACACCACGGTGCGCAGCTCTCTCTCTAGCCGGCGATAGCTGGTGAAAGACTGCAGCGTTTAAACATCGAGGGCCGTATGGAATTTACGACTTAGCTCTTGCGGAGCCATAAAGTATCGTATGGGATACAACGGCCAAGATACATGGACACTCACGCACTCCCGCCATACTGGAAACAAAAGAATGTGGGAAATGGATGGGGAGGAAAGATTACGCGTCCCCGAGCGTTGGCTGTATTTTCTTTCGTCGAGAGTGTAACGAGGGCATAAATGTCAGGGTTATAATGATTGGGTTAGAGAGCGAGAGGTGTTTTTTTTCCTCTTGAGCCTTTCTTTTTCGATGCCCCTGAATGAGCTACCGAACTGTCCGCTGATTTTGTATGCAATCCGCGAAGTCAGTTTCGTATGCTATTGTCTTCGTGTGACATATCTCAGCTTACTATCAAATATACAAAAGAAGTGTAATCTGCAGCTTACAAGCACGAAAGATGCATAATTTTAGTCTCATGTTTAGATCAGACCTATTTGCTTTGATAATTAAATATCCAGTAAGCATTATTCTTTATTATTATTTTTATAATTATTTTTTTTTAAACTATTCAGCGTTTAGTATATACTATCGATCATTACTATCTTTTGCCACGAAGAAACCTTTTAAAAAGCCTCGAACTACAGCGAGGTCTAAACTAGTAATATAATTGTTATGTTTATAAGCCATTATCATTGATGTTTTTAAATAAAAATATAATGTGCTTGCTCAATTACATTTGAGAGAAGATGTAGTACGCTACTTTATATTCGTCTTACTTCACTCCTTTCTAAATTATCTTTAGTTTCCTATTTTATATACTAATAATTGTAGATTAACCTTCAAAAACACTCTCTCCTATTTCCCCAAAGACCCTATTCATCTGCGAATTTATCGACAAAACTTTATTAAATTACAATAAAAACCAACGTTTGACACTCTCAGGAGATGAAAGGAAGATATTCAGATGAGATGACGTCGGTTAAGAGTGGGGCAAGGAAAAGTTTTATTTGCAGAAAGAGAAACCAGGTTGGTGCTGGATGAGGTGTGAGGGGGAAATTTCTCGACAAAACGGGGAAACAAATGTAGAAGGCAAAAAGGTCATATTTTGGGAGAGGTTGGATTGTTAGGGAAAGTAATTAAGTTTGGGATGAAAGAAAATGTAGTGGAAGACGTGTACAAAGGTCGCTGGGCCTTGTAAAGGGAGTGGAAAAAGTATTAAAAACGTAAAGGGGATGGCATTGTGTGAGAAATCTCGAGGATCATTATCCAACGAGGATGATACATTTAGAACCGTTTGATTTCACGAGAGATCTGAGTAGACTAAAGGAAGATTTTATTGATTCGACCTAAAAGCATTCTTTCTCGCTAATACTTTGGAATAGCTTCAATTTAGAATATCTCTTTAGCTATATATTAAAATTTTAGTGATTTATACAAATTAATACAAATGTTTCCAAATTCGCAAGATATTTATAACATGGATGATTAATAATAAATTAAACCTTTAGATATATAAAGGTATAGATGTAGATATAAATAGCCATTCATTTTCAGTTAATAGCTAAAGGCTTTTCTAATGAATTTAATCAAAAGAAACGTACATTAAATATCAATTCCTGTTCAGAAATTTTGAATAGAACGAATTGGATTTAACAAATTAATTGAACTGATAACGATTTTCATATGATTATTTCAATTGCTGAATATTCCACAATCATAATTATATTTTTTTTGTTTGAAAATAAGCTCTTATGGACATAGTAATAAGATAATTTTCCTAATTTTATTACTATCCTATAGATCTTTTTAAGCAATCTTTAAAGATACAAATGAGTTTCAGAAATTCGCCATTTTATACGAAAACATAGCATTAAAAACGTTATATATCTGTCTAAAAAATTCTTTCACCAAAATTGAAAAACTAGGAAAGTAGTGGAAAATATCATCGCTAGGAGC
Organism: Pantala flavescens; assembly: GCA_020796165.1. NCBI lineage: Eukaryota > Metazoa > Arthropoda > Insecta > Odonata > Libellulidae > Pantala > Pantala flavescens. Next base: position 6,201,745 of record CM036888.1, read on the forward strand.
ACCGTAGAACGGGGTCAAACCTTTCCTAAATTCACCTCCATCGTTGTTTCGAACGCAAAATCGCATCAACAGGGTCGTTTCCACCAAAATCAATAGCAACAATAGCAGTGGATGGAACAGCAAGCCCTATTCTGGGGAACGCTACGATGAATGGACATCTAGGAAATGAAAAACAGAACACAAATAGATCTTTCGGCACCGGTGGCGTTTTTCGTGCCATCCGTACTTTTTTTTCGCGTGAAATCCAAGCCGAATGCAAATTTACGGACGTACTCGGTAAACTCGCCCCACCCATCGAAGGGATGAGTCCAGCACGACCGTTCCTCTACGCAGACACGCACAGATGGGCACAATCTTCCACGTGTCGTCCAACAGCATGGACGTTCGGGAAAATTCCTCCCCCAATGAGAGAAAATCGACGCTTGGGAAATATTCATCGCGTCAACTCCTGAATGATGACTGTCTATCCTACGCTCGGCACCAGGCTCGCTTATAAAACTCTCGTTGTACAAATTAGCGTTTGGTATGACGATTTAGGGACTCTGCACTCGTTGTCTACTGAAGTATCCTTCCGCTGGTATTTTTGGTGAGTGGGATTTTATGATGTTTGATGACAATTTTTCCGCAAACTTTTTCTAACCGTATTTGCCGAGGGTAAACTTTCGGAAAATTTAATTTCCGAGGATATTTAGTTTTGTGGGCGGAAAATGTTTTTCTCGCGCTTTTCACGAATGGGAAATGGTAAGCGATTGACACTTGGTCGGTTGAAATTCTGTCTGGTGAATTCCCCTTGCGGATGGTTGTCTGTAAATGTCATTTAATAACGCACAGTTTATATTCCATGCCACTGAAATGCCGCAAAATTTGTTTTCGATAAATTTTTGCTGATATAAAAATAAGCTAGAATTGAATAAGCTCCTGGGTGATATGAATAAATGAATTATAAATAAAACTAATGGAAATACGCTCAAGCTCAAATTCAACTAGTATTTATTTCACCTAATATTTTATCACCATTCATATATTAAAGACTTTTTAAAGAGGAAACTGGAGCTTTTAACACTTACATTACAACGGAAAGAAGAAATTCTTCGAGTGGAAATAAGTCAACACTCATAAACGTTACTTAATTGTTCACCTGTATCAAATCAGAAATACGAGGTATTACGAGAAAAGTTTGAGCTATATTCCAAAATCTAACGTCATGCTAGTATATTAAACTATATTATCTGAATCGTAGTTCTCGCTTGTGAACAAAAGGAAATATTTACGAAGGCATAATCTATTACACTATGTGAACGTGTGTGCTTTAAAAATTGTTATTTTTTTCATTTCTTTGCATCAAAATTAGAACTAAATCAAAGTCAGACTATTAAACACCTTCTACTGCCTGTGAAATAAGTTTGTGACAAAACCTTTCATTATCATTAACATTCTTTACTCCCAAGTTATTTCTATATTTTACTTTCCCTATTATTTTTAGATAACAACCACTTCAATCCGGTATAATCAAGCTCAGTTTTGTGGAGGGTAGCTGTACTAAATACACGAGAAACATTTAAAAACTATAAAAGATTATTTTTTGACAAGGTGACTAGTTTCGTTTGCCATTATAAGATACTAAGTATTCTATTTATTTGGTTATTGGACGTCCCACTTACTCATATATTTCTAAACACAAGACTCACATCTCACAATTTAGAAATTTATTGCTTCCAGATTTACGTATCGTTCCAAAATCAATGGACAGTATAGTTTTCGCCCAATTTCATCTAATGATCACAACCTCTCATACGATTTGATCCGTTCTAAAATCTTCTTTTAATTACTCTGAGTGTTTATAAGGAAAAATATCCCAAAGGGAAACCGGTGAGATTGGTGCTTCAATCAACAACATATTGATCCTTACTGGATACCAATAGCAACCCATTCCCATAGACCTGGTCTTTAAATATTAAACCATTTTCGGCGAACTGCCCATTTCTACGACATAAACAGATATCCTCCCCATAGAAACATCTATCCATCACCAACCACAACAATTCCCTCCTAAAATCCATTTCCTTGGACCCATTCCTTCAGATAACAATCCTCACCACTTGTCTACCAAACGTCCGGAGAGGCCTCGTACCGATTCATCCCTCACTGCCTAACACGGCTACGCCGAAATCTCGACAAAACTTCCGCGCAGGGACAGCTAACGCCCCCTCCCGACTGAAGGACACCGGAGGAAGGTGAAGCACACGGGAACACAAAAGAATCACAGGGGTTCCTGTTGGCGCCTCCCCTCTTTCACACGCCCTTTCTAATCCACCCTTTCGCGTGTTGGTGACCGGAACAAGAGACAAGGCCTACGAAAGAGAGTTCCTCTCCGATCGATTTTCTTCCGTTACTTGTTGAGTGCACGTGTGAGAAAGACGTGCTTGTTACGCGCGCCAAATATATTGACGGCCAAGCTATCGAAGAAAGCTTTCGTCGGATACGCGTTAGATGGTGCGAGGATAATGGGCCAAGGACAAACATCGACGCCCTTACTATGTTTACGCGAGAGAGCGTGACGGGGGATACCTGCTTGGAAAACACGTGAATAGGGCACAACAACCACGTGGAGGAAATTTGGCGGCAAAGGTGTGAAATATATAAATATAGAGGTTGTTGTTTATCTCTATTACGAAGAACTGTTTACGTAAGGGGTACTGAAAGGTCATGCGTACGTCGCAAAAGTCTTAATTTCAACTAAATTACCTTTTAATACAGATAGATCTGTTACACGCATCGGAATATTAATGTTTCTTTGGTAACTCTAATTGATTTGGAAATTAAAATATGAATTTTTATAACTGATTTTAAAAAACGTTGTTGTAACTTGAACTATCAATATTGTAAATTTCACCTTTAAAGGTAAGAATCGAGAATTGAATTTTATCGTTAAAAACTAATTAAACATCTTAATTTATATACTAGACGCCCAAGGTATCTTAGACATCAAATAATAAGAGCAGTTATTTAAAGGTTCTGATCCATCATTAAATTTACTATGGAATACTAAACTCTAATGATTGCCGTTTACTGAGTCATATAAAAATTCAATTTTGTGATGTTGCATTAAAGAATTGTATCTTTTTTAATTTCATTCCAAGAACATAAAAGTCAAAAATTACCAGGAGGAGCATTATTTAAATTCAAATAAACCTATACCATGATCTAGAATTCAAACCCGCAAAGAATATGTCCAAAGAATAGCGAATTTAGAGAGAGAAAATGAATATATAATCCATCTTTGAATGATTTTGAAGCGCATCAATAAAAACTGGTACATTCTACTGTTCTCATTTATACTGCACCATACTTTACGTTGATTATTTGATTTTAGAAATATATAAATTTCGAAGAGTGAAAAATATTACCCGAACCTTTTAAAAAGCTAAAATAACCTCAGTCTATAGCAACTACGTAATAGAATAGAGGTAATGATAATTTTATTGTGCTAGTTGTGATAAGAAAATATGAAATAGCTATCTTCTTAAACATTTATCAGTAGTTTTTCATGGTAATTAAATTTCGAGTAAGCGCTGCTGAACTCAATATTGCGTCTCTTGAACTCTTTCCTCCCAAAACAAAAATTAAGACAGAAATTGAGAAAGATACGTTTCGCTTGGTTCTTCCATAACTCTGGGATTCCTTCTGGAGCAAGAGCTTTATTGGATCTAATTGTCTTAAAACTGCGCCGCAGTTATCCAAAACTCAATAATCTCCATGAGTTTCTTTGAGTGAAGAAAATTAGATTTTTCCAAATCATGGTTGCCTCGTTCCAAATACTTACGAAATTGGATATACGAACGGTTAACAACGATTTCAATCCTTTTATCAAGTTAATAATGTAGATTTGGAATATTGGTTAAAATTTAATATAGCAACAATGGTAAGCTAATCTAATTAACCACAAAAATGTTAGTATTAGCTCATTTTAGCTTAAACATGCAATAGCAGTTATAAACAATTCAAGTAAATCAATAGACGAATAATCCAAAATACCAATACTTCATCAGTGAAGGACAATTACAGAAACTTAATATGAATTGGCAAATCAAAAAGTCTTTGAACAGGGGAACTTAGATGCCTTTAATTTATCGGGGTTTATGTGTAAGACGATCAACTTTAAAAACCAGTAAACTTTAGTATATTTAAAGAGACCATTACGTGTTATGAGTTCCGACGATTGGGAAAGAAGCTTACATCAAAGAGTCAATTTTCTATTCTAATAAACTAGATAAATACTATGGACCTATGTATGGTATTGAATAATGCACAAAAAGAATGTAGTGTTTAACGAAGAGCAATATAGCTCTGATATATTCGGAATTATAAAAGGGTATTTTTAATATCATATCTGCCTTTACGGTTATGCCTCTTTTTATCTCCCTCTATTCATCGTTATTTTGACGAGATATTTTACATCCTCGATCGTATAAAGAAGTTATATCTCATACACAATTACGAAATTAGTTATGATAACGTTCATAGAGTTGAGATGAATAAAATTCTGTTGGTGGTCTGTTTCTTGGAATTTGTTACAGCCTCTCACGTGCAGTATAAAATTAGAGGCAGGAATGTCTAATGGAAAAGTACTACAACAGGATTGAACATGCGACGCGCGTATTCTGAATAAAAACAATCAGAAGAACAGAGGGAGAAGGATGGAGTGTTGGTACGTAAAGGAGTAATTTGTGAAAGGTTTTCTCGAACGCTTCCTTTCTAATTCCCGTGATTAACCGAGAGCACTCGTGAATTAACTCTTTGAGTGTTCCAAATTGGGGGAATGGAGATTTAAATTTACGTGTCTGACTAATGGAGGAAGTGCGGGAAAATATTAGTCTGCCACGAGGGTTGACCTAGTAAAATAACTCTCCTGCTTTAATTAGCTATTTCCCCATGGATTTTTAGGCAGAGAGCTTTTTCAAAGCATCATGCGCAACGAGAATGTGGCTACACATCGCTGATGCAAAACTGAAGCAAACATTAGTCTAATATGTAAAGCATGAGCCCCTAGCTATTAATTTATCTCTAGTTAGCAACTTTAAATTTTACTTATTTTATCTCGTTCGAATTAATAAGGGAAAGATATCCGGCTATATTTGCAAAAAATCGACAATTTAAGTTTCTCATGAATAATGATTCTATAAAATTAGGTATCTTAAATGATGTTGGCTATTAATTTTTCATTGATATATTAAACGTTGATGATATTCAAAAATTTAAAATTGATTTTTTAAAATTTCGGAAAAAAAAACATAAGAGAACCAGATAGACAACCTTAGAACAGAATCTGAAGCGTAATACCTGAGTTAGAAATTTTGCACCTGATCCCGAATCTAGTATCTTAGTTAAACTTTATTTTCAATTTAGAATTATATATATAACTAAGAAACTCGGGAGTTACTGATTCTAGTTCCATAATTTATATTGTATATTTAATCTCATCAGAAATTACATGATAAAAGCCAGGAAATTTAAAAAGTTTGATAAATGTTCATACAATTACTATACTCTATCCCACCCTCTTAACATTTCAGTAATATTCTTTACAAAATCATATCATAATATTTCCAATTAAGTATAAAAACATCTCATCAATAAGATCACAATCATTACTATATTTCTGAAAACCTCAGATCAAAACTTAACCTTACTTCTTCACTCATTCAGTATGTTTGATTGTGAAACATTTCCAAAGTAATCAGAACATACTGAGACTAAATGATGTCAAGATTGAACATCAAAATTGAAATGATTGATTATTTTTGGATGCTATTCGTATTCGTAACTGAACTGTTGGAGTTTTACTTTCCTTATACTATAGATCAAGAGGGTGTTACACCCTTCTAAAAACTAACATGTATTTCCTACAAGGCTCCTCCTAAGTTCCTGAGGGATGAGACGAAATCATCTGTTACCCTTGAAGATGATCGTTTCAATCTTTCCTGATAGCCTTTCCCAAAAAAAATAATCTCAAGACCCTCGTATCTTTCCGTTTATCTCCCATCGATAACACAAGGTGCGTACGTACTCCGTGGATCAATGCCCGAATCATAAACGAACCCTGAATGAAACCATAGTAACACGACTGGTTAACCTAAGTGTCCCCGATACGTACGTTCCGTTTCATCACTAAATTGCTTTGAGTTAAAAGCGATATAAATATGGCTACAAACGATCCAGGATCGCTATGCATATTCATTTACATTAGCATATAAATTGAATTTAAACTCACGCTGTAATGGACTCGAACTTCAATTATCTCTACTCATTCGTTTCCTGAAAATCTCTATTTACTTAGAGGCCATTTATAACTTAACATTTATGACGCTATACGAGAGAGTTATGAAAGTTTGCTTAGTTTTCCCACTTTATTAACCTTTCCATTCGAATGATGAAGTGATAAAAAATTCTCGTTTATTAGTATACAAATAATCATAAATATGGCAATACAGTTAAAAGATGGTTTAATATATTTTGATTAATCACGCCTTCTTTATTAACTGAGTATCTTTCGAGAACCAAATTGGATAATTCATATTGGATGGAAATATATTTGCCTTGCTTTCGGAATTCAAAGAAAAGTTTTACCTCCATACGTGTAGTAAAGGATCTTTTTCATACAAAATAACTACAAAACTATGATGTTATTGAATTGGCATGATGTGATATCTGTTACTTGAATATCCTATACATAATCATTAGAAACGATGACAATTATGAGGATCTTTTATAATTATTCAAACAGAGAGATGAATTTCAACTATCATACCTAACCACTTTCTGAAATTAATAACTCATAGATATTGTAGATGACTGTCCATTAATGAGAACTATTTGCCTCATAAAAAAAAATATCACGTTTCATTATTGTCTAAATGTCAGCTAAATGAGTTTAATTTGACATAAGCGATAGAATCGATCCGAATGAGATACAAATTGCTTCATTACCAAGTTTGAATGCCCCAATAATTATATTGGAACCAAAACATCGCGTAATGATCAAATCTATCGAATGATAACTTGATATATCATTGACAACAAACATACCGCGGAAACAATGAAAAATCACTTCATTTGAATTTCAAAATAGACGCAAATGTATCAACTGTTTCAATTTCCTATTAACACTAGAACAGCGGAGGGTGTCCTCAGGACACCTCGCCCATGAAAAAAACGCACCATTTTTGTAATTTGTATCATAGAAAAAAATCGTTTCGTGACTTTTAATTATTTAATATTCTGCGTATTTCTACCAAGTTTTATAATTATTGGAATATTTTCATAGGAGATCCTACCACATACCCCCTAGAACAGCGGAGGTGTCCTCAGGACACCTACGTAATATTTAGTATTATTTCCTATGATAAAACCTTCATTGTTTTATATTAGAAGCTCTTACGAATGTACTTTGAGATAATATTGTTTTTTGCTATTATTTTGTCCCCGTTCTCTAAAATTAATTAATTATATTGTTAATTATAAAGATCTGAGGTAGCAATTCTAATGATGATTTGAGTTGGAAACATTTTGCCTTATATTTTCTAATATTTCCATTTATAAGATACGTTTCCCATTTCTATTTTCGCAATTGACTAATTTGTCTTATATCTTTTTGTGACACTCACTCATTGAATTGATTGCCAGGCTTGCTACAATCCCGGTACAAAAGTGACGGTGAATGATCAGCTTTTTCCCAGAAAGTGTAGATGTCTATTCACACAATTTATTCTTGATAAACCTGATAAATATATACTTAAGTTTCGGTTAGTAGTGGATTTTAATTCCAAATATGCATAGAATAGATTTCCATAAGTTATCGAGTTGGAGGATAGGCCATCTTCCTGAACCATGTGGTCATGACCTTGATGGGACCTTTCCTATATAAAAGGAATTAACCTAATGACCGATAATTATTTTAAATTAAAGAAACTATTTAAAAGGCTGAAGAAAGCAGGTATTTTTTATCTGGAACATAGAACAAATTGTGATGAGAGTCGCTGGAGTTGAAAACCAGCAAAAATCTGCAGTGAATTCCGATGTTGTCGAAAAATGAAGAATGATCCTTGTTTATAAAATTAAACCGAATAAACATGTTCTTCTCGCGATTTAGATGCTTTCTAATGTCGTATTTTACAGTATCAGTAAAAGAAAATCAGACGCGGTGACGTACCATAATTGTACAAAAAGCGGCGTAGTGGACCAAATGGCGCGTAGGCACACGGTGAGACAGACTCACGACGTTGCCTAATGCATTCTTTGACATAAAAATTTATCTAGCAGAAGTCAATGTATAGGTTATTTGCAAGCAGAAAAGAGGTCGTCAAATAACCAGATATAGATTCTTGCAACGAATCGCAGATAAACAAAGTAAAACCTAAGCTGTCTAAAGAGATCTCAAAAAGGACCTAAGTAAACACTAGATGCACGAGACATCATCCAATGAAGCCACCGATATATGTTCAAAAGAAAATACAAGTGAAATATAGCATCAGATAAGTGTAAGAAGTGCAAGGAATAGGTTAATAGAAACTGTAACATCAAGAAGATTTATGTATTAGCTTCGTGGAAGGATTCTGTGGAGTAATTATTTCGTGACAGCATCATTGTGCTAAAAAAGAAAAATTAATATAATTGCGTATGCAAATAACATTTAAGGTCCAGTTTGCGTCTTAAACCTTATTTCTAGTCTTTTTGTTGTGAAATAAAATCAAAGGAAGGTACGTGAAGCGGTAAAGTTTTATTTTTTCTTGTACCCCATGTAAATTGTTGATAAAACCGGGTAATTTTCAAAAGTTTATTCAAGCAAATAATTATTTTATCTCGAAAAGGCTTTATATTAATTTATTCATATAATTTATTTTTGGCTTTACTGTTCTGTATATTTTTATATCGGAATATGAGTCTCATGAAATTGATTGAACTCAACAACAATTTCTATATTAAATATGTAGCAACTATTTACCTCATGATCTGCCGATAAATATGTACCCATACTTAGTTATTAATTTTTAAGCTTATAAGGAAAGACTATAAATTTAAATACGACTGCCTCATTCAATTTAAAAGAAGCGCAAGTGTAGGTGTCCTGAGGACACCTTCCCGGTACCTCTCAGATCCATCTCCTCCCCTTCTGTAATCACACGTCACTTCTCCGTTACATCACCCCAACGTGGGTAAACCGAACTAAGACTCGCATAAGACACGGCAGTAAAGATTTTCAATATCGACGAAAACCTACGGCTCCCGAACCTAATCCTCTAAGTGAAACGGACCATCCATTATGCATGGGTCGTCGTCAAAAGGCGATGAAAGTATTCTGGGAATATTCGAGATAAAAACGACCCATTCCTTGGGATCTCGCGATCATATCGAGAATAATATTCCCAGACTCGAATCTAAGCGTCGATTTATTCCTCGGAGCCTTAAATGCAATAAATATCGCGGGGTAGGCGAAGGTAGGAAGGGCGGTCGTAAAAACCTGGGAGGATAGCCTCGACGCAAGGGTACCTAAGTCCCCATCTTGATTGCGTAGTTCCCCTCCCGGATTTATGTCCGGCGGTATTTTTTCCGAATTTACGGCAGGAGTAATAAAAAATGAGAAATATTTAGCGCCTAGGCCCGCAGATTTCTTGGGGCTGATGGTGTTCGGGGCGGTGAAAAAATAGACAAAGATTCCCCCCCCCGTTCGCTCGAACTCGCCTCTCAGGTTACGGTTTCCATGGAGATGTGCTTTTTTTCCCAAAACCCGATTCCTATCTGCGCGGTGTTTGGAATCAGCATGGAGGTCGGTGCCACGGGCGCGAGAAATCAATTCTCGAACGGCGTTATTTTCCGACAGTTTCTGTCGCGGTTGACGGCTTTTTTAAATCGACCCTAGTATAGGCCTTGGGGTTTTTAGAACGGCGGCTGGAATATTAAATATAATGGTTTCTGATGCCTTTTTCAGAGGACGGAACACAAATCTAGATTGCCAAGGCCCGATATTCGATGTTGAACTTTAAAATGTTTTTCGATATAATCGTTGTTATTTGCATTTTATGTGATACATAAAAAAATGAATATTTGAGATTCGCTTCTAGGCACCCGTATTCAACCTTTCTCTCTGTGACCAGCCCTGAAATATTTGCTCATACCAATAGAGGGAAGATGAACCACGTAACAGCATCATAACTTGTTCCGATGCCAAAACAATATTTACACAAATATTTACGCGAAAATGAAAACCAACAAATCGCAAAAAAATGCATTACTAAAACTAAGATCAATTATTCACTTCTTGGCGCAGTTATCAGCCGTGTATCGTTTGAATATCAGGTAAGATAATATACTACATGATAGATTTATGTAATTTTAAAGGAAGAATAATTTGAAACAATCCACGTAATATGATTACACTTGTTATCGTCAATGAAGGCATATATTATACATTTCGCTTTTAGGTTATACTTTTCTGTTCTTGGGAAAACGAGCAGTACATTATACACGTAAGGAGCTGACAACGATAGTGAAGGATCAGCAAATTTAAACTTAAACGTACGCTTATTATCTGCCATAAAGAAGATTCTATAATAAACATTTAACGTCGTGAATTCTTTACTACGTAAAAACAAATTCCACACCGATTGTGGTAGGAGAACACACCTTTATACCACTTAAAGCAATCTGTCACTCTTGACATCCTAAACGGCATTTCAAAGATTGGAATGAGATATTTTCTTTCTCAAACAAAACCTTCACCCGCTCACTTCCTCGTCTAATTCCCTTGATAAAGCCAAACAGCGAGCCTTTCCGGTGCCGGGTTAAAAAGAGCACGGGCAAACAGCGAGTGACGTAGCACTCTGGCGAAGTAATAAGAGGATATCCGAATGTTGAACGTAACCAACGGAGGAGTCGGCAAACGGGTTCACCATATCCTCCCTCAACCCCTCTTCGGGGTTAAGCTATTAAATTAAGCGCACCCAGAAACAGGTATATTCCTCCGAAATGATAAGACCTCAGCATTTTTTGTGGCGTGGTATCTTTTTAAGCAGGGATTAGCCGGGCATTTGCCTCGGAAATTTTGCGGTGGGGAAGTGGTCGTTGGGACTGCGTGAGCCTCAGCTAAATGGCATCTTCTTTCTCCGTATATACCCGCACGTGTATGACTTCTTGAGGGAAATGAGCTATACAGCTGAGGATTTTTCTCTTCAGCCTCTCACACCAAAAATCACGTAGCTATCTTTCTCTGATGCAATATTAAAGGGATAAGTGTTGCTACTCAGAGTGAACCTGTAATATCTATAAAACTATATCCCTTCATCCTTCCTTGAACAGAGGGTAAAACAGCTTATAAATAATTTATCTAAATAAAAAAACATTTTATATGCTCTAAATGGGTATTCATATTAAATATGGTGCATAAAGATCGTCTATAAAAATTTTTCATTGAACTATACTACGATAATTTGTAATAATGTTTTGCGAGAATGACTCAGTTCAAACGTATGAACTCACTGTTAATTTTGTTTTCTATCCTTCAGTTCCAGAGAACTTTAATAACATCTCTACGAATATATACCATCATATTGGTCCCTTCATTTCAGAATTCATGTATTAGCGAATATGATATATTTACGTTTCTAAATTATAAAATATTTGCCATCTAGTGTTTGGCAGCTTGTGGGTAATTCATAGACTTTAAATCCAATAGTGGAACTATTTTACGATACCAGAATGTCTCCAATCGATTATTATTTGAAATAACAATACATTTTTTAATAATCAAGTAATAACATTAACAAATCCTTTCTTTGACCACCTCTCACATTTAGGGTTTCTTGCCTAGGTTCGGTTTAAATTTAAACAAATTCAAGGAAGTATTCAAAATTTTGGTCCAGTTTGAGAACCAATCCTCAGTAGAGTATAATCCATTTCTATGATCGAAAAAGGTACGAACCGTTCTTCTACGTTTAAAAGGCTTAAATCAATATTTCAAAAGCCTTATCTATCTCAAACACATATTGCTGTGATCAACACTATTCATCCAAGCACAAAACCCGCCTGTCTATCTGAAAAGCGGACCCATGGACTCAATGTCTTAGGGCCGGAGATTACGAGAATGATTAATTGCCGGGATTTCTGACTATGAATCACGGCGAATCGCGCTTCCAATAACCTCCCATGAAATTGATAACGCGCCAACGGGGTGCGAAGCCGCGACTCTTCAGGATAAAAGGGGAACGTGCCACTTCCCACGTTACGCACTCAATCACGGGGGGATGCGGAAAGCTGTCGAGGTTCGGTTTTGCTGAATTTTCATTTATCCTTTGTGTAACTGGTCAAACATTGGGGGAGCATATCCATGTAGGTCTTCAATTCTGGATTTGACTTCTCTTAATAAGAAAATTCGGGTATACTTGTGAATAGATTATTTAATTCACTTTAGATATATGTCAGTATTTTCATAAAAACGAGTCTGTTTTAAAATACAGAGCAAACGAGTTGATTTACAGACTTCCAAGGCTTTAACACTAATATTCAGAAGCCATTGTTGGTAATTTAATCCATAGCTCATTAAGTATAACTTAAAACATACGAAAGAGCTCTGGATTCTAGCCTTGAATCCCTAATTTTATACCTTTCAAATTAGTACTGATATTTGAATACCGTTTTGAATTTATGCTCAAGTTTAAACCGAATACAAGATTTGAAACCTCGAAAGTGAAGGGATATGATTAAAGAAAAAAATTGTTAAGAGATATTACTAGATGATTTAATATTATAAGTAAAAATAGATTATACAATCTCTCATATAGATTAAGTACAGTTAAGAGTGTTAAGTAGAACTGATCTCAAATATGTTGCCTATTTCCATCGAAAATAAGATAAAATCTTTCTGTATCCTTTTAAATCAAAAACGTTTTCATTCCATATTTAAAATATATTTGAGTTGAATGCGGCTAATACTTTGAAACGAGTGGATTCAGCACAAGGTTACCAACTAATCAGGTATAAAAAGTAAATATCCTTACATTCATATACGATTTTCGTCCATATTTATTATAAAAAATCAAAATTATTTATAAGCAGTCCTCTACCAAATAGTCTGTTTCAATAATAGAAAAATAATCGACTTATAATGATAATGAAAAACATTCCATGAAAATCTAACACTGTCGAATTCTAACTCAATACAACAAACACCTTCGACTCCGGAATGTATAAAAAATACCCCATTGTCACTCCCATCGTGGAAGTTTAAATGGAAGATTTTTATCTCCTGGCGTCGGAAGAACAGCCATCCCAGGCCGAAAAGTTCCACCCTTGATTTACGATCCCCGTCCCTCAGAAAAGTTCCCACAACTATGGAGAATGATCGAGAAAGATCGGAATTTAAAAGTGAAACAAATCAAGATCCGGGCGTTGAGCGATAGGGCCGCACCGGGAGGAAAAATCGCCTTTGGAATTGATCGAGTAGGATGACGCCTTTTTCAGTCTCGTGAGACGTATAAATAAGTAGACGGATGATAAAGTTTTTGAGCTTTTAGTTCTTCTCATTGACACTGGGTTTGTCTTGGCGTGGTCTGGGATGCAAACCGCGTTACACCTGCCGATATTAAGAGGTGTTTTGGTCTCCAATTAAATATTCACCCATGCGACTCCTCCAACACGGAGGGTTTGCTGAAAGCGGGATGAAATATTCAGGGACATCGATCGGTGAAGCGATCCTTTAAGGGTCTCAATAAAGGATTGAGTGAGTGCTAATTATTCTTCTCCGTACCGGGTCGAGTTACTTCGTGTCCGAGTTTAATTGATGTTCTAATTTCATTTACATCGTTATACGTGTATTTTGTGATAGGCTTTCGTAAGGACGGTTAAACATCAAAGATGTCCAAACTCTTGTATGTTTATTGGAAAAAGGCTCGATGATTATTTCGTTATATTCTACTTTGGATTCTAAAACAGGTCCTCATTTTGAAATAAATGTTTTTAAGAACCCTGGACGTATTTATTTTAATTAATAGAAAATATCAACGGTGTAGGCAAATGCTTGATTTTATTTCCCATATATATGTTGTCCACCCAATATCTATACTTTGGAATAAAAAGTTGAACGGAGTGTTCAGAATAAGTAAATTACTTTTTCCTACATTTTCAGCTCCCAACTACATTTTTCACGATTCTCTATCGGGAATATTAAGAGGAAATACGATTATGACGATTTTGATAACTATAAATTAGTTTCATACATTTGTATTTCCAAATATTTCTATAGCTTTTAATAAATATTATTTTTGATTAATATCTAAAACGATCGTAACAACTGAGCTGTTTCGAGAAAATAAGGGATACAAGTTTTATAAACATATATCAATCTGAAATTTGAGGCCAGAGAATATTTTTCGTCATTTCCCTTATGAAAATCATATTTATAAAACCGTTTGTAATGATTTATATCGTAAAAGAAACACGTTTAATTTAGAAAAAAGAATAAATATTATTAAGCTAATAGCTCAATAAAAAGAATTAATAATTCATTAATCATTTGATACAAATTTACTGGCAACATATTCCTATAAATTCTCCGTACGAAATAAAAGCTTGAGCAGTAATACCCCTAAAGATCGTTGGAAACCAGCATACATTTAATAGCCTCTCTTCCCCGTGATTGCGTAAAGAACTTACGAAATAAACTAAGTTTTACGTGGACACGTTAATGAAATCATAAAAAAAGTTCCTCTTCGATGGGGGAAGAGAGGGTACGGAGCGACTACGGCACAGTCCGCTTAGAGGCCGGTGCCAACAGAGTGACGACCACACGAAAGCCTTTACGTCGCACCCCTTTAAAAAAGCCAGCGATTCCAGAAAAAAACCGCGCCTTAAATTGATTATGCCCGGCCTCGACGGCACTTGAATATTTAAACCCACTCAGACGGAAGGTCACTTTCCAAAAACTGGTCGCAGCGAGGCCGAAGATGATCCCGAGAGGCCACGCATCTGCGAGTCGAAAGAGACCACGGAGGTAGACTATGATGACTGGAAGATATAAGGGTTTCTCTAGCTAAAGAGCGACTGGAAATATACGAGTGAAAATACGTAACGCGGGAGTTGGAAGAACTGGGTTTCCGTGCGCACTGTGACAAGTAGGAAATGTTTTTTCTCTCGAATTGCTGAGAGGAGAGAGAGGGTGTGAAAAAACGGATGGAGCTTCGTATCCTTTGGATGTTCTCGTGGGAGTGTTGATGGCATTCGCTAGGAAACTCTGGGACCTAGGAAACGCGAGAACGTCTCTTCTACTGTGACGAGTTTGTTCTGCACTCTGCGAGAAATATATCTCGCGTATAATATACTTATATATATAAACATGTATGTAGTATTTGAAAATGCATAAAAATGTCTGTATTTAAATTCATAAACAATGAACAACTACAGAATATTTACAGTAATTATGGGTTATATTTTACTCATATTTTAATTGTGACGGACTTTTCCCTTCTTTTTTAAAAAAGTCTATAATTTGAGCTTTTTCTACGTATTTCTAATAGGTAATGATGATGTGAGACGAAATTAGCTTTAGTACATAATTATCGTAATGGAGAATAACGGCCGAGTAATTGATTTTTCCATTAAATTCTGGAGAATCCATTCTCATTGAAATCGATTCTGACCTTTGGATGATCTGTAATTTCACGATATTCGGAGATTTGACCTTTGCTCTAACCTTTGATTCCCTCACAAGTTTATTATTCCTTACGAATCTAAATAAGGATGAGTTCTACACCAAGTTGTTCTCGATATCACCTTTTAACGTTATATGCAATGTTTCCTTACTATGAATTTCCAAAGAGGTTAAAAAAATATTGGTTAACGTTAATTTCCTATCTACGCTCAATGGAGCACGTTAAAACATTCTCACGTAACGCCATCCCGTATCCGATCATTGATGTACAGATAAGAAAAATTTTTATTGGAAGAAAAATAAGTAAAACATATACATACATAAAAAGGCATTGATATGTATACAAATTATCTTTCAGGGTAAATATAAGTTTAACGCAAATCTTTGATAATCGAAACTGAAAGATCTAGAACTATCAAAAAAATCTTTACGGACCAACAAACGAAATAATTCAATCTCTAATGAAGATCTATTTACGTATGATAAAACACTGCAATATTACGATACTATCTTCTCTGATATTTCTTCCCAAAATTACGAAACCCGAAGCGCAAAACTTGGGAGCAATAACTCGGCACAAGAACGCCCTTTCTCCGACAGAACGAAACCCAGCCGCGCCTCAAACTATTAATCGCGTTAGGTAGTCCATCTCCCAAAACTACACGGCTCTAAACACATCGTCCAGTTAAACACCAAAACAACCTCCCTTTATTCTATATTTGAACCAGCGTTTTAATGGGCTTCAACAGAAGAAACGGATGCGGAGAAAGAGCTTCTTCCTTCAGATCATACCGACGATACGAATTCGGTTTCTGTACGTATATAAATACTTTTAATTTAGGAATCATTTAAGCCAAACGTTGCCATGTAATAAACAAAAATATGCTGATGAAATTCAGCTTACGTTAGCATCAAGTTAGAATCACTTAGGAATAAAATTTCTACTCACTAGCATATTCCTCACGGTCGGTGTTAATGTTGGTTTCCTTTCGGTATCTGAGTTATAAAGAGAGCTCCTTGTTTCTGCCACACGGCGGCCACATTGAATTATTTGGGTTAATGATCCCATAACCTCGCAGCGTAAAGATTTTTCACGCAAAAAGCCTCTCACGTTTTTGCTCACGGACGATATGGAAATTCGGCCGTGAGATTTCATACTATCGAAACGTAACCAGAGATAATACCAAAGACAAACCAACCTTATTAGGAAATACTATAGCAACCAAACCCTAACTGTATCCACGGAGGATAATTCTACTTATTTGACTTCGCCGGTTGGAACTAAAAGCATTCAATCTGGTACCTATCTTCACAGATTAAATGCCGCAATCGAAGTATCGACTACTAGAGTAAACTGAAATCTACGTAAATAGCATAGCCTAGGTCTTGAGTGGAAGACACACTCTTCTCAAGAAAGGTTACGTACGGAACCATTAGGTCACTACGGTGCCGCGCGCTAACCGTGTTCAAGCATCCTCATATTGCACTTACACGATATTTTTGAACAAATTAAATGGAACCACGATCAAAATCTATTTCCTTTACCGATACATGATATAAGAGTAAAATTTATAATACGTAATCTCAGGATTTTTCGTCTTTTCAAGTATTAAAATTGCGAAATTATTTCAGCCGCGTGAGCCAGTCACGCAAAGTTCGCCTTCCTAACTAATTCACTTATACACTTAAATAAAGTCTTTCAATTGCTAAATATGCATATGATGGGCGTATGAACTTAAGGTTCCTTAACCCAAAACGAGAATGAAAAGTATCCCTTCATTTGCGGAACAACTTTCAGCCACCAAATCCCAGGATATTCTAATACATTCCGGTACATAAAGATAGACTTTAATTCTTCCTCAGGCGAAAACATAATCTTCAGGAACAAAGGTTCATTAAAATATTTTAAACTAATAGCTCACAAGGATAATAGCCATCACCGCTAGACACTTATAGACAAACACTACAAATAAACTTCGCATAACGAAAAACACAATCAAAAAACCCTAAAGTAAAATCCCAAAACCAACCACTCCTCCGGGAAAGTAACTCCGACACGAATGCCGACACATAAGGCTACCTAGTATAGGCGACAATAAAAATCCAATCTGCATACCGGCTATTCCATCGCGCGGGTCCTCCAGAAGCCACCGGAAGGTACCTCCCTCTCCTCTTCTGGTCACAAAGGCCCCTCACATCACTACCACCCCCTCCAGAACCCAGGCACATCCAGCGAAGAAGGGGGTGCCTCCAGAGGGCGTGTATCACAGTGCGTGCGAGGTAAGGAAGCACGGCGGCCCGCGTATACTCGTGCTTGGGTGGGGGGGAAGGGTTCCGCTTTAAAAAAATGGGGTGGGTTTGGCCGGAAGAATGAACTCCCACACGATAGCCTTCTCGCTACGAACACTCCGCGCACTGTGAACCCTGCCCGGGTCAGCCCGCCCCACTCCCCGCAGGAGATCCGAAGAGCGCGGGCGCGCACTCCCTCCATCCCCCTCTCGAGGACGGCTCTGTATCTCTCCTCTCACGGCCGCAGAGGTCAGAGGTGTACCAAGTGGATGGAGGTATGAAGAGCACGGCCCACGCGTGGCCGATTTCCTTTCTCTTTATTTTGTCTTACCTCCCTCGGGTGGGTTTCCGTGCTTCTCGCCTCGACGCGTGTTTAAAGACGCGCGTATGCGGTCGAGTTGGTTTGGCAGAAATTATTATCCCTCCCAAAGAAGGGGGTCTATCTGTAACTTCAGAATCTGTTTATACCGAAAAACTGTTATATTAATCTAGAAAAATATAACGATATACTATATCTACGATAAATACAGACTTGTGCTTAGCTACGAACCTCAAATTTGTTATGATTTTAAATATATGCATAAGAAATTTGTGGATAAATTGATGAAGAGCTACCGATGATATCTTCGATGGACAATTTCATATAAACAATAAAAATAGAGTTCTTTATTCGCTAAATTATCTCAAGTGGAACACTGAAATATAAGAAATTCTAACCTCAAAACGAAAAATATCACTCAAAATAAAATAATTAATTACCAATGTTTCGTTTATCTGTTGAACAAACGATTAAAACCATTAGCAATTTAGATACCAATAAATCTCAAATCACGATTTCGCTCAGAATTCAGAATTTAAAAAAGCGCGATTAACTAATGAATTTGTAATAAAATAATGATTTCTGGTTAGACCTAAGTAAGTATGACGCTCTTTACTTTGACTGGATCTGCGTTTGATTATCAGTGGGAACATTCAAGCATTGTAACCATATATGACAAAACATTTCTATTGTTTGAATTTTGATACAAAGTACTACGATGATAAATTATTTTGTGAAATCATGGAATGATATGAGATACGCTTTCTATGTTGTAAATAATTTTCAAATTTCTTTGAGGAATTTCTTAAAATTTACCTTGATTTTAAAACAGAGATGATGAAACCCTGAAAAGTTGTGTTACATTAACGCTGAAAATATTAATTTACTTCCCGTTTTTATGCTAAATTAATAATCTTTAAAACCTTGGATGTTTGTTTGAATAAAGTTTCTTAACATTCAATAAGAATTACAATTCTTCGTTGCGATTTTAATGATAATTTTCAGCTTAGATTTTGAACATTTAAACCTCTGAAAGGTTTTATTCTATTCGTATCTTATCTTGATATTTCTTTTCCTGAATAATTAAAGTCCCTCACTCTTTCCTGATTCTTTCCTCATTCCGCATAAAAATTTCCTTTCCGTCCCATCACACACGCTCCCATATTCCTTCAAAGCTTTGCTCATTCAAAGCGAAATTAATTTGGCTCTAAATTTGTATGCATTGGGAAGCATTCACCTAAATCTTGGATTGTAAGAAGAGGATTACATTTAATTAAACAAACTGTTGACCGAACTAATGCGGTTTTAATTTTCTTCCACAAATTAAATTAATATTTCATGCATAAAAGTATATTTACGAGATCCATGATACAGTTAGCGTGCTCATAATTCGTTAAAGTCCATTTCGAGTTTATGATACATTTCCAAAGACGGAGCTAGTAATAGCTTGTTTCCATTAAAGTAATTAACGTCCGGCTCCCAAGAATTTCGTTTGCATCTTATTTACAGAGTGTTTAGGCTATATGTTGAAAGGTATAATATCTAAAAAGTTTGAAAAAAAGAATATATACAATATAATATAATGATTTTTTTGCCTACAGGTCCTTCTTCAAGCATTTATCTCTCACAATTATGGACTCAATATTAATGCCTATTTTAACAAACATCGAAGTATTAAAGGAAATATACACTTAATCGGGCAAACTAGTAATATCGGTTAAAAATCTTTCCATTTATCTTTCTGACTCATTGGGTTTTTCAGAGATAATCTGTAATATATACCTTGCTAAACTTTCAGGAAAATTCAACACAAATCATAATAGTATTGACGGTTTATTTAATATTAAATGATTACGCGTTTAAACTCTGTTTCTTTTCAATTGAAATTTCTATCACTATGCTGTCAATTATGATCCAGTATCTCTCTACCAAAATGTTTGAAAATCATACTATTATTGAGAAATTTCACCAAAATTTCTTTTTTAAAGAGAATTGTTATAAATAGATTCATTACTTCATCTGTAACTACAGATAATCACGCCTATTATTTCATAACTTCATTTTATAACCGCGTTCAATTAAAAACTAGGACACTGAATAATTTCATTATAATTATACACAACAACAATTCTGTTAAACTAAATTAATGATCTATTAGGTTTAGTTTCAGGAATCGTTCTAAAAACACTCTCGCTCCATTTTAAAGAGACAGTTTGCTAAGTATTAAAATACTTTCCCATATTACGGATATATATATATATATATATATATATATATATATATATATATATATATATATATATATATATATATATATGTATATATATTTATATCACGTTAACTTCAATCGAAAACTGAAGTTGAATTTCATATCTTTAAATTAATTTGTAATTACGAGAGTTTTTAATTTCAAACAAAAATATGTTCAAGCCATTTTTCATTATCAAGTGTAGTTAGTAATATGTTTTATATCATTTAAATGAATATATACTTAATATTAAAAATTATATCCAAAACAACACTACTTTTCAGCAAACAAATTAAGTGATCTTTAAAATCCACTTGCGGGCTGAATTATATCATTATTTCATTAATTAGCCGATGAGTGGTTTAAAATATTACCATGAGTAGTAAAATATTTTCATTAACCGTTTTTGATTACGACTCTGATTTAATGACCTCTATGGATCGAAGCTGTATATTATTTATTACAAACAGACATTTTCTTACTCTTCCCTAGGTAGGAAAATTAATATTTTAATAATATTTATGTATCCAGTAAGGATACAAACCTAAAAAATACTAAGAGAAGAATGAAAATTATAAATCAGATTTCTTCGTGAACATCATACTTCGTAAAAATGTATATGAAAATGAGTAGATTAAAAATACGGAAATTAAATAATCAACTTCGAGGAAAATGCTATAAAGAAGCAAAACAGATAGGGATTATACAAGATTGATAAGGCAAATTGAATCACCAATAGCGTGAAACAATCTCTCCATTGCTCTTAGAAACGCAATTTATTTATTAAACGAACTGCACAACCTTATAACCTTAAGAAAAAATTTTAATGTTCTGTATCATAAATATGTATCATCGTATACTGTAAATAACTCTATAATTCTGCCTAGTTTTTATGGCATAGAACAAAACTCGTACTTAATCCAAAATTCTTCCACATAACTCTCGTATAGATACTCTTAAGAACTTTCAGCGTAAATTTCAACTTGCATTAGCTATTCAAATTCGCAACTTAACGCATCTTCTATAATTACTCCATTAGACACGCAAACTCGAAACCTTGATCTTCCGATAACAACATCATTTTATCCAGATGTTACAAAGCAATTTTTGAGTACTTTGCATACTTAACATCAAGAGAGGAACTTAATGTTCTTTAATTAGTAAGATAATACCCAGATTAAGCTTCCATTCCTCTACCTCTATCTAGGGTGTAAAAATTTTCTGCTTAAGAGGTTAATCATCACAAATTTGCCAGATAAAGTTACCTAGTTTCATGCCTTCAACATCCGGTCTCTAGCTCATTTAAATAAATCCCACCTCTTTATATACATTTACGTCATCTGTTTCACTCATTTCACTAAGGGAAATATTTATCATAAATACAATCGGTATTTGATGCGATCTTAAGGAAGAAGTGATTTAATAATGGTAACACATCAAATTAGCTTAGTAATATAGTTTTCTATATAAATTCGTAAAACTTTTAACCTTGGAATTTCTTATATGGGTTAGAGAACAAAACTATAGCTGGGATATCTTATCTTGTTTTCTAGGAAATGATTGAGTGTTTGATAATGAATTATAGAAGATCATAACTAAGGAAGATAGTATCACATGAGCGAACCTTCACCACCTCATGAAGAAAAGTCTATAAGAAGGTAGATCTTTTACTTATGTACTAAGAAGAGGAAAAGTAATTATTTAATGAGAAAAAATGAGAAATATTGCCATCAGGATAGGGCTATTGACGAGTGAGTAGTCAAATAATCTTCATCATCATTATCGAGCTTTAAGGCTCTCGCAGCTCTAAGGCTACCAAATGAAAATTCGTCATGTTAAAGACTGTATTATAATAAATATATATAGAATAAAGAGATCACATAGCTTTGGAAAGAATATGTAACTAACATTGAATCATTCTTCTGCATGATTTTTAGAATCACCTCACGATAGATATTTCCCTTCAGATATGTTGCACGATCGGAAAAATTAGCTCTGATCAGGCGATCCTTCCAAAAATATTCCTTACCCTTTGAGATAAGGGAATCATTCGAAGAAAACCTTACTCAATAACCCTTTTTTTTCCTTTGGTCGACTTTTGTACCCCGAGCTTACACGCGCTCAAGATTCTCAGCGCAAGGTATTTCCCCTTCGTAAGGTTGTAACGTCTCCCGCCGGAATGAGTTCAGGGATGGTTTTGACGGCCTCTGGTTATCGATAGATCGAAATTCGATGAAACGAATAAACCTCCGATTGATCGGCGCCTAAAAATACACCGCTTGCGATACGAATGGAAATAATATCGCATTTGTTGCGTGTTAACAGCCTCGCTTTGGGAGGGGTCGTTCTCATGGAGGGCATATGTAATTTGTA
The DNA here is from genome assembly GCA_020796165.1 of Pantala flavescens. Classification (NCBI taxonomy): domain Eukaryota; kingdom Metazoa; phylum Arthropoda; class Insecta; order Odonata; family Libellulidae; genus Pantala; species Pantala flavescens. The sequence goes on from CM036888.1 coordinate 6,224,671, forward strand.
AGTGGGTCGCTCCACGAATATCGAAAATTTTGTACCAGCCGTGGCGAATAAAGGGTTAAGGGTCGACTGAATTTTGGTTTCGGTTTAAATACGAATGGTGAGAACGGTATATGCTAAGCTTAAAAGATAGGTATTATTAAATGCATATATAGTATGAAGATTATATTCAATTGCACACAAAATATACATATTGTATTCAAATACATACAAAGAATATAAGTGCAATAGAATCAAATTAGCTATTATACGTATATCGCAAGCTAAAACGCGAAATAAAAAGTGGGATATAGGGGAACATTAGATAAAAAATACGAGTAATCGTAATTACTCGTATTTTTTCTGAACTGAATAGTGATTTAAAAATTAAAACATACATTTTATCGACTCCATTTCATTATATTTTAATCAATTCACAATTTAAATTGAATCAAAACTCATTCCGTTCGCCGATAGAGGATTTACATTATCTGTTCCCAAAAATTACTTGACTTTATTCTCTCAATGATCGATGAAACTATTATTTAAGAATGCAGCAATTGTCATTTAGTATTTAGTTTTATTTTATTTCATTCTTTTATAGAGTACTTAGAACAAATAATTCATTCATCATTTAGGAAATCGTCATGTAAGTAATAAATCTAATTACGAACGACTGATACCATTATATGTACCAGTGAGTAAACTATTCTAAAGGTTGCGTTACCATGAATCAAAACTTTAAAAAAAGCTCCGTATGCACTTTTTAATATACGTGCTTGCAAAAGACTGATTTAGGCTATTCTAAAACTCTCCGCTCTTCCTGCAAGCAAATAAATAACGCTCAGATTTTGTATGTAATGAGACGGAATGACCTAATTTTTAGAATCATCATACCTATTTTGGTTGCAAAAATACCTTCATTTATCTTGGGGTACAAAATGGTATCTACTCTCTCTGCTGATAGAGGAAAAGAAATGATAGTGAGGCTAGATAAAATCATGATGCTGCATAGCATAACGTAGCGGATGCAAGGAAAATATGCAGTTTGTGTATTCAAATGGCTCATTTGCCAGAGCTAAAATTTACCTATCGAACAAAGAGATTGGTGAATGATGCGAAATGAAAATCGTCGGTTTGGTTAAAACGTCAGCAATAATAACAAAGAGAATAGACGGACGTCGAATTCGGGCGAACTCTTTCATGATGAAAAATAATGGTGAAACGTCAAAATTCTTGCCCATTTACGAACGTAAACGATAAATATTTATGAGAAGCATTAACAAAATGCGAAATAAGCTAAAATTCTCTAAAAATACATATTTGAAAGGAATTCATGGCCTGATGAATTTAAAGTTGATGTTTTCATACAATTACGCAAGTTATGCCAATTATGTTACATGATAATTCAAAGGTGGACTATCTAATTCATTCCTAAAAAGTATGCTCCATACATGAAATTACAGAAATCATTTTTCAGCAAGATAGAGCCTTCATTTCATGGCTCGCTTATTTACAAAATTAAGTCTTTTGAAAATGAAAGAATATTATCTAGGAAAATTTTTTATAAAAACATTTCTATTTTACGTTTCTCAAAATTGTACGAAAATAATGTTCAAAAATATACGAATAAAATATTCTGTTGCTAGAAAGCTAGAAGTTTTACCAATACGAAAGGCAAGGATCTGGTCTTGGCAGTAAACACGTCATAGAGAAAGGAAATATCAGTTGCGAAATAATAAAATAAACACTTTTATTTTATTTGAAGTTTTAGAACTGCAGATAAAATAATAAAGAATATAATATGCAGAAAATAATGAAGAAATGTAACACGGGGTCGGAAAAATCAGATAACGACATACTTTTTCAGACAAGACCTTTAACTTCGTAGATATATAATTGAAATCTTATACCTTAAAAAACATTTCGGAAGTAGGGTCATTCAGGAAATTAGTAAATTTTATATTTACACGCCTATCTACTATAATTGTGAGCATTTACATTTTTTTAATACGGCAATTCTGTGCAGATATGATCCTATTTTAGATAACCGTTCTAAAGAACTAAAATACCTAAGCTTCCTTCACTTCAAATTTCATGATTCAGATGAGGTTGAAACATTTCCGAAATGTTAGAATGTGTAGGGTGAATTCCTACTTCAAGGAAATACTCATATTCTCTTGTAATCGGGGAGCCTGCTCCAGTTTGCATCGTCTAAATAAATTACTTGAGCCTCAGTATTGCCTTTGGGCTTGTAAATACCTCCAGAATACGCTGCACAAACGGTAAAAGAAATCGTTAACCTGGTTCACAACAGATTGTTTCAACAAGAAGTAGTTGAAGCAAGAAGTTACCTAACTTTGTGAAGGATTTTCAGTGGAATTTCCGTATCATATCACCATCATTCTAAGCACTAAGTTGAATTTTATGAGGGACTAGATTCATAAAAACTGAACTTTTTCTTAAAGTGGTAAAATGATTCTCTGAGTGTTCTATGCCAGGAATGATCTTTATCTAGAAAGATTAAGAAAATTTCGTGTAAGAGTATCAGAAATTTTAGCAACCAGAGATACGAGTGTTTAAAAATTTGAATCCTTTAAAGATCATCCCGTTTTCCTTTATTTATATAAAATAATATAAATTTATTCAAATTTCTCGACGCTATTACACAAAAGAATAAATACACATTTATTAACCAGCTTATCTCCCACCATAGAAAATCATATGTCTTTAAATCGTTACCATGGAAATTTTGATGCAATTATTTCGCTTAAAACAGATATTGCCAATTACTACAGCATATGACGCTCCACTCATATCTGTATCACTCAGTGTCACCCGCGGACAATCTCACGAGCTCCTGATTTTATTCCTTTATACCCCGAGAAATAAAAATTTCAAGATCGTCTGTCCCAAGAGGACAAATTAAGCGAAGATAGGCGATGATTTCCAGTGAAAAAAAACTGACTGACGGATCCAAAATCGTAAAAGAAAAACTCGGATGTGTCTGCAAAGCTGATGACGTCCCTCAATTAATCATCTAGACTTGTAATTATAACGGGCGGGTTTCCTCGGGATTAATTGAGCCGTGACAAATAGAAGGTCGATTAATTTTTTCCAAGAGTTTTATCACCTTCTACTAAACGAACGGAGAAATGATGGAATGAAAAATGAGAAATGGTATGGTAAACAAAGCTTCAACGTGGACTGACCTACATTCGCCTTACCGTCGCTGCACTCGAGTGACCGCCTATATGACCGTCATATCTTGTAACCGAGATATTTATGTTTCCCCAACTCGAAAGAAACATATGCTCTAAAGTATTTCGTATATAAACATCCATAGTAAAAGTAAATAAGTTTCACAAATAAAACAGTACAATTTATAAAGTAATTATTGAATCAGGAGGGCATCTGATACACGGCTTATTTCGAAGTAGTTGAATTAAGATGATAATATACATCACATTTTACAACATATTTAGTAATAATCACACGAAATCGCTATCATTTCATGAAGGCGCCTGTTTTAAAATCTGTCCCCTTTCCTCCGACATAAATCATTTTCAAATTAATCTCATAATTTATTTGATATCCACAAAAAATTACTAGGGAGTTTCAAATAAATAAACATATCAATGAGGGACAATTAAGGACACCTCCGAAGCAAAAGTATAACCATTCAGTAATAGTAAACATTCAACCATTCCTGCTTAGAAAAAAATGAATACCCTCACTTCAAACAGAAAAATAAGAGAATTTAGAATCTGAAATATGAAGAAGGAGAAGAAACCTTTTACGTTCCCATAGCTTAACCACCAAATAAATACGAAATTTGAAATCTTATTTATCAATAAGCCTCAGTTTTATTGAGATATACAACTTGGGGTTCTACCTTCAAACACATCCTTTGTTCAACATTCAAAACTGAAATTTCGGATTCAAACAAGGCCTCTCTTTCATTAACCTTATGCTTGGATAGAGGAAATAATTTCTCATACATATGACCACTCTTAGCTTTCGAAATCCGAAATTTTCGGAAACGACTAGTTTGTATACTAGAATAGTTAAATAATCCGCAGGAGTTCTGTAAGAAATAATTTAAACCTTAGCGTATATTACAGTGATGGAGGTTACAACATTTCACGTGATTCTCATCCTGTATTTTATATAAATAATTAATAAAAATTAATTTTTAATTGGTTTGCATTAACATTATTTAATAATAATATTGGATAATAAATATTTCGACGCAAAACTTTTCTTTAATACTAAGCCTTTTTGCAAATATCACAAGGATTTCCTCAAAACTTCAAAAACACGCATCCCTTAACATTCACCCTGTGGAAGCACTGACCTCCAGAAGGATCAACAGTCAAGTGAGCGTCTTCCGAAAGGAGGGCCCTCGTAAACCATCAATGGATGGGACGGATGGTTAGAGATAATGAGAAATTCGAGTTGACCGCTGATCGTCTATTAGGGGAGGGGAGATATTTCACGGGGTGATCCTAACATCTAACCCACGCGTCTGCCCAAATTAAAAGATGCCTTCAGAGGGATGGGGGGATTAAGTCACACAGGGCCTTCCGATGGGTGGAAGATTTACGCCTCGGAGTTCATTCCCCTCCCACACAACTTCCCATTGGCGCTGTAAGAGCGTCTCCTGGACACGATAAACGCCCACCGTTGCTGTCGGAATGCTCTACTCCATCAAAGGGAACATCTTAATTAGACAGATGGTGGCAACTCATTATAAAACGCCGCTTGAGCATTGAGTAAGCGGCACTATGATTCAAGTCAGTGCTGCGATGATTTGATGACTTAAGTAAGTGGACACGATGATAATGAATTCTGTAAATACGTTCTACTGTTGAAATCGGTCTCTTTACTTATTTTAATCAAATAACTTTCATATTTTCAGTTATATAAGAAGTTTATCCACGATATGGAGTCTAAATAAGAGAGTAAAAGAGAAATAATAAGAGGAATAAAAATATTATATTAACAATAAGAGAATAAAAGGAGTCGATCTTTTATTTTGAAATTTTTCATCAAACGTTAGAATACTTCTCGTTCATATTTATCGTAAAGTAGAAAAATTAAATAGTCATTCAGAACATACGATTGGAGATAACTATATTTGGGCTGGTAAAATTTCTATTGGAGCTAAATTAAACAACGCTGAATTTAGCTTTAAGGAAAATATTTTTACGTAATGCATCAATACGTAATTTTTCTTTTCACACACATTACGTGTTATTTACCTCTTATTCACCACATATACAACTGTACCTATCGCTACTATTTACTTATTCATCAAAGACCGCACAAACATGCACCTCCTGGACAATTGTAGTGTGGTTCTAAACTTACTAACGTTCGCTCACAAATATATACTGATAGGAAAATTTCCTCCTCAGTCGGGATTTGAACCCGGAACCCCAGTGTTAGAGCTGCGTACTATTGCACAACCACCCTTGATAGAGATATCTTCAGAGACTCGTCATTGCGTATTTAAATATAACTTACAAAAGGTAATTAGTAATTATTATAATAGTAATTCTAAAATGAATAGTAAGGAATAGATTCTTTGGTATCATCTTATAGTAGAATGCTGCCGAGATATAAAAATTTAAAAAAACTTGCTACTATACGATACTTCACACATTTCATCCCTTACACTCTTATGCAGAATCCCATCCACTCCCAAGCTATAGTGGGCATAATGGAATGAACATTCACATTTCCGAACATATCAACAGTAATGTGCAAACAGCACGCTCCGATTCCTTCTCTAAAACTTCCACATCTGTTCACAGATATTCATCTAAATGATAGATATAAATCATTACGTGTCACTGAAGACTCCCGGATAAAGGATTCCCATGAGATTAAGAGAATGCTCATTTAATCCATAACAAACTTGCATTGTATTCAACTCCGTACTATTGCAATCGTTCTAAAATTTGCGCAAAACGGTTCTTTGACATTTATTACCGGAGACCGTAATTCGTTCCGCTACAACGTTTCTATCCTCTCCATGCGTAATTCAAAATCCTTTGTGGGCCTCCGTGCAACGCGGAGTACCTTCCACTCTCATTTCCCTTGCAAACCGGAGAATATTAATCCATCATCTGACGAACGCTCGTACCGATACGTCTGTTACAATGAAGAGCTACAAGCATGTTCTTTTCAGATCATTTGATTGTCATTTGTTTTCTTTTTTTTCATATTCACCGTTCTGTAAAAATCGCTGAACTGTTTGTAATTGGAATCGACACCGCATTAAAAAGAATTTTTACGATATTTCCTTGAATAAGTGTGCGGAATTCTCTCGTAATGGATAGCTATTCGTGCTCTTCTTTTCTATCAAAGACTATATCACTGACTGCGCTTTATTTTCATTTGATCATTGAGAAAAACGACGTTAATAGATCATAATTTCCGATTGGATCTGATCTGAGTTCCAAAACCTTAGCATTAAAATTCCTGAAAACAATTATCGTCCATTCAAAATCCTACTATTTCGTTGAAAGCTATTTTACAAATTTCTGTATTTTATATTTCAATTCTATAAAATTTGAAATAAGCTAATACTTCCAAATTTTTGTAAAAAATAAAATTATTTATGCAGCAACGTTTCATAATAAATTGCCTACAAAATATGACAACAAAAGATACGCTGCATTCAAAAATAATACTTTTCAAGTGATGATATTTGCAGAGAGTATACAAGCACATTCATTCGCAATTTTAATTACTTAATTGTTCATCCACACCACAGCATTCGGTAACTGTTTGAACCAAAAATTCAACAGCTTCATTTTTGCGGATGAGTTTTGTGTATCCCTAACACAATCAATTCTTCACTCGCACATTTAATCTGCACAATAGCTTTCTCATATTTACTTTTCAACTCAAAGTAAATACAATTCGACCGAAATAAATAAAAACAGATTGAGTGTGAGCATACATCGAACTAAATCTCGTCTCTGTAATCAATCGTATCGCAGCACGGAATGAGGTCACAGAACAATGGCTGGAAATCCTGAAATCATTTACGTCGACGGAAGCTAAAAGAGAAAATAAAAATATGCTATCAAGGAAGGACTCTTTTCAAATTGTATTCGTTGAAAAGTTTCATTTTATTCGACAAACTTTTTATTCTTATTTTATTTGAATCCATTTTAGCGGTATTATATATATATATTCTTTTTAACATTACCAAATCTTACATAGATATAAAATATAAAAACTTGCGTGCGACATACTCGTATGTCTCTTATGTGAGGAGATGCACTACACAGATACTTTGTATCCCATTACTTAAGTTAACCTTAGTTACAATATTCACCCTATTCTAATAAGGGAAAATTAATTCCCTTAAATGAGGATTATCTTCTCCTATCTTCACTACCTTTGTACTTTGATGCATGTAGAATACGCAGTTTAATTTGAACAAATGAATTTCAAAATGGGAGTAGAGATGTATTCGACCTATTTTATTCTCAGGCAGTGATGCGGCATATATTTGCATCCCGGAAACTCTAATGATTCGGCAGTCTTTACCTAAAGTTACGGATCTCTAGGGCTTACTTACTTCACGAGTCTTACCGGAAGAAAATTTGGAATGCAAGGATTTCCGGCAGTTACGATTCCGCTCGAACTTTACCTTGCACCACCAATAATGGATATCAAATCGAAACGTATTATTCAGCGGGAAAAAGAGTATACAAAACTACATTGATCCAGGGATTATTTAAGCTACACTGAACAGAATAAAAACCGACGCTTTTTCTAAAAATGAAATTATTATTTTCACTATTTGCAGTTTGGTTTTGACGTAGTAAAACACTGTGAACCCAGAATTTTCATAGAATTTAAAGCACGAAAATATTCTTAGAATTAGGAATAAATATTAGAAATAGAGTTTCTTTAAAATAACAATCAATCAATGACCTTAGAAATGTTATAGGCTGAAATTTATGGCTTTTAATATTGAATTGATAAACTATAAATAATTAGAATTTAATAGAAGTGAAAATAGCTCAGAACATGACGGTTTTCACTCCCTTTTAACTCTGTGTGGAAGCGCACTTTTTCTCGAGACAAGTAATAAACTATTCTTTCCTTATAATAAAAATTTAAATAAATATATTCTGATATGCATGGAGAGCTATAAATTGACCAATTTTAATGAAATAAAATGAATAAAAATACTCATATACTAAGTTATATTTCAATTAACGCTGCTTCATTTTGATTAGCGAGTATATATTGTAACCATGTTACATTTAATAACCGTGTTCTTCTCCCCATTCTAATTCTACCCTGTTTCCATTTCCTATAGCATCAAATAAATTGCGTAACAGTTCATAAAGGAATAGAAATCCTTAATAATCCATAATTTTACTGCAAATATCATCGTTGATATCTGAAAAGTGAACTGATTATTCCGAGCATTGATCTCCTAAACAAGAACACTTATGACACCGATTAATCAAAGAAGGTTCATCAAATGTTAAGCGCATACGTAAAACGAAACCAATATGTAATTATAACTGAACCATAGACATATACTAACATCCTATATGAAACCGCCTGGGCACAAATCCAGCCTCAACGTATCAGAAACTCTGATACGTCCGTCGCGCCTCGTTTTTTACTCCTCTATTTCATTTCGCCTCCCACCGCACATAAATCCAGCTTCGCTAGCATCCCATTTTATTTTCTTCTGCTCCTTTCATTCCCTTCGTATACTTTTCCCCGAACCCGCTTCCGCTCCATCCTGGAGAACCTGATCGGTCAAAATCCCGAGTTTGCGTTCCATCTCAAAGCGAAAGTCTTTTCCCTTCTTACATCTATTTCCCGTGGCCCTTTATCCTTTGACTTCGCCATCCATTTTCCCTTCCCCCCTCCAAGTTCGTAATGCCCATCTCCGAACTTCCCATCGCCCTTCCTCGAACTTACGTACTTCATTTGTTTCAATCAGTCCGTGCTATCCCCGCCCTCCGTCTTCTTCAATCACGGGCGACCTTTGAGATTATGGGGATACTTTCGCAGAGGTTTCCGCTAAAATGAGACCGTAATCGGATGATTTTGATGGGATTACGTGATTCTCTTGGTGAAAGTTTATGCTGGAGATTGTAGGATGTGAAAGATGCTTCCTAATCCGAGAATGCTGGGGCGAAGACCACGCGTTTTGGGGTTTTTTACTTCATTTTCTTTGATTCTTAATATATCGTCAGAGATAAGATGTATTTTCACGATAAATGGAGATTTATTTTCTATTTAAATGTTTGTATATTATGGTAGAGAGACTCAAGCATTTTCTTAATTTTCATAGCAATTGAGCATGAGCATGCTATTATTTAGGTTTTAATGGTTAAAATCTGGAAAATATAAGCATTTTATTGGTAATTCTTCTTTTAAATTTTAAAATGCTGAAATTTTTTATCACCCTGTTTCGGGTTTGACGTATATATTTAAAAAATTAATTATAAGGAAACTATACAACTTGTATTTGGACTGAACGAGGAGCTGGAAAAGTTATTCAAATTGAAATACAACTAGCCGCTAATTTAATTCGCGTATTTTTGACAGATAATATTTTATGGAAAAGAATGGGAATTTAATGAAGGGGATATGAAAGAGAAAGTAAAATAAATATCATTAACGATACATTGTATTTAAATATTGCCTCAAAATTCTTCCTCAAATAACATTCTCCGTCTTTTCCAGTTCATCTTAATCCTTTTAAAAATTTCACCAAATCGTCTTAGAACCTCTAGTAAATCTTTTCCATAGTAATAAAAACAACTTTGTAAATTTCCATAGAAATTTCAATCTTTTCCATCATAACTACCATGTATCTTATTCAGAATAAAATTCTCTGGAATAATTAGCGGAAAAGTTTTGCTAAAAAATTGCTCAAAATCTCAAAATGCGAATGGGAAATTAAAAAATATATTAAAACATCTATCATTTTTCTTGATTTATTCTTCCCAAACAAGTATCATCTTCACTGAAGCTTACTGAGAATACAATATTTTAATGTATAAGGAACTGTATATTAAAGTACGTACGCTAAATATCATTATAGGTATCAAATATTATGAGTAAAATCCCTTATTAAAAGAAGACGGTATCGCTGAAGTAATTTAACAAAATCAATATAAAATATTTATAAGAATCACACAATTTAGCAAGTTTGTCCTCCAAATACCCTGGTTGTACTACCGACTAAAAATTCATATAATATGATAGGATAGATGCTAAAATTCAAACAGTAAAATGCTTCATTAAATCAAAAAAACGCAGTATAATGAATATTAAATTCTAATATTCTTCCTTTAATAAGGAAATGCCTTGAGAAATCCAATCGTTTATTCCATAATATAAATCACCAATAATAAATCACCTCCGCTAGATTTTGGAATAGAGGAAAATTCAGGAATACCAAGTATCATTTCACTAAAGAATTTCCAATTCAAATACCCTAATACGTATATTTCTTCGGGAAAACTATTTCAATCCCATAACGCTCGGCTGAATTCACGTGACAAAACTCCCTCTAGAGAAAGTATATAATATCCCGAAATAGATTGAATCCGCATCATAATCGCACACTTTCATATCGATAAGTTTCCTCCTACTCCAACCGAACTCATCTTCCTCTAATAGCTACCGTTGGAATTTAACTTGCGATATAAATGGCAAATTTTTTTCCGGCGAAGTTCCGGGAATAGCTTTGGAAAGGCTCTTCGGAAAGAGTAACCTTAGGAAAAAAACGCGTCTCGCTCAGTTTGAAAGGAAAAAGTAACGATTCCTGAAAAATGTCGACGTATGAACGTGCGAAGGTAAAACGCCCTTTGGAATGCCCGTCGCGTAGCAACGCAGAGAGCAGACATTAACAGGGAATGGAAGGTCGTGGGAGAGAAGAAATGTTAAAAGGAAATAGCGAAGTACTTAATCGGGAATACGCAGAGCTATCGCATTTCAACTTCCATCGAGATAAGGCTGCACTAGGGGATTTTTCTGAAGGATGAAGATAAAGCAGACGGTTTCGTATTAAACTGAAATATTTGAGTCAGATAATGTACTTCACCTTTCAACTAGATGGAAAGGAACGCTTTGATATATATATTTTTTGGGAGTGATATGGAAGAGACGTTCTACGCCGATGCTGCAAATCGCATACCGTACCGGAAACCTTTTTTTTATCCTTGTTTCCTGGGAATTGTTCCTTTCGGAGGCATCGCCCATAGAAATTGATCCCTTTTCTCTTAATTTCCATCCGATAGAAATTTATATCCACCGGAAACTGGTAAAATAACTCTTTTAACAATATCCTTTTCCACGTAATAAATTTTACTTGCTAAGTATAACGAGGAGGACAGAAATAAATTACTTCCGTTTTTTATCAATAATGCTTAAGTTCGAATAATTTTCCAGAAAAATAATGAATTAGAAGCGGAATTAAATAAAATTCACTTCCAAAATTGACAAAAAATTTTGAGTAGACGTTTGACCTGTCAATCAACATGCATCGTTTCAAAAATCAGTCATTAACTTTCGAAATGAGTGCATTTACATATTCTATAGGAAGAACATACAGAAAAATTCATATCAATTTCAGTAAACTCTATTAACTTATTAATTATAGTCCGTTATTCTTACTGAAGTAATTTGTGCATATGAAATAATAAAAGATAAATAACAATAAGATTGAATGCCGATACTACTAAGAAACTTAGATGTGTTAAATATCAAAGAGGATATAATTGTTTCTCGATAAGTGTCTTTGACATTTTAAGAAACTTAACAGAGTAATTTCATCAAAAAGCCGTTATTGTGTTTGTATATTTTAGTGAAAATATCACCTCTATTCTGGTGTGAAATTTGAAAATATAATTTCAAAGAAAATATTTTTTCCATTAATCCATTTTAGGATGATACAAAGAAAATATATTTTTCGACGGAGCAGAAACGTTTGTCAGGCTTATATTTGAACACTTTTATGGAGAATGAAATATTTTAGTATTCTATTTCGAAGTTTATTGAGGTAGATATCTCTCAATTCAAATAAAAGATGAACGATGGGAGTATTTTCAAAAGGGATTGTCTGTATATTTCTTCCCCGAGTTACTACGATCGGTCGCTAGGAATCGTTCCATTATTTATTTCGCGAGATTCTATCACGATATTACGTTTTTATATGCGGAAGATACCATGAGGAACCAAAGAATCCCTAACTGTATCTCTTTGAGATTCACATCCGAAGAAATTGAATTACATTTCTTTGAATATTTGTTTTCCATAAATCGGCACATTTTTCTTGTTTTAGGAATAACGCATGGATAAAAATTACATTGACTATAGCAAGCTCAATAACTGTAACTGAATTTAAGCCAAGTATATGAAGCAATAAAGAAAAGTAATAAAGAAAATTTTATATTTCAAATAATATAAGCTCAGTTTTAATATCTTTGAATATGATCCGAATATATCGTGCTAGTACTTTTCGTTGAATCATTCGAGAACGAAAGAAATCAATATTGGCAATAAATGATAATAGATAAAGATAAAAAATAATCTACTTACCCATACAGCATCAATAGATATGGCCATGAAATCATGAAAACCCATCTTCACAATGAATTCAACTCGCTTACGTAAAGCTTTCGTTGCTATGCGCTACAAGATCCTTAATCCATTCTCACGAAAAATCTTGCTCCATTGAATTTCATCTGTAATTAGAAAACACAAAGGTGAATAATACATAAAAAATCTACTGGAAGGGCAAAACAAAGAATAAAATTGAAGAAAAGTGAACGTAGGGGAAAGAAGCAAAAGACAGATCCTGGAGTAAGCGTCAATGTAAGTAGAAAAGACAGTGATATGGGAAAGGTCATTCGAGTGCCTTAATGGTAACCTGTGCGGAATGGAATGACTTAAAACCCATAGGAGTTAGTGAGGGAGTTTGCTCAGAGGGACGAAAAGAATAAGCGACAAGGACCGTGCCAAAATGGGGAAAAGAATATAAGGAACGTGGATGTATATCCCCAACGCACACCTGAAAAGGGTTGCGACAGCTGTATGAAAAATAACGGAAGGGGACACGGGAGTGAATTTATAGTTTCTTTCGGAGACGGATTCGCTAGGAGGATTGGGTCATAAGAGGTGATTGCTTTGGGCGATGGATCAAGCCGAATATCTTAGATGGAAAGAGAAAGGGTCGGGAATGCTAAAGAAGTCCGTCTCGGGAAAGGTTTGCATTGTAATTTTCCCTAATAAATTGGGCTTGATATAATCTTGAGATGTTTGATGATGAGTGATCTTTCCAAAAGTCATCGTACTCAAAATATTACTTTCCCTCTAAATTATTTTCTTATTGATTAATTGACCAAGTTTGTTTCTGATCATTTAAGAAAACTAATCACCAGCAGGGATAGAAATTCATACTGAAATTAAAAATACATCTTAAAGTTCCACATAAATTCCATATCTCGCTTGCGGAGTACAGCTCAGAACAAAATGCAACCAAACTGATAATCGCAAACAACCCATGTAAATATGCCCGAGCGGTTGGGCTATTCCTGAAAATTAAAATTATCCAAGGTTATATTTTTATAAACTACTTAAAGATATTAATTAGAACATCAAAAAATATCTTTGTATTACACTTTTATTCTAATTCCATAGCATAAATCTTAAATACTATTACATTATTATTTAAAGTTCTCGTACGCTACCATTATATATTTCATTTCGAATAAATTTATTTCCTTATTTGGGTTACCTTAAAGAGTAAAGAAGTGAATGGAGCCCTATGGCAACGTAAACAACACAGAGGTTACATTTTAATAATGTTAAAAAACTCTGAGAGCTATTTCGTGTAGTTCTCTTTTCATTTATTCATGGTTAGAGCCCCGTTGCATTAGGAGATAAACCATTTCGTAATCACCATAACTTTTGGCAATAAAAAATGTTACCTCTTGTGGGATTTTTCAAAAGAAGTCCTTATAGTATAGAATATTGATAGCTCAGTATCTAAAAGCTTAGAATACTTCGCACCAATTCAGAAGAAGATCTTACCGTTCATATGCGTAATGCTGTAGAGTAAATAAGACCGAATTTTCGGTAAACAGGATGGATGGAAGAACCCTCTCTTTACACCCATTTATGGCTATGTTAATATATGATTTCCCCTCACTTTCTTTTATCCCTTTGATCCTGATTACGAAGCCACGAAAAACATGGTTGCCCTCTCTTATGTGGAGAGCACTCCTTTGCCCAGAGCGTCCCATTACCACTTTGCCTCCTCCATAAACACCATTTACCGCTCAGCGTGTGGACTCACACCGCATGCGGGCTACACAACTCTCATTTACTAAACGAGAGGTTTGAGGGAGCTGCCAATCGAACTCCCTATTTATGGTTAGGGAATTCAATCGATTTTGTAAGTGAATGGAAAATGATAAATATGCTGGTTTCCCAAGACATCGATAATAGTTACGTCTTCCAAATTCATTTTATTCCAATGGGATACCTAATAAGTTCGTACGATAAATAACAATAATATTCTTATCCTGAGCACAACTTCTACGTATCTAAATTACCAGAGAGATATTCGTATTTTACAATAAATTGTTTTGAAATTCATTTTATTAAATACTTATTTTACGTGTGTACCTTAGGTATTAAAAAACTCACTTTTTTAAATATCTCATCTCTTTAATAAATAAAAAAATAAATACAAAAACAGCTCATTCTATGATAGCGTAAAATACGCAAATTCTAATTAAATAAAGTATCTTCATATTTTGGTAACCATGGAATATAATAATAGTAATCATTACCAAAAAAAATAAAATAGGAATTCATTCGCTTCATAACTCACAAAATTCTATATAATTCATATACCTTAAGGAATTGTCGTAATGAATAAAAAATTATTAGAACCTTACGTTTATATAAATACATCCAGGAACAATATCATGTCATATACAAATTTATCATCATCCTAGACCTAAACACAATGTTGGATTTTCAATTTTTATCGTTACCAAAAATAATCGCTAGGAAAACCCTACGCGAAAAGATTATCCAAACTAGAGCTAAAAATATGACGTCACCTCCAATTTTATTAACGCGTACGTCCGAGAAAACTAAGCGATAAGCCTGACCCTTAAGGGCAGAGGTCCGTCCGTCTCTCTCTACCGGTCACATTTCCTCGCCCAATTAAAACCTCTCTTTCCTTCGGCATTTTTCAAACTACCCTTTCATCACGTGCCGCCTCTCATCTTCACTTTTTTTAGTGCAGCGTGCTCTCGTAATTGCAGGGCCGAATTGCACCGTGTTTTGTTCGAGGAAAGAGCACTCTGAAATTTCCATTGAACTGCGATCACACCTCCCAACGAATAAGCCCTTCTCGCTGATTGAAAAAAAAATTTGATCGCCGAAGCGATTCGATCTTTTTCGATAGCTCGAAATCGGCCGTCGATATAGTTACGTTAATTGGAACGAGTTGTGACCCTTTCGGAATGAGACACCTGCAATGATTAAAATTCCTCTCGTTAATTTCGCGGATTTTCCGGGGGAATGTGTAATACCGTGGCTCTTGAACGTATCTACAATCTGAGTTTATAGCGGTCTCATTACAAACGAGGACTTTCGATGGAAATGATTTTATTTCACTACTACGTCGGAGTCTAGAGCTTAATATCAATCAAACTACTTCATGACGTTCATCGTAAAAAGAATATTTTTAAAAAATAGTAAAGCTTTGAATAAATATCTTTTAAACGTGACGAAATATGAACTAATAATATAAAAACCATAAAGAGAAAAATGCAAGGGTGATTTGTTTCATGTTACACAATAGAGGAATGCTTCCAAAACTAAAAGTATCATTAATATTCTATCATTATACATGAATTTTTAATCAATTCAGTAAATGAATAACATTTAATAATTATTTGAACATACAGAAAGAAATAGATCCTGTCCTCATCTGCAAATGCCTCTAATTTTAATTAATCTCTATGCCATCCTCTCTGGTTTGCTTCAAAACAGTTATTACGCTTAAATTAAAAATTCTAGAATTTACTCTTTACTAAAGACCCTATACTATATCAATGTAGTCTTTCATTTATCAATAACCTAATGTAAAATAATGGATGAAAAATAAAACTCCATTAAAAAAATTCCGTTCATCCGTATACATTAAGAATTTCCTCTTCATGAAATAATTTTCCATTTTATAACAAATTCCTGCAACAACATCTTTTGTTTATCATATATATTATTATAATTTTAATTTAATTCATATTTGACTGTATCTCTCTTTATGATTAGAAGAAAGCGCTATAATAGAAGGAGAAACTTTATCCAACTGACACAAAATGAAGAATTAACTTATATGCAATCTCAAAGAGTTTCAGGACGTAAATTCGTAAAACCTTTCCAGTAAAACCTCACTATTTTTATCAGTGGCCGCATCGTTGTACCACAAACACGAGCCGTAAGTTGTCCATATCATTTTCTTCCCTTGACCACTTCGCCTCGATATTCCGCGACCGACCCAAAACAGAAACGGTGCCCTGCTCTTGAATGGGGAAGGCCTTGTTATTGTGGACTCCCTTTAGGGCATCGGATCGTCCCTTTTGTGAGAGGAACAGAAACTTCGGCACAAGGAATACGGAGGGCAGGAAGTTGGGTTGAAACGGGAGACCCTCTTGTAAGCCTTTCCGGGGCTTCCAGGAAGTTACGCGATACGGCCCATAAAGAGGCAAAGATACGCGAGTCGTTTGGTACACGTGGTGGGTTACGAATGTAAGCAAACTCTCCTTTTTTTCGTTATCGGACGAGAGGCTATTATCCACGTGGACAACAATCAACGCCTTGACGACCGCCAATAAAATCCGCAAATAGCTAGCGATTGGAGTCTATTGTTAGGAGGGAATCAGCGATGTGGAAGACCTAACGGGAGGCTGAGAGCGTTTAAGCGCGTAACTACGGGAGGATCTTCGTATACATATTTCGGTAGGCCAAAATAAAACGCGATATTCCTATGAGGTTTGGTCATGCCTAAAATTTTGATTGCTGGGATGTATTCCGGAGGATCTAAAAGCGGTATGACATTCATTTATGGGTCAAACTTTGTAGGTGGAGATACTTTAGATATTTCAATGAAAGATAGATAAAATATTCATTTTCCGGCCATTATATAGATGGATTTTATTAATTTTGATGATAAACAAAACTTTTCAATCATAAACGGGATATATGACGATTTTAACTCCTCTTTATCATAAAATTATGGAAGGGCTTCATTGCGATAAAATCTAAATTATTTATTACTTTTTTATAGGCAGTAATAATGAAGGAATAAACGGGTTTTAGGTATTTCCACATAAAAAAGACCATTATAGAAATTCATTTATCACATTTTACTTGAAATTAATTTCAATGTTAAGTTTTAATGACAAGAGCAAATCCAATATATCATTCATCAATGAACACTTTATAACTTCATTAATTATATCTAAAGAAGAAGAAATCATTTTTACATTTACGCATTCAATTTTAATAATTAACTTTTAAATAAACATGTATTGAATAATTTTGAAATTAAAGTTTAATGATTTCCCAAGAAGACCACAATCCGTATATTTTGAAAAATTATTTATATTTCGTTATTTAATTCATTTTAAATTGAATTTATTGTTATTTTTACCTATTATTTACTTTATTAAACCAACAATTCTTTATATATTTTCCATTCACATATATTCACTACAATATTCCAGGAAAAAGTATCGCTTAGGCACCTATAACAATAAAGTACGTAACAATTCGTGGAAGTCTACAACAACTAAAATAAACCTACACAACAATTTTAAATAAACCAACTATGAGCCATACTCCTGAACAGACTGTGGCCTTGTTATCCGTAAAATTAAAAGGAGACAACTCATTACATCCACCCTCTCAAAAGAACATGATATCAAAGCGAACCTTCCTACTTCCTCGTTTTCGTAGTCTACATATACACCCACGTACAGGGCCGCGAAGAGGGGTGAAAAAAAAAATTCCGAGATCAATGACACCACAGTGTTACGGAAGACACTCGCGCCTGCCAAGGGGTGCCAGCGTGCGGGGAAACGTGAAGAGTCACTCGTCCCTTTGACACACCAAGATGCACTCAACTAGAGATCCACTCCACTCCGCCATACGCAATCGCCGATTTTTTCCCCTTCAGTGCACTCTCCCCCATGTGACGGCAGACTGCATGGTAATCAGACGGGATGTGTTTTTGCAAGAAGACTCTTAATGAAGCGGGCTAATTAAGGGTCCGCGATGCCTTTATTGCAGGGAATTACTTCCTCCAGAAAGCCTTCCTCTTTGCTTGAAAAATGTGTGAACAACTGATGCGACAAATACACGTGGGATGCTATTCGTAAACCCTGACACCACTGATCATAAACGCAGCCTACAAACTAATTCTTGAACTATTAAAAAAGGAATAAATATATTATATCGTAAATTTTATTTTATCCATTTGATAAAAGTCACGGTTCGTAAGACTCCTGCATACTCCTACTCCTAATATACGTTCCAAGCTGGCTTGGATGTTTATTTCATAGATATATTTTTTCATAGAACGTGAAGAGGAAATATACGTAATCATATGTACTTAGATCTCATTACACCTTATACTGTAAATTCTATAAGAGTTATATTCCTTACTCAGATTTGGCTAATGTAGCACTACTCTTTGTGCACAATTTTTCATAAATCTAACTCGTAAAGAATAACTGAGAGCCTTAATGTTATCTTGATTGTAACAGATGTTTTATTCGTTATGCTTAAAGATCGTTATTATGTTAAAATAGAGGTGTTTTTAGGAGGAGTAAAAGAAACTCAAATTACTGCAGCCTCATTAAGTCCAATATGCGTTGATAATTTTCTTCAACAAAGATTTTTTCTTTGTAAACCAATAGAGAAATAAAGAGATATACAATGGTATCGTATAGCACATAAACATACCCAGAATAAGAAAATATTTATATTAAAATAAACTAAATAGTGCAAGAAAAGGTTGAGAATTATACCTTTGTACACTCTTAGAATATTCTATTTCAATTGCTTCGACGAAGATCATAAACTTCGGTATACTGATGGTGAGAAACTATGACAACAGTACGATGAAAAAAATATCACGCGAATAGAATATAAGGAATTAATTGCCGAGTAAACGTTCAGCTCTAACCAAAGAGAAAAGCAAATACCAAAGGAGCTTTCATTGTGATTTAAATGAACATAGGAAAGCAGATAAGCTCTGCTGAACTCGCAAAATGGGAATGAATCGCGGTTTACTTTTCCGACGCATATTTGTATTGTGTACTCTCTGAATTAGCTGCTAAGATAATGCGTGAAATTTCTTTCTTTTATTTGCTATTTGCTGATTACTCTTATGAATCTAATATTTCTCTCACATTGAAATCGTACTGAGACCTTCGTAGAACAAATAGTAATTAATTTTTTTTACTATTTTTAATTCTGTACAAATACGCAATCATTACTTAAAAATAAATTTGATTTTCCATGAAAAGCAATCGTTGAATAGTTATTCTACATGATAAATAACCGTCAAATGAACAATAAAAGTTATCATCGCACCCTCTTGAGACTATTAGTAACACTAATTCATCGTACCAATAGAATTAGTATTGGTATAAATTTAAATGAATTCTGGACATTATTCTAAATATTAAATCGTGTCCAGATAAACTCCCAAATTATTATTACATAGACTAACATTTGGATATATTTCATATACAATGTTGATCTTTATGACAAAACAAAAAGCCCACACTCCAAAAAAATCTATCTAATATTTCTCGTATCACAACGCTCCACGAAGGACACACCCTGCTCCCAATCCACCATCCTCCGACGGGAGATATCGTTGGGGCATCCCGTCCAGTTAACATCAAATCTCAATAACCCATCGCCGAGAGAATACTTTGAGCCCCTTCACTCTTTATTACGCCCGCAATAGCACCGAAGATATTTCGGATTTACGCAATCGCTTTGCGGGAAAAGTCCGTGTCGGTCGCATTATCGAATCATCCGTGCGAGATTTCAGAGCCCATCTCCCCGTTCCCGTAATCGCCCGCTTTGGCACGTTTTTCCTTCGCGAACGATAAAAATCCCCGGACGATTCGTAAGCTATCGATCCCCTTGTTTACTTTGATGTTGCTAAGTAACGAGCCATCCAATTAACGCGAGGAGATTCGCTCGCATGAAAGCATTCATAACTCGTGCAGCTCTCTCTCGCCGTTACACAAAGGCACGGAATAGTTTTTCGCATGCGCTTTTATGATGCGCGTGGTTACGATTCTGTGAGTGGAACAGTTCTTTTGTGAATTCGCGATTCGCACGTATGATTCGTTCGCGTAAAGGATTGATGGGATGATATTGTGCACGGGATGCGCGTAATTCGCGATTGAATTCCTGGAAAAACGTTTCCCCGACGCATTTGCTTCCTTTTGCTCGAAATTTGCTCCATATTTCGATGACTGCATTCGTTGCCGAATGGAATGCAAAAACGTTTCGTGTGACAGCCGCTCGAACACACTTTGACTCCCTTGTACTACTAATTTAAATTCGCATTCGATTCCTGCAGCTTAGCTTTTGCGAGAGATTGGCATTCAAATTGAAAAATCCATCTTTCCGAATTCAAATGCCGGTAATTATGGATTTGTAATCTACGAGTTCCAATAATCTGCAAAAGGAATTAATTGGGAAGAGTCGAGTAGAGGTGTAAAAGCGTTTTATTAATCCGCGATGATAATGATGAATATGAGATGGATCCGTTCGAATATAACTGGATAAAATTTACACATTTTTTTCAATTAGAACATTGCAAGCTTTTAGTACCCGAAATGATAAAAAATTTTATGAAACCAATAATTTGATGGGAATTACCTTTTAGAATTCACTCGCGACTTCACTTCGAACGATATCAAAAGACTTTAATCAATAACGTTTTACAGTGCTGACATATTCAAGAATCAATGTTTGGTAAATTTTAGACCGTGGAATGTTCTTTCTGATAATATAATAATTAGAAACCGCTTTTTAACCGAATAAATTGTTTGACGTTACGATCTACATTATACAATTTCATAGATCTGAAATATAAGTTTATTCTCATAATTTAATTCGCTGATAAACTACCAACTCATTAATATCTTTATGTTTAAATATAAAAAAGGGAGGATTTTATTATAATAAAGCTGGAGTTTCCTCCACTTAAAATCCTAATCCTGTTTATACAGCTATAGAACAAATAATTATTCTGATCCTTAACGTAACATTTTACTTGAAATTATTTTTACTATAAAGGAGCAACAGTAAGCACTGTGAAGAGTGAGCTACTTATCGCTTGCAATCTCAACGTATCAAAAATTACATCCCAGTCAGGAGCAAGATCGATTCTCTATGATCATACGCAATCGCAAATCGCAAATAACAAAAACACGTAAAAATCATAAAAATTCTCGGAAATATTTTCGTGTTAATAGCAGCTAAAAATTCTAAGGATATAACCCAGTAACACGAAACATACGAAACAAACTGTAATGCCTAACCATTCGATAATAAACCACCTTCATTTTCCAACAACGAGCAGCGAAAAACGTAAACAAACCCGCCTTCGATACGCGTGAACGCCCATTCATTTAATCCAACCGTGCCGTTTAACGATCCCGCATCCGCTCATAATCCTCCCATAAAATATGACCATCCCAAGAGGGCCTTCGCGCACTTTGACGCCCCTCTCAAACACGAAAACCCTTTATGTGAGATGAATTTCGATCCGCCGCGACCCACAATGGAAAAAAAATACCGGCCATGCAAACACGTAGGCGAGAAAATCAAGATGTGTTCCGAGGGAAGCGTATCTTTTCCGCATGAATGGCCCTTTCTCTTTACGATTGCCACTTGTTGAGAGAATTTCGTGGCTTCCCCGATATCTCCTTGACGACGGAGCAGATAGCGACCGACGGCAGAGCGACGTATCGCTCGAGGGCTCTGCCCGCGAGATATCGTTCTGCCGCATCTTGAGATATATGCGCAGCCATCCCTTTGAGGATTGTGGAGATGAGAAAGGAGGTTTCCGTTCTCTTCCATCTCGTTTATCGCGGAAATTCTCCGTTTCTCCGGAGGATTCCCACTTTCATGCCTACGGGAAGCACTCCGAGCTCAAGAGCTGGATTTCGGGAAGGTATTCTCAGCCGCGAATAACTTCTCCCGCTCATAAACGTGAAGCATGTCTTCCCGTTACGGTTTCGATCCTTCTCAACGTGGAAATTTCTTCGATAGAATTTCAAATTTTCACTCATCCTGTTTCTCTCCGTGTGATGGTGTATGTTGACTTGAATATGCCTTTTTTCAGCGATACCATGAAGAATTTCATGACAATGTGTAACATAAACCAAACCCACGTACATTCTCTATATGGAGGGACTAAATTATTAGATTCTAAAATTCAATTCACTATCAAATTAGTTTATAGCGCGCATATAAAAATAATCCGTCATTATTAGACCGTGATTGAAATTAAGTAGTGTCTTCTTCAATCTAATCCTTTGTCATTATAAAGATGAGTTTTATAGAAGATACTGAGATACTTAAATAAGTAAAGATACTGTAAGAGGTACTGAAGGTCAGACATAACGGGAAAGATACACTACGGGGGGAAGTAGATATTATATGGGTTATAAAAGAAACCTGAGTCCTACCTTAGAGGAAAATATTAAATTCCGTGGGAAATGTCCACAAAAAGAAAAGTACGAGAAACATACGCAATCTACTGATAACTGATTTTAAGAATTAAAGTATAATGAGGAAATGGAGAGAAGGCGTCAGAAATGTAGACGAGTAAAATATATAAACTGCAATTGTCCAAAAAATACTAATAATAGCATTTTTATCTTAAATGATGTAGAATTTTAGCATTAAATATTAGTATAAATATAGAGATACGTCGTTTTATCTTAATATGTAATTCAAACTTTCACAAAAATTCTTTAAGCAGAGGTACTTTCTGGCCTATATAAATAATTGAAAGTCCATTTTCTTTACTCATGTTAGTCAATTTATATATATACTATATATAATACTAAACATGTTCATCATGTAGTCTAAGATAATGAATGAATTACAACTACTCAACTCTGCACATGTATTTGTTCGCTTTAAAGAGAAATAGATGCATGTCATTTCATAATTAACTGCGCGTTACTCCTATTCACATAATTAAAGGCTTGCCTCAAAACTGGGTCAAGCCTGAAGAAACTTAAACCTTCAATAACTTGATGCACGTATTTATTTAACGAAAAAAATATTTCTAAATAGGATATACGTAATTGCTATAAGATATGACAAAGATCTTACTTTTCCAAACCCTCTATACTTTGTAAGGGTACCAAAACAAAATTGCATGCTATGAGGTATGAGCATTCTGAACTATCTCTCATAGAACTACAACTGACAAGTAAAAGCGTCTGGAATTAATTAACAACTTTTACCACATAAATGTGTTGGTTTTGCCAAAAAACAATTTAATGAACTCGGAATCGTTCCTGACCGTAACATTTAAATAAATTAGAATCGTATAAATCCTGTTCCTTTGAATCAAATTGACCGTCTATGATATTTACTGTCCAAAAAGCAAACGTCGTTCAGCCTGAGTAAAGGAGGAAATGCAATGGAAACTTAAAATCCCCTTGAGGTTGAGAAAACAAAAACTCGAATGGTGCAGCTACTTCCTGGTTTACTGCCTTGGTGCACACAATCTCACACCACGTATTTTACGGTGTTTTTTATCATTATTTATCCACGCCGGAGAAGAAATGAGCACGTACGAGGTTATATCCCAGGTTCCAACTCTGAGATACAAAGGTAAGAGCTTCTTATTCTATTCCAGCTCTTTTATAATGCTACTTCGTTTGAACTCGGCGAGGTAGAATGGGGAATATATTAAATAAAGCACATCCGTGAACCGACTGTTATTTCCGCTACGAGAAAAGAAGCTCGGATCTGCCATACTACATTTTCTGGGTGTATACCTCTAGTACCCAGTTTTCTATTATGGAAGAAAACCGATTTACGAGTAAGAGCGTACGTAGTATCATTCTGAAAGTTTCCCATCCGCCTCTTCCTTTACGTACGCTATCTGTGACAAGCTAGTCCGTTGCAGGTTTCATACATTGTGCTCCCTTAAACGTACGTTGGAGCCGATGTGTCTCTAAACTATCACTCCGAGGAATTGTGGGAAATAAGAGATCCTTATTCCAGGTGAGTAAGGGTCGATGGGGCAGGTGACGGACAAGGATCGCTTCCAATTCTTACGTCTTCCTGTTTATCAACGTCAAACCCACGTCGATTTCAGAGGATAAATAAACTGAATTGTTCCTTGTAAATCGAGTATACTCGCAAAATTAAATCTTCCTTTTCAATAAGATTCGTAGTTGATAGTATGCTGGTTACAATTTAACACTCCGATCTCAATGGATCATATAAAATAATTCACAGAAAATTACTTAAAAATGTACAAAGAGCATACGTTTTAAAATTACATAAGGGATAAATTAATAGTAACAGGAAATTTAAAATCATTCCTAAGAGATCTGGAAATATTAATTGAAAAATAAGTAGAAATTCATTTCCTTGATGAATAAAGAAGTAATAATATGTTGTTAAACAACGACTAATCATTTTAATTCTATGATTTGAACATACCTTTTTCTTTGTATTATTTAAGTTCGGTTAATATACGCCAAAGAACAAAATTTTTTATAAGTTTAAAATGAAAAGCAATGAAGAGATTGAAAAAAATACAAGGGGAAATAAATCATAGTAAATACAATATCGAATTTACTTTACATTAAACCCGCAGATGATATGTATAATTTGATATCAAAAAATTGTAATTTATTCTTGTACTTAGTTAAGTTTGATAACATTTTTAATAATTTAAAAAAATTTACATATGAAAACCTGAAAGGATTGTTATTAAAAGGCCGAAGATCAATATATTCCTTCCCTAACGACCGATTTAGTAACACTATTTCAAGTTCTAGATATATGAGTTTGAATTAATTTTTTAGGTGACTAGTTATTACTTAGATTAACTTTTGAGGGCGTACAAATATGACTCAGAAAATCACTAACGGATATAAAAACACATAAATAAGCATTATATATGAATCGAAAATCCTATTAAAAATAAAAACTCCTCAAAATTATTAATGCGTAAAAGATAATTAACACTCAACGATCAGAGTACGTTTGCATCATGGCAGTAGCTTGCGTAAAGTACGTGTCCAATAGTTGAAGTTTTGGCATAAGCAAATCTTATTTCATTCAGACAAAACTAAGGATGTAATAGTTCAAATAGCGAATAATAAAAACATTCCAATGAAATCAGATTAAAAAATTGATTACGCTAGTAATTACAGATGATTTACTATTTTAAGAACGTTTTAAATAAAAAATTCTAATTAAAAGAAAGTAAATAATGACCATTAAGCGAATGATTACACCAGAAGAAAGAACAGTCGAGCATCTTTTATTCATTGAAACGAAAAATCCTTTCAGAACTTTTGTTAATTTAGACGAGTGATCAGTAGGGATTTAAGGTTGAACTTGGCCTTGAGCAGTTGATGCCGAAAAAGGAGTGCCTTCCAAAATCTCGGCGTAGAAATTACGTTCACTCTCAATCCGAGCTGTCGGAGACGATCTGGACCTATCGCAGCCTCAATTCGACACGAATGTACCGAATCATCTTCCACTGATTTTTCTTAATCAACGGCCCCTACGGATTATATGGAGAGAGAAAGTTGCTTGGGACGTCTTTCTTCACCTTGGAAACGGAGGTCCACAAATCCTCTCGCTTGATTTCTCGATCAATCAGTTAAGATGGAGCGAGGTCATGGGAAGAAAGTCTTTTTTTTATTTTCTCTTTCCTCGGTTTTGCTTACGCCTACTTCTGGAGAAACTGCTTTTGGGCTGGATGCAATCAACTCCGAGGCCATTTGCTCCATCTCCCGATTTGTGGGATGCTGTCGTTCGCGACAAACAAAGGGATTCTTACGATGCCATATACCGATGAGCACGTGAAACGTAGGATGCGCGATTGAGATAGGGAATTGGGGTTGCAACCTCGCTGAGTGTTCAAGGGAAATGCGGCCTTATTGTTTCAGTCCATTAGCCTCTATTACGCACGAACTAATGCATTATGGGGGTAAATAAAATGATCGAAATAGCCTATATATTTAACTTATAATACTTATTATGCTTATTAAAATTTGTTTATTTCATAATTACTACACTGCTTATAAAGCATAGGAGTTGATAAATAAATTATTATTATCTGTACGGTATTAGAACGTTAAATTTCTCTTATATTTAATTTATAAATAATGTTGAAACGATCATATTAAGGATTAATTTTCTAATAAAAATTACTTTTAATGAATCTTCCTTTTTTTGAATAATTTCAGTATCTAAAGTCTAAATGAAAATCTACTATCTGCGCATTTAAGTTTCACTACTATTACTGAAATCGTACGGAAAATGGGTCAAATCTTAGGACCACCACTTTTACTGTTCTATGTTCAATACGCTAAATATTTTAAAGACGAGTAGCAAATTATAACAAAACTTAATTCTTTTAAAATTACCCTTAAACATGTAATACCTTACATTTACCATATTATACTTCTCAAATCTTCATCGTCTTATTCATTCCTCTTTCTCTTAGCAATTTCTCCTTTAACATCTTTAGTATTACGGAATGTAACTTTCACTGAAAAAATAATTTAACTAGCAGCTGAATAGATTTTAAAAATGAATTATAGCTCGTAATAAAAAATCTTTCGATAAAATTTCTTCGAAAAAAAGTAGTACTGAATAGTCTTCTAAAATAAAATCTCCATTCCTTTCCCTCATTAATAGAGACGATAATCTTCCATTTATATTTACATATTTGAATCATTTCATTCACAAATGATGAAAATATCGGATTTAAGATTACAAATACTTGAAAACATTATCCATTAACACATTTGCTTATTTGAAGACAACATCACTACTCCAATACTCCAACGACACAAACGTTCCCAGTAAAAATTCAAATTTAAATTCTCTCGAATGAAAGAACGGATCGAAAACAAAATAGGTCACACCGTAAAATTCGCTTCGAATCCGGCTCGACACCATTCCTGGAAAAACCCCCACTTCATCGACAAAAATAATACGGGCAAACCCTCGAGGAATCTTCCGATGCCGCGACCATCGAGTCACTATAAATGAAGCGGGTGAGAAGAAAATACGACGTAAGAAAAAACCGAGCCCAAGTACCGGAGGAATCCGTTCTTTGGAGGTGAGAACAGAGCAAATTGAAATGGAAGGAATGAGATGAGAAAGATAAAGAAAAAGAACTCGATGCGTTCGAGAGTTTTGAAAAAAGCATCGGATATACACTCGAGAGCTTTGCAATCCTTAGAAGAGTGCGTCTTCCTGAGTTTTCCCTCCGATATCAGACGTGTTTCTTCCTTTCCAAATATCCCAAACATACTTCTTCCCATTTCTTAAAAAAGGAGTGCGAGCTGAGACGTTTTGTGACGCTCCCTATCGCCTGAAATTTGCATTAAACTCAATCACTTCTTGTTCCGATATCGCGTATGCTAATAAACACTGATTCGGGGATTTGCAAACACGGAGAAGTTTGTACACTAACCAAGCAGTGGGTACATGCACGGATAAACTCAGCATGCTCCCGAGGGTATTGACATTTAGTTGAAGATTGAATAGTTTCTGCAATTATCAGGAAATTTGCAAAATGATTAGCATAAATTACTTTCAATACTTAAATAGGATTTAAGCGTGTCGTGAAAACTTTCCCATAATGCATTGTTGTAGTATGCTGGTGTACTGTAGTATTTCATAAAAGTAAAGTTTTACATATTATTATAAAGGAGACTATTGGCAAAGGAATATAGGTTATATTAGCACGATCATTTCATAATGCTATAAATGTTCTTCAAGAGTGTTTTCAAAAGTAATCTAATCCAAGAACGTAATTAATAATAACATATACTACGCATAATTAATGTAAATTAAATTATATTTTAATAATAAAAGGGAGATACGGAACTTTATTAGAGAGATCGTTATATAAAAAAAATTAAAAACAAAATTATCCTTTTCTAAGCATAACTTTTATAAATATGTAATACTTAAAGTTTCTTATGGAGTTTATTTATTCACTTCACTCTGAGTTCTAATAGAATAATTTTCTGGTTTTCAATTCCTAACCTTTGGAAACGACTGCTTATTTTTGGAAAAGATGAAGAAAACTTACAAAAATTTTTGTCCTTAATCTTGTTTACTTCCATTCATCGATATTATAATTAAAGAAGAAGGTTAATAGCTTATGGGATTTACTTAACTGAGGCAAATACTGGTTTAGAAATTCGAAAACTCAATTAATTATTATGAGATCGCTGTCGAGTTCATACGCTAAATTAGCCTAATTCTGCACCAACCAACTTCTTTATAATTCCTCCCGACATCCTTTGACTTTAATCAAAAATCACATTATATAATATTCTCTCATTTTTACCGCCAAAAATCTGAGAAGTTAGAACCGGTTCGATTCCTCCCATTCGTTACCTGTCGACTCGAGAAATTACGTCGCTTACTTCGAATAACCTTTCAGATCCAAGAGACGCGGAGACATCCCATTTTGCGGAGTGGCGAGGGCGGGGCACAGGACGAAGGCCAAAGGTCTGTCCGGCGTTCGACTGATGACGTCGACCTCCTGGGATACGCTCAGAGGAGTTTCTCTTTCCCGCCACCGGTACAGGCGGTGGCGCCGCCTTCGTGCCTCCCCCCATTCCATAACTGATACAGACTCATAAGTATGGACCTTCGGATGGAATCCTACCCAATACATTCTCCTTTCCCATCTCTCTCTCGGAGATACCTTATTGCTACGGAGTTCCTTCTGAAATTCCTGGCATCCGAACCATCTCTGACCTATTTACCCTCTTAATTTATGTTTTCCATTACCTTGACTCAGTTGTTTCCACGCTCTGTTACTCCAAGATGTGGTCTTCACTCGCATACCTTTTAACTTATGACTTTTAGGCCTGAGTCATCGATTTTTCTCGGTATTCTTAATTCAAATGCTTTAGATTCATTTGATATAAGATGTTCAATCTCTTTATTTTTTCTTTCGTAATTTAAAATTCTTCTCGATTATAAACACTCTCAAAATTCAGTGATTTTTACATTATATGTTCGGAATTAATTTTTAAAATCCGCCTGTATGGCTTTATCAATATATACCCTTTGGTTTTATCGTGAGGTATTTTTGTCAAACGTTAATCCATTCCTGGGAACAACAATCGCGAATTTTGTACAAAAATAAATATTTACTATTTATTTATTTGAAATGTTTACTAAAAAAAGTTTCGCTTTTTATTAATATTTTATCAATTTTTCAAATTTAATTGAATAATTGTAACTACAATATAATATAAATATAATATGGAAAGAATAATATGGAAGAAATATTTTAACGAGCGTACAAAACATTTCTATCATATTATTCGTATAATTTAGAATCGAGTGTGATAAAACTAAGGAAAGAGAGACTATAAGATCGTTTTATTACCTCCTAATTCGTTTCCATGGTGAAAATAACTTCTGTTTATAGTAACTAGCAATTTATTTTTAGTTCAAATACGTTTTATTCGTTTTCATATAAGAGAATATTTTAGTACACTCTCAAAATACTACAAATTAACTCCTCTGTCTCATATATTGCGAATATCCTCAACGTTGACTTTTAATCGCTTTCCTCATACGGGATACATGTATAGCTCCAATGAGCCATAAACGTGTGGTATGAGATCGTAAGTTGCACGAGAACTTCATAACAAACTTTACACAAACTTACAAACTTTGCAAATTGTTTACCGATATTACTATGCACACACTAGCACGCCTTTCTTGACCACTTGTACTCTAGCTTCCCAAGACTGTACTATGGAAGCCTAGAAGTGGATGTATCAAAATAAATCTCTCTTTAAGTGGTGTGGTTTGCTTCCTGACTCGCGAACCGAACTTGTCTAATTTGCTCTTTCTTATTTTTTGATAATTTATGAAGATAAATGTACTTGAGAAAAAAACAATTCCGAATATTTAGAAATATTATGAAGAATAATCCCTCGTCTTGTATTTAAAAACTTTTTCAGATAGATTCGTATAATATATAAATTTCGTTGGTATATATTTTTATGCCTAAAATATGTCTCATATTGTAGTTTTTGTATTTATAATCATTTTAATTCGACAAATAATACGCTTAATAAATATATACCGGTGAAAAGTTAAGGCTGTAAGGAGAAAAATTGTTTTAATTTACTGAAATAGGAACAGATTAAAAATGTTTCCTACGATTACTCAACAACAGAAATATTTCCATTAATTTCATAATGAATTGCGATTAATTTAAATGAAATTTAAGTTCCACATTTTGATTCACTCTATTGAAATATAATATAAAGTCCCTATAATCCTTAATTTGTAACGATGTAGGATAAATTTTTTTTAATAAACAATGGCGTTCCATCATATACAGATCGACTATTACATCAAATTAAACAATTTATAATTAAATCTCTTAATGCACGTTTCAAATCGTATTTTGCTAACATAATCACATTCAATGTACATCCTCATCTAGTAACCGCGAGTTCCAAAATCGTATGATACCAGATCAGCTTTAGCAATAAAATACATCAATAAATGATAGCGTCTCTTAACCAAGATATAAATATTCAAAAGATAAATGAAAATGTACTAATTTTTACAGTTTATTGATAACATCATAGAAGGGAATACCAAACAATGCACAACCACCACTTCATTATATATTCACACATACTCAATTGAATAGAATCATTCCAGAATTCATTTCTAGCTCAAAAACGACCTCCCTTCTTTTATAATAAATTCTCTTTCTTTATTCCCATTCCTGTATCCCTTCCTTTCCATTACCTCTTCTACAACGTGCGTTTCAATCGTGCTCTGTCATCTGTCGGACCTTATCACCCCATTATCTCCCTTTTCCTTACCCTGTCCTAAAATCTCCGTTTTCATCCTTAACTATCCCTCTAAAACCCCTAATCACACCCTCAATTTCCTCGTGACCCTCCCATTTCACTCCCAATCTATACTTCTCCTCCGTGGACCTTTCCACGTCCACTCCATCCCCTTCTTCAACATTCATCCCCCTTTAATTCCAACATTCATTATGTATGAATGTATTTACATGTTTTTGTCCCGACGAAGGCCAAGGGATCGGAAACGGATGGCACAGCTAAGGTTTCTGACCATGTTCAGCCTCATGTCCCGTACGAGATTTATACCACGCATTTCCTGGAAATTAATCTTGTTACTTCCATTGTTTGCACTAAAGGATATATACTATTGCTGCTGACATTGCTTGATTGCATCAAAAATACAATCTGAGCGTCTTCTGAGTAGTTCGTCTTTCGTTCACTACTTTACTATGTGTAAGCATATATATACGTATACAAATACAATTCAACATTATTTCTTCTACAGGTACCTTCCTTCTTCGTTTCATTGTACAATAAGCATTTCTCGCTATGAGAAAAAATATACGTGCCTTGTTCCTCTATGGAAGACTAGAAACATATTTTAAGTCGACATTTTTCTTGATTAACAATATTATAATAAGTAATTAGTAAGTTAAATGCCAATACCAGCCATCCTTTGCCATTTAAATGATAATAATGACCTATTTCATTAAAAACTCACTTTTCCTCTCTCTTTAGTGCCTAGCAACAAACTAAAATCATGAAAATCAATTGACAATCAATTTATGAACCCCACAGCAGAGTTAAAAATTCCAGTCGAAATTAATGAATCGGTTAATATATACAAATAATATTATTTACGTTTTCTTAGAAAGAAGTGTAGACAAGTAGAATACGATATTCATGGTAAGTATAATTTAATTATCCAGAAAAGGCTTCCTATTCCTAATAATCACACAGTTAATAAACACCTCACCCTCATAACTCAATCCCAATCCTTAAATATCCCTACCTATCTAACCTCGCGGAACTTCTCCTTTCCTTACACATTTCACACGCTAACATCCTCAACCACTGCGAGGAACTCAAACTCAACTTCCCATAAGAAAACCTTCCCTATACCTCCTCACATGTTCAATCCTCTGCTAAAACCTTTAAATACCCCCCTCAGTCGGAACGCGTGCAAACTTCCTCCATTTATCAAACCTCGCCGCATCTCCATAGCGAGATCTTTGCTTATAACCAAGTCCTCGGTTGCCTCTTCTAGTGGTTTCACTGTCATATAGCTCAACTTGCTCTTCTACCTTCCCAAATTTCTCACATAGGTTCCACGCGATTTGGGGCAAAAACTCATTTATATTAACTCCCCCATACCTTGAATTCGAGAAAGGAGTTACCCAGTGATGCGATTTGATGTGCTGAATACACGGAAAACTTTATCAGCGATATCTCGGTTGAATTATAGTGAGAAAATTGATCAATCACACGAACTTTCCAATGAAACATCGAACCGCAGAAGGCAGAGAACAATAATATTCAGGACGCTGTTGATTTGTGTGTAAAGTTATAGCTGCTGCTAACAAACTAGTTTGAATGTAAGCGTTATCATAATTGAGTGCTAATTGCTTTCAGTTGGAAAGATAGCCCTTGGTATTATTTGCCATCCTTGCTCTAAGAAAGCAAAGCTCCATCACAATACATAATATGAACTCTATATGGCATAATAAAATTAATTCTATGACGGGTTTTGTCTTAATTTACGGAGATTGTAAAAGGGTAATTAAGAAAATTTATAGTTTAAACTTCATCGTGGACCTCACAAAAGAAAATATATATCTATAATATTTAGATAATGACATAATAGATATAAATATATAATAAATAACTCATATATGTTAATTAAATTAAAAATATGGCACATATCTCTACTAATTGTAATTGAATTCATATACTATTATACATAAATATAACCGGGTTCGTATAGCTGCAAGGCTAAAATTTCGTGAATGATACAAACTTATTTTAAAAAACGAGAGCTGTCATAAAAAATCATAAAATTCTAAAAAAAATTAAGACGAAAATTTAAAAAAAAAAATAGATAGAAAATATATATGTAACGCTTGTCCAATTAAATCGCGGCGAGATATTTGACCTCAGATTTCGAATTTCCAAAAACAAAAATCTGCGACTGTCATAAAGTAAAATGAAGATGTCATTCGCACAAACTAACATTTCTCTATTACAAAAGTACGACTCGCATTCTTTTCCACGTTCACGAACAAGTAATCGTGACGGTTTAAAAAAATCGTAAAAATGGAAGTATCCATAGAAATTAAAAGCGTTCGTAACTCGTAGGATCAAACGTCTACTTTCAATATCTTTCATCTGTATGTGACAGAGTGGCAATAGAGAGGAACAGAAAGTTGATTTCATTATTTTCTCGATAGGCTTTTACCGCGAATTATTCGTTCTTTGGTTTCCATTAACCTTTCAAATCTCCCTTATATGACAGGCTGAGTCCTTTTTTATCATTCACCAAAAAAACCTTCCAAAATCTACATTCGAGGATGTGGAAATATAAAAAGGAATTTTTCATTAAAAGTATTCTCTTCGTTTGGACGAATCGATATCCGACTACATTTTTTTCCGAGAGCAAGAGAATTTTTTGCAACATCAGCGAGTTTATACGCCCAGTTTCCGATGATGAATAAAAAGGATTTTTTTCACTTTCAATATTCATAGCGAAAGTGCGTAAAGAAAGGCTCGTTCGTATTCAATGCTTCAAAAACCGAAAATGGAGTACGAGAGATTAATTCGAAATTTATAAAATATTTCTATCTAATGGAATATTGTTAAAAATTATATGAAATGATCTTGAGGCGGAATAATAATAAAATTTATCAATTCTAGTCTAGTCCTAAAGCTTAAATATATATCTATTTTTGAATGAATTATTTTAAAACTAATTCCTGAATCATTTTGCTTAGATCTGTGTACTGTAATCAACCAATGGCATAAAGGAACTGTAAAATTTAATAGGATAATATCTTTTTTCTAATGAGTTTTATGATTTCATTTGGCTACGTGATCAAACATTTTGAACACTTAGTAAGGAAATATAAATGGCAAATAATACTCATTTATGTTCATTATATTATTACAAATGCTAGTTATTATGAATGAATTACTTCTCCCTTTAATGGACAGTTTTCAAAATCAATTGGAAGCAGGATTTTAAAAGATAAGAATTATCAATAAAAAGTAATCATACATTTGACATAATTAAGTATTGAAGGGAAGAATACGCTCTGACATTAGAAGAATGATTGACATGGAGAAAAATCTTTATGGTTCTGCTCATAGGCACACATGAACATAATATGCGTAATTGTTCGACGGATTAATTTCCCTCATTTTGTAAATACTTCTATAAATAACATATACTATGTATCATAAAGGATGAGAACCTGGATATGGAAAAATACTTCCAGATTATTTGTAGTGAAAAAACCTGCTAATTTAAGGACGAAGATTAAAGCCGTTAATGACAAGAAACTTTTCGTGAGGTATATTTTGTAATTCCATCGAAATATAAATTCAAATTAATAATGAAGTTTTGAAATTGCGAAATTTGCGCTATGAGGTAAATTTAATGCAGATTAAAAAATAAAAACGAGAATATAAAATCAAACCACTGAGATAATTTTTGATAATAATTACACTCTGCAATACAAATTGACTCACAATGGTATCATGACGAACTACAACATATTACGAAGTTCTTGTTACAATTGCGATAGGTCATTAATCATCATCAATATTAGCCTATCCAGGTTCCATTAAATTTCCATAATTAAAGAAAAACCAACTTCTATGAGAGTCATTTCAGCTGCGTGTATACGTTTTATCCTGACCAAATATTTACGACTCCCGATCAATTATGCCTCATTAGCAGATCCAATCCGACCTTGGCGGAAGCTCGCGCCAAAAACCAGGAAAATCGATGAAATCAGCAAGCGGCGTCTTAAGGGGCCCTACGGCTAATTGAGCGGAGCCTGAACAATTAACTTTTCCTGCAAGGCTAAGCAAAGTCTAACGTTACCAAAGGCAACGAAAACAAGCGATACCTTTCCCGCAAAGAGTATCTAGTTTCTCCTCCCTACGCAACCAAAGACTTCCCTTAATTGTTGTTTAGTATACGTAATTCATTTCGTTTACCATTCCATTCTATAAATACAATTATTAAACATGTTTCAGTTAAGATACTCTGTAACCAACATACGTTAATCTTGTTGCTATCCACTGAATTATTTTATACAATACCTATTGAATTAAGTAACGAATAATTTTTAATAATATAATTATAGTAAATTTTTATATGACTTATTACGTTATAAAAATAAGTATGTCCTAAATAAAATTTCTATACTTGAAAATTGATACCGTCCAGATGATAAAGTCTGTTCCAATCCTTCCCTTAGAATAATTTTCATAGCCATTTGTCATCAGCAATGCTAATTACTAGCAACCAGGTATCCTGTGCTCAAGACGCAACGAGCATTGGTCAATCTAATTACCCCTCCCATTGGCTGAGGAGGCGGTTACCCAAGACACAGCTTCTGAGTGACAATATAAGCCACTCGATCTGACGACGGGGGCAAAGAGATTCTCATCACGGCTGCTTGGGTCAGACAAGAGCACTGGATAGGTTTCACGTTCGAATGGAAGCACGTGGCACCCATGAGCAGTCGATTGCCGAGAGACGCTATTCCGTTTGCCTGCGATGGATATCTGGTTTCCTCGCAAGAACTCCGGTATCGCCTGAGCTGTCATTCCGGCTGAAAATTGCCGGCTTCGAGTGCATGAAGAGTGGTGATCTGAAGGTTTCGTTACAAGTTGCCTCGGCGGTTAATCCCCACTATCTGCGATGGTGAGTTGTGGCTTTGGTAAACGATTTCCGAAAGGTCACGGAAGACAGGAGAGAGGTTTGAGTTGAGAGGTGCATTGCGTTCCTCGTGAATCGGACACGAGAGCAAGTTCAGATGTGAGATATTTATGGTTAGTAATAGGAGGATACGATATGTGCTTTGAAGGTACGAGTGTACATCATTTCTTTTATCCTGTACCCTGGAGGGGCTATAATCTTCTTGGAACGGGGATGGATCGTAAATTTAGATTTTGAGTATTTAATTCGAAACTAAATGTAGAAGATGGTGAAATATTGTGAAAAACATCATTAAGGAATCGCTAAATAATAAATGGTGATACTCTGTATTAAAATTTTAAAAGTTTTTTTTTCCAACTTCTATATAAGTATTACGTTTATATTTAATCTCATTAATACTAATTTGCACATAACATACTATGACGTCTGTCAATTATATTGGTAATATAACAGTTTTATTGAGAATGGTAATATCGAATTAAATGATGATGAAAATACATTTAAGCGAAGGAATGCTAATTTACCAAACCCTTCATTCATCAATTCTTATTGGTACTCTCAGATTATCGGGAGTAGATTCACCACAAATAATCGATTTACTGAACCACTCCTAACGGAAATCAATTTGGAACACAACACTCAAAATAATTTTCAAACTCTCTCAGAAATCGAAACAAAATTGCTCTCTCAACGAACAATAATATTCTTTAAGAACCTTGCGAGCATAATAAAGCTTTCACGTCTATAATCATGATCTATAATTACGGCTTTACCTCCACCATTAAGATGACATTTTATTTCTTATCTATTCTTTTGGAGGATTACTTTCTTTGTGTATACTTGAACTACGCCAATTTTCCTTTTTTAATCTATAATTTTGGTTTTTGCAATGAGCATGAATGTTATAAAGATTAAGTAGTATGGTATATTCAACTTAATTAACGTTAATTAATTCACCCTTATTGTCAAAAGGACACACTGATAGCAGAATTAGGTTATGCGCAAATAAGGTTGCAACAATTCGCAATAATATTCCTCCAGAACGCTCTTGGTACAGACGTAAAGACTCGTAAAAGCCAAAGAGTTTAATGCATTTATGCACACGAATGCTCAATGCTCAACTAACTTGGTGTTTGCAAATGACGTCAGGTAAGCTTGAGTAATAATTTAGGTCTCGTAACTAGGAGCTATTTGCTTCGGTTGTTACTGTGGATACGTCAGAATCAAATTTCCAGTTTGTGGGAAACTAAATAATCATTAGAATAAACTTAAAGCATAAATCTCTTACGTCAAAGATATTAAAATATCGGTTGCATTCACTTAAAAACTTATGTTTCGAAAAATTTGGAGAGAAAGCAAAGAACATAATTTAATCACAGATAGACTCACATTTTAATCAAACACATTCCTTAAGGCATTTAAATAATGTTTAAAAGAGACAATATCAGCTGATGACTCCCTTACCTCAAGTGCGACTATAATTATTAATGAATGCCTTCCACAGAACGTGTATGATGATGATTCGGAATTCTGTATACTGGCTCCACTAATAAAGAGATCTTTGAACACTGAATCCATCGAATTCGCTTGAGCTAACCTTGCACTTTTTACGTACCTTTCATCCCACGGAATTTAGATTGATACTTGGATCGGGAATAACCTCGAGTAACCTTTGGGAAAAGAAAGGACCCCCTGTTTTGCTGACGTATATCGCAAACCAGGAAATCGCTACCGGGAAACAGCGCTTCTGTAAACGACACGAGCTACAACTTCCGCGATAATAATCAAAAGATACGCAATTTGTGAAGTGATACGGGAAAATAACGAGGAATTATACACCTAAAAATTTATTAATTATGACGAAAATTTAGCAATTCTCTCTTATTCATAATCATAACAAAATTAATTCCTGTATGATGAGAAATTATTCTGTTCATTCTGAAAAAATGCAATAATAGCATCATTATCATAGCAACAGTATCGCACATTATTATCTTCCTTTTATTGTTCATTAAGAGTATAAACATCACCTTAAACGATAAACAATTAACTGTTGTTTTGATTATCGCTTCCCCTTTCAAAATATGTATTCTATTGAATAAATAATTGAGCAATTATGAATATTTACTATTGTTAAGTTGATATTGTCCTTGTTACTTTGTTTATCTATATAAAAATACAAATGGGAACTGAATGGAAACTGTAACCAAGCAACGGAAATAGTAACGAAAATACAATAGCAACGAAATGTCATGAAGACGTACACTCTTCCAGCTTAATATATTCATTAATTTAAGGGGACAATCCAAACTATATTTTTCATTTTCCCTTTTAGTCGACGAACTTCCCAATCTGGAATAAGGTAGACGTTTCGAGTGTATTATTTCAGAATGAAAATCTCGTACTCCATCCTTTATTCAACTTCTCTTGGTGGGTGATTAATCTTTCGTAGAGCTGACCACCTCTTAGTGGACGTAATCATGAAGCAGGATTTGTTTGTCGCACCCTACGCTCGTGTTGCGCCACACGCCACGCCCTCCCACACGCACGCCCACCACGCCCAGATGGCACGTCATCATAATGTGCACAGCAGATGAGAATATGGAGAAATTTATGCAAAAACACATATGCTACACGTTCGTGAAATTATGTCTCGAGAGAAATTCATCTCGTATCTTTCTCAAATGATTGTTGGAACAGCTATTTCAACTTTTAGAAATATAATTCAGATTGAGAAATAAAACATTACGCACAACAATTCAATAAAAAAGATACTATAAATTTCAGCATTAATCTGTTCGTTATAAATATGAGAAAGTAATAAATATAAAACTTTTGATTGTTTAATATATTTCAAAACTCAATGAAACTACAACAGGGCTAGGTATGTATTGCAACGATCTCATATTTTATGAAATTAAAATATTTCTAATATAAATATACCCTAAGATCAAATATAAGAGAAGTTATTTTCATGACACGAAAGAATTTTTATCCTACTTTATTTTCAACGACA
Source organism: Pantala flavescens (assembly GCA_020796165.1). Lineage (NCBI taxonomy): Eukaryota > Metazoa > Arthropoda > Insecta > Odonata > Libellulidae > Pantala > Pantala flavescens. The sequence goes on from CM036888.1 coordinate 6,263,819, forward strand.
CATGGGCTTAAAATGTATCACCAACGAAGATTTTTTAAAAAGCATATATGACTTTCAGTACACACTCTTACATATATTTATTTTTCGCAGCAATAAAATGAAATATTACTATCAACAAAATAGTAATGATATTGTGAAATCACAAATAGCTAAGACATACCTTTCTAACTCGTATTGTAGAATGAAATTAACAATTTCCGCTCAATAATGTTACGAAACTACTAAGTAACTGTAAGAAATTTTAAAAATATTTCTGATTTTTTTCTCTATGCGGATTAATGATGTACGCTGACAGAAACTCGTCGTTATGGAAAGAAACAAAAAAGTATTGCGTTGAACTGACGACGTTCACTACTTCATCATCCTCAAACGCCATCAATAACTGACCTGTCAATTTTTGAAGGAGAAATTTACATCCGTCTGCTGAACTTGTATCATGCAAATTTTGCATCAAGGGAGGCAGCCGTTTTGGGCTAAGTTTCAATTTTCCATCAAACTCATTTGCGAAGTAATTTACTTGCAAGACACTCCTATCATCTCGCATTAAATTTATACTTTGGTGGCGGCGCGAGGGTTCTGCATGCAAATTTAAAAAGACACTAGTGCAGTGGTACTATAATTCCCGGTTATGATACTGTACATTTAACCAAACCCTGTTGAATATCCCATAACGTGTATGATATATGAGAATCAACATGGTATTTGGAAAACATATTTTGAGATAAAGGAAGAAAAATGTAACTTAAATGATTGAAGAGATTTTTATGCCAATTTTTTCCCTTGCTAAAATGTCGAAACAATTTCTCTGATCCAATTTTTATGATTGGTACAAGTGGTTGTTATTTTTACATTCAACTAGAAAAACCGTAATCTTTTACTGAGTAGTGATTCCATTTTAGGTTTGTAAAAACCCCTTTAATTTTATCGACTATGTCATTAACTATTATTCAATAATTTTTAAAAACTCTTTGAGCCTTACAGATAAAATGTAGAAAATCTCCTTTTATCAAGTTTCAGGACGAATTCAATTGGTATTCTTTTAGTCACTTTAATTGGTTTAATACTGAACCTCGTCTTCCATTTTTAACATCTATTCTCTATTAATTGCTTTGTGCTGTAGGCCATACATGCATTTCTGCATGGAAACCTACTCAGATATCTGTAGATGACAGGGGTGATCATCTTTGAGTTCTGTCTAATAGGTGAACGTAATTTACCTGCTGTTCACCCAAAAGAAATGGGGCAAGCCTAACTTACCAATATCCTAGAGCATGCAATTGTACTGACATTTCTCAATAAATGCATACAAACCAAAGCGAAAGATAACTATGCATGATATTTGCATCACTTATAAATTTTAGCTTAGTTGTATCAAATAAAACACTAATAACCTCAAAGAGATAAATACCAACAACGTTGACTTATTAAGTATAAAAATAGCATCGTCATAATTCTATTACTGTACTTTAGATAAACAGATATTATAAATTATATATCCTTAATTCCCTTATGAAATTTGCTATTAATTATATATTATAAAATAAAAATCTCAAACAAGATATAAGAGTGAATTATTTACGTATGGAATATTTCGGCTTGATATTTCCCATCCGTCAATAAAGACTTCCTCCTGAGAGCTGTATATTCAGTGCCAATATTTTATGAATCCATCCACTTATATTTAAATGCATATCATATAAAACCATTGTAGTATTTTTCTTGAAGAAGTAATTACAGCATGGAAATAAACAATAAAAAACTAAGCTCATTTTACTTATATTATATTATTAACTTGCGACTTTTCATCAATTTTCGCGATTACGAAATTCCGTACAGGCTGGTTTCGCAACAGCAGGGTTACGCATAAAATCGCAAAGAAACCCACTTTTGTATTCCCATTGACCCCCAATAGCCCACGGAAGGGGTAGACAAAGCGGAACTTGGGGTACGATACTTGCCCCACCCGTAGCTGGGGCAACGATGGGAGCCTCTTCCAAATTCCCTTCTCCCTACAGCATCAGTGAAAACAAAGGAGAGATCGATATTTGTGGGGGAAGTATAGGATACGATTCTGCCAGCTCCAGGAACACACGTGATGTCCACATGTGAAGCACATGAGCGTAATCTATCGGTAGAGAGGCAAAACATCCTCCTCAGCCACCCGTTGCTTCCTCTCAACCCTTTAACAATTACCACTTTTAAACTCTCTCATTGGATCAATTTGGAGGTTGGTCGTAAGATCAGATAGTACGGTTAGCGCTTACATTCAAATGGATATCGAGTTGGACTCGTAATGGGAAATATTCGTTCTTATATACTATACAAGAGCAAGTATTTTTAATGCTAAGATCGACAAAAAGGTTTACCTATAAGTAATTATACCCTCTACCTACGACTGAAACCTTTCTAAATTACCCCTACCACACCCTAACAGCCACCTGATTAACACCACGGACATCCTAAATACCTTTTCTGTAACCCACTATATCACCTCCTTCCATGAAAGAGTTTGAGGGATATATCAGAGTTAAATTGACAGTTATATAATGGTATTTCAATGGTATAAGGTCAGCATTTTTAGGTCATAAAGACCCCAATGAGTATCAGCTTAACCTCAAACACTTTTACATTACATCATCATAAAATGAAAACATTTCACTTTAGCTCAGATTCGTGCTGCAAGAAAATAAAAGGTATCTTATCTTAACTTCGTATTCTTTAATATCTTTCCAGAGTATTTATCATTTTGAAACTAGTTCTGGGTACCTTAATGAACTTTACATATCGTTTAACGTACGGCAAAGAATAGTATGTCTAAAAGTTTCGAAGTCGATTAGAGTGACGGCAACATACGATTCTACACTCTCAATTAACTTTATAGTTCATCATCAACAAGTAAAGCTATAATGATGTAATAAATATAAAATAACAAAAAAGTACTTTTCATGCAATCTTTATAGAGCTTTTTAAATATGCCAAATTTTAATATCTATTTGAACATCTTGATAGGTTTACAAACATTTATACATATTACTTATAATAATATTTCATGTGCACTACAGGTCCATACATCCCACTTTGATAATTTTACTAACGTATTCATAATTCTACAAAATATATTCTCAGTGTTTGGTGATATATATTCAAATATAGTATTGGACTGGAAAAATCTGAAATTAACTGTATAAGAGTATCAGAGATAAGGTGAGAATAGCATGACTGGCAAGTGAGAAATTCAAGCGTTCGATAGAAAAGCAACGAAGATCAAATGGATGCTTATTAGGGTAAACAAGACTAACTTCCAATGACATTGTAGTTTAAAAGCAATTCTACACACAAAGGTACAAGAAAACTATTATGCTAACTCTTACTTTTCTGTTTTCAGCTCCACATGAACTCCATAAAAAAGAGTAACTCCGCCTGGTTTTAATACTACCTTAAAAATAGTATATCTCAAGATTTTATTATACTTTCGACTTACTGAGAGAATCATTGATTCTGATGAAGCAACTTTTCAACCACATTTCCAAAAGTTACTTATTCTACACACTCCAGGGCAACACTTAATTGATTCTTACATTTTCGAATCGAATTCTGAGAACCAACACTCGAGAATGTATTTTCAAATAATGATCCTCCATCGGGAAAATGAGGGAAAGTTATTTTTTCGAAGGGACTCCTCTATCTAGAGTAAATAGGGGGCCGGAGAGAGCGATAAAATATTATCTTATGCAAATCTAGCAGACGTTTTTCGTCGAAACGTGTCCAGAGTCGTTCGCTGGAAGAATCGATTGTACTCGTAAAGCGCACGCACAATGGCCATTAGAGAGACAGAAATGAAATATTTTCGTGTAACTTACCGACGTTACCGTGGATGAACGGAGCCTGCCTTGAAGGAGAAGTTGAACTGCAAGACGTCCTAAAAAGAGAAGATAGAGTACATTATTAATACGAGAAAGTAAATTAGGTTTAAAAATATCACATTTATAACAAACTATATCCGAGTATCATCAATTAGTAAGATCCAAAACCTAGATTTCTGTAGATGATTCAGTTGAGAATAAATGGCATTTAATAAACTCATTAGTATCGAAAACTATCAGAGAAAACGTTTCACTGATTTTGTAAACAGCAAATCATTAATATTTTTCTTATTTTAATCTCTTTATATACTTCAAACGATAATAACATTTATTATAAATTCTATTGTTGTTGTTTTTCAAATTTGTAACGGTAACCATAACGATAAGATTTTTGACACCTTACAATACATGCAGAACGTAATTCATATCAACATGTACTTATCACAATTACCATTTTAATTTCGTACTATAACTAATTCATTGAAGTAGAACATAATATTAATAAAAACAACTTCGTAAATTTCATTAGTATGGCATTCCACGAATTCATGCCTTTTCATATTGAGAACATTTTATGTTTAAACTCTTAAAATCTATTGAATCAATGATCTTACAAATTAATAAAATATCGAAGCCTAAAAGACTTAAAATCTATAAACTATGAGTAAACATGCAATACTTGTTAAGAGGATGCTCAGAATTTTATTGCCCATTTGTACATTTCAAGCAAAATAATTTCCTCATCATCATAATTGCATACTTAAGCACACTTTAAGAAATTGAAGAGAGTTGCGGTGACCAATTAATCACCCGTAAACATACAAACCCTTGACGTAATACCCGCCACGTCACCCAACGTGCAATTCCTATTCCATCTCACCGAGGCCACGCCCCCTTTTGCAAAAATCACTTTCGTTCGGTGAAATCGAGCGTGAATTCGGGAAGACCGCAGGATTTGAGTGATCGGGAGCGGATCTCGATTCGGAATCAAGAGACACTCAAATGCGAAACATCACGAACGTGCACTTCCGTGATTTGGGGTGGGGATAATTATCCCAGTGAATTAGGACCCATCGATATATTTTGAGAGATTAGATGGCACGTGACGTAAACAGCGGTCACTGGGACCAATCAGAATCCGCCGATACATTCGTGCTGAGTACAAACATGACGTTCCGGAGTCGCGGTTTAGTTTCGGTCCATCGGTAAATATACTCCGGATGATAGGCGATTAATGCTCGCTTGAAATTCCAACGATATTTGAGATATAAATATATGAGCATAGAATAAAATAGCTGCGTAGAGATAGACTACGCTAAAGGCCGTCATTAAAGAGATAAAAGAATCTTCCAACATTTTATATACGGCTAATTTGAATCAAGATATAATAAATAACAAAAAGAAGCAATGATTAAGGAAGCAAATTAAGGATTACAGTCAAGATGAAGAGATAGGATTTTCTAGAAAGTTTTTAAAAAATGTGGAAAGTGTAAAAACTGTTGATAATAATAGACAGAGAGTTTCAATTAGCATCTTTAAGTTTACAAATTACTTTTATTTAGTTAGAGAAATGATTTTTTACATTAAAATAAACCCATAAATTTAGACAAGTGACAAGCATTTTAGCACATGCACAACGAATTGTGGTATTGGATGGCCATATGAGATGATACAAATCAAAAGTTTTCTCATATGCGCAAAGTTTATACGAAAGACTAAATGCCTCTTAAACTAGTTAAGTTTACACAAGCCGTGTAACAAACGGCAAAACTCACTTTCAAGAGCTTTTTCAGCGTTAGGGCAAGTACCGTAAAGTGGATGCACGCTCTGACCGTGCTAAGGATTCCTCATTTCCGTACACATGCAACAATTATAGTATTTCACTTATTCACCAGAGGCTCTAGGAGAATGACCATAAATGATGGCCGAATCTGTCGGAACACTTGCCGGTATCTATACGGCAAATCTGAGTGAGACTTAGCCCTAATCACAGCTAATGCTTTTGAATATATTACGAACATCTTTAAGCTCGTAAAGACCTGGTGAAGATGAAGGCTCCAGGAAACTAATCATGTTTGCTGCACTTCTTTAATCTCTTACGTCCAACGAGACTACTAATCCTTTAACGATAAAAGTAAGGGATCAAAGCTACTTAATTAACTTTCTATCTTAAGATCTCACGTTCTAAATTCCTCAGTATTTATCTCTCGTAGAGGTATCTCTTTATTCTGAATGATCTAGACCTAATTAAACATTAGAAACGATATCGATCTTCGTCGTGTGCAGGACTAATTATAAAGTAGTTTCACATGAGTGGTGATCGTATCCTTATCCGAAGGTGGTGACGTGTAATCACAGGATTAATTAAAGGCTAAAATAGCCTTACTTAATGAATCTAAGTGCCTTGATCACAAAACAGTAATTAAAATTAGTTAAGTGACTGGCAACTGAACCCACTTGCTGGTGTAGTGGGAGACCTTGGTTTGAGTCCCAGCTATTTCCATACATCTGAAACTTTTTTTAACTGAGTTATGAGATGTCTCACTGAATGCAAATAGGTTTAAGTAGTAACTTGATTCTATTAAAAGTATTTTACACAAAGTATGTTTCACATTAGTTGTGCGAAAATAAATTTAAATTCAAGGTATAATGAATTTCATTTTTTATTTTATCTATAGTAACCAAATAAAACGACTCGGGGGCACGAGGAAAAGAAACTATTAAAAATTTAATAAAATATAAAGGTTTATTTTTAAGCAATTATTATAAACAAATGAAAAATGGTATCAAATAAATATCAAGCTATCATTTTTATAAGCTCAAGAAAAGTTTAGGGAGGAGTTAAATTCAGAGATAATTTCATTTGCCATTATTAAGCAATTTCCATAATTAGTAATGACAGCATAACAGCTCTATTTATGAGTCATGAGTTATCTCTGGAGTTTGTAGATAAATCAAGGCGCTGTTTTTGTGACCTAGTTACGTCGCCACTCTATTGGTACACACGCTTTCGTGGATGGTCGTTGATGATTATTGCTCTATTACCAATTAATGATGATCAAAAGATCAAAAGGTTTTGGGAAAAACGAGCAGAATGACAATTTCGTCGAAACCTTTGTAATTGAACGTTATTAAAGATTCTTTGGTAGCATCATGACGTAATTCAGTTACGATGGGGAAAGCATGTCCTCTGTATGGATGTAAAAGGCGGAAAATCCTGTTATTTGGAATTTTTATTACCTTCTGATGATTTTTAATTCGTAAGTTGGGCTCGTTTAGCGTTCGGCAAAATCAGTAGTTAAGTAATTTGGAAAGCTCTTTGAATTGTGAATAAATTAATGATAATCATCCTATCTTGAAAGCATTGGCAAGCAAAATTATTCCCTATTAACTTCTACCATTTCTGTTACGGACTATTTAGCCTCATTTAGCCTTATTGAAAATATCAATATCTTGATATATCTGAATTGAAAAATGAAGGTTAGAAAAAAATTTCGGGTACTATAATGTGTTATTTGACGAATAATATAATTATTTTGGTATCACCTATTATATATTAAATACAAATCAATTAGAGAATAGGTTTTTAATGTCATTCCGACCAAATTCATAACAATTAAAGATTTTAGATATCTTATTTCGGAAAAAAATGGACGAGAGATTGGGTCCGTATTTTTCTTTTTTAAAGGAACGAATTCGTGAAATAATAAAAAAATTTATGCAAACACGGAAAGGATAAGAAATATTAACAGAAATAGAATAACTAAATAATAAATATTATTATTAAAATAGTAACTATGGTAAATGAGTATAGAAACCTTTACAACATTCAAATACTTTATCCAAAACTTAATGATGCCTGTAAATATGCATAAAGTACCATTAAAAATTTAATAGAATTATAATCCGTTATTGTGAGAGAAATTTAAGAAAGTTGAACTGTATGAAAACATTGACTTTCTCTGTGAAAAATTATGATCTTTTCCATCCTAAAACGCATTCTAGATAGAGCTTATAACTATTACAGTAAATTTCATCGATATGTGTAGTATTGAGCAGGTAATAGAGTGTATTGTAAATAGTATTCCATAGATATAATCTATCATCGAAAAGTATATTGCAAGATAAATCGTGGATTAAGAATTATATTATGGAAATAAAGTTTCACTCATTTCCTCGTTCATGCAGTGTCTCTCGCAAATCGAAGCTAAATATTGCAACGGGACCGAAATAGCGAAGTGGGAGTAATTATCCCACCGCCTAAGATATTCACCAACGGACTAATGAATGCCGGACTTCTTCCTACGTTCCCTCCAAAATACAACGGTCCGAATTGCGCTACAAAGGGAAAGGGGTCACGGGAAAGGTCATGAGCCGACCCCGCCGTTGACAGCTGCGAAGGGAAGATGACACTGAAGCCCTTTTCGAACTGGGACCTTTCCATTGTCTAGGAGCGACAAATACGAGAAGATAGCGAGCATTTTTCTACGGAGAGGATTACGGATTCCTCACACCACCGCCTTGTATCGATCTATCGACATTTCACGACTCTCTGAATGCGAGTGACCTCTGCAATTAACTTTCTATATTGTGAGGACGAAACTTCTGTATAATTATCACATTATAAGTCGCAATTTTTAGCGGTTATCTAACTTATATAATTGTTGTTAATTATTTACCAATTTTAGTAGACTCAAAATGCTGATTCCTTTATAAAGTAAATTAAAATTAATTCTTATAGGGGAATAATAACCAAGACAATAACGTATATAAGAGAATAGTGTGCTTTCTAATGAAGTAAGTCACACACAATTATTATAGTAGATTAGTTGAGAGTAAGCAGTATTATTCTAATGCCGAAGCACGTATTGAAATTCGAAGTTCATTTATAAATTGTCATTATTAAATTTAATCACCATCAAAGATTTCACTATCCCTCATATTTCACCAAAAAGATTATGAGTCCGTGATATGAGATTGAACCACATAAAAATAGTTAGAAGACCATGGTTACGCAGCCTTGTATATAACTCATTTAGCATTAATTTTATGCTTGGCTTGGAAAAGTCTCAAATCCTGAAGATCCACATTAATTTGAACATTAAGCCTAACTATCGTGTTACTGTGTGGAATCCTATAATGAAGTCATTGTTTATTACATTAAACTATTCTTTAAATTCTGAAAAACGTTCAATCAACGTTGATTGACCAATTGATATGAAAAATAGTAAACTTTTATTTAATATACTTTGCCATTTATACACAGGACGATATGAACATGAATTTCGAGGAACGACAAAGTTTTCCCTTCCATATTAACACTTTAATCAAAATATAGATTTTTTATCTCACAAGTTAGTGAGAGATTTAATAAATGGCGAGAGCTATCAATTTAGTTCAAGAATGTCCTTATTTGGATTTTGCTAATGAAAAAATTCCTTAGCTCCTTTTACCTCCCGCAACTCCAAATTATTCCACATTAACCCCCTGAAAGTGAACTCAAAATTAATCAAAATGCCAATACACGTTGGACGCGCAAGAAAATAGATATTATGTATTCTTAAGACTTGGGCTTAATTTCCATCTATTCCCAAAATTTCTTACGTTAATGCGAAAGGCTACTTTTCCGGTAGGCATTTCAACATCAGAATAGATATGTATCCTTCTTAAGTTCTCAGTAACATTTAAGGGTAAAAAATAGAAAATATTAAGCTTTATTGAAAGGCCTATGGAGAAGGATCCAGCCAATAATGGAAAAACTCCATCCACTTCCTTGTTCGAAAGATATGGAGTTATGTCCAAGAGGGATTATTAAAGAAATTTCTTGGAAAGCGCTGGTTGAGGAAGAAGTCAGTATATTATCCAATCCATTAAGTGAGTCTGTTATTGCTATCTTGGTTTTTACGAAGAAAAACAATATTTGACGTAAATCATCAAAACTATTTAATTCTTCGGGTGAAACATAAGACTATATTATGTAAAACATTTGGTTTGGTTTAGTCCTTACTTCAGTTCTAATTAAATATGGGAATAACTGGAAATAAACTATGACTAAGATATAATATTATTCCGACTTCATGGTATTTATCTTAAATACTCAAATTACATGCTCTAAATAGTCCTAGGGCTTTTGACGCAAAGTATTTTCTCGTGAAAAAAATTAATAAAGGTTAACGAATCCGAAAATTATTTCACCAAGTAGGCACTTTGTCGTATGATATTTCATTTTAGGTAGCTGATCTTTGAAATATTTCCGGATACCTTTTGATGGTATTATTCCTATTTTGATATATTTATAATAAATAATTATTGAATAAAATTTTACAACTTTTAAATCTCCATATATTGATTTCAATTCCTTACAGATGAAGCTACTGATGATAATGAATTACATTATAGATGTATTCAGGGGATCATTGTTTAGAATCAAAAAAATTAAAAAAAATCATTCACTTTATTAGTTAACTCATCTAAACCGTGCTCCAGTAGTAGATTCATTAAAGCTAAAAACTTGAAAAATGAAAAATATATTTTAGTCTAAAAAACTCGAATAAAAAGATAGTCGCTAAAAATCGAAAGATTTGCTTGAATTGGAAATTTTTCTTCCAATTTGGGATCGAGTAACAAGAAAAATTCAGAAAGCAATAAGAGGCGGGGAAATTCGGAGAAAAATTCTCGTGAGAAAATCCGAAGAGACCCAGAAAATAACTTTGAAGAACATCTCTTCTTTTATGACGTAGCTTTTACGCAATAAAGTGGAAGACATTTTTTAAAATCCTCTCAATGCAAAAATGCTGGATATTTTGCGCTGAAATAGAGCAACGAGAATCGTAAGATCTAACAAAGATCTGGACATCGAAATTGAGTTGAAATTCAGCTAGCATTTTTTCCCACATTACAACGTATGAAGCATTTCCAGCTTCGAGTAAAATATTTCCTCTTATTTTTGAGATTTGTACTGATTTTCTGATTTAAAAAACGCAATGAAACTAACTATTATTGCGTTTTGAACTTTAAAATTAGTCGGAAATGTTTCTCTAGAATGTAATGCAACCTAATATATAAAATGTTTCATTAAGGCCGAGTGCGTAGCGCTCCTACGCGTCCTGGCGGATCGGAAAATTTTCCGGTTTGGGATATATTTGTTTCCGTCCATAGCGTTTAAATGTAAGTGGTCTAGACTAAATTTTGCCCTGATTAATAATTAAGTAATTAATAAAGGCAAGATTATTTCATCGAGAAAGCAACCTGTATTATAAATTATATTATGAAAATATTTTGTCATAAAATTCATATTCAGGATTCTGTCGTCCATAACTACGCAATTACATTAGAATATTTTCTGCTAACTTTCAAATCTCTTCAAGATATTCAAGAAAAGAAGTTAACGTTCATTTATGCATAATGGTGTATCCATTGAATCTGAACTGGTACAGCTTATGAATGAACTTCATAAGGGTAAAGATGGTTGGTTCTACCGATACATCTTGTTCAAAACAACCACAATATTATCCTTTGGGGTTGATGTCCTAAATCAGATAACGTATCCGATTTAATATTTAGACCATCGCTTTATATCCTCTGTGGATATTACTCGGAGGGCAAAATTTGCGGGAACTTGTCTAAATACAGAATCCGAACGGACCACGCTGCGTGGATAACCTCCCCTTTATTTCCCTTGTTTTCTTCTGCGTGGAGGTCAACAGGCACAGAAACAACAAACTGTGCGCGAGCATGGCAACCCTGTTGACCTTCTACAGGAATATTTCCACTCAGCTGCTATGTATGAATGTCGCCATACCTCATGTATCTCTAAATACGATGGGTTTCACTGCCCCAAAAGGACGCTTCGCCCGAATTCAGAAAGGAATTCGGAATTTGACGACTCAACCCCAAACTCACTCGATATTCCACCAAAGGGATGGTCCGCCAGAAGATGCGAAACCCTATACTATTTTTGAATAGGTTTTACTCAACTATGGCTGTTGTATGTATGTATATTTTACACAACTATGAAATATCTTGTCTATAGCTGTGTTAGGCAAGATATTTCAACAATAGAATACGTAACTAGGAACGATACATGGATAAGATATTATTAAGCTGTACTTAATCGTAAGATTTCCTTGCCCAAATTAGTTACATTATTGGATTGGAACAACTTCAAACTCCTTGAAATTAATATCAATCATAACAATCTAGGCATGCAGCATAACCTATGAAACTTATTTTAACGTAAGACTCTTACTTTATAATTATTATATTATTTTTGTACTCCATAAAGAACTGAAAACGTGTGTATATTGTGTGCTAATATTATTTCTAAACAGAATTTTTATGATTCAATGGAATGAAAAAGGAAATGAGAATAAAAAGTATAGTCACGCGTCATTAAATTCGTAAAAAGTCACAAGAGCGCAAATCTTATTTTTTACCGAGAAGGAAAAAGTTATCGAGAAATCAGTCCTTCCTTTATTTCCTTAATTGTCAGAGGGCTTAGTAACTCTCTCAGAAGATCGTTCCACTTTTTTTCTTCTCCTCGCACAAATTGATTTTTTATTAATGCTTTTTGTGATAAAATGAAAATGTTGTAGGTATGATAATTTTCCATAAAATGCTCTTCGTTAAGTTTCATAAACAACTTCCTCTGTTTCACATTCATTCACGAATGTTTGAAAAAGAACTTGCTATCAATTAATTGCTTTTTCTAATATATGATCATCCAAACTGCTTTAGTGGTAATGATTTCTTCTCCTCCAAAAATCATCATGATATGCTTAACTGGCTTCTAATGAAATAATTATACCCCTATTATTTCTCCTACATAATTTTTACACACACTGATAAGACTTAACATAATTTCCAGATACAGTCAAATATCACAGCTTCCATTAGATTTTTCTATAGCTAACGAATCTCCATAGATGATGGGAATACTTTCAAATCCATTTCAATAATACCACCGAAAATATTAGCCATTTAGGTTACATTAAATTTGCGCTAAAAGTTGCTACAAACTATATTATTATAATCATTCGCATTTGCATAATACCTCATTTAATAGCACCAAATCCACAACTGTATCTCTAGACTTAAGATCCAAAATTTAACCATCAGAATCCAAAAGACACTGCCGCCTTAGTTACATATATCTCTGTAAATATTGATTTCATGCACATCCCATTAGAGATGAGTTGTATATTCCCGTGCTTCACCGAAACGGAAACGCCCTGTTTTCCTATTAAGTTATAGAAAATACCAAGCTATAATATTCCTACTAGGCCTTCTTCCCTATTATTTTGATCCTTGCTTCCTCTTCAAATGAATCATTCACCTGGATGGACCCATATTAGGTCAATTTTCCCTCCATTTCGATCCAGATACGTTGAATATTATACTCGTCACCTCGAGTCACCACAATCCAGCATCTCTTATTTCCCTGCGGGTTCTTCTGGGGCTCACTCTCCCCCAGTCGGTCCATCCTTTCTCGATGAGGATCCAATGTCTTCAAATAGCGAGACGCCTCTTCGTTGGGGGTCTTCTGAAATCCATCGACTTTCAAATGGGCTCTCCGTTTGTTTGCCATCGCCCCTTTTATCCCATTTTTAACCTTCTCTCCTTCCCCTGGAATCTTGGACTCTCCTCTACGCCCACGATTTCTTGTGGGGGCACTCGAATCTCCTGCCCACCCACTCTTATTTCCATTCCTTGGCTTTTCCTCTTCGTTTCTTTCCTTACTCTCCTTTCTCGTGGTTATGTTTTAAGCTTCTGTTTCTTTCTCCTTCGACCCTTTTCGCTTATGGATTACAGAGAACTTTCGCGTGATGACGTAATGTGAGGTGCCGATGTTATAAATTTACGTGGAATGCCGATTGTAGAATCAGCAGCTGGGGAAAATCGGGAACAAAAGGAAGGGTCCTGTGTTTTTTCCACGGGCGTGGCGCTCTTAATGAACCAAATTTATTCTTGAATAAGGCCAAACCTCTCCTGAGGGTCGACCTCAAGTAATAAACCACTTTCTCTATAAGTATCCGACCTAGGATACACCTGAAGAGGTTATAGGATACTTAATCAGAGATTTGATCTACATATATTAGTAAGTGATACATTTAAGAGTAGAGACTCGTTTGATATTGAATATCACTCCTGATAACAACCGTGACATTTCCTGTTAATATTTTAATTCAAATTTTAAATATCTCTGTTATAACTTCTAATATGAGATAGTGAATAGTTAACCTAATATCCTAAGGAAAAAATATACCTAAAGAATTCACTCAGTTATATGATATACAACGCTTAATCAGCCAATTCTTTTAAACTATTAATTATGTGTACAATTCAAGAATTCTTTGTACGTACACAGTATATATAATGTAATCAAACTATAGACAGATCCACCGACTGAACATCATTAGGTCTACGTACGAATTATGATTTTTTCTTGTCGATGTTTCCTTTGGGTATCGTACACACCAAAGAAGTTGAGGACTGATGTTTTCCGTACTGAGTCAGATTTTTAAAAATATAATCAAAATATCAAACCAATAAAATATTCTAAAAATAATCTGATCATGTTTAGTTAAGTAGACTCGCTAATTCAAGCTGATTTTGAGCATATCTCACAGCAGTTGCATTTGCTTCACCGCAGACGTGAATCAGTTTACAAAACAAAACGTAAGATCAATCAATAAGAAATACGATAAAATATTTGTACGCGATTATTCCTTTTAGCCATTCGAACGACATATTAATGCCTGTGTTAGTAACCTGTTTTATTCAAAGACCTGGGCTCATCACTATTACTGTTTATTTATTCTATTTCCCAAAAATTTTACTGCTGCACATTTGCGAATCGTGGATCTAAACCGCCACCTTTCCTATTACCTATGAAATGAGGTACAGCTGTTATTCCGTTTTGATTTATGCATTTAATCCGAACGGTAATACATCGTATATCATAAATCATGCAGAAACATACGGGATTAAACGACTAAAACAGCATCCGAACAGATGTGCCGCAGGCTTTTGGTTAAGAAGGATCATCTCATCTTACATTTCGCTGTACCTAAAATTATAAAATCTGCACTGATAATCCTCACCATGCCAACGAAAATAACAGCGAGATCTAGCAACGTGGAATTCGATCACACCAAAAAATTCTCTCGTACTTTTTATACGAATTTCGCGAAATATGGCTGCCGGGAAGAAAGTATTCGGAACGGGCAGGAAAATCGCATTTTCCCGAACATTTATTTTCGTTCCATCAACTCTGGAAAACGTTCGGGACGCATCCATGGAAACGGAAATGAGTAAAGAGGACATCCGCCACAAGGGCGGCGCCACTGTGCAATTATACCGAACTAGAAGCCGCGAATAGGGAAGTTTCCATTTTGACCCAGCTGTGCGGAAGTACGAGACTCGGGTGTTTATAAAAAGGATGCGAGAGGGAAAGAGTCGGGCTAGATGATTAGCGCTGCCGGGAACAAACCGTGCATAGAACGGCTTTGGAAAGTCCTACGAATGCCAAGGGATTTATAGGACCAGAGAGAGATTATCTCTGAGGGTAAATTTTCTGACTTATTCCCGCCAAGGATTAGAACGAGCGTACGAAAATTAATATTTATCCTCCGTTGCTAAGGACCGAGGGAAACACGGCAGCTACGGAATGGGAAAGGGGTTTGGGATCAAAGAGATGTGGAAGGAGGAAATTTCGAGATAATTTCGAAGAGTTCATTTGCCGACTTAAGTGTTTGTTCTCCGCGAAAGTTAACTTCGAGACAATGGTGGCTTGTTTATCCAACCGGGGAGGCTGTGATTTTTCCTGCCTCGGCAAAAATATCTGTATTGAATATTCAGTTTCTTTCCTTGAAGGTTCTTCTTTGTTTTATTGGGTGTTGTGATAAAGGGAAACTCCTTTAAACTCTGCAGTATTTATTTATAAAAATTAAAAACGTCTTAAGTTTTCGTCCTGTTAGTACATATGCTGAAAAATGGTTATCCTCTATGTCATGAATCAGTCAGTTTAAATGAAGCACAACTTTGACCAACTCTATTTTGACGATCCCTAGGCAATAAAGCAATATCTAGAATGGAACACACTAATAATAGTGATGGTTGAGGATGTATAAATATGTATGTGGTAACATTGATATTATATCTGGGTCAGTACTAATGCTGCTGGGTAATAAAATAGATTGAATTCTCACTTACTGAACGTAGTACAAAGCATAATTTTTCTTTTCAAAAAATCTGCTCTACAATTTCAAATATTTCTTTATTATAATATTCTCATTCAGGAAACGTAACAGACATTTTCGTCAATTTTCGCATTTTTTAGATTCATTATTTCCCCTTTCTAATGCCAGAAGGAAAATAGCTCAAGCAGAATTTTTAAATGAATTTTTACACGGTAAGATATCTTACTTTCCCCTTAGAAGTTCATTTATGAAAGCAAAAGAAAAAAGTTTCGTTCAACGAAATTTCACATAGACTATGACTACATGGACCACTAGAATGACCTAAAAAATCAACATACAAAACTATCAGACAGAACTAAGGCGTTTGTCAGCTATATTCAACTACTTAAACACCAATACCGTATGCAGGTAAATAAGCCTTTCTTTTGGTCAATTATAAAAGGATTTTGTTCAATTTCCCCTAAAAATGATTAGAAAAATCTTTAAATGAATCCATCCATAAATTTAAATAGATAAATCCATACGAATCTCTCTTAGATATCCGATAAAATCTATAAAATAAACGCTTAACCAAATTCAGCAGATATGCCCCATCTGTATCCCAACGTGGGAGTTAAGGGAACCCTCTCTGACTCCCAAAGCCGGACCAAGGACATCCAATGCTTTAGGACCTAGAAAAAGCGTTGTTTGTATTGGGTGAGTGAGGCTGGAAGAGAGACGCTCTTGATGCGTGATAATAGCCTTGAGCATCGGCTCGCCGCGCAACACCGCACGGAAATAGGATGCGAACCCTAGGCTTTAACCCCATCCGTCCATCCCCTAGATCCTTTCCCTCCCTTCGGGAAATTTCTCCTTTCTATTCCACTTCCGAACCCCGTTCTTTCGTTCCTTCCTTCCCAGATACCCCACTAACCCTTTCTCGGGCAGAATCCTCGAACTGTTCCGGAAGCACAAAGCGAAGAGTTTGGCATCCTCTGAGGATATATTCGTACGGGATGCGAAATGTTATTCCGCGAAGAGAGGTTTTAGAATGGAAATCTGCTGGAGAAGTAGGAAAATGGCCCACGAGGATATCTTCGGAAGTAGGGGTTGGGTTGAAGGAAGGGGTAGGTATAAACAATGAGAGTTTGTTTCTAAGGTAACGATACGTACCCTAGTTTCTTTAGATATCTAAGATGTTGGATATGAAGGTATACCACGTAGAGAAAGAGTTATAACAAGGAAACTTCAAATTGAAATTCAAATTATGGATGAATAACTAATAACAGGCTTGACTTCTAAAAAGGTATTCATTTGGTGAAAAAATTAGTTGGTTAAATTAAATAAAAATAAATACTGTACCAATTACAGAAAAATAAAACTGAATCATCTCTTTAACTACTTAATACCATAAATTCTATCTAAATTTTATAATATTATTCAATGTTCCATCCTGTTACTTTCTAATAGAACTCTTTCTCTAAATATACTTTCCATTCATGCATACTATTTTGAATAAATTATGCTTCACATATAAATTCTATCGTGAATGGCCGCCAACCTGATGATGGCATATGACCCGAAACCGATCGTTCAATAAAAAATATCCTCTGGAAAACACGAAGTACTTTTTTCCTTCAACTTATGTTTTGCATATGGGGTATGAATTACTTGAATTATTACTAATTGAATTATTACTAATTGAATTATTACTATTTTTCTAATCGAACTAACGAACTTATTGTTTCACTTTCGAATTTGCTGCTGTTCATTTAATACATTTCCGCTATAATAACTTTGAAAATTACTTTTCAATGAAACAATACGCAACTTTTACTACTGTCATGATCTTTAAAGGAAAAATAAACACGTGTTATGAAGATGAAATTACTGCTACGACACATTAAGCGTTGGACATCCTGGTAAGCTATATCCTACTATATATAGATGTCGACTATTAAATGTGTTAGGGTTCTAGAAAAAGAGAGCAAATGTTGGTACGCGACTTAGGGAACAATGAAGAGATGTGACCTCAAGAAAAGAGGAAACATTTTTGACAACATGATGCATCTGAACACGGGGATTAGATGACTAAGCAGAAATAGGAAACAAAGCATCGAGAGCAAGAGGTCAAACTGACAAAAACTCGAGTGTGAAATGCAGGAAAGCGAAATAAAAACAAGTTACAGAGTTGGTGCATTCCGATTCGTATTCAGACACGCGAGAGATGCAGTTTTGGGGCTCGCGACATTTAAGTGCTAAGGTTTTGTCTTCACTGGTAAAAGTGATGTGCTAACCGTGACAGCTTTGGTTGGAAGTCGTCCTGGACTATGATTTACGAGAGATGATTCGGTTGGAGTGAATTCATCGTGATTTGACACGTTTATTCCTCTATTGGATGAGCGATTATTTAAAGTTATATCATAGTTTACTACTGATGATAAGACTTAATAAATCTTCCGTATGTTAAGGCGTTTGAATAAATTTTATTTTAGGGTATTAATGAATTCGTGTAAAATTTTCATGCAAATTTGTACATGGTTTATATTGAATAAACCAATATTCTGGTTATATATTACACATTTTTGCACGTAAGCATAGACTGAGACAGAAAAAACGTCCTTTTCAAACAATATGAAATACGAAATTTTTTGGCGTACGTATACGTTACATAGCTAAAGAAACAACACAAAAAATATTGCTCCCGGGATATTCAAATTCACTATCTAAATTGGTTTAAGCATCAAAGAAGAATATTTCTACGATTTCTTGAAGCCGAGGATACATTAATTTTAATCCGATATTATATCGTAATTTACCCTTATTAACTCTATAAAGGATTTATTTTAAAGTGCAATAAATTCTGTACTTCGTATGTAACTGAAAAATTATAACAGATTTGATTATATTTTTTAATTTTATGATGAAATGGTCATTCCAAAAGATGACAATATATATAAATATGTGAGTGAATATATGTATATCTATATATAAATCATATGTATATATTTCAATCAATTATTTACGTGTCGGGTCACCTTTAAAAGAGCTTTAGAAGGTGAAAAGTAATTATGAACCGCATTTTTTCATTTCCATTTTCCATAAAGCACCAAAATTTTTGGGAATGTAAAATAATCACTGAAAGACTAATGTCACCCCTGATTTCTGATTAATTATGCACTGCGTTTTTCGATTAAATTTCAAACAAAACGAAATTCCAAAAAATAATTATTTTCTCTCAAATTATTAATCGAAGCCTGAAATTAACAAACGCATTAAATTATTAAAGGATATGAGGTTGAGAGAAATTTTCAACAGATGAATGTGATATTACTGCATCGTTTAGCTCTACCTTAACAAACTAATTAAAGTGCTGCTATTTTTTTTACATATATAACGTTAAATTTTGTATACATGTACTTGGATAATTAATGCTTCACAATTAAATGCACAAAACCGATCAACTAGACTCTCCACATGGTTTAAAGATAAAACAGGAAGCTAAAATTGATAAATTTCACTGTGCAGCTCCGTATGTATCATACATCTATTTTCTAAGAGATTAATTTCCATCTAAAATGGAGTTACTATCACTCGTTTCTATGAGAATTACACCTTCATGTAAAAACTTAAAACATATTTAAATAATGCCCAAAAATCACAGCTACAACTTACTATCAATATTAATGATGTGTGTGAAAACGATCTTATTAACTATATAGATTTTTATTTATATTTTACATTTCGCTGATCCTAAATAAAGATGTCCTAAAACTACTTCATTATGCAAAAAGGTAATTTTAACGTCTGTTTATATTCTAATCTGAAGCTATTTTCATTGACTCGTATTTCCTAAGGCTTACATATTCATTCAATCGCAGGAAATCCTTCATTTTGTTATAAATAAATGAAAAAATAGAAAATTTTAATCAAATTATATTCTTATTGGGTAATAAGAATTGCACAAGGCTTTAAACTTAGACCTTCCAAATTTCCATGTATCATGAACGCTAAAATTAATCTACTTCGGTCCACATCGTTACCCAACCCGATTCTTTATAATCTCCCGGCCACCTCTATCGAGGAGTGCGGTGGTCCGAAGATGGGCTTCCGTACACAGAAATCTCCACCTCCACTAAAGGGGATGTGAACGAACGCAAACTTCGCTTATTAAGTCGGGCAGAAGTTCGAATCCCGGGAACAAAATGGAGGTCGATCGATGCGAAAGACTTACGGTGGACTCGCGCGTATGAACCGGCAGGTCCAAATCCGATGAGGAGGAAGCTGCACGTACGAAGATGCACCGGCGAAGGGTGGCTTCATTAACTCCTAATTGATCGCGTGCTCGCTCAGGGAGCGAAAATGAATCAAGTATTGATGAGGGGAAACGTGGCTTAATCTCAGAACGGTGACGAAGTGAGGTGTGGGTCTGCAGGAGGGAGGGGGAAGTTTCTCTTTGGGTACGTACGACCGATTAAAAGGGTACGTTTTCGAATTATAGTAATTCCACTACTCCAGCCTAATGTTAAAATTTCATGAGCGGTTGAATTATTAATCGTTGTTAACCTTTTATAACCTTCGAAATTCTACGGATATTAAGTTACTAAAATTTCGGTAAATAACCTCCAAAAGAGTGAATTAGGTGGGGCCCTCACGTTTAAGTAGATTTGAAATTCATTTACGTTTCCTAAATTTTCGTAAGATCTTTTGCTTTCGTTTTACATTATTATCACAACTAAACAATCTGAAAGAAAGAATGATGAACTATATTAATTCGATAAAGTCTAGTAGCTATTGATGATTTATATCGGTTAATCTTTCTGGTTAATTATATAAATACGTCGAAAACCAAAGTAATTTCGAATACCGGGGACTGAACTCATAAATACTTTCAGAAAATAACACGCTTATCTATTCTGATTTTCAGCACTTCCCGAATAATCCAACGAACAAACCTAAACTTTGAATTAGAGGAAATTGCAGCTCTCTTCAAAACAAAAGCACATCTCACGTGGTGTTAAAGAAGCCATTAACATCGTACATTTTTGGACACGGGCCTCTTTTTTTTTAATCAGGAGAGAGGAGGCACATCAGCGATTAAGTAGCTATGAAGAGAAATACGCCTCGTGGAAATTGCGGGCAGCCCGACCTTCGTCACCTGTATCCGGATCCTAAATAACTAATGCTTTCTGGACGGAGGGTCATTTGTCTTTGTCTTAGATCAAGGAGTTCAACAATGGACGGAGTCTGAAGAAGGCCTCTTAGATTAGAGACTTAATTGCCGTTGGGATCCCTTTAATCGAATCACGTGGAAAAATAAGGCGGATCATCTTAAATCATCACGGATTCCCTTCCGTTCACGAAAAGCCGCGTCATATTTCACGGCGGAGAAAGACTCCTGAGGATGGCTTATTTAAATTACAATGAAGTCTTTTTCATTCATCTTCGCGCCAAATGAAATGGACGTTGACTTTGGGAATGAGAAGGTTTAATTAACCCGAGGAGAATGGATGAAGCTTTTATGAGGAGATTTATTATTGAATCCAAACAAAGTGTCTCTTGATTTTCGTGCTTAAGTTGAAATTTTGTACATACATTCTTTAACCCATTCAAGGAGAGGATTTTAATGTGAAGTAACTCTGAGTACTTATAGATTCTTCCGTAATATAGCAATAATAATCCGTACAATAAATAAGTTCATTTGTAAGATAAAAAAATCAATGTGTAACTACTAAATACTCTAATTGATGAACCGATAGGAAATAGTATATTTGAAACTAAATGATACCTATTTAAAAACGGAGGAAACATTTAGTTCAAAAATGACCTCGTATATAAATCAAGTATTAGTTATACTAAGAGTTATAAGTCATATAATGTTATGAAAATTGAAACATCAAAAAGGCAGTAATCCAAACTTGTTATTTCTAATAAAATCGTTTTGATCCAATTCGGAAATGATACCAATATTTTCTCCTATACACAAGAGTTGCATTACAGAAAGCTTTACCTCAACCTAGGACTGCCTTGAATTTTCAGATAAGAAAATCTTGATAGAGATACGAGAAGCAAGTTGTAACGAGTAAAAGGATGAAAAGTTATAAAGAAATAAGAGAGAATAAGAGACTTAGAATACGAATGCAATCAAATCTTAACATTATATTTCCTATTTGATTTCATTAGATTGATTCCAGGATCTGGCATAATGATCAGAATAGGTATCTAGCATTTGAAGTCAATAGAGGAAAATTTTAGTAATATTTATGATTCATTTAGTGGAAATTTTAACTAAACTTCCGCTACTATTAATATTACCGATCAAAATTATTTCTCAGAACAATAACTTATTATACTCCTCGTATGAGCATCTAATAATAATAATATTATCAGTGAATTGATTGAGTAATTACCTCCTTAGGACAGATTATACTTAATCATACTTACTTCAAAAAATTTTTGAAAGCATATACCGCATCGACGCATCGACATTTCATTCTTTTTAGTAAACAGTTTTCACAACAAGCATTATCAATTTAAAATTTCCGCTGTTTTATGCTTGGCTGAAAAAGGTCAACTCCGTTCCCTTAATATACCTATGGTGCTCTTTATCACATCATTATTAAAAGACAGACGGATTATTAATCATCTCAACTTAGTGTAGACTCTGATGCACCCAGTGGAAGAGAAACCTTGAAAAATCGTTCCGTAATAACCTTCTCTTTTGGGGCTGACAAAGGATTTGCGTGATTTCCCAACGTTTCTTCTTAATTCGAAAAATTAATAACTCTTGAGCCCGAGTTTTGATTAAGGCCCCCGCGAACCCTCGGAAAGAAATGTAAGAATTCATAGCTCTTCTAGAAATGAATAATCTTTTCACGACTTCCAAGGCAACTGTTACGTTACCTGTTGCAGTATTAATAAATTAGGATTTTTAATAAATAGAGATATTCGCTCAACATAAAGTTCTCTCTCTTCTTTAGCGTGATATTGTTTTCATTAATACCCCTTTTACGTATTGATGGTATACATTTGACATTGATATTATGGAACAATTATGAAAATATAAGTAATTAAGTAATTGGCGGTTTGTAATTTATCACTATTAAGAGCGTATACCTATCAAGTTTTTAATAAACCTCTGAAATTATAAATAATAAATTTGTTTCACTGTATATTCTTGTGTTACATTCGGAAGATATAAATGCGCACTTCTAATATGTACGACTGCCAATGATCATAAAGTCACCCTTACATTATGCATTTATTCGTTAATTAGTGATTTCCTAAACAAATCCCCATTTTTACATCATATGATGATGAATATGATGGTGAATCCATCGCATTGAAATTTTGCTACTGGATTTGTATTGGCAGAAATAATCGTTCCTTGAATTATATATAACGAGCTAAATTCAAGTAATATCTGAATAAAACATTTACATTCATAAATCACTAATTCGTTTCCTTTAAAACTGACTGTGAATCTTAAACTGTCAATAAAAAAACAGAGAGAATGCAGATAAATATATGCATTAAATCTTACATATACACTATAGCAAAATCAGAATCTTCGTCAAATAGTCATGAGTAAAAGTTAACCTCAAACGCTTATAGGATGTAATTTGACTTTTCATTGAATAAATGAAATTCTCTTCAAAAATCGTACATCTATTCTCAGCATCATTTTCAGGAATTTCCCTTTCGAAATGAATATCTAACTCTCGTTAAAGCGTGCTATTTTCACCGCTACTGAATATGAATGAAGTTCCAATTTATGGTTTGAAATATCAACTTTATTAGAGGCTTACTTTCAGCTGGAAATGGATAAAAACAAACGAGATGAAATATCCATCAAAAAGTGGAAAGTTTTTATTAATTAAGTAGACCTTTTGAGGTTATGTTGACTGATGCCTCTTTTTCTCCTTATGTTTTCAACGTGGATTTCAAAGGTTTAGTCCTTGTATTAAGTTCCATGTTTTTTGGTTTGACTGATCGGAGAAAATTTAGAGTATAACAAACAGTTGTTTTCATTAAAATTTAAGGGAAATTATTAAACGTTTATGAAACTTAACACTAAAAATAGATTATTCAATCGATTTCGTTGATATCAAAATTTTTATATTTCCTCTGGTTCATTAGACGTTTCATACCTAATTTCCGAGTATTATCTTATATCTTAATCCTAGTTCATTAAAGGATAAGAAATCAGAAAATTCATCACAACTAATCATACCATTCTATAAAGCGTCTTTCTAAAACTTGATTCAGAATTATATCATTTTCCCGTATTGATTATGTATTTAAAGATCTTACGCGAATATGGTAAAATGGAAGTACTATGAGTTAATGTTTACTCAGGAAGCACAACATTTTGAAGGTAATACAAATAGATTAGGTAACTCTATTGATTCATCTCTTAATTCAATGTGTCGATTTCACTCCTCATAAAAAATAACATTTTTTAAAACTAAATTAATTTCATACAACTTAACTGCCGTGATTTATGACATGATTTTACTTTGAATCAAATCACATTAACCTTCATTTGAAAGGGAGTAATCATGGATTCAGATACCATCACTGGTATTTGCTCATCCAACACATCGCTAAGCAACCACGTATCTTTGCTGGGTTTGTACACAGCCACGCACACGAGAGAATTAATAATCGATGCATTCCCTTCGTCCTCTCAAACTCTCAACTTTGATAAATCGTCCACATCGCTCAGATATGCTGATTAACTCCTTCATCACGTTACAGAATCCGTCCTGGATCTTTCTGATAGACGAATGCCACATCCTCTCTGACCTAAATCTCTTAATGGTGCTTCTAATCCATTAACATCTTGACGTTAATCGATTTTGCGTCGAGGAATTCGTATTTGTTTCCATCTACAGTTTATTAGAAAGGTAATTTTAATAGCCCCGAATGACGGAATGATATTTGATGTGTCGGATTAGGTATTTGTGTACGAATGAAATCACTCCCCACTCCCTCTGGCTTAACAAAGAAATTGAGAGGTTCTATTTTATCGTTCTTAGAGTAGATACTTCAAAGAGATACTACAAAGTATTCAAAATAATAATTTGCATAAAAGATAACATGTAGGAAGTCCTATCCGTCATTTAGAGTTTTGGATTTTGTATCTTATTTCCTAGTTGGTTGAAAAATGTAATGTTATTTATGTAGGTTAAAGTGAATTAAAGATTATATTCATCCAGTCTTATCTAGGATTATCTCTCTCTTAATTTCTTATTCTCATCATTATTCATCTTCATCTTATTCTTAACTCATGAAAAATTGATCAACTTGATAATTTATTACTATTGATTTTTATACCTATACGAAAATAAAGTATACTCAATACGAAAAATACGATAAGTAGAAATCAATATAATAAAATGAAGTATTCAATTCCGTCTTACTTAAATTTCACGTCAGAAACAATTACATCATTTATAGTAGTAACGTTTTTTAAAATTATACTTTAAACAAAGATTCGACCTTTAAATAGAGGTGGTATTCTACACTTGTATTTGAAATTTCATAGCAAGTTATAATTTCATATCCACAAATTTTCTATGAAATACCATTAAAAGAGGAATGAAAGTACGTTGAAGTGATCAAAACACGCCTATGCATGTTCTAAATTAGAAATAAAATTATATTTAATTTGCATGAAAAATTTTCCCTTCGTTACAGATATAATTTAATCAAAAAAATTTATATTTTAGGTCCATCGAAATATCTCAATCAGTTGCTAATAAAATTTGGCATCGAAATTTAAAATGTAGATCTACTTTATTGAAGTTTCCTCCTATATATATTTTCTTAAAAGTTTTTCATTACTTAAATTACGCTAAAAGGTTCTGAATCTACTACGGAAAATCTCAGCTGATTGGATACTACATATAAAAAGAATTTTGATGCATATTACTTAACATCCTATGGCTCTTCCTGTACTATTAATGATTCGATTTACACACTTCCGTATCTTGCCCTTTTTCCTACTCCGTAGGAAGCACTTCTAGTTCCTATATCTCCCGCAAAATCGCTTCCTTGAATATTTTCACTTAGCATGCAAATTTAAATAGCAAGTAAGGAATATTACTTTTTGGATTATTCCGAATTTTGAATGAGAGGATATTGTGTAACAAGTAAAGCAAGTTATACAGCGAGGATACCTATAATGTCATCGATTAAAATACTATAAATAATATAAAAATAGTGACTTTTGTTTAAGTAAATATTATTCTTAAATGTCACGGTTTTATTGAAATGAAGTACTATCCAACAGCCCCAAAAAAGATTAATTAGAGTACATTAAGTAATAAGATATAAGAGAGAGTAAATTATGCAGCATTTGGCAAAAATTATGTATATGACTATAATGTGCTATCTATTACTATATAATCTATTTAAAGTTTAGCAAAATTCTGCAGCTATAGTTATAGACATAGAACAATCTTTTTAGTTTTCAATTCACAAAACTTAAAATATTTTGGAAATGCTTTACAAAGTTATAAATATTGCACATCATAAAATTAAATGGCAAAATATTTTAACAATTTATTGATTAATATACAATAATTAACATTTTTAGTTTTTAAATAATATTTTGAGTGATTAAGTTATCAATAAAATTGAAAATAGTTGTAGTATTTATAGGTAGAAAGAAAACATTTGAAAAATATCTATATTGCATTATTACGTTAATTGTTACCTACATTTATTCTTGAGAAGGATCGTAAAATACATCAAATACTGCTCAAGGTTTTAATATTTACAAAAAAAAAATTGGGAAAAAATTTTAAATAAAAGCACAGAAATAGACAAGTATAGCGGTTTTTTTATCCTGAATTTTATGCAACACGCAAAGCTAATGTTTATCGTGTGGTGCCTATGCTTCAGGCGTAAAGCATTATTTTTTTACTGGATCCCTAATTTTCAAATTATTCATTTCTTTAAAGTGTTATTAAGTGCTAATTTGCTTATGAAATTTAACTTAATTATTATCCCTGAGCGAAACTTACAAGGTTTTCTATAATGATAATACTTTATTACATCAAATGCATATAAAATATTTTAGGTCTTTGGTAATAATTATCCTCTATAAACCAAGCCCTTACTCTGAATACTAAAACGTAAGAAGTTTTAATTGGAAGCACACGAGAATATGAGGCCACATTTAAAAAAAAATCTCGATTCCTGGAAAGACGCTAGAAGTAGTACACAATCTTAATACAATGTGACAAATCCCGGTGAATATTTAAGAAGTACTCTCAGAACACTTTTGAGCCAAAAGCTGTACTTAATTGAAAAAGCACTGAAAATCCTGTTCTTGAGCCCTGTCCCACTGCGGATTTGGAATCCCAAAGGGTTCTCAGCAGGAAAAACAAAGAGACTTTGTTTGCTTGGTAAACCTAACCAACAAAGAGCCGAAAATAAACTTCCGAATATAATCAAGGATTAAAAATACATGCCTTTAATGAGTTAGCCTTTCTAAAACTACGAAATTATTATGCCCTTTAGGCAAGAAAACGGCCTTGTCGGATATTAATGAAGAAAGATCAGGTTACAAAAAGATATGAAAGCTGTTGGTATGGGAGGAGTTCCACCGTACATTCCTTCATTATATTTTCATAATTTTTGGAATTAATTACGTTCTCAATACAGAGAAACACGTTTCCCTCAATTTTTACCAAATTTTCAAAATAATGAGCGTACCCTTTAGGTAAGGAAAGCCTCAAAAATATAATCAAAGGTGCTTAATTGTACTGTTGTGTTATTTCACCTGTGTTGACAACATTTGAATCTTACCCTATGTACTCAATGTTTATTTCACTCAGTTAAATGAATATTGAAGTGCAATATTACATTGAAATCTATGCTTAATATTAAAATAATCTAACCGTTCCCATCTTATGATAGAAATAATAGAACTACGCATTGCCATAACCAATATATGACGTTCAATCCTGAACGAAAGAAAATGTTCCGTAAATCCTTACCCAATATCCCCTATGGAGGACGATTTTTTTTGCTTTTCACAGTAACTTCGAGTGATAAGACCATCCTGGGTTCTGATAGTATTAGAAACTTATATCTCAGAATCCTGTTATCCTCAGAAGAATGAAATTTGAATCCTTAAAATTTTCAAATTTAATAAGACGTAAAGAGGATTATTAGCAATGAATTGAACGAATATAAGATTGTATTTAACAGAAGGCTGCAAAAATTAAGTAAGGGACTATTATATAGTATAAAATATTTTTTCGAAATTATTCCCATTTCATTCATTTTCAGATTCTAAGATGATTAAATTCATCCCGTGCTCAAATTGTCTCTAAGAAGATTAAATTCCCCTAATTTATGCTTCAATAACTTTGACGTACAGTTCGAAAAAAATAATTATGGATAGAACATTATATTTCTCCATAATTTAAAATTTTTAATTTTTAATTATTCGAAATGAATGCAGTTAGTTTTAAGAAACCACGATTCTTGTAATCTTAAAGTAAGATATCAAAATATGAAATTGATCAAACCCTTTTCCTGTCTATTGTAGATTTAGCTTACAGTTTACAAGGGATCTTAATTTATATTTTCAAACAATATCTTATGAAACTCCTTTCTAGTAAATATTTTCTACATTAAGGCTGCGATAGCTTATTTCATGTTATTTACCATAATTATCCATCATACCTAACAACTAAATATTTCTTATGAATAATTTTTAGCCTTTC
This sequence comes from Pantala flavescens, assembly GCA_020796165.1. NCBI lineage: Eukaryota > Metazoa > Arthropoda > Insecta > Odonata > Libellulidae > Pantala > Pantala flavescens. The sequence goes on from CM036888.1 coordinate 6,292,607, forward strand.
CTTTTATATGCTAGAAAACATTTACTTATCAATTTAAAATAAAATTGTCAAATCCTTTTATGACAAGTTATAATTTAAATTATCCAATAATAAAACGTCTTCTAAAATATAGAATATCGATTTCCTGAATTATGATAATTCATTGAAACATTGTACAGAATATACAAACTGTAGCAATGTCAAACAACACCATGACGATTCCTTAGCAACGACTACAAAAACAATCATCCGATTGGCTCGTAATAGAAATAAATTTCTTTATAGTGAATTAATTGCAAGAGTCTCATCACATAAGCACACACTTTGAGCAATCAAAAATATCCTGTATTTAAAAAAAATACATTCTCTTATCATCTTTATAGATGTCTTAATACAGTATAATTAATTCAACCATCCATTAGATAAAAATCGTTGTCAGTACCGATGTATTACTTAAATATCCACATGGCTTTATCAAAAGAAGTGAGGATTGCCAGGTTTAGTCGAATTATAGACAAACGAGTCACGAATGCCGAGATGAAGTTCTGAGACTCGCAAACTGCAAAGGAACACGCAAGTGGTGTTTTCCCCATGACTTAGACAGTTTAGAAAGCTCTCGCTAAGTCTCTCTTCCGACGAAAGAAGGGATGGAAGGGAAAAATTAATTCCTGCTCCTGCTGCTATTAATATTCGTCTTTTGCATAATTAACGGGCAATAACCGCTTTTTACTGCTGGAAGTTAACGATCGCCAGTTTTCGCTTAAGTATGGTTTTAACTTCTTTTCGAGAATGAATGTAAAATGGGACACTGGCCTATATTACGATTGCCATACTGCGTTTTAGCGACGAATTATGGTGAACGTGGTCTTTTGAGGCTTATCTTTAGCAAACAAACACGAAAAAAAATTTTAGTAAAATTTTTTCACAGTTCTTAGAGATGCATCGTGAGTCATCCGAACCCCGAATATGAATACTTTTGAAAATAACTCTTTTCTTAAAGATAAGAAGAGCCTCCATTATCACTGCTAAATTTTAGTGATTAATGATAAAAATTGGCATAAACATATTCACTATGATATTTTTTTCCTAAGAAAGTTGTTCATTCTCTTTCATAAGTTTCTTTTTCCCCTAATGATATAAATCCAACAAAATCTTATCGGTTACAAGATACTATCATGAAACTCAGTATTATTATGACTATCCCAGCTATAATAATCTCACGTGATAAAGAGAAATCTGAGCGAGATAAGTTGGTGTTCATTTGTACCTCAAATCTCATTGGGGTTCTGAAAAAATAGAGGTATACAGAAAATTATTTTGACCTACTTGATTGGTTTGCAAGGCATGATTTATTTGGGTATAAGTATTCCTACTGATCATAGCTTCCATTGTGGAAGCCTAATGTGGGAAATCATAATTGAATTAACAGCAATTTTAATGATATTCTCTATTTTTCCTATGATTAAAAGGGGGAGTTTACGGGATACACATTGATGAAAGAGTGCCAAAGAAAGCAATTAAGAAGTTAATAAAACGTAAATAACAGAGAAGAAAGCATGATCATAAGATTTTACATATAGCCCTGTAGTTTCCAATTACTAACCTATCATTAAACACCACAATAATAAAGGAAAATTTTATGGTAAACGAAGCGGCCAGAAGTTTGAAAACGTTTACTTGTTTTTAATCACAGTTAAGGTTAAGTAGCTCCGTCCTGTTAATAGAAATATTAATTTCAACACGTGTGGAATTAAAGGAACCTTTCATAAACATAAGTCCTATTTGAAACCAATATTAGAAGGCCTGACTTTTTGGAAAGCCATAGCATAATGAAAACACTTTGTAATTACCACAGAAAATTTGCTTTACTAGCGACGGGTTTCATAATTTCAAAGTCTAAAGTCTGAAGATGTAATTTAAAATTACGAAACGGTCGCTAATGAAGTGAATTTTCTATTGAAATTACTAAGCTTTTTCATTATATTAAATATATTTCTATTTCACAAACTAAAATCAAAAAATAATTTAATTCTTTCTGAAAATATTATGGCTCAACAATTACAAACCTATGTTTCACAATCATTAATATATATTCAATAATTAATAAACAAATCATAAAATTCATCTCTACAATCTGCGATATCCATAAAAGCTTACCATCCTTTTTAATTAATACCAATAATAAATATAATTTCAGCTTTTAAGATGAAAATATATATACTTTCTTCAACTTTAACTTCGTTAAGGATTATTTTATTAGTATATCTATTTCAAATCAACATTAAGCTAAATTGACAGAACATTATATATGTACTAATGACATCTTTCTATAATGCAATTTACGTCCTCAATACTTTACGTACGTTCAATCGCATTTCGTGAAACACAGAACAAACAGAAGTGCTGCATTTCCTACAATTGAAACCAGTTGGTATTACGTACGTGACACCACCAACAATGGGAATGAGGAGAAGTAGGAATACAGATGATTGGCACGGGAAAGCTTTTTATTATCGCGTTCTGCGTATTTATCTCCCTCACGTATTCCGAACGCATCGCCTTGTTTAGCCACGCGTCAAAGATCGTGAAACCCATTAGAGGCATTCTGTTTTCCTTTGACGGCTGCATACAACGGAGTGCCGCCGTTTGTAACAAACAAGAGTGGTAACACGAAAAGAATGCAGGTGAACTATAAAGAGGATGGAAATGAAGTTCGATTGCAAAGGGACTTGTTGTATGTAATAGACGTGAGAGTACTGCCATAGAAGCTATTAGAAGTTGTTGTAACGCTACATTTATTTTGTAAGAATAATTTTATAAGCATAACATTATGGTTTGATATTTATTATTGCTGATTGAGTTTTGGAATACTGCATGGCGTTATATCTCTATCAGAGTTATAAATGAAGAAGCATTCGATATCAGAATACATTTCTTTCATCATTAACCGACTTTTATTTTGTTGTTTTATAAAAAAACTACTTTTATTGTTCGTTTAATGCCGTAGTGCTGTGTTTCATTATGTGCCTGTTTCTATCCTCAAAACTTTTTCTTTTATTTCATAAAAATACTGTGCTTACGTTATTTGCTTTTAACTGATCCGTGATATTTATAAAGATAGTACATAAAGGCAGATAACGTACTCGTGTTTCATATTTGAAATTGAAGAATCTAAAAACGTTCCCAAATATAAATCATCTTGGTAATTTAAATCCCTTGCAGAAATAGAACTTATATACGCCTATTACAACTTCATGCATAAAGTTTATAATGATATGATTGGATCTACACATTACCTACTAAATTTAGTTACCGAAATCCTTAGACAATGGATTGGAATACTTGAAAAAGATGATACATAAATTAGATTTCAATTCCTTTTTTCGATGATATAACTGCTGTGATAGGAAAATTTAAAGCAAATTCAATTTTTCAATAGATCACATAAATCAATTCGTGAATAAGAATTGTACACCTTGATAAATACATATCTTCATAGCGTGAAAGGAAATTTAAACTTCTTCAATTTCTAAATCCATTCAAAGAATTATGAATTAAGAGTAATGAAATGTTAAAGTTATCTTCTTCATAAAACATATCTCGGAGGAAATATATATTTCAAATTATCTATCAATTGATAAAATTAAATTTTTATTGCACCGAAAACTATAAATTACGACGCATCCACTGCATTCGAGAACAAATCCTAAATAAGCTATCTCGGGGAATATGAATCTTTTAGAAGACTCATATAATTGCTATCATATCGCTACACCCTCCAGACACAAGGGAAAAAAATCCAAAAACGCATATTCCCTTATCCTATAGCGACAAATGAATACCTTTTCAGAGGATGTAGAGCTTAATTCCCTTTGTGTTATGCAACCAGTGGTTGAGTACAGCACACAACAAAGCCTAACCGCTAGGGACTTGACTTGATTCGGGAATAACAGGACAAAGGATAGGACGGCATTGAAACGTTACAATCAAACCATCCGTTTAGAGGTCCGGTCATGAAGGGATTGAAGGCGTTAAGTCGATTAAAAATTTATAAACTTTACAAAGGATAAAAATAGGTAGAATTTCACAATTGCTTCAGGAAAAATTGGAAGCATGAGAACTAGGAAGTGAACTGCTAAAAACATAGATGATAGATTCAGAATTTCATGACTTCGGTTTTTATGCAAAGCTTGTTTTATAAAACAAAGTAGGGCATAAATAATACCATCCTTTTATAGTTATGTTGTTTCCTCACTGGTTTATACATATCATCACTCTTAATGAGACGATAATTCTAAATGAGATATATAAAGTAGTATTAAAGGTTCTTAATTATTTTAATTAACCCCATTATCTTACGCATGACCGATTTCATTTATAGAAGCTAAAGTATAGGTAATATTAAGTAATGTATAAAAATCACCATTAAAATATCTAAGTTTGTCATGTCTTTAATCAACGAAAGGATTTAAGGACTTACGTACTTTGAAAAATGATTACAAATTAGTATGTATCCATTCTCTCTTTAGCGTCAATACGAAATAAAATCTGTATTATAATAAAATAAACTGCACAGAAAGTTAAATTACATCTTCCAGTGCTCCTTTTCTCCACATATGACAATATTGATATTGATATTGATTTCTCCATTAACGTTCAATTAAAAAGCACCAAATTACATTTACATTTTCACGTTAAATTTTCGTTGGGATGTTTTAATCGTTTCTTTTCCATATCGCTAACACTATTGCTAAATTTAGGAAAATATATCTATAGAATTCAAATTCAGAGTCTAAACTTTGGAATCGCAAATCTACTTGACACACTTCTATTTAAATCCACAACGGTACACTCCCACATAATTTTTCCAAAACCCTCCCAGCCATTCGATGCAGATAATGTTGGTCTCCGATTCGTGATATCAATTAGGGAAGCCCCGAAGAACGACGCTATATTTGCAGTATCGTGAACGGGAAGCAATAAAATTCAAATCGACGCGAATAAAAAAGGGAGCAATTTGTGACAATGTGGCGAAACTTCAGTCACGATACGCTGAATGTGGGACGGAGTAATAATACCCGAAAACTATGGGAACGGAAGACAAATAAGGTTGTTGTGGCACAGAATTGAAGAGGCTTTAACGAACGCTCGTAATGCGAAATATCCATGCAAATTGCGGAATAATATTCCGTTTTCATCCCCGCTGCTGTAAATATCGTTATGTCGAGGTGTTTCTGGCTTAAATTGTTTGAGTAATCTTATTTTCTCTTGGCTCCAAAACACGGCGATGTGAACTCCGATGACCTTTGGTGACCACGTTCAGTTGACGTCCGTTTTTGAGGCATTATCTTTATTTTGCGATTCTATGAATGTGTTAAATGTATAAAATTCACTACGCCACGGGACATAAATGGGTTAGCTAATGAAACTTGGAACTAGCTCGCGGAAAGAATAGGTAGATAACAGTACGGTCATCTCATTTTGTAACATTATATTTCTCTGTGATGTAAATCATAAGAAACATGAAAAAGCAGATAATAAAACCTATTCAAGTTATGATGATATTACATATTTATACTGAACCCTATGTTTTGCTTCACGTATAAATTCGTGGTAAGAGACTTTTACTGGTGGAATTAAGCAAAGCTTCACCATAAGTTATTTAAGCACGAAATTTCGATAATTCGTGTAAAGTCTATCACTAACCTAAACATTACTATTAATTCCTCACATGAAGAAACTTATAGTCAAAATTAGGTACAAATATATCCAATATACATATCGCTTATACTTATCATTCGTCAACGGCAAACTCGGAATAACACAACGGGTAGAAATACTGAATGCTGATGGTTAAACAAAACGAAATTTCCATATTTTATTGATCTTGTATTAGTTATAAATTAAATAACTAATTAATTTCCTGTTTCTTCAATTTTTAACTAAAATATCATTTTTTTATTTCCTGATAATTATTCATTTACAAGGAAATGAGATCAATCATAAATTTTTCACGCGCTGAATTAAATATAAGTAATTAGTCATTGATATTTTATAGATATGCCTTTTTTCAACGCAGTTAGAAGAGGTCAAAAACAAGTTTTCAAATTTCAATTCACATAAAATAACTCCGTGGGATTTGGGTTAAAATATACTCTATAATCAATTTCTCCCACCACATCTGTAAGTATTAAATCATCAAAAAATAAAATATTCAGAGCGCACGCTTGCATTACTCAAGATTCAGAAAGTTTCTACTGATTTCGTAAAAAATATATAAAAACGTCTTGTCGAATATATATCCTAAGTCAGTTTTATCCAATGACCGCATTAACAAAAACCAATGAGAAGAAATTTTCTTGATTTCCCTTAAAAAAAGGAGGACTCACATCGCTGGTTTAAACCAATCATGCGGAATTCTTTTAGCCGAGTCAAGAATCCATCTTTTGTCTTACTTCTTTGAAAATTTGATTTCCCGCTTTTCCGAAAAGCTTTTTTCTTTCGAGGACCCTTTCAAAAACCCTCTTTCGAGAGAAGACCATCGGCCTGGAAGTATAGATTAATTAACGTGGCTCTTCTTGAAAGCGATGGAATCAGTCGTATCTTTTACCCCTTGGAGCGCTCCCTTTGTGAATGCGTCCGAGTAAATGCGTCTCCATGGTGATAGATCTGCACGACTCTTTTTAATGATTCCGATATCCGAACTCCTTCGTTTATTTTTAATTATCCGCATACCTTATGACCCAAATGAAAGATTAAAGCACGCTAAGTATCAAAAAATCGTAATGAATTAAATAAATAATGACTTTCTAAGATCCATGGAAGGTTCCTTAAGAAGCTGCCACAATTTCGAGATATAGCTTGTGATCAAGTTTTAATTGTTTTAGTTACCGAGACCGGATTAGATGTGCGATGAAGTTCCTTCGTATGTCCGTATCTTTCTCAAATATGATCTCTCTGCTGAATATGATTTAATGTAGAAGTTACTTAGGCCAGTTGTCAAAGAGCATTTTAATAATAATTGTGACTTAATTTAATTGTTATATTTTTATAACACTAAATTAACCAACATACAAAAGTGTTCGGTACTGTAATAAAAATTCGACCATTGAATATATACCTTCTTTTTGCCACTATTACAATGCTAATCATGTGCGGTATTAAGATAATACGGTAAAATTTACCTAAATCAAACTATGGATATAAATTTGTATTAAAAAATTAAAATACGGTTCCATATAAATATATTTCCGTCGCTTAATTAAAGGGATTGATAATATGAGAAAGATGTTGTTGCTATATATATGTAACGATGATATTAAAACAGTCTTTCAGTCCAGTTTTATTTTATCTCAATTCTTCCCTTCATCCTTCATTCCTTATATCGAATCTTTCGTTTACCCATAGCTGTTTCCTTGGTGATGGAAGGATACTCAAGGGACTGGCCTTATTACCCACAGGTCTTTCTACTAAACAGGACTTTTCCCTCTTTCATCTTCACCTATTTTGGGACGTACTCTACTCTGCACCATCTCTACACTGAGTTTTTTTGAGATATACCATTTCATAGCGGTGATCCATCTCGAAATAAGGTCATGGGAAGGTTATGATGATGAGCGTAAATTTTTATCTTCGAATACGTAAAGCCGACAAAAAGATATTTAAGAAATCAACACAAAGCTCATCGATTAATTAATTTTTATCAAGAATTGAGATCAAGAGCCTAATACCTTTATTATTTATAAATAAGAATATAATTGAACTTACTGTATCAGCCATTCCAGCGATGTAAACTCGATGATATTCCACGTTATGATATCTGGAAAAATCAAAGATATACTATTATAGCACTATATAACTATCGATGTAAATTTACGGATTCACTTACTAAAAACAAGAAATGTAACATTTGATTCTTTAGAATGATAAAGTAGGTTTTTTAATGTCTAATAGCATCTCTTTAACTAATTGCATTATTATGAACCTTGTGATTATGTATATGTATCTGATATGTAGAATTCGAAACTTCTATTACTTAATTTTTATAATGAAATAATTATGATTCAAAGAAATTTAAAGAGAATGAATGCAAAATGTCTTCATTTTCTGCTCTTTTCTAGCTTATGTTAGCCAATATTTTATCTTTTTACTGAAGACCTCTTTCAAGCTGTGTTTGGAAAGAAATAGCACATAAAAAGAGATCTGTGATTTTATATTTCCAAAATAAATTATTTATAATTAATATACAATCTTAATTTAGAATAATCATTTTTATACTCAAAATAAGTTTACAAAATAAGGATTTTATAACATAAAATTTAAAGCTCTGCCTGATAAAAAGTGATTTACGATACAAGTTATTTATAATCTGCAGCTTATAAAAACAGATTAAATCATAATATTTCTTCATATAATCTTTATCTATTTGAGTTACAACCTGTTGGTTATCCCCTTTTAATCACATATAGTTTGACAGAATGCGAGTTGTGCCTAAAAAAATATTCGGAGACACAATTATGGAACTGAATAAAATTCTGAGCCTCAAAAAGTCACTAAAGTGGTTTGCAAACCTGACTCTCAAACTCTATTACAGCTAGAGGAATATACGAACTAGGCTAAGATGCTTTAAGGTATGAAACCTCGACATACCTGAATCATCAATATTCAAATTCGGCGTTGTATGTAAATTAGCCAGGAAAGTCGAGTCGTTTCCCTGCAGCATTTGAATGATAAAATTTCGTGCGCAGGAAATCGGCTTTTTTGCTTATTTGAATAACGGGAACGTGAAAAAAATAAAGTGACGAGTAATGAACGAAAATAAAAAATACAATATCCGAAACTCGGGTGAAAGGGAAGCTTTTTAATTAGTTGTAAATATGGGAATATGAATCGTGAATAATTTGATACTTTTCAATTATATCCGCTGATAATTTTAGCCTCGAAATAAAAGATGAAATGTGGCCCATTTTTGTAAAGAGACCTCTCAACTAATTTTCACATCCATTCGCAGAAGATGACGTAACACCATATGTTGTAATCACCTCAAAAAATATACGATTTCATCGTTAAAAAGAACAAAAACTATAACACTACCATAAATTATAAATTTAAGAAACAATCACTATATAGATACTTGCTCTAATACTGGAATTAATTAACATACTTTTTAATTCACTTTATCAGTATTGATTTATATTTTCATCAAAATCGAAAAATGTTTCCATCGATCGAACTGAATTAACTATTAGTTGTTCAGCGTATTGCATAAATCAAATCAAGTACTTATTAGTATTGTTCGATTAATAACTAAGAACTCGAAGCTCACAACATATTTACGAAATTAATTGCTTAATCTGTAAATAATATAATAAGCACTATTTTTAGGAAACATTAGCCAAGTCTTTGTATGCAGTACAAAGTAAATATGGAATAAAATGAAATAGTGTACATATTCTCCAATCAGGGATAAAACTAGCTTCGTCTTCACCCAAGGGCAAAGGAGCACCATCGATATCTATATTCCTCAAACTCACACAAAGAAAAAATATACAAGTTTTCAAGATAACATGTTTTTCATCAGTGTCTGGGATCCTCAAAATACATGTAAATTCAATACCAAAATCTGAGCTCTTCCAAAAATATACTTTTAAATTACACTTTGCAATAGCCTCGTGCACGTCGACCCGTACAAAGAAATCCTCTTTCCCAACCAAAAAAAGAAGGAATCGGGATGAGGAGTCTCAAGTCTGGAGAAAAGACTCTTTGAGATAAAAATAAAGGTTTTACGAAGGCTTAGATTTAAGGGATAACTGCCAGCGGGCTTTTCATTTTTTTGCGGATCGATTCTCTCCGATCGGAGAAATGATAAAGAGGAGTAAAAAAGGAATAGAGTAGCTCTTTTTCGCAAAAGAATAGCCTTTATTAGCGACAAGACGCTCTGCCCGTCTCTGCTCGCTCGAACATATCAACTTAGGTTACAAACACCGAGGGCAGCAGAGGTCTTTTTAATCATGTCAAAGAGGCTGCGAAAAGGCAAAATAAAACCGCCTCTTGTTGAATAAATGAAGGGAATATCCTTTGATGGAAGGAATCTTGAGATACCTCTCCTTCTCGAGATATTTATGGGAGCAATTATAAATTTAGTTCAAAATCAATCATACACTCACCTGTTCAAGATACTCTTATTGGAAGGAAATGAAAATTATCTATCAAAATTTTCTAATGAGATTAGAATAAATTCCCAATAAATATTGAACTTAACTAACATTTTTAAATACTTTTCAAAACTTTATAAAAATAGAAATTATATTTTACTTATTACGAGAAGTAATACACCCTATTCCATACTATTTAATGTAAAATATAAATAGAACGTAAATAGTTGAGGGTAACAAATATGGAACGAACTGCAAAAGTATCTCATTAGACATGCCCTAGTTTCCAGTAATTTTTTTTATTGTATTGTGATTCTAAATAAGAAATATAATGTTGAGCGTTGAAAACGATATTACATTGCACTTTAAGAATGGTTTTATTTATCTTCTAAGTTCCATTAAATATTATTTTAGGCATGGTTCGTTTCCATAAAGTTAATTTTGGCTGTATTAGAATGATAAGTCCATTAATTTTAACGTAACAATCAAAAAGGGAATAGAAATGATAGAATAATAGATATTGTAACAGAGGAAATTATAATAATAGAATTATTTTATAGAAATTACAGAAAAAGTTTAGGTTCCTGAAATTTCCGCTCTTTTGTAATCGATCAGGACGTATTTTTTTATTATATTTCTTGAAGAGTTCAGCAACTTTCAAATTGTTTTCAAATGCTTTCTACATATCAATAATCATTCATAGTTCGTCTATAATTAAACTTTAGAGAATCACGTTTCATTCCAGTTAACCCTCCCAAAAATAGTGAACCTAATTTACTAAACTCAATCATCTCTTATACACTCTTACCAACTTTTTCATAGCTGTAATATACATACTGAGATAATAAAAAATATCATCGCGTTACTTTGAAGGACATTCTCATATAGACCCTGTTTGAGAACGGATTTTTTGGACAGTAATATTAGAACGGTACGGCCATTCCGTGAATCGACCAAGTCTTATCAAGGTCCCTAAACAGGGACATATTTTCCGGATTTTTCCGATACTTTTCATTTAATACGGATCAACTTTCTTTCCCAGAAAACGGACCTCTCAAATCTTACCCTTCCAATCCCCTGTCGAGATTTAATATCCGAAGCGAGCGGCATTCGGCTCACGTCTTACTATTTGCGACCTCTGACCTCTGCATCGCTACTCATCGGACTGTCCCACGAGAGGATGAAAGATAAGGGGTCACACAATGAAAAGGAATGAGGATGCTCGCCTTCCCTATCGGAGAATAGTATCTCTCTTCCGTGTGCAGCTGTAGAAAGGGAAGGAGTTATGAGATATTCATTGTCATCTACTCCTTGGATACAGAACGTCCAATCAAAAGGAAAAAAACATTGATTTAGCAGTGTGGAATACTGACCCGACTGGTCGAATTTCTGAACGCAAGTCATGACCGAGAAAGACAATTTAATATTCTCTTTAATTTATTAATATTTTCATGCATTTACTTTTTTGAATCATATAAAATAAAGAGTCAACTGGATGTTGACTGGATGCGTTTAGTTGATTGATAAGATACTACTTCATTTTATCGCACCATTTTAAATAGTCTTCATTTATTTAACATAGAAGAACTTAAATAATGTTGTGTAAAAATAAATTATTGAATACCACGAGGAACGATAGAAAATAATAATCGAATCCTACTAAAAATTCTTCCAAAATGAAACCATTATGAAAGGAGGGAAGATTTTACACATGTCACTAAAAATCTTCCTTCGATTCACTGCTTCATTAACTGCTACAATTGTATTTAAATGAAATAGAAGTCAAGTTCTACTACAAATCTGAAATGAAAAAATCTCAGATATTCAAATATTGAAGAATAAATAATGTTCTATTCACAGAAGTATAAAAGCATCATTATACCCTCAGTTGTTAAGTCAACCTCTCTCGTTCACCCTTCTCCAATACACTTTTATTCCATCTACATTTATCATCCGTTTTCCTCATTCCTACACTTTACCACTCCTTTATAGTCCCCAGTTTTCCCAGTTTATCATCCACCTTTTCCTACATCATTCGTATATACATTCCGATCTCATCTTTCTTCCATTCCAATGCACCTTATCCTTCCCTTTAATGCTTGTCCCTGATTCTCAACATCTGCATCTTGGTTCCCTTCTGTTTTCCTTCCTCTCTTCTGCTCTCCCTGTTTATCTTCCTCAACCATTCTCCTCCAAGGAGAATTCCTCCTCGATCCACACGGTCAATTTTCTTTGGCCCTGTGAGATAATTAATTTCTCTCGCGACCTGTTTGATTAATGCGTTTCATATTTCCCAGTTTCATATGCTCACTTGTAGACTCAACTCCTTTAGGTGATCGATACCTTTCCATCTCTGTAAATTTGTGTTTCTCGAGAGTCAGCGAAACATTGTAATGGGAATCAAATCATTGTATGAGCTTTGAGAGGAAGAGATGTTAATCATATCCCAAGGAATTATCCACGGAGGGAAAGAATTAACTGTGTGGAATATTGAGCAATTATTCGATACCTGAAAATTGTGCGACTATAGAAAGAATATTTCGAGAAGCACAATACCTTATTTAAAGTTAAGTCTATCAATTATTCTATTAGATTAAATTAGAAGGAAAGGTTCAAATTTCCAATGAAGACTATTACTAAGAAATTTAATATCTCGCCATTGATTTTAAGCTTATTTATATCTACCCGTAAGAACTACAAATTTTTCATCTTATACGGTTTCATTTTGAGATTGGATTTCACGAAAATAATTTTTCATTTAAAGGCATAGTATATCCCATAGTGTTCTTGTTATACGTAAGCAAATTGTATATAATTCTACAACCGTTTATAACTGATAATTACTAGATAAAGTATCATCCCTACGTACGTTATCATATCACCTTAAATAGATATGAAGTGTTCTTTACACAGAGGGTAAGGAATAGACACATTTATGATTATTTTCATAAACACAATTAATTATGACCATTCGTGAACAAAACTATACTAAGAGCTGCTGCGGGAAATGCATACATCTGCTCCTGTTTTAAGAAATCAGCTCAAAACTGAAAAAAGATCACAATTTTCTTTGACGTATTTATGAGTAAGGGAACGGATCGAGTCTATTCCTATCTTTCCTTTCCAATTCCTTTACCCATTTACTATAATCCCTCTTCTTTGTATACCTAAACTCTTTCGCACGATTTTCACCCCATATTTCCATCTCAGCTTCCCTTCTATCTCCATCCGCCTCAAATTTCTCCCATTCGCCTGAAATTTTATCCCTCTTGGAACTAACTTCTCCATTCCGCCCTAACTTTCCCAGCATCCCATTCTGGACCACCCGCAGAGGAAGGTGGGGATAAAGAGATTGGAGGTTGGATTGGTGAGAGAGTAAAAAATAAGAGTTAAAAAAAAAGAGAAACTTGGGTGGCGGAGGGAGGAAAACGCCGGTGAAATCCTTTTCTTTTCAATTAATCCCAAATCTCTTTCCTCCTCCATTTTCCATCTTTTCACAGGCCCGCACAAGTTCGTAACCATTAAGTTTCCCCTTTTTACTTCTATTTTCCGTATTTTTCCACCCTTTTAAGGTTTTAAACGCTGTTTTACCTCTTTGCATGTATCTTTCAAAGTCAACTGCTGTCGACTGAGGATTGCCATTTTTCTTAGCCCTCAAGTGCTTGGTAAAGTTAATGACTTAAGCGTAGAAAATTCATGGATCTCGCGCTGTTGCCTAGGAACGTGTGTGTGGGTCTGTTCGCTGTGCTATTTTTCTCCAGTCTCTTTAATTAGCTTAGGTGGAGTACAAGTTCCACGAGAATAAGCACTCGAAAGAAGAATCATCGATAATCCGTGAGATAACTTGAGGAAAAAATTCTGTTTTGAGTGAGGTCTTGAATAGGCCCTAAGTACCTCTTTAGGGTATCCACAAAAGCTTAATTTTTTTTAGAGCTACTTCAATTTTGTTATCCCATTTACCTGTAACGTAAGAGCTTTCTTGAACATCAAATATATTTCTGTGTGTAACCAAAGCAAACTCCAATGCGTTTTCTTTTCTAATAGGGTGCTGTTTAGCTTTAAGATGTTCGGTATTCAGTGACTTTAATGTAAATTTTGCGAGAAATTTGCAAATGATTTTCCAATAAAATACTTCATTGTAAAACTAATAGTATCAGAAACTATTTTTTCATTGTCACTAACACAACTGTTCAAGTTCATACATAATATAACGATTTAACTTATGGGGAACTTGATTTTTTAATTTTTTTTGTTTATGTCATATCTAATAATTTAGGCCTTTAAAATATTTTTTAATCAATTTTCTACTCAATTGACGTTAATTTCACATATTCTAATTATAAATGCAAACTCCTTACTTGGCAACTAACTTCTTATACTTGCAGGAATAAACTTTCGCATAGAATGCTCACTATGTGTTAAACTCAGCTATTTTTTTCTAATTGCTCTAAAAAAGTCTAATTGTACCGAAAGCGTTTAATTCACTAATATCCGGATCAGTATCTAGATTATCCTAAAACTTTTTACACCCTTTTATTCCCTTCCCACATTATAACACTATTAAACTGCCATGTTTTTTCTCATATTAAATATTTTATAAGACACCAAATTTATGCGAGATTAGCAATAATAGTTGCTGATTCCTCTACAATAAACTTCTCTCTCAAAATACGCTGAATCGCTATTTAAAAACGTGATGCCGTTTGATCAAAAACTACATCAACTTTTCAAATTTTAAATTTCAAAGAATAAATTCTGTTAATAATAAAACCCATAAGTTGAGACAAACGGATGCAAGACCACCGTAAACATATATTGAATATCATAAACAACACCCTAAAACTTTACTTTTCTCCCTAGCATTCGTAAGTACGTGGCCCTAAGTGAAACCATCCCGAAACGCCAACAGATATGCAGGTTGATGTTTATCCCGTGCCTGTTGACGTTCTAAAGGTTATCTTTGTCAGTCAGGGTTCGGCAATTAGAGGCTAAGAGCTGAAGGATTAGGCCTTGGATGGGATGGAGAGTGGCAGTTCGAGTTCAGCATTCCGTGCTGTTTACGGTTTCGCTCGATGTCTGGGCATAAAACATCAGTCCCCCCCACACGCGACTCGCTGAGTACCTCACTCACTTCGGCACTTTGCGGATTCATTCGTAGCGTTACTTTCGGCTCATAATCTCCTTCAAACTCCTTATCTCACGAATGCAAATAGTCGCACGGTGTTTCGAGGTCTTAAAACCTTGAGGAAATAGGGCTTAGCCTAATAGTATAGTAGGAATTAGTAAAGTGAATCCAAATTTTCACTCCTAGATCAGGCGTGGAATTACTTTGAGAAGGAATCCTCAGTAAGTCTCAATTTACTTAACTCTTAGTTCCCTGTCGCGGAGAAAATTCCTTACCCAGTCAATTATGTTTATATACATACCGATTAATTAATAAATGAATAGGGCATCGGTATATAATAGTCGGAATAAGTATCAATAAATCATTAATTGTTAAATACATTTGAGACGCAGAACTCTGACGAAAGCATTCTTACAATCAAAGAAGATGGCATCCTCTTGCTTCGTATTCTCGGCTAATTATAAGATACATATATATGTACGAAAAATACAGATTTTTGTATGATCTGTTTTTTATGTTATGTTGGAACTGGTTGAAATAATAAACTATAAAATTATTCGAACTTCCTACTAATTATATTAACTTTCATCGAAAATCTACACAATCTATTTCCGCAATGAGCTTTTAAATTTTCACAATTTTACGAAAGATTTTTTAGCTGACAGTTAAAACACATTTCCCTAAACAATTTTTTCCTTTTCAGAAGTTAATAATTCATTGCTCCTCCTAAAGACCGACTCATCCCTTGAATCGCTAATTAATACTCCAATCGAGGGAAAAATCGTCGATATTTCAGCGATGATAAAAAATACTTTAAAGGATCCCCGCTGAAAAAAAATCCCAACTCTCTTTCGCAATATCTAAATTTCCAATTCAACGAGATTCAAATGCGAAACGAAACTGAATGACTAAATTTCGCGCACGGATAGAATTCGCCAAAATCTTCTACCTTCCTGAGGAAACGGAGAAATTACTCTGCATGAAAGGGAATTAATATTTTGGACGCTTTCGAAAGATTTTATTGCTCAACTGCTATTCCAATTGGAACTCGGAAATGAGCAATGAAGAATTCTTTGGCTTAATATCTCACGGAGATGACTGAACGATTAGGATTCCGATCAATCTCCATTTAATGGTCTCCACGTGTCGAAATATTAAAAGAACTCCATTAAATAAAAGTTTTCCATTGAAATTTCTGAATCTCCATCAAAAATGAGTGCAGAGAAGTAACTAGATAATGAAAAATAATCTATATATTCTTGAAAATGTCAACATTTATGGGATGAAATGCTTAAACTTGTATCCGCATTTAATTGTTAACCTTAAAACGGTTTTCTTTCGGTAATCTCTATTCTGAACAACAGTAAATGGATTCTTCCTTAATTGTTAACCTTAAAACGATTTCTTTCGGTAATCTCTATTCTGAACAACAGTAAATGGATTCTTCTCTCGTGTTTTCCAAAATATAAAAGGAAACATTTACTCATACAATCCGTTTGATTTTGTAAACAAAAGAATACAGTAATCTAAAAACCTATCATTCACATAGAGCCATATATTTTGAAACATATAGAAAACTAAAACACTAAAATCTTTCTCTTCTACATATTTACTATGTCGGAAAATACCTTTAATCCACCTCAGCATAAATTCTGCCTTAGAGAATAAAAATAGGAAGAATGCATTGAACAATCAGTGCCCGAGCAATTGTAGTGGAATGAAATACGGTCTATAGTGTGGTGATGATTGGGCACAGGTGTAATAAATCGGAGTAGCATAAATCATGACTCACGTTGATTATATCCTCCCAAGAGACTCATGAACCTCGACCCTAGGTCATCCTATCGAATGAATTGTACTATACGTGCGTGTACGTACATTCGCTTTTTAAATTACTCTGTTTCATTCTTCTGTACTTTTTATTACAATAGAGATCACCATAGCAACTAAAAGCGACTACTCATTTTTAGATATTCGAAATCAAAATTATACATTTAGTTTGAATTTAGGTATACGACATATTCCAGATGAAACATAATTCATATGAGTATAAATAAGGGAAAATGGTAATCCTCACGAAAAATATATATGCACTCAACATTGCATTCGGATGAGATGTGAGCAAATTAAGATTCCAATGTACATATCCATACAGCTCTGGATGTTTATTAAAATGCAAATTTGAAAATGATTTTCTCTCACGCAGTGAGGGTGGAGGAGTAGCTCCTCGCATTATTTAAAGTGCGTAAACAAAAATTACATTTTCATCAGCTCCGTAAATTGAAATGAGCGAATTCGAAATTTGCAATATGCACCAGTTGATTGTGAGCGATTTAAGATTTTTACGTATAATTCATCGTGTGCTTTCAATTCGATTACGTGAATATCCGAATAATATAATTTTGGTTCAATAAAGGATGGTTTTGGGGATTGAACTATTTGGCCTCATAATGTATTTATAATGAATTTTGTTCACCAAGTTAGTCTATTATGGTCATAAACGTAATTAGTTGATAATTAAGATTTACACAGTATAATAAATCATCTAAATCCCAGTTGCAAAAATCTCAGCCTTAACTTAGTAGAACGCCATCAAATTTCAGCTAATATAAATACATGAAATCGACTAATACTCATTTAATTTAAACTTAACTTTTATTACTCCGTAACATATAATTTAGTGTGATTTTTCTCCGTCCAAGAAACTACATATGATGAGAGTTAAGATACATAAAATCGCAACTAAAGTGAGATAGACTATTATGACCCTAAAATCGATTAATCAATGTCACATTCTTTACCTCTACTTCAATCACAATCCTAAATTATACTCTTCAAACAATCAGATCATAAATCAGACGGTATACTATAACAAAATTTCCTTTCTCTCTCTAATTTTCCGTTGATCTAATCAAATTACTATCCTATGATATAACAAATTCATTCCCTAATAGATGGTTTATGCAATTTGGGTTAATTATTATTGAGAAAACATAAATAGTTGATTAGAAAATATAATATAAAGAAATAAATCATAATTTAGCATTAATAGACATTCATCGAATCGAATTCTCTATTTAAATTAGAAGCGGGTAAAATCAAATACTTACGAATATTATGGGTAAATATGAATTTAAATAATAAAAAATCCTGCACAAAATTCTGTATAAGTACATTATTATTTTGTGCTACTCATGAAAGCCCTTAGATACCAAAAAGAATAAAATCTTGGATTTATTTTTAAATCGATAAAACATTGGGTGTTGAGCGATTCTAAAGTAGAAACTAATATACTACATTACCTTAATTCTTAACCACTAGAACTGCTCACTATCCTTTTTATGTTGATAATGAAAGATTTGGCTAACATTTAACAACAAACATCCATAAGTATTGATAGATTTAGATTCATAAGTCATGTTTTATTTTGTCCTACGTTAGAACTCTATGAGACGTAAAAAATTTAAACAGAAAATTAAAATAGACTTTCTAATTAAATCTATATTCCATCATCTTTAAATTATTCGATGGTATCGACTTAAAACTTTTCTTTGGTTATCGTTCTCAACAATAACTCATAAATACTCTTCATTACAACTCTTTAAACTACAATATTCATCTGGCTCCATTCCAATAATTTTCGGATTATTCCACACGATATCATCTATTAAAAAAATAAAAATTGACGAATCATAAAATACTCCAAATAGATCCATCCTACTCACTGGAAAGATCCCATTTTTAAACTTGTAGGGATAAGATCCGTGTGGCTATTTAAGCCCTCGGATTGGCCATTAAAACAAATAGTAATGGTCCCGATGGCGAAGTGGGTTTCCCCATCTCCCAAGTGCTGTTCGGAGCGACGCTGTGCATCGGTGGTGGCGTGGGGATCGGACGCCGGTTGCACAGCCTCTGAATTATTTACTGCCCTGGGAAAGTGCTCCTCATCGGCATTCAGGAGGACTCTCTCGTTGACCGACAGATAGTGTAGAGCAAACCGCTTTAAGAATGTAGGGGAAAACATGAGAGACGGAGTCACGCAGAAGTCGACTTTAAAAAGTTATAGAGGGAATAGGAGACTATCTTAAAGTGACTGCATTTCAAAGTTTGATAAACTCACTGATCTTTTATAATAATCCCTCGTGTTAAAATATTTAATAGTAATCTATATGCTATATTGTAGGCATTTTTATACTGAGAATGGATGTGTTATACAGAACAAGATAATATATATATATATATATATATATATATATATATATATATATATATATATATATATATATATATATATATATATAATTTGGTCTTTCAAAGAAAAACTTATTTATACCTATACTAGAAAAATAAAGAGAACGAAATAACTATAAATTATGAACATTACCTGTAAAATTCGTTTAATATTTTAAAAATCTAACTTAGTCTTAAGTCTTGGGAAAGGAAAAAAGAAGACTGATCATAATTTGTACAACATTCCTTTACCTCAGATTTGCTAGAAAATGCAAATCTTTAACATATTGCACTAGAGTAGCACTTCACTGACGAACTACCATTAAATGCTTCCTTCATTTCATTAATTTCAATTGATAATTCCCAATTATATCCTTAAAATTTCAAATAACAATACAATGATTCATTTCTCGTCAAAAAGTAAGTCTATTATTTAAACTGTTCCTTAGTACAAATACTTAAATAAAATCCTTTTGAAGGCTCTTCAGAAATAAGAACATAGGATGGAAAACGGATTTTAAACTACTCAGTTAAGAGTAAAAATTAATGAATTTAATCTAAACCCACTAAACGAAAATATATGGAGAGATATAACATTATTTTTATTGTGTGTCTTTTCTTTCCAATAATTCATCAGATAGAAAAATTACGCGAGAACTTGGAACCAGGTACTAGAAATATTTCATGAACTTTGAAATCCAGCGCAGAAGGAAAACCTAGTTCAAGTCCCACACTCTAAGAGAAATACAACGCTCTTTCGCGGAGAAATCTGGATTTGTCGATGTAGGTGATCGTAAAAGTAGTCCCACCAATCATGGCTTTAGGTGAAACGTCACGTTGGGCTCTAAAAATTCCAGGAATAGGCACTTGACAATTCTAGGACGTGCAGTAAAAATAAAGTAGCGTTTCTGTGTCAGTCGTAAAACATGTGGACCATAGATGAAAGAGTGAAAAATATTCTTCCATTTATAAATAATTCAAGGTATAAATTAATCCGGGTTTTACTATCTTGAACAAAGGAAAGAAAATTTTTAATGATGAATTAGTGATTCTTATTTTTATGATAGGAAAAAATGGGGTCAAACAATCTGCATCAATTTTTTACATCAGATACAGTTATTTCATTTATCAGGTGTGCTATTATAATTTGACAATAATGACTAATCAAACATTATCCTCCTATGTTGAAACGAAGTAATATTTCCATTTTGAGAGCACGTATATAGCTAAAAAGATATATTTGAAAACAAGAACCCAATTTCAAGAAGGAAATATTATATTTATTACATTTGATTTACTGTCAATATCACGATACTCATGGAATGTACCAAACCATAAGCTTTTGCAAAACCTTCCGGACGAAAAAATGTCTGAACTGCTTTTAGTACAAAATAAATATATATTCTCTTGAACGCCTCTTTTCAAACATTTTTTCTATCATAAAAAATAAGAAAACTGTTGAATAATTTATTTAACGAGTAAAAAGAATATATTAAAAGTAATCCAATTTTCACGTTAATTTTGTACATTTTCATTTTTTCTCTCTAAAAAAACTTTAGGATATCTATTCAACCTATTATCTGAATCATTTCCAATCGTGCTCAGGTGGTGCTAGTGTTGCAAACGCACCGTGATTAACTGGATGGACCAAATCGTCACCCAACCAGCTGGTGCCAAGTCCGCATACTTCTGAATAATTCATATTTTGGGAGACCAGTCCACAAATGGAAATGATTTCGTTCTGAGGGATATGTATATCCTACCATTTATACGCATTATGCGGTTGAAATTTGAATGTAGAAGTTAACAGACTTCATTTGAAAGCGTTAATTCATGTTTAAAGAACCAGTTCAGCAGAAGTGGAAGTATTTTGCATGTATATTCAGTCGTTACCTTGCATTATGCATGGTATTTTATATACTTAAATTTACAATTATTAGTAATTCAGTTAGAATAAAATGAGTCACAATCAGGAACTGTAAAATATATTTAAGTATTGATTAGGAAGATTTCCTAGGAGTGAAAGTGGTACGGTTGTGAAACGATTAAAATACTGATTCCAAAAAATGAAACTAAACATTTGGAGATCCAAATTCTACTGAGAATCCGTCGAGTCTGACTTTTATCGAACTTTTTCCCTTGGACTATACTTAAAAAGCAAACAATATTACTACTTGCTATAGGGAAAGAATCAGAACATTATGTAGAACTAATAGAAGCCCTACCAAAATAAGAACTAAAAAATTATCATGTTATATATGATGATAAAATCTTCACTCGTGGTTAACAAAGAAATTTTATAAACAAACACTGCCGGAGTTTTACTCATCCCAAATATTCATTCTTACATTTTCTGTCACGGACTTTTATTCCATAGTTTATTGTAATGAATAGTTTTTTAATAACAACGAAATTTTCTCCTACAGAACACTTTCTTCCAAAGCTACGAGTATATTGTAATAAGGGCCAAAATCTCCTGTTTTGGAATATCGAGGAGAGAACGACTTGACAGTGAAACTTCGGAGCAGCAATATTTTACGTACAATAATAGTATACGATGCATAACGCCTCCAGGCAATGAATTTGATCTAAGTGTATGGATTGGCTTCCACGAATTTCCGACAGCATACGATTTTCTCTCAAAATTACTCGATTCTGATATTGCACGTGGCACGAGGTTCACCGCGAAAATTTATTATGCGGTGAACTCTCTAATTGGCCTTTAACACACCGAATAACCTCAGAATCGGGATATTAATATCAGTAGGTAACCAATGCAGAGATATTTTATAACTCTCCAGTTCGATCACCACTATAATTCTACATTAAAGGTTTTATACGCATAATTTTCATTACAACCTACACTCAAGTTCTACATCTGTTGCTAATGACTCTATTAAATAATTCCTATCATGTAAAATCGATTATTTTGCCGTTAAATTATGCTCTCGTTCATACTTAGCATTCTATATTTCAACTCATTGAAAATAAAGAATTGATGCAAACTTCTCAGCGGCTTACATCGCACTCCTGGTTTCTAGAAAATATTCTACCGACTTATGTTGCCATAAATTTCGGCCGATACCTGCTATTTTTCTAACTAAAAAGAGATTTATCTTTTGAGGTAAGATTGTTTTGTTATTGGTTGATTAGTAACAGTTTATCCTAACGAAATTTTTGTTTCATATTTTAGGATAGTCTTTAATGAGGAACTTCACTTAATGGAGGAGGATGAATGTAAAAGTATACTGATTACGTATACCTCTCGGTGGATGATTGTTCGTTCATTATTCTTTAAAATAAACAACATTCTCATTAAAAAACGACCCCGACAGGATTCGAACCTGCAATCTTCGGATCCGAAGTCCGACGCCTTATCCGTTAGGCCACGAGGCCATGAAATCCACTTCTCTCACAATTAAAATATCAATCAGTGAAGAGCCTAATTAACTCTCATTTCATCTTAAAAAATTTTGAAATACAAATTACTTTAATTATTGAATGATATTAGATACTTAATTTCCCGTAAATTATATGAATGTTTACGGCTCATGAATCGTCATGGCTTACGTAAAGTTTTCCAACTCTGAATAATAATGAAGATAATATTGCACAAGGAGGAATAAAGAATATGTTTAATATGGAGATAGATACGAAAATATCATGTAACGAATGTGAAATGTTTTTGTGAAAAGTATATGTTTGAAATGGAAATAGTTAGGAAAAACAACATGCTGATTGTTAAATATTGATTTTTAGGAATTAACTGGCGGTATTAGTCAAAAATCAACAGATGCACCGGTCTGAGTAAACGCTACAGACAATAGTTATTCATCCAAACAACCAAGCCTTAAATCGCGAAACTTAGCAAAAAGGAAGTAAATCATTATAGAAAAGATAGCTTTTAGGAGACTTAGAAAGAGCTCTGAAGTTGAAAGGAAAAAATAAACAAACAAAATAAACAGAAACGCAGTGTGAAACCCGCAAATGAGACTTCCTTCTGCAAAGAAAATTATGTGCACGCGTATGAAAGAATAATACGAGCGTGAGTGTATGAGTTGGGTTGTGTGTGATGCCATCACACATCAACAAATAAAAAAAGAATTGAGGCATGCAGGTAACAAGTCATGGCGCCCGGAGGATAAGATATAGAGGAAGAAAGAAAATGGATTGAGGGGGTGCTGTAGACTGAAAGATGTACAGGAGGGTGCATTCTTTATGCGTCTACACACGCCCAACGTAAATATCCCTTTCTTACTCGCAATGATGATGAAAGGTTTCTAATGTGAACGGTATCCATGATCTTTGTTTATCTCCTGGGAAATTTCAACAGCACTACACTAACGGAACTTAGGAAAAAGGAGAAATAATATCTCCTGAAGAAACTTGTTTTGAATGACCATCAATTTGAAGAATAAATTGAAAGCACATCAATTTATTCTATAACCAAAATTTTTATTACATTCTTTTATTTTACAAGATGGGAACTAATATTTGTAGATATTTATATGAAGATTTAAAGGCCTACGTATATTGACCGATGCATAGCTTACTTAGCCAAAACTTTAATGAACAATTTTAATTGCATTAATTAATTATTCATTTCCAATGTTAATCAGCCCAATTCATATTTTATTAGCGATTGAATCTACCATCAAAAGGAATGGATTAACTAGGTTAAGTGTGACCTAAATTTTAATCTCATTTCATAAAGCCAGATTATTAATTAAATATATCTAAATTCCTTTTAAAGGTAACTAATGAACTAAATTTTCAAATGTAACCAAATTTTTAATGCGATTTTTCAAATTTGGATATACATTTATTTAAGTTAATCGCAGAAATTAGCCTCTACTCTCATAAATCAGATTTCTAATTCAGACAGTTTTAAATTAATTCGATTTTTTATGTAATTGGATTTTTAGCATCACGATAAATATTGTAGACAGAATTAATGGCCAAAGAAATGTCTGGGAAAAAATAATTTTTCAAAATTAAATGCAGTTGATGTTGATACTAAACCTCTTCGCTAAGGGACTTAATAAAATTTTTAAAATCGCTTATGCACAAAGCAAAATTTAAGTTCCTTTAATGAAAATAGCTAACCCTTTTCGGTTATTTCAAGTCAATTTATATATATTATAAGTCGAGTTAATTATTCATTTAATACCTTTATTTAATTTACTTTACTATTTTCTTATAGTCTACACTAGGAAAGAACATTGTGCACAATAATATCATCTGGTATCATAGATTTCTAAACTATAGATTTATTGAGCATTGATATCGTTTATTCAGAATGTCCAGTGAATCCGCTAATCACCCGAAAGGTAAACAAGGTAAAGACTAAATCAGAATATAAATCCTGAAATAATGAACCAAATTATATATTTTCAGCTTTCAGAATAATTTTCTCGTGTTAACTGCACTTGTCTTAGAAACCATAACTTTCAATGATATTCCCTCATTCTTTCAACGAAGAATTAGTATATTCTTTGATATTCGACCACAGTTTCATTAATTTAGAAAAGGCAAATATCACTGCAAAAATGTTCAAACTATATTTTGTTTTCATGAAATGATCTTACAGTGTTCAAAATTTTCTAGAATACATTTGCCACCATGTGTAAGCAGCCGGGAAATTTTATAGACTAAACGCAATCAATTGGTATTAAAGTTCAATCCAACACCTTCTCTCTATATGATTTTTGTACTGATTGATCATAGAGATAAGATACGATAAAGAACTGTCTAAAAATTATTCTATCCTCATAAAATGAAATTCAAAAGAATTATATAGAATCATAGATCCTTCCTAAAGCATTTCACGTGAAAATAAGAAAATACATTTCGATTCTTATCGTATAAATAAACATAAATCTACCGGTCAAGATACGGGATTAGATATATGTTAATAAATACGTGAGAAATTCGGCCGTTTATTCTCGCATCCCAAGCAATTCTCCATGCACTTGAACTCAATGCACGTGCGGTAAATAAAAACTGAGCAAAAGGAAGCAAATTTCCCTTACACCTCACCCCTTTGTGCGGGCACCTTTGAATACAGTTAACATAAAAGGAGAGCCGTGGGGGGAATAGGGGTGTGTGCTGAACAAGCACTGACGGAGATACACGTGGGAGATGACTGAATGCAGGGAGACCGGAAGTGAAGAAGCACGTGGTTATTCGACGGCACAAATAACCGAAACGGGAAATGAAAGAGTTGAAGGAAAGGTATGCAGCTAAAATGGAGCGGAAAACGAACGGGGGAGAGGAGATTAAAGGCTTCGGGAGTGGACAAGCAAACGGCAAACGCCTCGAGGCGCGTCCGTTGTATTGCGCGCGCCATATCTCTTCGCGCCCTCAGACGAGCGTCCGCAGTGCCAGCGGCGTAAAAGGGAAGCTCAGACGTATTTTTCGAGACCGCATTCAATTCGCAACGTGCGTAAAGATACGAGGCGACGCAGACGGTGAATGGGAGTCTGCTGGGGTTCGAGGGAAAGATAAGGGAGCGGTGGAGATGAGTGGAGGGAGTGAAAGAATCATGCAGCGAGTAAAGGAGACGACGATCCTTTCCTAATTAGACATGAAAATCTTGAGCGTAGGCTGTCTGGCTTTGTTAGCAGAGGCTTACATTCCATCCTGCAGGACGCATCGGATTCATGAGGACCCTTATGGAGGATAATAATACGAATATAGACCTCAAAGCAGGAAGGTCTATTTTCCTATACATGCGAAACGTGCGACCAAGAGTAGTATACCAAAAAAATTCATTGCTGACGTCAATTTATACTATTGCTGACATTTGATATTTCGCAAATACTCGTAATAGGGAGATCTCTTACATCGCAGAAATCGTAGGCAACAGAAACAGCATACAAGAAAAGATAAGTAACAACATTAATAATGAGGTAGGAAATTAAAATAAACAAAATGCTTGTACAAATGAAATTCATACTCGTCGATAAAGATGTTGAATATGTGGAAAATATTAACAAGTTATTTTTTAAAATATACTAAACTGTATCGTGGAATTATTTCGTAGGATCTAAGTTAGCTTATTTTACAGAGTCTAAGAGATATATTTCTTTTGAGGGAAAGAATTCATTGGACGTATACTGGATGAATTACAGGGCTTGAAACGAGTAAGTATCCTTATACTAACTAACAAATATTAATAATGATAATGTATATACAATCCAAACTACTCTCTTCCATTGTCTTTTTCATTTTCCTCTGAATAGTCGAGAAATAATGAAATATAATTTTTGAAATTTACAAACTTATCAATGATAACGATCAATGACGACCTCTGTTGGAAATCACTCTAACGATCCTATATTCTGATCCTATATAACGATCCGATAAATCCTCTTCGTAATCCAGGTTACCATATAATAAATTTTCCGTATATTTAGTTGGACCATTACACTAAGACTACAATATTTCTCATATACCCCAAGATAAAACGCCTCATTATAAAATCTTACGAAACTCTAGGTACATTTCACTTCCACTGTATTGATAAGCAATAAAAATTCTATAAATGTTGCAATTTTTTTCAAAAGATTGTAAAATCACATTCGAGAAATCATTTCAGATATATATCCATCTAAAAAAAACGAATTTGAAGAAATGCGTTTAACCTCGCGAGAGAAACGAAGTTATCAGACCTTTAACCGTAAAAAAATGATCAAGGAGAGATTCAATCAAGTTCCTTTTGCGCAAAATAAAATATTTTCCGCGATATCAGCGGCAGCAAAATTCTCGTGGGAAATTAAAGAGGTTTCCGAAAGAACGAATCGATTTATATAAAAGCGAAAAACATCTGGGATTTAGGAAAAACGTAATAATTTCCTTCGAACAAACAGTTCCAAGAAGGAGAAGAAATAGAACCGCTTCAAAAAAAATACGATGCGATTTCCGATTTCAAGATTTCCAAGAATAGCGAAAGAGAAATAAAAATCGTTTAGTTTCTGAACGAATCTTGAAGTGCAAAAAATTTCTATATCAATATCAAAATAGATAGGAATAATACAGCAAAATAAGATATGAAGGTTTCCAATTCAATACGATATATCTTGCCACAAACACAATATAAATAATGCTGACATATTTTTTCCTTAATTAGGTAGATACGAAAAGCAATCAGCTTTCACCGATAATTAGAACCTTTTGTATATAAATAAACATACGCAAATCTCTGCATATGCATAATCTTAATATTCTTAATTCTTAATTGGGTCCCTAAATGAAAAGTTAAAAAAATTTATACGCTGAAATGACTGCATTTTGATTACTATTTTTTTAATGATAGTTACACTAGCGTTAATTTTTTCAGTGAACTGGTGCTAAAATATATTGCTTAGTGTTTCATTGAAGATAGTTTGGTCATAATTCCATAAATTTAAGATAGAATACATCAGCATTATTGAACTGGTTAGTTCATTTAAGCTTAAATATTTTTCTTTCTTTTGATGTTACTAGCAGTCGGTTACTCTAATAAAATTTGGAGAATTCTTTTCTACCCCTTTCATATACTTTTCTCCCATGGTATATATCATTATTAGAAGCACGAATAACTTCTAAAAGGAGTTGAGGATATGTTAAAGTAAGAAGATTAAATGCATGTAACGATTGCTCCATTAATTCAATGGAATTCCTTTTGGGGAAGGCCCAATCAATACTGTGGGAAAACCTTCCGTTCAAGCTTATCTTACAATGAGCGTAGAATAAGATATATCCTCAGAAAGATCGAATCGAATATTCTTTTATTTAATGACTGGTTTTGACAAAAAATTAAATAAGTGACACTTCTAGTGTTCATATGCAATGCCACACACTTAAATTCCGCAATGAAATAAATCAAAGAATAGTTTACTTTAATTTCACATAAGAGCTTCATAATTTACTCTATGGATCTCGAAATGTTTAAAGGCGTACATAAATTGGAATATCTTTACGTTGTTTAAATCTAAAGTAGGTTATGCGTTGAAGATAATGAGTCATTCGAAAGGAAGCAAATATAAACTTGCATTGAACTCGGAGATTTTAGAACTTAAACCAACAAGTAGGCCTGGATCTGGGTCAGAGAGATCCCTTAACAAGTTCAGCAGGAAAAACCGCTCTTTTTTTAGAAATTCGCTCGCAAAAAGATTTGCATGATTTCAGAGTTATGGGCGCAATTCAAGGAAAGGACATGGCGTGAACCGCGATAAAATTCACCAGTAACTTTGGATAAAAACTCGGGAGGTGGACAGAAAACGCAAAAGGAGCGGTGATTTCTCAGATTAATTTTTTTCAAGAGCATGTGCTTTTTATATTTATTAAATCGATTTTCATCAAAATAATTCTGCGATAATTCGTCAAAATTCGACCTTAAACTGATTCTTTGAATATTCTTACTAAGTAAACGAAAATAATTAGCTATTTTAAAGGCCAAGTAAATTATTGAATTTAAGTCTCAGAATTATTCAGAGAATCCAGGTTCTTTTAATTATTTATTCGAAATCTCAAGCGGTTAACAGAATATTAGGATAAAAATAGTATATGGAATAATATTAATATAATTCTATTTTTCATTCTTTCGATGCCAAACTATATGAAACGTAGGTAATAACTTAAACAACACCGTTGAATAAATAAATACATACAATAATATAAATACAAACTTATTCAATTTGATAAATTTACATTTTATTTATAAAAAACTTGGTCCATCATTCAGACCTGATTTTCACGATCGATACAACTCAACGAGAGACAGTCACCGTTCTATTTAAAAAGAATTATCAAAATATTCTCAAAAGCGAACAAGTTTTATCGTTAAAGCTCATGCAATTTCGATTTGAATCACGCTTCTTTTATCGTTCGCAAAATGCACGCGCCGATTTCGGAATTCTCGAATATCTGTGGAAAATCCGAGTGGATTTTTCACGGATATTCAAAAATAATCGGTAAATGTTCGTTCCGTAATTTCGGCACGTATTCGAGATCGAGATAAAATATAAACTACAGGGAGAGACAATAAAAATGTAAAGATTGTGCACACTGAACGAGGTCGCAATCGGTTGTGTTCCGGTGAATTCACCTAGATACCTTATCGACTGTGAAGCTGATCAAATACCAAATAAAAAGCCGGAATCTAAACTAAACTCTGCGGCTATCCTCAAAATAACGTGGTTTTTTACGCCCGAATATACCAGAATAAACATTATCTTAAAACGAGTCTGTGGTTATAAAATCGCGGCTGGACTGCAAACCTCGTGGTGTGGGGAATTTATTTTTACTATGAAAAATCTCATATTAATGATTTTAATGCCAATGAAATAATTTATTTAATAGATAATCGCTCGATAAATACTATTTGTACATAGAAAAAATATATGCAACTGTTTTCTACTATTTAGATGTAATACATAATGTTGAATGAATATAATTAGCGTGTAGTAATAATATTTGTTTTTCTAAGTAACGATGAGACTGAGCTTCCAGATTCTCAAAAACCACGTAGTTAGTATAAAATGACTATGTATAATGGAGATTTCGATAGTTAAAATAATTACCAATGAAAAAGTTTAAGAAATAATTAGCGGTATATTATTAGAAACTATATTATTTTTACTCGCAACTCACTAGTCCATTTATACCTACCAATTACTCTTACTTTACCTAAAATATATCGTTTGACGCATTAAGTTATTGAGTGAATATTTGATTTCCTTTGAACACTGTGTTAAATTCTATTTTGGGGGATGATCTTTTGGCTTTCTTTGGTTTATTTGATAATATAATGCATTTATTTAAGCTTAAAAACAATTAACGTAGATTTATAAGTACTTTTTAGATTTATTTATTTTGAAAGAATTACAAACGAATAACACGAATTTATTTTGAACGGAGAATTACATACGAATTTTTGGGGTTTCGTTTTGAAATCTATTTTTCACTTAATCCCTATTTCCCTATACTTCAGAATCTCACAGATAAAATCCCTCATTTGAGAATCGTACATTCAATACTTAGGAATATAATAAAAAAAATTATTCTGATGGAAAAAATTCTATCATTTTCACTCAAAATAAACCTTTTCTGTTCGATTTAATCAAAACATGACCAAACGGCCCCTTTCGTGATGAACTTCCCTAAATATTTCACACCCTTTTGGAACGACAACGCGTCACGTCAACGAAAATGTTTAATTTTTACGGACTTCTATAAAAATGAAACACGATTGCGATACGGTGACGAGAGTTACGTTCCCTCCGCTTCGCTATAGAAGATAATTTTAACGATGCACTGGGTAAACCAAGATTCCACAATATCTTCTGCTGTTATTACGCTCTGAAAGCCCTTAATAGCTCGTACGAGATAAACGTGACTAGCGAGCCGTTCGGAAAGATAGCAAAAAGTTATGAAGCCATTTTCGGTTTTCCGTGAAGATGAAGTGTCGAGTTATTTTATCACTCAAACCTGTGACACAAGATGGATTGGATGGTATGCGTGTTTTCGAAACTGCTTTCAAACCCATTTACTTTAAACCACTCGTTTTCTTCGCGTTAAAAATTACAGCTGTTGTACTATTGCGGCTGTAGTGTAGTCATAGTTACCTTTGTTGAAGACTTATTATCAATCAGAGCAAATAGATACTGGAATACAGGATCTATTGTTCGTATTCATATATTGCAAGGTGTATCGCATTGTTTAGCATTGATATTACACGTTAAGTACCTATCTAACAATATCTACAGATTCGAATTATTCAAAGCAATCCTAGTTCTAGAAGCAGACTGCATATACGAAACTCCGCTCTATTTTCGAAGGCGTACGACGAAAAATGTCAACTCTTGGAAATGTGGTTTGTTTTCCGTGCAAACAGAAGGAGCTTTGTCTAGTTTCCTAGTTACCCGGGGAACGGGTAAAAAAAACCGAAAAATTAAGCGCAAGTAATTTAATATACCATTGGAGAATGCGGAGATGGCATGAACGCCCCCTCAATCTCGAGCAATTTCAACTTCTGCGGTAGTTACCATTCCAATTTCAGACTGACCTTTACTCGACCTGGATTTGCCCAGCAAAGCAAGGACGAATTCAAGCAAGTTCTAAAACTATGGCAGACAGCTTCTATCTTCATATTAAGGAAACTAGCTTCTATTAATATAAATTAAAATGTAGGGATATGAGGTTTTTATTTCGCATTTCTTTCTTTAATACCCTAGTACTCATATTACTAGCGTATGGATGTAAATGTCATAAGCATTATGCAAAATTCATTTTTTCGAGATACGGACGAATTCTTAGAGAATGTCATTTACAATAAACATTCCTAAATGAAAGGCTACTTCTAATATTCCAGCACTAATTCAATCGTTCTTAATTTGTATTGGTAATTTTTTATAATTGTCCTTTTTCGTTGAAATATGTTTATAAATTTATATTTTATCGATGAATGGAAAAAGAAGGATACATAATGGATACGTATAGAACATATCCATAAAACACATTATATGAGATATTTAGCAACACTTCAAAATCTTCATTATCTATATTGAGCTACAAAATATACTTTATAATCCTACTATTTTTACGAAAAATTTTATTATCTAACAAAGAAATATGCTATTTTCTCTATCCAATTTTATATTTATCCGGCTCTAAAAGTATGCATCCTGTATTTATCTTAATACTCCTTAGGTGTCCCTATGAGTGTTAATATAATCTTATTAGACTGTTACTTCTACTTCCATCGATAAATTTGTGGCTCTTCATTTCATAAACGACTATTTTTAATACGATTACCTAAATCCTAAAATAATTCACCTTCATAAAAATTACATTTAGAGTTGATATTTGTGTTAACAGTGTTCTAAGAGTACATTAAAAGCAAGCATATAGCAAGATAACGCGGGTTATTATACTCAAATAGGCATAAAAATAAACTATATATTACCCTTAAAACTTAATCGGTTATTGAGAATATGGTTGTACATTACAGTATGAAAATTAAAGTCTATTCAGGATTTTCTTAATGAGGATATTTCGAAATACAACCCATTTCAACCCATTCAATATTCTGTTTGATATTATTTTAAGGACTACTCTTATACCTGAAGTTTCCGATAATTATCATACTCTCGAGTAAATCCTCATTTTTTTTCCCGAATTAACAACCATCGCGTTCCGAAAGTGGGAAATCTCTTTTCATCGCGTTCATTGAATTCAAGACCTTCCAAATTAGTAATAGAAAGCAAATACTCTGAAAGGAAGCGAACTTTCTGTTAATTTGATTGCGGATGAGTATCCCCTTCAAATCGAAATGAACATCCCAATTATTAATGGAAGCCCTTGATTAAGCCGAATGCATCTGCGAGTATTAAATAAATATTAATAAAGATCGCACGCTAAAATTTCCTGAATAAATTCGGTTAATGCAGACTTTTTTTGAGAGGCGAGAGAAGCTGTAATCAGTGATTCAAATTAGGCAGAGCATGCGAATAACACGCAAAGCCGTTTGTTTTATTGCGTGATGCATAATTTTTTTGCTAAATTGAATTTATAGCTGGGTATTAATTTGAGACTTTGGTGGGACATGAGGTCATATTTTTAAAGTCAGCTGTGATGAAGAAACTCGTACGTAGGGGAAAATTGCTACCCAAATTTATGATTTCAGAAAAAGAAATGTATGAATTACATGTTTGTGTGTGAATATTATACCGCCCAAGAGAAAAAGTCATCTTCTACCTGATTTTGTTACAAGGACTCGGATAGCTTTATGAATTCCTAAATCTATAATTCCTAACTCAGCACGCAATCAAATAGATAAAACGAAATATTCATTCCAGGAACTAAATGCCGTTCATTCTGAGATTTAAAGGAGATCGATGATCAAAAAATAAAGCAATTCTTTGTAAGGACGAATTTACTAAATATTCAGCCAAAATATAATACATTCATGTTATCTTTATCACAAAGATTGCATCCAAAATGAGAAATAATTGAAACTGAAAGAAAATATTGCGGGATATTCACTCAATCGCTCATTCTAAAGTTAAGAGACTTTTATCAATTCTTCTAGTGCCGGAATATACCAATATGTTGATGAAACCGGCCGCGAGAAACCATGTAAAATTAGTCTATCATAAATATAAAATATTATAATATATAATAATATTATATTAATTATAATATCTATAAATATAAGTATATTTATAATAAATTTCAACATTTTAACATATTTAATTAATTAAACAGTAATTTAGAACGAATTTTATCACGATGATAATTGAATGATAAGTACTTTAAAACATGTACATGTGTTGACACGTCAGACTTTCATTATTTCGTATTTTATTACATAAAAAAAAACATTATTTAACATTCAACCTCGTTGGTAATATTATTTAGCTTCATATCATACTTTCAACTTCCAGTCCACGATTTTGGATCAAATTCAGCCCAACGAAACATATGCTCCACCAAAATACGTCATAAAAAGTCGCTACGGATATCGATACTGAAGCACGGAATTCATTTTATTTACGAATTCGTAGGCCGTTCAATTATTCCCGGAATCGAGAGATAAAAAGTCAGCTCGTGGATGTCTTTTACGTATTGGAACGTGGACAGGATAAATTTCAGCCAAACTTAATTAAGCGATTCCCCTTTTGCCCATCTTATAATTCCTCCGCATCGGACTAAAGCGACCTCTATCGTGTCCAAAGGATCGACGGAATACAATCGCATTGGGTATCGGAAAAAAAGAGAGCTCTAAATTAAGATAAATGGGCGTTTGAAATTCAGCCTGGATCGTCAACGGCTGAACCGATTAAAAGGAGATGCCGTACGGCATTACTGCCTCGAAATACGATTTGGAAAACCGACGTCAAAAGAGCCGTTCCGCCATTTACGAAAAAATTCCACGGACGTTTCATTTGAAGCATTCCCCCAAAACGATGGTCGATCAAAGTGAGAGGAGGGGTTGAAATCTCCTTCAATTATTGCGCATGTATTTATTTTTTGTGGGCCCTAAAGCACTCCTGTGAAGATGGATAATAACAGGAGATCTTTTTGGGACCCTTTTTTGTTCATACATGTGAATGAATCGGGACCGAGAGTTTTTTAAATCTTTTCATTGTCAGCTTTTGAAAGGTTAAAAAAGGGATTAATTTAGATATAATAAAATAAATTCGTTGATAAAATATATTATATAGATATAGAGTTGCTAAAGATTAGGGTTAATCACGGGGGATTTTCATGTTGCAAATTTCCCTTAATGAAATTGAATAACAGAAATATCGATTCCACTGCAGGGATATAGAGTTTCAGCTACCTTCGAATCGCTTACAATCGGTATGATTTCCGATCGTATCATATTAATTTAGTAAACTTTTAAAAACTAACTCCATTCACATCCAATTTTGATAGCCACACTTAATTTTGTTCAGAATATAAGAAAATGTTACTTAAGAATAAAAATTGAATCGCTAATAAATTATTCATTATAATCAAATCAAATTAAAGTAAAATTAATAACAGAATCACTGTGATTTCCCTAAAAGGAAGAATTATAAATACCTTACTCCAATAAGATATGAGTTCTACATTATTATAATATCTGTATTTTAATGCCATTGCGTTTAAGAGATGTTTAAACGATGACTTTTAAGGAGATAGAATGAAACATCTATCGTTTCAAAGCATTGAATATGATGATAAATATAAAGGAAACTCCATCAATTTAGAATAAATGAGTGAGTGCATCTTTATGGATGTATGGTAAAGGAATTCTCGAAACAAAAGAGGTATGAAAGATTGGAAAAGTTGAAGGAACATTTATTTAAGAAAAAAAGCAATACTCTGGGATGGAATAATGACTATGGAAAGTTCGTATTTCTTTTACCTTGGCTCCCTTTCCACTTTCTCCCAACTTTTCTATTTCATTACTTTGACCCTTTCACCAAAGCTCTCTCTCTATTTGTTTCCATTCGAAGTTAGTTTAGTGCCCTATATATTCCACGCCCAGAGCTCGCCCTTTCCTATTATCTTCCTTTCCCTATTTTATTTTCTATCTCCACCGTCAGCCATCGTTTCCTAATGTTGTTTTACTTGACCCTTCCAATAATTCTTTGGGTTCCATGCCAGACTCTATTTACACTCTTTCCCAATCCCTTGTCTATCCTTCATTTTATTTTTTCTCTTGAAAAATATACTTTAAAAGCTCTACCTGTTTATTCTTAGAGACTCTTTTTCCATAGAGCTATATTTTGTGAAATATCAATATACATATTTAGGTCAATGATATATATGTTTTGAGACGTACCAACCATTAATCTTCATTACTGATTGTTAATTTAAATCTTTTTAAATGGAAAATAAGATGAAAGATTTTCAATTGGGATTATTATTATTATGTACGATTGATTTATATAATAATAAAATAAAAGCCAAAAATATCTGTAAAAATTAATATTATAAAATTCTTTTTACGCGAATTCAAGTAAAGATAGAAGTTTAGCATAGCTTCAGGTCACTCTTATAACAAATACTATCACAATCCTTAATAAAACCTATTATGTATCGTGTATCTAATTTCCTCCAAACCAATAATACCTAACATTCAACGAGCAACACCAATACATGTATACATAATAATACATACGTAAAATATGCTGTCTCAAAATGAAAACTCATAAGCAGTTGTCATGGCCACAGGTAACATGTTACCCCACTTTGCGAATAAAACTTCGAGGTAAAATATTCCACGCCATTCCTCAAGCCCTCCCCACCGCAAAAATGTTCACCGGAATGAGAAAAAGTCAGGAAATGTTAAAACCGCACCGTTTTACCATTTCGTCCCGCGCGATAAATAGAAGTTATTATTTAGGCGATCCTGACGGTCACATCTCACGCGGCCTGCGTGAGAGGTCGTTACGGTGCTTGGAATGACCGCGTAAAAAAATATAACGCGGTATTAAACGATCCAAAAATCTCCCGTTGATAAATGGATGTATTTCGACGTTAGAGATTAATGACAGAAAAGTACGTCGCTATGTAAAAACTCGTCTCGAAAGGGAGTTTAAAGTATTTGGCAGCGGGTTTAACCATCAGTGATGAGCGGAGAGCTAATTAATGCTGTAAATGAAATGTTCTGAAACATCTCTTTTATTCCAACTGCTCGGCATTATCAGAAACTGATCCGTAGACTATAGGAAAATCAATGAGTTGTTATTCTCATCTGTGGTAGTTTCCATGGAGCGTTTCGAAAGTAACTGGTCAACAAAAATAACAAACATATGATTTCCTAAGCCAAGAAAAGAGGCACAAATATAACATAAATAATGATTCTGAAACAATCGATAGAACACAAAAATAAAACTTTTTCCGGCGGTACATATAATAAATAAAACATTTTCTGCATTTTTGTTTCTTTAATTTAGAATACCTCACAATTCAAAATCTCAGAGACGTAAAATAAATTTGAAACGTGCAGCAGATTCTATGAGTCCACCCAGTTACGTAAGCCGATCTGATACCATGAGAATAAATAGGAAAATATATGCTTGGACTAGTTGCTTCTGCGATATATTTTTTCCCGGACGATACTAGAAAGAAGAAGATAAGAGAAGTGGACTTGTGGCAAATTCAGCCATGTTCACATGCCAAAAGGTAGCTTGCATGTTGCATTTGAATATGTAGATTATATCAAGATGATATACGAGCGTAGAAACCAGTGCCCTTCCGTTAATATTTTTAACAAACTATGGTATGCAAGACGGCGACTTACTTGACCTTCCTGAATATACTCTCAAGTACTATTCGAAAAGGATGTCTAAATATTTAACAACAAATTTAATTTTTGGTAAAGGAGAGCTTCTGCTGGTAAATTCCGTCTAGACTTATGGTTTACTTAAAAAAACGAGGTAATACAAATGCTCGTAAACATAGCTTCATGCTGATTCAGATAAAAAGCAGTAATGTACACTCGCCTTCAGTGTTGTTGGATGAAAAAAAATCTAATTATAAATACATATTCTAATTCTAATAAATAATATTTCTCGCTTTGATATTTGTTTAATAGAAAGTCCATTCT
Organism: Pantala flavescens; assembly: GCA_020796165.1. Classification (NCBI taxonomy): domain Eukaryota; kingdom Metazoa; phylum Arthropoda; class Insecta; order Odonata; family Libellulidae; genus Pantala; species Pantala flavescens. The sequence goes on from CM036888.1 coordinate 6,330,183, forward strand.
ACATTAATTGCCCTTAAGTAGATTATCTAGCAATACGTCTTTTCTCAAGGAAATATACTTTACATCAATTGGCTGAGAATAGATCAAGTAAGGATAACGTAATGTAATTAAAAAAACATATATATCATCATACCAATTTTACTGTAGGAAAGAATATACATCCATCTACTTATGATGGATATAAGTACGATAAATTTTAGTTTCACTCTCAAGCTGTACTTATGAGCTATATTTTTAACCAGAGGAACTCATTGACTAAACGGATAAGCTATTCTTATATGAATATAGTAAAAATTAAATCTACTTTCAAAATCAACCTACTTTTTCATGATATGTTACGAATTCAAACAGAAAGAAGGTAATCTCCATGGAGCTTACAAATTTAGCGTGTGTCAATTTCAATCGCCAACCAACAATAATACATAATCGCTTAATTCAGTGGATTTGCGTAAGTATAGGTCACTCAAAGGTCAATTCAATAAATCAGCATTTATTCCCTTCGTATAGATCGCAGAGTTTTAAAACGCGCTCACCTTAAACTACGTCTAACAGAGGAACTGAATGGAGCAGGATAAAGAAACTCTTTTAGCCTTGACACTACCATTTTTAAAAATATAATTTTAAATGAGTATATTTTAATGCTAACATAATAAAATCCGCTACTTCTTAAGCATAGGAGCTTTTTGATTCATTTTAACAGCCACGTTTCTCTTATAGAACACTGTAGCAAAAAGTAAAGCAACGGAAAATAACACACTTTCTCCTCCATATAGTTACTATCTCAGACTCTCATGAGCTTTAGATAGCTTACAGAGATGTGGCTCGGGGACTATAACACCTTTCTCTTGAGTCCTTTGCAAACATATCTACGAAAATTTTAGACCAAAATGATACTATTACCAAAGGGAACTTACTCCACGTAATATTAAAACCAAAAAAGTGACAAAATCAAATTTTGCCAATATTTAATCAGTTATATACCCTTAGAAGACTTTTCTTACGTCTATTTCTGATGATCAAATAACCAAAGAGCTCGATTACACTACCATAAAATGAACAGGAAATATCAGCCAATAAACATAAAATCATGAGGGTGTAAAATAAACTATTTTTTCAGAATATTTGCAAGTTGAAGAGTAAGATAAAAATTATGTACAAGCGAGTTTCAGGTGTTATCGTGTAGAGTTAGAAAATTTAAGATGAAATGTGTAGTATGAGGATAAAATATGCAAAATACGATACTGTTTTTCAATAAAATGAGTAAAAGTGTTTCAGAATGTCAATAAATTGATGAAAAAAGTATTAATAATGAATTGCCTTCATAACATCCTTAAAATTAATCTATTATTGAATGAATTGCAAATTGTTTTACGGATTTTTGTACATTTTGGGACCATTTCAATTTTGAAAACTTTTTTGAGAAATTTAAAGATATTTGCATTCGGAAGTATAAGAATTATACTTTTCATGTCATCATCAACGACAATTAGCATATTTGTATATAAAATGGTGATATATGCTACAACCCACCCACTGAGAGGAAATAGAGTAGCACTAAACCAGATGATCATTGTTACCTGAGGAGATTCGTTGATATTGTAGGGGATCCGTACCTTAAAATTAGATGTAATCTAACAGAGATGGTGCGCGTATATTTACCTGGGGACTCGTATAGAAACATACACACGGACCCTAACCTTTTGGTTATAAGAATAGTAATAGAAACAATAATGAAACTCCGCAATCCTACCATATCAGTAAATTTTAAGGATTAACTAGATATCGTGCAAAAAAAAATGTTAAAACGTTAATTATAGAGGTTAAATTGTCTCTCGGTCACAACTATAAATTCACAACACTGACTTGGGCTGCACTTAAGAAATGATTTACCTCCACGAGCTCAAGTTATTAATCGGTGCGATAAAGTAATCTTATGCTCTAGCATAGATTCCTAGTCTACCATTTGAGCTAGCGGAAAATATTTTAGGAACGATTTTTTCCATCCATAAATCCATCCGGAATTCACAGCAATAGCAGCTAAACTAGATGCCATAAAACCCAATCTCGAAAATTTACGACTCCCTTCTGGTTAGACTCTTAGGAGCGCCTTCTCCAGGTTAATAACTTAAAGCGTAAACGGTTAATATTGTAAATTTCCACCATAAAGAGCGGATCTATCAAAATCGGTCTTTGAATGAGGGTATTAAAGCTTCCGATGATTAAGTACCGATTTATAACTTGGATATATATAGCTCTCGTGTTGATGAAAATGAACGTTCTAACCATCCTTGAACTATACACATACTATGATCGTATGTTTGCAAAAAATTAAACTTGAATAGACCCTTATCAAAAGATATACCAAAAAGAAAATGATATAATAAAGATTTATTCGTCACTAACGAGATGTAAAATGTTTATGTAATATCATTAATCAATACTGCTTGTTTATATAATATCATTAATGAATTCCGCCTATTTAATTCGCTGACATCAGATAAATATACACGAGGTTTATTATGAGGATTAAAAAACTCTCAGATGCATCATCATTATAAATGAGGTTCATGCATGCGACCTCGATTGATATCAATCTTCTTGAATCTCGAGTGAAGTTGATTCCTGCGAATATTCTAAAGTGGGAATGAAATATGCTCAAGAAATTATGAGAATAAAATCCTTGGGCGAATAAATTTTTCAAGCTGTGAGTCCAGAGACGTTGAGTTTCTCGCAATTTAGGGGTTGGAAATAAGTAATCATGAGGGTTTAAGAGGGATGGTCACAATTCCACTTCCCCCTTTAATTTTGCAACTCATTCCTTTCTTAATTATTCACATTTTGGGAGGAAAGATTAATTCCCGTAAGATCAAAGCTTTAAAAAAATTTCGCTGTGATAAATCGCAGATTTATGGGATTTTTTTATTTATGATTAATGAATTTCTTTAGTATAAATTAGTAAAATGATAAAAAGTGCTACATTTTGATTTCTTTATATGATTATCTAATTGGATGTGTATCGTTTTAAAAAATGTTCAAATTGATATAAATGTATAATAAGTTGCTAGAGCAGAATTAAATAGAGAGAAACATATTTGGAAGTCAGAAAGTTTTATATTCATTGATAAAAATGGTCTATATTTGACATAGTTCCTCCATATCTAATTAGAGAAATGTCGATTTACTTCAATTCCATGAGACAAATTAATTCAAGGGAAAATTTCACCAAAATAGAACGAATAAGAAATAAATAATCCGACTCAGAAACTGTGGTGAGTTAATAAATTAGATGAGTAAATCAATGAAATGATGAATTAAAATGAAAAATAAAGAAAGAAATACTATTGAATAAACTATTGATAGAAACTCTAAAAATGTCTTCAGGTTTCTTTAGAATTTCCAACATTTTTACTAAGTACCGCTCATATCTAGTAAGATATATATAAAGCATTCGTGAGAATGAAAACTTTTTAAGAAAATACACTCCGCATTTGGAATCAAACAAGTTTATATATAGACTACATCGAAGTTCGCTCAGGTGTATTCATGGATCTGATTCAAGAGACGAATGTGCTCAGTAGAGCATTAGTTATAATTCCCATATAATTGTTGACGAAAATTCTGCTCGACTGTATAAAGAGCATATCCTTAGTTAGTCATCCTGACTCGTGGTTCTGCTCTGGTGGAGTACAATAGATTATCATCGTGTACTCGTTGTTGTTGTGTTGGTTCTCTAATTGGAATACCTGCATGCATGCGTAATTGTTGACCATGGAAACTGAATGCTCTTTCGATATAATCCCTTGCATTGCGTCGTTAGGAAAGATAATACTTCACAAATATGGGAAGTGCTTATAGTGGAGCGTTCACGAGTACGAGTTAATTAGTTCTGGTCTATTCTTAGTGCTAGATGAAAACGGTAGGAAAGCCGTTCAGTAATGCTCTCTTATGTTCACGCACCACACTAATTGCAATGCGTACATAATCGAAAACGGAGTAATTAAAAGGCTTATTCTCTCTCTGCGAATGATGAATTAACTCCCTAGCTGTCGCTTTTTCGAACCATGCGGATGGAATACGAAGTTCAACGGTAATTTACAAAATAGGATAGCAATACATTTCAATTCCCTTTGTATATATGGCGCAAATGTTAGCTATAACTAAACTTATATACAAAATGGAAAGAATGCAAAAGTATTAAAGGGATATATAAATTTCCATTAAATAAATAAACCAATATATTTATTTTAATATTTTCCATCCTCCCTGATCCAGTTTCTTCAATATGAATGAGTTTTCCTTGAATGGATTTCCTGAACAGCCTGATAATCTATACTATGCATCGGATTTTTTCTTTAAAGCTTTCTTTCAATAAAAAATATTATTATATTGCTTTCATGCAATATAATAATATTTTAACAAAAATCACATTTTTGGTCCAATTAAAATCGTATCCATTCGGAAATAGAATATATTTTTACATCCGCTGGTATTTTAAATGTAGTCTATTAATCTCATCTGTAATATTAACTTTCGTCGAATCTAGTTCTTTAGATTCCTTGCGAAGAAACGCGTATAGATGGTAGGCATATAAAACCCGCAGTGTTTGCACAGTTTGGCGAAACACAAATAATCTGATTTGAAAACCTCTCCTTCGTCATCATTAGTTACCTTTTTCCCCAGAAGGGCATTTTTGCAAAAACAAAAAAGGGCCAAATTGTCGAGATTTCCCGTGTTTACCCACCCCTCAACTTTGGTCCATCACTCCTTCAATTCGCCCCTCATCTGATTCTTCATTGGCTCTTTCGCAGCCAACATCATCTTCCTTGCCCATCTTCATCAACCGGCCACCCTTTCCCGCCTATTTTTCCCTCGCATCTTTTATTGCCACTCAGTCTCCGAGTTTTTAATCAAGCATACACGAGGGCCGCATCTCTCCGATGACAGAGGTCGGCAATTCCGCTGGGACTCACGCAGAGTAGTTGACCCCATTCGGAAAAATTACACACCCGAGGTCCCTGGCGACACTCCGTTCCCCTTCGTCCCTACGCTTTCACTTTCCCAGTCCCCCACACCCTCCGGAATTCGTCATATTAGAAGTGTGATTGTGAAATATATTCCGACCTGCTGCGATATTTACCGGTTGCGGAGTTGTGGAAATCCCTTTAAGCATTGCGGAATACAGTTTAACATCTCTCTAGTGGGGCTCTACGGTGATAATTCCTAATGCAAGTATATTTAAACGTATCCAAGTATTATAATTATTATTATTCTTTGAGTTGCGCTGTATTAATCTTAACTATGCAAAACCAACAATGAAGTCGTAAGTATTGAATAATGCATCGCGTTAATCTGTTCTTTCGAACAAATAAAGATTCTACGATGTTCTAGGACATTCCACCTTTTATATCTGTTTAGTGAAATAAAAATGCTGATAAAAATACTCTTTCATATAATTTCCATGGATGAATTTATAACGATACACTTATAACGATAAAATAGGAAAATTAATCGAAATAGTTCCAATAATTTTAACATTTATTTTGATATATAATAGTTGAACCGACTTTATCCGATTATACTTCTACGATGTTTGTTCGAATACTATAAGCTAAAGATTACCTCCGTAAAGTCCACCACCCAGATAATAAATATTTTATTCAGAATAACATTGAATAGTACGACATGCAAGAGAGTCACATCTTGTCCAAAAAGTTACTCGAATGGAATTTGGAAATCCTGATATTAACTGGCAGTTACGCCAGATTTTTAAACGACACATCTGTTGTACATCTATCCTATCACTCACAGATCTAAATGCATTCCCTTCAATTTGAATACCGCTCCTCGGAATTCTTGATGGAAATTTAGTTCAAGGATAAGCCCGAATTGTAGCACAAGCGATTATATCGAAACGTAGTGCAAGCTAATCTATTCAACTCACAAATCATATTCCACGATATTAAATTCCATGAATATTTCAAATTTTCGAGAATGCTACATTCAATTGTGTGCATTGTTTCTAAGGAGATATTAAAAAGCCTACAAGGGTAATTTCATGCTTAAGTACTAAGATTCCTGTTCATGTAATTTAATGAAAAGTTTGCTTCAATTAATTCAAAACGATCTCTAATATTTTGATTCGATAACACGATATGTCCATATGTATGCCATTTAATGAATTTGTATATACGAGTACAATTCACTCGAGTAATAAACTTGAAAATAGAAGAAATTTATTTCATTAGCTCGTATCATAGTGATAATAGGATGATTAAAAATTGAGTTTTATCGTAAATTATTGAAACTTGGTTTACGAAATATTGCCAAACAAAAATTAAAATTTAATAAAATTAGTATCTTTAACGTAAAAAATTTTAAATTACTATTTAATTTTATCATTATAATTGGAGTTTATTCCTCATGTTCAGTACGGCGGCGTATTTTTTAATATTTCTTTTTCAAGGCGAATAAAAAACAACTATGAAAAGCTGTATAGACAGGCTAACGGAAAATTGCTTTAAAACATCCATTAAAGAAGCCAAATTTTACCTCTAATCTAAGAAACCCAGCCATCGAATCATAGAGCAATCCGGAAGCTCAGGTCGCTAACTTTCTGCCATCCCAGGAACGAACTTAGCGACTAATTTATTCATATCCGACCTCGTTCACGCTTTTCGAAAGACTCGGCCCAACGACGTCTGCAGATTTCCCCTGCATATGAGATCCCTAAACCCTTTTCGTTTAACTTTGAACCGCTTTTTCTTAAATCGCCCCATAATCGCGAGTTTCTTTTCGGGGCGTATAACCGTGACGTCAAATTAAAACTCGTAAGGGCTAGCCGTCCATTTCCAAACGCCACCGGTAGCGGTACCTTTTCGTGTGCTAAGCTACGGATTAAAGCTCGTTTCCCACACCCTTTGGCCTCCTTAAAAAAAAAGGCTAATAGGAGGAGTCTTAGTTGCAACTCGAAAACAGAAGAAGCCGCAACAGGCTCTCGGCTTAACTCCCCTTTAAGAACTACACGTTTCTGCTTTCAGATCCTCCCACGCATGGGAAGAGTTTAATCCTTCCTTATTCGGCTCGTTAAAATCCGAGAGAGGGCTCTATCGAGGCGATAAGGCAGTCGCAAGTCATTCTATTAACTTGTCCCCGCGCTCTTTCGCTCCGAATGTTCGGACTAAAAGTAGATTGCGCTTAAGAGAGGAGGATGTACGTTCCAGAAAGTCCGTGAAAACGGGTGTCGGAGGAGTAGAAGTTGTGGAAAGAACTCCGTAGCAAGTCGTAAAGCAGGGAGCGGATTCCCAAGAGTCTTCCATTTTGCATAAGTAACAGGAAACGACTTCAATTAGGGAAGATTCCGCACGAAAATGGGGCATTTTCGATTGCAAATTCCTCTGGGCTAGAATTATGCCTGCTTTGGGTTACCTGAGGTGGTTATATTGCGCTTTAATCTAGTCTAGAATCCGCACGATCGTTAATAACTCAATTATTTTGGCATGTGGATCTTTTGTATGAGGTTTGAATACCTCATTATCATCGTTCAGTTAATTTTTTCGTTCATATTTTTCATACTAAAAAAATATCTAGCATAATAAAATTTTTCTGTTAACAAGGAATTATATAAAGACTTTTAAAACAAAATTTGGGTATTGAATTGGAACACAAAATTAAATCCCGGTAAGGTTCCAGTTAGGATGAAAGTCTGTCTTTGATATAATTTATTTGGGTGTTTATTACTGGTAGTCATAATTATAATTAATCAGTATTTCAATGTATGAAATTTGGATAAATAAGTAAAAATAATCATTTTTGTCTGATTTAACATTTTGATAAAATTATACTGACATAGACTATCTTAATGGATTTATTTAAATGTTTAATTCCTTACGTAAAACTTCTATTAACAGGGATAAATTTATCTGAAATCTAAATTAAAATATAGCAAGAATATTTATCAGATGGACTTTATTCGTTGTCATTTCAATTCAAGCCAATCGACTAACTTAAATTGCGTAAAATAATTATCCAGCAATATATAGATATTACATTCGCATACATGGTTAAAAAACAAAAATACACGTATCGGTGAAGATATAAGAAGGATTTCCATGACCACAGTAACCCTTTAGCTAATATATATTGGTCTGATTTCGATTTTCATAATCGAAACTCATAAGATGCAATCAAAGAGTATTACTCTTGAAATAATCGAATACAGTTTCTATATAGTCCTGGACCAAATCCATGCACAGCACCAGACGTGAGCGAAATTTATTTGGCGCAAAATGGATTTCGATAGGCTCCGTTAGGTAAAGCAGCCTTTTTTGCCCGCAAACGTAATATATTCCACGAAAAAAATACACCTCACCTCTCCAATGCTTTAGCACCATCTGATAAATTGATTCTTCCCCTTGGAAAGCAGTGCGTCGCGGCCACTTTCGGTTTCCAAACGACTTCGAATTCCGTACGAATCGCTCGAGTCTTTTTTTTTTGGCCATCAAATTGCGTGGAAATCGGATAAAGGAGAGACAAAACAGGAATCTCTCCTTCTGAACCCTTTTTCTATTTCCCGTCCGATGAACAGAGGACACTGAGGTAAACCGCGGAAAATCCAATAAAGAAAACGATGGAGGGCTTAACGAAATTGCTCCGAAAAGGGACGGAAATACACTGCATTTTGAAGTGGAAAAATCTTGCGAAAAAACTGCTGCAAACTTGCATACGTGAAAGGGTTACCAAAAACAACATCGAACCAATTTGTTATGGCTTTTGGATTTTTATTAAGTGCCTCAATATTTGGGAAATTAGTGCCTTTTTCAATTTATATAGATATCTGCTTTATAAAAAAGCCTTGGTTCCAAACGTAACTTAATATTCTACTGATTATTTAATTGCAAAATGTAATTGCGAATAAATTGAGGTATCGTTATAATTCATTTAAATCTACACTTTTATTAAATCCGAATGTGTGGTTACTATTTTAGAATTTTTTCTTAAGAACAATCCTTTTTATTCAAATAATAATTAACTAAATATAAAATATAACTCATCCGAAAAAAACTGAACTGCAATAATGACCATAACTCATTTGATGAAGCATTTTCCGAATATCAATAACTCTTACTACAGTTATTACTTACAGTTATTTTCAATGAAACTTCTATATAAATCCAATTTTGCTTGTCAAACACATAGAATGTAATATTACTATAAAAAGGTAATGTCACTTTTATTTCTATCCTCGGCTACGTGAATGAATTTAAGATCCTAGGAGTAAGTAAAAATTGAACTATACGTTGTCTACATATGCTAAGATTTCTATCCTATCCATTTTTACTGATTACGACGTAAGAGCTACTCGTCAGCCTTATATACACCATGTAAGTATAAATTTTCGATTTATTGGAATCTAAATAAGTTCTATTCAGTGATTAAAAAGGACGAAGAATTACTTTACAACTTATCTCTACTTTGCCTTCCCTTTCAGAAACTATCTGAAGCTGGTATGATAAAGGATACTCTTTACCAGCTAGAAAATAACTGTTGCGTACCTTGCATACATTGTGAAGCTTTCCTTAATCGTAATTAACATTCCAAAATATTTCTAAGAACGTGTTTGATCTAAAATATCACGACTTCATCATCTCCCTAGATAACTCAATCAATCTATGTTAAACCTTCGATGTGTAAGTGCAAATTACCCCCGACCTTCAAAACTAAGACTTCTTCTTTTATATAAATACACATAAAAATTCCTCAGTGATATACGCCAAAAATTGAAATCCCATCGAATAAAACCCTTTCAAAACTGGACGTGAAGGATGAGAATCCTTTACCGTAGGACGTTTCAAAAGGAGAAAGATTCCAAAGAAAGAAACGACGTGCATCGTCCTCTAAAAAAAGGGAGCGCTCCACTTTCCTTTCCACTGGTAGGCGTGCGATGAAAATAAATTCCGACCACCCCAATAAAAGACTTTATAACTTCGGTGCAGGTGTGAATTTTATCGCGGGCAGTAAATGTCGAATGTATCGTTCCGAATATGAAGGGAGGGCTCCATAAAGCAGCCTCGCTTCTCCGATGACTTTCGCAGAGCGGAAATCTTTCCCTCGCATTTCCACGTTATTAAATCACAACAAAACTAATATGACGTCATCGGAGGGGGATATTTTATTCCGTCGCGTGTGGACGAGAAAAATGACACCCGTTTCGGAACGAGCGTTCCGAACGGAAGAGGGAGTTCTAAAATAACTTCCAATGTTCTCATGAGAATATCCATCGAAGTAGGTCGCTATAGCGTGCTCCACATTTGCATCGATTGTTAGAGACTTGTAAAATTTGCTATGGCGCTATTTTTATTTTGCATCTCTCGATAGTTGCTATGCGATAAGAAAATGACGTTGGTTTTAGGTAGTTTTCTAGAGAAAATTCACCTTTAAAAAAGCCCATCTGTAGAAATAATATTCCGAAAGAAGTTTTGAGATAAGCGGTGTTACACTTTTTATGTCGTTCCGCCACGAATTTAAGGTTCAACTTCCGTATTAGAAATACTTTAAGTGATATTAAGTACAACGTGTTTGAAATTTGGGTTCCACTTTAGGTTATGTGTTAAAATTTAGCGTATCTAAAAGGGCTATTTACTTCCGACAAAAATCACAATATATTTATTGTTCAATCATTAAGAGCTTCACAGAAATGCTGTTTAGTACACATTTTTTCACTGTTCTTTGTACATACGTTAAATATCACTATTAATAAAGGAATTCGTATGTTATCGTCCTGAATCAACAATATATCTCATTCAAAAACGTTCACTTTTTGATTCAACTTTGCACGAAATTTATTCGTACAATTACCGATTGCATTTATATTTAGAACCATTTTTTTAATGCCCTTAGTGTGTTTGGCCATTTATTTCTATTGAAAGGTTATAAGGAAAGAAAAGAAACTTAACGCAAAAATTTTACTTCAAACTGACCAATCAACGAACCAAAAATTAAAAGAAATCCAAAAATATTTCAGAACTCTTCCATTAAAAGCGATAAATACTATATTATTTATACACTCACTCATACACAATTTCTTCAACCATGTGCAGAGTACAGGTTTCAAGATAAATAGATAATAATAATACAGATGTAGTTTAAAAGCCGTGGTGAAAATTATGAATAAGACATTTATATATATTTATTTAATATTTATTAAATAGATATTTGAAAACAACGAACACCAGAACGAACGATTGTAAGGATGAATTGAGATATTAGTACATAATGCGAATGAAATAGGATGAATTGGAATGAGAAAATGTTCATCAAACAGGTACTAAATGAAATAAAAAAATACGCTGATTGTAAAACGACAAAACTTTTATGCAAACTACTAGCAGTAAAAGCTTGACTATTCAATTCAGGTAAAAGAAAGGTTCGATATTTTAAGTTACAAAAAGTAATAAGAAGAGGAAAATGAAGTTAGAGAAAGATAATTGTGCGCAACTTCAAAGGAAGACATTAGTTCGTGATGGAGATAGTGCAGGAAGTGAGAGGAGAAATGGTACCGGAAAAAGCCGAGTCTCCCAAAGTGAAGAGAAAGGCCCCGGAAAATGGGAAGGGAGATGGCAGATAAAGAATCGTGCAGATTAAGGAAATTTGAGGAAGAAATTAAGTCGCCTTAAAGTGATTAGTGGACTGAGTTAAAACAGAAAAGAATATTAACTGAGCAGAAAGAAGACCATTGTTTTCAACCCAGAACTTTCCGATCCTAAAGAAAAGACATGAGAAAAATTGCACGCATTTATTCGGCAGCTGGGTCTAATCCTTCGTTGAAATTGCTGCAGAAAATACTTATCCAACTCTCGAAGATTTCTGCCACGAATCTTTTTAAGCTATTCAGCATCCGAGGATTAACTTACATGTTTAAAACAAATCCGGGAAATTAAAAAATATAAAGAAAGAAGTTTTTCCAGAAATTTAGGTTGTGTTAAAACGGTTCATAGAATTAAGATCGGATTTCTATCCAGCGCTACGTCAAGGAAAATCTCTATTTAGAAAGATAACACGAAAGAACTAATTATTTATTAACATAGAAAATTAATAAATCTTCTATTGAGGTAACTGAAAAGTACGCAGTATTACCTTTAGTTTCATATTTGATTTTGTGGAAATGAATGAGGAAATGATAGATAAAATGCCTCGTTAGCACTGTTATTTACTTTCCTTTATTGCCACTGATTACCGACCGTGTGTTAATTTGGAAGGGCTGTTTGCATTTAATTAGATATTTAATCAACGCCTGAATGGATTGCATTCCTTCCAATTCAATGAAATGCATTTCAATTCACTTTTTGCCCTAAATTTTGAGGAAATTTTATGCTTGTTTCAGCTCGAAGTAGAGTCAATACGGGATTTTAATTTTTGTAAATCAGGACCTTGTGTTCTCCTAATGAATCTAAATATATTTCATGTCATGCATCAAAAAGCATAGTATACTTATATAGTTTAATTTCTCATATTTTCTAACGGATGTTTACTTTTTGAATAATTATAATATATGTGTTGAAGTATTTTTGTGTATCTTATATAAATCATTAAAAGGTAAATTTTTGTATTTTATATGAATCAATTTGAAATTGGAGAATATATAAGAGTTAACTAGAGAAACTCTAAAATAGGATTCATTCTACATCTGATATCAAATAAGAAGAGAATTACAATATTGAAGAACCAAATACCTCATGACAATTTTAAAAATGTATGTGAATTGGGTCATATCTAGAAGTATTGATTTCTACTCAAAAATAAATTTTTTCTTGTCTGCCTCCCTCTCCAATTTTTATATGTATTCAATATTAACGACCGACTATTCATTAAAACTCACATTTCGCAATATTACATATATTGCCTACGTATGCCAATTAGTTTTTTTTAGATATCATACGTATGTAACTCACAGAGAGAAGATCGAATCGATCCTGAATAATAACCCCTCTCCTAGAGACCAAAATTCCTGCACCGAATTCGTGGGCTTTAATTTATTTCTCTCAGAACATCGATTCGCCGAATTATTTCATACGAGTAGAAGAATTAAATGAGAAAAAATAATAATAATATATTAATAGTATTCCTATTTGAATACAATTTTAACTTAAGTTCATTTAGACTCAGTTTCAAATAACCATCTGTATCTATATCTTGCAACTCAAATACATATATCCTTTATTTTCCTCCTATTTCATTAAAAATTTGGAACTTCATTTAATGAAATCACAATTCTGTGTGTTCAGCAATGCTTTTCGTAGAGTGTTAACTATTAAATTGCCTGTCAACGATGCGTTATATATTTTAAGTAGTATCATATATAGATATTTTTAAATATATTATATAATATAAATACTATTTTATTATGCAATATATAGGTAGAATAACACGAAGTAGAAAGAAACATAATCGTGGACAGGAGACAGGAAGATTGATAAGAGAAATTCGACCAGAATAAGTTGGAAGATGGGGTTAGCGGTGCTGAATAATTCGTGAAGGGCTTCATGGTGCGCACCTGTGCGGACTACAGATCAAACGTGAAGGCGGCATCGGTCCGATGTGGAGGAAAAGTTTAAAGAGGCGGCTTTGGTGACCTGGAACGCGAGAAGAGTCCCTCCGGAAAGTAGAGGATGGGTGTAGAGAGAATGTTATCCCGGGAGGAATGCAAGAAAAGGTACCAGAGTCGACTTGTGGAAGGATCTTTTACTGGAACTTAAAATACGGGCCTTGCAGATAGAAATATTTGCGTCTATTTTAATGCGAATATATAATATAATGATGTGTATAACCCACAATTTGTCTAAAGTTCACACCAAAGGGCGTGAGAGCAAAAAAGAATATATATTTGGAATCAAATTGTGATATCTGTACTTTGGGATGTTCTCTTTTCTTTTCTTTTTGGTGGATTCTGTAGCTAGTCTGTCATTTTGGTGAAAATTTATTCAGAGGCGTAACTCAGTGGCTGGTAAAATTCAACTGATTAAATGAAGTGATAAAAATGTGGATATTTAGCAGTAATTTATGATACGAACGCTCACATTCATTTAAAAATATTCGACTACAAATATGCTTAAACTTTTCTAAAACTATAGCGAATATTATAAGCAATGATCGTGGCACAATTTAGTATATCAAAGAAAAATTATATATCAACTTTATAATGTAGTAGAATGCACTAACTAAAATTAATCTTCATTAACAATTATTCTTATTCCATCACATCAGTGGTATATATATATATTACATACAAAGACTTTTAAATTTCTTTCTCAAATTAAAATTTCTTACACGAGTGGTTACCATAACATCGATTTTTTAAAAGTAATTTCCCAATATATATTGCGAATCTTGCGTCTAAAGTACATATCTTTTTATAGTAATTTTAGTTTTACAAATAGGAAATTTAATGGTTATTTCATTCTACAATTACAATTGAAGAATAAATGTGGCATTGGAACCATTAAATTTATCTCTCACTTATTTGCCATATATTTAAAATCCTATTTGGCTCGAAAGGGAATGGAACTTCATTCATTTCCGTTACGACCTTTAATCCTAAGTTATTTAATTCTAACACTCAAAAAATGAAAATGGAAAATAGATAAATGTATCATCTAATGATCAGATACACCATTTTCAAATATATAAGTAAATATTTTAATGGCCACAACCTCTTTGAAAATATTTTTTTAACCCTGATGCCTATATCCCTGCAGTCCACTCTTTGGGATCATATGTTGAAAATCCCTGACCTAAATCACTACGATGCAGAAAGAGGTAATCCTCTTTCAAAGAAGGTATCTCCCTCTCCTGTCTGGTAGCTGGGTTTAGTGCATCCCTTTTCCAGGAAGATGCTATCTGGTTTCAGGATACTCTATCCATCCATTAGCAGACGAAACCTGATCCCTTTTGATGGAGGTAGATCTTAATGATCAATTCGACATTTGAAGATACGTTTTTTTAAGATTAGTGGAATCACATTAAAAAACAATCGACTTGAATTGAGGGAAAATGAAGAGAGTTTTAAACCCATTTAAAATTAGAGGCAAGGGTTCAGACATACAACGATACGAGTACATGTATGCATATCTTCTGGTATGTCGCTTGATATAAAATACCTTCAAAAAGAAGGCTCTCAAGGTGCTTCAAAATAATATTCCCTCTTTTGTAAATTCCTGGGTAATCTAATCGCTGAACTTATTTTGAAGTTAACATAAGAATCTCGAGTAAGCTTGTCCGCATAATTGAAATATGATACCAATATGAAGATCGTAAGCTACAAAAATGTATTCCAGGAGTATTACGTTTAGGTATAAAGTAAACTACACTCTTCCTGCTTCTAATCATATTAAATTAGCATAGCCTACTTCTCTTATTTTATGAGTCTTATAGACATGTTTAAAATATGGAGTATAATATGGGGTTAGAGCAAGTAATATGAGCTCTGAAAAATTTTCCATGATCGGTCGGATTCAATAAATGAGGCAAAACCCTTAATATAAAGAAAAGGAAGTTTAAACCGAAAAAAATGTATGGAAGGCGGATGAAATTTCCTTACCACGAAGATGATAATTAAGAAACTCATGCGAAAGGAAAAAGATTATACTAACAGCGGAAACAAAACAAAATAGTATAAAATATGTGGAGGAAAGATATAAACGAAAATTAGAAAATAATATGATAAAATTATCATACATTTTCGAGAATTCGTTTATATCTATAACTTGGCCAAAAATGACGTTTAAAGAGACATAAAAAAACTTTCACAATTAATTCGTTTTTCTAACGAACAATCCTAAAGGACAAATTCTGGTACATTCTATATCTTTCGCGTAACATTGAAAAAACAGCACGAGCTGCTCATTTTAAAATTACGCAGGCAATTGGCAAATCTACGACCCTCATCTGAGATGAAACTTTTTTTCCCTGCCGGAGTAAAACAAGGTAGCATTAGATGACATAATTGAATACAGGAGCCGTTTATGAATGGCTTTCAAGTCCCAAACACCTTCTGAGGAACTTGAGGCGAGGGTATTTTTTCCTAATCCCCAGCAAAACCATTCCTCAAGGATGGAGTGAGAATTGAACCTTGCAGACAGCCTCGGCGAGCAGAGATTAACCGTTGTTCTCATCTGCAATTCAGATGGGAAGCCTCACGAGCATGGGTGATAGGTAAATCCAATAGTCCACGCTGTTTTAACACATCGACCACTCAAAGCTGTCCCACGAATACATGCGCGGGCAGGTGGGTGTCGAGAACACCTTATTCTGGCGAATTTCCCAGTTCACCTAACGAGGCATGGTCTCGCCGAGTCGTCAGCAGAAACCTGCGTTGGACGTATTGTCATTTGCCTAGTAACAACTTTACCTAACAACGAAAGATCCTAACGAATTACTTTTCTACATCGCAACATTTAGGGATATATTTGATAAATATATTTCCTTGCTATCAAGTAATGGATAGATGTGATAGTTATTTTACCTTGCCATAACTATTGTAGATACAGTAGAAACAGATATAATTGATATGCGATTATCATATTAAAATTCGGTATTAGATTCAATCAACGTTAGACGAAATAGAAAAGGGCAAATTTCTATCTTGTATTTATGCTTAGGATATAGGAGCAAAAGAAGTGCATACAAAATAATAACATTTCAACTAAATATTCCAAAACAAAATTAATTAATTAGATGCATTATGTAAATTAAAATGACCCGGAAAGCGAGAAATCGTGTTTTATAAGAATAAAAGCGGTCTTTATAATAGAATTATTCGTGGTAAGATGCAAGACATCGTTATTTTTGTGGCAACCACTCATTACTTCCAATTTGTTTAAGACATTACGGTATTAAAGTGATTGTGTGTGGCTGTAAGGATAATGTACATTATTCATTCCTAGAAAAAGGCGTTCTTTAGCATCCATTAGCGTAATTATGGCAAAAAATGTAGGATGAGAGAAGAAACTCTTTTTACGTGATTTATTAGAGAACAAAAGAATTGCTGATAACAAAGTGTTCCTTTATTTAAAGAAAATTAAAACGCTAAATACAGTCCATTGATATGATATTTAAATTAATTAAAAAATACCTTCGAATCATTATATAGCTAGAACTTCGAATATTCTTTGTAATATATCTTTTTATATTGTTTAATTTGTTTAAATTATCTTAGCATTTTCCTTAAATAATATTATTATTGACTTTAATAAAAGGCAAGATAAATAAACGGATAAAGTGAAAAAAATCAAAATATTTTTCAAAACTGAAAGCAATTATCAATGAGAAGCCAGTGTATAAACATAAATATTGTTATGCTATCAATATCAAACACCAATAGGTACTCTACTTTCTCCTATAGAATCCGAGGACAAGCAAATTACGAAAGGCAGTTTCCAATAGCAACTAAAAACTTCTATTCGTTGCTGAAGATATTTAAATAACAATATTTCGATTTTTAACAATCAATTTATATTAAATATTGGCTAATTTACTTTCTCAATGTATTTTTACGACTTGGGACACAACCACAGCTCAAAGGGTAACAAACTCTTGCAGATTCCATGTAAATCCGCAACTTCATGCGAATTATAGTATCTATTTATAGGTAAGGTATAAGATATCTCTCTCTTCGTCTATCCATCACATGAAATGAAAGATTGAGAGCGAGACCGGAGATGGAGTAAAATGCATTGGATGAGGAGGGACAAGAATCTAATGGCGAATGCACGGGAATGAGTGGTCATTGGACTAGTTTTAGCCCAAATGCAAGAGGTGCAGCACATTCACAACTCCCAAACGCATCAAGTTCACGAACTGGAACTTCAGCGTAGACTTCCGAGGAGTGACCACTGTTATATAGGTGATGCACAACTAGTATTTATCTGAATGTATGACCTTGTTCCTCTGAAACTCAGAGAACGATAAACTCCAACTAAACTCTTGACTCTAATTACAGATGCAGCGATGTGGATGTTAATTTTAATAAGCCAAGCAACTCACGCTTCAAGAATAATAAGCAGTATTTTTACCGATGTTTCACAGTCAAAGCAGAAAGAATTTTCCAATTATTTCCTTACAGAAAACGACTCAAGAATTCATAGAAACATTTCTGTAAACAGGTCACGCTTAAAAGTATACGTAGATGAAAATATAAATTGCAAGTTTGGTGATTTAATGTGGCCAAATTATTCGATTCCATATCACTTAATGGTACTTAATTCTATAAAGGGAGTAATGCAGTACATTTTTATCTACTCTCATCTATCCTTTACATTATTTTGAACAAATAAATAAAAAATGGGTGAATATTATAATTTGCTTATTCTATTATTGTAACTCTAAGAACTAGTGACCTCATGAGAATGATCTATTTCAAAGCGTCAATTATTATCTTAGCAAATACTTCAAATCATTGCATGCGTGTCAATAATATATATTGAGATAAACAACATTTTCTTTGTTAGATTTATTTCTGCTACTCTCGTATCAGCAACCTGTTTCGTTCACTGTCACTATACGCACTGACTTAAAATATCGCCTTTGGCAACCTCCCATTAGAACTTTGTTGAACAGTTCGTTGCGAAGTGGTTGCTAGAGAGACGTCCCAATTCTTTCTAGACCGCGCCCCAGTGCATCGATCCTGACCTCTGATTTTTCGGGGCGTAACTCCACATCTTATATTCCAGAATGCAAAGCGAGGAGGATTCGTTGACTCTTCCTTTTTGTAAACGGGTTCGATGCATCCGAATATAGAACGCGTACGTTACCGACCTTTTTTTATACTCTTCGGTGGCGCGGGTTGCTTTGAACGAATGGCACATCGGTAGGGTACGTCGATGCATCGGAATGGTTCGGTGGGTTCATTATTGCGATTTTCGGTGCCGGGAACATCGCGTCACGAATGTCGGTGAAACCTCTATCTCATCCCGTTAAAGATTCTACGATAACAGCTTACGCATTTGAGGAGAGAGTAAGTGTAACAGAAGGTGTCTATTCGATAATCACTGACATAAAGAGAGACTTGAGAGGACTCAATTAGGGCTAACGAAGATGTGGCTTGAATAAGATGGGGAAGAGTGGTGTTAGAAACTAATTAAAGCTCATAATGTACATGAAATAAAGGGACAATGAGACGAGAGTATTGTTTCGAGCACAGAAAGTACACTTGGTTGTCAAGGAGACTATTAAAAACGAGGCGATTTTTAAGGTTGAATTGGAATCCTAGCGGATACAGAAGCTCGAAAGACGAATGGCGGAGCGCAAAATACAGTACTTCATTTAATTTCAAATTCCTTATACAAAACTTATAACCCAAATTAAGTAATTGTTCCTAAAGATATTATGTTTGAGCGAAAATATATCTCTAATTCATTCCCTTTGTGACGATAACCTTCCAAAAATATCTAGTAATTAATTTATCAGTTTGGATTTGCTTCTACGGTCAACAAATCCACAAGCTTATAAGTTGTAATTTGCTATTAAATAGGGCTAAATTACAAGTAAATGTATCTCATATAAGGTCACAAGAGACTTCATCCAATATTCCTTCCTATAAAATTAAAGATATTCCTGAAGATATTTCTATCAAAAATACGGTCGAAGAATGAAAAACGAATTATTTAATTCAAAAATACGCTTTAAAGGAAGAACAAGTTATTACGAAATAAATGGAAAATATCAATGTACTTACTTTACTTCTTTAGTCCATCAAGTAGCAATCCTGCGATGTGCTAGAAATGAAGAAATTGCAGCAATGGAATGATTGAAGATGGAGTCATGTAATGCCTGTGTTGGGAATTTCCTGAAAGAGAAATAATAAGATACTGATTCAGAAACTAATATATAAGATTAGAAGCTACTAAATGGGCGGAAAATTGAGGCAAACCCTTGAATTGAAGTTGGATTGGTAGTGACTGAAATGATGAACATAATTTCAAGGAAAAGGAATGGACTAAAAAAGAAATTATATAATAAAAATTAGATCTATGAAATTAAATATTAATACTGAGCATTATCCTTCCAGTGATGCAATGAGAAGTTTATAACGAAGACGGATCAAAGTATCAGAGAAAACAATTTTTGTGTCAGAACTAAAAGTGAAGTTTTTCTGGATACATATTTCCTACTAAATTCCTCCTTTCAAGGAAAATTTTTGATGAATTAGATAAAATTGGATGAAAATAAATCTTTAATCATAAATTTGGTCAATAAATGTACAATATTCTTGAAATGATGAGCATAAATGGCAAGATTATAACGTCTCCATAACGTGGAATAAATTCCACTACTATATGTTGCTTATTTTTTACAATTCGCTTCGTTTCAGAAAGATGCTCTAATGAATTTAAAACAAGGTCATGGGAATGGAAACAGCTCTTACATAAATACCAAGGTTACGGTTAGCAACATACCTTGACAACATAACACAAAAAGGTGTGGGGAGCAGGCAACAACTCTAAATTAGCCCAAAAGGCAAAATAAATACCCTATGAACATTCTTGATGAATGCATGCTTCAACGTTGAATTTTTAAACAACGGTAATGAGGTCGCGATGAAATTTATATCTTCGTTCCGTAAATGCAAATTTGTTTGAATTATTCCGTCTTTCTTGACATCCATAGTTGTGTAAAATTTGTCTGTAGTTGCGTAATTTGTCGAGCGATGGCATTTTAATAGCTTTAAACAAGGTCGTATGAATAACGAACAAGTGCGTACGTTTCGTTTAAATTATACAGTATATTTGTGCAGCTCTCTGTCCCTCTTTCTTGGCGAATTTGCTATGCAACGAAACGGACCATTGAGAGCAACAGAGAAAGGATAAATAGCATGTGCGCTGTCGGGAAGGGACAATTTATGGCTTGATCCAATCCTCATTGCCTAGCAATGCGACATGTTTGAGTCCGCTGGCAAGAGGAGAAGGAAAATTTAATGAAAACTCATGGAAATCAAGAATTATATTTGTTTCTGGATCCTTTTTTTTCGGAATCGATATATATCTGTCGTTGCATGCGCTTTTATCGCAGAATTTGAGATTCGCAAACGGCAGAGGATGCGACTCCAGTGAAATATCACCGAAATAACAAATGCGAAACATTTTCACTTTAGTTTTTGATATTTCAAAAGTTGTGGGATTAAAGTTGGAACTTAAATCGATTAAATTCGGTTAATATAAAATTAATTTATGTTACTACAGTTTAATTATCTTTATTCGTAGATTCCAAAGAATGATTTTAATTGATTCAAAATTGCCATTCCTCTTTGAGTTGGATCTATAACCTTCGCAAAATAAAATATCAAACATTAACTAATCCCGAGTACTTTTAAATTCTTAAATATTTATATGCTAATTTTGAATTCAATGTATACGTATACAAGCAACGTAAAATATATTGAATCCTGCGTACCTCTTTCGTTCGATTAAAATAGAGGCTACTTTAAGAAAATTTTCCTAGCATCTGTTATTTCCCAATAGCATTATACGTATAAAATATGATATGTTGTTCAATTATCAAATGTTATTTTAAATTAAAATTTCATTATGAGATAAAAAGAACCGTTACTTTACTTGAGACTGAGTTGGGGTATGAATTTAAACTTAAATGAGAAAATCGCAGAAGGGTAAGATTACAATTGAATATCCTTTTAATAAATATAAATTTTAACCACCGAACGAATGATAAATTACTGGAGACCTTTGAAAAATGATAAAAATAATCTCTATAAAATTCAACAAACCCAACTACTTATACATAATGGACGAAAGCATCGTTAATTCCCTACGCTCCCAATCTCTTCCTGAAAGATAGTTAAAGCTGTTTCCCATGATACGTAATCCCAATCATAAACCTAGATAGAGAGACCTCATTGATTGAAATATCCATCCATAGAGTTTAGCAAGAGAAATCTTTTAAACAATGGAAGGATCAAACTCACTGATCCATTATTCAGGGAATCACGCAGTGTAACATGCAACTTCACAGTGATGTATCGCATCCATCGCTTCAGTGCAGTGAATAAACCATGCACGTTGCTTCGTTCACGGTGAACACACATCATTTCTGCGAGAGTAAAGGTTGCAGAATAATAAAGGCTACGAAGTCTACATTTTGAATGCGTATTTATCGTTGAAGTCACTGATACTGAAAACGCATGCATTGCTAAGAGATTTTTTGTAATGAAGAAAGGATGGAACGAACTTCAACTTAACTTCTCGGAAAATTGATTTGATTACAATCACTGAATAATTCTGCAAAGCTGAAGGTTTATTATGGATACCATTGATTCAATAATAAGTGTAAATCAATCCCTTTTGTATTAACTTTTATTCTACGTAATATGTATTTTTGTTTGCAAACCCTGAAAAAAGAGAGTAATTATTTTAATATTCAAAAGCGATGTAGTTTGAGTAAATATACTGTAAATACCTATAAAAATTCGAGTAACTTGTTACCTTGTACTCATATTATAGTTGATAAAATATCATCCAACCATTTATTACTTTAATTACCAGGAAACTAAAATATCCATAAAATAAATACGTCAAAAGATAATAAATATTTAATAGACCCGTATAATAGCATAGGGTCGAAGGTATATGAAGTTTTGAATCAATATAGTAGCAATGATCGCTAAAAAAAAACAAAGGCTTTATCAATAATTAATTAATACTCATTCCCTTATACTTCATGGATATCAATGTTTCATATCAATACCTCATTTATTAAAAACTAAACTGTATATCACGCATAAATTACATATTTTCTCAACAGCGTTAATATAGCGCCGTCTATTCTGCGTATATTAAGAAGTATACCGACAAAGCAATGAGTTCAATACTTTCGTATAAGGTAGCCAAGAAATGAAAACACAGACGGAATATCTGGATTAAAAGGAGCAGAAAGATAAACACAAAATGAGCTTGAATCCATTTCCAAGGCAGAATAACCTCAAATTAGCATGTTTATCTAGCGAAATAGATAACTCATCGTGATAAGCCCATTTATTCATCCAGACTCTTGCCCAATCTACTCGTGGAAAATAGACCGTTAATCTCTGATTCACCATAACACCATAACAGAGACACTTTTGGAGGAAGTAATACCAAAATACATTTTCGCCCATCTAGCCGTGGATGCAAAACGAGGGAATCATCATATTTTTCCGAGGATCCCTAAAGGGTTAAAAAAAGCAGAATAAAAAAAACCCTAGCCGCAGATGACTCCACGAGTATCGAGCAACCCATAAGTGCGTTCGATCCGACCAATCCCGTGCAACCAAAACACTGACCCCGTCTCTCCTTTATCGAGTTCGGCTCCGATAGATAAATTTCGTTTTTCCGCCCCTTTGATTTTCCCCTTTTTGGTCAGTTGTACGGGGACAACGGAGGGCAAAAGCGAGGGGTGACAAATGAAACTCGTTTGGCGCATGACTCGTCAACGGGTGCACTTTAAAGGACTTGCGAAGCGGAAAAGGTACGGCTGTGGAAAGGGGAGAAATAACACGGTGGAATCAAAAGGATTGAATTGGATGAGTATGAAGCGAAAATTATGAGGGGGTGTTTTAAAGGGAAAAATATTTTGCGCGGAGTTAAAGAGGAGTTTTTTTTTAAAAAGAGACCGATACAGGCTACTCTTTCAAATGATAAAAAGTTAAAAATCATTTACGTATGACGAGTTACGTATCGAATTTGAGAAACAAATGCCTATATACATGAGAGTTTTATTCCAATTCAAATCAAATATTGAATTCTAAAAAAACTATTTGATCAAAATATAGCAAATTTTACTCCTAAATAAAAATAATAGTACCGTTAAAGATATAGTAATTTATTTATGAATACTTCAAACTCTTCTTTTGTATCTCTAGTCAACACGATGTCGATCAGTAAAGTACATCATTTAGATAATATCCACATATCATTAAGATATTTACACATATATACCAGAGCTATCGCTTGAAGTTGTTAAATTGACATATGCCTACCCTTCCTATACTAAATCTCTGGAACGATTTATGCCCTGGGTTATTAAGGAATAAAGAGAAGAGCTTGGATATAATACATCTGATTCATTAGCATACAAATATCCAGGAAGAGAGAAAACAATAATCCTATTCGGTAAAGCGATGTGTTGAAAATACAGTCAAATATGAGCAAAAATTCTATGAGCACGAAGGATATTTCTACTCAATAGATTTCGAAACAAATAACTCAGGATACATGGTCTCTTATTGTGATGGAACACACAGTAGAAGTGAGAGAAGATATGAATCCAGTTAAGAGAAAAAGACGCGATTCAGGGAATAAAGGAGGAAAATTGATGGAGAAGGGAAAATGAAGTGGAGATAAAAGACGGTTTGGGATCGTAAACTACGAGACGCTGTACCAAATAAACGGAAGCTTCTTAATCACCAAATCTTGCGTGTCCGAGCAGACGTTCTTCTCATATTACGACCAAACTTTCTCACGAGATTCTCGCTCGATTCGACCCCTTGTCTTGGTTCCTTTCTATCTCTGCTCTCGTGGAACACTGATAGTAGCTGCAACTTTGCGTGAAAGACGGCTCGGAGGAGATATGACTGGTTAATTGGATGGAGGGAGTAAAATGGACACGCGAAAATATTATCACTAACAGTTATCATTTCTTCTGATAATTTGCAAAACTTCCAAGCAATAATTAACACAAATTCAAACTGTATTTAAAATTTCTCATTTTCCAAATTATTTTGTAAAGATATAACTAGAAAATAGATCTTTTTCCACGAATATACATACGTTTTAGGGTCATTCAATACTATTCAATAAACAAAACGCCACAATCAATATGCAGTGATAAATTTATTATTTCTTCGAAAATCATAAGCGACGGCTACTTTGAATTCTTTGAAGTAGTTTGCTACTATATTAATAGTTTTCTATAAAAATTACATCTAAATAACACGATGGTGAAATCTTGGTATGATTGTGACTGATAAAAATTAGGGAAAATATATTTTCGTATCAGTGAAAAATGAATTTAGTATAATTGAAAATGAAATGCTTTCCTCAACAATAGATGGACACTAATAAACATAGGACTTACAATATTAAAAATAAAACTTAGTATTTTCATTCTAATTAAAATAATAAATAGAATAAATGCATGAAACTTAGTTAATAATGATTATTTTCAGAATTTAAAAGGATTATAAGATGCCGGTAAAAATGTTACGCGTTTAATAAAATTAAACATCCCATGAAAAATCTAATCTTGCCGCGTTATATCTCTTCGACATAAAGTGATAACCCGTTTTATCCCATAAAATAACATCTCATTAAAATGAAGATACCCTTAATGCCATGCAATATCCCTAGAAACATGCAAAAAATTCCCCTTCCAGAAACGGGTGAAAGTTCGAAAACTATTATCGGAAACGAACCATCGATTCATTCGCACTTGCGTTTTAACACCGCTGCAGCCCTTTCACGGCAAAAGAAACAATCCCACGGCATAAAAATGAGACCTTCAGGAAAAAAACCCTCCAATATAACGGATTAATATATATTCCAACGGCAATTCCGACCTATAAAACCCGTTAAAACCTTTCCAGCGACGTCGAGGTAAAAACGTGGAAAAAAATAGAAGAAAGTGAGAATGAAATGTGCGTACGTGCTCGTTTTCTGGCGGGAAAAGGTATAAATTCTTAAGGAGCGAGTGGTAGTGTTCGAAATGAGAGCGGCGAAGTGTTAGGGTGGGAATGGAAGGGACTTTAAGGTGAAAGGCATGGGAAGGAAAATGGCGGGGTGGAGAAGTAATAGATACTGGATAGGGACTTATCGCGTTCCGTGGAGACTGCGAAGGAGATAGCCGGTAAAAAAAGGGAGGGACCGGCCTGGGATTTTAGGAAAGGCTGACGGCGGGAATATTCTTTTTTATTCCTCGCGGTACTTTCGTGAATGAAGTGAATATGAATCAGAAATGATGGAGTATCTTACGAATCCATTTACATTCACGAGAGAGAGCTTTTATTTGGAGCGATGAGATGCGCTGGGAATGCTATTAGTTCGAGAGAGGTAAAACTTACAGGTTTCGCTGATTCAAGGGGAAGCTAAGTGCAAAAATTAGACTTTTATTTTAACGAAAATTGCTCGCGATTGGATTGAATTCGATTGACACGTTGGTATCACGAAAAGTATATTTCATTATCAATGAATGTAAGTGCGTACACGTTATTGATAGTCAAAAAGATATTAACTTATTCAAACATTGATATTAACTAATTTTATAGAAGTTCATATTTCTAAGTTTATCAGGAAAACAAATTAACATAGGCTTAAGCTGTAGAATGGACGGAAAAGGAAAAATCCAAAGTTAATAAACTCTTATCTTGCAGTAGTAGTACATTTAAGACCGATTTTCGTTTATTGCGATTTAGAGTAAAATAACCTTTATGCGTACATTCTAGGATAGGTATTTAGGCCATTAATGCTCTATTATCATCATTCTCCAAAGAAACATTCCCAATTTGTATTTATGAACTTATATTAAAGTATCCAGTGAAATTTGTGTTGATTTAAATTTAATTTACAGCATACTACGAACAGATCTTGGTGTGAAGATAATGTAAGTTTTAAAATATATTATAAAACAGACAACTTATAAAGGAAAAAATCTTTCTCCAAAATAAAAACTTATGTTGAATTTTCAAAGGCTGTCAGGATGTCTTCCCTATTTCGTTTGGGAAGTTTGTTGGAAAAATTAAAGAAAATATTATCTTTAATTCCAACAGGGAACGAAATAACAATTAAAAGCCTTAGTGACATGATAAATTGATTAAAATATTGCGAAACTTAAAGAGAAGGTATCTTTACTTCGCAGACAATCTAACAAAATAAACTATTACGTACATCATCAGGTGGTGATTGCCGTGCGTTTAACTGCAAAAATTCAAATAACATTATAATAATTTATAAACCTAATAATCATTACTGACTTTTGACTCATTCCAATCCAAATTCAAAAGTAAGAAAACATCGATTCGGACGTTGAACTCAAAATTAACTGCCAGCTTTTCGTAACTACGACGTAATTTTAGTGCCTTTTGACATTTCATCGCCTAGCCACTCGATTTGTTTTCGAAACGGTACTCGATGTAACTGTTTCGATGTATATGAACGGGCGACTATGGTCTCATTTGGAATATGTACTCTCAGGGGAGCAATCGTTTCTCGTCGTTACGGGGGATGAATTTTTGAAGCGATAAATCCACTGATTTTGGCATTAAGGCACACCTGTCCGCCGATGGGTGGTCGAATTAGCATGGCGCCGTCGCTCTCTTTTCGTTCAACCGTTAAATTTGAACAAATCGCCTCAAAAAATCCACGTCCGTGGAATTTTCGAAAGAGAGACACCCGTCATTATTTATAGGCGCTGCGAGAAATTTACCCGTTGTCATCGCAACCGACCGAAATGAGTGCTCGTTGAAACCTGTGTTCATATACCGATGATTTCAAAGTCCGACTTATTACGATTAGGAGTACCTATTAATCAACTACCATTGTACCGTACTTAGAGGGTACATTTTATGGTTCTACTGCCATCTCTGCTGGAAAGTTATCGAAAAGGGAAAAGTCAAATATCGAAAAATAGTTTACAATTAATAATAGTCTTATATTTTGTAATATAACATTTAAAATATTTTGGTCGAGTACTGTAAAGTATTAAGCTATTTTTGGAGCTTTTTATATTTTAAATAACGTAATGATAGCTCTTACTAAAATCCGATATGGCTTATACTGTTCAATAATTTGGTAAATGTACAAGAATATGTGATTAAAACTGGCACATGGGATTATTTATTCTCGGATAATAACATAGCTGTAGTTAACATATCTAAGGAACAATTTATAGTTATGGAATAATTTTAATTACATATGCTACATAAATATACATAAAAAAAATCAGTTTGAGACTTCAAATTCGAATCGATAAACAATAATTCGATGGAATATTTCAAAAGTTGGCTTTACTTTAAATTAAAAGTCACTTTATTTATACTAAATATATTATAAGTCAATCAATCAAAATTATTTAATTAAGTTCGTTAAAAAATACGATTTTTGCGCCTTTGATAAAAACAAAAATGCAATAAAAATCCAACTTTCTAATAGGAGATGCTATCTTCCCTTAAATCTTTCGTAATCTGAACCTATAAAAATCCAATATTCTTGATCCATCTGTCTACTGATCCTATCGTAAAATTTGCCAAAAAAGCCGAACCAATCTGCATGTAAATATATACGAACACCCAATACTGAGAGAGAGATAGTATTTTTAATTAACCAAAGTGACCTTAAAGCACGATATCCATCTTAGAGAATAAGAACTTAGGTTCGTTTATTACCCTCTTTCATGAAATTCACCACAAACGTCCTTTTACAGAATGAACTTCTTTATCCTCATCCATTAAATCACTGAGGAAGCTGATTAAATCCATTAATAAAGCAATTAAATTTAACGATTTCCGAAAATGGGATTGGTTTATAGAGATGTGACTACCATGAACAGCAACTTAATTAGCAATCTGAATGAAGCATTTATCATGCAAATTACACATTTCGGATAATGAGTCTTCCTTATAATAACCCTATTAAATTCGAATATTGAATACACTTTCCTACTTCTAATAAGATGAAACGATAACCACTATAAGTATATCAGAGTCATACTATGGGCATACGTGTTTAGAATCAAGTGCTCAATACTTCGAAATAATACTACGAATAATAAGTACATAAATATCTAATCTGTTAATTTTGTATTGCCTAGACATTAAACAGGTTATGAAAGCAATTCTTTTCAATACGCTCAAATCAATTAATGACTCAGCTTTTTATTTTTTTTCAGCTGTTAATTCATTTAAAATAATCACAATGTTTAATAATTATTTCGGCTCACTAATGAAACGTTGTTCGCAGATACTATCTTAGTAAATAATAAACCTACAATGTCAAGAATGTCGTGTCATTAAAAATTAACTATTATAAATTCATTGAGGAAATTGTGGAGTTCTTTTCTACAGTACAAGTTCATCGTATACTCTCTCTTACATTAGAATACGTGTAGCATCGTGCGGAAGATGGTTAAAGTTATGCGACCCGCAATGGCTTAATGTACATTTTGCTGCATAACCTTAAGGATACACGTATAATTGCACCGCTGGCAGTGCTGTGATTGAAAGTTTCAATCTGAAAATATCGAACCTATGATTTTCAGTAATAATTACATACAGGCTTATCTAACTATTAAAAAAAATGTTCACCCGTTGTTAAAGAAATATTTAAGAAATATTTAAAATGAATCTAATGCGTGGTTACTTCAAGATCAATTTTAAGTTACTTACTTATCAATCTTAAACATTATCTCTAGGATGTAAAATAAATTATATGCCAGAAAGGATTCGTTCATATACTGAATTGTAAAAAAAATCTTAATTAATTGCGGAAGATTATTTCCTAAAATTCTTTTTGAAACAATAAACAGGAAATATATTAATTGTAGAAGATGATGGTCTAAAATGATTTTTGAAACGATTAACAAGAAATATAATGAAAAAAATATAAAATACATATTTTGGGGAATTTATTCGAGAAAGAGTATTGTGAAAATGATTCAAAAAGACATAACGAGATGAATGCTTGGATGTGGTAAAGATGAGGACTTGGAAGGAATTGAGAATGAGACAGAATGCGTATGAGAAACGTTCTCGTTGGATGAGGGGTGCTTGTGGAAGATAGAGAGTCTTAAAGTTGCATGCAGCCTCCGAATGAATTCTTTGCGGGAAAGATATCTCACCAGCAATCTCAATTTCGCGTTGTCTCTTTCAAGTTCTATTCCCTGATGGCGTCTTCCAGAGAAAGCCTAACCAGAGTATACTGGGTGCGTATGGGAAAGAAGGAATATGTCATTGCTAGGTAACTGTCTAGATGAAAAATACCTCTCCTAACAAAATCATCTACAAATTCCTTACTGTGTATATGTAAATACATTTTGAATATAGCTAAGAAATGATGATGGAAATCTTAGACGACAGTGTGGGTAAAATATCTTGAAAATATTTCTTCTCATAAATTATTTGCAATAGTGATATGGAAATGTACAATGCAATGATAACATAAATATCTCCATCAAAGATGAACATCAAATTTTCAAAAAGTATAAGGATGAACCGAAGATTCTTTTCGAAAGTGTCAAAATAATCTAATTATAGGATTAATTAGTTGGACAGCAATGAACCAATGTTTTAAGAACCACTGTCTTTTCATCAAATCTGAAGACTTTTATTGCCAGTAACAAAAAAGGACTGAAAGCCTTTATTTGTTTGATTCATTTCATTCGACGATATTCTAATTTATAACAGTTACGTCATACGTACTTAATCAAAGTTGAATGTAGAAATTAATTAAAGTTCCGTATTCTTCTAATCCAGTCATATATTATGTATATTATAAGTAATTCTTCTATGAACGATACAGTGTTTCTTTGATTAAGTAAATACTTAAAATTAAATCAAGTATATTTCAATTGATTATTATTAAAATACAATCATTAAAACCTCATTAGAATTACACCTAATGGTTCATAATGTAAGCATACTTATTTTCTTGAATGATGGTTATGACTTCTTTTCCCAATATCGTTCACTTCCGACTTCTAAAAAAATTCCAATCATTTCGTAACAAAAATAATTAGAAACACATTTAATGACAGCATTCGGAAACGCTTTCCCGGAACGTGAAAAGAAACAGATATCAATTGAAGGATGAACTACCATTGCAGAAACGAGAAGATCTTAAACAGTCGGAGTCCTTCCAAAGGGAATACGATCCCCTTAACGAATTCCATCTCCTTGGAATAGACAGTAGCGCCTTCTGATTTGCGGAAAATCACAAGACAGAAAAGAAAAGGAGGAGGTGAGACAATATGAAAGGGCCTATACGGAACGAGAAAAATAATGTCCAAAAGAAAGAATTCCTCCGGGAATGTGAACCATTCTCTGTAGTAGAGAACTCCTTTCTTGTCTTCCCTTCATTCCCCGCTCTTTTCAGTCCCCTTACTGCCATTTCGAACAAACGCATTGCTGCGAATAAAGGCATCGATCTTAAAAGGAAGAGATGAAAGAGGCATGGCGTTGTTTTTCTCCCAGGACTGGCGATTTATACGAGAAGTTCGGTATAATACAACGATTAGCCTTCAGAACGCCTCTGCCATTTTTTTCCAGCAGTAAATTCGATAAGGAAATGGGTCGACTGAGTGCTTCATATACGAATACTCCAGAGAGAGATAGCTTCAAATTAAAATTCAATCGAGGCGTGATGAAAGTGTCCCAAACGACTTTCGGCAACAGAATGTTCTCTTCTGTAATTGTGCTAAAGAGTAATGGATTGCTTTAGGCCGAGTTTTCTCCATCTGTAAGCGACATACTTTTATCTAAAAGCCCTCTAATTTTAGGAAGATAGTTCTCTGTTCTCTATGGAGGCAATCAATTCTAAATCGGCCAAAATGCAACATAGATTACCAAAGTAAGTTCATATTTATTGAACGTTATCTTTGAACAGGAAATAATGCTCTGTTCTTAAATTTAATATGAAAAGTTAAACTTACATTTTTTAAAACAAGAATTATAATTTCAAAGCTTAAAATGACGAGATACTAATTGAGCATCACATTGAAAAATCTTCAACATTATTTTTAAAATTATCAATACATAATGAACAGATATGCATCTAAAATTGAGATTAAATTATATCTATTCAATTATCACAATTTATATGTAATAATTACTTTGGTTTTCACTGCCAAAGGAATGAGATTCTTTAAAACAACGACTTTCTTTTCCGTTTATAATGTATCATCTATAAAATTCATAAATTAAATTGCTTGAATTTAAGAATTTGTACTCTTGTCTACGATATATGAATTTATTCCGCAACAAAGGCTAAGAATGAGTATTACAGTCGACGGTTCCCATAAAAATTGCATGGTGCTTTCAAAGTATTATTCAATTTTAATTCAAACTATTATTATGTGTTATATAGAAATGTATAACCAACTATCGATTCAAGACTGTGAGATGAAACATATATTTTTAAAAAATCATACATATATTCTTCTAAATTCACTCTTTTGCTAATATTTTAAATCCGAGTAATTATACAAAGTTTCTAAAAGAAAAGAGCATACTTCTTGATTTACGTGTGCAAAAGAAATCCAAATTTCCCATACATTTGATTTACGCAATTCACTAGCAAAAATAATGCTTCAGAGCACTGAATTTGTTACGTTTAAAAGACACTGTATTTAAAAACAAAGTGTAAATCGAGCGAATTTGATTGATGGAAAAAATACAAAAGAAAAAAATAAAATACGAAATTTTGTGAAGAGTTTGAGCAAGAAATTAAGACAAAAGGAAAGCAGCAACACGTTGGGAAACGAGACAAATTGAAAGTACAATACCAAACAAACAGTGACTAATGCCTTCAGATTTTCCTATTTCCTCGGAATCATTACTAGCGTACAAAAGACAAACCCCAAGGAATAGCAGAAGAATAGGAAACACTCGAATCAAAGACTTCGACTCGCCTCACAAATCAAAACCTCTAAAAAGGAAAAATCCGATACCTCTTAAATCGTAGAGGAATAGAAAGGTCTAGCATGTGCCGATTCATCTCTGCCAAGAACACCAAAGAAATAAAATTAGGGAGACTTACGAACTTCCCTCTTCATAAAAAAGACTGTATTTGAATGGATGCCCGTCAACTTGATAAACTCCACTGATTTGACTCCTTACGATGCGCGATACGACGCGTCAAACCGCATTTCCATCCTTCTGCAACGTGGACCATTAACACGCGATTTTTACGCGAAATACCTCGAACGGAATGAAACTCAAAGGAAATACTGCTCTTGATAAACGATCGCTAATGTTCCACTGGATTTCTGCCGGTGTCGAAAAATAAAAACCGGCTTCCGCGAAGTCTTTGGAGACGCGAGAGATAAAGTGAGATTAAAAAGGAGTGATGGAAGAGAGTCTGGAGGATTATACAAAAGAAATCCTTTCGGAAGACGCTTGGTACTCCTGCAGCCACCGCTCCTTCCCACTATCGCGCAAATAAATGGTGGAGGGCGAGGTTCTTAGTAATACATCGCCGTTAAGAAGGTGGGCTCAGGATTTAAGGGAATAAGAATCGTCCTTTTGAGAGAGAATAGAATGGGAGATGGATTGGGAGGAGATGAGGGGGTAGATGGTGGTAGAAAGAGTGGTTGCCAGGGAGGGGATTAAAATGAAGAAAGGCGGGATTACGGCAGAGAGAAAATGCTCAGTGAGAAGGTAATGCGTTGGATTTGATTGGGTGCGTTTGCCAGGATCTTGTGGGTGCTCCAAATGCGTTACTTTCCCTGAAACAGATGGGAAGCAGGGGTGAAAACACGAGGCGATTTTGAGAGGTTTAAAAAAGGAATGCTGTTTCGTCTATATGCTGTCTCGAGGATTAAAGTGGTGTTTAACGCCTTATAACTACTTCGAGATTATGCTGACTCTAATTTGTAACGCCTCCTGGTCCCTTAATTATTCAACTAGTATCAAACTTTTGTACGCCATCATACGAGTATATTGATTGTATTTCATGGTTAGTAATTCTTAAATATTTACGATTCTCTTTTACTACAATCTTAACATAAAATAACACATCATTAGTGTCATATCTAACATTAATTTTGTTAAAAAAATACATTAGATATATAATAGATATTTAATTATTATTGGATATATAATTTATTTGTTTTATATGTGTTACAACAAAATTTTATTGCATTACCTAAAGAGTAAGATTCAAGTAAAACTTCGAATTGTCTTCCTCAATTATCATATTCTCAGAATACGAAGCTATGATTATATTTATTTTATTTTACTACTTTTATAAATAAAAATAACGTGAAATTGAAAACAGTTTCAGGAAGTAAGAATGGGAGATTGTATAAGTAAACAGGAAATAAGTAACAGTTATAAAATATAAAACTAAGAATCACATTCAATATTTAACAACTAAAATAAACTGAATTATTATTTTATTTCAAGTATTTTTAGGGATTGTACGGTAGATTTAGCTATAAAACAAGATACAATTTTAATTATAAGAAAACATACATAGATTTAATGAATTCAGAAAGATATGTTACTATAGTCCGTTCCACAAAAGCTGGCAGTACGGGAGGCTTATGGGGAAATAAATGCACGTGAATTCCCATAAGAGAGCAACCTAGCCTCCTCCAAGCCGTCAGTTAATTATTTCTGAGGTACTTGTATGGATGAAATTGATATTTTCAACTTAGTTTGGTGGATTTTTTTCCAATTTTTTGGTGAAATTTGGATAAGGAAGGATGGTTCTACATATTGACGAAGATTTCTTATAATTTTAATAAAAGAAATAAATTTTATAGCGGAATGAAAAAAACTGACCTCCTTACCACCCGTGAACAATACTAAAACTGCCATTTCTCTCATCCTATCCAACGTAAAGTGCTAGTTTTTTCTTAGATTACTCTTTATACCTTATGAATACAAAAAAGTCAACTTATATTAATTTTTGAGTGATTATATTTTAGTAAAAAATAATTTAAGTGGAGCGCAACCTCCGGAAAATTGGATCGTGCAGTCAAATTTATACATCGCCTAAAAATTTTTTGTTTCTTACGTTACGAAAAACTTGTCGCAAGAGAAATTGAGATAAATGTTGTTATTTTCATTTACAGGTTATTCTGAGTCGATATATTGAATAGAACTTTAGATTTTGAATTTTATAACCGAGGGAGTAATTGATTTAGCGCTCCGATTGCTAATCATTGTTACTTTTTGCTCGAGACTAATGGCCTCGGAAGCGTAATTCGGATTGATCCGGACCCGCTCTCGGTTATAAAATTCAAAAACTAAAGTTCTATTCAAGATATCGACTCAGAATAACCTGCAAATGAAAATAACAACATTTATCTCAATTTCTCTTGCGACAAGTTTTTCGTAACGTAAGAAACAAAAAATTTTTAGGCGATGTATAAATTTGACTGCACGATCCAATTTTTCGGAGGTTGCGTTCCACTTAAATTATTTTTTACTAAAATTTTATCGGTCAAAAATTAATATAAGTTGACTTTTTTGTATTCGTAAGGTATAAAGAGTAATCTAAGAAAAAACTAGCACTTTACGTTGGATAGGATGGGAGAAATGGCAGTTTTAGTATTGTTCACGGCCGGTGAGGTGATCATTTTTTTTATTCCGCTATAAAATGTATTTCTTTGGTTATAAAGTTGAAAAGTGTTAATCAACATGTAGAACCATGCTTTCTTATACTTATTTCACCAAAAATTCGGAAAAAAATCGACCCAGCTAACCTAAAAATCTTAATTTTATCCGTTGTGAAGGCAAATTTTGTGGATATCGCGGATATTCCGAAAAAATGACCCGGCGCGCGAGGCTATTCGAATCCCCCATAAGCCTGTACTGCCTAGAAAAGTGGAACAGACTATAGTACTTACACAGAACTTATACTTTATACAGAAATAAAATAGGTAGTCTCATAGACAGTCACCGTATTCTATGATATGTATTGATGTTGAGTCTAGGAATATTCGAAAGAAACTTGGAATAAGATTTGGGGAAAATTTTTTGCAGAGGCAAACAAAAGTTTTAATGAGCCTTAAAAAGTCTATTCAAAAGAATGACGAATAAGAAGGAAAAAAACTATCAAAATATTGAATGGTTCTGTAATTGATACTGAACAGGATGCTGAAGTTAAATTTCATATTTTACTAAATTTTTTGGTGCTTAGTTGAGTTGACGGCAAAAAATTTGCACCTATAGTTTATAAAATTTAGCTAAATATAGTTTGATGAAGGAAACACTTGGTAACCAATATTCTGCCAATCTAACTAACGTATCATACAAATAAATATTATTAAAATTAGACACCTGAACGTATAGTACGTTTAAGCTGCTTATCTAGACTTAAAAGTCTAAGGTAAGTTGATAAAGACGAATTATTTATGCAATATGTACACGAAATTTGTGCTTTAGTTTTCATATATAGACAAAATAATAAATGGTTAATTTACGTCAAAACTTTTAGAGTTGTCTAAAGTTCAGTACTTCCACTCAAACAAATTCATATGACCATGTCCATCATAATAATATCCACAAATTATCTCCTATTCTCTGTTGATTAAAAAACAAAATGTTCACTATTTGAAACTGCGCCACAAGTTATTTATTCGCTAAAATTGACTTCGACTTTATAAAATGATCTCTTATTATAACACATTAAAAGTAAAATAACAAGCAGCCAATATGCAAACAGATTCCACGTAGAACCACATTAACCGAGGCTTGTAGACACAACGTATGTAAGCTTCACTCGAAACAATAGAAAATGCAAATATCAGAGTACATAAACGTGAAGTTCTTCGTGAGGGATCTTAGAGAATAATCGAGCTATGGCAACCGTGAAATCTCCTTAGAAATCCCGGAATCGCTTTCCTCAAACCCTCGCGTCTACATCCGATGTAATCCAATTGACGAAAGAGAATTCCAGAGAAAGGATTCGGGAAATAGAATCAGGGAATGGAAAGAGGAAAATTTTTGGGTGATTGGAGTAAGCGGAGCGTTGGAGTCTCCGGAAAGTGGAATGGTATCGAAGATAACAGTTGATATTAAAAGAGAGAGAGGTGAATGGGGTTAAGCGAGCGTGGAGTCTCTCATTGACGAATGAGGAGGACGAGATTTATAATTCAGGAACCTCGATGTACTTATCGTAGTTATCCACTGCCGGGGAAAGTTTCTGACCGCGAAGATAAGTCGAGGAAGGGGTCTGAAACCAGGTTTTGGTTTGAGAGTAATTGCTACGAGAGATAAGGGCACTTTCCCATTTTGCAACAGCTAAGTGGCGCCACCAGATGTGTGATGACTGAAGATAAATCTAATCTTATGTGAGCCTCGGGTGTTTTCGACAAAGTTCAGAATGCCCATCTAACTGAAGGAACAGTGAGTCATCGTAAAACAAAGGAGAGGTGAATTGAGCTGGAAGATTGGGATGGCGGGGATTCTTTGAGAAATTAATCCATGATATAGTAGGAATTGGACAAATATGAAATTGAGATGTATGATGAGACAAACCGCTAATACATGGTTATTCTGCGGATTCGGAGTTCTACAAGATATAAAAATTATCGCTTTAATAATACTTTTAACACAATTCTTTATTCCACAGTATTGTATGCTCACTAGAATCGGCCAATTAAGATGAATAACGTATGAATATAATAAACAAAAAAGGGAAAAAGATTTTCAATGAAGATTCAACGCTTGAAACCAAAATAATTAACTGATATAGTACAATATAAAGTACAGCATCTATTTAAGTTATAGCATCACATGTCATTGCTATTTATTGACACATTTTGTACTTTGAAACATGAATATATATGTAAACTTGGAAAAAATGAACTATTCTAAAATACACAAGGTGATTAAACAAACATAACTGACGTCAATTTATATGATAAACAATTCTTTTTGTAGAGAAATTAAATTCAAAGTTTTATCGAGGAAAAAAACTATTAATTATCTGTTTCGGCTTTATAGCAACCATACATGTATTTATTATGGACTACAATTTCCTAGAATATTCTATTCTGTTCTACGAAAACAAATTTTATTTCCATGGAAACAAAAATAATACAAAGTAAATATCAATGAATATTCAGTAACTATGGCAAATCGAAACAAACAAAACTCCAATAACGTCTATATAGCATTAACCTAATGAACTGAGAACCTATGGACCCATCCTAAGCATTCATCGAATCAAAAGTTGATTTACTGTACCCTAAGTACATGACTCAGAATGAATTCACGTCCATTCGACGTTATTTCACAATTCGGATGGAAACGCCGTTTGAAGGATGGACTCTGATCACGCTCTGCACAGCCCATTAAAGCCTCTTATTATTCTTTCCGGGGAGCAAACATAATACATGGCAATTCGGTTCCCAGGGCAGCACTCACAATGTGCCCCACATCTGATCGGGTTATTTTTCTCTCACTTGGGTCCGGGCAATCTTCCAATATCCCCCTCTCGTCCACTCTCCGCCTTCCCCTTCTCCAATAAGATCACGCATCGACGTATACCCAAAGACCTGCTCAGAGAGAGATGTTTGCCCAGTGATTCTGAAATGATTCTCTAATTCAATACTCCCATCTGATAGTAAAAGGAGTCTAGACTCTCCCTTTTGGACCGGAAAAGCTCTACGCCATATCTCCATATAGCCTTTTATGCTGAGCTTTCAGATACCATTAACGAAAACTGGGTTAACAACATATTTTCGTAGTCAAGCAATTACATTAAAGAAAAATTAAACTCTATTAGTTTCTTTTATGGAATGCAAAAGTCTTTGTCAGTACACAGTAATCCTGGGAAACTTTTCTTTGTTCTTTAAATAATTCTTCAAAGATATCCTGTTATAGTTGTATTTGAATTATTTATTTAACAACACTCATAATTATGTATCTAACAAATGAAATTATTATCTCAGTAAAATCAACCTAGTAAAAAATCCCATAGTGGTTATTTGTATTAATCAATTGAAAACATAGCTTTGTGCTTTCAGAATCCATGGTATAAGACGCTATTAAGAATTATACGTCTAAGCATTATGACCAAAGTTCAAGCCGATTCACAGAAATTTCAGAAACCATAAGACCATATTGAAAAGGATTATAAAATATAAAATAATGATAATATAAGAAATATTATTTAATAATTAATACTGCTTAATTAATTAAGGAACTTATTCTTCAGTTGTAATACGTATAAACTATTTCCCCGTCCTTATACTCATCTCTCAATGTGAGTTACAAATCCAAAGTTTTTATTAATTTCGATCGCTAAAATCAACGAGTAGATAGATGGAAAAGTCCAACATTTTGCATCTCTCCTCCAATACGAGAAAAGGTAAAATCATCTCCTGTTAAAATACTTTTTTCCCGAATATAATGAGTTGATATGTACAACAATGATCCAGGATAATAACCAGTACTTCAAGAAAATTCGAATCGCTAATGTATTATCCTCATGACAACCGGTACATATGAATGCCAGGATGTTGATAATTAACTAATTTAGACACCTAATAAGTAAATTGAAGTACTGATCAAATATTTCTTCAATGTAATTACATTACTTGATAAAATGGCAAGGATGAACGTTACATCCTCCAACAAGAATAAAGCAGAACCTAAAAATTTACGAATCGGAAATGTACATTCAGTCTAACGCGTACTTTATGAAATGGAATTCTTCCCCTAGAAAATCTCCTAGATGTAATGGCAGGGAAGGAGAACGGATGAAAGGGGACATTTCCGAGGGCAAAAGAAGCTGTAAGGAGCTATGCGCCCTCTGAAAGGTTATGGGAACGAACCGAGACATTGTCCGAAATGTAACGACATAAAAGGGGGATAACGGAGAACAACTTCCACGAACAATTGGAAATAAATAAATAGTATAATGGAAGTGGGTGGTCGTTGAATAGCAGGTTAGGAGATCGTTAAGAAGGAAACAGACTCGGCAATAACTGAATGGATGGAGAGGGGGTAGTCAAGGGGAACAAACAGGAAATGCGAATCGAAAAAAGAGAATGAGGAAAGAAATAAGAAAAGAAAATAAGAATCTATTCAATATTTAACAACGGAAACAATTGATGGGACAAATCGATTGTATTTATTCCACCATCTTTCGTGCCGATAAACAACGCGTTCTGGTTAATGTACAGAAATACAAGTGTGCGCAGGATTAGTTGGAGTTAAGAGTTCCTTGTACGATATAAGGCGGACAATGAAGTAAACGAAAGTCTGCAAAAATAACAGATTTAAAGGCTGAACAGAAAGGGCAATTCAATTTTATTCCAGATAAATGAACTAACTACTATGAAGTAGCTACGTCTTTTATACTGTGTAAATCCCTAACTATTTCTGGAAGATGATTTAATAAATCCGTATCATATTAGGGTATTAATTACTTTTTATCATCTTGTGATGGATGAAAATCTTAGCTATCTTACAATGCAACTCAAATTTCTCTTATTTTAGGAAATTCTCAGTCTCAAGTTATACGTAAGCGTATTACATTGAGCCTCCATTATCCGTTGACGTACTACACACACGCTAAATTTATTCACAAAAGTAGACTGCCTTTAACGGTTCCTTATATTAAACAATGTAGAATTTTGTAATAAATATCACAGATTTATATAACTAATATCTTATCATGACTGTTTTGTAAACCATTTAGATTCTTTTGTATTTAATAAAGTATTTTAATCCTAATTGTGAAAAATGTTAAAATATATAATATTTCTAATTTAGAAATTTCCTAAAAAACCTTCCTTGACTCAGGAGGACCTTGGTAGTAAATTACATCACATTCCAAGAAAAAAAGAACATAAATATATATTATGAAAATGGGCGTTTCATTACGAATTTATTAATCCCCGAAGAATGCGCACCGGACCTTTAATAAGCATACATCTCTAACTTTATGTAAGGTGTATCTTATAATAGCAATATCTATTAGCGTTCCACATCGTACAAAAGAATGCTAGCGGACCAAATTGTGGCAGCGGTATCTAGAAAGCAGGAAGGAAGACAGCGAGATAGAGTGACAGAAGAGATGGAAGATGGCGTGGGAGATGATAGGAAGAGAGGGCAAGTGCGTGGGAGCATGCGATGGGACGATGGGAATGGAAAGAGCGGACTTCCGCCGAGACACGACTCGACATCGCCAATGGACGCTGAGTCCGGGAGAGGTCCAAAGGTCATTGGCCACGCAAAGGATTATGACCACTTCTGAGATTATCGCGAGCGGTGCACGAATGGAATGAAATCCTCAGAAGGTGCCAAGCATTCGCCAAATATGATAGCCTTACTTATCCGACGTTTTCCCCTTTCAACCCGGTCCTTTACAGCCTCTTATTACGACTTCTCCTTTTCACTTTCGTCCTGCAATGTTTCCCATCTACTTCCCTTCCACTCCTTTGGCGTCAGAATTTATTCTTTCTCTTTCGTGTCCGAAATTTTTTTCCCTTGTCCCTTGATGTCCTCAGACACTTTTGGCTGGAGAACACGGCACGAATTTTGGGGAACGAAAAAAACTTCCGGAGAATTCAAGATATTGAGGTTTGTAGAGTTGTGAAAGTGAGAAAAGATACTGGAGGCTTAAAAACGAGTGAGAAAGAATTCACGCTATCCGTGAAACAGTAAAGCTATTCATGCTATTCTTGAAGTCCCACAGAATTTTAAATGTTCTCTTTAGATACGAATAATTACCAGGTTATGGCTGAATGTCGAAGTTAAAATGCGTATAATTTCCTTCTCTATGCATTTCATTCATTCTTAAAGGTATACTTTAGTAAAATAACTCACGGAATTTTCACAATTTATGTTCATAAACGACCAAGTTAACTTGATGCTTTATTTCTCAATTAAGATACTTGTTAGACGAGTGAATATGTTGGTCACGTAAAATGATAATTAAGTAACGACGGTTATGATATATAAATTACTTTGTCGTCTAATTATAAGAGATCTTTACTAAGCCCAGATGACAAGGAGTAGTAACATTATCAATAATGTTTTCTTTTGATATCTACGTGGGATAATATAAGAAAACAACACCGATGTTAAATATTTTTATTAGCTGAAAACTGAAATGGCTGTTTTAAACTAGTTTGTGAAACTATTAAGAATTAATAAGGCCTCCTGTAAACGCTTTTATATAAATTCTCTCTGTTAAAGCACTAAAAATAAAGCTGCTTCTAACAAAAGACGAATTAATTAATGGAACCTAATTCTAGGACTATTTTCCTAACCTCTATCCATCTTAGTACAGCTTTTCCTCAGCTACCTTCACCATCCTCATGCCCCTGAAAAAAGAACCTCCCGATTCTTTACTCGGAGCACGCTCGTCCGCAAATGGTAGAGAAAGGGCATGTCACACACCTATTTCTCTTTCCCGTTGTTTCTCCGTACCCGCATTTATTAACAGCAGGTATCCTCTCTGGCGGGTGCGATGCGGGCGCGCTCTGGCGGGAATGCGGAGCCACAAAAATGGAAAAACTCCCATTTCGTACAATGGGCGATGAGTAAGTATTCTCTGAGGTTTTTCAT
The DNA here is from genome assembly GCA_020796165.1 of Pantala flavescens. Taxonomy (NCBI): domain Eukaryota; kingdom Metazoa; phylum Arthropoda; class Insecta; order Odonata; family Libellulidae; genus Pantala; species Pantala flavescens. The sequence goes on from CM036888.1 coordinate 6,372,463, forward strand.
TGCGTTCTGCAACGAGAGGCATTTTCGAATGTGCTCGATATTGAGTCGCAACAATGCATCGATCCAGTCAGAGATGAGTCCAACAATGTGTGCAAGGGACGCTCAAATTATTTTGTGCTCAAAACTGGGGCACAATACACCCAATCCAGTTACAAAACGATTCAAATAAATTGTGGAATGTACAAAAACTGATTTTTGATTGCAAATAATGATAAAACGTTTATGAAATTATGAATCATCAAGTTTTTGTTTTAAAAAACCGTGAGAAAACATCGACGTCAAATTATAAATCAAACATACTATTATTAAGTTACTTTATGAATCAACTCGCTGTTCGTATTTTGTAAATAACAAATACATCTACTAATGATTCGATATAATCGATGGTTCAAGTATTTCAAGGATTAAGCCAATTACTGAGGTAATTATGACTAATTTTGCACCTAATTATCATAATTAAGCAATATTGTAATTTACCTAAGAACCAAACTTGTGTATATTAACGTGACCATAAAATGATAAGCACATCCGAATCTTGGCGTTTTTCTCAAATACGGAGGAATTAATGAACTGTATATTGCATTAACAAAAGGTTATCTAAAATTATCTCTCTCGTGATGACTGTAATAGCGTACGAAATTCCTCATACATTTAGAGAATTGACATTCCCAATTCACTCGAAGCAAACTGAGACAAGGACACCGGTTCAGGAGGTCAGCTTTAGACCGAAAATCCAAGAACAACAGGTCTCAGGGAACTGCGTTCAATAATCGTGAAAAATACTCGCAAATTCAATAAATGTTCTCTTTTCATGATAAGGGTGTATCAATCTACCATTGATACATTTCTAAGAAACAAATTTTTCCCTATTTTTATTATTGGCATACTTCACATACCTTTTAATTGAAATTTTATTTTGCATATTTGTTATCAAACTATTATTTAAATACTTAGCACACAATACAAAAACGAAGCGTAAAGATAAAATATGTAAAAAATATACGGGCAAATCACTACTAATGTAAAACAATAGGGTTTTTCATTTGATATCAAATATATGAGTTTATCTAAAATCCATTTCATTTCCTCCGCAGAACTGATATACAGTTCATAACTGTTTGTAAAATATTTAAAAATAATTTGTTCATGTATGAATTCTTCTAATAAGCATTTTATGGGGGGATAATTTATTACTATTTTATGAGAAGTTATTTTATTTTTGAGAGTATTAAAATTATGACTTCTCCAAATAGCGTAGTTTTCATCCTCGGTTTGCTTCGTTACTTACTTTAGAAGGATACGTCACAGAGAAGTGAAAGAATTTGAAAAATATTCCGACAGGGTTAAGGATCAGTTTAATATATATTGCATTGAACACGATTTACTGTTAAATGCAGCCATAATTTCAAATACAGATAAGTTATTTCCTAGATTAGTAACAAAGTATACCTTTAGGAAGGATATTTTTTCCTTTTTTCCAATTGGAATTCATTTTAATACAGGTATACGCTCGCGCACATTATATAATTCCATATATTGGCTAGATATGATTCCCTTTCCAAGAAACCTTATTCTATTCCATACGAAATACATTTTAGTTCTATAACTGCAGCTTCCCGTTGCGTTTGTACCAAATGAAACAAAAGTAGAAAAACGAAAACCCTTCCAATCGATAAACTCAAAATAAGGTGGCGGTCAAAGAGACATGCGAGGCACGGTATTCAGTGCGTGAGTATGCCTACGCGTGCTGCTCGGAAAAAAACGGCACGCAAACCACCGGTACACTGAAATTTACGATGCGGAATTTTTTCCCCGACTGTGAGGAGGAATTCTAAACATCAAGGGACCAAAGGGAGAAAACCCATATTTTTAGGTCGAGAATGGTATTCTAAGATATGCGAAGCCTAAAATATAGCGGTGGACGGTGAATTATAATACATTATCTTCATGCAATGCTTGATAAAAGATTGCTTCTAAGCACTCGTGGCTTTATTAAAAATTCCAGATTCTGAATCTCGGGATTTATATGTTTTCAACACTTCGATAAATTTCTATTTACATTTCAAGTTTGCATGAAATAACTATATGCTACTGAGTCGAATAATAATTTAATGTATCAATAATAATTTTACTATATTTTAGATCAGATAGATAGATGAGATATATTTAGATATATAGAATAGTATAATCCACGAACTATACTTCTTTTTTCTTACACTAAAAAGTTGATCTTAATTGAGACCGTCTCTATCTGATACCAAAAGCTTCCAAACTAATTAACTTTCAATCTTTTCTACGTAATTTAGATTTTTAGAGACTTATTGCAATGTAATTATGAATAATTGTCAATTACTATTTACATTCATTCCGTATATGGGCAGTAATTGAATGCTATAAAAAAAAGTATAACAACTTAAAATGTAGGCAGTTTTATGATATTTACGAAATCTGTGGGTAGAAGATTAAATCATCATAATTATCAAATGTGAAATCAAGAAAAGAAATGGATTTCCGCTGCTCAAAATGTGCCCTGAGTCTTATCAAATAGTCAAATAAAATATAATAGCAGGGATAAATATGAAATATTTATAACCTTTATTATCAACATCTTCTGCATGATATATTTTTAAGTAAATCTTAAGTATTTTCGTTTTCTTTAATCTAATGATAATGATAGTCTACTAGATACATCTATTTTATGATCTATGCCAAACAAAGCGATTCTTAATAGAGAAGTCAGCGTGCAGTTGATCTAGTTATCCGCTTACCTTGAGGATATGAAGCCATCGGTTGTGAGATTGATATAGGGAGCTCTGAATTGTGGGTTGATGTATAGAGAGTTCACTTTCCTGTGAAGACTTATGCACGACAAAAAGGATACTTGCGAGGCATGATTGATAACGGGATGCATGCAACTCCTGTCCAAAGAAACGTTAAGAAATTATTTACTTCCAATTCGGATAACATATAGTCTTTCCATATTTATTTTTATTCCATCAAAAGTAGTAAATTCTTATACCCGTTTCAATATTTAGTAAACGTAACCGACAACGTAGAAGATCTAAAAAAAAAGCCTCAAAATTAAGAGAGAAAAAACTTAAATTTTAGTGTTCTCTCAACATCTCAACGAAAGTTTTAAGATAATCATAAATATATCATCTTCAATAAAAATTAATCCATACATGTAAAATGTTAAAATACGTCGCATTAAGTACTAATAAAGCATATCATAATTTTTCTAATTTATCGCACTTAAAATGCTGAAAAGAACATAACATACTAGAAACAATTTGCTTATATTTAGGGCAAAGTCTAGTCTAAACAAGATTCATTTTATTTAACCTGCGAAAATAAACACAGACAAACATTCAATTCCTAATCAAAAATATTTTCCTCTAAGGCCAATCTGAAATACTTCCTTAAAGAGAAATCAATCTCTATGTAAGCGACTAAAGTAAAAAGCGAGGCAAATGACACTTAAAATAAACTCCATTTATTCACCTTAACGACGCAAAATAATAAAGAACGATATAAATAAAGATGAAGCTAAATAGAGATGGAAGGAACCTGTTCAAGGGAGGCAGTTAGGAGTGGCAAACGAAAGAGACCAAACAGATTAGATGCATGTATTATTCAACCCTTCATTCACAAAGAAGCGACCAAGTTAATAGAATAACTTCAAAACATTTTACGCATTAGGATAACAGGGAAATAATTCCTTTAACAATCATCAAAAATTAGTCACTTAAATTTCCATCACTGTGCTTCCAAATTGCAGGACATCGAATACGTTGATTAATACATCAATCATGACGAGCTATTCCAACTAATTTTTTATACAAGGAGACCGATTAATAGTCCCCTTGCGTCCCCTTTCAGTGTATTTAGCTCCGCGTGTCCCGCACTGCAAATTACTTGCCCCAATTTGCGTCCACCCCGTTCCCCGCATCAGCATCTCCCCCGGCGATTGCTGCAACCGGCTAAACAGCTTCTCCCGCCCCATTACCTACTATTACCGCGAGTTACACTTCCCTTCGATCTCCCCCATTGAGAGCAATCGATGAAACCCGCAGCCCTTTCAATGAATCCTTTGTTTTACTCCTTACGCGTTCGATAATTCGCCGCTCCGAAACGTTTGCGGATGTCATTTACACTACGGCGTATGAACGCGCTCCCTCGCATCGGTTTCCGATGGAAATAAGATTGCTGTTGTGTATTTAGAATCTCCTGCATCGCTTGAGTCTGTTTTTAACATCAATATTTAAATATCGTTATCGTAGCGTAAAGAATTTTGGATCGTAACTACTTTCATAATTATTCTCGATAAATTATGATGTGGATTAAAATGTGTAGTATTAAAGATAAATTTTGAACATTGATAAATTACACAAACGTTTATTGATTTAAAAGTTCTCCTTCGATTCAGGGACAACTTTGTGCTAAGCTATATTTATTCAAACTTAATAATCATCGTTAAATACAACACTTCTATTATTGATTGTTCTTTAAATTTATACTAAAACTATGAAAAATATAATACATGGACATTAACTAAGAATTCTGATATAGGAACAGAAAGAAGACATTGAAGTCAAAAGGTAAAAGTTTAATTTTTAAAGCCTAATCTGTAAAGCGGTTTTCCCAATAGACACGTATGGTAAAGCCTCATCAGAGTTATGAACATCCGACGCATTTACGACAAATGATTTCAATCAAAGAATAAGCATGTAAATTCATTTAATTTATTTTAGAGCAAATCAAAAATTATATAAAAAAGAGACATAATTGAGTGCGTAACTTATAAAGACCCAGAATTAAGAAAAGAGATTGGGGAATCCAGCAACCGCTGTAATAAATGTATGGTGTAATTAAATGCCCGAAGATGATTTTATGTATTTATAAGGAGGCCGTTTTTACAGGTAATATTATGTACTTAAACCTGAATGATTTTACCGAATTCCACCCCCATTCAAAAATTTTGAAAAATTTCGATTTCTAGTCGTGTTACAATATAATATCATCCTCCGAAGAAATCCTTCCTATTTACAACTGTTTTCCTCCAAACGATGTGACCGCCGAGAATTATTCAAGAGCGTGTATTTGAAAACACGTGACCGTCTTACTTAAGGGGGTTTCCATTTCCTCGATCCATGCAATTCTTTTCTATTTTGCTGAACAGGAACTTCATCTCAAAGGCCAACTTTTCTTCCTTAATCTCCGTGATACGTGACGCGCCTCCTTACAGACGTTATGGACGAGTTAGACGAGGGAAAACTGTCCCAAACTAAAGCAATATCCTCGAAAGATTTTTCACCTAATGCAGGAGACGGAAAGTCAACGCTTGGAATAAGTAAGGCCTCTGACGACAAAATGCGATTTTCAGGAAGTTTAAGAGTGTAATTCATCTTGGGAGCTAATATTCGATGGAACTCTCAAGGTAAATTACTAACTTCCCGAAGGAAATTATAATACACAAACTATGACACTGTGATTTTTATTATTAATGAGTTTCCTTATATTCCTGAATTATTATTTTGGAAGTATTCAACGAAAACGCGAACAACAATGTACTATAATAATACCTGAATTAATTACATAGTATAATGAATTAACGAAATACACAGCTGTTACCCATTAATGTTTTTCTTACAAATAAGAGGCACGGAAATCCAATTTAATGTTAAAATTTCAGGAGTAAAAGAGATTCTAAAGCTTATTATTTCTTTAGCCTAGGTTAAAGTAAACTAATCTTCAAAGAATTTTCTGCTTTAGAGCAGCTGACAGCTTATAATAGGTTCTTGAGCAAACTTTAATCAATATACACATATAAAGTTTCTGAAACTATTCCATGCAATATAAAATGAGTCTAACAAAGATTGAATTTTAAGTTTCATAATCGAACTGCATTACGTCAATAATGCTGCTATAAACTTAGGAGTTAGGATTATTGGTAAATTTAACTGACAGGAACAGTTTGAGGTATATAGAAATCGGATTATTATACACTTATTCAGCAAAGACAATGCTTTGTTTGGGATTTCTTTTTGGTAATAGATCATTATTGGGATATTTATACTCATATTTTCGGGGAAGATTTCTAAAGCCCATAGTGTTGAAATAAAAAAATGCAAAGACAATATATCGGTAAAAAAAGAGTAGAATACATCTAGAAAATTTCAAAGTGCTAAAATTTTAAACATTTTCAAGACTGTTATGCTTAACGCTGTATAGCTCTACAATAAATTACTACCAGAAAATTATCTCATGTTTGCGAAAAAATATAATAACGCAAATAAAATTATCATACTTGAGTAATCACCTTCTAATTGTGGCCCTGAATATAAAGCAAACAGGCTGAAAAATGATCTAAAAATCTCCATTTCACGAGAGCATTAATTCCCGAATAAAAACGTAGCATGTTCCGCAGACTAATTTAAATTAGCATACCTGATTAATTTCCCATGGAAACAATTCCCTTATCTTTCCTCCTTTGGCATAAACCCATAAAACTCTTCGTTCCTTTTTTCCCTCCAAGCAAATAGATCCCTAGGGCTTGCAACTTCCGACTTTGAGGATTACGCTAAGTTTGCTAACTAAGCATCTTTTTAAAAAGTGAGGGAATTTCGTGACCCCGAAAGACTCTCTCACTAATCATATTGAAGCAGAGATAAAAGACCATATCGAAAGATCAAATTAAATCCTCTTACACGTGGAATCATTTAATTACGAGTGGCCGTTGGGAGAAAGGGAGTTTTTGGACTGTCTCTAGTTAAGCCTTTAGCCAAAGTCTTGTCTTTCGGGCTTCTTGAGTCCCTTTTTCCCTACACGGGCAGCCACTCAAACCTCTCCGCCAGGGAATAATCCCCTGTGACGAGGATGGTATTTAGTTGTCCACATACACCGAAAACTGCCTCTACCGCTCATTTCTCTTCTTCTCTTTAATCAATCCCGTCTTTCCCAACCTATTACGTCCTTTCCCTTCACCGTTTCCTTTCGTTTGGATTCCGATAATTCGTAATAAAAAATCTGGTTTCTTTCGCCGATGATTATTTCAGAGTTTAGACGTGTTGGATGGGAAGTTTAGACTGCGAATGATTGAGACGAATCTGGCGGAAGGTTGTCATAACGACAAAGCCGAGAATATTGTATGAACGAAGAATAATTCAAGAAAAAGCTGTACTCGGCCCATCACTGATGCATGTGGCAGTTACAAGACGTGACGTAGATAAAACTTTTACCGCCCGCAGTGTATTGGATTAGTTCGTTGCCACTGACACCTTAAGGAACGTGAATCATGTTCTGGCTTGTCGTGATTTTTAGATGAGCAATTTTAGTACTTTTTTATCCCGTTATTCTTGCTCACTTGTGGATATTTAATAGAATTCTAAAATGAATTTGACTTGGCTATGAATAAAGAAAATTTAAACGAATACGACACAAATTATAAAACCCAATTAACCTTTATCTTAAACATTATTTAGAGTGAAATAATTTTTATTATAATTAAAATGTCACTTCTAAGAACAGCACGAATAAAATTTCAAAAATCTTTAGTTAATGATTCTCACTCCATTTCACGATATATTGATCACCAAGCAAAATTAGGTATGCTTTAGTAAGAGCCGCAGAATTCTCTAAAGCAATAATCGGCTTACAAAGGAAATGAGAGATGATCCATTAAAAGTACCTTAAACGATATAAGCTGAAACTGACTTATAAAATTTCGATTCCTGATTAATCTAAATCAAAGGAAAGGACTTCAACGAATACGAACGGAGCAAAAAGGGAAATCATGATGGAATTCATGGAATTATAGAGGGAAAGGGAGAGAGTTAAATCTAAGATAAACCACAGCTGGGGTTTAGACATTTAAAACCTCCAAGTACAATGACGTATGAGAACCATTTATGAATGAGTCTTACGAAGTGTGAAAGATGGTTAACTGTCCATAATAAAGGATGGGATGAATTTTATTGACTTCTGTCCATATTTATGCGGTTTGAATCTATTTTCGAAGATTGATACTTCGAGTAATTTCATAATTAAGTGAACCATGAAATTAATTCCTAAATTGAGACTACATGTCCGTATTCATTAATATACAGATACATGTATTATGAAGAATATTCATTGAAATGAGGATTCAAAAGAATCTGATGAGTATTAATTGAACTTCAGAACGTCTACTCCGTAAGAAAACAATTAAACAATTGTTACAACAGCAATGCGACGTTGTTAAAATGTCACTGCTTAAGTTACGTTTCTCTTATCACATAGTTTATGAAACCGAGAATATCCGAGCGAATCTCGGTGCTTTCGAACACGCCGTTGTTAGAGAAGATAATGCTCAACTTTTTCGGTATTCTACGATAAATATTTTCGTCTAGGATTTTGCTTTCTTGCCTGGATTATTCATTCATCTGTCTTTACTACCCTCATTAAACACGGCCATAACATAACAACCATAAGGTTTACCCCCTTTTACATCGTAATACGTTCTTACCTCGAGCCGAACAACTAAAACTCCCTGGACCGAGTTAGCTCCCTTGCGGGACTACAACCTCACTGTCGCTGGCCTCCGAAGGCCCCGAGGCCGTCCAAGTTCTGCTTCGGACACGCGGGTAATAACCGTAACTACACGAACAGAGGACCATTGTTATATATGTAATCCTCCCCCTTAACCCCATCCCTTGCTCAGTTCAAGAGTTTCAGCAGTCCACGGAAATATCGTGGTCTCGCTGACCCACTTTCAATATTTCAAACTCTCCGGGAAACGGGCAGTTCGATTTATCTTTAAAAGAGACAAGGGCTGACACTGGGCGCGTCGAAATGCATTTCTTTAGAGTCGGTGTCAAAAACGGATGTTATCCGGTCGTGCCTAGCTCCTTCTCCCCCCTTCAATAGAGAGCAGAGCGGAAATTTTTCCAATCGGGATAATTTACGATCGCTGTGAGAGGAATTAAGGCCGAGATGGGAAATTGGACTGATTGCATTTGGAGATCGGAGGTTTTCTTTTGTTCCCGCACGACTGCGTTCGAATCGGTGCCTATTTCTGCTCTGACAACACCCTTTGTCTGCATCAAATATCGCGGTGGTGTGGGGTGAGAAATATTCCGGAAATTCCGTTGTTAGGAGAAAAGTACGAATTGTTTATTGTTTTTTCATAGAAGCAGAGCGATTTAAAACCTTATTTAAGCTAATTCCACACACTTTGAACGAAAAGAAAATATATTAAAAATGCATTCTGATATTAAAGATGATTTTTAAAATCTCTATATCCATCTAAAACTAAAAATTCAATACAAATACATGATTAATAAATATATCTCATATATAATCAACTATGAGAGACAGGTCCGAACAGATAAATGAACGACGATAATCCTACGACCGACTTCGATAGCATTTGTAGATAGTTTTCGATCGTCTCAATATTTTGGTTGTTTTATGTAATTGTTATTCGATTATAGAGAGATGCCATTGAGTCTCAAATTCTATTGAATATTATAAACAGAAAATGAAATTGATAGGAAAACTCATAGAGAACATTTAAATCGAATAATAATTTGAGATACTACATACTACGATCTCTCGAGATCGTAGTATGTAGTATCTCGAGAAATTCAATGCTAATAGAATAAATAACTGTTTAAATGATTAGACAATATCTTTGTTATCAACAGTAGTTCTAGATAAATTTAAAGCAAAGCTTCATCCGAGTATTTGGCTCAGATTTCATCTAATACCTTTTTTTGATATTCTTTATTTAACTAGAAAAGTAAGTATATTTTGTATGCACATGATGCTGTAAAGACCTATTACCAGAAAATTTCTAGATATGTAGTCAATAGATTAAATAAATTTTAGAACCTTAATAAGCATTAATGACAAAATTAACCTATTAGACTTATTTTACCTTGCCTATACTCTCACAAAAATATTACTGGTCTCAAATTTCTCGCCCTAATTCAACTTCGTATCAAAAACAGAAAAAAATATTTTCTTTGTCAGAAATGCATCATGGAGTTTCTGGGATCCTGTTGGAGAAGTGAAAAACTTACTACGGAGCGGACTTTTTTACAAGGGATAGAGAAAACTCGTGGGACTCATATTTCAATATCAGATCCTTTTCTTCAGTCAAAGTTTACGCGGTACCCTAAACATTCCAAATGCTCGACCATTGCGATAAATTCCACAAGAGGAAACGCCGAAAAAATTCTAGGAATGTTAGAGACGTTTCTCCATTTATTTTATAGGGAACGGTAGTTCTTGGAAATGATGGAAAAAAGGAATTGGGCGTGATTTTATCTCCAGTACGATTTGCTTACATCAGTGGAAAAAATGAGTGTGTCATTCAGTCTGTTCAAACGAGAAATTATTACTTAAATGCAGGTACAAAAATTTAGATTGACGACTCTAATATTTAAGAGGCTATCTTCCTTCTTAGATTAGAAGTGAAAGAATTAAAAAGTTCATAATCATGAAATAATACTATCTCCCGGTAAATTTAAGTAATGGAAGGGAACTACAGGGTTATCAAAAAATGCTTCAATGTTTATCATCGTCAAACGAGGTATTTGAATATTAAATATCGAATATTAGCGGAATATTTCGTCCAAAAGATGAATTTTAACAGATAAAGAATGAAAATAGATAAAATTTTAGATTGAAACTAACTTGAAATTATCGTACTGAGAAATATACTTCTATATCATTTTCTATTTTCCTCCATGAATCTGAAATTTTTTATTCATCGTAAACTTCATGGAATGAATACAAATAAAGTACAAATATCACTGATATGAATCCATAAAATTTTTTAAAATAACATTTTATACCGAGATAAGACTCTGAACTGTGGGAGTAAATTTATTTGCCCTTATCTGCAAATTGGTATTAATACCCATGTACAACTCTGAAATCACCGTAACGCGAGGAAAAAATACGTCAGAGCTCAACATATCAACAACGCAACAGGGCTCTGACATATCACAAGTAAGTTATTCTGCAAAAAAACCAAAAATTCTAATGAATGCAGGAGTACCAGCCGGCCCTGGCGTGAATTTTGACGCAGGTCCTGGTGAGGGTAATTAAATTGTTGTGGGGCGAGTGTGAGAAAATACTTCGTGGGAAAGACCCGGTGGCAAAAATGTGAGGACTGACGTTGGATGGGATTCAACAATTTCTTTTCGGAGGACATGAGACTTCTCCCAAACGATGATAAATGTCTTTTGAGGCGACCGCTGACCTCCCGTTGATACCCCTCCATCCAAATGTCCACATGAAAGGAGCGTACGAAATTCAAGGTGGGAGAATCCTGAAAATACCTTCGAGCCGTTAGAATATTTCCCAATCACAGAATTTGATCGCCTTACCAGGAGTGTTATTTGTTTTATATACTTAATTGAAATAGTTCCTCATAAATCTCAAACGTTTTTTAATTTTTAACTCCATTTATAAACCTATATTGTCACAAACGATGAATCGTATTTTACTCCGATATTACTGATACAATAACAAATATATATAAGTGTAAAATATTAGCAATGATATAAATTAATTGAGTGGAAAAAAGATTCAATAACCCTAACTGTAGTTCTCGACTTTTGGTGCCAACAAGTGTAATGCCAAGCGGAAAGATGTAAAATGTTAATTCTTCTGTACAAGGTGAAACCTGTTTTATATATGTTGTATAGCATAATATAATACATACAATTCCAATGAACATTGCGAACACTATGAACACTTCCTGAGGGAAAGTCCTACAGAAACGAAAAATCCATACCACCAATTACACTATAACAATATCATTGCGTTAGCATTTCATAATACGCGTAATTTTTCTAATAACAACGTATGTTTGTCTTATAAATGATGAAACAAAACACTCATCTCAATGCTGTGGATTAACTAGGAAAGTTCTAGATTAAAAAAAGGATGTGGAAAGGCTTAAAAGAACAGTATTTTTATCATTAATCCCACAGATTTTTTCGTTTTACTATAAGCTTAAGCCAAATCTTTCTTTTCCTTCTACAGAATTCCGCCTACGGGTACATCCAATTATTTCGTAAGGGAGATAACAAACCCATTCTATAAGTCTTTCTTATAGAGTTATTCTTTATAATTACATCGAACATTATTTAATTTCATAAATTGCTCTTATTCATTCAATATCATTCAGATGTAATTGCACAAAATTTACGTATATTTGTAAGAAAACATGTATGAAAACTTAAATCGATGAATTTTATTTTTGTTATCGTTACTCCTTGAAGGATTAAATTTAATTATACGAATATCCAAACTTTTTCCTGGTGGGTACAATTTTTTAACTTTAGATAAGGTCATACAATACCTTAAAATGATAAAATGGTTTAGTTTACGAATAAAATTATTATAATTATTTGATTTTGTCATCCTAAAATTTGGCTTGAGATGTTATATATCCTCAATATCTCAAAAAGAAACTGATCTTTATGCACAATTAATAACCATGAAAACTTGAAAGCTCAATTTTCTCAGCTTATGAATGAGTAGCATTCTGAGAGTTGAAATACTATACTATACTATAAGTTCTAAACTTAATGTAATTTTATTTAGTTAAGTCTTTTCCTATAAATTGAATTAATCTTGAATTCTCTCACATCTAATTTTTCGGTTGTACGATTGAGTAAATTTTTCAATTTCTATAAAAACATTTGTTGGAACCTCCTTTAGCGATTAGAAAACTAAAGAATCTTAAGCAATAAAACAAAACTCTACGGATTTTTAACAGCCGTATAGCCTTTGGATTTTAAAATCAACAGGGCTTTAACGAAATGTATACAAGTGCTACTTAGCGCTGCCCCTTTTATTTGTGCGAGAAGATCAGAAATATCCTCGTCTCTTTGCAAACACGATTCTTTTTTCGCTGTGCAAACAGTACTCGCGGCCCTCGGTCTTTTTTTTCTCTCTACCGATCATCGCAACCACTATCCGCAGGTAAATACCTTCCACGTATTTTATCCTCTTTTTACACCGAGTAAAAGGTCTGCATCTGTTGGTTCGCTTATCCCCACCCATGGCATTTTCTAGAGAGGTGCCACGGTCAGCTGTTATATTTATCTCGAAAGATCTTCAATTCTAGAGGTTCTGAGATAATGGTTTGTTCAAAGTGAATGTACATCACAATGTAGCTATCATCTATTGTGTACCGTGAAATGCAGTTACGAAGGAACTGTTTCTTAAAGAGCAAACTACACGTACTACGCGAGAATGAGTGTTTTTTTGTTCAATTCTTATATATAATCATAGTAGTAGATTATGGTGTGTGTAAATAGTGAATTCTCATAAGGAATAGCTTTAAAATTCTAAATTTCCTAATTCTAAAGGTCCAATTGTATCGCAGTTTTAATTAAAAACTCAAGCTCAAGTTTAAGAATAATATAACTTGCAAATACATTTCTTGCCAAAAAATTCACTCCAATTTCTTTTATTTTTCAAAATAAGTAGAGATTAATTATAACAAAAAATTTTCATAGCTGTACATAGCGATGAATTCCACTGTAATTATTTCCATTGCTTCGAATTTTATTTTAGTCTTGTGTAAGAGTATGATTATACGTAACCTACAAAATGTTTTAACATAAGAGAGATGCTGGAGCATTGCAAAAAATTGAAAAAGTATTTAATTTTTCTAATTTATTTAAGTTTCAGTAATTCTAAAATGTATTCTTGAAGCCCGAAGCTTTAATGTTTGGTAATGATGAACTAAAACCGAGAATATACAACCCAATCTCATAAAATAATAATTTAAAATTAATTACTATATTAATACTTTATGGTATTCTTTTTTTCGTTTTCACGTAATATTTTCTCTCTTTAATTTTTTGGAGCTGAACTGTAGCTAGATATCTTACAAAATCGTAAACTTAAAAGAACTTTGGCGCGCAATAAGATCTTGGAGGGGAAGTTACGTATTACCAACTATTACGCCATGTGCACTCGCAATAATCCTTGGCTAGAAAATTTACCGTAGTCCAACGTATTTCTCCGTTAAAAATTTTCTGAGGTCGAATTCCACGCGTATTTTTTAACAGCCCTCTTTTAAAACTGATGCTCAATAATCCCGGAGGGCTACCTTAAATTCCGAGGAAGTTATAATCTCCTAAGGCCGAGCAAAATGTATTGAAAACGTCGTCTTATTTTCTAATTCAGTGAACTGCTTATAATAACGAAATTTTACGGTCCCATTGTTTCCGTTCGCGGAATAAAAACGTTGGACTTTTGCCCGGAGCTACAATCAATTTCAGCGGTAGAAAATAATTTAATTCTCTCGACGATATTTTAACTCCAATTGTGTCCGTCGAGGGCGTATTCCCGTAATTCATTATCGCCGATAACCGATGGGTTCTCTCTACAAACCCATTTACAAAGCAAATAATTCGCAATTCACCCAATTAATTTCACCGGAGATGCTTTCAAAACTTCATTTTCCGATCGTTTTTTTTTTTCATGCGGCGGCTTTTTAACACTTTAAACAGCGGATTAATTTCATCCGGACGTCTATTTACGTAGGGAAATGTAAAAACGTATCCTAATTGAACTAAAAAACCGATAAGCCATTGCTGCCACATTTTGAATGTTGGTTCATTTATAACCCCGTGTTATGAGATAAATGAACACATACGCGATGTGAAATGAGTTATATAAGCACATTTATATATACAAATCCCTTAAAAAGCTAGCTTGAACACTACACCATGTAAAGTTACGTTCGTTGAATACGTACCGGTTCATTTAAAACTCTTCTGAAGGAGTAATGCTGAAAAAAATTAACTTTTAATGGGAATTCCTTATGAAAAGGTAAATTTTTTTATCCAAAAGTTATTGATATCATATTTTACATTCAAAAGTTAAATGTTTCTAACTAATATGGTACGATACACCTTCCAAAGTTATATACAAATTAAAGAAGGTTAAGCAATGGTAGTAATTTAATTATCTGCAAAGTTATTCATAATTAACTAAAAATTATTTCCTCACAGATATTAATTGTATGTTTAATTTACGAATATATATGTGAAAAGTTTTAAAGTTGCTAATGCAAAATATGAATAAGTGAATATGTGAGGTTTTATCTAAATGATATGCATTTAATCGTGACAAATAGAACTTTTTTGTACAGTTTGATATACTTTAACTTCCAAGCTTAGAACTACCTCACGATAAATCAAATAAGAGTAAAGTATTTTTCGGGAAATATTTTTAAAGCTTCCTGTACTCGAATAAGGAAACGGGGACTGTCTAACATTCCTTCAGAATATACGAAGACTTAAACTGCTCTCATTAAAGTTTCTTATTCAGTATAAAGACTTTAAAAGCTAACCTTTTTAAAGTATACTAAAAATTTTCATAAATTCCAACATAATTAGGAATCGAGTTGAAAAACAAACGACGGCCGAGAAAACCAGTTTGTTTCCATCGTTTCGCGAAAGCACCCGTGATGAGTGTACCAAACCCTTGATGAATATTCAAGACAGGCGATAGAGCAACTAATTGCCTTTTCGAAGCTGAATTCTTCCCTCAAATAAGCCAGACTTTCATCCTACATCTCATGGTCCTTGGGCGACAAAAGACTGCAGATGAGCGCGGGTGTAATTGATGAAAGAGCTCAAACAAAAGAAGGCTATGCAGCGATGAGAATGGCGCTCTGAAGACGGCCTCGTAAAACCATCGCAGGAGGTGCATCCAAACTTCATGTATGTCCTCAGTCTTGAATAATGCAAAGCCATTCACGGCTGACTGGAACTTGGGCGAAAGATGTCGAGCGTGCATGAGTTCAACGCGTCGTGGGAATCCATTTTACGTATTTATGACGCCGTTTGTGCATTCGCTTGTTTAAGCGCGCTACGACATTCCGATTAATAAAATTGTGACTGTGTGCGACAGCTATTTAGGGCCTCTCATAGCAACGTGTTCCTTTCTAGCTTTGAAACAGAGTTATGCAGAGCTGCATTTCTAATTGAAGAATTATTTTCAACAATAGAGAGAGAAACGAATCTTTAAAAATTTCTTACTTTTACTTATAGGTAAATCAGGCAATCATTCTTTTTGTTCGAGCAATTTTTATTCAATACCTAAACTGTGTCGAATTAATCTGCTTCAATCAAATCGCTTAATATTTATTCTTCTAATATTCTAACTGATGAACTTAATGAAGTATTTAAACATTTTATAATGGTAAAAAATACATCTTTTTAAGTCGCAGTTGGCCAATTTGACGCTTATCCTACACATTCGAAGTTATTTTATTTATTTATTTATTAAATATTTCTCATATTAAATTACTTGCTCTGTCCAATACGTTTTGACACAATTGCTAGGATCATATATTTACGTAGAAACTATTCATATATAAATTCTGACGTAACCTACGGATTAAGATAATATATTATATTTTCCCTTCTTTTCAAATAATAAATTTCGTAAAATAAACCAAGAACATTACTGACAAAAAAGGTTGTTTTAAACCTAACAATACCTTTTGAATTGCCTAGGTACATAATGAGTGAATATAACCAGAAAAGGTAAAATTTATCAATTGCATTCCATAGTAATTCCAGAACTATTCACTGCATCTTTTATTTGAATTTTTGTTTATACATAATGTAGCTTTAGAGAAGTTGAAAGTAAGATTAAACTTAATTACTTAACTTGATTGAATAAATAACCAGCATGATTCGGTACATGAAAATTCAGAATAAATGATACCCAATGCCGGGAATAGGAAATTTTAAACCACTACCTCAACTCATCTGAATATGCATTTACTGCCAATTTAGTTGTTTCTAACCAACAACTCTATCTCTATGAACCACCTCTACCACCACCATAGCAACGGCTGAAAATTAACTTCCCTTTAAGGGCCCAGTTTCGCTCTACATCTCTCCTGTTTATAGAACATCAACCTCCTTTCATTTGAAGGACATTAATTTGAGATGTACGGAGTGACAAAAAATGAGAACGGGGATGAGCAAGGACTTAAAGAATATCCCCTCTCATGGAGTTTTTCTTCGACAATAGGGTAAATAGATGCGGAAAAATTCCCGGAATCGAGGCAGTGTACAGACAAGAGGGGATTTTAAGAGCGTAAGAGGCTTTGAAAGCATGGTTTACCGTCTCCGAATGAAAGAAGTAGGACGCATAAAGAACCGTTCGTGGGAGTTTGATTAAAGTAAGGAGCGAGGCGCGGTGTGTATGAAGGAATACTTTGGGGAGAAACGTTATTCGGAAAGAATGCCGACCAGCAAATGTGGGCACATAAAAAAAGACAATAAAACAAACGAGATGCGGGAGCTGGTGAATGCACGACGAGAATTTAGTTTTTAGTTTCCCAAAAATAACACCATTCCATTTATTCGAGATTTTTAAAAGATCTTCCTCGGACGGTCGTCAGAAATACGAGATTTTGTTTGTCAAATGGGTATCTCGAAAAATACTTGATCCACAATTTACTTACTCTCTAGAAAAATGCTTGGATTTTTAGAACTGTGCAAACAAAGCTATACAAAAATAAAGAATAGCGACAAGACTGGGACTCGAACCCAGGTCTCCGGACACGTATGCTGACCTCTACACCACTATAGTGTGCCCATTCACTTCTGTTTTATGGATTTTATTCAGTTCTATTCAACTTTTAGAAAAGTTGCACCCTTTCTCGTGCAAAGTATTAAAAGCCTATCCTTATGTTTCCCTTATATTAAACTGTACAATGATATGTATTCTCTATATAATGCATATATTTATGTAAAAGAATACTTATTCATGGAACACAGATGTTTACACATTCATAATTGTATACTACCTACTCAAATTTTTTCATCATTCAAAACATAGAATGAAAAATAATTCTAAAATTATCTTCTTAAACTGAAAGTCATAGAATATTACTTTCTTTAAAGATATTTTGTTTGCACTTACATAAATTCTCTGATGAAAGAATAATATAGAAAAAAAAAACTTAAATATACGATCAATACAATTTTACAAACGTCATTTCCTAGAACACCTCCAAAGTGACTTAGGAATACTTGCATTGCTAATCAGACACATCTCCGAGAAAATTCCAAGAGCTTGAAATTCATGCATATTCTAGTGCACCAGTCTCTCATATACGTCATCGGCAAACTTCCTTTAAGCAACGGAATCTCCGGTGTTCTATCAACTTTGACGCGTTGCTAAGGAAACTCCTCCCGAATAAATCACATCTTGCATTTGTTCTAACGGAGTTCTTGATTGCCATTAATCACTCACAGTCATAATGGAAGGTAAATGGTAATTCTGAAGTATAAACTTCGTTTTTCCTATTGACTACTTTACAAGTCAAGCATCTAGATCTCGAAACACCGAGTACGGCGTGGGTAGAATGGGTGAGCACTGATCTGCACACCAGTCATGTACTAAGACTTAGACCGCTTACGTCGATGGTGATGAGGAATGGAAAGGGACTTAGTATGCTACCTAGGGCGATATACCTAATACGGAATGCAACTCTCTACAAGCTCTTCCACTTGCACGGACTTGCTTTAGTGCCCCCATTCAAAACAATTAGGACTATTTGATCAGTGTTTACCATTAGCTTTAGCGATAAACCTAGTTCTTAGTGGTAAATCGCACGATAATTTATAGCTCAGGACGATTTAATGGAAATTTGATCTATCTAATTGAAAGCTGAACATTTAATAACAATCCCCCTGATTGAATATAATTCAAGCTAAATAAGTTACGAATACCTCTATTGAAAAATTAAAAATTAGGGGAATTAATATTTAATTATCTTTGCTGTAACAGCATAAATATTATTTTTTTCTATAAATACTATATATCTTCATATTCCAATGGTTTTGAAGCATTTATGTATCTTAAGCTAACTATTTTATGTATAAAATTAATGAATCCAAACTGAGTGTGATCAATTTTCTTTGATGAAAATATTACGTTCAATTATTTAACTGCTGCTTATGCATAAACAATAATCTAAAAGTAAATAATTTATGGCTACTCAATTTAATACATAAAAATTTAGATAGTTAAAGGAGACTTCACCCAAAATCATATATTTTATGTAAGAGAAATTAAACGTTCAAGAAGATTTCATGCAACTTATTTTTAAAGTTGAGGTGGGACATGACAGCCAACCCAATAAAATATTCCTAAGCTTTCCTTAAAACAAGACTTTATTCACTTGCAAGTTAAATGATTTTCTAAAATAAGTTATGCCATATTTAATTTAGAATACATTATTTCTCCCACAATTCATTACAATCACCCCTACCCGGATTTTTCCCTTCAATTATAAAATAACAAAAATTTTTTTATACTTCAACAAATAAAATTTTTATATTTTCCTAATAAACATTCGATACCATTAAAATATCAAACTTATCTAAATGAATCCATAACAATACATTTCTAATTGAAAGAACAGCTTCGTTGAAAAAGGTCTCAAGAAATCGACTTTAGACACATACGAACTCAGTAATTGTACCTTTGAGACTTCAGGTACTTCATTTGTCGATACAAATGAAGATAGGAGCATAAAGAATACCATTAACCCCATTCGTGAATTTCATTCCAGTCCTTAGCTGAAGCGCTCCCCTTAGCAACGCGAGGCACAGCGTTTGTCAAAGAAATAGCCTGCAAATGTTTAATTAGGCCAATGTTAGGATATGATCTAGGGCGCTAACTTGGATATCAAAGGTAAAATCGGCACAAAGAACGGCGACTCGATGTAGAAGGATATTAAGAAAGAATTCACTTCGATGGTTCCATTATTAAAAGGCACTCAAATAGCCTCTTGCAGGCAGTAATGTATTCGTTTCCGTCTCTGGCTTAGATAAAGGAAATGATTCAAACAATGTGAAGAGCCATAACAACGATGCGGAAGACAAAGGTTCTATCCTTTCCATCTAATATTCACCAAATATCAAAGAATTCTAAGTTATATTGTCAAAGAAATTATAGACTATGCATTTTGATACATTATCCAATCCATACTTCAACAAATGAATTTGAATATCAATAAATCGATACAGATACGTTCATTAAAAATATAACTTTAAACTTCTATCTGATGAAAATTAAATTCAAGGCTAATTTTTAACTAAAACTTCGAAAATCGAGTGAAAGATTTTAAATATTCTTGAGTAAATTTTGATAGAATAAAATTACACGAAAGTTGTAACAGTTTTCTTGGCTTTTGAGTCAACTTTTGAGTTTATTGAGAAATAATAGAGATAAAAACAGGGAAATTTTCTTATTTTATTATATAGTAACCACTCCTTTCCCAAGTGAAACGTTCGAAAATCAATTAATATTAATACTTTCGAATGATAATAGTTTTGAGGAGGAATCAATTCACGTACAGATATAAAATTTCATCGGTATACACTAATTTAATTTCAAACAATATAAGAATACTAGGGACAAACAGCATTTTATGCTCTGAATTATAAGTGGGATGATGTATCCAAAATATGAAGTCAATAATTTATCGAGTATTAGTTAAATTCGACAGCAAAATCAATCGTTAATTGCTATCTTACAAAGACGTCTTGATAATATCCCATACTCAACATTGAAAAAATCTTCGAGGGAAACTACACCGATCAACGCCCTCATCCAAATATATGTAGATACACTCATATGGGAAAGATATTCATTAACGCCCAACGACCTATTTCATTAAAATCCGACGTGAAACGGGTGAACGTCACAGAATCGTAGTACTCGATACATATTTGCCCTTCTTTCGATCCTAAACGAAATCAGCGCTCGTTGCGCCACGTGGTCGCCTCCTGAATTATCGATACTCTCGTGATATAGGTCACGTGACGGGAGAAAGATGCTGTAATGGTGTCACAGTTTCGGGAAGAGAGTAAGGAAGCGAGTCCACAAGGGCATTCGCCCGCGGGAATGCGATTCTGAGCGCACGGAGTGGAAGATGCCTCATGTATTTATACGCTGGGAGGAAAGTCTTGAGCGAAAAAAAGCTTTATACCACTCGCTCTCCGCAAAACTTTGCAAAAATTCCGTTTGAGAGAATGGTAAATAACGAGGTTTCCGTCAATGGTTGCCTGAGTAACACTCCTGATCCTTAAAGGTAAAGCATTCTCCGTTTATAGTTATATGCAAATATAATGTGAGTGAATGGAACCATCAAGTGTTATTTTTAACTCCAACATTTATTATATTGTGTCAAGAATTCGATGTGTTAAATTAAACTATCGAATTTAAATGAAAAATATGTTTGACTACATTGCTTTGTCTGACGCAAAGTATAGAAATATTTTATCGATGAAGAAGGAATACCACATCATCTTTAAGACTGAATATTTCATTTTCAATTTTAAATTTGAGATTATATTATGCTCTTAAATATATAGAGTTAATCAATTACGAACTAAGTGATGTCTTAAACACTTTCACATACACATAAATACAAATTAAACCTTAACGATTGTGAAAGTTTTGGAAAATTATTAGGTTTCTTTTATTAGAATTTATGAAAATAAACAAATAATTGATGACTATCTCACAAATTTTAAAACTGTTTAAGCTATACTTTGTATATTAAATATTACTTAAATTTATATATAAAAATTGAAATCATAATATATATGGACGAAAACTCATTCATTGAATTGAGTCATGACAGCAGCACACTCTGTAAGGATAATTACCGCAATATTCAAAATCCACTGGGTAATTCTTTAACGAAGGCAGTAACGCCTTCAATTCTTTAATTGACCCCATTGGGATTGGTAAAAGGGAATTAAATATAATCCTAATGGAATGATTTTGGTAATCAAAGATATTGAGAGTTCTCAAACTGAAGAGTTAGGAAGCGATACATAAAATGAGTTAAAAATGGAATAAAAATTAAATTGATATGAATAAGAATTATTCACTGTTTCTAAACGGAATGATACAACTTTCATGACAACATCATTTAATTTTATTTAAAGTGTTAGTCAATACTCCTCATTATTCCATTACCATATATACATACCGAAAATTTATTTGAAACATCGAAAACAAATTCGACAAAATCGACGTCTTTTTGTTTTCTAAAAACCTCATTCTTATCGGCGGAGATGAATATACCTGAGCATTTCTCAAAACGCCAAAGCGCGAATTTTCGGCGTAACGAACGCCTCGTGTGAATCGGTTGCCTGAGAAACAGCATTTGGAAGCCGCGTTCGCTCTTTTCCGGAGGCGCCGCAGAAGAAGATACATCGGAAAAATTCACCGACGGCAATTGGATCGAAATCGGCCCCTCGAGAGAAGTACGGGAGCATCACGTTTTCGGTCAAAACCGCCGTCATTCGAAACTGACTTGGATGGTAACCTCACACGTTCACTCCGAGGAATAGACAGAATGTAGGACGTGAAGAGAGATGTGATGAAATTGCACTTAAATGGGCATCGTCTCTCCAAGTCACCTTGGTTACTCGCAGAGGCTGACTTGCTCTCTTTGAGTGACCGTTACTCCGGAGTGCATGCATAAGGATGCCAAAATGTATCTCGAGGAATACCTATAATTGTTTCATCTTTCTCGTAAATACACCTGACAGTCATTCTATACAAAAATTCTTCATAATAATAAGTAATGCGGCGTGAAAAAAGTTTTTACGAGGTTTACGTATACTATCGGGAATATAAAAACCGAGAATTCTCTCAAAGTTTACGGGAAATATTAAAAAATATACTTAAATTTCAAAATAATAAACATAATTTTTGTAAATTGTTGAATAATACCTTTCTCAAATCTATTTTACTTTTACAGGTGTTCAAAAAATTATTCAATAGCCATAAATACAATAAACTAAACGAGTACTTTAAAACTGCTCTACGTTTACTTATCATTTTCGTTATTACAATATTTGGAACTATCTAATTCAAAAAAATAGAATAATTAGAGAATGAAACTGAAGGTACGAACATGCTATTGCGAAAAAGTTGATTATTCGGAGATAGAAATAGCCCTAATCATTACTTTTTTAAATAGGCCACTTTTTATTGAAGGTAAATATCATTTAAATGTATTAAATTTTATAATAATATAAATAGAAACTCCTCCATTTTCTGTTACGTAATATTTCAACAAATTTCAAATTGTGTTTCAAATTTTTACTCCTTTTTAATTTTTACTCCTAATTTTAAACTCCTTATATTAAATTCATTTGATCAAACGGATATACGTGCATGGTTAACGTAAACACCTGATTTCACCCTCCAATTATTATTTTTCACCCGTTTAACCTTTAACTCCATTATTTAATTGAGACGCCATACTATTATCGGAAATAGATGCATTGAAACGCCAGCTTCAAAAATAATCGATTAATTAATTCAATATTATAACCTCAAATTCAATATATCCATCGTACTTTTATACCAGCAATATTGAGCAGTTAACGAAACTATAGAGACATTACTAATTCATCAAAAAAACCTGTGGATTTATTCAATACGACACCTTTCTCTGCAAATTTTATTGATTACATACTTACCACTCCACATGCCATTATTTCATCAAAAGATTCAGAGATGACCATAAACACAAAAACGTAAAAAAAATACCATCTACATAATTGAATTTCCATTAACTCACGACGCCTATTCATTAATCCATCGGAAATCTCGTCTCCGCATACTTTTATGACAAATGATCGAGGTTTAATTGAATTTCTATTCATTCACTCGTACAAAAACTCATTGACGTGGAGAATAAATTAAAGCTCGTACGTACGATAGTTGGAAGTCAATACGTATCCAGCGCAAACGGTCGATGTTTAATTATGCACTTCCGGAGCTACAATTAAGCTCGTTAGCCAATGGGAATCGTCGACGGCTAGTATATAGAACCCCGCATAATCAAACCTCGTTTATGATAAGTGATTTCCTTCAAAATAAAATATATACGGCCATTTCATCCTTGGTCGAGCGAAAAACAATGGAAATGCTTCACAAACAACGGACGGCAAATGGAAAAAGTACTTGCGAATTATCATTCGTGGCAATGACGTGTTTTGAAGCGATGCTATATTTAAAAAAAGAGCTGAATCCACGGCGAGAGAATCTTTTGTAATCCCTTCAGCAAATGTGCAGCGTGGAAATCGAATCGAGGGTTATTAAAAGTGACCTCTAGAGTGACGGGAATAAACACGTGAGCCACGATATTTCTCGTGATGTGACAATCTGGAGGGAGCGTCACGAATTATATATCACGCTTCGCACTTCATTACTCTCCCGTTGATATTAGTTGACGTTAACGAAGAGGGGATGGAAAAGCGTTGGTTTCGAAAGCGAATGAAATGATTCGAATTAAAATTGACGTCATGGTGTAGAAATCGCTGGTGGCGAAATTGAATTCGATTTTCACCTCAACGGAAAACTATTGATCTATAAAATATCTCTTGCAGTCAAAATGCAACTCGTCTTTAAAGATACTACGTATTTATATCTGTAGCCATAATCTCTAAATACTCCAAACAGGCATACGTCAATCAGAAACGTCAGAGATACTATTATAAGAAGACATTAACAAGTAACAACTCTCATCCTTGTTTTTTGGATTCCATTCTCTTTTCCTATCACATCCTCTTGAAAGTATCATAAGTTTTTAGAATTATGGAGCAAAATTTGGACGATCTGCATCAAAAGTTTAATTTCCTTTGAATAAATGTTAGAAAAATATCAATACAATAGCATAATGAAAGTTATTTCTATCTATTTTTACATATTATATCATTTTTTTTAAATTATATATATGTACAAACTGGACGGTTTAGTAGGCGCATAAATATTCATCACACTCAAAATTAAAAAAGTTCTTTCAAGTGAATTTTAAAGAGATATCCTTATCGAGTGTTCCCATTTAACAGTATTCTATTCCTCACTAAGGCTAAACAGAATTAAAAAAGAATAGATACAACTAAATTTCGCATGTACTTTATGCTTTCCAGATCTAGAGAAAAAAACATACGTTTCGAACACCTCACTCAGCATCTGAATAGAAATAACATTATGAGAAATAACACCAAAGATAGTTTACTTTGAACTTACATTCCTTAGAAAGCCGATATGGGTTGAATACATCGAATCGTGCGAGAAATAGTAAAACAACTGCCTTCTCGAAATCAAACGAGAGAGAGAAGAAACTACTTGAGCGCCCCACATTAGTGAGAAGAACATCTTTCAAACACCGCGAAAGAACCCTGACAGCCCCGTTCTCTCTCGGATCATATGAAGTGCTTCCAGGAAGCTTTACCTCAAAGAACTACCAACACGATCGTCCAGCTTCAGAGTGTAGCTAAGGAGGAAGTAACGAGACCTTTGATCTCCCGCAAGAGATTCGATCACACTTCCTTTATGCATGAGATACGAACCATATCATTCCTCCGAGGTATGACGCACACCCTTCCGGATAACTCATTCCCTACGCAATAACCGCCCGAAATAATACTGCAATTCCTTTCGCCTCCGAGGGCATAGAGCGATCCCTCTTCGGAATAAAAAGGCACGCGTCTGTTTGGAGTTCGGGTCAAAGATTTCTGCTCTCCTCGCCGCATGGCAACGGAAGAGGACGATTCCAAACTTTCGGGGGATATTGTGGGAAAGGAGTTTTGGAGTTAAGCGAAGAGAAGAAGGGTGTGGAATTATGGTGGGAGGTTAAAAGATGGAATCAAACCTCCTGCTCCTCTATTGTAAGCTGTTTCGAAGACTTTTCGAGCGAAAGGAGTTGGATGAAAAGTGAGGGGAGGTTGGTTTGGGACGAATAGAAGTTCACAGAAATTTATACGGTGAAGATTAATCCTATTTCAATAGACAAATGTATTCGGTTGTAATAGCTATCCTAGCTTTATACTATCTGCATATGCACGAATTATACATTTAAAACTTTAGGCTCTAATTAGAAATAAAAATATTTACAGATATTATAATAATATTTCATTAATTTCAGCTCATTTGGAATGAATACGTTCTTTCTACTTTACTAATGTTATCTGAATTATCTTGTGGAATATGCTACAAAGGTAATTGTTGTAATCAAGGAGATGTACAGACTGAATAATATATTCCACCATCCACCCGAAGAGTCTTCAATGTTATACATAGCGAAAATCACGAAGTAAATTATACTATGTCTTTAAATTTATCACCGATAGATTTATAGATTTTTGATGAAGTTAGTTTTCGTTTTTCATTTGAGTTTGGCTTCGTATTTGAAGTGAAATTATGGCTATACCCGATCAAAATTCACTCTGTAAATAGACTTGATGATGTTCCGACGTGGAGATACCTCCATTGATGTAAGACGATAAGAATTTATGTATAGATACGTTATACCTTAAGATTCAGTATCATCATACTTTATGGGTTCCATTCTAACTCCATGCACGCATTATAGCTTAGATGCTTCATACCAATGTTTGAAAATACTTGCTTGTTTCACTCAATATTTCGTAATACTTCAAGTAATAATTAAGAAAGTACCAGTGGGTAAATGGGTATAATCTTAATGGCGTAATTACATCTCTACGAAAAAGATAAGGGTGTGAAAGGAAAGGCACTTCGTTCACAAAAAGTGATCCTTAAACTCTGCACTGGGACCTCCATCAAAGAATTACGACCCGTCCTCAGGAGTTGATTTGAAATCAATCGCTCCGTTTCCCATCTTGTCATCGAACGACTGCAAAAACTGTGACGCCCTTTAATCTACGAAGTACTTTAATTCAAAATCGGTGAACTTTAGGACCAGCGAGCGGAAGGAAACGTTTTTGTGACTGTTACAATCTCACGAAAGAAAAGTTAACATTTTAAAACCGTACCTCTAAAAGTCAGCGAGAAATAAATTCAGAATGACACGAAAAAACAACTAAAGAAGGAGAGTCAGAAAAGTTGAGATTGAACAGAGATATTGTCATCTGAAATATGCAACACACGCATTTTATACGGCTCTCATTTTACGGCGTTCGAGCATTCACAGCGTATTCGAGCACCAGTTTTTTTTGTAAAAATTTGAAATGAATGCGCGTTCAGAAGGCAGGCAGTTAGCTACGTACAATCATTATGTAAAAGTGTAGCGAGAGGTGATATTTCCTCTCCCAAGTGCTGTGCAATACACCGTTTTGTCTCCGGATTCTAGTGAACGCGTCTGAATAAAGCTAAAATTCGAAACATAACACACCACTGGCTTCAACGTTACATCAATATATTTTGCTGCATTTCAACCTTTAAATGTTAAAGGATCTTGGATGATGTGAATGCTCTTCACCGTAATATGGATATTTACCCCTCATAACTTAACTTAACTTTCTTTCGAAGCTTCAATGAATTTAAATAATAAGAAGAGGAATTTAGAAGATTATGCATAGTTACTAAACCTCTGAAAGTAACAATTTCCATCGAATAATTCTGCAAAACAATTATAAAAGGATATAAAATAATAATTTAAAGAAAACTATGGGATGGATTTAGCAAACGATACATCTTTCAATTTAAACAACTTTTCGATCCGATTATTAATATATTCCTAAATACCAAAGGTTTTATTATATGAAGTGTATTAAGAGACATTTCCTAAATTAAATTTTATTCCACACAATTCTCATTCATCATACCAATCACATTTGGGACGTGAATACTCTTATTAAACTTTACTTTATGAACCTCAGTTTAGAGAATATCATCAAATCATTCTTCTCCCTTTGCTTAGTCTCGTGCCTTACCCTTGGAAGTCTTTCATTGAGCTTACTAGGTCAAACTAGATCAAAGCATACGCTGACATATCAAACAATATTTCCAACCCCAATAATTTAACCCAAACCTCGATCTTTTTGGAGAAAAATATAGAACGACACACTTCGTTAACTCGGAAAGATTTCAGAAAACTACGATTTAGCTCTGGGCCCATTAAAGACCTTCCACCAAAGGGGAGGAGGAGGGGCGAGAGCGTGTTAAGAAATTATGGAATCCCAATAATGGAAAGCAGAGAGCGATAGAGTGAAGGAGTTAAGAGGCACAATTAAAGTTGGGACGCCGAGTTGGGGCTCTGTCTTCCGCCTACAAACCCACCGTGTTCTTGGGCAAACTTTAGAGTCCCTCCTTACATAGGAACCTGTCAGTCACTATGGGGAAAATACAGACGAACCATCGAGATCAGCTTGCTCGCCCGATATTTAACCGAATGTTTTTCAGAAGTAGATGTCAGAGAAGAGCTTCTTCAAGTGGGAAGTTAGGAGTAATGAGAAGAGGCTCTGAGAGGTTCTGAGAAAGGAATGAAGACGCGAGAAAGGGTGAAGTTTTCCGAGAGGAATCCACAAGGATATCGAAGCAAAAGTGTCTTATAAAGGGATTTATCGTCGCCGAATTCATGACAGACCTTTCTGTATCTTCTGAGTAGTTCTCTAGCTTCAAAAGTTTTGGGAGAATTTTAGTGAGAAGTATGATCTAGATCTTAACTTCTGGCTATAATCTTTTACTTCATCCACTAAGGTTTCACATATAATACGAAAATTAACAGTGAGATTCCTGCGATGAGTCATTTTTGGACTGTTTACTCTTTGAACATGAATAATATTTCGACATTTCCAATTATTTTTCTATAATAAAAGATATAAAATATAATAAACTAACTTCTCTAATCCATCCCAAACTTTCACATAATGAACTAAGCTATAATGGCTTATAACTGGCAATTTAGATTTAAAATTCAACTGCCTATTATAGAGCATCTGATTACTTAAATTTCCAAGGTTTTGATCAAAAATTAAGAAATTAGTGAGCCTAGGTATGGCATTTACAGCTTACTTCATTTCTGAATATTGATACATTCATCTATATTCGTTTCTACAGAGAATTTCTTGAGTTCGTTATGAGTGATTGTATGAAGTACTTTCTAACTAAAGCTAACAGTAATTTATGGGATTCATTGAGTATCGAACTATATTCGAATTTAGAACGCAAATCCATAGGTTCATTAGTTAAAAACTTTTCCTGCCCAACCTTTGTACGTAACCTCCGCCGATTTAATGACGACGATATTCAGTTAGAGAAAAAGTTGTCTTTGACTCGTTAAGATTCATATAACCATAATTCAAGGAATATTCAGCGTAATTAGAAAAGGAGCTCGATCATAAGAAAGGTCGTTTTAATTCCGCTCTCTCAGCAAAGTGAATATCATCGCATTTAGCTAACGAGATGAAAACGAGAAATCGATGTAACCGACGACCTAGACGTGGAGAAAGAAAGGGCAGATTTGGGAAGGAAACGATCAATCGATTGATCGAATAACGTTCCCATAAGAACCGAGATGTTCCGTATCGAGATAATATGGAGGGATGAAGCGTAGGAAAGGTGAGAGAGTTTAAAAAGGGAAGGGGAGCAATTGGAAGGTGTGGATGGGGAGACTTAGGAGGATTTCACACAGATTGGCTCTAAATAAATTATTGGAAACGGTGACGCGATGCACGCACGACGTCGTAAATAAGAAATCGCTGCTACCTGAATTCTGGTGACAAAGTTTTTGACCCAGTTTACTTCGTGACGGGAAAAACAAAGTAACGAAGTAGAGGGATGTGATGCGCGAAAGAATAAGCTGTACTGACAGGTACACTCTTACAGTCATCGAAAGAGACGATGATTGTAGATGACTGTTTACAGCTGGATTGACTCACGCTTGCATATTTCCTCTCATAAACTTAATGGATTAATCATCTCCACGAATTTTAATCAATCTTTAAATACTTTTCCGACTTTCCAAAATATATATCCTTCGATACCAATAATATAACTGTATGAAGCAAAAGGAGCTTAAGTGTTAATTTTTGCTTCCATTGCTTAAAAAACAGAAAGAAACGCTAAAGATTCTATAATTTACGATAGCATAGTTATAGCACAGAAATTAACAGTTAACTTTACTCCATCATAAACAAGAGCTCATGAAAATTGGCTATTAAGGAAAGTTTTGGTTCAACTAACTTGATATCTGAGTACTAATTTAAATTCTAAAGCAAAGATAACGTTCTAAAGTATGCAATTATGGTAGGTAAAGAAGTTTTAAAACAAAATGCTTTTTCTCTATGGAGTACATATCATTAATTTTCATTCTGAATGTACTTTTGCTTTCGCAAACGAATGTATTTCGAAAGCTCCCTAATTCATTAAACCATTCAAGTATTAAATTTAAGTACACGTTTATCATTTTTTGAAGTTGATATCAATTTTTAGATACTTAAGTTGTTTTACTTTCGAATATGATTCCTTTCAGGAGCCAAATTCACTTAAATGATTTCCTCATCCCTATATATAAAAGTTTCGTTGCTTTAAGAATATTAAAGGATAATACATACCCTGAATTACACTTAATTAATTAATCAATCAAGTAAATTAATTCTCACCACTAATGAATATCTTTCCTATTGGACTAACAATTTACTACTCCTTTACCAGAGCTTATATTTTAAAAGTATTTATTTACGAGCAAACTAAGACTTTATTCTAAAGTAGAAGATTGCAGTATCAAAGCTTTAAATTGATACAAAGACCCACTCATACAAACGAAAACATGTGCGCTAAAATTTCAGAAGACGTAGCACATAGAAACGAGTAACTAAACAGCTCAAATCCTAACACGTTTGGGAACAGCGTCGAATGAACAAAGGGGTAGTGAAATTTAAGTATCATAGCCCATAAGCCGACCAAAGATAGCTCAAACCTCGTCCGATCTATTCCAAATATATAATTCCATCGCGCGTTAGTTAAATCTGCATACGCTTTCAGTTACTGCAGCTCATTTTTTTCGCACACGAAATCGCTTTGAAAATCGGCCTCTCTATGGCTTAAACTGAATCGCGGATTGACACAGCGTGCAAAATGCGTACTCGGGCAAAAATTCTCGACGGATCCAAACGTTCTCATCCGAACGGTTTCTGTTTCTAGTGTCGATCAATTTTGAATGCAAATGGAATATGAAGGCCGTTGATTCCGTTCGCCTGCTTCGACCTTTATGAACGCATGAACCCATAAATCCGTGCGACAAACGGGGCCAGCTCGTTCCGACCACCTCCGATAGGCCAACTTCGGAATATACTTTCTTCTTGACTTTTCCTCTATTTTCTCGGTGCAGTACTTTTGAAAAGCCTTTGAATAAATCACCATATAGTAGTTCCGCACGTGTTCGGATCCCTCCAACTTTTACATCTATCTTACAGTTTTTCCATCATCGAAGTTTTCCGCCTTCGTCAATCCGCTTCTATTCTACCTTTTTCTTCAAAATCCGTGCGTTTGCACTTCGTACTAGACACGCAAATCATGGCTAAGAAGGATCCGAATCCAATATAATCCGGTTCCCAATATCCTAGATGTCTGAGTTACTATTCTCTTTACTCGATGATATCTGAGTTAAGCTCTGATTTCGTTATTTCTCAAAATGATATCTTACGTATTCATAGCTGTGTTTGATATGGTGTTCACTCAGCATAAAAATGAGCAATTTGAAAATTTTTTAAGACAATTTACTCACTACTAAGCGACATTGGATGAAGAAACTCATTACAAACAAACAAAATTAAATAAAATAACAACAGCTGCTTTTTAGGGCATCTTCCGTCATTTAGAGACCGTCTCCATATGAATTAAATTAACTTTCCGTAATTCTCTTTTAAATTTTCAATCATTTGAGCGGTAATTGGCAAGTCTATATTCATTCTTTCGTATTTAGATATAGACAAAAATTTTTAAAAAATTTAATAATCAATCGTGAATTTGTCGAATCGAAATCTTTTATTTTAGACGGATTTTCTCCATTTTGTTAGATTTATTTATATTGGAAAAGAACATTTGTTTAGTGTGATAGACTATACAAAAAGGTCCTACGAGGTCAAAAAAATATATAAGGTGTTACCCATAAAAAATGAAATTCTATTAACTATTCCCAAAAATTTCTTCCGAAACCTATTCTGCGGGAAATAAATATAAATAGTACTATAGTTATTTAAATTAATACGGGATAATTAAGAAACCCATCCATTAAAAAATAATTTAAATTAATTTAATGAAAAAGAATACAGAAGGTATGTATAGCGAACGAACTTCAGAGCATTGTAATATATTTAGTTTCATCCAAAAATACTGTACCAAAGAATGCTTTATTATAATATGTAACTAAATAGTACTCCAAATAGAATTAATAAATAACCTTCCGTATAATGCGACAAAATGTAATAAATCGACGTGCAAACGAGGTCCTCTTCTCCACCCAAACCTCCATTAGCCATGCCCCAAATACGACTTAATAATAGACCCTAAATCTTGCTTCCATTCACAGCCTACTTCACATTTCATATTAAGAGGACGTCAGATCGCATCAGCTAACTGGGAATTCGCTTGGGAAACACGTGATTCAAAGAAGAGCATCCTGAAGTATGAGGAAAATGGAATAGCATGCGAGATTTACAGAGAGCATTGTGGAAGATGCACTCGATGTGAACGGGATTACAGTGGCGTTATCGCTCCGTACGTACGTTCGCTCTAAAATGTTTTCAGAAGCTACATTTGAAGAACAAAAACGAACGTAAAATGTTGGAATTATACGCACTGCGTTTAGAAATTCCAGGAACAAGGACTTCAAAGATAATGTAGGTAGTGAACAAGTACGGAAGAGGATCTGTTTTCAAAATAGAAATAAATAGAAGATACTACAAGCAATATGAGCTGAATGCGGATGTAACCTAGAAAAGCCGTAATGTAGTAGATATCATAGAAGATAATAAAAATCTCAAGGGATTCAGGAATTTTTTCAAAGTTAAAATTTTATTCCTCCTTGATTTTATAGCTTGTGTTCAAAATAACGATTTATATAAACCCGATTCTACTTCGGTAACGTAGCTAAAATTCTTAAACCTACTCTGAATTAAAATGGGCTATCCTGGATAAAATCTGCTAGAAAATACGAGAATATCGTCCAAAATCTTTTTTTAATCAAACGGGTTAAAAATTTTCGGTGGGAACTAATTAAGTAACTATTGTTAATATATTTTTAATTGTCTTTAGATAATTAAATGGAATAGTAAAAATTTAAGAAGTGGATGTTGTGCGCTCTTAACAATAAAGTTCATATATCAGATGTGGACATTCCATCAAATTGGCAGGGCTTTATCTATTTCACTAAAAATATCGACATAGTATTATTCTAATGATAATTTTTAATACTATTTTCATTTAATTCGCTATTCACAAATAATTAATCATCATAATACATTAGTGCCATTATCTTTTGTACGGAATTCATATTTGTCGTCATGGTATCCTATTAATTATGTAATCAACCGTATAAATAAATGTTTACGTATTCATTTCAGTAGTGAATTGATAGCCCTTAATTCATTGGCATTTTTCACCTAGTTTCAATAAGAATAATATAAATCTTTATTCATAATGTTCTCAGTATGAGTAGCATTAATTTACATAAACTGATAGTAATGTTTTTAATGGTTAAATTATTAAAGGCTGGTCGCATTTTCTTATCTCGATGGGACAGCAGCCTGAAACTTTACGGAGCGTCTTTAAACCGCCTGAAACAGCGATAGCTAACATTTCCAATTAATCGAAATTTTTTCCGTCGAGCCAACTTTGAAAATTTCTATTATCCTATAAGTTCCATCGATGACCTTTTCTCGAGAAGTAACGGAGGAGAACATTAATATTTATAGTGGAAGGCGGGCTTTCTTGGGGGTTGAAAAAAAAAGGAAAATACTTCCTTGGAAGCGGCGACCTTTTGAAAAGCCAAACTTCTTTCAATTAAACAGACGACGTATGTTGGTCGGGAAAGAAGTTGACCTGATCAATGAATCGAATCGATGGGGTCAAATGAAAGAGTTTCGCGTTGAGGAGAACGGAGAACTAGCTCTGCTAAGTAGGGCACGTGAAGGTGTTTGGGGGAGGTAAGTTCGCTTTGTTCCCCCGATACGAGAGAATTTTAAAACTATAGACTTAATTGATTTAAAATTCCGAAAGTAATATCGATTGTACCAATAAATAATGATGAGATCCTCAACACCTTTATCAGTAAAAAGTATCATTTAAATTCAAGGTGTATTGCATTTAAATATAAAGAAATTTACATGAAAATACTTCTTCACTCATTGTCACAATTGCTTATTGAATATTAAGGCCCCAATTCAATTAATAGCATATTAATTGTAGCATATTTTCGACTATTATGCACCCAGGCTAATCGCTCTCAGTGTACCACAATATTCACAGCCCGAAATTTCATTTTTATATTCTCGTTTTCGAATAGCATAAATAAGTCATCAGCGTGAGCTTTCGTAAGAATATGCAATACATAATGCATTATTAATGTATTATATTACGTATGATGTAACGTAATATAAAATTTATAGCAAGGTGTAGATCTCTTGAGCTGGTAACGGGACATCCCCTATGGGCTTGTGACATAATAGCATTAGTAAAAAGGATAATGTGGCATATGTACGGATCTTTTCTAAGAGTTGAATCAAAACACAGAAACGCGTAGAGGAACATTGTAATCGGATTGTACCTAAATGGAAGATGCCCGAAAAAGGCTTATCCCCTCTGGGAATAAACATATGGATATGTGACATATCCATCACTATAGGATTACCGGAAATCCTTTTTCTCCAGAAAAATCCTTCTTTAAGGACCACCCGAAAGCTTTTGGTTCCTTTATTCTCTGATTTTATAATTATGGGACATTTTTAGCTTTATTGGTTCTTAGAATTGGGAATTTTACATCAGCATACGTATTTGATATATAGGAAAAGTTAAATTCAATTAAAATTTGTAATTCAAATAATAATCAACAGGTTAATGTTTTACATAAACATTTCCCTTCTTCCAATTCATTCTATTTTGATATATTTTCTTTTTGAAGATTTGTAAACTCTCGAACTTTTGATTCAAAATGACTGTTCAAATATTTTACGAAACTGATTATTCCATTTTGTCACTGCGTGATAGGGAAGAGAATTACTTCTAACAAAATCACACCAATTATTTCTACAGTCCCTAAGTAACGGTTCTCATACCAGAATAACTTTCCTTTTCCTTTATTTATTTAATGCGGAAAAACTACAGATTTGTAACCAAATCAGTGGATTCGATCCTTTTTTTAATGAAATCTCTGCTTAGCGTGGCTTTAGAATTTTAGAAAGAATTAACATCTAAATAGACTTTTATTAACTAAATATAAATAAGCGAAATGTCTTTAAGAAATACATATCTAGGATTCAATTTGAGAAAAAATTTAACCCTTTAGTATGAAAACCATTTCGGGTAAATATCCGAAACAGCTAAAACGAGATTAAGTAAATTTTGATACAATTTGGCATAAATATCGGAAAGTATTCCAGAGGCGAGAAGAACGATCCCATAACACGGTATGGGAAGCTATCCAAAATGCGGAACCGATTTCAGCAGACACGGATAAGAGATAAAATTTTTCTCGAGTTTCTTCTCCTTGGCCCTAAGAAAATCCCTGAGGATTCCTAAGCGCCTTCGACCTTTCTAAATCATTCCTCCGAAATGCAAACAGCGGAGGGCCGACGCACAATTCCTCGTCTTTGGCAAAGCTCTAACACCGCGAGGAGATAATTCCAAATCCGACGTTTCCCACGTCGAACTTGCACGGGGGAATAATTCCAGTCTTTCCTTATGAGAGGATTGATACCATGGCAATAAATTGGGGCCGGAATTCTGTCTCCATAAACAACTGAGCCGTCCCTAACCTGAGAGCATTTTTGCTCCGATCGCTTTTCGCCTATAACCTTCGGGAGAGGATTTGCACGAAGATGCATGACAAAGGGAATGAGTGGGTGGGATTGAAGGTTTGGGAAAAAGAAAGTAAGGATGGAATGGATGGGATTTGGAAAGATGGAACTCTTGAGATACTGGACCTTTGGATTATGTATACAGTATCGCAAATATTTTTTTCCTAGTAAACCGAGTCAAAAGCAAACATTACTGTTACTAACGTCACGTTAGCTGTAGATAAAGAAAAGCTGTAAAAACGAGAGTAAAATCATGGCAATAAATCCTCAAATACGCCCAGAAATAAACCATTTATGATGATTAAAAATTATTGCCTTAATTTTTAAACTTATTGATGAATAATTTGTGTGATTGCTTAAGATTACTGCGTCGTTCATTTACTTGGAACGATTAATATACCCTAACATTTTTCTGAGGAATTTTTTTCTCTCGCTTATATCATTACAAGTTTTTACTTGCAACTGTGATTGTATAACTAAAAATGAGGTTATTTTTGGTTGGCTCATCAGTTATTTATGAGTATGAGT
This sequence comes from Pantala flavescens, assembly GCA_020796165.1. Lineage (NCBI taxonomy): Eukaryota > Metazoa > Arthropoda > Insecta > Odonata > Libellulidae > Pantala > Pantala flavescens. The sequence goes on from CM036888.1 coordinate 6,408,849, forward strand.
TATGAGTATAAATTTGATGAAATTACAAATTTTTTATTTGTTCACGTTATCTGATTACAAGAGCTCTTTATATCGTATTAAATGGACTTAAAATATCTAACTGTACCCGGGTTAATATGTATACGAACTTGGTCACTTTAAAAGAATTACAATGTAAATATTCTTACCGTTAAAATAATATTTTCACTGTTAAAATCATGAAAAGTTTGCAACGTATATCAAGATATTTGGAATGGTTGAGTTCAAATTGAGTAATAGCTAATGTATACGAAGAAATAAGTTTGCTGTAGCTAAAATATGACTCTAAATAAACAATAAGCTGAAGGATGGCCGAGACTTGTAAATAAGGACATCCATATTCTTGCAAACCGTGTTATAAGAAAAGCCTTACAATCGATGTTGAAGGTCTTTTTCTTCGCAAAGGGTTCCAAAAATATGACTCTAGTCTCCTTCGGGGTATCATCTCTTTGGAGGAAAGAGAATATGATATCAGCCTCCACAATAAAGTGATCCGTCGAAGGAGAAAGTTTCCAAAAATTCTCCTTATTTTTCAAAATGACGAAGCAGAGGGTAAGGAAAGGCATCCTTAGGCGATGCCTTGAAAAGATGGATGTGAGAATATCTAGCAAAATTACGCATCCTTGCCTCGTCCTTACGCGAAATGATATTATGGCGAACATTGAGTAACCACGTGCGTTTGGGTTATTGATACTGCTATGTCGTAAATATGCTAATTAAGCGTAATTTAGAAAGTGTGATACTTTATTTTATGGCTCGTTGAATCGTTCTCACAAATAATCAGATTCTCAATTCGTTTTACGAGTTTATAAGCTGTCGAACACAAATCTGACATTAAAAATATCGTAAGCGTCTCTTCATTCAAAGTCAAAGTTCAAAGTATAAGGTCATTCAATTTAAATAAATCTGGGAATAATAACAAAGAAATTATAAATAAAGGGGCTTATAAATACTTGTTAAAGAAAAAAAAAGAAGCTCAGTACAGCTTAGTACTTCTACAAAAACCGTATGAGTAATTTTAATCTCTCCTTCAGTACGATATGGCCTTACATAAAGTTACGCCTGCCTCATGTTGAGTTAATTATTGTATACTTGCTAAAGTTTGAGTTATTTTAAGGGTACTTATAATTCAATTTCATACGATAGAAGATAACTGTATCGTACTTAAATTTGTTTCGATGACGCGATAGTAAACAGAGTGTGTTTTAAACTCGTTCCTAATTACTCCAAAGTGAGTTATGAAGAATGCTTCATCCTCTCGTTATAATTAATATCCAATCTTTAGAATATACTCGTATTTTGAAAGAACAACAATAACAAGGAAAGTTGGCGTAGTGAAAACTTGAGCCTTGAAATCAAATCAGGAAAATTTTCGATTGCTAATTTGAATGCTCCTTAAACTTCCTCTTTATACCAACCAGATTAAATAGGACTCCAAGTATCACAACTTTCCTCAATTGAAGAAAACGACGTAATCAACTTACGCTCGAGAACGGAAACTTCTTAACTACATTTTTAGAATCCTTAAACTTTCAAATCCTGAGGAGATATTTCAGAGTCTTGGGTTTTTATTTTTTCTTTGCGAGTTAGAGATGGGTAACAAGTGTATTGAATGGTGAAATTTTTCTTTCTAAAGGTAAGAAAATTGAGCTGAGTGAGTAGCGACAGTTTTTTATTTCTTCTTCAAATATAAGTTTAAGAAATGATGGTATTTTTTGTTAGTTAAAAATTTTGATCCCAAATCTAGTTCTTTTTTTATCCTCTTCGATTATTTTTTTTCTAAATATAGGAGCATTTTAAATTGAAAATTTTGCTAGTTGAATGTAAAGATAGTTTTACAATTTTGATTCTTTGAGACTTTATAAATTACACAATAAATTATATAAAACCATGAAAATGTAAACTCTCTAATATTTATTTAAACATAAGGGAGAAGCTATAATCAATTGGAACTACATCTTGATTTATAAGTGAGAAATAGCTAGTAAACAAATTACTGTCAAGAACCAGTCGGTCTTATTATATTTTAAACATCTTAATTTTCTTAAGTTTTTTCCACTCATTTACTTTTCTCCAGTTAGGTTCGTAAATTCTCTAATGTAGCCAAGACCGTTACACATCTCACTGAGGTTTCCGCGAATAATTCCAGAAAAGAAGCAACTAATAACTACTAAAGACTCAAAAGCCTACTTATGAAATAAGCCTCCTAATGGAGGACAAATGCAGTAATTTTAAGAGCATTAACTTTTTCACGATAGCCTCTTAAATAAAGAGTACTTAGGGCGAAAAAATCCATTTCATCATACGCCTTCACCACCAATAGCCATTCTGTAATGTATTGAAAGAATCCAAGTATAACACGAAGAGGAGATGGGTTGACAGACACTGTGAGCGCTTTATCTTCCAAAGCGCTTTTGTGTTGCCCATGACGACAGAGAAGAGGTTGGCTACCAGGAAATTGTACGCATGTGGGACCAATCCAGAAAGGAGCACAGAAGGAAAACCATCGTCCCTGTCTTTGAAGCCGATTTTCTATACTAAATCTGGATTTGCGATGAAAAGGGCTCTTTGCATCTATTCTTGACGGTATTCATCCCAAATACCGCTTCCTGATTCATTTCGTACCTTCTCGAATTAAATAGTCTCCGAAATCCCTTATGATTGGCTGACTAAGAATAGCTGCTTATAAAAGATAAACAAGCTCGTGGTTAAGCTTACGAGCGTAATAGTGTTCGAAAGATACTTCAGTATGATTAAGAATCCACTAATATGAAAATAATGACTTGGAGGAAAACTGAAAAAATCTATAATTACGAAAAATTATAAAATATAATTTTATATAGGTGATTCTACATAAATATTAATTTATATAACAAAATGTAAGCAGGTTATCGTACAACTAAATTAAATTTCTTTTTCGGAACTTAAATACCAAACATGGCTACATACAAAAAGTTTCTAAATATTTAAAATGCCTCTTCGTCTTAAGTTAATGAAAAACTATTTTTTAAATTATTAATTAGTGATAACTCGCTTAAAAAAGGAATTTCCAACGGATATGGATCTTTGTCGTCATGGAAACATTTTTTCGAAAATACGTCGACGGAGAATGTCGACGCTGAAATATTTTATAAAAGAAAATTGAAAAATTAGTTTCATCGAACGACAAAAAATTGAAAGGATCTGAAAAATCTCAATATCTTGGCAACCACTCTCTCATCTTTGGAGAGACGTTATGAATTCGGGGAAGTTGCCAAGAAATTTTGTCAGAGGGCATTGACTTGAAATGCATCGTCTTAGAGGCGTCCCTTTGCCCACATTTCTCAATTCCGCAGAGAATCCTGACACCTGCTGTGACTCACTCGTGGTCTATTAAGTTTGCACCACAACCTCCTTTGGAGGCAGCCCGACACTTTGTGCACACGTGTATTACGAAGTGCACTTCCGCTCGTGTGCCTAATTAGGTATCTGAACAAGATCTCTATTTGACTGAGATTCTGAACAAAATTAATTCTTCTCCTTCGTGGTTTCTTATATGATTATTTTGGATGAAAAGCTCTTAAACAGAACTTCGTTCGTGTAATATACCCGCTTGAAATACTGTTTATATTTTCTTACTTACTTAAGGAAATACGCTGCACTTATCCCTCCAGTAGAAGGAATGGAATAAAAAAAGAATGTTACTATAGCAATAATATTACTGCCTCGTAACAATTAAAATATTTCTATTTAATATATTAACATATTAACTTTGAAATTAATTCATTGCATTTGGGAAATTCAAAATAATTGACTATGGAGTATATTATAGTTTGATAACTATCGAACGAGTCAAAAAGAATGTAAATTCTTTTGTGTAAAAAACTGAAATTCGAAATTAAATACAAAAGATTAATGTAATAAAAGACAACGTTATTTGGCTTGAGTTAAGAGAGCCTGAAGGAAAATAGGGCAATACTGGGAAAATAGTTCTTACAAGGGTGTAAAGATTTATAGGATGTATAAATTTATGTCTAAAATGAAGATTAATTAAAATTCAAATGTGTCAGTAAAGACACCCTTGGGATCCTTAATTCTTTCTTTTAATAGAAACTTCGGAATTCAATTAATTTCGCAACTCGAGGAACGCGAACTTAAGGAATTTCTAATAAACTGCGAAGGTTAGGTTAATTAATAGATGCATTCGACAAGCAGTATTTAATGAGAAACGTAAGAGCAGGATATAAATAAATATTTTGCCCTGCCTACGTTCTCACGGAAAGATATTACCTCCAAACTTTATACACTGTCATATACGTTAACGTAAACAATTTGTTAATTAATCATAAAAAACGTAATGTTTTTACAATTCTAAACATTTTTAAGGCGTATGTGTATCATCAGCTGGTTAAAAACATTATTCTAGAGATTTTTCATCTACATCTATATCAACAAAATTGTTAAAGACATGAAAGACTAATTTTTATCTTTTGATATTTTGAACAGCGTACCTGATAAATAAACTGAAAATTCATTAAATTCCATTAATTTAAAATTCTCAATTGAATCACAAGAAATAAAAATCAATAAATTTTTTTATATCAAAGGATTCTGTAAATATCAAACGATTTGGTATCAAAGGTTTGTGTAAATAAATAAATATTCACCAAAATTTATACCAAAAAGGGAGAGTGAGATTTCATCTCTATCTCAAAAAATTCAAAGAATTTGGGAAAGCTTAAATGATGCAAAATAATACGAGGAATAAAAATACAAATATTATTGAAAAATTCCTTATTTAATTGAACATCGTTTCCTGAATAACAATGCTCTATATTTACTCTTACTTTGAGTTATTTTATTTGCATTCACTCCCTAAATCGACCCAGATCCAATTGAGATACGTGGTTAGACCTTTTTAATGCTGTAACACTCGCTGTAAAAGCTCTATCTTAGTGGAGATTGAAGGGTTAGATAAATGTCTCTCTTTGACTGGCATCTAAAGAGCTGGGAGTGCTAAACGGAATGTACGTCTTGCGCGACGCCTCGTTTTACACCATCCCGGAGATTGAGTCAATATGAATTATATCAAAATCTCGATATCGGATGCTCTGATGAGTAACTTTCCATCTGAAGAGACTAGCAGCAGTTGATTCCGCCCACTATGAATCCTGCTGGCAAATTGCGGGAGTAGGTTTGCTTTGATAGCTGCGGAAAAGCTTCCACTTTCATATCCCCCGATTTCTGCCAGAATCACTCCCATTACTGCTTCATCCCTTTCAACTACCTCTCGTATGATCTCCCAGCGTCTACTAGGACAGATGAAACGACAGGTTGGAAGGGGAATTATTGTGGATGGAAATGGAACAAGGAGATGGAGCATGACGATTCTGGGAAAGGGAATTTCTGAGCGAAGAAAATGAAAAGTAGATTAGCTACTTTATGAAATTAGGCCTTGTTTTTCATTTGAAAACTTACAAATCGTCAACATTTTGATACTAAGATACAGAATTATACATTCGATTCTATAAATAAGGCTATAATTTTTTAAATAATATAAAAGAAATAGCAAAATATTTACTAAGTCTAAACAGAGGTGAAAAAAGAGACCTGACTGGAACTCGAACCCAGGACTATTACTACCATTCCCTTATCCTTTTATCTATTTATTTACAAAAATATACGAACGTAAAAAATATCTTAGATCCAAAATATTTATAGTTTACTATCTTTATTTTTTTTTACTTCCATAGCATTTTCAGCTTTAATTTTTTTTTCCATTCAAAGATGAAAAATAACCACTAAACAGCAAATATATCATACCTTCGCATCATATACCAAAAAATTCATCATAAATCTCCTCCAAAGCATACTTATGCTGTAAATACTATAAATCAAAAAGAAATCGTAAGGGACACTAATGCTTATAAGTCACTTCAAATTCAACGGCTGTAAATCAAATAAAATAAGTATAATCGAGGCTGTAAAGGGAAGAGCGAGTCAGAAAAGAGGGTTGGCAGTGAAGGAAAAAAGTTAGGGGGGAAAAAGATATTGGCAGATCAAGAAGAAATATCGACTTTCTTTTCAGAGAAAGAGCCCTTTTAGCTTCTCTCCGAACATTTAATGGCCGTTTTCATATTTTATTCCTTCCGCTTCCTCTTACTTCACTCTCTGCCTGCATCCCTGTCATCTCCTCCCTTTTTCTCGTAAAGAAGTGATGCTCTCGACATTCCTCACTGTTCGGCATGAATGGATGCATCCAGCGTAAGAAATGGTTTATACACTACTGTACTGATCTGGCCTACATTCTCGACAGCTTAAAAGGTATTCTCAGTACAGTTAAATCTTTAAGTTTGGTACTGCTTACGGAAGGTGGCAAGTTTCGATATATGCCAATCAACAGTATCCAAAAGTATTCAAATATCAGAGAAACTAAGGTTGATTAAAATCTAACTTAAGATTTGAAAAAGAGTACTCGGGGACAGGTACTAATGATCTTAAGTAATTTATAAATTATACAAAGTAATTATTATAAGGCATCTGATCGTATTTTAAATAACTCAAAATCATTTGATTCAAGATCTAAGTTTTGACCAATGGGAAAAAATCATTTATCTTGTGAAGATTAACAGGACAACAATCGACGCTGAGAATCTTGGAACGACTTTTATTAGATGGGAAGTTTATTGACCAAACACTGTTGCTGGGTTACGGAATTGGAATTATTAGAAAATTACATTAAAATTCTTACTGATCATTAATAACTACTTATATCGTTCGTTTAATATTTCTGTAATTATTTACGAATCAATTAATTTTTAATATCAATGCTTAATGAATGAAACAAGATGAAAGAATATTTTGAATTTTATAAAGAATAAATAAAAATAAGAACCCTTTAAAGATACACACGATTAACTTAACACTATTACTTCTTTCTATTCGAAGCTACTTCTTGATTCAAAAACACTTATTTCCGACGTATACCATTCTTTATTCAATTCGTGAATATGATAATCCTCTTATATATTATTTTCTCATTCCAATATCAAGATAATTCCAAGGCAACAACTTTATATAGATAAGAATAGATTCATAATATTCAGACAAGATACTGAATTTTTTGATGCTTACAAACATATATGATGAAACTTATGCCAAATGAAAAAAATCTGTTTTCATCGCTTCTGGAATTCCTCTTTCTAAAATCGTATTTTCGATCCCAGTTCTTCAAATTAGACATCACTTCCCTATCTTATAGAACACATCTACCTCTAACCACTCGTATCCCGTCGTCAATTCAGCTTCTCATCCCTTATCCTCGGACGCATCTTTTGAACGAACTCTCTTTTATTAAGCCCTCCTATATCCATCAGCGAATAAACTTGGTTCATTGCCTTCCGCCCCCTTCACAATGACAGGAGAGGATCTTTTAATTAAAATCGAACGTAGAGGAATCTCGATAAGTATTTTCTTCCGAATTATTCCCGTGGAACTAATAAAAGAACACGTCCACTCTCGTATGACGTCCCAGACTAGGGATTTTCCGCCTCGAAGCTCAGCCCTTACCCGGACTCTACTATCTCCATCGATATATACGGTTATGCTTCGATGGTGAAATAAAAATAATTCTTCCCGCTGTCCTGTTATAACCGACGTTATGTCCGATGACCATGAAAACAAGTGGGGTGGTTCTAGTGTTCTCAAATGGAAACCCTCTCGATGTAATCAAACCGAAGATTTTGTCTCTAAAAAAGTTTCCACGGAAACCGACAGACCCTCTGGTTTCTCATTGAGTTACGTCGATATATTTTATAAAAAGAACTGTGAAATAAATTTAGATGCTTCGGTCGATGATTCTGTATCTTGATACAGATGGTTCAATTCGTGGAAGCTTTGATAAATTAATGAAGAGTTGCTTACTAAATTTATGAGTTTTACCACGAAAATGTTTCGCTCAATTTTAACTAGCAATTATTTAGGAGAAGGGTTTATTATACGGATGAGACATGAATAGCAACCCTCTGTATGTTAAGTACAATGTGAACTGAATGAGTACGGATTTCAACATAAAATTATTGTGTGCAAGTTATTACTATGCTAACGGAAGAGTGATAGATTAGTATATAAGGATATACTCCACGTACATACTTGAGTGCAAATTATACAATATTATGAATACATTTAATATGCTAGGCTATATATGATCTCACAATTCCAATTGCTAGTGGTTACATTTTGAAAATAAATTGTAATAGAGCATACTTTCACTTGAACCGATGGTGATGAACTTTATTCGATTTCAAAAGTAAATCATACTGATGGGTGAAATAGCTTTAAAAAATATGAATTCTAATTTTGATAATGATAGCATATTAAATGCGTAAATTTCCATCGATACCCTACTTATAAACTGCTTACATATTTAATGAACCTTATTGAAGAGATTTAAGGCAAAATTCTTTCGATGAATACTTGAAATTTTGATAATATCTATCGTCGCATGAAATTTTATATTCCCTTTCATTCGAACATGAAAAGATGGATATTTAACTGGGGATATTGATCCTCTTCATGATATCTATATTTGAGGTCAATCTACTGCTCACAAAATGGAGTCAAGGTTGATCAGAAGTAAAATGAATAGAAGTATACTGGGACTTGAGCCCAGGTCTACCAATTACCGGGTAATAATAGTAAGAGCTACATTATGTTGCGTCAATTCCTTTCTTAAGCTATTCTTCGCCTCTGTTCACGCTTATATTGAAAAATCGGAAAAACCCATTGAGCTAAGTTATTTCACTTTTGATTTATCCAAAAATCTAATATAGGAATGGAATGTCATGACGCACGGCCGAAACACAAATGCTTGGAGCAGCAGAAAGAAAGGTTAGTGATTCTAAATTATTTCAAGTAAACAACAGAAATTACTAATAAAATATTTCTGTTCTTAATGAAAAGTATACTCGATATAATATGGTTGAGATAATAATAAACAAATTGGTTTACAACTTAAAAATCCTTCGGTCTTACCAAGGAGTAAACTTGTTATAGGTATTCAATAGACAACTAGAATGGATTCACGGGTGTGATTTCTTTATCCATCCGATGAATAATAGGAGTAGATGACAACAAATACAATTACAGCGAAAGATAAGCACTTCACCAACCAGGGCAAACACATTTCCATCGCCATTCCCGTGATAGAAAATGGGCAGCGAGTAAATACGTGGTCCGAATCGTATCTCATCTCTAGTGCAATTACTACGAGTACAATTACAGCTCCTCATTTCTGGAGCACAAGTACATCCAATTGATGACCTTTATATCTAACTCTTTCCCAAACCTTGCCCCTCGACGTGAACTTGTGACCTCTGCAAGCTTCGAAAACATTCTTCTTTAGCGTGTACTCGCCCACTTCCATTCGCCCACTCGTTTTAACAGAGCCTTCCCTTTAACGATCCATCATTCCACTCGATTACCTTATACCCTTTTCCGATGCCTATTGTTCAAATCTTTGCTCGTTTGATTACGTTTATGGCGAAGACCGCGTTCAACACCGTCTACACTTGGACTGCAGAGTGAGAAGTTTTCTTGCACTCTTTTGAAACTCCAGAGATTCCGAAGGATTTCATTCGAGTATCCGGGTTTAATGTGGGAAATTTTTAAGAACGAATTCAAAGGGATTTATACATTGTCTGTTCTGTTCGAGAAATTGGATCTCGAATTTTAGAACATCGGAAGAAATGCACCGAAAGAAAGATTCAAATACGAGTTTTATCGAAGAAGGAAACTCCTGTTTCGATAGGTTGAGATTTTTTAAAAAACTATTAGTGTAAATGAGTCGTGATAAAAACTTTTCGAAGCATTTCAGAGGATCTATTTTAACTTAAAGTTTAATTTTCTAAATTTAACGTACATTATGACTTTTTGTATATGATAGACATGTTCACGTATAAAAATTTACATTATATGAATATCTAAGCATCCATATTTTAAAATTTTATGGTTTGATGATATTTGAACCTTAAAATTCTCTTACGAATTAAATTTCAATCAAATGCATTCCGACAATTTTCCCAACTAGGATATTAAATTCTTGACAAAATATCCTTTAACGAATCAAAATATTCTCTAGCTGTAACTTAGTTAATTAATTCATCGTCTTTAGTAGCAATAACTTCTAATTTACTGTAAGTTAAGGAATAGTACAGCATACGGAGAAATGCCATAAAATTACTGTTCAATATAATGCACTGAAACATTATAGACGAGCTAATACACAAATACTCATTTATGAAACACTAATTTGAATGCAGAAGGTATTTATAATCATCCATTGCTATAAAAATATTTTCAGAATCACTCCTTGATCAAATGTATTGTAATAATATACTTGAAATGATTCAAAAATACGTAAAAAACAAGGCCATAGAGCTTATACTTATGCTAATATAAAATCAAAATAATATTGATTTGTATATGCCAAATATACATGAAGCCTATCGTATCTTTATTTTTAAAACGTTTAGTTACACCAATAATCAAAATACAGCACATTAAAATTATACGAAACTGTATTAAATATTTGGAAAATTTATCACGTAATAATATATAGAAAGTTAATTAAAAATTCAATCTGAATCGGACAAAACTCAATCCAAACTCATTTTGAGCACATTATTTTCGCTGACAAATGCATCAAAATGCTCCGCATTCTCGCACTACTCCTATTCATACGGGAAATATCGAGGCATTTCGAAGCTCTAATACTGAATCCGCATTACTGATCGACATTCCCAAATATTCCGGACACACTCATACATTCTTCATCCTGTCCACGTTTGCAGCACATTTCTCACACGATCGCATTTGTTATTCGCAAATCGCTCCCTTTAGTATGTTTTATTTACGTGCTTCACTTTTGCCTATGCATCCGATACGATTCGTGAGGTTCTATTTTGAAGCTTTCACTCTCGAAATTCTGAATATTTCATCTGTAGACGCGGTTCTATAGAATCCTTCGTAAATTATGTTTTTTTTCGAAGGATAAAAAAATTTTCGAAAGGAGAGAATTACTAATGCATAAATACATAAGAAGCAAAATCATTGATCAATAGTTTTTTATTACAAGTATCGTGACACTTTTTAACAAGAATATCCAAATTTATACTACATCTTGATCAAACGGGAGAAACATAAAACATAGAAATAAGTTTACCACTAATAGTCAAAATATTACGAGTAAGTATGTTGACGATTCAAATCTTAAATCTCAGAAAAAACTTATTTTTTTACGCCTTTAAAATATAAGCTTAACAAGAATAAAAAAAAACGATTATTAAAATTTATTTTACTGAAACAGCGGTGGTATATTTACTGAAAAACTAAACAATCGCTTTAAGGAGGAGAACTACACAAAAGTTTATGCCTATTTGAAACACCTTGTAGTTCAAGAATTGAAAATTTCGTAAACTATTTCATTTATAAGAACGTAATACTTTGAAAGCGTTGGATACAATAAATATTGCAAAAAATGTACGAAAACGCAACTTATCGGCAAAATGTAATTCGGTTTATACGTAACTTCCAATGCAAAGTCAGTTAAATATTAAAATAAGCTAAATTGATTACTAAACGAATATAAATAAATGTTCATTCTGCAAATTGTTAACTTTATCAATGCGGTGGAAACGAAAATTAAATATAAAAAAAAACTTTTCCTTGTTTACGAGACACAATTCTTACTGCTGCATTCACTTCACGATTGTTACCATTATAACGGTAGATGTAAAAGAAGTTGCCTTTCTTTGGAAAAAAAGCATTTATTCAACATAATCAATCGTTCATCACTTGATTTAGGAAAATGTAATCAATACCTTTCACTATTTGCGACCTAATTACACTGATTCGTTCTTAGCTAGCTGCTTATCGCTTAGACTCCCAACGTCCTGTATAATGAAAGCAACAGTTGTCTCTGGGCTCCTGAATACCGCACTTCTACACATACTCCGAATCAGTCTCTCAAACAAAGGATCACAGCTTCATCAAGTCGTATATGAAGATACTCCTAGTAAAGTGACGTTTAACTTTCATAAAAGTTACCTTTATCGAAACGTTACATTCTTTTAAATAGAAACTTCTCACAACTTGTTCTTTAACTCAACTGTGATGCCGAAATTTTAAATAAATATCTATGAAAAATTTGTATGAGATTACAACCAATTAGATGAAATATTTCTAAATGAATTAAAAGAAGAATTCCCTGTTTTTTTGGTTTCCCCAAGTTTTCCGTTTAAGTTATTATTGATCAACGAATGAGTACATTATCAGTTAAATTTTTGCGAGCAGAGCATTAGATAAAGTTTTTTAGAAATTGAGTTTTCTGAAAACCGAGAGAAAACATTCGAGAAAAGATTCTGAATGGTACTATTATAATCACGAAATTCAAAAATAATTCGTATTGTAATGCGTTATATTTATGAATGTTTAATGGACAGAAGTTTAATTACGATTCGATAAAGCAAACTCTAAACTGATCTCTAAAAATTTTAATCCCAGACAGTGACAATTCTTTCAGCACCAACTGCTTTCCAAATCTAAACATAAAATAAGTATTTCATAGTAATCAAGAGTATTTATACATGGCAATCATTGTTCTTTGAGCTTGTATTTCGGCAAATAAAAAATTAAATCAGAAAAATCATAATCCTATTCCAAATCCAGAGATTGAATAGCTTCAGCTAACCTTAAATCTATTTTAAGTCCTCTTTCAATTAAATGGATACAAATAAAAAAGAGTAAGTTATACATCACGTAAAATATCTTGAAAATCTGTTGTTTTATAATAAATTAATATCTGCTATTTCAATTAAATTTCAAATAAATATTGCTCGCTCATCATCCCCTAAAATTCAGCCTTTCATAGATTTCAATATTTTTATACCTTTCAGTAGCATTGTGTTGACATCTATTTCATTGTCCTCTATAAATTATATTTTTTTCTATTTCAAAGTTACCTCAATCAATCAATCTGACGAAGCAGGAAATGAAGTACGCGTTGAAAGGGGCCCGTCTCCTGAAATTCGGTCCGAGAGATGGGACAAGCGTTCTGATCTATTCGATAGGCCTATGTATAGGTATCCAAGGGGAGATTTGCAGGTACCCCAACCGTTTTCGCATTTTATACTATCAGCGCCGTCCTCGAGCGAATCCGGTACTAACGCGTCCTTTCACTACTGAAGAAGCTACGTGCGGTGGGGCGCACCACGTTATCCCCCTGTGTACCGTTGGCTTTATAATGAGATAGCTCTAACCTGCTTCAATCCTATGCAACCATAGCCAGGATTATAGGACTGTGTACGCTCTAATTAGGATGCCTCCGCGTAATGAAACTACGGGATAACCCTGGATAATTGTCGGATAATTCTACGATAAAATTCATGGTCGAATTTAGTATTGCTATCACACGTTGATGAGCTTTTTGGGATATTTTTTCTCGATTAGAATGGAACACTGTGGGAATTTTTACTGGATAATTGGGCTGGCTCGTATTCGAATCTAAATTAACGAATCTAGGACTGTTACAGAATCATATAATTGTATTGCCGTACGACGAACCAATTAATTTTTTAAAATTCGAATTTTCAAGGCAATTCCATTACGATAATTACTTGAACAAGTCGAAATTTTAGCGTTTAGTTAAATGAACCAAAATATTTCTACAATTAATTCGACAAAGCTTGTATTTGAACTATGAAGAAGCCTAAACCATTAATATATATTTTTGTCTAAAATGTTTTCACGGGAAAGATTTTTCGAAAACATCCAAGCATTCTAACTTAAGAGAGAACATACATTTCTGCGTCAATAAATTATTTAACTCGTTAAAATGAAGACTAAGTTTCATAAACCAAATTAAAAGCTATGATAAAGGTGTATTTATTATTAATTCATAGCTGATCACTATGTAAAACCTTTAAAAATCTGCAAAATTTGTAATATGATATCATTAACTCTGTGCTTTCGGTGCAGAGTATTGAGTATTCATTTACCATGGAAACGGAAAGCAAAACCTAGTTATTTTAAGAAGATACAACGGAGTAAATCAACTCGGCAATTTTGAGGAAGAATGCAGAAAGTAGAAGTGAAAAGCTTCTTTGAGTTAAGAAACGCCACAGATGTACGATAAAAGAACCAAGTTTTCAATCCCTTTCACAGACATGCGATAAACACATCATGCGGTGCTGAAATTCGATTACGGAGAGTAAAACGATTTCATTTTCAATTTTTCTGGAAGGAATTCATTCTTCCGATCATATTTCCGTTTGGCTAAGCAAGTTATACATAGGTATTCACGTTAAACGAAACTATTAGAATGCTTTGACGTAACTTAACACAAGATTATTCAAGTACAGCAGACATAGATTGCTACTAGCTAAATTTCCCTTAGTAGTTATTTTATAAATATATAATCGAATCCCCTCTGAACTGCTGCTCAAATACTAGAATCAAATATTCGCAGCAATGCACACCGCTAGAAAATATAACATATTACATGCCTGCTCCAAATTTCGATAATGCTCACCAGTCCGACACGGCAGTATGAGAACCTTACGGGGAAATAAATGCACGTAAATTGCCATTAGGGACCAAGATAGCCTCGCTCGAGGGTACCATTTAATCTGTCATGTAGATTCTTACGGATTAAATTAACCCTCGCAAGAGGCTATCTTGGTCTCCAATGGCAGTACATATAAATACAAGAGAAGCACAATATGAAAGAATCGTTAGATAGAAATAGAGACCTACGCAAAAAGAAAAAGTATTGTGAAGAAAGGATTAATCGCTCCAATAAACTATCAAAAAGAATCAGTAAACTGGTTAAATTATAAGTTCAAGAAAAGAAATGCACCAAATAAGACGAGTAGTTTGAAAGAGAATAAGCTCTTAGACGAGGTGAAAGTGAATACACATCGTACCAGCAGTCGGGAACGAGTAGAATGGATGAACACCAAAACAAATGGTTAATGAGCCTAATTAAGAGTTCTAATTGGACTCTCTTGATAAAAACATGTGAAAATGAAAGTACTCACGTTTTCGAAGAAAGTAAAAGCAGAAACGAAGCCATTCACGCTCACTAACGACACTGTTTCCGGATGTCCAGAGAGGAACGAAAACACGCGACCTTACGAGGCCACTCGCGACGCGTTACTAAGAAATATTCACTCTATTGTTACACTAAGGGGTGGGTTTCTACGTGACAAACTACGAACCTTAAAGGTGGTCAAAGGAGGGGAGGGGAGTACTCTATAAGGGGAGGGGGTAACTGAAACCTGCGACACCGAATCACGACCACCTGCACCGCGATGGTCTTGCGGCAGGCGGTACCACCAATGCACCCGTTGATATTGGGCCATACAGTCCTACCGCCATTTGACTGGCAAAGCGTTAGACGGGGGCAGTTGCTGCGGTAGCCCAAGACTCCGAGTAGCTTACATCGGGGTGAGTGGAAAGGGGTTTAGGAGAGTAAGTTGCACGTGCAAGAGGCCCCATTTAACCGAGACAAGGAAATAAGAGTTAATCCGAGGTGTTCGTGAGCTATAGTAGAACTTTTTGACACGCGTATTTTTTATGTTACGGTCCATTTTAAAAGTGTTATGAAGCATGGGAAATAATTATAAGAATATTTTATTGAAAATTTATTATTTCCGATAAATACATGGTATATTTTTCTGAAATAATTTTCACTCCATAGAATGTCTCAGATTTTTACGTATGATTTTTAAATCGAATTTAATATCTTTTATAATTTGGTTTGATCGGCATTGATAAAATATTAATTTCCTCAAAAATATTATCAAATGCGTAGATATTTTTATATGATGACGTAAATACATACTATTAAAAATTTATGAGATAATACTGATAATGAGCAATGTACATGAGAAAATATTAGATGTAAATAAAATAGATTACGACCAATCTCAATTTATAGTTTAATAGATTATTCATTAATCAAATATAATAGAATTTTAATTTAATAAAATTTGATTAAATAAAATTTTAATTTAATTAAATTTGATTTCATAACATTTTAATTTAATAAAATTTGATCTAATAAAATTTAATCTGTTAAAATTTTACTCTAATAAAGCCGATCGAGCCGATACTTTTCCAAACGTGTTAATTACATTAATGAATTGATAAATATAATTATATTCATCCCACCCTATGAGCTACGATTTTTCTATTTAAACGAGATATTTTTTTTCACTTTTTTATTTTTCCCAAAATAACGAAATATTTACGCACAGCAGTTCCTTAAATACTGACTTAACCCCACTATTCCTCAATTTCATTTCAACCACGACTTTACATAATACATGAATCTATGTATTCCAAACGATAAAATGTGTCTTTAATATTGGTTTACCTCACGAAAACCATACAAATAGCAATTAGATAGACCGAGTATTATATAAAACATATATAAATTATAGCTCTTTTGAGCTAATATGTTAAATGAGACGGAAGCTATATGTTAAAAATCGTACGAAATTTTTCTTTGATTGTAGCGATTCCACAATCAGATACAGTTGATTCGTTGCTTAGGAGCACAAGTCCCTCACTTAAGCCCTTGTGCTTCGATTCAAACTACTCGAACCTTGGGAAACCACGACACCGGTATATTCCTTTTGCTCGTCCTACGGGCATTAAGCTTTCTAAGGGCAGCACTAGAGAGCACGTACGTCTTACCATCTGCCTCTAGACCATCGTGGTGCAGTCCTACTCCATGCATACGGGATTACGGGTTCGGCTCAATCGAGCTAAGTGCTTTCACTCTATACGTCCCTGTACGATACTTTGGACGAATACAACAATTTAACACGATTTTCTAAAAGGGTAATAGTACCATTAATAATGGAAATAGGCACATGTTATGTGAATATTGGTTGTATCATAGACGTAAATATTTCGGGTATTCAAATATTGAAATATTTACAAAATATTTAAAAAATATATTTACCCGAATTTATTAAGTTTGTAATCAGTCAATATAAGAGTCAAAAGTAATGAAAATATTTAGGAAATAAAAATGCCCTAACAGCATCCTTTATCTTTACTTCACTTCTATTATTTTCCAACACTTTAATGCAATTATCTATATATGTATCTACTTATTATAATCTGAATATACGAATTATTATCTATCCTCAACTTTCCTTACATCTGTATTTGAAATTGATACTGCGCTTCATAACTGAAAGCATGTTTGATAAATTATTTATGTACTCGTATATATATATATTAGTTTCGTAATCCATACTTGCTTATTTTAACATGGATTATTACCAATTCATAACTTAAATCTATAACAAATGTAAATACAATTACATCCTTTGTTGGCGGGTAAATTGGAGATATTTGCACGGGCTCTAACATCGTTATACAAGTATTTTAACTCCATCTGGAATCATTCACGAAACATTGTGAACGTTCCTATCCTTAAAAATGACCTCCTGGCTATAAAACGAATCGGTTAAATGGTAAAGAAACTCAGTTTCTTGGGAGTACGTCGTTGATGAGAACAAAAGCTAGATGTTGATAAAGATAAGTGGTTATCGAGCGTACCTTTTGAACCCTTTTCTAATTCTACTCACGTCAGCTAATGGTCCTCAAACTCCACCCTGTGTTCCTTTCCCATTTTCATCGCGTCCCTCCAGTCTAAGGGGGCTTATCCTACAAGATGGCCGATCATTTGTCAGACGAATCTGCAACAGATGTAAGTACGAGAGCGATGTTTATCCATCTTTCCTCGCGATAAGTTTTCTTTAGAGCTCACGACGTCATGTGGAGTTTGCGCTCCTATTTCCTTGGATCGTAGTTCTATCAGGATTTAGGGACGTGCCCATAAATTCTACGTCTACGTTCGGCTATTTTTATACGTGGATCCGTGTTCAGATTGTGCCGCTGTCTATTTGAGACATCGTTAAGGATCTTTGCTGGATATATTCACGTATGTACGTAATGGAATTTAGTTCATTCAAATTTAAGAAGTATTAATAATAATGATTAATGATTCGCTAATAAATGGATACATTTTTTAATTGAAAAATTCACTGAAAATTTGGGAAATGCGGAATTATGATGAGTTGTAGATACGAAACTTATTATCTAAAAATAAATCGACTCATTAGTACGACTAAAAATAGTGATTATAGTGCATTTAGAGGATGTATGTATTTATAGGGTATCTGATGTATTATCATAGACATTCAATGAGCCTAAACGCTATATTCTACTGCATCAGAAAGAGAAATTGTTGCCTTAATTTTATATTTTTATTAATTTTATCATTAAGAGGACGTTATAAGGTAAAAGTTCTATCAACCTACCGTCTAAGATTCCTTTTAAAAACAAGTAACGGGAAATTTAAACTCGTCTTATCGTCTATCTGAAACCCTTTTTAATAACCTACTATGCCCTAAACTTTCCTACTTAGCCCCGTATCTGGTACCTTCTAGTGACGAACTTTTCCCTCTATAACTTTTAACCTTACTTCATACCGAAAACTCTTTATCTTTTCTAGCCCATCTTTCGTAATGTTCTTCCGTGATCTATCCTTTTAATATATCAGACCCATCCTATCCATCTGTCTGTTCTACCTCTTCAATCAAAACCCATTCTATGATCCCCAGCGCTTTCTAGGCTATGTGAACAGTCTAACCTATAACAATACTCGTATATGCGATCATTAATGCTGTACTACGTAGAATATAAAAGTTCTCTTATTTAGTGTTTTACATGTATTCATCATTTATCATCTTAAACAACTTAGCACAATATAGGTAGCATTATAAATAGTTTATAGAATCGTAAAGTTATCATTTTCAAGTAAAACTTACAAATAGTTTTTAGATATAGAATTTATGCTGATAATAGTTTCTGTACTAAAAAAAATTATTTATTAATTCCAAAAACTATTAATTACTTAATAAGTAATCAAAAGAACATTTAATTGACCAGTATATCCTTGTAAAACTAATAATACTTTTTTATGTTACAAAAACTGATTTCACAATCCGAAAAACTAATCATGACCTAAAAATCGATCAAAATACATCAATAAATCTACCAATAGATCCTTACAAAGCATCGGAACACCAATATAAAAAATACGAAAACATATTTCTTTGTGAAAGCGAAAGAATCAAACTCGTGAGTAGGTTAGTATTTACCCTAGAACACCCTTCATCTTTACAGATCTATAAGTAAGTTCATTCTTATACTCACTTCTGCTTGCATACCCCTTACTCAAAGCCCTTTAACCAATTCCCCTCCCAACATCTCACACCTTTTCCGTGGAAAATAGCAACCCTTTCCTTATTTCTCGATCCATCATTTCCTGAGCAATTACCTCCGAGTCCGAGACAAGCTCAGCGTCGGCTGTTCCCCTTTCCCTTCCCCCAATAACCCTCCTGCCGAAAGGTGTGGGCGTGAAAATAATTCGGGAAATGAATTGGGTAGATATGATAAGAGATGAAGGAAAAACAATGAAAATCTCGGGATGATAAGGAAGAGAAAAGCCAGCGGGACGTTATCTGGGGAAATATGAGCCAGGGTTTGATTTAAGGGACATGGTGGGAGGGAGAAATTGATGGGAAAAGGTTTCGGATAATGGATGAGCTAGGGATAAGATAAAAGGGGAGAAGTTCTCTCAGACGCGTTTCTAAGGGAATGAGTCAATATAAAGTTTCGGAGTTACATGTTTGTAAGCCGCGTAAACGTTGATGATTGCCTTCTGTAGCCATTACTCTCTCTCGTCGATTCGAAATAATGAGTTTTATGAGGAATTCATTTTACGATGTTTTGGGTCTTGAATGAATGTTAAGGGTTTTTTACAAAATCAAAATAAACGAGTTACTATTAAATGAATTTTGGCTTCCTTAATGCTACCGGACTGAGTATAAAGAACGTTCGATTATTCCACTTTTTGTTACCAAAATAATCGCATATTCATATCTCTATATCGAAAACTGTAATAACGTTTGCTATAGAGAAGAACGACTATATAAAGCACTGAGAAAATTTTAAAATACAAACAATAATGTTTAAATACGAAAAATTTTGCGTAAATCCGTAGCATTCAAGTAAATCACATACAATAATTTTTTTACTATTTTATATTTCAATCTCCTGCATTAGGAAACACGGAAGAACACATTTATATGTGTAATATATTTTATTGCACACATAATAGGTGTATTTGTTAATAATCAAAAGCTTTTTTTCTCGATGATAGGAGACTATAGGTCTGAAAGCTAATTGATAAAATTCTCACGTATAATAGATATAACAGAGATATGATGGCTAAAGATTCATTCTTGACGAATCATTATCCTATTATAGCATTTTAATGGAATTAAGAATTCCAGTTATGCGTGTATGCAAGCATATGTCGGATGGTGAGGAAACGTAAATAAGAAGCTATAAATACAAAGACAGTTGTAGTTTTCCTGAATAATTTGAAAATATAAATGCACTTTGATGGATAGTTAGAAAGATATATCTGTTTAAATCTAGATATCGCATGGATAAACATTCTCAGAAAATCTCCAAAATACCACGATTCAACTTCCTTGAAGACATAATTCAAAAAGGAACATAAAGATCTGAACAATTAAATGTATAATTATATCATAAGCACCCTATTATTGACACAGCTTCAACGATATACAAAGGAAAAAATTACTCGGAATATTTGGACAGTGGAACACACATTGGACTTTTTCATAACTCCTTAAGACCCTGGAGCATTCAGCCCACAAACAAGGTCAATTCCAGGTCCCTTAATAAATAAGGGTTAACCAATAAGGTTCCTCCAAACCAAATCCAAACAAGGTAAGCGGATTGACTCCATTCGCGGAGCTGAATGTAGCTTTTCAAGAGTTCGATCACTTACTCAAAGCCGCCTCCTCATGGTGACCATTAAAGCAAGAGGTTTTGATTTCAATGGGACAAACATGGGATTCTGAGAGAGTTCTCCCTGTACCATATTCCGCCTCAGATCTTCCCATCAAGGACCCTATTCAGATGACCTATGGAACGAAGTCTATACACACACTTTTGATGCACTCCCACTTGCCCTCGCTCGTTTATTGAGGACTCAAATTTTCGATTATTTTTTATTATGAGAAATGGGGGAAATGGATAGGATTATCATCGTTGAGCTTTGAACATTAATAGTCGTATGAACTCAATCACAGTCGATGTGAATGTTTGGTCGGAAATGATCGTAATTCTCAGAATATTGCCTTAATTATTTCATAAAAGCTCTGAAGGTAAATGCACGGAACAACGGTTTCAAACCCTAAAATGCGTGCGTGGTAACCAGCAGTTATGCTTACATCTAACTTTCGAAATAATTGAATCGCCAGTTATGATCAACTTCACGTAATTTTACTCGGTAAGATTCGATCCTTCGTATACTACTGACCAAACATAGTATGTGATGTGATAAAATTCCAACGATTGTATTTGATCAATAATTTTGCTTTTCCCATAAGAAAAACCAAGTCAATTTAGAAGGAAAAATTTTATATTACGAGAGAATCAGAGGACAAACGTGATGAAATCAAAATGTATTCAACGCTGAATATGACAGTTGCATACATCTTTCTGAAAATCGATTTTCATTACCTACTTCTATCAAGGTTTCCCAATCTATCCCATAGTAGACATCGCATAGATTATCAGATAGGTAATAATAGATAGTAAACATATATAAATACAGATAAATCTTTATGGTTATGGTATAAATGAATGATATTTTACATTAAATAAACAAAATTCACCTTAAAACTTATTCGAATCCAAGCTACTATTCAAACAAAATTTAGAAAGTAAATTTTCAGAACGTTTATCCACTGAAAAAGGATTGGATACGAGAGTAAACAAAACCTTAACAAAACAATTCTACCTTAAATTTTTCCTATCTGGTGCATATAAAAAATAGATCCCAGAGCAGATTTCAAGACTTAATCTTATCATTTCGATTCTAGATTTAACTTTGGTGTTATTTATACAACTGCTCTTATTCAAATATGTAACAACTTCGAATACTCATTGTAATTACGTTCACTAAGTAAATATTACAATAAAATATTTCGAACAAGAATAACAGTCCAATTTATTCCCTATTTTTAGAATGATTCATCCATAAGCCATAGACGTTTCGTAAAAGCCAGAATTTTAAAAACAAACATAATTTTTTGAAAATAAACCTCTAATATTAGGGATGCAACGAGGAAGATAAAATCTGAAATACCGCCTAGACCATTTAGTCGATTTGTTTTTGTTCGCCGTTACTTCGTTTACCCTCCAATTTTATGGGGTTGACACTCGGTTCGGCTTCTTAATATTTACGGAGCCCATTTTATTCGCGCAGCTTTTGTTTTCTATCTCAGATTCCATCCGAGCCCATATGGTACCGAACGCTTCGATTTCCCAATATTCTACTACTGCATCGCGCAAATGTACTATAGTTCGTATTTTTGCATTCCTTGAATTACGTATAGAATCGACCCATCGATTCGTGATTCCGTAATGATTTGATGCCTATGCGATGGGCAAAGTACACGAGATGCTTATCGCTTTGTTAGGCGTTGTGTTTAGATGAAAACGCAGTGAATCTAGTTCCGTAACCAGTCTGGGCGTGACATACGTACGCGTTGGATGTTTTCGTTCGCGTAGAGAAAAGCATAACCTGTAAACTTCATGCGACGCGTTCGGTGCATCTAGATGCAACCCGCAGAGCATCTCGGTTGGTCTAGCACCACAAATATCGTAATAGAATCCGCGTAGCATACTGTTTCTTTGGACGTAGTCTATTTCAGTGACCTTACGTTCCGTATTACATCGTAAATATTCGGAGGTTCTGTTACGCACCATTTCTCTCGCCGCGGAATTGTTTGCTTTTAAAGTTTACGATTCATAGGCGGACTGTTTACTCTGAAGATCGATATTTCACTTCAATTTCAATCTCTCGATAGCTTTTATTTAGCGTGCAAATACGTTCACCTCTATTTTCTTTGAATTAACTGTTTCGATTGTGTACGTACTTTAAAATCAAGTTACGTTCGAAAATTGGGCATGTTTAATAGCATTTTAAGTAAATAATGTGTCCTATGTCTATTTTTTTCAAGATTGCTGTTTTGGAAAGGTAGGGAAAATAAACTTCTCTGAAAATTTTCAGTTAAAGTAATGGAAAGAACCGTAGGAATGTACACCTTAAATATATTCCGTAAGATAGAAACGATCTTGAATGAATTAAGTATTAACTTAGAATGGAATAATATTCATTAATTTATATTTTATTATATTATATAAAGCTTTCTTATGGATGATTGTATTCTATAAGATGTCTCATAACTAAATTCGAACGTAAAGGTGTTTTCAGGGGATATCTTCTTATTCTGCTAAAGTACATTTTAATTTGTAATTACTGACCCAAATTTGGAATCATCCATATCGATTCAAATCTTCATAACATTATTTAGTTTCTTCTCTATCTAATCTGAATCTAATTCAGTTCAGTATATAATACAGAGGTAAAAAGATATCGTTTTGTCACTGTTAAAGGACTGAATGAGAAGCTTTTTTTATTTTCATTTTCGTACGATTTATCTAACATAATGAATACTTTGAGAAAATATGCCACAGATTAAATGTAAAAGTTTATGATATTTCAATAGTTCTAAATACAAAATTATTTCTACATTTATATTAGAAATTATAGGGAAAATTATTCATTAGCTTATGGTCATTACATTTTCTGTACGCGTATTGCTTCTAAAATGGCCTTACTCTATAGACTATTAAAAAACCCGAATCGACCTTTAAACACTAAATTTATTTCCTTACAAGTTTATGTGGGTAAGATTATATCGTGAGTACCATCAATAGCAGTAAGGCAACATTCATTTCTCCACCCTCGATAATGATCAGCTCCCAACCCTTTACCCATTCGTATCCGCTAACTAACTGCACGGGCACAAAAAAACAACTCAACTATAGGTTTAACTCTGCCTGACTATACTACTCGTGCTTTGTGGGAAATGCTTTCTTTGAGCCGTCGAATTCTGCCCCGATCATGACGACTGAGGCCTCGCGAAGTCACGTCCTAAACCGTACGTAATTCTTTTTTTTTCTTCGCTTTTTCCAAACTTCTAATTCCGCCAGCGCCCCGCGCGGTGGTTTTGCGAAACTCTGTGTAGAGAGTTTCGGTGTAGTTCCACTTTCAATAGATGTGATCGTTAGGCATCAAATGCGCCTCCCACACTAATTCCCCAC
Organism: Pantala flavescens; assembly: GCA_020796165.1. NCBI lineage: Eukaryota > Metazoa > Arthropoda > Insecta > Odonata > Libellulidae > Pantala > Pantala flavescens. The sequence continues at coordinate 6,433,200 of CM036888.1, forward strand.
TCCCATGGCAACCGCCCTTAAATCGCTTCAACAGAGCCATCGGTGAACCGAAATTACGTCTTCCGAAGCGAGATAAGAGATGAAAGGAGCTAGGACTGATTGAAGGACAAAGGAGGCTCTGAAGATATCAGAGAAAGGACAAAAGGCGTGGAAAGAGACTGAAGAATGAGGAGAGGCGAAATGGTTTCTTTAGGAGAAAGAAAAAAGGCAAAGCTAGACTATCCTAAAGACCCTCTCGTAGGAAATTCGCTGATAAAATTACCGAAAACAAATATTTTCTAGCGAAAGGTTATATCCTACGATTCTACTTGTTTCTCTTTATTTATTCACGTTACATTCTGAACTTCAATTAAAAACCTTTAGGATTGGTACTTAATACAACAGATAAAACGACAATAATTTGCTACGATTATTTGTACGTGGTTTAGAATAAATTCTATTTTTAAAATTTAATTGAAAACTACATTTTATGAATTCATATCGTAAGAAAATAGACGACATATTATTTTACTTATAATTTTATTTTGTCGTAAATGATTCCCTGTAAATGGATGATAGAATTCTTTCTCCATATATTGTGGTATAAGTTATTACTGAAGTTCTTTATGAATCCAATACTGAACTATATTAAGCTATTTTACATTCTTTTTACTTCGACCGATTGTTTATTTTTTATAATTCTTTGCCTCTAAAATTCCCAAATATTAATGTTCTGTTGAATCTTGAAATCAAGAAAGAAGAAAAGGTAAGGTCTTCATAACCATATTTTTTGGGAAACGGATTTATTTGCCATTGTGACCCTTTCAAAGGGGTATTTTTCTGTCGGTAACCATTATTTATCAATGTCACTATTTCATATTCCATTATGTTTTTTTTAGGAATATTTTATTCCAATTCAACGGAAACAACTTACCAGATATGATTCAAATTTATTCAACACCTTACGATACGGAGCTTATATTTACCATAAAAACAATATATCCATTTTTTATTCTATAAAAACAATATACCATTATTTTGTCTATCCATTTATTCTATTCGTAGGTTATTCATATTCAAAAGAGGATGTTCAAATGGAGTATTTAAAAAACCGATGAAGAGATATGATAATTAACTAAATACGTCTTACGAGTTGACACTGGGAAATTCTTTCAATAAAAATGCCTGACTGGTCTAAGATTCTAGATCTTCTATTTAGAAGAATGAAATATCCACCATTGACCACCAAGTCACCTAAAGTTTGATTTACAAATAATTTAAGAAACACTTTATTTACGACTGAAACTTTTAATTGAAATTTAACGAAATATACAATCAAAGTGTTTGGTATTCATATACACCCTGAGAAAAAAATTTTCTCCTCAACCGGGATATGAACCCTGGACCTCATCGTTAGAAAATAAGCATGCTAACCACTCCGCCGATGAAAAAAATTAACACTTAGCGCAGTTGTTCATAATTGTAAGAAAGATATGTAATAAAAAGCAAAACTTTGTAGTAATTAGAGATCGCTGGTATTTATGTAGTTTGAGCCTGTAAATAGGTAGTTCCAGGTCCAAAGCCCTTTTCTATTAGAATTACCAATGATCCATTCGAAAATTTTATCAGAATTATCAATAATAAAACACACTGTTTTTGGGGACATCGTAGCAGATATTCCATCCGACACAGTACAGACGATCCAGGAGACTTTTTAACCTCCGTTTACATCACTTTAATTACCGAATGACGTATACTTGGAAACGAAATTCTTTGAGGATAAATTAATGTTAAGATGGAGACACCAGGGAGGGATTCAAGGGTGCAGCGAAACGAAGTAATTTCGAAGGAGAAAGCGGTTTCGGGTGTTTGGAAGAGGTTCTGTCGGCAAAGGAGTAAATTATATCCGGGCTGATGCATAAACTGAGGGGATGATGCAAACTTCGATGTAGAAATCTGCCTTTGAGTACACTCCATCGAGCGCGCGAGACTTTAAGAGGGGTCGAATCGTTTCCGAACCCAGGCACTACATATACATTTGCAGACTGGAGTTATATCAGGCGTGAATCATCTCGAAGTCAATTACTGCGCAATCAATTTCGTGCTTCAGGCTCATCCACGTCTGAACTCGAATTTCACATCTCCAGTAACGTATACATCGCATGGTAAGTTGGATGAATGGTTGCTTCAAGACGAGAGGGCTGCAGGGGGATATTTTGTAACTAAGTCCTCAATGGGAAATGCGTAACTTAAAAGTCAAAGAAAAAGAATATTTCCACCACAAATAATGCTGATCTTTTAATGTGGTATTTGACCTTTCGTATGTATAACAAAAACATTACGAAATTCCTTTAATTTGCTATCAAAGGAAGGTTTCATTCATGTTCAACGTGTTAATAAAACGCGATGATGAAAGAGTTAAAATTCAAATTAAACATGATGTAAACAAGCTCAGTTTCTTGGAATGGAACCCTAATTAAAGGTGAGAATGGAGCAATAAGATATTATATATAAGATATAATTATATATATATGTATATATATGTAATTACCTCTATAAATTTCTTATATATATATATATATATAATATATATATATATATATATATATAATATATATATATATATATATATATATTATATATTATATATATATATATAATATATTATATATATTATATATATATATATATATTATATATATATATTATATATATATATTATATATATCTTATATATATTATATATATATATATATATATAAGAAATTTATAGAGGTAATTTTCTTTTCTTTCTAGTATTTTGCTACTTTTGTTATGATTTTAAGAATAATTCAGTCAAATACTGATACATTTATCCTTTGCTTACAAGTTTCCCATTTTTACCAAATAATACTGCCCTTAACAATAATTATTATCAATTTCCTATGGAAGATTCCATCCAAACAAAAGTCAAAATGGAGCAAAAAGTTGGGAGAGGGAATGAGACGTATCAGGCGAGACGGAATTTGGAGGAGGTAGCGCCTGTGAATTCCACCGGAGCCATACAGCTACAAACAAAACGAGTTCGAAATAAAAAGCTGCAGAAGGAGAGAAAAAACTGCTTCTAAATAGCTTTCAGAATTGAAAACAATTTTCCCTTTGATAGTGGGCTATTTATCTAATTCATATGTCTATAAAAATATACTAAATTCAAAAGTCTTATATTCTTCGTTCTGTCTGAGGTAAAGGTATCTTTAGTCTTTTGGTTTTATACGCATTAGTTAGATCTAGTGATAAGAACTATTTCTAGGAATGGATTATCATTGAAAACCTTTATCTTCGCAATCATATTGATTTCACGCCGAATCTAAAAGAATATCATCCGTACGCATCCAAGATTCAGTCTTCTTGATCGTCATCACAATCAGCGAGCTTTTTCTACGTAATATTTCCTCAAAGATTGATAACCTACAGTTTTATAATTAACGTTTTGAATGGGCAAACGTCTAATTAGCATTTCTGTGAAAACGTTAACGGACGAAACAAGCTAGCGCTCCGCAAAATTTGATTAGACATTCAACGATGAGGGATAACAAGGTTAAGAATTCGCAGTCTTTTATAAAAATAAAATCGGAAACAGATTCGACTCCTATCCTTTACGAAACCAGAGGAAGGATTCGAATGCTAAAAATACGAATGCCTGTGAGAGAGAGAAGAATGGGAATTTTTTGAAAATGGAAAAGCGATAAATCCATCGATAGAATCCGTATTTCGTGGTTCTCAGAGGATAATTTGAGAATACACTCGAAGATTAGGGATGGGTTGTGGCGATCATTGGTGAAAAGAGAACCATGTTATGAATTTGGAAGGGCTTCGGCACGTCTCATTAAAATCTCTGAGAGTTATTGAAGGTCCAAGGGTCTCTCAGTATCCAACTGGATTCAGTTATTTGCCTCTCTTTCAAATTATACAGATTTGAGGATATTGAAGGCAATTCCCATCGGAAGTTCTATCCGCGTACGTCCCGAAACATTAACTTTCCTAATTTGTACAATTATAAGTACACTATAAATGAATTTCCTTCCGCTATCGATTCATTATTATTAAATAGTATTAGTATTTCAAAATATTTTAGTTATTTTTTTTTAGAAAAGGTATACAATTTTTATATACGAGTATGAAGCAATCAGTGTAGTAAACTATCGTAAACTTAAAATTTTAAGAGTCTATATAAATTGGTTATTTATTTAAAAAAAATAAAATAGGTTATACCAAATCTTCTAAACATATAAAAATATAAATAAAAACATATTAAAATTAAAACTAATGGAATGCAACAGGTATTTGGGTTACAATAAAACCTAATTATTTCGATACTAAAACCCTATGGAGGCTTTGTTTCAAATAATAATAAAATACGGGAAAATTAGATCAAAAAATAAAGTCAGTATATTTAATCCATATTAAAGGTGCTTCATTCAAATTCAATAACAATATGAAAGACATCCGTGATACGTTTCCAAATATGATACATATTTATCGAATAGAGTTACAGAGCAAATTATTAAAGTTCCAAAAAAATCTTTTTCCCAAAATCCCAACTATTACTTCTTAAATGGTTAGATTTGATTAGATCCTAGAATAAATTAAACTGATTGGATGAAAGGAAATGAAATGGTTTTAATCTCATCCAATTCGCTCATCTTTCTACTTCGCAATCACAAAAGTACGTAAATTCAAATACGCTAAGGTCAGAATTACTGAATGGTATTGAAACGAAATCAAGAAGGAGGATATATCGAGTGAAGTTTTCACAAAGAGGAGAGTAGAAGGAAGAGAAACTTCGTGGAAATAGTATCGAGCCAATAAGGAATCGGCAATAGCAAGAAAGGGTAGAATCTGAGAATAATCCAAGTGGGCTTAGAAAACACAAAGAAAGGATATGGATGTAAAAGGATAATGGCAGCAGGAAAGTGGGAATGCAAGTAGGACAGTTGGGGAAAAGTTGGATCCGGTTGAAAGTTGAGAACTACCGGAAAAAGTTTACACGGATGTTAAGGGACTGATTAATGAGGATTTAACGCAATAATGAAGATCCTTTCAGGTACTGCTCTTAAGGATTTGCCAAAGTTACTATTAGTTTTACCTCTGGCTATTTAAAGATTGAGGTTTGTTGTTTTATGAGGTCTTACGGAGAATTCTGATGCATTTATTTAAGTGGGTGATTCTTAAGATTAATAATTAATTACAAGATTAATAAATTAATAAGATTTCTACTTCTAATTTTAAGGGAATTTTAATTTATAATTACATCTAAAACATTATTTTCTCATTAATACAGACGATCATGTCTATAGACGAGTTTAAAGCAAAAAGATTTAAACCCTAAAATGACTCCATTATTAAATTTGATTTAAAACTATAAAACTATATCCTTCAAAGCTTTAATATTTTATATTAAAATACAATCAAATATACTGTTATTAAATATAGAACGAAAATTTTTCGGTGAAATCCCTTTTCATTTTGAATAAGGACCTAAATATGAATTTCAATCAAACTAAAAGAATAATAATTATTTAATCATATTTTTGCTGAAGTAAGCTAAAATTGGGGAACAAAAAGTAGAATCCCTTTGTGAGATCGCAGAATTATCGGGTACTATTGAATTCTTAATACTTTGAAAATTGTACATCTCTCTATCATACTTTCCAGTATTCATTCCTGATAATACCTTTTCATCCCAGCCGAAATAATTGCTCAACTATAATTTTAATTAGAATTTTAGCATAGTTAAATGCTCAACTCTCCCAACTCTTATAACATGTACTGTTGTTTTAAATTTGACTTAATTTGATATATATTATATATATAATTAATTATGAAGTTAATTAACCTCATCATCTTTAATTGAAAAAAACTTACACTGCATCTTTTAATGGAATTTAAAGAATTATTTGACCTAAGATGGCAATTAAATAAACATAGTAGCTAATGATATGTCCATTAAAAATTATAGTTTTGAAAGACTTCATTTGATTCAGAACTATTTCCTTCCAAACATCTATCACTTATCTTGAATCCGCTATAGTATCTCATGGGACAAGCAATCTTTTCCCAATAACGTGCATAATCTAAACGGTAAAAAAAATGAAAAAATCCTTAAAATAGAATAAAAATTTTCGCGAAGACACTGAATCATATTATAAATGACGCATTGAAGTGTTTAGAGTCGAGTTCTTTCTGCGCGTACAAAAAACGACAGATGCAGTTCGCACCTTGTATAAAGTATACAGCAATACCACCTCTCACCACTCTACGAAATTGGTCTAGCTTCAACATCACGCTTTTTATACGGAATGACACCATTCTCGATTTGAAAATAGCATTCCCACGGAAAACGGTAATCCAGAGAAGTGTGTGAAGATTATCTGGCAGTAGCGATATGAGATGCTATTCCAATAATTTAAATGACTATCTATCGGTTTTTTATATAATTCTCGGCATTTATTCCTGATAATGTTCTTCATTTCAAGTTGAAACTAATAATTGAATATTAATTTATTATTTGTTTGTTCTGTAAGAGATCCGTTGAACAGTTATAATATGTATGTATATTTTAATTTCGTGAATCAACTACATTTTTATTACGATTTTCACCGAGATGGACTGGTCATTAAAAACTATGAGAACTATTAAACTGAAAACAAAATTAACATTAAAATCAATCAACATATTTCTCTTTATATCAAAGATTATTGGTCATTAAAGTTTTCTTTTGAAAGACAATAAATTTATTTTCTAGTTATATAAATATTTAAAAAGAATAAAATTCATGCCATCAGATATATAGCAACGGAATGAATGGTTTCTATTGTTCAAACTCGTAACCAAGTGAAACTAACAAATCTAACCAATGAAAAAGAACGATAAATACTTTTCAATTTGAGAACCGTATCAAGAAGTAGGTATTTAAAAAATTGAAAAGATACACTTCGAATAGGATTCAACCAATTTCCTATCAGTCCACTCTTACGTAACCAATCCACGAAGCAGGAACGAACCGGGCATAACGAAGAAGACGTCGTTTTATCAGAAGGAACGGAACTCTATGGACCGTCTAGAATGGAACGGAAAGCAGAAAGAAAAGGGGTGAGCTGATTGGAGAGAATGAGTGTGTAATCAATAGAAAATGGGAAAGTGCACCCTGGAGCAGAATTCGAGAGGGTCACAGGGCCGACACAGGCGACGGTGCGGCAAATTGAAGGGTGCCGTTGATAGCAATGAGGGCGGGATGATTGGGTGGGTGATAAGGAGAAAGAAGATGGGATTGGTCCACGAGGAGATATGTCTCCCGACAGCATCGTACCGAATCGCACAAGTGATCCGTCGAGAGTCGTTGCACCCGAGTTTTTAAACTCTCCAAATGAACGGACTCGGATGCATAGAATGTGTTATATAGCGAGGATTCGTAAAGGAGAGCTACTGCTGTTTTAATTCTTTAAATTCGCTCATTTGAAATTTAAGGTGTGGTTGACTCTTAAAGGAGTTCGCTTAAAGTAAATTCATGAGGATGTTCCACTACCCATGCATGTTCTAAATTCTGAATTTCTGTGGGAATTATAATGTTACAGCGATCAAATGGTGATATATATACAGAAAACATTTATTATTTCATCATTCGAATAATAATAGTATTTTTCCTAATTTACTTGTTATATTCTTCGATTAAATTAATTTAAATTCATTCCTAAATATAGCTAATACTTTTCATAATTATCTCATAAATTATGTGTTATATTTCACGATTAAAGGAACTTAAATTCATTCCTAATTAGAACGAAATAAACTTCATAATTATCTACATCTCAGCTTTAACAAGTAAACCATTCTAAGCACACAGTAATACATTCGTTATTTTTTTAATTTTTCAAAGTAAATGCTATGAGTTAATTTTGCTTACAAATTTTATTTTAATGCTTTCCCACGATATTATTTTATCGGTTTATACTTGGAGCAAATGATATTATCTTAATATTCTCTTCATTAAAAAATAAGAAGCATATTCAAATTAAAAATTCTTCTTTGACTACTTTATTTGATGAAATATTCCACTCGTGTGTGACCCTATGTACTCAGAGGCTTTCTGATGCATAAGACCTCACCACCTGCGATGGAATGATCTTCCTGAACTTTGAGCCATCCAGATGCCTGTACGTCTACCTCTACACTTCCTGTTTTCTCCTTTGAAAGAATCATCTCCATGGATAGTAATACACAGCAAACGTACTCTAACAAATTAAGGCACATCGAGATACTCCATGCAGTTTTTTGTAGGAAGTGTATCCAATTTATTTTTTTGATTCAATCCAATCGTATCTAACCTATGAAAGGTCAGATGATTCTATGGTGAAAATAGTTGCTTTCACACCTTCTCAATATTTTATAGTCTCTTACCTATTGTCAATAAATATTTCAGCAAAGAAATACCGATAGTTCGAAATTCATAATTCATTTAGTTATTAAAATTTAAAAATTTATGTTCATTCAATGACTGTTCTAAAATTCTCACTAACGACCTAGATTTCAGAAGGACTTGAAATATAAATGTACTCATGAATATAATTACTAAATTATTTGATTAATTACTGTGCGTATACATTCTTCATATAATGTAATAATTGAAATATGAAATTATGTTTATAAAATTGATTTCATCTCTAAAAAAGGCTTCCCTATATTATGAAAAATCTCTCATAATTTTCAACCATCGAATTACATTACAAAAAATAAAAAAGCCCCAATTTATTCATTTAGGAATCATTGCATACACATATGCGTGTCATCTAACTCTATCAATATTGTGTATTATGCTCCAATAAGAAGAATGGGATTGCTATGGGGTCTGGGAAGTGGATTATATCTCCATCAGGAGATCCTTCAACACCACGTTGCGACTCTAACCCTTTGATGGCAATGGCTCAACACGTTCGCAGCATGAGCTCAAAAACTAATCCATTAGAAACGGGGGCGGTCCATGAGAATCAATAATGGACAGCGAATATTATATTCTGGATGAAAGTGGGGTTCTAACATATCATCTACAGAATTTATGGAAGCATCTATTTTTGTCAGATTTTTGATGCATTAGAAGCACCAAAAAGAAATAAAAATTTATCGAATCTAGGTTGTTATTAAAAGTAGGTCGATTTGCATTTTCATAACATTATTCTAAGGCGCTATTGTTATTGTTGATATTTATTTTATTCTATTGTTGTAGTTGTAATCGTAACAATAAAAAATGGCGTTTAGAATGTGATCTTCAGGTCACCATAAACAATATAAAAATATAATTTAATTTAATTATAACATTGATAGGTTTTACTTGTAGCTTTAGTTAATAGCAGTATTTTATTACATTCATAATTTTTTTAAACACGCCAGACTCCTTCCCAATTGAAGTGTAATTATTAGACGTTATTACATCGTAGTTTGTTTAAGCTCATTATGTATGTATCTTTGCTCATCAAAATATCTTGAGGAAATCTCATTTAAATCTAGAATCAAGTCTTTATTCATCGCATAAGATACTATAAATCCTTCTTTAAGGATTAAATATCAAACCGCCATCTTATACGCAAAAATATCATCAGAGACGTACGTAATATAGTTACGTAAAAATGAAACATTATGATCATCTCTTTTTTATACCCTCGTACTCTTAATTTCTTTCAAATCTCCAAGGAGACGTTTGATAACAACGGAAACGAGTATACGGCGAGAAAGAGGAACATCAAACGTTATATAATTCACTTTTAATTACCATCGCCTGGAATGGGTTCCAGAAGCCTCCCTCACATTCCTCCCAGAAGGTATCGCTTTTAATTGCGAGACACTCGGAAAACACGAGAAACATAAACGAATCGCTTTCGGTCCAGATGCCCCGTTCACGCTTCCCCGAACGGACAACTGGGAGAGCGTTTTCAAAGATTTTTTTGGGAAATAATTGTGAAAGAAATAAGGAGAGGTCGTTAATGCTTTCGTCAAAGTGTGTCCTTTTTTAATTTCCCTTTTTGCTAGGGGTCGGTTACCTTCTCGAGGAGCTGAATCAGGGGTCGTCAAGGAAACGTCTTTTGGGAAACGTGTTCTCTCTTTTAAAAGGGCGAAAGTTTGGAGAACTGGTTAGTCCGAACGGATCTTAAACAAGGTCCTAAAGAGATGTTAAATACGTACATTTGCATGGGCCTTTGACGAAAGAGGATGAGGGGTTAATGAGGAATGAATAAAGACTCGTAATTACACTATTTTCTTTACGTAATTTCTAATTATATAATATTTACGTAATTTTTAATTTCGCCTAATAAAGACCAATGTATGTATGTATGTATGTATGTATGTATGTAATTATACCATTTTTGACAGAATGATTTGAATGGAATTAAACTCGAAATTTTTCACAGGATCATTCATCTATATATATGACATTATGAGATCAAAATTAACTTAGAAACATTGGAAAATCGTATTCATTTACCTTGGATTTATTCCTTTTCGTGTTAGTGTGAATGTTTCGTTACTTTTCGCTCGACGTTTTTTGTAAGTAATTAATAATATTTCAAGATGGAATTGAGGTCACTAGACTGAGTGAGGTACATCGTATCAGATTTCGTCATTGAGCCAAATTAATATATGCTCTGAAAAATTTCCGAATGACTCTCATGATATTACATATAAATAACAAATTTTATAATATTTTACAAGAACAATAATTCGAATTAGTTATGAAAACGTTCGTAATCAAATTATTAAATATCTTTTAATAATACGTCATGGAGAAACAACTGATGTATATCAGTCGTCCATTTGCAAATTGTGAATGCTAATTTGAAAAATAAAAACGTGCTTAAAATTTCTCATTAATCAGAATATGTAATATAAAAATAAATAAAACTTATTATCAAAGTAATGAATGGGTACGAAACGCCGTTCCAGTGATATAAAATAAATCTGAAATCTAGAATGAAACAATACGTAGCAGAATCTATTTTAAAAAATATGAAACATCTTTGTGAAATGCATTTGAGTCATTGGATATTCGAGGAACAATTTGCCCTGACATTCCCAAGAACTATGCAAATTCCATCGCCGCAGACACTTATTTGTGAGCTGAGACCCGATTTAGGCATCCTCTGTCGGAAGAGAACGGATTTACAAACTTCCTCCTCTCCGTGAGAATAGAAAAGTGTGATAGGAGAATCTAAGACGACTGCGATCCCAAATCGTCAACGGTTTTTCGAATCCCTGATCTCCTTACGACTAAGCCGGATTGGGAGAGTTCGGTAAGATGTGGTCAGGTGGCAGCACCGGGGATGGTGGGGAATTTTCCCTTGCTACCGCTCTCAGCTCATGTTCTACGGGTTTTACGAATGCTGAAGGACGATGGGAAGGCAAAAATGGACAAATAAGATTGCTTTAATGGTGATAATTACGGAAGAATTTTCAAAGACTTTCCAAATTTACTCTACTTTTCCAATTAATCACCATAAAATTTAATATTCGAAGATATTTATAATTTGCTGTGGATTCATTTACAATTATTACGAGAGTACAAATAAATCCATAAAATGAAAATATTGGAAAATTTAGAAATCACTTTAAATTTATTACTCTAAAATATAATTATCTCTGTTAATATATCTACTCTAGCATTCTATTTTCGAAACTTGATATACTCTTTCTGAATTATGATGACTAATTAAAAATTTGACAGATTTAATTTCGTCTGCTAAAGGCAAAAACTTGAGAATGTACGTCGTCAAAATAGACAGCAATAAGATCAAAGTAAACGATTAAGATATCCATAAAATATTAGCTTCAAATGACTGATAATTTTAGAAATTAGTATCCTTTCACCAAGTTTTATGAATACCTGAATTAATCTATAAAAATTCTTTTATAAGTTCCTATGCGTAAAATTTCATCTTTGCATGATGCTAAATGTATCTTAAATTAAAATTATCAAAAATATTGTAAATGAATCTTAGTTGTACCACAAAGACTTTGAAGTTGCTAAATAACTGTTAAATTTCGTCTAGGAAAGGATAAATGATGATTTATGAAATGAGATAATTTTTCTTTAGGACTTGTTTATTCTTCACTTTTTACTTCCTGTATTCCTCGGTAAATAATCAATATTTTAAATCATTTAAAGATGTAAGAGAAAATTAAAATCATAAAATATCTCAAATATTGTTAAATGAAAGACTTATTAAAAATTCACGTAAATACGAGCTTTAATTATTGAAATAGCGGCCATATTGTTTACGTTACCTTGGAGATTAGCAAGCACTCAATGGATCTATATTTTCTACGATACGTTTTCTACGAACTTAAAAGATCCCACGCCAATTCTCTTCTAGCTTCAGATTAAATTTCCTTGGGCTTAATAGGTGTCTTCAAAATCCGACCTTACCGTAACCGATTCCAGAGACTTCCTTTTTTTAATTAATTTCTTCACCCCCAAGGTTGAATGTATTTTTGCGGTAAGCTTCCCCCATTAAATATGCCTACCTACAGATACCTATTCTCAAAAGTTTCGCCATCGTCTTATAAGCTAGTTGTTATGCAGTTTTGCTGCTTTACTCCAAGTTCCCCATAACGAGATGCGAGTTTTCCTCGCCTGATCCCATCTATATAGAGTATCAGACTTAATCTCGTAGCAACACGTGTGTATTATAAGGCGACATGTACTGTTTATGATGATCCCCTTACAGGGGATCTATAGAGCTAATGACTCATTGTTTGGAATTGCTCCCAAGGGAACGCTAAGATTTCGGGACAAGCGATCATAAATAGAAATCTCAGTTTTACTTTTCTTGTCAGTTTTAAAGTAAATTTTTCGTAGCTTTCGAAATTGTTTTCTGATCATCATTAAGAAAATTTTGTTAAAGAATCGTTAACGATACTGAATGACTTTTAATGATTAAATTTTCAGTTAAATTTAAATTAAAAGTTATTTTGTACTGATTATGACTAATGTTATATACATTTCAATAAAAATAATTTGACCTAATCGAATTCATATTTGATTTAAGTTCTTTTACTTTAATTTTGAAAGATTCATTGCTTTACTTGAAACATATCAATTGAATTCTTTACATTTAAACATCATATTTAGTATTGAACAAATATAAAAATATCAAAAACAAAATAATTAGTAATTAGCAACATTTTATCGTGATGATTTTTGCCAAATTGCTAAATTCAGATTTTGTTAGACTAACAATGGAAATGTTTATCGTGATGAAATAAGTTATGCGTTGTTTTTTAATCTTTTAGGGTGATCTAACTCATAGCCAGGTTTGTTAATAATGAATGAACGCAATTCTTAGATATATCCTCTCAAATGTAATTAGTTCAGTTACAAGTAATTACTATATAGCCTCAAAGGTGAGTACAATCTCTCTTCAAGGTTATTCATTACGTGCGGATCTAATTAATACTCAGCTCCAAATCTCGGGATTAATAGTTTCCTTTGTACATTTCAATTCGCCATTCGCTAGTACAGGAAATAGAGATTTTTTCTCAAAGTACCAAAATTAAATCCTTCATTAGGATATCCGGGCGTTATTAGTCCTTTTGTCTTTCATTTGACCCAGAATAATACATCTATATATTCTATATATGTTTCATTTCTTATCCTTTCCGATACCTATGGAATTAACAATTAATAATATATGAGGGAACCTGATCCATATTTCTGATTTTTTAGTTTTTTTTAGGATTAAGCATCCGTTATGCATTTCTAGAATATTCCTTTGACCTTAAGGCCTAAAATTTTTTTCTATTACATCTTAATCTTTATCTCTGTTCAGTATCTTTTTCCAAGTGAATAAGAGTGAATATTTCATTAATATGGAGTGGAAAGAGTTATTAAGGTGAATTTAATATTGTAATTATTAAGGTAAATAATATGTATAATACGTATAAACCTGGAATTCATAGAACCAGGATAGATGTGGTGGAAATACCATAACTGTATTTAAAATAAATATTTTTATTTTTTTCCATAACATTGGAAAATCTATCACTCTGTCTCCTTCATTATATTTAGCTATTTTTATCGAATTATGTAAGACTTTGAATAGTTTCCACGACTTAATTACAAAATACAGTTTCAATGTTCTGTGAGTATTTTATCCACGAGAAATTTTATAATATGAATCCTCATTGGTATTTCAAACCCATTGAATAAAACTACCCTTATCGGAACTCTGAATTTCATTAAGGGATGTTTAATAATTAAAAATTGTTGTCAAGGTATAAATTGTACTTTCTTTCAATTATGATTGTGCTTTTTATTAATATCATATCAATAGTTTCGTTTGAATTAAACTTTATGATGTTACTGAAACTCTATGAACGAGCTTCCATCATTAAACGATTAGTTAGTACAATGAATTCTAAAAAATATTTATGTTCATTATTCAAATCAATGATAATTTGATTTTGATTATAAATGAATATAAACTGCTATATCCATAATCGATATTCATAGATGAAAAACTTTCATAAACATATGATATCCCTCGTAATTTTAACTGACGTCATTTGTTATATATTAAAATGATTAAATATAAAGACTGCATATATTGTGCAAATCATTCAGCTTGTTGAATGTAATTAAATGTTTACGAATTCAAAGTAATAAATTCAATATTTCTATACCAATCACTACGACCTTTTACAGCTTCTATCAATTTTTTTTTAATTTGAAGATTGTGATTGAACCTTTAAGTTGTGTTTTCGTTCAAAACTAACCGCGTAACCTTTCCTTGCAGTATGATCTTCCTTTGTTTTGTCTACGGAATGTGTCGCACGAAATGGAACAATCTCAGTAGCGAACTACGCAAGAAGAATCTCTGCATCGTACAATCTAGTCCTGAGGTCGTCTCTCCCGCAGAAGGAGAGATAATGAATTCCATCGCGGCTTATGCGTAAGAAGGGAACATGCTTATCCAAGAGTGAGATGCATTCTGGGAAGAGAGAGGGGGGGTGTGGCGATGGGAAATGACGAGATGTCACATTTCCCGCTATTGTTTGCGTCACTCTGTAAACAACATGATGGGATTAGGCTGTCTCTCGAGGAATTTGCATCTATCCTTTTCAGGTGGAGCTTGCTTCTCGTTGCCACGGAATATTCGTTGTCACGGAAAGTGCGACGTTACGTAGGATGCGAGAGAAAATCGACATGTTTGGCAGGAGTCTATATACATATTCAAGTCAAGGAAAGCGATTGTTATTGAAGAGATGTTTCATAAGTAATTAGTATAATTAATACTTACATATCTATGTGAGCGTCAAATAATTAATAACAAAATTTTGCGAACTGACTAATATTGGTATTACTTTCTTATTGTTAATATCCTAAGTCCTTCTTGATTATGGTTAAACAGAAGTTAAAATTACGACAATGCTGGGACTCGAACCTAGGTCCCCTATTTGGTAGGTGGGCATGTCTGTATTTATAGCTATTTTCGTCTGTTTTTATCTTGTATAACTACTTTTCCTTATATCTTCTTAATTTTGAGTGAATATTATAAATATTGTAAGAGATTATGTCCTCATACTTAATATTTTTTAAATAAAACTGAGAGTGAATTTTTGAAATTTGAGTGTATATTATAAATATTGTAAGAGATTATTTCCTCATACTTAATATTTTTTAAATAAAACTGAAACTGATAGAATTTCAATTAAACCTTTAGGAAATCCGCGAAATCTTATCCATTCTCAAACTAATTATATTTCATTCCTACCATGTTTACCTGTTATACAAAATATAGCTAAATTCATTCTCTAAATTCTCGGATATTACAAGTTCTATAATGAAGGATCCAATTTTCTAGGATTTTGATTTAATAATTACTCTTAATAAACTATAAATATATTAAATACCTCCAGCTGAATTTTATTTTATGAATTTCCTCTCAGCAACCTAATTTCATCCAAGAATAAAGCGAAAGCTCTAGAGAAAATGACATGTATAATGGGTATATAAAAAAGCATGACGCTTTTGAATTTAAAAAGAACAGATAAATCTCTATAGATTCTCTTAATTTTGTATCAAGATCTTTGACGCCTGCATTGATATTATCATACGCAAAATATCTGGCATTAAATTATCAAAAATTTTCTATATTTTAAGCTCAAATTGGAGTTTGAAGTTTAAATATGTTTAATTTTATATTCAGCCGTAAATCTTCCATCCCTAGTATGACGATGTCACTTCAACCTCTAACTTTCCTACACTCGCACACAACAATTTCCCACGTAATCCCCTTCGTTAACGCCGAATTCTTCAAAATCCCGTCCAAATGCAGGTAAAAATCATACCCGTACTCTGGAGTTGCATTCGCTTACACTTGTGCGGGTAAAAATCCGCGGAAATTAAACGTAGCGTATTATTTGGAGTAAATTGTCTCCCTCGGGAATCAAGCCCGGTAGTCATTAGTGGATATTCGCAGCGCCACGTGGAAAACGCCGTCTATTACGCAAATTAAAATGGAACTGGTATAATTTACCAGATGTGACGTTTTCTAGGCCTCGTTAGTGCTCGAGAGGATTAGAAGAGGCCAAAAATTAAACGCGAAATTTCGAGACTGTGTAGTATTTGATTGGAGTGATACGCAGCGATTAATACAAACTACTCGACTAGATTAGTAAATACTGGGAGAGTATATTAAACCACTACTCTTCACGAAGAGTAAGATAGGCTCAGGCTAGACTGGGCTAAATTAGCTATCGCTCGGTAAACGACTTCTTGTAAAACGGAAGTACTCAGTAGACTACTTTTAATTTCGCGAGATTGGCTTGGTAACGGAAAGTAATGGCTGCGAGCAGATGTTGTACGTATTTAGCTTTTTATTTTGACCTAAGATTGAGCTACGTATGAATGTGGTTAGAAACTAATACATTCTTTGCCTTTGGAGGTTTTTCTATCGGTGCCAGCTTAAATTTTTCCAAATATTGATCATGTTATTCATTTTTTTTATTTATTAAGGAATATTAGTTTCTTATTTAATAAAGAATATAAAATACATTTATGTTTTCAAATATCTTTCCTCGTATGACATTGTTCATTATCGATATATATAACATCGTTCCAAAATTAATTTGAATAGCTTTATGGATAGACATGATAGTAATGTAAATATTATATACTTAATTTTTGGTGAACCATGATATTAGTGAACTTCCTCCTAGGACTTTTTTTAACCTTGATTTTCTACGAATCTACTTATCAGTTCATCTGAATCCAAAAAAAATTGAACGGATATTTTCTAACGAATTGGTAAAAGTGAAAATATTTTTATAGGGACAGGATACAGTCAATACGCCAAATATAGATATGAAACCTTTATGAATGAATTACCATTCGTTTCTCTTGAAAGACAATAAAACCCCATGCGATTCTTATTTATTCCCTTAACCATTGCATCTAAACTTATAAACGGAATGATCGATAACTGTTTTATTGCTTTTGAGCACGCCATAGGTGAAGTGGTATGAATCATGCGGTTGGTGGAACCTCAAGAATTTTTTCTTATTCGCCTTACGGGGTATGGAGGAAATCACTCAAGACGATATTTTTAAGAACTGTGTTCAAATTGAAGGAGATTGTTCCTAGGATTCTATATTTCATTATATAAGTATGAAGTTATCGAAGTATGATAATGAATACTTATCGAATCAATTCTAAAATTATATCTATTTTTTATAAAATACAATCCCAGTCATTGGGTTCATCTTCTGAAATGATTTAATTCTATTACCCCAAATCTTGATTTATATAATAAGAGTTTGCGATGAGAGAAAAATGTACAGTTGATAAAAAAATTCTAAGAGGTCGCATTTTAAATATTCTCACTTATAATCATAAAGAAAACCATTTATGCATGATAAATGATGTACGCATGAAGGTGCTAGCATATGTGCTATAAAGTGTTATATATATATATATATATATATATATATATATATATACATATATGACTTGGGCAAAAACTGTTATGGTTTCAAAACTTCAAATAACTGAACGATGTAAATATTATATTAGAAATGAAAAGTAAGTTAATGGACAAATAAATGAATAAAGATTAGTATGAATTATTTAATCCTCATCTATATTCAATCAAAATATAGTTCCTTCGAAAGAATTTGATCGATCAGAACTTTCATCATCTAGCGACCGATCGATTATGTTCAATAAGTCGATAGCTATCGATTTTCATATCGCTACTTATCGATAGATCTCGATCGATCTATTTTCAAGGCCTAAAAGAAGAAAACTCGTCGAAAGAAAGACTCAAAACAGGCATTTATCAAAATATAATATTATATAATACATATTTAAAGTATATTCTATGAAACCCCTTTATATAGAGGTTAGATACGTGTACTGAAAATTCACCAGTAGACGACGCTATGACTTACACAGAGTAACGAGGGTATTATAGCCACGGGCACTTCTCATTATCGGTTCACAAACGAGGACACGTTATTTCATTTACTTCGCGAAGAAATACAATGGCCTCCTCTCACTATTCGCCGAAAGCAGGTCGAAACCTGTTAATGATCTTTGCTTATGAAATCATCGCGTTTCTTTTCTATGTAACATGGCAACATCACGCTTCAGATGTTTCCTTTGACCCTGATTAGTTTAATTTACCCTTTGTACTGGGAAGAATTAAAAAATACCCCTTCCATTTTTTAATAGCTGCAGGATATATACCGTATATTCTTTGTAAAGAAATAATGGAGGAATCGAAATTCAATACTTCTTAGGAATCGTTTGACGAATAATTCCACCTTCACTTGAATGGTGAACAATGAGAAATATATGTATTATACATGAATAATAAACCTTCAACATAATTCCACTCTGTTGAGGAAAGGCGTACTTGCTACGTATATTCAATAAATCTTCTTATTAATTATAGCCCAAAAAAACATGAATTTTTCTATCTTCTTTAAAATATTTCATAATAATATTTTTATTGTCTGTGAGCCATATTTTATCTATTTATTGAATATTTTACTCCTCAATTTCATTTTATCGTTAACTCTTATCTTTTTATATTTATATTTTATGTTTTAAAATTAGCGAAAGCAAAATTAAATATATTACGCTAAAAGATTGGATTTTCTTTATTCTTTTCTTTCGATATTTATTATTCGAATGAATAATAAATAAAACGCTACGTTTCTATTTATAATGCGTAGTATCATTACTAAAGAGTTAATAAAGGCATACGAGGATAACAATGATAATAGTAACAAAGTATAACTTACCTGTCATTCCACTTATGACTTCTTAAGGAAAATTTTCCGATAACAATCAGTGCACTTATAATGACCAGTAATACAAGGTTTCTAGGTCCTACATAAATAACAACAACCTTTCATACAGAAATAAAATAATTTGGGTGCTATACTACTAATTTATCACAAGAATTTAATCCAGATTAATAAATTAGGTAGAATTGAACTCAATTGAATTCAATACAATAAAGTAGGTATATTTATAAAACACCCACGAAACATGTTTTAATAGTGAAAAGTCTAAAAAATAAATAGGCGATTTAAAATATTCAGTACGATATTTATAAAAACCTAAAGATTATGATAATTGTCTCAATTTCGTATTCATTTCCAAGGATATAAGTTCGACTGAGTTTTATGTGACGCGATTCTACCTGAAAATAAAATCCGAAGTGGTATTTCTCAAGAAATGAATTCAAATTATCCATCTAGTTTCAACAGGCTAAGTACTCTTTCCCTTTTATGGTATACGTGTTCATTTTATGAATACGTCTTACTTTTAAGTCCCACTGAACTATTGGCCTAGTTTCTCATTCCTCATCATAACTCGCATAGAAAAACATCCCTCCATCTACAGGAGTTTTCGGCGGAAATACTCTGAATCCTCGCCGAAAGAAATTCACGAAAATCAAGAACCGTTACGTACGTCGTTGCATCTTCTCTCTCGTGTCGAAAAAGGCACGTAAACAGCTCTAAAATCCACTCCTACAGAAAGACGAGACCCTGGTGCCATCTCGAGTACATTTGTGACATTCACGTAGAGAGATTCGACGACGAAACGTGCGTTCGCCTTCCATTTGCGAGAAGTTTCCATTTTTCTTCGCAGGATGACAGCGATAGAGCAACACAAACGAAGCACTTGAAACGAGGAAGTGCTCGCGGAAGATGGTACAAAAGGAAAGAAAAGCGGTGGAGTTTTGAAGTAAAAGGATGGGAGTAAAAAAGGTTTGAATGAAGATGCAAAATCGATGTACCTCATTTTTCGTTCGTGTGAAGAAAATAATGAGCGTTTCGAAACAAGTGAATTCTTACCGTCGACCCTTGAAATTCTGAACTCGTAAAAACGTACTCAAGCAATTATAGAACGCGGGAAAAGTATCAGAAATTATCAAGAACGTAAATAAATTAATGAAATTGAAAATATAATGAGCAAATAACTTATATTTAGTACGAAATTTTTAAAACATAATTAATGCATTCCGATTCGTTGTATAAAAATGTCATCACGATAAATTAAATAGAAATAGTTTCGCACTAGATAAATAAACACGCTCAAAGAAGGAAAGATAACAAGCGATTATAACCTACTTACCGTGCTTCATTCATGCGTGGCAATACACGTGACTTGATTACAAAAATACCTTATCATTATTGTGAAATACGATAAAATTTAAGAGTTTCGCTAGCATTATATTAGAAGCACTCGTTATGTAATCCTTACGTAAAATGATTCATAGATAAAGATATCCAGATAAAATAACCCATAAATATTACATCTTTTTATCCTATGAAATATATTGCCTTTTTTTCACAGTCTATATTGATTTTATCACACATCTATTTTGATTTATTATTCCATTTGTATACCACGCTTCTCTACATCATAATCCAATCATAATTATCTATCTTTTGTGGAATATTTCTCAAGTCTAGTACGCATATCAATCCAGTTATTATTTAACTCTAAATAGGAATAATGCGATGGCTTGTACTTGGTTAAATGATCTATTAGTACACATATAGATCTTCCCATTGGCGATGAATGCACAATTGCAGTACATTAACAGTAGAGATAAATGCAGACTTACCTTCTCCCGATACTCAGGACTCAGCTCTTTCGGACGCAGCAATTAGAATTTCGCAGAACAGCGTTTTCCAACCATTTTGGCTTTGCCTTCTGAGAAGATACACTCAACATCACGGAAATTCTCTCTCCAACACAGGAGACTGAATCTGCGATTTGGTAGATGATACTTCGCAAAACTGTCTTCATTTTTTTATTCACAGACAATGCGTTCTCATTAATTTCTGCAATTTACATTTAGATGTTAACATTTTCCTGAATTTAGGGATATTTCTACGATATACTTTCTAAGCGTAGAATATTTATTTAGAATATATTCAATGTAATTTAATATTAATCGTTGCTATAATAATTCAATAATATAGTATATATAATTATAATATCTATAAAAAGCTATATCAATAAATGAATTAAATAAGTATTTAAAAATTTCAAATACGTTTGACTACTATATGCATTTATTTAAAACCTTTATTATTCAAAATACGTTACTATACTCAGTAATTTTAAAACCGTCAGTTACTTATACGATAATAAGAGCATGAAATTATATCACTAAATCGTTCATAAATAAAGTACAGATAAATACGTTAATAATGATACAGTACGTTAAAACAACAATACGTAAATAATAAGGATATAGAGTATTAAGTGTGATAAAGCGAAAACCTTTATTCTATAATTTATACGAATTCTATATATATACGAAACCAATATTCTATATTTTATATTATTTATATAAGTATATGGGCTTTTGAAACATTTTAGGATCCAAAAAATACGCTGTGAAAATACTGATACGATAATCTGAAACCCGACATGGCATAATACTAATGTAGGCCAACGGATTCTAAAGCTTGTTTCCATTTCTTACGTAGAAAAGTAGATGTACGGTGGGAAGGTGCATGAGGAGTCAACTCGGGATGCTTCGGAGAGAGCAACACGTTCAATCTTACCGATCTGATGCCATCCCACGGTTACCAAGGCTTTAGAGACCGGTTGAGAAAGGATGTTGCAAAAAGAGTAATTCTCGCTGGCAGACTTCAAAGTTCCAAGAGGATAAATGAGTTTAATCTTAAGCGCCTAGAAAACGTTTCTAAGGATACGTAAAGCACTCGAATGCAAGCGAGAGGACGGAAAATTTTCCTTAAATCGGCTTTGAAGATGGAGAGAGAAGACAACTGCGATGTGAGGGAAGCTGTGTTCTTAGCCTAGCTCCCAAAATGCGTCAAACAAATTATATTTCAGGTTTACGAGCTGCAAGAAAACCTTTCGAGCGAGGATTGTGTCACCTTGTTATGGGTTCTCGGGTCGGTAAATAAAGCAAGTCGGAACTTTAATAACCATTCATATTCATTATTACAAAAAATAATCACAGATTCCATCAGATATGTGATGTTAAGTAGAATTAGATGTTCTTTCGACTTAATAAAATTCGTTATTTTAACAATTGTAAGGAGTCTCCATTGATTACACAACTCAGCTGGGTTTACGTTGATTTAAACTCTTAATATTCTACTTACTTAAACACTTCACTTGGGTATAATTTTGATTGAATATAAAAATATATACTTGATTCCACCAATATTCCAAAATTTCCTTGTTTCAACTAATCAAAACTCTATAAGACCAAAATGTATGTTCTTTCGCGTCCTCCTTAAGGAAACCAAGACTATTTGTAGAACAATGAAACTATTGCTCCCAATTCAAGAATATTACTAATCAAACGATTATATCTAACATATTTTACAAACTTCCATTGTAATTCTTCAATTTATTAATGTCTTAAATTCCCCTAAACTGTAATTAAATCCTTCCCTATCAGTCCATCAATTCTTCATAGCACTGTATCCCACCAGCAATCTCAAAAAAAATTTGAAAACTGCTCTGCAAACACAACTAGGTGTCCAATTCCTGAATACCCATCAAGAATAGCTGTTAAACCTCTTATTCAGATATAAAGGGAAGTGGTGCATGTCCCCATCCTTTAACAATTCCTTTATTTAAAAGTCTATTCACTGTGGTTATCTTCGCAAACCTTCTGCAGCGTGAAGTCCAACTGTTCCTCTGCACCAGTGAGGAACCGTACGTCTGAATCCCCATCTCCCCTCTCCCTTATCCTCAACCTCCTCCTTCGTAACCATATCACGCTTAGGACTGCCGCCAACACGAATAAACACGTCAATCCCGCACCCACGATTATGGGTATGTACATGCCAGAGTCCTCTTCCTGTTCCACCTCATTGCCCCTGTGTTTAGCCTTCTCCTCGTAACCAGGCAACGTTACCTCATCAGACTCGGTAGTACTCTTTGGGAGAGGCGCCTTGGTGGTGATTGCGGATGCCCAGATGGTGGTTCTGGCAGTTGTCTTAGAGACTTTCTTAGGAGTAGTTCTTTGGGTAGGCTTAGGTGTAGGTTTTGGGGTAGGCTTTGGTGTAGGTTTTGGGGTAGGTTTAGGTGTTGGTCTAGGGGTGGGTCTGGTTGTGGCGCGAGTTATTGGTCGTCCTGGAGTTGCTTTGGTGGGAGGCTTCCTGGATGGGTATCGACGCGTAGATGTTGTGGTGGGTGCTGGGGTTACCTTCTTGGTGGGAGGGAGAGGTGTTGATTTTGGCGTTGTAGGTGGACTGGTGAGTTTAACGGTTGTCCTAGTGGTGGCGTTTGAAGCAGTCGTAGTTTCAGGTGGTGGTCGTGGTGTTACTGAGGTTGTCACGTTCGGTGACGGCGGTGGAATTATCGGCTTAGCCCCTTGGAGGAAAATTGCATAATTGAAGACCAGAGTTAATACATGAGATACACTCAAAAGCTAAGATTCTCATTGAACATACAAAGCGACAGCTGCGGGATTAAATGAGGACAATTGGAAGCAAAAGCAAACCCATGCACTGGTACCCGGAAGTAGACACATGCCCATGCAAATCCAAGCAGACAAACAAACCGTATGTATTCAAAGCAGATATAATTGCATGCAAACTTCGACGGACAATAATACTAACAATCAATTACTTCATCAAAATGTACAGAAAGGTTGGTAAAATGACGAAGTACAAATATGGTAAAAATTTTCCACTAAATATATGCAACAGAATAGTTTGAGCCATTTTGCGTTTTCGGAGCCATATTTAACCCTCCTTAATTTATATTTTATAAATTTCATCGTAAATTTTGATTGGAGAAAATATACCTGATAGTATACGTAGCAAATATAGTCGCAGATAAATTAAATGCTGTTATAATATTCTCTTCGTCCTCTATTAATAAATAATATCAATCCTGGCAACCTATTGAACCAATAAATAAATAAAAACGTCTTCAATGGTATAAGAAACCAAACAAGCATTATATACATTAAAAAACCCTTTAAAAACCATCTTTCTCGTTCCACGTTTCTAGATTCGAACGTAAATAAGAACCGATACAGAAAAGAATTCTGTATTAGCAACAAAAACATTCCAAAACTCTCCAAACCCCGCGAATTTTCGCTCTAACAAAACGACTACCGATAAACCATCCTCCGTTGATCGGGAAAATCGTCACTTTACGTGAGATCCACGCGCATTGGATTAAACGCGTTAATTAACTTCCTTCTGGTGCATTCCCTCACCTACGTGCAGCCGCCGCTGAGGTGGAATCCCTCCCTTTCTCCACATTTTGCGGCAGCGTCGTCCTGTTCCGCTTGCAAACCGATGGCATCTCTTCAATCATCACGTCACTTCCTGCCCTAACGAACTGCCGGGGAGAAACCGCGAATTGACACGGTTGGCGGGGCGAGGTGCTCTGCCTGACGGAGTGTGCATTTATCCTTTCCCGCCTTTGTTTCCTATCGCTAATTCGCCTTGTTTACGCTTCCCGTCGCTAGGCTTTATGCACTGCGAACCACCGGTATCTACGCAAGTTCCTTCCTTCACCGTTAATATCCTATTTTCAACCGAACGTTTATGAGTTTAAGAATGGCGTGTTACCAGAAGGAAAAAATCAATTTATAACTCGCTCGAAATAGAGTTGGGATTCGATATCTATGTCTTGAAAGAAGAAATGTTGATTAGGTTAGCGGAACTGATAATTATGAACCTTGCCATTAGTATTATTTTGATAATCACCCTTTCTCTGATAAAGAATTCTGTTTGTATCTCGCAATACAAAAATATACAAGTATTGTAAGAAACGGATCCAAATGACAGATATACGCGAAATCTATATTATTGAATATTAATTGATATATTTATAAATATTTGTGATAATTTAAAGGAAGCACAAACATTGAAAATTTAAAGAATAATATCGATGTATACTGAAACGTAGATGTTAGAACTCAATTCAGCAAGTTTCATGCACAATCAGAAAATATGGCCATATATTGGATGAAACTTGTTAAAACCGAAATTCAAGAACAATGTTCTAAAATTAATATTACTGTTTGAAAGATATAGCAGAATCTTTATTCCATATATCCTTTTCAAATTCGAATAAACACAACTCGTAGCGGTTAACATTGATCAATACGCTAAACCAGACATCTGTAACAAACGATTTACCTTTATGAACTCTCCATGCACTCTTAGACGAAGTCTTTTACTCCAATAAAAATCGCTACTTAAATTTTAGCTCATATCATCCTGCAAAAATGTTACAATACCTTTCAGATTTAAAATCTTCGGTAAATCTTCCATGGGTTTCAGTTTTTGGATGGAGATCTGATAAAGATAAAACTCCCCTGCGCCGATGGCATCCGAACGATGCGTTACAATTCATTGTTCGATTGGGAGATGGAATTTTCTCCATGACTTCAATATCGGAGATAAAATCGCAATCACTGGACTCTACCTTTAACGAGCTCCTCATCTCAGCAGATTTCTGCACGAGATAATAGCTTGTCGGCCCAATAACTTCCCGAAAAATCCGCGGAAATATTACGTACTCTCAAATATTAAAGACAGATAACGTAATCATTATTTTGATATTCCGATCAAATTTAATTCTAAATTAGAAATAGGAATTATTTAATATTTTTTTTTGTTTTTCGCGTGTTCTACTGAAAAACGGATCTATAATAGTAAGTCTTAAGGTATTTTAACGATTTATAGTGGATCATACGTAAAATCGAAGTAAGTATATGATAGTTACGTATTCATTCATTCTTCAGAATACATCAAAAAATAGCACGACGTCAATATCAGTTGACGAATAACAAAGAAAAAACAAAAATTCAACAAAATTTACAATTGAACAATAACTTAAATAATGAATAGAGTAAGAATTCGTCAATCTCTTGCAACCATACTGTATAGGTAAGAGAAAAAAGGAGAGATTATAGAAGAAACAAACTAACATGCATTTTATGTGCAACAATACCCAGCTTGACTCACGTTTTCTACGTAACCATAGCAACAGAAAAACAAAGCAGACTGCGTTTCTATGAGACCTGAAATCCGAGTTCTGTTTAACAAACGAGGAGTGTAGCTAGGATGACCACAATGTCACCCATTTACTCGCCGTATCGCGAAGCTGGAGTTGACAGTACGTCCGGTTTCGAGTGTTTAATTAAGACGCCTTCCCCCAGCATCCTACTCTACCGCAAATACTTCCAAGATCAATGGAGCACTTAGTCTCCCAGATTACCCAACTTCACCCTTCTCTAGGAATGCCAACGGAAGGATTTAGAGCTCTCCTTCGAACGCTCAGGATAAATGACTTCTATTTGTGGCAAAGGGGGTTCATGAAAACAGAGTTTAGAGAATCGGGGATATTATAAGTGTTCGAAGAGCTCCATTTTCATCGAATATATTTCGTTCTAAAATGGACTATATAGTTCCCGATTTTCTAACAAAGAGCTATCGTATAATTAAAGAAGATAAAAAATATTTTTTAAAAAATTCGACGTTGAAAAAAATGTCTCGCAAAATCCTTTCAAAAATATATTTTAACCGCCAGTCAAAGATGGATGGCTATGTTTAGATGTTGAAATCATAAGTATTATTTTTATTTTATAATTCTGTTATTATCTATGATCCATAACAATTAGAAGGAAATACAGAGACAATCAAACACAGACTAAAATTGGTTCAATACACTACACTGAGCTTAACAACCGGTGAAGAACGTAACTTACCTAAAACTGTTGTTCACAACAGCAATCAGTAACAAATTTAAACCCAAATTTTCCAAATTTAAATACACACTCAAGCCTTCTTATTAACCTTAATGATCTCAAACAAACAACGAAAATACCCGGAATGTATGAAATATCTTGCCAGGATTGCGAAAAAGTACACAACGGTGTGCCAAAGAAAAAATATAGATACGAATTTTAAAAACACATTAATCATTACGCAAACCACCAAATAATCAGATAAAAACGTGTCACAACTTACATGAGGAAACAAGCCTAAAATAATCATAAAAAGTAATAACTTTAGAAATTTAAAGGGTAATTTATTCCGTTCCAGGGGCAAATACGTTTCCGTAATACCGGTATGAACTCATAAAATAGCTTTCTTGCATTTAAACTTATCATAAACCCTAGTTGCATCATGATTTTATACTTATTTATAAGAATCGCATTTTCACGAATCATCTCTTTCCTCAAAAACTAGCTCGCACATCTCCGTATTCTTCCACCCCACGTCGGCAATATTCGATTACGTAAATCTTACTTCTTTCCGAAGGAAGTTCAAAGAGAGGACGAAATCTTCGGTGCAAACAGAAAACATCTTCCAGTGGCTTTCTCGTAGGAAGCTCCGATCCATCTTTGAGTGTATCATCTGCCGATGCAAAAAATAGCCGGTGGAGGAACGTGTGGGAAGACGTCTTTCCTGCGGTATTAGCATGTGCGATGCAAAGAGGCCAACGTAGAAGGACTGTGGGGATTGCAACGATGCCACTCAAAGAAGGTAAACATTCTCCAAGTGATCCAGTTCCCCACTTTGATCCTAAGGTAATATCCATTCCTTTTCGTTTTACTCTGCTGAAATTTTGCAGCTACGAGGGTTTTTCTAAGAAACTTTTCCCCTCCGATTCTAACGTTTTTTACGATATAGGTCACCTATTGGTTAATGTATCCTTAAAACCAGCACTAATATTAATAAATAAGGACTAATTCTTCAGCGAATGAAATAAAATCGATAGCTTAAAAATTATCAGTTAAATATACCTTACGTACTCCGAGTTATTTTTCATTTTTTTAGAAAAATTTATCTCGGTTAATCCCTTAAATTCTTTAGTACATATCCATTTACTAAGAAGATTCATACTCTTTAATTCCTAGAGTTCATAATTATAAAGATGATACCATATTATCGTGTAATTTATAATATTCTTCTTAACATATACATATATATATAACATTATAATTCTTTTTAATTTAATTTAATTCTTCTCCCTGGACCTCTTGAAATAACCTTCCTGTTTCCTTTCTTCAATTCATCATATCAATCACGACAATGATACTACCTTAAACCGTCTACACAGAGGCGTTCGTGTACTAGACTTTTCCAAGCTCTCCTTTCATAGTTTTTGTCGTTCCTCACAGTGTAAGGATGCCGTAAAATGACGGGATGGATAGTCTTACTATCACTGCAAGGAGGTGTGACACTCTGTCCCTAGAGGATCCTGTCTCTAGAATCCCATTCATAATATCCTCAACTTGACACATCATGAATATGAGATCCAGTGCCTTTACCTACCGCAACACTGTTTTTAAAGGGACATCATCGCTCATACTATCCACTATATAAAATTATAGACTCTGTTAAAACTTCCTTCCTTAAGGGGTTAGAAGAAACTTCATGAACCAAACTTGAGGACGTATATGACCATAATACAACACAGAAATGAAAGTCGCTACATCACAAAAGTTTCTCACGGGAGACGTAAGAATGTTTCATATTCACTTGCAGTGGTAATGGAACATTTCCTTCATATTTATCATTATATATTTATTTCACTACATTTACTACTTCACGGACACATAATTCAAATCCAACAGAACTTTCTAACATCGATAATTCAATTTCTATTTGATTTCTTTACGCTTTTCATCCCATCTTAACCCTCCTAGAGCTATTTCGTGGATAAAAATTTCCTCTCACGTCAAATATTTTCGTACTTTCCCTTCACTTATATTGCCTTTCGATCTCCTACATATTTTTCTTCTCATTCTGTTTTCCTTTCCCGGTATTCGTCTCCGTTACGTACTTTCACTCCTTCACCTCATCCCCGACTCTTCGTTTAGCCGCCAGGAATAGCACTGTTACGGACCGCCAAACTCGACGTATAGCTTTCCCGTGTTGTCACGTCCCATTCCGTGAGTTATAGCTTTCGAATATCGATGTTTGCCTTAGAAAGCGACTCTCTCTCCATTTTTACTCCATCTACACTCCGATCCGCTAAGATCATTTCACCATTCGACGTTTTTCTACGCCATTTACTCTCCAATCGTCGTTTACTTTTACGTAATGTTCTGAATCCCGTTTGGGGTACATTGGAATAGATTATTATTGAATAATCGATCAAGCATACTTAACAAAGGTTCTACTAATGATAATTATCGTTTAGGTATATACAATCGCTTACTGTGGGGATAGAATTTTTAGCTCCCTAAAGATGCGAAAGCAGTGTACACTAGGATACGAATCGGTCTAATTTAGATATCAAATAAAAATAAATCATGCATGCAAGGCATCTATATTCTCAAAATTTTAAGATCGATCAGCGTTGCGCTGATAGATGAATTCCATAAGAAAATAATTTCTATAAAGAAAAAGGATTGATGTATTAGATATATTGATGTATTAGATATATTGATGTATAAGATATATGTAATAAATATTTCATCAAATTAAAATTCGATTTTTATTAAAGCTCACACTACACAAAGTTTCCTTTTACCTCAGGTACGGTTTTAATAAGAATACTGTTCGTATAGAATCGTCTCTATTTTACTATCGAATGAGTCTCTGTTCAAATAAACGCTGCCAAAAGGTTTTAATTTAACATTTAATAACATTTAATTAATCTAAATGGACCCAGATGTGGATTTCTGAAACAATGAAACCGTGATATTTCAATAGTATCAAGTAAGTAATGACAAAGTAGATAAATACCAATGAAATGTCCTGCTTTAATGATCCAGTATAATGAATAAATAGAAAATAGGAATAAAATAATGATTTAGTATGAAATTGAAATACAATTATCAAATCGAGACGGAGTAATGAATGTGTAAAAAGGAACGAGTTTGGAGTCCATAGACATGGCGATGAACAGATATATTTTATGGAGCAGTTGAAAAATTGTGGGGCCGAAAAAAAATCAGGAAACAGGACTGGGATTCCAGGATTTCCAGAGATTTCTAAGGTTCGCAAAGAGCGGGAAACGAAGGTAGAATGTGGGGATAAAGATGGAGAGTGGAATGGTCTACTCTGAGAGAGAGAAGGAGGGGATAAAGAAATAAAATGGATAGCAACACCACCCGCCCGGAATTACCTTTCCATCGGATCTGAAAAACATGTGAGGTCAGAAATATCTACGGTGTATTCGAAAAACGTTTCAAACCTCGGTCGAAAAGTCGACTAGGATAAGTTTTCTATTTACCTTGCCCATTCTGAATAAATATTTCTTCTCATTATCGGTAAAGACCGCCGGAAAAGGGCTGTAGGGAAATTTATAGTCTCGTTTTAAAGAGATGAAATGGTGGAAATTTTTCTCATTTGATGTCTCTCTGATATTAACGTTACGGTCCAACAAAATTATTCTCTCAGCATATATTATAAGCGTTATTAAATACCTCTTAATGACTACCATCAGGCTAAGGAACTCGATTTTCATCGTTTCTGAATTTATTCTCTTTTAAATCAACCCCCAAAATTTGATAGAGTAAAATTATTTTGACCCTATGCTGAAAATCACAAACGTAATAATATGCGATTATTCTATCATTCCTTCATTTAACAAACATTTTACAAAGTTCACTCTAAGGTTATTGAAATAAATTTAATGTAATATCCAGCAGCATTTTTTGGTCGAAGGAGAATATTTCATTTCTATGGCATAATAAAGTGATTATCTTTTATAAAATTAAAACGCATATGTATTGTGGAAAATATTACATGCTTTTAATAACAATAGATAAATATTCATAAACTTGCTTTCTGATTACGTAGATTCTGGAACACGTACTTACGGATAAAAATTTATCGTAAATATTTTAAAATGAGTTTTAATTTTGCGCATATCGTAATACGTATATATGAAAAGTAACAAAATTGAAAACAAAGGGAAAATTCGAGACTGAGCGTAATATTGACTCATCGCGGAGAGTAACTACCCTGTTTCAATACAACTGCAAGCTAATCCAAGTCTGCAGGTGGGTAAAGCAGCGCTCTATAGACAGAGATGGACGCTTCGTTTGCTCCTCCAACGGAAGCAACGATGATACCTCAATAACGCCTCCCGAGTAGAGCAAACGTTGCATTTAAAAGATCTTTGGGGGGGAGAGACTTTTTCAATCTTCAAAGTAAAAAAAAGTAAGAAAAACGATTTCAAATAATGATATCAAAAAATTTTAATAAATGTGCCTTTCGAAAGAAGAGGAAAAGAGTGGGTAACATAATCATTTCTCCGCCAGACGTAATACATTCCCCCTTTTGTCGGAGAAAGGGATGTAACTTCCCTTTGATCTCGCATCCATAACATCTCGCTGGAGCATGTTACGTCAGATGGAAAAGTAGGAGAGGGTGAGAAAGAATTGCTGCAAATCTTAGCTCATGAATCGGATAATATTTCTTCTTTGCTAAACTCTCTCTTAGAATAAAGCGTACTTTTAATACGTATCATTTACCAAAGT
Organism: Pantala flavescens; assembly: GCA_020796165.1. Taxonomy (NCBI): domain Eukaryota; kingdom Metazoa; phylum Arthropoda; class Insecta; order Odonata; family Libellulidae; genus Pantala; species Pantala flavescens. The sequence goes on from CM036888.1 coordinate 6,465,185, forward strand.
GAACACAATCGAATGAAAATGAGTTAAACTCAGTAACAAGATGGAATTAATTAAGCGAATTTTTCTATATACCTCGAGAAAACTATTTTTTTATTTTCAAATCGTGCGATCTGATATACAAAATGGTAATTGAAAATTAATTTCCCTGCGTGCTCTTGTTACTCATGGCTGATTCATGAACAATATAGAAAAAAGAATATTTAAAAAATAAACTCATTATTATTTAAACCTAAAATTATTTTCAAACTTTAAAATTTTCCTTTGCTCTTATAACTCGAAATAAAATAAACTTATAAAAAAGTATTTCGATTCGTTGCCCTACCGACTTACGAAATAACTAATCGCAGATCATATTGAAGAATCAATAGAAATTTTTAAAATTAAAGTAACTTAACAATATATTAAGTTCAAATTTTAACTATGAAATTAACTCTTCTTCTTAAATCAGATAAGGTTCACAGAACTTGCGCTAAATTTTGACAAGAAATTTAATGAAACCAATATTAGAAGGCGTGACTTCGTGGAAAGCCATAGTATTATGAAAAACTTTGTAATTTCTACAAATAATTTAATTAAATCGCGACCGATTTCTTAATTTATATTGAAGATATAATTTAAAGTTCGAAACCGGTCGCGATTTAATTAAATTATTTGTGGAAATTATAAAAGTTTTTCATTATACGATTTAAGGTAATTTGCAGTGTTAGTGTGCATTTGTTTATACTTTCAATGCTCCCAGAATAATTTGAAAATTCTAAGACACGTTTTCTTTTGAAAAGAATATAATATCTGAAAGATTAGTACCTCAATCATCTTATGGTTACCTCTTGCACATACCTCCACCTTCCCCACGCGTGCAGTGCAGTGAAGGCTAACATCCAGTAGGAGTGAAAACGCGAGTTTATCATGTATTCCTCCGAAACGCGGTCGTACCACTTTCTGAGAATTTATTAAACGTCAAGGACGAAGGCACAACCGTTCTAGAGGAGGTTTGTATCGATCTCAAATGCGGAGTGCGATAGCCTATCCGAATTCCCGATGCTGAATAAAATGAAAGAACTCCGAGATACTCGAATACGCTCGGTATTCAGTAACACTGAAAGCATGCCTCCCTAGTCCATTTCCTCAACACACAGACACGTGTACCGCGAAATGATTGAGTGATTTTTAAAGGTTCATCAAATCACTGACAAATTGATCATCACTGATAGGGTAAAATATTATTACATTAAAAATATATATAATATAATTATAAACATGTATATGTCCGTTTTTAGTTTAAACCTTTAAATTGACCTTTCTTCTAATCCTTTAATGCTTCCTCAAATTTCAAACTCACGGAGACAAAACTATTTCTCGGAAAGAGTACAAATATTTATAACATATTTTGAAAGAATAATTCAAAATTCTTAGTACCAGAAACCATCTAAATAGCTATGAATTAATAAACCTATTAATTATCAAGGCGTACGAGCCATTGATTTAAGGAGAATATTATTCAATTGTATATTTAGTAAATGTTGATAATAACTGCTAATATAGTGCAGTTACCTAAAATAAAACACTTGAGTAGAAATGGAGAATAAAAGAACGATATGATCTGAATATACTGGGACTCGAACCCAGACCTCCCAGACTTCCCAAACATGATCTATTCAACTACAATCAATTTGAACCAATCATCGAAAAGTTGGGAACTTGAAATACGAGAACCGAATACGAGAACCAGTCTCATCAGTTAATTTAGCATCCATAACTCCGTCTGCGTGGATTTTCGCGAAAATTAAAATTCATGATTCCTGAGGGCTCGGATTTCACCACCGACTTCCTGGATCACACAAAAGGATTCAAAACAACAGAGGCAGGATGATTTTGCTGCTATTCCCTAAGTGACTTCGATAAACAAGAGCTATTACAAGGAAGTGGTGGTTCGTTCCATATCTTTGGCGCTGTCACATTGTGAGAGATGTATTTGAAAGAGATGAACCCTTTTAAGAGATTTCGTAAAAAGGAAAAGATTACGAGAAAAATGGGGAAATCGAGCAAGTTAGAAAGATGATTTTGTGAGAGAAAAAATCATTAAGGGATGGGTCCAGGAGTATGGGAACGAAGGGAGGGGTTAAAACGGAGAGTTAAAATGTTTAAAGAGCGGTTGAGAAGTGTGTTCCTTTAGATAGGGAGAGGGAGGAACGTCCTGAGATAACGAGAGTAAAATGTTACAGGAGGGTGAGATCGTGAAAGAACTCGTAAATTTTATGTACGTATCAATGCGCTCTTGATTTCTGAGAAGAAAAATGAATTCGTGGCAAAACATGAGTCAATGTGCTAGGAGATAATTGTAGTACGGACTAGGGTTTCCGATTAAAAATTGTTAGTTAACAACCCACTTCAGTACGTTATACCAAGTTAACGGATTAAATACCAACCATTAAAAAATACTTATTATTATTGTAACAATAAGACTTACGGGTTATTATACTGATCATAGGAATACGGATTATTATAATGATAGTAGAAATACAGATTATTATACTAAAGATAAAAATGACGAATTATTATACAGTTAACGGATTGAGGTGGTTGAGTGCTTACGACAAAGGTGGATCAAACATTGACGGTAGAGAAGCTGGTGATGAATAAATAATTTAAGAATAACAATATTATATGAAGATATATACAGATTAAAAGGGAGAAGGATTTGTATTGTATAAAATGTAGAGCTAGGACGCCAAGAGAAGAAACGATTCGTATCGTTATTATGGAAACAATCGATAAAATAGTAGTATGTATCATTACCTTATCGAAATGTTAAATTCTCTAAATTTATACACCATTTGGGCTGTAAGAAATGAAAGAAATTTTTAACGTAATTTCTAGGTTAAGTAAGCTGAAGCCACAAATAAAAAAGCTATGCACTCAATTCCGAGTTAAATGTTACAATAAAAATATCATATAGTTAAAAATATTCTAGTAATATTGTTTATAACGTAAAGTTCCAAATTTCTCGTACTTAAATACGACGATAGCCCACGGTGAGCTCTTGTTAAATTTATTGAATGGATATCCATATTTTACATTGAGAATTAACAAACTTTATATTCATTAATAATCAATTATGACTTAACTTAATATAGTATTTTAGTAAATAATTAATTTAACATACGCCTTAAATATCGAAAAAAAAATTTCTTCCGAATTGTTCCGTAAGACAAGAAATGGTCAACACCAGAGTGGAATTCAATTTGACCGATAAACGTGAAAACAAAGAATGATAAGAGAAACGATAGACCCCAAAAAGGGAAAAATAGTCTTGAAAACGAGGAAGAAAGTGATTGAGAAAGAGCCGATAAGAAGGAAACGGTTAAATGGGGCTGAAGGGGGTAGATACGGACGCGGTGTGCGCGCAGCGACATCCTCAAAGTACGTGGAAATCGTGTGAACTAAATCGGAATTCCTGATCCGTAGTTGTGATAGAGCAAAACCGTATAGAGTACCAAAATTCGATAACGCATCTCAAGACTTCATTTTCTTAGATGCTGGAAATCTTCTCAAACACTATCTCGGATTTGCGCGCGTCTTTACATTGAGACAATGAGTACATTTCCTCGTACTCCAGATCATACACATTACCATACGTGTCTGAACATCCGAAACCATTGTTAGCACAAGAATATTCAAATTATACCTCATTTCATCATACCAGATAAGTTGAAATTCTTCAAAGTACTCTCATATCACTTATACTATCTCTTACATCTACATCTACATATTTACCCTGCGAGCCGCCTTTCGGCGTTTGGCAGGGGGTGCATGCACCATGACTCCATTTCACTATGCGATTATTTTCGCGCATAGTCCGCGGAAAAAATGAATTTTTAAAACGCTCCGTTCGCGCATCTATTTCTCTGATCTTTCTCGCATTATCCGATCGGCCTATATAACAAGGTGGACGCATTATACTTTCCACGTCTTCTTTAAAGGAGCTCTCCCTGAATTTATCTAATAATTTAATTCTTTGGCTCGACCTTCTCTCTTCTAGTAATTCCCACCCGGCGTCCTTTAGCATTTGCGTTACGCTCGCTGTTTTATCATATGAATTTCTTACAAAGCGTATCGCCTTACGCTGGACCTTTTCTAATTCCCGAATGCAGCCTTTATTTGCAGGGTCCCATATGCTGCACGCGTACTCGAGGTGAGGCCTAACTAACGTGAAGTAACATCGTTCGCGAACCTTTTCATCTCTTAACAACGTATTTGATCTTCATATTCAAAGAAATTCATTTATGGTCAATCTTATTGATTCTAATGCAAGTAATAAAGTGTTATTAGTTGTGCATACTTTGTTAGTACATAAATATTTCATAAAAGATACTTATATTGCAAGCTGGAACATGCGAAATCATCTAGGTGATTTTAAAGCAGTAAAATGAGGAATTAAAATTATATAGGTTGAGAAAAATATAAAACGAATAATTCAAGTATTACCTGTCTTATTTTCTTTGCACTCTTCTCCCATTGTTAGCAGCAGGTTGTCCAGGGATACAAATACAACAGGGGCATCATCAAAATTCACCACGAAACTAAGCTGAAAGAATAGGCACAAATTGAGATACTTCTGAAATAAATTAACCAGAATTCCTTCAACTAACAAATTACAATGAAATAAGTTCACTATTTATGCATATTTTGATATTAACCAACAAATAATGTGAAGAATAACTCACAACTTAACTATTATCATTTATAATTTTATTAATAACGTACATCCTGGTAAGTAATAAAAGACTTATGAATATGATAATCAAGGAATAAAGATGGATCTCTTATTAACTATATGAACGTAAAATATAATAATATTCAGAGAAAGTAATTTATTATGAAAAATTGAGCATGAAATTTTAAGTGTCTAAAAAAAGAATTATTTCTCAAAGAAAGTAAATTCCCAGAAAAAGATAATTGCTTTGATCTAAGCTTAAATTCATCAAATTACCTTAAAAATAAATACGGACAAAATGAAATAAAAAAGAGGTAAATATAAAGGAAAAATAAATTGTAAAATAGAGAAATATTTATTAAAAATCGAACGTAAATTGTACTAGTATCGTGGGATATATTGCCTTTATGGTTTCCTAATGCCAATAAAATATACCAAACGCAAACAAATAATCTATCAGCATAATAATTCATACCTCAGAGCGAAATGGCATTCGCAAAACCAATTTCATTTCCAGGACGTAAATTCTTCTAATAGAACAGGTACACACTTTTAGGTACAGGTACTTCTATTATTTTAAAGTAATCAACGAACGAAATGTGAATATAGATGTACGAACTCAAATATGTTTCAAAGTCATGAGGTACTTCTTCAATTAAATTGTGACTGAATGCAAAGCGTGGAACGAAGATATAGGACCTGTTAAAAGGGATATGGATGAAAATGGAAGTTTTTGAGTGACGAGGTGAGATGTGAAACAAAAAACTGTCAACTGATATGAATACTGATGGAATGAGAGAGCCTGATAAAATAAGTTACCCATAAAAAAAAAGCAAAATCGATCTTTCCGATTCGAATCCGAATCGAACATTTGCTCTCTCGCTCAACTTTTTAATCAGATCAATCTGAAACACCTCCCTACTTTGTATTTGTATGCCAAAGTGTTACATGCGGGTGATGGAAAAACTCTGCCTCTTCAAAATCAATTGATTTAAAGCGAGAAAAGATCTTATCTCGTTAAATAAGACTTACATCTCTAGCGGGCGAATGTTCTCTGAAATTTTTCATACAAGACGCCCATCTTTCATTGAAAATAAAATATTAAAAATCAATTTCATATCTAACATTTGTCACCAAAAATAATTTTCTAACTTTCAAAATAACACTGCTTTCTTCGGCTGACAATTCTAACACAATTACACGAGCTAGTCTTCCCTTCACGGTTCTTATTTTCTACATCCATATCCATTCCTTAGATCTCAAAATTAACTGACGCATAAATAAAACTGAATATCATATCGGATGCAAAAAATTAATGAAAATAAATTTATATTAATTGTTGAACAGTAAATCGTAAGTTTTAACTTATTATTTATTTATTCATAATCATTTTAATGTCTTCTCTTGGTAGGTAATGAACTCTTACATTTCCCAATAATACCATTTTCTTTTACGTATACATCACTTATTCAGAACTTCATAAAACCCGGCTTCGTATTCTAATACCGCCACTTTTAAATTTCTTTGCCTAATAATCTAATTAATTCCCCCTCAACTGTAAACTGTTAAGTATCCATTATTTTTCTCAAAACCATCTCAATATTATTCGTATCAAAACACTACCATAAACTCCAGAGATTCCATTTTCTCTCCCAACATCAATCAATAATTGATCAAACCACATCGAACTATTGCGCATTCTAAATTAAAAAAGGCAAATCAACAAAGGGCTACTTCCATTGTTCCTTTATCGGTCACGGAACGAGAAAATTAAAATCGCTCATCATCGCTACCACATTAGGTAGAATGAATTCAAAAGCTCTGTACAATAGAAAGGAGACGTCATATCCTTCATCAGCATATTCGATTTTCGTCTCTAATTTCTGATCTCACGGCTCCGTTAAACCTCCGGTCACGCGATTGAGACAATACGCACGCACCGTTCCTTCTCTTTCCCAACTTTATATTCATTGAAAACGACCTATTTAGGGGCTCATTAGCATTTCACCCTGCCTCTTCTCTACCGTTTACTTTTGAGCGTGAGAGAATGCAATATGCCTCGCATTAAAACGAATCGCAGTAAATGACATGTAAGTTCAATTGAAAACTTTTCTTTGCATGACGAAGATCAGGGTTCATTTGAGGCACGATTCAAGACGAGAAATAGTATAAGAATAGCGTAATCTTGGATTTAAAGACACAAAAATTTAATGAATGAATGAATGTATATTGTATTTAATAAATATGAATGTATATTGTATTTAATAAAATTATCAGCAATATTAGAAAAGGTATTCATTCTAAGGAATAGAGAGAAAAATTTATTCCTCTTAAAATAAGCAATAAAAATTATTTATAATACTAGTCGAGGTCTTGTTGAAATTTTAATCAATGTTACATTCATTCGCGAGATATTTCTTCTGTAAATGTTAGTGACAACGAAGTAAATTTATACATAGATATTTGTATCGTTAAAAGCAACATTAATAGTTGAATTTCAAGCATGCGGAATATAATTATAAATAGAATATTATTAAGAGTACATTATTCGTAAGAATCAATAAAATATTACAAAAATAAATGAGTTTAATAATTGAAATAGAACTTTCAAGTGTAATTGAGACTGTACGCATTCTTTCATCTGGAATAGATACAACAAAAAAAGAAAAATATACATATAATATATCATATAAAAATGAAAATATTTATTAATGATAAATAATATATAAATAGAATCCACAAACATATTTCTAAATAGACTACTATAGAGGTATATTTGCGAATTTGCACAGCTGAAAATACATATATAAATATGTAAATTAGTTTTCTCCTATACTGTGCCGAATGAACTAAAATTACTTCGGTAGAAAATCAATATTTAATTTGCAATTGAAATTCGTACAATCAACGGAAATAGATGAACAACCGTGAATGGTGAAAAAAATACGAAAAAAATTGGATTTTAAATGTCCCCATTTACATCGCACTTTGCGATGATAATACAACACAAAATTAATATTTTTTTCATCTTTCTAGACCTATTCCGACCAACCCGTACAACAACTGCAACGAAGTGGACACAAATTACGATGACCTTGGCTTCGCTGTTCAAGATCGCCGACCTCTTAGACTACCGAATCCGGTACGGTAGCAATTAATACAATTACTTACCCTTAAAACGATTCTGGTGTTGACCATCCTCATTAAAATTAAATTCTAAAAAAAATACTCAGACTCACCCAGAATTTTTTACTCGAGGGCTTGAGGGATGCGTTCCCTAAAGTCCAATCCAAAACGTTCGTCTTCCGCGACCAGAGAGGAATACCATTTAGATTATCTTCCGTCCTCATGACCACTGTCAGGTTGGCTGCGAAAAAGAAAAAGGTGGACTCTCTCAGGGGATGGCTCTTAGAGAAGAAGGTACATATTACACACGGTTAAAAACTAAAAGCTTTTCCCCATTGTGACGCACATCCACGCACGTGCAGATCTTCTTGAGGAAGAAACGAGATTACGTTGAAGTGAGTTTTCAAAAACGTCTCCTCGCCTTTGAAATGGTTTCGCGAAAGGCATAGACTAAGAGATGCGAAATACCTCAAAGGATTCCTATTTAATTCATTAAAATATTAAATACTGGTGACGTGAACTTCAGACTTTTCAAAATTAGGTCGCCCCGTGTTCTTTACCGTCGCAAATTGAAGTGCTCTCGAAGATTCTTAGAAGAGGCGAAATATAGTAATTACGCCAAGTCCGATAATTAACTTCTAATTAAAAAACAAATCGGAAGTTATTCAACTGCGGATATTAATTTTATTTTACGTTTATTGTAGGTGTATAATTTACGCATGTTAATTTTTCTTTTCGGTTCCTGAAAGATTCCTAGTCAACTATTTTTATAATTCGCCAAGTAATTTGAGTATAGACTGCGGAACTAAAAAGTAATTCATAAATAATGGACGATTATTTACAACAAAATTGATCAAATAAATTACATTTTAGTATACTTCTAAAATATTACTACTCCCTTTTTCATAGGAACAATGGAATACGAAGTTGCATTAATATAAAAAGTATCAATTTTACATAAAAACGAATACTTGTAGACAATTGTATCTACTATGCTACTTTTAAAATCAAAACTACCTTTTGTAATTACGATATTAGACTAGTTATTTCACTATATTATTCTTACCGAAGAAGCGATAATACCTTGATGCCCGACATATAGAGTGTTATTATTCATTCCACAATCGATGAATCGATGACCAAATAAATCGATTTATCGATCGAATTTTTATTATGATTCGATTTATATCGAATCGATTATTGATTCGATTGATCGATTTAACTACGAACCTTGTTTAAACACAAACCGTATTTAATCTACGTAAGTTTACGAAATACTTTAAGAGAAGTTACACATTATAACACTTTTAATTCAATTTAAACAATTTTGATATTTTATCTCCGCGCATATCACCCGCATATGAGTACAATATAATGAGGTGCAATTGCAGAACTTCAGAAAAGAAAAATCCAGATAAAATTTTCCGGCACCTGAAGCACTCCTCGTCCGTTGGAGGTGATATAATTAGAGTGTGAAAAGGTATTAATTCATTATCTACAGAGAGAAAATAGAGCTTCATAAAAAGGACTTAGTCGGGAGACGAGACGAGAGGTCGAGGAAATTAATTGATCGAAATTTCTCGTCCATTTTCTCGGCAGAAGTCCATTCTCTTGAAGAAGAAGGCGTCAATTTATTTCGAGATTAGAAGACGATTTTTAATTAGACATTGATTGAGCCGAGGAATTTGAATTTAATTACGAATGCACTCGCGTTGTAATTCGTTTCATTATTTCGATCCTAATTCGCGAAAATTAGAACTCGCTCAATTAGCTAGACGATTTGATGAATATTTCTTGATATTTCGAGAGGAGATGAATCGCGCTATAAAGTGAAATAGCGTGTGCAAGTAAATCCTTTACAGGATAGCCAGTCATTTCTACGTATATCAGTACACATTTTTTGTTTAATATAAGAGATTAAACTGACGTGAACATAGTCTGACATCAACTGGACTCGAACCCGGATTTACCAATCGTCGGTCTGTTACTTTATCCATTAAGCTAACTTGAAACTCGGATACGGAAAACCTAATAATAATTATTATATTTCTTCCACGTGAACTATTTACGCAATTTTAACCTTTATCTCTTTACTTCGCTATTAATTTACTTTTATCAGTTTCAAGAGATTGGTGCAAATTGCAAAAAACTCAACCAAGAATAAGGGTTAACTGCTTACAAAATATATAGCTTACTATAAAATATGCGATATATATATATAGCTAAATTGGATTTAAGACTAGAGATAGATGCAATTTCTTCGATTTTTATCTTGTATCTTATTTAAAAATCTTGTGATTAACGCCATATATGTTCAAAAAATAAAAACACGACTAATATAAGACGCTATCTAACTACAACATCAGTGAATACGAGTCTATTTGCCCCAATTCAGTTCTCAGTGGTGAAAGAACAAAACGTTCGATAGCTAGAATAAATTCTCAGCCCTAATAATAATAATAGTTCCACACACTTCTTACATTTCTGTACTTTGGGTGCAACTTCTGAATCCCTGTTCGGCGTACGAGTTGGAATCGCTTCTGCTCTATAGTTTTGAGAGGATGCAAATCAAATCGCCTCGTTTCGTCGTGTGGAATTTGGACCGAGCGACGTGATGTCAAAGGCGATAAGGTCCCCGAGATGGGAAACAGGACGGGAGATCAAGCGCCTGTTGAAGCTTTCCGGCGAATTCACCAAAGCTGACTTGAGCGATACAGAATCATTTGCGTACGGATTCATACCTTTCTGTTAGGATTAATAGCACTCGCTTCGGGGAACTGCGACTAGTTAAAAGCATTCCAGTTTCTTGAGCTATGCGAAAGTGGTCGACTCCTGGCCGAAATCAAACACGGAATATAGAAAACGACTGTGTCAAGGTCTAAGTAGATCCAGTAACAGGAAGAGGATTAAATTCCGCATTCGTGTACTATAAGTAGGTACTCATCAAGGTGGGGTTCCATGAAGAATCGGTACGAATGATTAGGGAATTAGAAGTAGTATTTTTACCTATGTTGGCATCGAAAAAGTACAAGAGTCAATTGAAAATCATAAGAGAGTAAATTAGTAAAAAGGATAATTTATAATAATAAAATAATTAGTAATTAACCGTTAAAATAACTTTTTATATTTTTTAAATATAATATATTTATTTAATTATTTAAATCATTTATAAGTATATTTTTCAATATATTATATAATATTATATTTTTGTAAGTGCTTGACCGTTTTCATCCTCCTAAGTGTAGACAATTAGTATAGTAACAGACATGAAATTATAAGAGTAGATAGTAAAAGTTCGCCTTAAAATGATTTCCACAAAAGCACACTTAAAAAAATTAGGATTGATAAATAATATTTTACGTTTCTACTCTCATACTCACATACAAAGCGCAATCTTTTTTGCATTTATATGTTGAACGATTTGACAATTTTACTAAAAGAATTTTAGCACCATTTACGTTGAGACAAGATTTTAAAATATATATAATCTTTAAAAATATAATCCAGTACTTTTCACAGATCTATATTTTTTATTACTGATGCGTAAAAATATGTATCTGTGGTAAGTACTGAGTTATATTTTCAAAGATGTTACTAGATTTCCAACAAGTGAAGCTTGAACTTTTAAAAAATAGTTATGAGTCCACATTCAGTTGATTTTTTCTATTTCTAAAGATGTAAAAAGGAATAATAAGGGAGATTTTTGGTCCAGCAGAGAGAATATTCAACAAAGAAGTACGTAAGTACACAGTTGACGAAAGCTAATGGGACATCCATTTCCGAACTAGTAAGATTAGGGGAACCTTTTTTATCGAGTTCCTGTAATGAGAAAACCTGATATCACGGTCGAGGTTTCAATCAGAGGGAATTAGGATGAGAAATTTGATATATACCGAAAGAAAAACTGCCATTAGTGGTTGGATGATGAAATGCAGATGCCCCAGGTATCGTTTCTGCAAAGGTTAGTTGGCAACAAATAAGTTGGGAAAATGACACGTATTATTTTCAAAATATGCAAGGAATTGATTTTTATATATTTCATAACACTCAACGAGGTATATCCTGAGGTAGTTATGCTTTAAGATCAACTTCTCTCACTAAACATAATTGCCTCTGAATTCATAGATATTACGAAAAAACCATTCAAGTAAAATGCCTCACCAAAAAAGGGAATTTGGGAGGGTTTGTTTAGAATCTTGTAATTCTGAGTTTACCATTTTTAAAATTACTCCATCATACATCAAAAATTTTAATTACTATAATAACACATAGTGTCCAAATAAAGATAATCAAACGGCTGCAAATAATTTTCAAGAAAAGAACAAAAGATATTGAATCATCTTCAGATAAACTCTTTTATTTTTGACAACAAATATTGATAGATATTATATCTATTTAAAGCCAGCTTTCTCTACGTCATTTCCTCCTAAAAGATAATCCATTCAAGACGGTTTACCCCGTGAAAAAATAATTGATACAAGTTATCTGCAAAAACCGATCCCTACGCTACGGTAAAATAAATACGACTTTAAATAGGGTCACTATTTGGATGAGATAAATACGCAGCTAACGCACGTCTTCGAAATTAATTATTTTTCTTCCGTAAGAAGCGAAGGATCGTTATAAAAAAGTAGAGCTTCTCTTTTCCGGACGATGAGGTGATAGGGGTTGATTAATTGCATCCCGCGCACAAAAAAAGGATATGGAAATAACTGACGGATACAGGAGCGTGGCTAGCTTTAAAAGCGAGGAAAGTGGTCCATTAATATCCCTCTTTCACGCAAAAAAGGGTGGCGTGGTAAACATGAATTGAGGGACCAGCTTCTTACTTAGGCACGTAATTGCTGTTAGAAAATTAGAAAGTGAAAATTTCTAGAGGGGAAAAAAAGCTCGACTCCCACGCGGTGAAAATCGTCATCCTTTTTTACAATTTTTTTTTTCGCTGTGATGACTCTCAAAATTAAAATTCTTGATTGTTTTAATGAAAAAAAGGAAACTCACCGCTTTTGCTCTGGTAGTAAAAAAGGAAGCAAGCTGTGGTGCCGTTCTGTGCTGACAATCCAGGCCGGAAACCAGGGGACTCTAACTCTACTTTTGACCTCCCTAATCCTGTGGCATGCATGTATTTACCTTTAAGAAAAAAAATAATTTTAGAGCGTATAACCAAGTAGGTTCACTGACAATATTTAACCAAAATATAATTTTATTGCTCGTGATACTTCCAACAAAATTGCTTGCAAAATTGTTGAATAGTTGATCATTTATTATTTGATCACATATGATACTCGAATGGAATAAGAATAATTGCTCATATATAATATATGAATTGATATTAATGTGAATAATATAGTACAATAATACGAGCATATACAAATTGTTTCATTACATAATCACATGTGATACTTTAATGGAATAAGAATAATAATCCAATTAAAAATCGCGTAATAATTTACGAAAAATTACTGAAAATTTATACAAAAATATATTACTGCACATTATATTATTTATACGAAAATATATCGTATATAAATACTTCAAGTTCAATACAAAATCTCCTAGGGCAGTTTTAGGCAGTGATATTATTGAAACTTTGTTACGAGAGAGAACATCTATGGATGTACACACTCACCTCTTGGTTTACTAGTTTCACCGTTTAAAGGCTTATCAATTTTGCTCTGGATCATGGTCCACAAAGCTGTTTCTTGGCCAATCCTCTTCTCCGTCCAACCACAATTCGGGTTTCGGATCTCAATGACCCCATCGGCAACTTAGATCATCATTCAAGGAAGGAAAAGAACGAATTGATATTATTAATTTCTGAAAGGTTTCATTTGCAGTAAAAATTCTATTGAATATTTATCAGCAACGTTTTCATTAAATGCGTTGATAAAGGGAACAGTACAAACTCTACTCTCATAAAATCGAATCTTTTCTTTAAATCATTCGGTTTCACCATATTGAGATGAACTTAAACGCTTTCGACAACTATTAAAAGCTCTGAATCTTCAGATGAATATACAATGAACATTTACAATTTTTCTCATTCGATAGGAAAAAAATATTATATAGTTATTACCTGAAATAAAAAAAATTCGTATTTATTTGCTGAAAGATTGTCGCTTAAATCGCGAATACCCAGTAATCTAATTTAATTCTCCTTTCTATGTTCTCTAATATCTTACGTAACCTAGAAGATGAGCATGATGATATATATACGTGTATATATATTCACTTATCAACTAGTAATTTGATAAAAGGTTCAGACTAAAATATGTAAACTAAGTCCTTTAAGAATGGAAAGAAATTAACAATAATTACACAATATTTCTAATGATAATTTAATTGTAAAAGAAGTGAAAGATGAGCACGATTTAGAAATTTATGATAAGGAGACTGATAAAAGAATGCATGTTATAGTCCTGGACTAGAATTAAATTTAACCTATTTGTAATTATTCCTCGTGTGGTATTCAAGAAGTGTTTCTCTAATAGTATCTTCACGATTCAAAACGAAGAATAAAAAGAAAAAGGAGGCTACAAGTCTGCAAATGAATATTGAACGTGCAGAACTGGAGGGTCTCTGGGACTTACCCTTGTTTAGCATGATGGAACCGTTTCTGTCTCTACTATCGAAGTCACACCACGTTTCCTCATCGTACGTGAAGATGATCTTCGGTATGGATGTTGAAACAGAAGTGGATTGAGGACTGATGGTTGTTGGAGGTGGTGGTGTTGAAGGAGAGGGTAATGGTGGTGGTGGAGGCGGCGGTGGAGGAGGTGGTGGCGGTGGTGGAGGTGGTGGTAATAGAGAAGTGGATGTAGAGGGTGGTTGTGGAGTGGAATACATCGTTGTCATCCACGCAGTCGTTGTGGTCTCCGCCTCGGTCGTGGTGGTGATTTCTTGCGTCACTGCAGTCGTTTCGGTGACATCTGGAGGAAGAATTGTCGGCTTCGGAGAGGTTGGCAATGCTGAAAAATCAAATTTAATAATCGATATTCCAACTTCAGAGCGTGAATTGAATATGTACTCATATATCATACGTCATATAGGACTTGAAAGATCCTTCCAAATGTATAGGAAATCATCCAAACTTTTCAAATAGAGATTTTTTTAGGATTTCTTTTTCCTAGGTGCTCTAGATTCTGATATTTTCAATCGAAGTTTGAAAACAAAAGGAAATTAATTTACTTTGCGTCCCTTAGCGTGTAATTGTCATAATTATTCCTACATATTGCGGAAAAATTCTATCTTGTAATACTACCCGTGACTGATTATAACCCGTTCTCGTTAAAATATCCACGTCAAACCAAACCTCTGTCTTATGGAACAATTTAACTCTATTAACTTAATTGGTTAGGAGGAGTTATCGTTCGACGATGTTTTCAATATTCGCTAAGCAACGCCAGTCAAGTAATGCAAGTAAGCGTTTTCGAAAATCTTATCGATTTAACTGGTCACACAAACCTCTGCAAAAATAAGATGTGATGTTCCACCTCCTTCCATCGCAGTATACATATGTGAAGAGTCTATTCTCTGGATACCTGTTGATGACGAGGTTATACCCGCTCTCGCAAATCAGCATGGCGAGCGCCCCTTGTAAACTCACCACTATCTTTCCCCTGTATAGCGGGAGAAGAGCACGGCATCCTGGTCCTTTGATAAGAAAAAGAACAAATTAAACACGTGAAATTCACAGGTTTTTCACTCTTCGATATCTTAGCGCATCGGAAAATATGAACATTTAAATAAGCGTTATATTTATTAATATATATTAACAGATACAGTTATTCACAGATTTAGGAAATATAGTAATTAACCATCTCTACGCTGTAAAGACACACTAATACTGAACATCCCTATTGAAAAACGCTGAATTAACGAAAGACACAGTCATTCATAAACGTATCGCTTACTCACGAATGCACATCGGTGTCTCCACGTTCCATTGCCCTAAGATGCACGTAGCGTACTTGTTACCCCATAAATAATACCCCTGGCGACAATTGAACTTCGCAACGTTGCCTCCAGATCGCATACGAACTCTGCCATTCAGCAAGCGAGGTTCCTCACAGTAGTCTGCCCCTGAAATTATACAAAATATGAATCACGAGCGTTAATCTTACGGATAAATTATTTCCGTGCCTATTACTTCACACAGCTTTTCAAAGATACCCGCGTATAAATTTTTATTAATTATTACGTGATTCATAAAGCAGAGTACGCATCAACTTGCATATTACTCACAGTTACCACGCAAGCATGGAAGGAACAGGAACACCAACAGGAAGGAGAGAACTACATTCCTTGCACCGATAGCATCCATGATCTTGTCCCTTAAGTCATCAGCTTGAAAAATACCACTATCACACGACGAATACGAAATATCGCAGCGAAAAGGGTCCGATACACTTCCGTGGAGGGGAAATTTTGAAAAATTCGCGTCGAATCGGGTCTTTTTTATGAGGAATATACTTCGAAACTGATGGAATTCTGAAATTTACAATATCTATCGCAAACACGCGGAGTCTTAATGGCATCTTCAAAAGGCATGTTTGCTCTTCATGATACTGTCTGAAACGAAAGGAAATCATCAGATTATTACAAGTCGGGCATATTATCAAACGTACGTACAAGTAACACAAACATAAAGTGCTCATGGGTACGAAATTGATCGATATTTTATGTGATTACCTTAAATCTAGCGTAAAATATAATGCGAGAGCGTTTTTCCCTCCTTTCTGTATTATCCGTGAGAATATTAAAAGCAGGAAATAAAGTTTTAGTGAGATAAAATAATTGACTGATATAGGAAAGGCGAGCGGAAATGGAGAAATACTGAAATTTGGGAAACATATAATGTTATAGTACGTTATTGAATTGAATATTACGCAATATGGTGCGGATTTTTTACGTACCGTATTACATTACACTTTAAAGAAGTCTTCAAACTCCATTACACGCTTTTCATTTACATAATCTTGTTATTATGGATTTAAAACAAAAAACTTTTCAAAAAACTCGAATCCAGCTCATTTAGCTATGATAACTTAAGTTTTTCTAAAAGATTTTTCGCAAAATTTCTTCTCTAAAGATTGCGCACTATCACGATAAAATTTCGCGTGAGTTAAATGAAACGGGAATTATGAAACCAGTACCGTATTAGTGAATATTTCCCTCCTCTATTACTGTTGTACCCAAAAAATTTTATCTTTTCCTTAAGTTGTAATATATACCATTTCACGAGAATCTTACAGATGCTTGAAAGCTACCGATTGCCCAAATTCCGTCTCGATCCATCTGCACGGAGAAACTTAATTCTTAGGGTCAACCGAGCACAATTTCCTATCTGTTCATGATTGGAAACGAATGCAGGAAGGAAAGTTTAAGGAAACTCGAACACCATCGTCTTTTTAACCAACTCTTCTCAAGAACAGTACTTGGAAACTCGCGGGTGAAACCACCTTGGACGGATAAAAAAAGATCGCACTTTACCAGGGTGAAAGCAGTTTGAATGCACTGGGATGGTCTTGGTGGTGAATGGATCGCTACCGGTACTCGTCCTCGCTGGGGAAGTATATATCCTTGGTACGCTGTCGTGCCGTCCCAGTAACACTAATGGGCCATCGGGCGATTGAAAAGATGGCCGCCCTTTTGAACGGAAGTGTGCTATGGAAGGATTCGCTGCGAATTAGATAAAAGCAGAAGGGAGCCGAGGGCTCCGGAAGGGGCGGAAGGCGGTAGGTCTCGTGCTCCAAACAAGATAACCGCCTCCGAGACTGAAAGCCCTAGACCGAAAATGGATTTTTCCCAAAGTTTCTGGAATTTGGCGACACGAAATGACTCGTGCGAACTGACTGATTGACGTTTCCCAGAAGCATTTCCTATGGAAATTGTAGCCTCCTTTCGTCATCTGCCTCTAAAGATAAAGTCGGATAGGAGACGGACGTAGTTCTCGGAAAATGACCGAAAATTTTCAGTTTTAATTTAGTTAAATCTATACGCATCATGATGGTTCGAATCATATTCTTAGCGTATACTCAGTCGCTTTTGAGTCTGTAATGACCGGTCTCTTTATCTGAAAGTAGAGTCATCATCCTCTTCAGTTACACTCATTACAATGAGCTTTCTAGACGTGGTTCAGCTAGATTTCTGTTTACATCGACATTTATGATATGGATGAGGTAGAAACTACGAAATGAGAGATGCTTTTTAAATTCTGAGAGATCATTCTAAATGAAAATTGAAAGGAACATGTCCACAACCTTCTCTATCTGAAATTATATTCCTACAAGAGGTAACTCTCAAATTCATCCAATCCAACGAACGACAGCTTTTTCATGTCTACCAGAGTTCACAAGTATTAAATATTCCTCTTAGCTCAAGATTTTTCCTCGGTTGAAAGTGTTAGCTTTCCGTTCGAGAAGATTCAATTTCATCATAGGTTACACAGATGTGGCAGAGTTTAATTGTTATTAAGAGATTTAACAACATTGTTTCCATACAAGACTATGAGCTACAAAATGAGCCGGTGTTTCTCATGTGCCTTGCATCAATGAACTTCGATGGACTCATAGTCATGTCGAGAATGAGTCATCTTATATAGTGGCTGCTACCCCTACTAACACATATCTTCACTCTTTCCATTATCTAGGCCGACTAAAGCAAACAAAAGCTCGTGGGTAGGTCCAAATGGGTAAAGCTCTCATTCATACTTATGGAATCAATTGAAATTAAAACATTAAAACGTTACATATTATACTGAAGCTAATGATTTTACTATAATAACTATATTAACTTTAAATTAATTGATTAACTATAAATATTATAATACTCGTACGTCATAGGTTCGTAGTTTTAGAGTAGTATCGAAAAGAAATTTTCTTAATTGTAAATAAATTCCTGAATGCTAAGTTTTAAAATATTTTCCTCAAAAAGGGTAATCATTGTTTTCTCTTTGAAAATCTTCCATCACTATTCTATTAACACAACAAATTACATCCTTTATTTACCTAAATTCCTTTACATATTGACCAATTATTTATTACTCAAGAGAACTCGAGTATTAAAATCTTTCGCCCTTAACTTCACAAAAGACTCGGCAAAAACTTATTCCAAAATTCATTACGTTTGGTATTATAGGATTTAAAACTCACGGCCCTCTTAATACAATGATAAGTTTTTAATTTAAAGATAAAGCTAAACCAATCGCAATATTTTGGTGGATACCATTCGCTTAAACTAGGAATTAATATATCTATTTACTAACGTCCTTCTCTAAGGCAGAGGACAATAAATTCATCACGTTCCTCCGTATCTGTAATATCAATTAAAAAGAAGCTGAATGCCCTTTATTTGGTATACTATTTATAGAAGCTTCGAGAGACATAAGTTAGAGGTCGGATAAGGATGAGATAATAAGATGCACGCTCACTGCATGAGTTACTAGGGAAACGGATAAAAAAAATTTTCTTTTTACGACGTAATCCAACATTCGAGCGATTCAATGCGCATAAGAGAACTTTCCACTTTTTAAATTCACTTTGATTCAATTACAATGAAATGAAATTAGATACGAATTTCAATTAGCCGACTTGCAACTAATGAGCTATTGTTTCTAACCGGATTGCGTTTGTTATTTAATTATTCTATTAAAAAATATCTAAAGCAAACTTCAAACAAACTCCTAAAGTTCTCTCGTTTTTAATTTTTCTATTTTCTAAGGACATATCATCAATTCGGATGAGTTTCCCATGTGATTAAAAAATGTCGAAAAGCAAATCAACAGCATTACAAAAGAAGTTCTTAAATCGTAATTTTGCACTTTGTAAATTTAAATATTAAAGTAGAATAAAATGAGATTACGAGCGGTTAATAGTAAAAATAGATTACAAACGATGAGTAATGTATTATAATATAAAAATGAGACCCAAAGTTTTCAGTGAATATCCTAAAAATAATTTTAATAAAGCAACATTAACATTGTGACCATATTCTGAAAGTTCTGTAAGCAAAGATACTAAGATTAAAGTTATCTAATCACGATTCTCCAAACATTTTCAATGTTTGAATCCTATTAGTGAAAAAGTACTAGGTGAAATGCGAAAATATAGTAAAATCAAACTAAAAACAATATTTCTCTAAACTAATATCGCCAAAAATGTAATATAAATTATTTTTTATAAAATACGAAAACGATCAATCAAATTGATACATTGATTTGGACCCAGTTCCAGTATCCGAGTTGAATATCATTCATGTCCGATAACATTACGTGAGAATTAGTTGATTTCTGACTTGAAAATGCTGGAAATTTATTTGAAAATCCATCACGAGAGCTTGATTAATTAAATACATATCGTCACAGATCCCACATCGCGGAATGTAATTTCGTCGAGAGATAACGAGCAAAATCAGAAATTATCCGAGAACATATTCAGCCTCTGATGAAACAATAAAGGTAGAAACGTCACCCTTCAATTTGCATTCTAAACGTGCATTAATGTTACCCTTTCAGAGGATCAGAAAATAAGCCTTGCGATGGAATAAACCCGTTTAACTCTTTGCATCTTGCATGAATCACTCTCATTTAATTCAAACGATATTTTTTGCCGGCGACGATAAGGCGTATGAATGAATATTCCCTCACCGTAACGTGAGCAACGCATCCATGTTTTGGCTAAAAAGCAATTCGAGCACTCTTTTAAAAAGTGATGCAAATCAGAGTTACTGTCACGACCGCTTCCACGGCAAACACGAGATGAATCGTTAATACGAGGGAGATATTTCCATGATTGATTCCGAAATAATAATCGAGTACGCATGGAGTTTTCCGAATCGCAAATATACACGTGGGGACGTGGAATTCGCGTCCGCTATATCTCGATATTTTTTTTGGATGCGGGTCAGAAAGTATTTCTGCAAATCCAAGCGATGTCGGAAAATCTCAAAAGCGTCCTTCGAAGATGAATAATGAAGCTAGATGAAAATAGTTTCATTCCTTCTCTGATTAAACGAATAAAATAATCGAATTTCATATTTCATACATGACGAACCGATACCCTCTAGTTTTTTCCGATACACGAACATAGAGGTCATAATGCGTACTTTTAATTATTTCGTTAATTTGATTTTATGCTTCATGTAAAGGAAAACAAATCGTAGTGCGGGGTACGCAAGATAGGTATTTCTACTGGGAAAATTTTATTTTTAATAATTTTTAATTTTTTTATCATCAAACTCCATTAAAGTGAAAACGGACACACGTAGGCGGTTTGGTAAAGAAAGACATTCTAGCCACAATCTCTAATCTTTCCATTTCTCCTAAATTAAACAAACGGAATGACGCTAACTTTACGGTAATAAATAAAATGAAGAAACTTTTAAGTTAAGTCGTGATATTACGAAACCATGGTTGCAACCTCTTTTTTCAGTTTTAGATTCAACTAAACGTTTCGAGATAATTTCATGTTATCAATAGCTACGTTAGTGCACGAAAAATAGCGTTTATTTATTTATTAAAAAGCCAATTGAAATGTATCGAAATTATTACAGGAAAAGTGTTGTTGATGATAGTAACACAGTAACTTATGAATCATAAGTGTTATACGCCCGCCCCCTGAGAACGAACGAACGGGGTTCCCTCGTGCGGTGTATGCTTCAGTTTTTGCGTTCAAAGATACATTTGTATGACATTCCACCCATTAAATTGAAGTAAATCCATGTTATTTATCAAAGAATTAATAAATTTATTATGGGTATTTATTAGAGAAAATCTACTTCTAGAGCATATAAACCTCGACTTAAAAGAACAATTACCGCATCCTCCTTCCCTTTACTTCAGCAATTAATATCCCCTCTCTTGTTGGTCGAATGCAACGCTGCTTACTCCTGGCGCGTTGGCCGCCTCGCGGGAATATAAGAGCGTAACTGTAAACAGCGACCTGTACAGTTGCGTGAGAATGCATAGCGACACAACAAATGTAGGCCTTATAGAATACAGCGCCACTCGGATTCTAAGAATTGGGTTGAGGTGAAGGAGAGAATATACCGAAGCGGAAAATTCTATATTCGGATAATCGTGAACCATGTGAAAAGACTCTTTGAAGTTTTGAAATCGGACGGTGGATTTCAACTAGAATTTTAGCTGTGCCCTCTCGAAATACTTGTCTTCTAACCCGTGAAGCGAGAAATTATGTGGAATATCTACAAAGAACAATGAGAAAGATTCTCAGGACTGTTTTATAGAAAGTCAACTTTAGGGAATTTCATATTGCATTCAGCCAGAATTGAATGACTGCTGAATTAAATAAAGCTCTCAGATTATACTTGGTACCTTCGTTTTTATGAGGGAAAACAGTAATACTTAATATCTTAGGAACATCTTTTCAGAACTTAATTTAAAAGATAACTAATTTGACCTATTTTAAAATGTATCTTGAATGGAATAGTAATGATTGCATTCACTTTTACAGCTATGACTGAATCTTTAATCATTTCCATACCTATATGAACTCATTCTTTACCCTTGCATGCTTAATTTTTAAGATAATCTTATTTTTTTCTTATTTTAAATATTTATCTTTTATCAAATATGAGTTTTTTAAAAGTTTTAATTTTCTTAATGATGCCCTTGAAATTTGATATCATTCAGTTCATCTTACAGTTCTAGTGTAGCAAAGTTATATTTCAATTCATATTGTTAAGTTCATATCATTAGAAACATTTTGCTTTTAATTTATATAACTTTAAATTAATTATTGAAATATGATATAATTTTGACTTTTTCCCAACAACAGTTTTTTACATTTATTGGAAGCTATTCTTTAAAGACCAATATAGGATTTGTAAAACTCATCTTTAAATTTATTTTACAAGCTAAATAATTTTTGGATATTCTAATTAGAGTTCAACAAAATTTATATAAAAAGATAATGGATATTTTAAAACAATGAGAGCTTGGAAATGCTAATATCTCAGAATTTGGTCTTCATCCTTAAATACAACATTAATGACATCAAAATTATAATGGTTAGTGCACATTGAGAGTAAACTGAATATTTATTCTTATGATTATGTAATAAATTAAAACACACAGTCATTAATTTCAACACATGGCAGCATGATCAAAATTCTAAGAGATATATGGATAGATAAAATGATCTAAAACTGCAAAAATATGAAAAAAATTTTTAGAAGGGCATTAAGCTTATATTACTGTAAAATTAATTTCTACGAACAATGAATTAAACTTTTATATTAATTTACAAATGATAAAGATATTGTCTACTCTGTAAAAAACTAGAATAAAACAATGTTAATTAAGCAGGAAATATGAACAGATGTTGATGATGAATACAAACAATTATTTTCTATAATGAAAATTAGTACAATTTTATTTGAATTTGGTTCCAGTTAGAATGATACATAAAAATTTAAAACTAAACAATATGCCTTAATGGGTAGATAGCATTTACAAAAAGGAGTTTCTTTAATGATGCCAAAAAACTAATTTTAACTTGTGAACTTTTTATACCAATTTTATTGAATATTTATTGGATGATTAATAACAAAATTACTTGATGTCCCTTTCAGTTTTGCTAGGCAATAAAAATGAAAGGAATTTGAAGATAAGAACGAATCACACAATCTGAATATTAAGGAGAAGAAAATTTGCCAAATTAAAGGAACAGGTTCTCCTAAAGTGGGCAGGATATAAGCAATTGGAAACATCAAAATATGTAGGAATGTAATACATTTCTGGAAGAGATAGCAGATTGTACTACAGAAGTACATACAGCTAAGACACAACTTCACATCACAATGGACAAAAAGGAAGTTGACAGAGATCTCAACAGCCAGTTCTTATTTAGTAAATGAAGTCACCACAACATGAGCTAGTATCACAGGGTTAGGATAATCAGAGAGTCATGAAAAATCACAGCAACATACCAGCTAATACAGTGTATAAACAAAACCATAATCACCTTCATTTTAAGTGACAGGTACATAACATTGACACCAACACCTTCCATCTAATTGACAACTGCTTTATGAAGAACTCATTCCATTGTTCACAAATAAATAAAAATATCAACTTAACAGCTGACAATTAAAGGAAAAACTTTGGCTATCTATATAAATACAATAAAAAGTGAATGGATAAATTACAATTGAATGATCTAGTTCTCAATGGTTGGTGAGCACCATTGATCGGTTAGTGTTGTGTGACAGACTACGATTGCACTGCCAAAAAAATTTCAAATTGATACTATTCAACAATGAAATTTTTCAAACCTGATGAATTATCAAACTCTTTGAAAAGACTAAAATTGTAAGCAAGCACAACCTAAATTAATCAATGATGTAACAATATTTAGATTCAATACAAATCAACCAATATTATATTGATATTTTATGAAAACTCAAGTTTAAGAGAAATCATATATGTTTGAATCTTTGTCAAATCTTATATTTAACTTCATACTTAAATGTGTGCGATCGGCTTCACAAATTTGAATAAATATCTGCTTGTTTTCTTACTAAGATATGCGTAAGAAAATCAAATTCAATTCACAACAGTTAGTGAATTACTGGCATACAAAATTGTATTAAACATACGTTCTATTTATTGTGGTATGCCCCAACACAAATGTGCATTTATTAAGTTTATTCATCTATCAAATAAATAATTAAGGATGAATAACAAAGGATATAAGTCAAACAACAGAATTCAAAATGATTCCTAATGAACAAATTGCCACATGAACATGCGTATCAACAAAATCTGTACAGAAAACAAAGCAATATATATAAATCACACCTGACAATCATGTCCATCCCAAAAGTATTATCCTGTGTACTACAAGAACATCAACATCATAGACTACAATATTTTTTTTTTATTTGTACCAAAGCTGAGGAAATAGTGATTGGATCATAAGCTATATCCTCAATACTTTTAATAAGAATCTTCTGTACAAAATGTACACCAAAAAGTACAATTTTTCCATTTAATTACAAAACTTTGAAAGAGAAAAATACAGTGTTTCAGGATGACCTTGCACAGTACATTGATTACAAATACCTTGTAATCATATAATGAGACTACCCAACCATAATGTCACAGATAGATCATTTATTTGATGTACTTTATTAATGAAATGAGTTGAAAGTTATGAAGGCTGCTCAAACAGCCAAAATAATCATGAAAGAATCATCTCATAAAAAGATAGAAAATGACTAAGATGAAATTCAGAATATTTTGTTCTGATTGCGTTCAAATAAGTGTAAATATTTATGAAGGAAGAGATAATTCAATAAAAAATTTCCTTTCCTGTAGAGTGACAGTTCATTTAACCAGTCCCAAAGGCAAGGGTTTCCATCCATTAGTTCCTTTTCTACCTTTTTTTCCATCATAATCACATTATTTGGCAAGATAATGATAGCACCAGCTTTCATAAAGCTCCCTAGAATTTTTCTAGAGCAAAAGCATTTCAAAAAATGCTGCTACGATACAAATTAATTGAAAAGTCTGAAAAATATTAGCGGTGCTGAATCAATCTCCAAATACAGAGTAATGATATCCAACCATGAGCATATTAAGGATGAAGATGTGATGTAAGTGAATACCAAAATCATAAAGATAAATCATCATTTTGTAGTTTTTTTGTGTGGACTGAACAAAATATGTACAACACAGTTAAGTGTTTTACATACAATTTTGACTCATTGATGAATCAACAGAGTGAGAGAGTCTCTGGTTGGATAGCTGCAATAAAAGTAAAAATAGCATCTAAAACTTAACATGAATCATATTTTGCTAGTTTATAGTGAATTCTACTATGAAATGGCAAGCAGTATTTTAAACTTACAATTTTCTTCCAAAAGTGAAAAATTGGAGACCTGATATAGTTTCTTCTTTGAAGAAATTAGTTTTCACCATAACTAACAATGAAGGAAGTGCAAAAATAAAAAGAATGTTGCAAGAGGAAATTTGTCAAATTATTTCATAAAAATATTTTGCTATGAAAGGCTGTGCCCTATATCTGATATAATTTTTGACGAGTTTAAAAATAGGCAGATATTTTCAATATTAATTCTTCTTCAGTGAGCTTTCAGGACCTCAATTCTATGTTCAAACTGTGCTACTCATTTACCTATATTAACACTAAAAATGTTAACTATAATCCTTCTGGTATGAATTATTTTAAATATCCAGATAATTTAAACAAAATAAATTAAGAAATGAAAGTCAAATTTCTTGTCCTAGAAATCATCTTCACATGAAAAAAAAGAGATGAATATACGAGAATGAAACATTTCTAAAATAAGGTAAACTTCTGCATAAATAATATATATCCTGAAATTAATATTTTGCATGAAAGAATTAATATCATAGAAAAGCTAAAGATATATCCATCTTAAATCAAAGAAATTCAACATTTGGTCAGGATTTTTTATCCTAGGCTGATTACTATCACCAAGAACAACTGCAACAATCATTTTTACTCTAATTAGAATCACTATTTTTTCATCGCATTACATTCAAACAAATTCACCAATTGTACATGTTTCACACATCCTTAATTTCTACAAGCCTATTACTTCAAATCTTGGAACTATTTACAAGAAAGTAAATCATTTGGTAGAATACATCAACTTACAATAAGAACAATACCTTCTTCACAATCTATTATTATTTTTTAACAAAAATGCATCTCCTTTCAACTAATACTGCATACTTTCATTATTTTCCCAACTAAATACATGCCAATTTTACCAATTGTCTTTACAATGCCACCTAATAATCCAATAAACCCTAAATATAAGAACAAATTTTTAATTTATTCTCAGGTATCACTGGTAATATTCAGAAGCTTAACTCTATCATTTTCAGGTATTTGAATTTTTCACCAAGTAATGTAACTTAACAATAGATAACTACAAAAACAGGGGGCTGATATGAAAGAAACATATTATTAGTCCAAGATACACATTCAATTCAATACACCACTATTAAAAGAGTCAACCAGTAACAGCACCAGCATTATAAAATCATAACCACACTACCAGCATTATTAACCTTGAGTCTTAGTAAAAATAAGTTTATGCTGGCTTTACATGATGTTCTTGAAAAATGTGTTTCATCAACTACAATTTTTGAACCAACAAGATAATACAACAATCAGAATTGGCTTTAATTATTGACAAGATTTCAAAAGACAAAGTATACAAATTAAATAAGTTCAGGGTATTTAATGGCTTAAATGGATGGATTTGGCAATTGAAAACATGGCAGAGGATAAGGCACTTGAAATTCCTACCTGTAGTCTTTGTCTTGGAAGTTATACATGAAGTCTAAGCATAACGTTAGAACTTACTTGAGAACTGAATTTTACTTTCCACTAATTTGATATTGGAGAAAAAAATTAAAACATTATAGAGCTTAATTCTAACTAAAAGTGCTATCTATTTAACCCAAAATTTCATGGAGTACCAAGTTCAGAAGTTTTTTAAAAATATAGATAATCTATACCAGAAAATGAATCACTTTAAGAGATAAATTGTTACAACAATAAATACTGTACTGAGTATAAATTATTGCTATTTCAGTCATTTAATCCTTTATAGAATAATGGATGATTAAAGTCAAATGATTTTATTTGAATTATTCTTATAGAATTATATCTCAGGATTGTTATTTATACTTATTACTGCATAGAACTAATTATCTTTGGTAAAAACACTAAGTTAGCATTTTGAGACCAGAGAGGCCAAAAAGAATCAATAAAATTAACCACAATCATTATCAAATCTTTCAGTTTAACATAAACCAGGATCCAAACTATGAAAATCTCAATGTTAAAACTGAGGATACAATCTTAATTCTTAAAGCCACAAGAAAAGTGAATTTAGATTTCTAACAAAGCTGAAGAATAAGCATCTTCACTTTCTTACACTCTTGGTTCCAAATAAAAAATAATTATTTCACAAGGAGTCAAGATATTAAAGAAATCTATGACTCCTAAGATCTATGAATCTAAGAAATTAATACAGATGTACATTTTTCATCTCATTTTTTACATGCATATCTTTTCCTAAGAAGTTCATATTTTTAGATATTTTCTCACTTAATGAAAATTATTCCAATATTATGATATAAGCAAAAATGTAATAAAAGGAACTCAACATGAGTAAAAACATAAACAACCCATGATAAACAGATAACACACTGGCAAAAAAAATTATTATTATTATTAAAAAGATTATCTTAAGCTCTAATTTCAAAAACCAATTAACTAAAATGTTTAATAAGAAGATTAGGATCATTTAATCATATAGCCAGAAATATATATAAGAACAAGATATTGAAAATTTTCAAGTTGACGATATTAAAAATATGTTCTTCATTGTGGAAAAGAGATAACTTTAAGTATGTTAAACAATATATGATTTTAAAAAAGTATTATGGAACTTTGCCAACTTTCAGAGAACTAAGAATTCAAATAATAAAATGAATAATTTTAACTGACTTGAGAAAAGGGATCATCATTCTACAGAGACAATGCTATGCTTGATAGGAGCTGAAATATTAGACTATAGCGTAAAAAGCTGGAAATCCTGAAAAAATTTTCTATGATTATTATTGAATCTTTTCAGAAAATAGAACTGGATTCAATTGTAAATTACACTCAATTTATTCCAAAATAAAAAATAGAAATCATAAAATTTTTAAACAGTTAAGAAATAATGCCCTTGGGATTTTTAAAAGTTGAATTTAAATATAAGAATATTTCCTCAAAAACTTATATGGATATATGATTCAATAATTAAATAAATTCCTAAAATTAGAGAGATTTTACCATAGTGAATAGTGAAATAATATCAATGATATGGAACTATTCTTTATGAAGGTATATCTAAAATGAACTTAACCAACATTAATATCCATGGTAACCTCATTCACAAAGCTTTCTGATTATAATAAAGCAGAACATTCTTCAAGTTCACTGCCTATTGCTTGAAGTAAGATACCTAAAATCTTATTTGACATTAAATGACTCCATTGTTTTGGGCTAAGAGCTCAAGATAAATGTGAACACAATTGAATAAACATTTTAAGGTAACATGTACTCCAGTTCTCTCCTGTGCAAAATAAGATTAATAATTTCATGCGACATCAATAACTTATAAGTATATGCATTTTTAAAATGATTTTTAGAGATAACCTATTCACTCTAAAAAAATTACTTCTTAATTTATGCTTCACTGTAAACAATGAATATTTTACTTATGATGGGAAATATAGAAGGTAACTTAATGCCTAAAATTTACTCACTGTTGGGAATACTCAAAAAATATTAATATGGGCCTCTGCTGAAAGAATACTGATTTTGTGGAATATGTACTAAGAAGCTACCAATATATCATGATTATAGAATCAAACTGAATATTTTATCAGCCAAATCTAATGCAATATTTTTAAATTGTGAACATAAGTTTCAATCACAGAAATGGGTTAACAAAACTCAATAAAACAAAAGATATACTTCTTTGATCACTGGTTAAAGTGGTTGATGAAATAATGAGACGTTTAATAATCACAAAATTCATCCATATTTTGAGAAGAGAGTTTAAGAGAAGAAATAAAACCAGAATAATGATGCTAAAGATAGATACACATCACTTATATCTAAATGTGATGTAGGAAAATAAAAAAGAATCTTCTTAGAATCAATCCAGTTTTACAAGAAATGCTTTCTACATAAGGGAACCTGTTTTAAGATACCATTATAATAAATTATTGAAAGTATGAAAAGAAAAATAACCCTAATCATTTATATAAATAATATAAGGAATGTGTATTTTACATAATGGTAGAAGTTATGCAATATAATTCAGAAATGATTAATTGCATAATAAAAACTGTGATATCTCATTGAATGGAATCTTATTTCTAGAATTCTATTCATTGAGAGAATACTCAACTTAATTATTATGATACAATTTTG
The DNA here is from genome assembly GCA_020796165.1 of Pantala flavescens. NCBI lineage: Eukaryota > Metazoa > Arthropoda > Insecta > Odonata > Libellulidae > Pantala > Pantala flavescens. The sequence goes on from CM036888.1 coordinate 6,495,035, forward strand.
GAGTGCCAGGTGGGATTATTCAAATTGCATTTAATGTAAACTTCCTTCAACCTTATACTTCTAACATGTAAATATCACCCATACATATCTACTGAAACAATTTTTTTGCAACCCAAATTCTTGTTCTGTTGAAATTCAACACTAAAGCAAGCCATATGATACATGCCCTACTAAAGAGTTACTCATAAATTTATCTACTGTCAGCAGAGAAACTTCATTGTAAAAAAATAGCTAAGAGAAACTATTCTGTAGGTAGATTTATCAAAGGCTACCACAAAAAGGAGCCAGAAATTTTTTTGAACTTCCTGAAATTGTGACTAGTATCAGAGATTTACTAAAATCTACTTTCAAAGGAACAATCCTTGTCTTTGGAGATCAATCTAATTTTACACATGAAGTTATTGACATTCCATTTAAAAGCTTCCAAATTACAAATAAATACTCATGTTTTCCAACTCATATCTAGTATTTGGTATTGAGCTTCACCATATAAATTATATTGCAGCATCAATCTCCATGACATAGATTTCTTGACTCTGCCAATGGCTTCTAAAAGGCATGTATATACAGATCAACAATCAAGTCCTTCAGTTTATAATTAGTGTTCCAAATGACTAAATGACTAGAACAGAAAGATGTTTAAAAACTAACAGCTGTCAATGTTTACGAGCTCTCCTGTAAACTATGGGAAACAAAAGGAAAAATGAGTTATTTTATACATAGAACCAGAGTCATTTCTGAAGAACCTGGTAGGTCATTAGGATAAAAGAAACAACTAGATAAACTTGTCTTGGTAATGTTTCAAACAGTATGTTTCTCAAAGACCTGCTTCACTTTTTCCTCTGTTCCCTGTTATTTCTCTTTAGGTATCTAAAATACAGACACCTTTTAGAATAGAAACACAATCTAAGTCTAAAAAGATCTGGCAATGCATCAAAAACCTTCACAGTTCCAAATAAAGTACACAATGGGCAAGAGGACTTCTGGAGCAGAGATCCAAACCCATTGGAATTGGAAACTCCAATGCTAACAATGGATAATCATCATCCAACTCCACATCACATGTCTCACCATCTGCATCTGAAGATGATGAACTCTTCCAACGCAGAGAAGCGTCAGCATGAGGTCTACAGCGACCAGGTATTGAGTATCGGCCTCGTATCCTGCCGGGTCCTCCTTCCCCAGGAGCATAATTCTCTAGACCCCTCACTTTCCGAGGTTCTACCTCCCGATCTGGTCCTGTTCTCCTCTTGCGACGCCTTCCGAGAGCACATACGCTGCCTCTCCTGCTCCATGAGATGACCTTCTTCTTCCCAGGTGGACGACTGCGATGACCTACTTCTACTGACATAAGTTCATCGCATCGTCACAAATCAGGAAACCTTAAAATATAAAAGAAGAATTACCCTTGCAGTTTGAAATAATCAATTTCTTCAGCTAATTATATATACACCGAACTATTACAACCATCACTTCATCTTCACATTTATGTGAATTAAATTATGCATACAAGAAATTAATACATACATATATGTCATTTAACATCAAAATAATAGTATGAGAGTTCAATACATTTGTCAGTCATGTAAAATATTGCCAGAAGAGATGCTTCAAGCTTAAACCATACCTAAAATCATATCAAAATTATTTCTATTTACAAAATAACTCTATGAAAACTACGGTGTTGAACTGTTACTTATATTGTTCATATTCATGACAGTATTTCATATCTGTTTAAGATACACATACACGCTACCTTACTGAAATAATATAAAACAGCCAAATAGAACGTATAACTCATTATTTGAGAACTAGATTATTCGAATACCTTTTTTTCAGACTATAAGAGGCATATAAAATCTCTATATTTGCAAAAAATCAGCAATGCATCTTATTTTTCAGTGCATCTTATGTATGAATCCTTCTTTTACTGAGGTCAAGAGAGCTCAAACCTATTTCTGTATTAACACTGCACTAAAAATCTGTCAATTTTTTTTAATTTCAACTGGTAAACAACAATGCAACTCCCCTTGATTGTTGAAGCATAATCACAGTCCTGGTGTTTTGTGTTACAAGTAAACAACTTTAACAGTTACTGTTAATAAGTTGAATAAAGTCTGACCTATTCAACTATTTTGTTTTGCTTCCCATGCCTTATAATCATGTGCACCTTATCATCCAAAAAATATGGTATTAGCTCGACTTTCCATAGATTGCTCTTTAATAATAACAGAAATATTAAACTTATTAAGGCTACAGTTTAATTCTATGTTCACAAGAATAATAAAACCAAATTACCTCATCGGATCCTCAATATAATGTGGAGGTATTTGAAAGAGTTCAGGAGAAATGTCATCCCTGAATTCAAATTCTTGAAAAGTTATCTTAGCTGTTACAGTAGGAAGAATGGGAATATCTGTTCAATAAAAATAACATAAATTACTCTTCAATATTAAAACCATGTATTAGATAGGTAATAAAATTTCCACTTCCTTTTTTAAACATTTTAAACAAACATTTTTAATGAATGGGAAACCAAAAATTCCTTCACAAATAAATACTAAGTATATTGCAATATTCAGCCACAATTATCAATTACGATCATACATAAATTTTGATAGCAATGAGAATTAAGACTTAATTGAAATAATGTTTAAAAATCAGAGAGAGATCAGAAGAAGCAATACAAACTATAAAAAATTATTTTTTACAAAAGAATGGGCAAATTTTTTGAAAGAAATTCACAAAGTAATTTTACAGCTATTTTTATAATTTAAAGAAATTGATTATATACTATATTGGAAAGAAATTGTATATATACTATATTGGAAAGAAATTGATTATATACTATATCACATTATGCAGGGGGGTAATTTCTCAAAATTAAATATCAGAAATTTTTATTATAATAAAAGGTAAGAATATTATTCAGTTAAATTCATTCAGGATCATGAAGATAACACAGAATGACCTTGATGAAAGTTATATTTTAATTGATGGAATGAGCACAAAACCATCCAGTTTGCTAATATCAATAGATATCTGGGTATATGTTACCATGAAACTAGTTAAAAATTCCAATTCATACATGCTTATGACAAAAAATGTGACAAACCTATTTTGACAGGAAAACCTGGAGGTAGTTTCATTTCCACAAATTCACGGAGTTTACTAAAATGCTTGAATGGAGCAATAACCTCAAGGACATTGAGCAGCATGTCAACAGACAACGGGAAGTCCATACTCTTTGAAGAGAGATGAATATTTAAGATCAGAAAAAATAGATAAGACAAACATCTTACTGTTAAAAAGCATTATTTGGAGTTAAGATATACTTCACCTTGAATTTAAGACATTTTATTTCATATATATATATATATATATATATATATATATATATATATATATATATATATATATATATATATATATATATATATATATATATATATATATATATATATATATATATATATATATATATATATATATATATATATATATATTACTAAATAAAGTTAAATAGAAGTGAAAAACATTAATTTTATTCACTATATTAATTTATTTAAAAATTAATGTCTATCTCATCCTTTTCTACAATATAGTTATACATTTCATTGTATATTATATTCACAGTTAAATCACTTATAATCATATATTAAAGCCTTCCATCACAATCTCTTATTTACTCTAATCAATGCTATTTTCTATCCAGAACATTTTCTTGAATATATGTAGGTGCACCTATTACATTTTAGAGGTATAATATAAATTAAATATAACATTTACAATAATAGTAGACAAATAAAAAGAAACCTTGTATGTTTAACTTGACCTTCAATTATTAAACTGAAAAATCCATTGAAACTTTAAAACATTCACTCAATTGAACTAAACGCTTAAATATTTATAAAATATGCCAGTGGGATTTACAAAATCTATAGCTATGGCACATTTTTATAAAATTTCATAGAGAAATCACAAATTTATATCACAGAATTATTTTTTGATATAATTTTCTTTCTGATATAATGTAGATCAAGACATATAAATGAATAACCCTCTGTTCAGGGAAATGAAAATGATTAATTTTTATCTGCAGCAAAACTAAATTCAGAAAAAATTATTAACAAAACTTTTTTACTTTAAAAATAATCATAAATTAGAGCATACCATGGCAACAGTAGCTTTAAAAGATTTGGAAGATTCCTTGCAGATGGTTGGACGACCCAAACATGAATGATTTCCAGGTGGTGCAGAAATATATTCTTCCCAAGTAACATGACACTCTGGTGGTGGTGGTAAAGATTTCCGCCTAATTGGCTGTAATGATAAATAAATACATAATAAAACCTCAATAGCATATGATTTTATAAACATTGGGGGAATAAATATACTAATTTTGGATTTACAATGTGCCCCCACATTTTAAAGAGTAAAGAATAATTACAACTTTATCATCAATGATCAGTAATGCTGGCTCATTTAAGGCAAATTATCGAAATACAAAGTCTCAGGCCATTAATTTCTCCATGAGGTAAATACTACAATCAAATTCAGACAAAAAATTAATTTATACTGAAATAAGATCTGGACTAACCTCTCCATTAATATCTAATGCATTTGGGCCCATATTGTTTCCACTAGATCCACCTCTTGTGAAGCTTTCCACAATGGCCTTGTTCTTTCGAAGGTCATCATCGGAGAGATGTTCTCTCCTTTTCCTTGATTCAAGCACCATGCCATTGATAGCATAGAATTCTGAATTAAAAGCACCAACCATCTCCTACAAGGGATAAGAAAATTTTAAAACTTATGTTACAAATTCATTATCACAGATCACAATGAATCATTAAGGACATAGAACTTAATGTACATACTTTAAGGGGCAACTATTTTACTAATACATCTTTATTTATTTACAAATTATTTATTATTTCAGTAGAAGAGACTGAAAGTTAAAAGATAATTAATAAAAGGAGTGAAATCAATAAAGGAATAAAATAATGCAGTCTAGCAATGAAACTTCAAATATTAGTGATTAACATCACACAAATTAGATAATTAATGTTATAAATTCCTAAGATAAAAGTTTTATCAAGTTTTAAACACAATAAATGGTATAAAGAATTAGTTTTAATCAAAATAAATAGTAAAATAGTAAAACCAATAGTGAAGTTGACACTTACTTAAATGGTTAAAGATGATTTGACATTAAAAAAGAATTATTGATAACAAGAGTTTAGAGAATTTATGTTATTTTTTGTCATATGTCATAAACTAAATAAGTACAACTGATGAGACAACTTTTACGCTCAAATGTAAATTACTCCTTTGTTTAATGGATTACGCACATGTCATTGATAAATTATAATTAACATAAAGATGCAAGATTTGATAAAATAAGAAGCAGCACATAATACACAAAAACACATGAAGTAAATCAAATTTTATATCAATATCATGGTGGAGTTTTAATTCATCAACATTAAGAAATTATACCACAAATATCCTAAAATTTCTGGAATCACTCCTTTCAATCCTCACACATACCAGTTTGTTCTTTTAAGTGATAGAGTAGTTTGTGCCTTGTGCATTGATTGATACTTAAATAAAATTATCCCGAAGTGAACATTATATAATAGATGTAATTTATCTAAACTAATAGATCATCAATATAGAGAAATGAGTTTTAGTAATATGAGAAAATAACAATTTTAAAAAATCTTTAATCAAACTTGTACAGCTCACCTTGCGATCTTCCCTGAATATCCATCCCGCTTGTGCTCTGGTAAAAGTAATGGATTTTGTGGACATCTGTGCAGCTACTACATCACTGGACATTAAGATATCTACCTCATCTTCAATTTCCATTTCAGTCTCCTGTGGAAAAATGTGGGATGATTATATTATGATTTCCAACAAAAGGATTTCATTATCCTTTTTTATTCAGAAGAACGTACCCCATTGAAGTGAGATTTATGGACAGGATTTAGACATGCAAAGAAAATTTAGAATTAAAATAAACAATGATTCGACGAAATCTAGAATCCTACATCAATAGTATTCTACTGGAAATAGAAAACACTTTAAGTTAAAAATATCAATAAAATATAAATTTCATAAGAAATTCAAACACTAATATAAGCATCTGTAATGATTTTCAAGGTAGCTTAGAAAGGTCTTCAATCTAAATAAATTAATACACCAGAATTTAAAGTAAAAATAGACAAGAAAAATAATAAACAGAAGGTTTATTTCTCCAAGCTTGGTCTCTTCTGTAAAAAATTTTATGCTTGTCTAATAGAAAATTAATGAAAATGGAAATTTTAAAAGAAAAATAAAATCCGTTTGAAAAGTACTGAATTTTTGGAAAAGCAATCCCCCTAAATAAATTATTGAACCATTCCTTTCTCTTCATCTTATATTTAGTTCTCTGCTTCTAATATAGACTGAAATACTTCTTTTTGAAACGAACTTCTTATTTTTTACCTTAACACTATCTTTTAAGGTAAATCATATTTGAGCTATAAATTTTCAACAACTAATCCATGTTAATCTTGTTTGAGTTGAGAATATGATGACTTAATATATTATTAATACATTAACCCTTAAATTCTTAGCTCTAAACTTCTTGAGATATGAAATGCACTTATCAAGTAAAATCTATTGGAGTTAAATCATCAATAACTCTTTAACTTATGGAATTTATTACGTATATTTTAATCACAAACATATACATATAAATTACTTAGAAATCAAGAAGAAAAAAGCACATACCTCATGGCGTACCCTCTGATAGAGACATGCTTTGTTATCCAACACAGTCAATGCTTGAGCAGGTTTACAGTCTCCATCAAAAAGGAATGATACATCCCCTTGTTCCCACCTCATGTCACTAAAGTCTACCAGAGTTGTATCCACTCTTATGGAGGCACCTCGTTTGGAAATGCGGCATACATCAGAAGGAAGAATCCGCGATAAAAAAGGAACTACAAAGATTGGAAATTTCATTAGGATAAAAAATATATATATATATATACATATAAATAGCAAATATGTGAACTATGTTGTATTTCTATACTAAAATAAACAAAAGGTAAATGATTAATAGATAGGTAGCTGAATTGATATCAGAGTATATAACTAGTCACTCATTACAGAAGGAATATAGTTCTCACACTTCAATTGACAGATATATACTTTGCTATGTAATTGAAGAAATGAAAACCAAATATTTTGATAAATTAAAGAGCTTGAATAATTGTAACAGTCAATACTCATAAAAATTTCAAAATTATTCGGTTAGTTACTCAGCTGAAAATAGAGAGAAGCAATACTAAGGGAATGTGTAGGAAAACAAACTGCAGAAAATAATAAAAAGTACCAAGATAAATGTAAAAATTTGACTATTACATCCAATCACAGGGCTAAAAAACTATGGGACCTCAGGATTATAAATTGTAGCAGCAAGTATGCTGAACAAGGCCAGCAGCATGATAATAATTAAAAAATAATTTGGATGAAAGACAAAGAGAGATTTTTTTGTAAATGAACATCTAATACTTGTAAAAAATGGGGTTAAATTTTTACATGATAGTGTAAATGAAAAGACATATCTAATGCAATCCTTTTATGTATTCATTATTTCTCGAAAGAAGTTGCATATTTATGTATAATTATACATTTATAAATATATTAAAAAATACATATTACTTGATGTAATAGTTTTGGATATTATTCACTATTAACAGTATAAAACTAAACAATTACCCCAACTCTGGAAATCCCATTTGAGTTCCATGTAAAAATCACCCATTCTACGCAAAGCCTCAACAAGATTTGGCCTCCTTCCTTCCATTTGGTCTCTGCTTTGCTGTTTGAGTTTGCGGAGAAGGGAAGTAACTAAAACAGAAAATATATTTTTTTCATTCACTATAATTTTCTTCATCAACATTATTTAATATATATTCATATGATAAAATTATATCTTTAACAAAACTCTAAGAAAATAGAAAAAATTATGATTTACAATTTAAATTATCCATAAAAGGATTGAATATTTTTATAAACTTTGCAATTTTGTGAATAAACATTTTCGATGGGCATAAATGGTTCAAAATGTTTTTCAAGTAAAATACATAGATGTTTCTAATATAGGCATATTTCAAACAGCTTTGCTAAATTTATAATTATTCTGAGAAAAGGAGAGGAAAAGCAGAAATTGATCACTCAGAAAAGAAAGAAGTTGGAAACGATATATGATTGACTGAATCTTAGTGAAATCCAAAAACAATAATCAGCCACAGAATAGAATATCATTCAATATGATGCTAATTTGAAGGTATATATTCAATGTCTCTAAATAAAAATAATGATAAAGTAAAAATCTCTACAAATTTCAAAATAACAATAAATTAATTAATTTTAAAGGATTATGTAAAAATTCATACATCTGAAATGATTCTTTAGTTAAATTTGATGTTAATATACAAGACTATATATTATTTCATTACTTGTTTCCCTGTCTCCATAGCTTATTGCTTCTGCAAGAGGACTCCAACCAGCTAAATTTTTCACTTTGACAGGAGCTGCATGGGCTAGAAGCAGCATAACACAGTCTGAAAAATATGAAACATTCAATAGCAATAAAAAGTTAAGAATTTCCATTTAAATAATTATGTTAAGTCTGCATGGACGGCTTTCAAATGGAATGCCACTCCCAACTAAAAGTGAATTATAAATAGTAAAATGTACGTCACAATGAAAGTTGAATTGAAATTTAAAGAAAACTTGAGAAAATATCTATTTGTAAGGGAATGATACTAATACACTAAAGTAAATCACCTTTGCTTACTTACAACTTCCATGATATAATGTATTTTGTACTGGATATTGTACAATAAACTGTGTATATTTCTATAATACAACCCATATGTACACATAATATTAGAAGATAAACTTTCAACACATAACTAAGTATACACACATACGAAGTTTATTAAGTTTATTTTTATACCAAAAAATGGTAGGCACCTACGTTACTGAAAGATATAGTTCAGCCAAAGAACACATAACACAGGAAATTAAATCTAAATACTTTGAAATTCTCTAACTTCCGAAATTAAATTAATTATATGAAAGAGCTGAATTTTAAAGAAAATTCTGAAATTCGTAATCAAGGCAACTTACCTAAATATTTTTTTTTAGTTAATAATGAACTGAATTATACAGAGTATGGTAACATTCTATTATAAATATAATCCGATTCATTTAGTCAAGTAAAGAATTATTCTAAAAAAAATTTCATACTTCCAAGTTTTGTAAACATTCTCAGTTAAGGTAATTAATCACTGGTACCACTATGATATGCTCAACTAATACCAGTTTTAAAATATCTATCGTTCGTACCAAACTTATTGCTATTAAATACTGCTAATCAATGAAAAATATTTCAAACAAAGCTGAAAATATAAGCGTATTTACAATTACATACATTGAGCCAAAGTCTAATTAGTGGGGATAGCATAAAAGAAGATTTCATAAGATAATAAACTGCGCCAGAAGCAGTATATATTTAAAATAGATCAAGGAGGCTTAACCTAAGCTAATCTATAAAAAGTCAATTTCAGTCAATAAAAAGACATAATTAATACCTTTTCTCCCCAGCATAACTGCCAAATGAAGCGCTGAGTTCCCTGAAAGAAGAAAACACTCTGATAAGAATATAAACAAAAACTTGACATTGCCTATGGCTGCACCCACGAATCCGAAATTCCTTAGTAGTGACATTAAAGTTTAAGGCACCCTGAAATATAGATTGAAATCGGAAATCGTAACATTGTGAAATGTCAAATTCGTATCAGCTGTTTCGCTGACATTCTTTAACTGGCAATCACATGAAAACAAAGGTGAGCAACTGAACGATACCAGCAGCAAACACTATAGAAAAATTAATAGAAAATATACATACCATGTTTGTCTTTCTTAGTGACATCATGTGTCCTCAGTAATGCTGAAAGTTTTTTCACGTCACCGGCGAAAACACACTCATGTAGCGGGTACGATTCTGACAAATCCGCCATCTTTTCATTTTCCCAATACGTAAGTCACATAATCGACTTCATATAACAAATCCTCCATCTTTTCTGTTCTTCAATACGTAATTCATACTAGAGAACAAATATTCTTCCATTCTCAAAAATAAGTCAACTATGCGCTGAAATTTTAAGCATCATTTCATGCTCCTATTTCTATCTGCCTAAAGTGGCTGAAGAATTTCTATTCCATTTTTGGAGAAGCACCTTAAAGATAAAATCAATTAGTGCAATATGGCTCAATCGCGTCTCAATATATTTCTATTTGTCTCATTAGAATAAACATGAATGAATGAAAATCATTGAGAATCTAGAGGATATTCATGGTATTCAAAAATTATGCTTTAAATTACATTAAAATCCCTAATTAGTCAAGAATTAATACGATTTAAATTATTCTCTTACCGTGCGACTGATTATTATAATCACACGAGAAAAACTATCTGGTATGGCCTAATGAGATTATTGATACTTGTAAGAGCAAGATTTATTATACGTCAATTACGAAAAATTATAAAACTATTTTATCTCAGCCATCTGTGGAGAGGATATTTTTCTTTCTGCTGTTCCGCTATGTTACAGCGTGGCTATAAGTGAAAACTTTTCATAATCTGAAATTCATTGTGAATATTATTATTTAATGTGGATAATTTAATAATACCTTTACATGCATAAATATCCTATGATTTTTTTTCTGCCTGGACAATTGAAATCAAAGAAATTCATACGAAAAATTTTAACGGAACACTTGACGGGTAACGCAGATCTATTATCATTCTAAAAATTATTCACTCTGTAATGATCTTCAATTATAATATCCGTGTTTATTCTTTCAGTCCATTCAAAAACGTCTCGTATTCATAGACATAATAACTGTTGAGGTTCCCCATTCTGAACATACCTATTGCTGAGAAGTCACGCAAGACTGAATTCATGTCCACACAACGATTTTTCTTCTTTCAGCAAACCTGTTGACATCTAACTTTCAGCAATGTTGAATATTCAGAATATGATAACAAATCTTTTCTCACAATAAATCACATTCGGCTATCGATTTTCTTCTTCATTTAATTTTTTTAATCTCCTTCTGATAGCCTACTATAACCGTATCGCGAGATATATATTACCTAACTTTAATTACTCTGTGTTAGTCTAAAGTTACAGAGCCTGATATTATAAGACAAATCAAAACACTCGTTTGGCGCTTAATGATAAAGCTTAGCGGTAAAAGCGCTTAAAGTGGATATTAATTTATAAAGATTTTAGTTTCGGAAGTAATATAAATTAATTAAATGGGAATTTAATATAACGATGATTTAGGTGATTAAAAAAATGGAATTTCTCATACTTATTATTTCATGAACAACATCAAAGAAAACGGACCTCCATGAGTGAGGCCACCGTTGTCCAATTTATCGATTTTTTGAAGGAGCTGCAATGAAATTTTATTTTACTTTTTTCCTTTATCTCATTAGGTCTCTTGGCCATCAATGTAGTCTTGCTCCATTTTCAATGCCCGCCAGTACTCCCGTTTCACGGAGTCAGGGAAACGAACCCTACATATCCCGTTACTCCACCTGGTTCTCTTTCATCGAAGTTTAGTCGTGTGACCCTCATTTAAAGAACGACTAGATATTTGTCGCAATCTTATTTAAACATTTTAATGCATTCATCAAAGCCTAGATTATTGTCATGAAAGCCATAGATAATAATATCAGGGTTGCCACAGGTTATGCAATTGAACTGTTGGTGTATTTATATATTGGTACTATGATTTATCTACATGTAAGATTTTTAGTGACTCGAGCGTAATTACCGGTATAAGCCTATACCTTAAATAACCACGAAACTTACGTATTTGGAAGTAAACGCTGTGATCTAAATTATTTTAACTGGTTTATCCACGACGCGTAGGTGATGAATTTGATAATACTAATAAATTATTCTTTTAATTGAAATTTTATTTGGTTGGGGAAATTGTAACCTCTTTTATTTATGAATGAAAATAATTTTTAATTTATGTTCAACCATCGAAGTCATAAAAAATTGAATGCAATACTTCTAGACATATTCTCAGTATGGAATAAATATGTTCAAGCATTTTTTTGTGAAACTGAAGTAGAAAGAAATAATATTTCATACTCCCTATTGCACAATAAATTTAATTGCCATCATCTTCAATTACTTAGTTTCTGTTACATCCTCAACTATCTAACATTGGATGAAGGATCACCATTTGGATATATAATATCTTATAGGAAGGGTATGGTTGTTCTTTAACAATGATTGACTGAGCACCTCTTTTCTTGCTTCTTTGACATACAAGTTAAAATATTGAACCAAAGATTCACCTCATTGCATTTTTAACTATCAGCTTGGAGAAATCTATGACTTACGGTTTGATATTTCAACTTCTGTATGAAGGTTAAGTTTATTTTTATAAATTGAATGAATCCTAGTTACTTAAATGGATTATGATTAAATGTTCGGAATTGTATAAAAAAGGCTTTGTCAAATTAACAAATAAAAAAGAGAATGTATTCATATACTATAACAACTTAGTATACACGTTACCAAAAGCCAATGTACTGTTAATATTACCCACAACCTTCACATACCGTGAAGTTTGCAGGTTTCTAATTAAATAATCTTTAAGTGACATTTGGAATTGCAGAAACCCATATATTTATTCACACCTGCATAATCACTGCTTTTGCCAAACATATGGCCATACAGTATTGTCATTTTCAAAATATAAATATTACTTATTAAGTTAATAAAATATTTTTAGTAATAATGTACAAGTCACACAAAACACCATCTTGTGATGATTTACAATTTTCATATTGAATAGGAAGAATTTTTCCTTTCTAGATGAGCCTTGTGCTTTGATCCACCTGAGATTTTCTTCAAAATTTTATATTAAATGTTAACATACACAAATATATAGAGCATTACTTACAAAGGCATAATAAATTCAGCTCTACCAAGGTAATTTTAATTTAGCGGAATGACTAGAATGCAGTTACTTAAGATAATAGATTTTTGTTAATTAATAAATTAGATGATTAGTATGAATTTGATATTAAAAGTTAATTCATATTATACGAAAAGTTGAAAAATGTAAAATTCTCAAGTCATTTAAGTCTGAAAGTATTACATAGTAGCTATTCAGCACCTTCTGTATTCCTATGGAAACCAAGATAGGTAATTAACACATGACCAACTAACACATCTTTCTAACAATTTCTTTTAACTCCTATACAATCACCAAGCCTTTAGCCCTAGTCTACTTCTGACATTTAGGCAGTTCACTAGTGATCCAAAATATTAAAAAAAAAATTACCTCACCAAACACAGTCATGCAAATCTTAAATTATATTCGCAAGGATAGATAAAGTGAATCTCTCTTCTAATATCGTTGACCAAAAAGATGATATACCACTGGCAGTAAGGTGGTCTTATTTATAAGAAGCCAACAATAAATGAACAGCAATAGCTCAAATTCCATATTCTATCATATAAACCAGAACATTACTTTGATAAGCATCACAGTAATTTCACAAGGATGTATTTAATATCTTTATATTCAAAACGTTTTTGATCTCTTTTCCATAGAGAAAGTAATAGTAGTATAAAGGGAAATTGAGTACCTAAGACATACATTCTAAACTGTACATTTTTCAATACTTAACATGAATTAAATTAAAATATAATTCTCCATCAGCCAAGCAAATGACTTTTTGAAAGTACTGTAATTTGTAACCAAATTCTTTCCATAGCTTGATTTAGGGGAAGAATATACACCAAATCAGGTGACTAAAGCTTTATTTGTGGTGAATGCATCAATACTCTATGAAGGAATGGAATCAATACTACAGATATAATATTAAGTGCAACCAAACCACAGATCACATAAGCAAGTGTATTGGTCATATAGTCAACAATGTTACAATCCAAAATAACAATAATAATACTTGTTTCACATTAGTGAAAAATATATCAAAAATTCTTTACGAGTAATTCTCTCCTAATGAAAGTAATTAATTAAATGTTACGTTTCTGACGTAACACGGAACATTTTATTAATAAAATTAATAATATACAAACACAGGACAACACATTTCTTAAAGTAGATGCCATTAAATAGATTCTCTTTTTAAACATTTACTTCTGTTTATCAAAATTTTTCATTAGATATAATGATGGAACATGTAAGAAAACCAAATGACAGGTGTGGTTTCTTTACCTTTCAATCACATTAATTTAATAACACAACATATTAATTTCAAGACCAGGAAAACATCTTTCAGTACTAACAATCTATCTGTTAATGTTCCCCAATCTTACTACCCTAGCAGTTTCAAATATTGCAGCTAGATTGTCTAGCAGGCAAATCCACATTCCATACCACTCATCACTAGATCATTTACTTCCATCACTTTTCTCCATGTCCATTTTCTCTGCTTCTCCATCTTCTTTCTTATCCTTCTTACCATCTCCACCTTTCATAGAGAAAATTTATAGTTAATAACTTCAAGAAATAATTCCCATCTTAAGATTTAAGTATCTTGAGAACTGAGCTCAGAAGTATTTTAGGGAACAATGATTCTTCATAGTTTATCAAAGCGAGCTAGGTTGATCATCATGCTCAAGTTCTCTTTTACAGCACATTTGACATTTAACCACTGCCAAAAAAGATTGACAAGTAATAATAAATGGGCAGCATTTTAATTTTTGGCACTTGAACCAAATAAAAAAAAAATCTTTCCAAAGTGAAAATAGGTTGACAACGAAAATTTCTGCAAATGCATTCAGTCTTTACCTTCTGATTCATTCCCTTCTCCTGCACTATTGTCACGTCTCCTTTTGCGGTTAAATCGACCTCTCACAAATTTAGGAGGAGGAAGTGGATCCATACCTAGAACTTTGTGGATTTGACGGAATGCCAAAAGCCTTAATGCATGCTAAAAAGAAAAAAATTACTATGAATTTCACTAATAAGACACATGTGAGGGGACAGTAAATGTATTTTAAGTAATCATGAAGTTAAATTATTTTGTAAGTCAGTTAATATCACTAATACAGAAAAAAAATCTTAAAGGGTCAGTAAACTCTACCCAAGTGCAAACATTCAATTCTTTATGAATTAATTGGCTAAGTCCCCTACAGGATTACCAATGTAAATAGGGAGACATGGGGCAACAGTAAATAAGGTATAATTAAATATAAAAGTTAATCAAAATAAATTGAAGGGGATCACTACTTTGACATCAGATATACCTGAGCACTGGCAGTGATATCTTCCCTCTGTTGAGGGGTAAGAATGGCAGCTGCATCTACAGGCTCCTTCTCACAAGGATCCATCAGTCCTGGTCCACTGGATAACAGCAGGCCTGATGCAACTGCCTCCAATACTCTCCGTAGAGCATCTCCAGGACTTAGAGGTTGACCAGCACTACTCATAACCTTCTCAACTAATAGCTCCATAGCCTGTATTATTGAAGTAGAAATTCTATTTTAGTCTAGGCAATAGTTTTTCCCACAATAGCAGACACTACATCAAAAACTTGACAGAAAATCTTACAAATGGAAATTTTCAGAAAGATTTTAGTCCACCATTTCATAAACCAGAATAAGAAATGAAATTATGAAAAAAGATAAATATTGATAAAATCGAACGATTGAAACAAAAATATACTAAAAATTCCAAGGATTTACTATAAACACTAGGAAGAAAATAAAGCTAACAAGTAAAGAACCAACCAGAATATTAATTTCTAATTAAAAATATTGCAAGGTGATTATTTGAGATTAACCATTCAATTGAAGAAAAGTTATGAATCCAAACAGGGTGAATAGGAACAATCTAATGACTTCTATGAACCTACTACTAATATTATAGTAATAATGACAATAGAAAATAAAACAAAATATTAAATTGATCAGCTGAAAAGATTCATCTGCAAAAAGGAGGGGGATGACAATTCATGACTCACCCAACTATGAAGTGGGGCCCAAGTGGGTACTCTCTGACAAAGATCACGAAGTATTCTAATGACCATAACGCAACTCTGCAATCCTGTAGCCCTAGCCTGAGTCATAGAAAATATTTTGATTAGTTCAACTTATGAATATGACCACATAACCAATAAGGAAATGATAATAAACTGCTAAATATTATAGAATAAAATATCATGCATGCTGAAATTTGAACATAACAATGCTCAGATCTTGTCAGATTAACTGGCCAACAAATCCATAACAGACAAGATGGCATTGTTTTGATCTCAAGGAAGATAACCCTTTATGTACAAGCTTAGAAGAAACTTGAATAGGAGTATTTATCAAAAAAATTTAAGACAAATTTAGGGACATGCAATTTCATTACTTGAGAAATTGAGATGTCTTACATTTGATTTCAATTGGCCATAAGCGTAAGAACACTGCCACAATTTCATATTAAACTAAAATTATGATTGATCCATTATTAAGAATAATTTTAACACATAAAGAGTATTTTCCATTAAACAAATACCAAGTTTATAATCGACTGGATCCTAACAATCTAGACTTCTCATTTACCAATGCCCTGGGAACAAAGAGTAAAGCCTACACTGGTTCAAGTATGCTTTACAAATCAGCTACCTACTTTCCAGCCTCATGTTTGGAGTTTGAATGGTCAAAAGGGTAAGGAGTGGTATTGCTTTTCATATTGAGATGTAAGTAAGCCAAGAGCTGCAGAAGTTGCATTTTAACTTACCAATATCTGCCTATTGTTGATCGAAAAGCTTCTATTTGATGACATGGTTTCAGCTTTTATACTTGTATAAGTAAATTGCTGATTGCAGACTGAATACGTAACTATTAGAATTTGATATAGATTTCAAATCATGACTAAAACACGATGGAGATTGTATTTTTAAGAATTCTGAAGCAAGCTAATTATCTCTGATGAACCAGATATAGCAATTTCATTGCCAACTGTAAACTAGATAATTTGTTCATGATTTCAGCAGCTATTCTTTGTAAATTTAAAGCATACACTATCATTTCATAATCAAGCTAATGTTATGAAAAATTCATTCTTCAGTCAATCAAAATCCACTCCATAACCTTGACACATGCCTAAGCTCTATATATATATGGATCTGTTGATCAGAACTTCTCTTTTACTCATATCCCTTGAAACATTTCATCAAATAATCCAAGTCGTAAATAAAAATGCCCCAAAGCTAATAAAAAATCTTCCAAATCAAAACAATTTGCAAATCATAAAAGTGGAAGTTCTGATTCTGTTCCAAAATAATGCATCAGGAAAAAAAAAAACAATCTCTTAGCATACACGTGGCAATAGCCTCTTTCTTTAGAAAGGTGAGGATAACTAATGAGAGAACTAGTAAAATTAAGTATAATACACACAAGGCTGAAAAGTTAAACAATAAGAAGGCCTTCAAACCTGGAACCACTTGGCATGCCTCAGAGCTGCCAGGGCATCCAAACATTTCTGCTTGTCCAGCACGTCTGGAGGATCCTTCAACTGCGCCTGATTCTGAGAGTCTACGGATGAACGAGGAGGGAGCGAAGAATAGTCACACAGGAGAGGCAGCCGGGCAACAAGGGTGTTTGACCATTGTTACTTCCAACTGCCCCCAAGCTCCTCGCTCTCACACTGTGAGCAGACCAGAGGAGAGTCGAGGAAGGTGGAGCGGAAACACTTTTTGAGCCAAGGAGGTGAATCCAATATCGGGGTTAAAAATATTAGGGTGTTCTCTCCACATGCACACAATGGTGCAGCAAGCACAAGATTATGCAAAATGAACCAGAAGCCAAGTAAATAGGTCAAAATGGTCAACTATTCTGCAAAGTTACCACTAATAGTAGCTTCATTACGCATGCAGGAAGTAAAAACTATGCAAATATGTGCATGTTAACAACATCTGAAAACTAAGTAATAGTATCTCAAAAACCTTGCATTAAGCCAAGCTCTTGGATAAAGTTTTAACCCATTTGCTTGTCAAAGTAAAAAATTCAAAAATAATATTTATGACAGGGCTGGATCCAACCTCGTGGCTGTAAAAGTGCCTCCATATGGTCAAAAATCCTTTAAAATATATCCCAGCTAAGCAGATGGTTCCTCTCTTCCTTTGGATGTTTTGTTGACACCTAGAACCTTAGCAGTAACAGGCTCATGAAAAGAACAGAGGTCACTTAAAAGACCCAGTACTCAAAGAATATGATAATAAATTACCCAGCAAAGGTATATATATATTTTAAAGCTTAATCACCCAGAAAGTTAAGTTCATAGTCACCTTGTGGGTCAATAATGCATGAGCTTATCCTTTTCGTGGCCTGAAAATGCTAGCCTGTAGAGAGACATGCACCAGGCAGGCTAGCACTAATAAGGAAGGGAACTTTTATATTTATTTATATATGAATTTAATATTTCCAGGGGCCACGGCTAATGAAGCAACCAATTAGGTCAAAGGAATTGGAAGCACCAGAATTGTGAGAAAGAATATGTGCTTCAACACATTTTCACAAACTTTTTCTCCTCTTTTTGATTTTTCAAACGTGACCCCTGGTCACAAAAAATTTTTTCCTCTATCTATATATAGTCACTCTTACCACCACCAGAGCCTTCATGCAGCAACTGCTCTCTCATTACAGGTGAAGTGAGGGTTATAGTAACAGTTATTCGCGGCTCCTTAGTTCCACTAACAACAACAGATGCTTCCTCAACATTTTGTTTCACCTCATATTTTTCATCTGGAGCAACAGCCTAAAAAGGAAGTGTCCATTAAAAGCTGCTTTTTAAAAAACTACTCTCCAATAAAAGTAAATCGAGGGAGAAAATGAGTACACTTTAATAGAATTAATGGTATAATTAACATTTTTTTCTATTCCTTCTTCCAAAAAATTTAAGGACTTACCTGAAGTTGCTGAGGAAGATGTTCGGCTACACGCTCTAACAAAGATTTAGTGGGTTTCTCAGAACACAGAACAACAAGACGAACAGCTAAATCACCATGAAGTAGTAAACCTTTGGCAAGTACACCCACTCTCATAACCCCTTTCAGAACTCGGGGATGCTGACTATCATCCTTTTCCCTGTGGAATGAAAACCTGGAAAACAATGAGAACATTACAATCATGCTCATCACACAATCAATTATCAGAATCAAATGACTTTAACTTACAAATTTCCATCCCTGCCATCTTCTTTTCTACCTTCCTCCTCTTTCTTGATACCATCAGATCCTTCTTTCTTGATATCAACACCTAAACTTCCAGAATCTAAATCAGCCAACCTGTCAGACACAAATTTTAAAGCCTTCTCAGTATGAGAAACTATTCTTTGAATTGACTGAAGTTCTTCCTCTTTAGGATAAATCTCAGCATGACGAGCAATAACATGCCTATCATCACTTGAGTCAGGTCTTCTGAGGGGTTGAGGGAAAAACTGGAAGTAAAATCATTAAGTTAGAACCTGGCAATTATCTTTCACCCATCAATTAACAAAGAAAACAAGCCACTCACCATCATTGGAGGCACACCAGGGCAGAAAGGACGAGGTATTGGGGGTGGCAAGCCACGAGGATCTCTCCCGTACCTTCGATACCATTCAAAATATTCCATTTCCTCCTCGTACCTGCGACGTTCTTCCCAATACATTCTTTCCTCTTCTTCCATTATTCTATGAGACAAAAGAAAACCCAAAACATGAGTGAACAAAGCTTCAAACAGTTCTCAAATTTAAGAACAATAACACTAAGAAATATACTTCAATCTATCAATCTCCTTAAATCCTGTTTAACTCTATGTAAAAAGCTCAGAAAAAAAGCATAGGGAACAGTTGATTCTCTTCATTTGTCTATCAAAGCGAGCTAGGTGGATCATCATAGCTAAATTCACATAGAACAAACAGGATTAAGTATTTAGTGCCTCAAAGGAAATATTTGACTGGGATCCTTAAATTCTCTTCTAATATTATCAACTTTAATTTAAGACTTTTCCTTTGAAATATCTATATATATTTAACTATGGTGTTGAAAGTAAAAATTTTTTTTTCGATAATATAGCATTGTAAGTGATTGGGCAAAATAGATGGACAACCAATAAGTTAGTCTAATGAACTGTATAGGTCTTACACCTTGAAAATTTCACTACTGATCTTTAACTTTTTCAGAATGATGTAGGTATATGTATTAGACTCACCTTTCTTCCTCCCTTCGTCGCCAGAGTTCCTCCCTAAATTGCTGCCGGCGCAACTTATCCTCCTGGATTTTTCGTTGTCTCAAGGAGGGCTTTACATCCACAATAAGATCTGGATTGACTTTCTTCTTATACTGAAGCCTATGCCTTCTTCCTTTCATATGCATTTCTTTAGCATTAGGATCATTAAATCTACACTCACAGAGTTTACAATTGAAACTGATGACTTTGCCTACAAAAAGAAAACAAGCTCAGTACTGATCTACATCCACATTAACATCTTAGATACTAATACCATATGGATGACTTAATGCTTGATTACTAAGATATCTGCAGTTAATCAGAATTTAAAAATCCATCAACCTAGAATTGCACAAATCATGATGCATACCATCATCATTCTTAATTTCCTCAATATAATCCTGTCCAACAGGCTGAATCTCCTTCTCTTCTATCTTAGGCATCTCTGAATCAGATTTAGGTTCTTCCTTTATTTCTACTTTCTCTTGGGAACCTGCAAAGTCCACTAACTTTAATACATGCTAATAGTGAGAGAACATAAGTTGCATTCTCAACAAGATCTCAGACATATCTAGAAGATTTGCTTTAATATATTGTTATTTACCAGCAACAAAGTTTATCTTTGGAGCCATAGTAGGCTTTTTCACAGGAGTGATGGTTTTGGCAGATGAAGCAGGAACAACAGGGGATTTACTTGAGGATGATGTTGATGCTGTTTTAGTAGATCCAGCAACAACAACTGGATCAGTTGAAGGAATAGGTTTACCAAGCTTAGTGTGCAACTTCACAACCTTAAAACAAACAAAATCATCAAATGATTGACTTGCATATTAATGTTTATTCTCACAATTAACAGTGATAGAATAGAAATTATGTGAATAGCTCAGAAAAAAGCATAGGGAACAATTGATTCTCTTCATGTTTCTATCAAAGCGAGCTAGGTGGATCATCATAGCTATGTACACATAATTAAAGATTTTACATCTGAGGATGTAATTCACACATCAATTTTGAGACACGAAGATACTCGATGCATATTTTCATACATATCAAACATCAATATCTTGATATAAGCAACACATTTGGTAGTAATTAATCACATTTCAACAAAGTGCTTAAGTTCAAGTAAATGACACAATGAAAATATGAACACATTTAAAACTAAAGAATCATTTAACAAGAAATTTACTGACCTTTTGGTGCTTGGCACCACGAATGTGTGCTGCATAAGCATCAGACCCTGTACAAGTCACATCACAGAGCTCACACCGTAAGGCATTACCACCACGAGCCACTGAACTTGATCCACCCTTCAAAGCAGCTTCCTTTTTCTTATGCTTCTGTCCTTCAAGATGTTCTCTGTAAGTCTAACAAGAGACAGTAATAAATACATTGCTACATAGTAACTCCAAACCGCACCTATTCTAGAATATAAATCAGGAAAACAATAGGGAACAACATTTTATCTTCATCTTACTCAAAGCGAGCTGAGTGGATCATCATTCAATCAACAGTCTAATTATAATCTCTTCAAATATTTACCTGTGGTCCAGCACAGCTTATTTTGCAAACTTCGCAGTAGTGCAGAGGTTGTGGTTTAGCTGCAGGCTTGGCTCTCATAGGCTTTCCTGCCATACCACTGGGAGCTCCCATAGCACCAGCACCACCGGGAGTTCCACCTGGCCCCACACCAGCAGCTGCAGCTCCACCTAATGCTGCTGCACCCACTGGCCCCTTCTTGTAAGCTTGCCAAGTAGAAGTAGCAGGCTTATTAGCAGCTGCCGCACCAGTAGTCTGAGCCTGCTGCACATACATTGTGGCAGCACTATATAAAGCAGCATCATAACCTGCCATGACAGGAAATTGACATTAAGGATAGCTCAAACATCTTGAGATTATATTTCGGAGCCATTATAATAAACTATTTAAATGAATTTCTCGACATCACAACTATAGCTAAAATAGTAAGGCATGAATTTAGAAAAATACTCACATTCTTATTTAAACAAAGATTTTTTCGGGAATTGTATTCTCAAACTTACATCAAAGCATAACAATTGATCAAGCTACATTCTAATACTCCGAGTGGGAATATATCTTTTAATAACTTATTCAATTTTTATTGATTTTGGATTTGTACAGAGTACATACCTTTAGAAGGTGTTGTTGTTTGAGCTGGAGCTGGATAAGCTGGTGTATAGTTTGTTGTGCTCTGTGAATTGTAAGATGGAGTATATGTAGGTGGTTTTGGTGTTGCTTGGGTCACTGGCCTTGTCGTAGCCGTGTATGTGCTGGTAGTGCTAAAAGCTGGCTTTGAAGCTGTAAATAAATAAGAAAAAGAGAATAGTAATTTACTTGTTTGCAGTAATACTAAGAATATTACTTTGAACGTATGGCTAAGATTAGGTTACGTTTTAATACTTAAAGAATTTCAAAAGTTTATAGTTACTTATGCAATTATCAAGAGGAATTGACCTATTATGATCCATGGCGATTGTACAAAAAGAATTATAAACATAAAATGATTCTCTAAAATTAGAAAAATGCATCTATTATCCAAACATTTAGAGGGCTAATAGGTAAAAAAATTGGCAACACCGTGGCCGAAGCGGTTTGAGCCTGATATTAATATCCTATATAAGATATGTTATATATATCCCCCTGAAGCGTCTATATATAATAGATTATAACAGTGTTAAGTAACAATTAAATGTCTGACCTTGATAGTGGGTCTCAGTTGCCGAGTATGTGGCTGCAGCTGGTTGCTGATAGTAAGTTTTTGATCCATCGTAAGCTGTCTGTGGAGTTCGCCCATAACCATAGTCATACGTGGCACCAGTAGCAGGGGTTGCTGCACCGACTAGATATTTACAATAAAGTGTATTATTAAAAAAATACAAGCAAAATAAAACAATATAACTATAAAAATAGATCAGAACTGGTAATAGGGAACAAGTGTTCTTCATGGCTTTTCAAAGCGAGCTGAGTTTGTCATCATTGTAATATGTCAATTTTCATTCCAAAGCATAGATACTAAGGAAATTCATATATAATACAATACAAGTTAAAATCGTTTAAGGGTTCAAGTACCTGCATAAGTTCCAGGAGTGGTGTGGGTAGCGGCTGCTTGGTATGCAGTTTCATATCCAGTACCAGCTCTTTGTGCTGTGTATGTACCAGGAGTTGCAGGTGCAGGAGTTACAGCATATCCAGCTTGTCCTGGCTGATAAGGAGTAGCAGTAGTTCTGAAAATATCACCACCAGAACTCTTTAATGCTTTTTTGTTAAGGATTAGACATTCAACAATGTTAATATTTTATCAAGGGTTAAACCAAAATGCATTTAAATGTCAAACAAAATTCAAACTGATTTACCAAGTAATAACTCAAACCGAATAAAAATTCAGAAGATGATCAACCAATGGCATTTATACAATTTCCTCCACATATAAAAAGAAAAATAAACTATTTCCACTATTAAAACTGAAATTAATTTATCTACATCATTATTTCAAATATCCTTCCGAAAAATATATTTTTTCATAAAATGTTGAAAATCTAACTCGGGTAAACTTCCTTAAAAAGAAAAGCCTTTGTTTAATATACCAGAAAAATAAACTAAAAGCAATGCTATAATTAGAGCCACGCATAAATTTTAATGAAATCGAAAGTGAGATTGCAGGAATGGTGTAAGCACACCAAATTATACGCATCTTGGCAAGGTTTGTTGTGTCAGGTGAAACCATTGTTGCCAAGTTTCAGCTATTTATAAACTTATTCCTCTTGCCTTACGAAGGCGCCATCAAACTGACATAACGTTAAAATTGCACCTTTCCATCTTGGAATTAGGGTTCGTTGGCTCAGACTTTATAACAAACTTCATAATGATAGGAATCTTAAAATTAAATAACGATATTATAACAGTAATATTTTAGCTTCCGCTAACATCAAGGCATATAGGTGTCTGCAATAGAAATTTCATTGAATTGATTACTTTTATCAAACAAATGGTAATAGCTCTTAATTTAAATTAAATTCATTTCCTTATCATTCCTCTTTATACTTTTTGCGAAACTTATTTTCGATAAAAAAGATCTTACAGACGCGGAAACTAATGAAGTGAGTGCTTCCATCGAGTGCAAATAACACAAAGGTTTATCAACGAAAAATATTATCTACATTTGCTTCTCTCTGTTGGAGTATCAAAAAAGGTAATTAAAAGCAACCAATAATAATCGGATTACCGTTAAAAAGTATGCGCGGAATTCGGTACTATTCAGGATAAATGCGAAGTGATACCACTTGCAGGTTTCATCAAAAGAAATTAGTACTGATACTCAAGCGCCGAACCAAAGAATACTTGCAAATATCCGTGGATTTAAATGCTGCAAGAAAAGACGCTACCATGCTTTTAATGACGCTCGCATTGTTATCGGACATGTTAGAGGCATTAATAAAATTTCCTTAACCTTACAATGCGCAATCATGAAATTAAACTGCCATATACCTTAGAATTAATTTTAAAAAATTCCTCGATTGATTCAATTGAACATTAGACTTGAATTTGTCTTCATAAGGAAGTAATGACCCTCAACATGAAAACTTTCATAATTTAACACGAGGAAACCGGCGCCATGCCGCCGGTTATTTCTCTCTTTCAACGATAATTAGTGAATGCTATAAAATTCAATTACCTATGGTTTCAAATTCCGAGATTTTATTTTACAATTATTAAGAAAAAGTGACTTGTACAATTTACTTAAGAATTAAAATTTCATCCGAGAAGACATGACAAAATGGCGTCAAAAATTTTAGAAGCCGGCTTGGATAGTACAACGATACCAAAAGAAATATAAATTAAGTGAAATTAAATATTTAATGCAGTTACTTAGTAGAATTACTACCGAATATCCTCAGCGAATCATGTGAATTTGACCAATGTGTAGGATCTAAGTACCTTGATCGCCATAACGATTTCTAAAAGAATTTATGTTATAAAGTAATACTTCGACGGATAGTGGAATACAAAGTTGTGATAAAACTAAAACTTAACCGCAAGAAACCGAGCTAACTTAGCGCAAAACCTACCCATATTGCGTTCCTCCTGGAGTGAAACCAAAGTAGTTATTAGTAGCCATCCTTCCTCAACGCTCACTTGGGGAAAAAGGGGCCTTATGGGTAGCTGGTTGCGGACTCCATTCTAACGCCAATGTAAGGTAGTTCGTCATTGGTTGAAAGTATTGAAAAAGATTCACGTAGCAATTTCAACTGGCAACACTGTCAACTTCTCATGCATCGGAGAGGAGCTATTTTTGAGATGTATGACGAAACATTGATAATCACAATGTTTATCGAAATAAAAATTATTATTATTGCTCGCCTTCGATTTCGTGCTTGCGAAGTCGGATTTCTTCGGTGACTGGCATTATTTAGCTTTATCACACTCATTTTAAACCTTATTTTTTGGATATATCCTTGTGATGTTGTACTTATTAGCAATTAGAGAATGATGAAGTGACTTTTGCACTTACTTGCCTACGCATGTCATGATTTGCCCAAGGTTAGTAGGAAGAACGATCTTATCGTCGGTAAATCTGTTCTGGGAGTTATATTAATTTTTGGTTTAACTAGAATAATTATAAATTTTTGTCATGATAGCATAATTTAAATTTTAGGTGTGAAGAACCACTTGAGAAACATTCGGTGGTGGCTTTTCCTCATAAATCTATTGCCTTTTCAACAATTGCATGCTCATCTTGTAATTCATGTAGGTGATCATTCTTTAACTGGCTGTTAACGCTTCCTATTGATGCGATTCTGATATTTGTCAATTTTTAACGTAGGTGTGGGAATTAAATTTAAAGACAAATGGGAAAATATCGATGAAGTTCTTGGGTCAGGTGGAGAGAAAAATGGCTGGATTAAAGTAAGAGGTTAAACTGCATCCCTTAATATGATCCCACTCATGATACAATAAGAGATTTTACATAACAGGCGACTTCTGATGAGGAATATGTTGTCTACTATGTGTTGAACAAAGTCCTTTACGAGCAATATGAGCCGCCAGATGAGGAGAAGTTCGAATCAACGTATGATTTACCCGATCATAGCGATGCGTTAAAAATATTATGGTGTAAAGGAGTCGCGATTGGATTTTACACTATGAAATTAAAAGGTGAGGAACTTTTTTAAATTTTTTATTGACAACCGTCAAATGAGTATGAAATATTTAGAACTAAAATAAAAAAAATAGGGTCTTGATTTCTGAATTGCCCAATACGTCCAACGGTGCACGAATCAGCACTATACCCTCTAGTTGGCATTTATTTTGAGGATTGATCTAGACATATCTTTCGAGAAAATAATTTCATCTCACACCTGCAAGGTACATACAATGAAAAAACAGGATGCAAATATATGATGACAACCTTAGATACTGCTTATATTCGTCGCTCTCATAGAAGGAAAGGATTTGGAATGAGCATTTTGAAAGACTTGATTACAGATCATCCAAATCAAGAAATAGGTTTAAGTAAGCCTATATCAACAGCAATGTGGAATGGTATGTTTTGAAAGAAAAAAAGGAACATGCCTTGTTGAGAGTATGTGATGATTTCTTCTCTACATTTCTTTCTTCTTGACGATTTCAGTAATACACAAGTTTTTGGTGCAAAATAGCCAATATCGTTTACGCTTCTGGGAAATAGAGGGATCTGGAAATGAAGGGGAACGCACCCTTGTCTGGTACTCTCTCAATTCTAAGAGCAAGAAAATGATCAGTAATGAAGCAAGAGAGCTAAATAAATGAATTTTAAACTATAAAGTTCTACATATGACACCAATATGTAAAACATGATTTAAAAGAAGATACTTTATATACAACTTTGGAATGGCATGTATTGAAGAGTTGGCATGAATAAATCCTGATTACTGGCTTCTGGAAATTCATCATTTCCTTAGATGACTTTTAAGCTCATTCAGTAACATGGAACCAATGACCATTTTTTCACAGTTCACAAAAATGCTAAAATTTGCATTGTCTTCTTCCTTAAGTGTGATGAGCACAAGGGATTTGGATGACAAGGTCTGACCAGCAAATCTGAAATAAAAGGTAGGTTTATTATTACAACCAATGGATTATCCTAATCATATTATCTTTGACAGAAATACTAACCTTAGAGTTTTAGCCTCCAAACTCGGAACAGAAGCTACATTTGTAGCTTCATAAACCTTTTGGCTAATCCACTTAGAATCAAAAGTTCCACTTGGAGAAGAAATATTGTTTACGCTGTGCTCATTCATACCTTTCAATTTTTCTGTAAACAAATAATTGTACTTTTATTACTCATACATATGTAACTATTCAATAATACAGTGGTTAAAGATTGCAATAGATCATTCATTACTTTACCAATTCCTCAAAATTATTCATATTTACTTATTTTACTTTATATCTACTAAAATGATTCTATTAAATCAATAATTTGATACAAAATTTTATACATTTAATCATTAACTACCCATGATGTAAGAAGTTTTGTTCTTTTTCTAATTTCAAGATTTTAGACATTATTAACCCTTCCCATGATGTAAGAAGTTTTGTTCTTTTTCTAATTTCAAGATTTTAGACATTATTAACCCTTTTACTGCAGATGGGCTGATCTATCGGCCCTCGCATATGCACACCAACATACCTATTGTAGTCAAGCATAATAAGCCAGATACATTGTGTATTGTGGAAGCAACAATGGCATGTAAATAGTATGCTGTATTACTAGAGTTTCAATTTCGTTATTGCATTTAGCTGCCTTTTCCCTACAGTACATGGATGTGTTGATTAAATAGCATGAATGTATTAATAAGCTGAAGAGGATTGATCGTTTATGTGAATAAGTAATTCTATGTTTATATTTTTTAATAGCATGATAAAAGAATTTACATTTTTGTTTTAGAAGTTACTAAATATGGAGCAATTCTTTCATGACATTTGAAAAGACAAACTGATTAGCAGTGGCATAATTTTAAACAAGAAAGTAGCAGATTTAAAAGATTAATTAAGAAATGAACAATACATAAATAACTAAATATTGATAGTTATATTTAAAATTCAAGATAGTTATTTTTAATGTATATTTAAAATATCTGAAAATAAAATGCAGGTATTTAAAAAAGTTTATCATACTATTTTCAGGCAATATAATAGACTCAAGTCCAGGAAAGTTGACTGTTGAAAGTTATGTATTCATCAGATGGAGAGCCACAAACTTAAAACTAATATACCAGACTTATTAATGATATTTAACAATTTGCAAGCATCAATATAACAACTTCTTCATGAAAATATGCATTAACATACTTCAATATCGAAAGCAGAAAGTAATTAATCAAATTTCAATAAAGAATTGGAATAAATCAAAATTTTTATAGCACAGAATACATTAAAAAATTAAAATGTAGTATTTAAAAAACTATTACTTACGAAGTTCAGACAGAAATATCTGTTCATTCATGGTTACAGCTCTGATAAGCTCTCCGACTGGCGGTTTTAGAGTGACCTTGGCATCACAAACCTCACCACTACTACTATTAGTACTAAGTATTTCAAATGAAACTGGTTGAGTTGAGTCGTTAAAATCCAAACCCAAGGTTCCGGGAAGGCTTGATGATGGATGAAGATTTCCAATTGGTGCAAACTCATGCATGGAAGATCCAGAGGGAAGAAACTACATCATGGAATAATATTTATGAAAATTAGACAACAATGTTTTAATATACAATTTATTTTAACTCCACAACTTTAAATAGGTGACATAAAAATATGTTAATTTTAAAATGAATCAGAGGAGGGGCATACTGTTCTCATAGCTGAGTTACAGGTGGATTAGCAATAAATTAATTTAAGTTACTAATATTTCACAAACTGTTGCAAATGGTAAGTGAAAGTATTAATTCTCTTTAACTTACATATTTGTGTACAAATGCCCTAACATTTAAAGAGAGCTGATTATTCAAATTTTTATGGTTGAGGTTAGGAATTAGAAAAATAATCCTAATTATAACAACATTACTTATATAAATTATATAAAAATCCATATTCATAAACTAAAGACTCAAGATCCATATGGGAAATTATTAATTAATATCCAGTCTTTCAATTGGTATAAAATTAGCATCAAATTTTTTATTATTACAATAATATACAACTATATACATAACTTACCTTAAACCTTTCAAATATAATACATTAAAAGTTAAGCAGTAAGAATAGCATAATATACATGTAAAATAGTGACACAATACCTTTTGACCAACTTTGATGTCTTCTATAATATCTCCAGAAAAATTGGTAAATATAAGCTCAACTGAAGCCATCAAGGGTGAGAACAAATGCGGAGATCTTGTAAACCGATACATAACTTGCAATCCTCTTCCACTAATTTTATTCAGCAATTCATTCTGTGCTAAAGGTATGAAACTGGGGCTGGCTGCCTGCAATTATTTCAAAGAAAGATTGAAAATTTTAATGTCAATAAAGTATTTTTTTTCAAAAAGATTAAATAAGAATATTTAAAATGAAAAATTATTATAGAATTTAAAAATGTAACTATCCGTCTTCTATATGAAATAACTTGAAAGTTCAACTTCAAGCAGCAAATATTATTTTTAGTTACCTGAATAGTTGATATAGCTGGTGTAGTTGGTGGACATAAAGGAGTAAGGAAACCACCAAGTGATGGAGTCATGACTGGAGTAATAGCAGGGACTGAAATGTAAATTATTCTACTTAATTTAAATAAAATTATACATACACTCTTTAAATTTCAAACATTCACTTTGAATTCAAATAACTCTTTGAGGTAAACTCTAAAATACCAAGAATTTTAGAAAATACAAGTTGATAGAAAATCTCATGAACTTTTCCTAATTCATTTACAGTTTACATAATATTTACTCATAAAATTCTGAAGATCAGGACAAATTTTTCACAGTGTCAAATGTGAGAAATATCATTTCTATTAATCAAATTATCCATTCTTTTACTTCTATTAAACCTCACAAATTAAGTTATGAAAAATCTGCAGAATCTTGTATGCTATTTCTTAGTTTGGATTACATAGCATGTTGAATAACAAATTTTATCCATTTCATAATAATTAGTGAGAGATTCTGGTCTTGAACCTTAAAACTTGAGAATGCATGGTTAACAGACAACGATTTCCATGAGTGAGCTTAACTTGCTGTGGCCACCCTTAAGTTCAAGCCCTTTCAGTTTAACAGCAGTTTACATTAATTCCTCTTAAAAGCATTCTAATATCGTTATATGGTTCAAAGACTTAAACAGATACACCTATCAATAATAGTTTTGAGAATATCCCTTTAAAATAAAATGCACTACTCCATTTTTAAAAAGTGCTCTTGTACAACATATAAGAAGGTATTACAAGTTTTACCTTTCCAAAATTATAAACTGGGAAAAGGATTAGATGTAGAATTTCCGATATTTGTTTGGTAAATAGTTCCATAGATAAAATGACAAAAGAAAAAACTAATTTTCATGAAAATGATAGCAAATACAATTAAGATAAAAAGATGTCATGAAATATAATGAATGTGATGTTATTATTAATTAAATTACAATATTTGCAAAATAGCAGAAAGGTTCTAAAATTTAGGTCAGTATGACAAATATTTTGCTCAATATGAATGCTAGATTGCTTAAAGATGATACAATGATCTTCCTGACAATAATCTGATACTTTTCAAGAAGATGCTTTCTGAATCATACAATGATGAACAGAGAAACAAATATGCTGGTAAGACAGAAATATGGTTCTTCACATGAAAAGTTGCAACTGAGCATCATCTTAAATCCTTGAAATAAATTTCTTAAATTCATAATAATCACATCGTCGTAGTTATTTTACTTGATGATCATTAGTATAGAAGATTCCAACTGAAATATAAGCATCATTTGTAGAATATTATTCTTTAACTAAAATCTTAGATGATTTCTCATTTATGAAATTATTTACCTATCATTTCATGAAACCATATCAATGATATTTTACTATGGGTTCTTTGTGGAAAACCAAATTAATTTTTTTAAGTGATAATTATGATATAGTTTATCTAATTCATTGTATTTTACTATGCAACATTAGATATTGGTATAGTTATACATGAAAGCATATAACATTAAGTCAAAAATTACCATCATCTAATTCCAACAATAGATCCAAGTTTGTCTTTGGTTTTGGAGTAGATGGAGTAGGTTTAGTTTTACTTTTAGATGATGGTTGAACTTTGACATCTTTCTCTTCTTCAGAGCTTTCTGAATCTTCATCTTCATCATCATCCTCTTCTTCATCATCTGACTCGGAGGACTCTTCCTCTTCTTCAACTTCTTTTTTCTTTTTCTGCTGCTGTCTTTTGGAAAGAACTATTTTTGACTTTGAGACAACCTGAAAGTAAAATTGTTCAATACATACATCAACATCTTATTAACCCAAATAGTTGCAGTCAAGGGGCAATGTATAATTAAACTGCATTTAGAAAACTTAATTTTATAATTCTTTTAAAATATACCCTTAGACTCTAATTTATGTTTAATTAATGATCTGTGAAAAAAATCTGATATGATGAACATCATTTTGTTTCATTTAGCTTCAAATAGTTTGCAAATATTGTTTGGAGGAAACTAAAAACTCGATTGATGGAAGCGTAAGCAGTCAAACATAATAGAGTTCAATTTAAGAGTTGCGAAGTAACTATATATGTATATTTTTTAAAGATAATATTAATGTAATACCTAGAGCCACATAGTATTACAAAGTATCAAAATATTTATATTATTGCATTTTATAAATGCACCGACCTTTAGAGTTGTAACTATTAATGATAAACTTTCCTGAAGAATACAAGACCAAGTATTTTTAGAAAATTGAAACTTTGAACAATCAATCAATCAATTTTAACAATAAATACCTGTACTTCATCACTGCTAGAACCATCCTCATCATCATCATCTGAGCTAGAATCTTTGTCAGAGTCCTCTTCGTCAGAAGTATCACTCTCATCATCGTCACTGCTATCATCAGAGCTATCTTCTTCATCGCTTGAATCTTCGCTGCTATCTTCGGAATTATTAGGACTACTCTCTTCAGTTTCAGAATAGAAAGATCTTTTTTTAACAGTCTGCTTTTTGGTACGACCAGTGTCCTTCCAAATCACAGGTTGCTCAATATCTCGCACAGAAGAATCAGGAGGAACTTCGGGGAAAGGAGGTAAATCATGATAGCCCACAGCTCGAGTGTTAATGTAGTGTGATAAAGAACCCAACTGGAAGTGATCACGGTCTGTAAAAGAGTAAAGAGAAAGATTTAATTTTGGTTGAAATTTCATCAACGTTTTTGAATCATACTCTTCTTCTCTATTCATACCTTTATAACGTGATTCCAAAACTGGAGCTGGTTTAGTGGCAAGGAATATCTTCTTTGCATGTTTAGAGAGTTTGCTATTCTCAGAAAAGATGAATTGCTTGAGAAAGCGAGCTCTATCTCTTATATCATAGTTGTGATCATATTTGGCCAAATTGAAAACATACTGGCACAGTAGATTTGTCTGTTTAGGATTTGTGAGGTATAGCTTCACGGCCAAATTGAGGATTTGTAGTTTGACTATATCTTCCTGTGAACAGAAATGGTTATCATTATTATTAACTCGTTCCGCATCCAAGCAAAAATACCAAAAATGTTAATATAGTATTAAACAGTTTTATTTAGCAAATGAATCAATTCTACTGCAAATGAAAGATTATAATTTAAATTCAACTTAAGTTATAAACAGAGGGGTGAAACTCAACACATCTTGAGGAATTGAAACTTTACATCAGGAAAGTTATATCAGGTAAATGTTCATAAGAGTAAAAGTTGACAAAGGCCTATCAAATGTTTTTACCAAAACTTTTTTATTTATTTATTGATTCAACAAGCTGAATATGTCTGCAGCATGCAGGGCTGTAATTTTGGTGAAATTTGGCACACCTGGTTACATACCCAAGAAGAATATCTGTTTACTAAAATTAATCAATTAAAAGGAAAACTATAGAAGTATCAAAGAGGACTTTTCAACAAAATCAAAACTGTTCAGTTTTCATGTGCTTGTAAATTGTACTGATTAATATTTACGATCATGAATAAGGGCCAAAAAAATAAAACAAATCTTGAGTGATATATTTTCTTTCTATAAAACATATGAGGAAATTATTAAACCTAACACACAAAAAAAATAATATTCCATAGTGAATGCAAAACTAACCTCATTGATAAAACTCTTGGCCATCTTACGAAGAACATCCGGAGCTATTTTTGGAACTCTATCAGAATACTCTCCCAAGAGCCAAAGAATAGAAGCTCTTGCCTGTGGAACGTTGATAAAATCCACTAGTTTTGCCATGTGTACTATTATCTCCCTGTGTTCACTGGGTTGTGTTTGGAGAAGTTTCTTAATCACAACTACACTCTCTGCCACTACATCATCTGGAAAATAAAAGAAATACTGAGGACTATATCTCCCAAGTAAGAAGTTGGAACAAGGGAGGAAGATGATACTAACGATCTCTATTAGATAATAGTGACACAAGACCACTTAAGCAGGTATCTGTGACTTCCTTGATGCTTGATGCACACCTGTAAGTAAGAATTTCAACTTTTAGAGATAAAGATAATTTTTCCATCACTGAAAAAGAAAAATATTAGATATTTACCTGCCTATAGCCTGGATAGCTGCAGCTACAAATTCTTTATCATTGCTTGAAATGTATGTTTGAAATTCTCTAAGAATGACTGATATACTGGTTTCAGTGGCCAGATTGGTCAATATTTCCAATTTCAACAGTTTAATGTGAGTGGGATCACTTGTTCGAACAAAGAAACTTTTCAAAAATGGTTCAAACATACCCTGAAATTGAAGATAGTCACTTACAGTTCACTATTCCATAAATCTATATCAGCATTTGCATTTATGTTTCTCTGATATGAGAGAGATCTTTTAGTTTAAAGAATGCTATCTAAAAAAATTATGCATTTTAAATTTTAAAAAATTTTTGTTCACTATCTTTGGAACTCACTTTTCTCTTTGTAGAAACAGAAGCTATGCAGTTCAAAACAACTGACTGTACTTCTCTGTGTGACCTCAACAAACGAATTAAAGCCTTTGCCACAATGTGAACCTCAGATCTGGGAGCCAAGTGATGATAAAGTTGAGCAACACTCATTACAACCTGGAAATGTGGAATATCATTCAATTATTAAAATGACCTCAATGTCATAAATATATGTTTCAACTGGCTGATATACTCACAGAAGCATTACGGCTTTGAAGGAGTGGTTTTGTGTTCCTGAGCAAGAGTCTGTGATCTGGATCTAAGGAATAAGTTTTCTTAATTTTTTCCTCTTTACTAGGATCATGATCTCCATCAATGTCATCGTCATCATCATAAAATGGTTTGTTTGAATTATCTTCTCCATCATCCTGAAACAAATAAATTTTTAACAAAATTATAACAGATTTTTTATTTTTAAGAATTACAGTATCATGATAGATACTAATGCCTCTTTTTCAATTGGAATGTGTACGTGTATGCTAAATTTTTCAGGTAAAACTTACACAAATATAATAGAGCCAAATTCATTATAATCCACATCGTTAGTGTACAATAATTACTTATTAATTGAAATTGTATCAACAATCAGCCAAAATCCTTCACTGATGAATATCCATTGATTTTTTAATCATCCTCTCATTACAGAAAGTATTATAATATGAATTTTATATCTTATCAATAACCATGATAACAATGAAGCAACAGAAAACTAATAAGATAAAATGAGCATGAATCATCAATGTTATCATAATATTAATTAATTTCTTTGAGAACCGGGTATCAAGGCACATCATTTATTTTCTGGAGGCTCATTTTTTTATCTGATAACTAATTTCAAAGGTTTTAAATCCTATTCATAATGTATCAAAATTTTCTTATAAAATGTACTTCTCAGTGGATGAAGTACATATTTATTAACTTTCAGTTTATATTCACTCAACATTCCAAATTGCAAATACAATAAATACCCATTAGTATTGATAGTATTAAGCACTTACATCAGCATTAGGATCAGCAAATTGTGTGCGTGCATATCTGGTCAGCATACTGATGATGATAACTTGACCCCATTCATCAACATCTACCAATAGATTGCATAACTTGCGGTAATTTTTATGAATAAGATCGATCCTTTCTGGACAAACTTCTTCAAATGCCATCACAGCAGATCCTACAACCAATGTTGTTTTATCTGATAGCAGCTTTTCAATTACAACAATCAGTTCATCTTTTTGTTCAGGATCTAAGCTGAATGAAAATGGAGAATATAATAAGATATTGACACAACTTCTAACATTGGAATATAATTAGTGTTATTATATTTTTTAAGATGAGAGCCTATGAATTTGTACTTCCAAAAATGACTTAAATAGTGAAATTAGAGCTTACCTGTATAATTTAGGAATAGCATGAGCAGCTGTTTTTCTAACATAAGGAGACATATCAGATGCTGAATCCTTGATTGCAAGCATTACAATTGGGACAATCATAGGAACTCTTATGCTTGATAAAACTCGTAATGCACTAGCTCGAATAAGTTGGTTCGGGTCCTTTAATATTGAAGATGATAATGTTTATATTAGAATGCACAAATGGCACCTCCAAAATAATAAGATATTAGGTTAAAATAATTACCCAAACATATATCATTAAAATTTATCCTGAGAAAACTTAATCTTTTATATCACAAGAAATTTTATAATCCAAGAAGACTCAAGGAAGTTGATCTGACAAGATGGACAAACCTAGGACCATAAAATTAATGACGAGGAAATGCAGTAGAATAACTTATTATTGTTGTCATAATTAGAATGAGGGTACATATTTCTTAATTTTTTCACAATTTGCATCAATTTTCTTTCAATGACATCCATTGGAAATTCAAGAATGAAATAGAGGTTAACTATTTAAATAAAAACAATAAATTGGAATGGAATGAGAAAATTGCACCACATGTATGCTAAGAGATGATTATAACATTAAGGAATATTGTTAAAAAGTGAGCAATAAACAATCAGATTTAACCTTTTACGAAGTATACAATGGCAAATATCCATGATAAAGGATATTATGAATTCAAATTATGCAAAGTACATTATTTTAATAATATTACGATTTGACTGTAGGTTGAAATATTTCTCTATGGTTAAATTTTAGAAAACAGGTTAGATGAGAAAAAAGGAAAGGAGATGTTTGAAGTGACAAATATTTTTAAATACTTCGGAGTATTTAAATTCATTCCATTATGCTATTATATATTTTGCAGATCAAAAATAAGATTTTAATCAGTTACTAAAATTATTTTTAAAAATATATAATACAATAACATATCATAATTACATATAAATTATATACAAAATTACTCTATAAAATGCAGCTTTTCCTTCTCTTGTTTAAAATATACTTGCCTTCAAAGCTCTCTGGAAAGTTGATATGGATAATAAAGCCAGATCTTGTTGCTCCTCGGCATACCTTACGAGGTAAACGTACACTAATTTCTTCACTTCAATATTTTTTGACACTACATTCTTTACCACAGGTGGAAATAGATCTGAGGCATTTTTTCCTTTAGCAATCATCTGAAAAGGTTTTCAAATGCTTTGTGAATGAGAATAAATTATGGACATTACTAACATATAAATACAAGAACTTACACCTATGATTCTTTTCATAGCTTCAAGTTTCAAACTATCTTTGTTGCTGTCCAGCATTTGCTGAAGATCTTCATGCCTGAAAAAGATTACATAACAGGAGAGATTATGATAAATTCTGTTAGAAATGATCATTGTGATGTTACAAAAAATATATAACAACGTCAAAGAAAGTATCGTATAGTTTTGCATACACAAGTTTCATTTAAAAAGTTTACTGTTTTTTAAATTACTTTTTGTAATCAGAGAGAAATAATACACCAGATGCAGGGTCGGTGGCCAATTCGGCCTCCCCGGCGGAGGGAGGTCGATCATTGCTGTATGACCCGTTGTTTGACATAATGTAGCAAATATATGAGAAATAATAGGATATAAGATTAACTTATTTATCCCTGAATTGACAGAGAATTATAAATTTGAAAATTTTGCGATGGAATGTCACATATTCTGATGTTTCGCTCCGTGTCACACACGAACTCTCTACCCTCTTTTCTTGGTACGTCACTACTTTCATTCCTCAGCTGTCAAACTAGAATTGCGGTGTTGCCTAAAGTATGAAGGAAGTTTTATTATCATCTTATGAATGGTAACGTTGTCATACTTTTATGAAAAAAATTTAACTTGCTCTGGTTCTGCGGTGAAAATCACTTCAACCAATTTCAGTATCTTTCAGCGAGAAATTCTGTATTATTCGTCAGTCATAGTGAGTGTAATGGTTTGCTATGAGTGATGCTATGATCCTATGGAAAAATATTCTTTCGATTACTTTAATTATCTTAATATTCTGCTACATATTTCAAATCTCTGGTATTACGAATTTATTTATGTAACTTCATTAATTTGGTGAAAGGCAATAACGAATGGTAAGCGCTAACGTTTTAAATATGAATCAACTATGTGCCGTAATACTTAATCTCTTGTATTTTTAACCAACTTCATAAGTTGTTTTCTGAAGTCCTATTTAAAAAAACCGGCTGTAGTAAGTATTTGAACTCACCAATTTAATGCGATACTTTATTTTGATAGATCATGATAAATAAATTAATGAACGAAACTAATATTATAATATTACTGTGAAGGGTTAAGATAATGGATTAAATAAGTAGATAAATTAACTAATAAGTGAAAACATTATGGGTTTACAGACGCAAAATGACATTCCCAAAAAAGTGTTAGCTGGAATGACCTTAATTCATTAAACACATAGGAATTGGTAGGGCGATATATTTGAAATATTCGATTTAGAGGTATAAGATTCTGTTAGCCAAAAGATATTTATGAGTTATTGATATATATGTAAAATAATGGATTTGGGAAATAGATTTCAAACTACCCGAGGTGTGAATGGCTCTGATTAGGCTCTTTTCGTATATCACTGGTTTCATAGAGATGCTGCTTAAATTTATAAAGCTCGGATGTAAGGACTTTGTGAAGGAATATACATTTTCTGTGTTAAAATATTTTTGAATTAATTATTCTCAATAGACTACTTTTGGTAGATATATTTTAATAATATTTATATTGTACCACAAAAAATATATGAACTCTCTGATCAAAATTATAATACATAATAGTTTATAATGAAATTTGTAAAAATCAATGTGAAATCAAGGGATAACAAAATTAATTTTTAAAAACATGTATAATAAGGACCCTAGAGAATACTTTAAAAAAATACATGGGCAAACACCACAATTTTTATATCAGTTTTTACAACAAAATCAGTCTTCCAAAACAAATATCAAAATTTAAGTGTCATTGAGTCCCATTCCTATAATTTAGAAAATTCTGGTGCATCACTTTTGGTTGCTTGAGCCATCACAGCTTCCATAAAATCATCACTTTGCAGCATAGTCATATTGTAAAGTCTCTGTAACAAGATAAGCAAATAATAAATTTATCAATATTATAAAAATAAATAATTTTGATAAAGGAATAGACCAATGAGGAAAGTAAATTTTTATCTTAACACCCACAATTTATCATCTTCATGTTAATAATTTTATTTAAAAACAATTTATTTAAAATACAATTATATTTTGAAGAATGTAATAAATAGTGTTCATATTTATCAACAAGACCAATGATCATTTCAAAAACTTAAACAAAAATGAAATGCTCAACCACTTACTCATTGATATGAATGAATTAGAGCAAATTTATAAAAGGATGGCTAAAAACAAATCAAAAGAGTTGGTATGAGAATTTGCAATAAGAAGGGAATGCAAAACATGATCCCATAATTGAGAGTGTCATTCGCAATACATATACTCTGGTCTTTAGACTTACCACATGGTCTAAACCTTCTTGAACTGTATGATCCTGAGAGTAAATCATATTCATCTTTGTGCCTTGTACTGCAACTGGGCTCCGCTTTGCCATTTCAGCAGCTATTTCTATTGCACCATTTATTGCGCTGAATAAAAAAATATATCTTTCAAACAGGGATTCTAAAATTTTAAATTACAGCTTCCATAATTAGCCAATTCTAACTAAATATATTTTTATCCAAGACTGAATTTCTTAGAAATTATTGAATCTATTATCATAAAAGTAAGTAATTTTATTTTGAAATTGCATTGAGGTATAAAAAATGCTCTAACCACATCCTTATTGATTTATATGTAGCAAAATGGTTAAATTAAGTATTAGATTTATTGAGATAAGATAACAATCAAAATTCAAGATTAATTTTTTTTAACAGCTTAGAAATATTTGTTCCATGCAAAACTCATTTTTGTATGTGGTGATTTACATCTTACGTGATTCTATGAAGTTTGGGAAGGTATTAAAATTAGTAATTATCAATTAAAGTCAAATTAAGAAATCTCTTTCCTCACCCTTGCTCTCCAGTGAGTATGGAAATGAAACTCTTAATGCAATTGGGTACTGCAAGTATACCTCTATTTATCAAGTATTGAAATACTGAATACTAAGATATTGAACAAAATGATCAACTTTAAAAAGTTTTGAACTAAATGAATTTATTTGATAAAACATTGATGAATTCTATGATCATGAGGATGGAGATACCTAACAACAGATGTAATTTCATCGGCATTAATGTTATTTCATAATGAAAATTAAGGGATAATGAATTAATGAATATTTTCCTTACATATTATTAACTGTTTAGCACACAATAAAGTCTGCAAGTTTGGTATAAATCTGATAAATGGGATAAATCGATTAATTTGATAAGATGGCTATCCATTCTTGACAGAGTGGCTAACATCCTGAATATCTAATGCTACGGTCTTGTCTTCCCAAGGAATCCAGAGCTGATGAGGAAATTTTTTTTTTCACAGGGAATGGATGTTAATGCATTCAATGTTGATTTGAGTACCATAGAGAACTTGTCCGAAAACTGGATGTTTGCGGGACTATGTTAAATAAATAAATGAAAGTAACAACCAGGAATAAGGTGTATGGTGAGCATATGGGCAGATAGAAGGTTATTAGAGTGCCTTATTATTTTAGAACTATCATGGATTTTTAATAGCCAATGTCTTAATATTTTACATTCATTTAGGCATAAGATTAATGATGCTAAATATTTGGCATATTATTTGGCACATGATAGCAAAATATTAATAGCTAAAAAATCTGAATTTTTACTATAAAAACAATATATTTAAAATTACAAACTATTTTGAGCTTATGATGACAAAAATTATTATACTTTATGAGTCTAAAAATACACTGCAGTGAGCAAGAAAAATGAACCCATAAAATTAATTTGATGAATTATTTTAATTCAGAATTACTAAAAAGTTAAACGATACTGTAGGAAAATATTTAATTATGCATTCTCTATCTTTGAAAAAGACCTTCAATTTGGATTAGTAATTTTAGAATGATTTCTTGGCAACCCAACAGCTAACTAAACATAGATACTGCAATCTTGGCAAGGGTCAAATTTCAAGCATAAATTCAATAAAAATTAGATTGATTCAAGGGAATTTAAATCACAGACATTAGTTGGAAAATTGCCTTATTTTGAAAACACTACTTGTCCCGACTCCACACAAGAAGACAATTAGTTGAATTAATGCAATATTTTTAGAAATTTATGTTAATGATATTAATGTCCCACTGCATGAATGAAGGAAAAAGATGTGGAAGATGTAGTACATTGTACTAATTTAGATGAATAGTATTTGTTGGTGTATGAGGGGCTATTTAACTTTTTCTGAGTTGGATGTAAATAAGTTCAAGTTCAATAGATTATTTTGTAATATAATTACCCATCTCTACTGTCAAAAACTCTATTTACAAAACCACATTCTTTTGCTTCAGCTGACTCCATCTTGCGAGCCGTAAAGGCCAGTTCACGAGCTAAACTCTGGCTTCCTATAGCTCGAGGAAACCTTTGCAAAGCTCCAACATCTGCAGCCATACCTATCAACAAAATTATGATCAAATATCACGATTCTGCAAATTAACAATTGGAAGGTACGAAAAAATCAAGTTACCTATGTCTACTTCTTTCAGTTGAAACCAAGCATCTTTGGTGCAGTACCGAATATCTGCAGCACATATAAGGTTAAAACCTCCTCCGATACAACCGCTGTGAATTGCTCCAATGACAGGCTTCGTACACTATAACAAAAATTTTTTTGACGAATTCACGTTAGGTATGGATGGAAAGAATGAATGGGTAATGAGAGTACCTTTTCTAGCGCGGATAATGAATCTTGATACAATTTTATCTTTTGTTCAAGTACTTTACAACGCCTGGCAACATCATTATGTTCAGCCAAAGCGGCTCCCATTTTACTCATATCATTAAGGTCTATTCCAGCGCAAAATATTCTTCCTGCTGCCGATAAAACTATTGCTCTGCAGTCAGGATGTGCAGATAGCTCATTGAAACATTTTCCTATTTCACTAAAAAAACGATATCACAGTTAATTCAAGATACTGTTGATAAAGTCATTAAAATAACGCGTTAATACTTACATCCACATCGTGTTATTCATCGCATTCAATTTATCAGGTCGATTTAATTCCACATTGTATACAAAGGGTTTTGGTACTTTAACAGCTAACGTTTCAAATTTACTAAGGCTTCCTCCTTCAGATGAGCATTCTCGTAAAACTATGGTTTGCTTTTCAGTATGCCTCACTAAAAGAAATAAAAATATTGTACAGTTGTTTAAAAATGGAATCCGGAATTTTATTACTTGAAGATAAGGTATAGTTACTAACGCATCATCTTCCCCATAGTTCGTCCTTGTCGTCCCAAAGAGCTGAACATGACTATTACTCAAGTTATCAGTAAAGTGCAAAAGTAACTAGGAGAGTTACAGCAGGTCAAACTACTAACTTCGAAGAATTAACCTTTGCGCTGTAACTGTTTCGCCAGTCACGAAAAAGTAATCAAAATCGGAACGGGTGCAACGTAAAGCGCATCTTATCTAAATCGTTTGAAAGACTATCGAAGAATTTTGTTAGCTATACCGGTTAACTTGGTCATCGAAGTACGGACGAAATATTCGGAGTAAGTAATTTGTAGCTCATTATTTGTCATTAAAGGGATTAATAAAAAATATTAATCATTGTTGAGTGAGTTCTTTCATTGCAAAATTTAAATACTACTACCGAATGAATTGGCCTAATGTAACTGATAAACATCAAAACTGTATGATTAATTATTTTATTTTCTTTTTCTTATAGGAGGAATAATATTGTTTTCTGCTCTGCGATTATTGAGTCTTAAATAGACTGAACGCCGTGATTGACGTTTGACATGAGCTCTTGAATATTTTGGATTTCCTTTTCACATATATATTGGAATTACAATTTTCGAAATGGTATCGAGTTCAACAGTTGCAATTTTATCTGCTTTATTGGGTTTAATTTTATTGCGGAAATACCGTGAATCAAGATGGGGATTTTTCAAAAGTATGAAATCCCTCCAAGGTAAAGTTTTCCTTGTTACCGGTGCTAATTCGGGTATCGGAAAAGAAACTGTACGTGAGCTTGCAAAAAGGGATGCGTGTGTTATTATGGCCTGTAGAAGCATGAGTTCTGCTTTGTCGGCTATAGAAGACATTCGCAGAACCGTTCAAGAAGGAACATTGGTAACACTTATCTTCGAATTTTAATTTGAATTTGCTTAGTCATTTTTTATATTCACGAAGTGATTTATTTTCTCAACAGATCCCTAAGCAATTAGATTTGGCATCGTTCGACTCAATCAGAGCATTTTCAAACAGCGTCATTCGAGATTTTCCGAAAATAAACGTCTTAATAAATAATGCTGGAGTGTATGTTTGCTCGAAGGAAGCCAGAGTCACTACTGATGGCTATGAATTGCATTTTGGAGTTAATCATCTGGGTCACTTTCTTCTTACTAACCTGCTGTTTGACAAATTATGTGAATCACAACCGAGCCGGTACATATTTATCTATTAATCACGAATGATTTATTTTCATTTCCCATTAGTGAAAAAAATTTCTTTTCCAGGGTTGTTACTGTGTCATCTCTTCTTCTACAGAGTGGAAAAATTGATCTAGAAAATCTTAACTGCGAAAAAGAAACTCCAGAGAGCTTGTCAGAGATGCGGAGTAACCAGAAATATTGTAATTCCAAATTAGCAAATTTGCTGTTCACCCGTGAGTTAGCCAAGAGGACTTCTGGTGTTGATGTTACAGCATTGGCTGTTTGTCCTGGTTTTTCACTCACCAATCTTTTCCGAGAGACACCTCGTAGCTGGTATCAGTACATACTGTTTG
This sequence comes from Pantala flavescens, assembly GCA_020796165.1. Taxonomy (NCBI): domain Eukaryota; kingdom Metazoa; phylum Arthropoda; class Insecta; order Odonata; family Libellulidae; genus Pantala; species Pantala flavescens. Next base: position 6,538,923 of record CM036888.1, read on the forward strand.
CACCAATTGTATATTTCTACATGAGAAGTGCCAACCAGGTAGGTTTCAATAATTCAATGCATGTCAGATAATTTTTATCCAATACATATTCATAATCTTAGCTGATTAGTGTTTCTTAGAGTTATTTGATTATTTCTTTAGCTTTCTATGGATTTTAAATTAGAGATCAGTCAAATTGCTCTTGTTTTGAGCCTTTACAATATAGTTTACCATTTTGTTATTGATGAAAAATTAAAGTACGCTGTAATAAATTATTAATGCTGTACAGAATGACATGTATCAAAAAATTCTTAATTCTATTTTTAACAAAGAAATGCATTTTTAGTCAATTAAATCCTCAATGGATGAATTTCATTCTTTTTTTGTTAAAGTTTGTTGTTGATATATTTTAAAATTATTTGTAGGTATTTATTCATGCAATAAACATGATATTCAATAAAGCTAGATGAACATTGTGGCTCTTTGACATTAATTTTATTTTTAGTTAATATCTATCTAATTTATTCTATCAACATTAATTTATGGGCTTTTTTAATTTTATCAAATTTCCAGGGTGCACAAACAGTGCTGTTATGTGCTGCCTCTGATGACATTGGAAAACAGCACAGTGGGCAGCTCTTCCGTGATTGTAAGGTCTACAAACCCAAGTTGAGGTTTCCTTGCTCCCCTGCTACACAGTCTAAGCTTTGGGATATAAGTACGGAAATGGTCGGTTTGAGAATTAAGTAGTCTCTTCTGCTGCTTTTCAAATGATGTTACATGAAGTAAAGAAGAATTAGGATTTGAAATTATTTCACAAGCAGGAATGTAGTTACTTATCAGGTGTGGTATAAATCTTCAAAGTAGCAGGGGTCACAATGTTAAGATTGATGAGTGTATGGTTTTTCTTTTTCTTCTTGCTCATTTTGACTTATTTGTCTGATGTATATGGATCGTGATGTGTTTCTTCTCAAATTTTAGTTAGATGTTTATGAACTATTGATAGCTTGGTACTGAAATGTTAAATGGTAGAAGGCATCTATATCACTCTCAAAAATGTCATCACCTCCCTTATAAGTGTTACTAAAGTATATTGATGTCTATAACTAGTTGAATGAATTTTCCTGACTTTTTCTGAACCAGCCCTCCAAGATATCTTATATTCATCAAATTTAATTGACTCACTGCCTTATCATTTAAGAAGTGTAATAGTTTAAGATAGGGTTCCTGTACATCCAAGTGTACCAAAAATTGACTTGATTGAAAGGGTTCCCGTGTTTGATACCCTGTGATATGCTACATTCAAAACAAACTTAGCTGTTACAGCACTCTCACAGTATTTCTTAAATTTGATTCTGTTTTAGCAATTATACAGGTTACTTCAAGAATCTCCCTAATAATTTTACTTAAATATATTCATCAAGTCCTATATCAGGAAGTTTTATAAACTGTAAACATGCAATCCAAATGCATTCTTATCGATTCTCTTCTATTTCGCTACCTCTTTTTAATGCTTGGTTCCAAACTGTTTATGACACATCAAAGCAATTGTTAACTGTTTGCTAATTAGATCATGTATGATATTTTGCTTCATTTACTGATAAAACCATAACCTTGTGAAAATTGGGAATTTCTGTTATCATGATAATGCACATAACAAAGACTGAGAACCCCTTATTTGTAAGGATATGATCTTGTTTAATCACATAAGTTGTAGTAATTGTGATTTAGTGATGTAATTGTTAAGCCTACATTTAAGATATTTTTAAAACATATTTTCTTTCTGAATTTAACTGTAGTAATGAAGTTATTAGTGATTTTTCCTTACTTTAGTTTTTTGTTTATGTAATTTAGGTAATCTCATCATATTTTATAATTTACTCAACCTTGAGCCAAATATATTGTGATTGTTTATAAGCAAGCAGGGAAGTGACAATAGTACTAGCTGACTGCATATGAATTCTTTTCATTATCATTAATTACTGATTAATTAATCATTAATCAATGAATAATCATTTCATGTCATTAATTTTTTTCATTATGTATCTTGTATTAGTTTCATTGGACATTTTCAAGCAAGCACATAGCTTTATATTGGTTAGTTACAAAATGTAGTTATCCAGTATTGTTTCTTCAAAAAGTATTGGGTTGCTTAAGTAATATTTATATTCAAATTGCGTTTTTTTATGGTTTTAATTTTCTAGTGTGTGAACTTATATTTTGATTGTATTCATCAGTAGAAAGAGAGAAAAAATTATTTCAGTGTCTGATATATTTAACTTTCCTATTGCTTATATATTATTTTATTTTCTGGCTATGACACCCATTGAAAGTGATGCTTGTTGTGATATTATATACATTTAGTCATGATTACCAAAGTTGTATACCTGTGTATCATTAAAAGTATGGTTTGTAATGCAAACTATTTGGTAAATGTAAAAACTAAAATCTCACCATTATGATTAAGAAAATTTCAATTAGAGATAACATTTTACTAAACCACCAGCTATGTTTGCCATAATTTTTGTTTTTTTATTGAAATTAACCATTCTGACTATTAAGGTATTTGAATAACTATGATGATATTACTATATTCTAATAATGATTTCAACCTACATTTATATAATTATTAGTTTATTATTCTCTATGTATTATCACTTTCCTAGTGCCATGTATATTCTCTCCTATTATAAATTGACCCTGAACGTAGATTGTTTTCAAATCAATTTAAGGATTTCTAAATGTTTTTAGCATAACTTCAGTAGATTCACTATTTTTCTTATTGTTACTTTTTCCTCTCATCATTTAATTGAGAGTAGTCATTCAATAAAGACTGTTAAGAAATAAAAATTTTAAGTATAAGGTGCTTTTTAGAAATTAGGGGATCATTTGTTGTCCATGCTTATTCCTACATATCTTATTTAATAATTGAAATGTTAGTATTTAGAGCATGCTGCCTATTGCATTACATGAAACTTGCTCATAGGATTCAATGAGATACATTTTGAGTAATATAACTTTCAGGGATATCCTCATCTTTATTTTATTTTGCTTAAAAGTTGCTTGATAAAAATGATCTCTCTATCATAATTTAGCCATTATTATGAAAATAAAACATTTGTATTTTTGTAGCTATAACTCCATTTATTCCATTAAATCATGATCGATTTTAAAGTACATAATAAGGTGCTAGGAGAAGAAATGAACTCATTTGAATATATTTTAGATTATTTATCTAATTAGATGTTTAAAAAGTACTATCTTCAAAAATTTTAATATAATTGACTACTTTAGCAATCTGATTTTATGAGTTTAGTTGAGATTGGAATATGATATTCTACAATAGTATTTTAATTGTATTAGCAGTTATTGTTACATTTTGCCTTATGTCCAAGAAATAAATCAATTAAAAATAATTCCTGTAAACAAGGAAATGAAAGGGTACTATGGCTGTGTAATTATTGATGGATTTAGATAACCTTATTGGTAAGTTAATCACCCCAGTGGATGTACATGTATGTAATAGTTGTGAAGCTCTCAGAATACTGCTTTTGTGAGTGATTTACATTATTCACCAATTAAGCTCTTCTAAATATTCTGTTTCTTAGTATGAAGGACATTAAATGTATTTTATTTACATATAATACATAAGTGCTATATATATTGTTATTTATGTGGTTTAAATATATATGCTTTTAAACAATATGAATAACAATACAATAGAATAATCTCACAATCATCTGAATAGTGAAGGCTTTCTTATGACATTAGTTTTTGTGGAATTACTTATGTGACATATTTCTATTAGTCTTTAAAAAATCTCGCAATTTAGTCTTTTTATTAATTTAGATATTCTGCTCATAATGCAAATATAATACAGAGTTTATGGTGAAACTAGTTATTTTTGGTATAGTGTTGCTATTGGTAATTCCTAAACTTTTATTTCTCTGACATATAATGTAGATTCAAGGATAATAAATATATTGTTTGATAAAGTTTTAAGTAGGACTGTATCAGAGGTGATAAGGTAATGATTTAAGGAAAAGGTGGTTATAAAGCATCAAGAAAATCCCAAGCAATAATTTAGATTGTTGAATGTATTTTTGGACTGTTTTTGATGAAGCCGTTTAGGTAATGAAAATTGGAAGCTGAAAGGGTTATATTGCCAGTGAGTTTAGCATTTCTGAAGTTGCAAAATGAATTTCATCGTGAAAATTTTAAGTCTTGTATAGATGTGTTCTTTGTGTTTATGCAACTCCTTAATTTTAAGTATAGGTATGCAAAAGTAAATATTTGTAAGGCTCTTTTGATCCAATTAGAAATAAAAATTTTGAATGTTCATAAAATTTTACTAACTTTATATATGTATTTATACATATACATATATAAGGTAACTTTTTGGCACCAAATACTGAATGGAATATTGATAACAAGTTGTAAGACTTTTGTTTATTATTCTTAATTATGATAACTGTAATTTAGTAATCAAAATTTGAGCTGCCTATTCCCTCTTTAAGACCTAAATCCTATCATTCATGGTTGTTATCATTTTATTTTTATAAACTCAGGTTTCCTAGGATGAAAATGAATTGGCCAGGGTAAAAATAACCGTGTATCAATGGATGCATGTATTATTTCATTGGCCATTACCCAATTGTTGTTGTTTGTACATTGAACCAAAGTGAGAAAATTGGTTTATTTAATAAATACCATCTCCTCCCATAATTAGTCAGGCATTTATCAGAACTTGCTGAAGTTGAGAATTATTCTTATGGATGGAAAAATAATCTAAAAACATACCATAGACCAGGGATGCGCAACCTTTCCGCTATTGACGGCCGCACTACAGACTTTTTACTTTAGGAACGGCCGCCAGTAAGTCCAAGTATACTTAATAATGCTTTATGATTTATGTAAAAATATACAAATTTTACATTTAAACAGAGCATGATATATGTGACATATTCAATTTCCTGGTCTACATATGTAAAAAATTTCTTCGTTACTTAAAATGTTATAAAATAAAAGTTTAACAGCAATTGTCCACACAAACACGGCCGCCTAAGTCCCTGCCCACGGCCACATAGGGCTGTACGGCCGCAGGTTGCGCACCCCTGCCATAGACCATAAATAAAACTACATGAATGTCTTCTAATGAATGTTTGTAAATTAATCATGAAATCGTGGATATGAAGGAGAAAGATTAAATGAACAAACTCAATATGCAGGAATAATAAACCCTAGCAATTTTGTTGATTTTAAGGTAAATTTTTATTGAAGTGCTAGATTTGATTGTTTAGATTGTTCAGAAATAGACCTTATTTGATTAGATCAGTAAAGAATAAAATAGATCCCTATATTATTTATAGATAGATATTGGACATTATTTGGTGAAATTAATTTATAAATCACATCACATTTATAAAGTAACCATCTTCCATTTACTTCAAAGGATCTTAATCAGGTGACAAAAACATCAGAAACTGTGTATGTATAAACCAGGAGGGAGGTTTAGTGAAGAGTGAGAAGTGGGTTAGGCTAGGGGGGGGGGGGGGGGCAGGGCATAAAGATTTAGCTGCTAGCTAAAGTTGTGATTAGAAGTGAGGGTATTAGAACATGGAAGAAAATTTAAAATCTTGAGTTGCTCAGCAGGATTTTTAAAATACCCTATTTCGTGGAGGTATTTTATATTCTAGGAGGATTGGTGCACACTTTTAAGGCATTGTCTTGCAGTTTGGGGAGCTTTTTAAAAAGTATTATATTAGATTATAAATGTTTTATTTTTTGTTTTCTAAAGACTATCACAACGTTACAGTCAGATCGATAGAGATTATAAGAGGAAGGCATGAACTACATGGAACTTAATGAGTGAGCAAAAATCTGTTAAATTAATGGAGAACAATTAGGAATTAGATTGGAGATGATTTTCAAATTTTAGGGTTGGTCTACTAGCTTTCCTCTACTTAGCAAGTCATTGGGATGAGGGATACACATTCCACTTCCGAGCATGTTAGTGGTAATATTGATGAGGACATTAAGAATTTCATTTTTACATACTAAGCAAAACCAATATTAATATCAAATTTAGTTAGTTTGTTGAATTAATAACAAAAAATTCAGTTGCATAAGAAAGAACAAGCTATTTTTAAATAAAAGACTTTTCAGCTAGTTAGAATTACTCACTCTTAAATATTATGATAGCTTTCTTCTTGAGAGAAAGAATACAGTTGGTGGAAAATTATCTATTTTTTTGTGCACTCATACTTAATTTTATTAAGCTCTCTCCTTTCATGTGATAACATTGCAGCATTATTTGTTTTAATATAAATTATATAAATGCTGATTGAACCTTTAAATTCACATATTTTAATTTACCTTAGAAGTATATCTCTAAATAAAATAATAGATGCTTGGTTAATTAAAAGTGGAAGATATGTGAAATTTATGGAATATATTTAGAAATTGCACAAAGAGTAAATCCTAAATAACTACAAGTAGGTCATGCTATACATTCATTCTCATTTAAATACTTAGCATTCATTCTAATAATTTACCTATTAATTTAGTTATACATTTTGGACCCTTTCTTATCTAGAGAGTATAATTTGAAATATCTAGAGATAAATTTTAATAGTTAATTATCTAAAATATGTATCCATGTTGTTTTAAGAGAGATTTCAAATATGGAAAATTAAAATATACTGTATTTTTCGGATCATAAGACGCACTTTTTTCCCTCCAGAAATGAGGGGAAAAAGTCCCTGCGTCTTAGGGTCCGAATGTAGAAAAAAAAGGAGCCTAAACATTACTTAAGCGTTACATTACGTAATTTTGTCTTTTGCTGACTTTATTTGTTAATAATGGTTCTAAATGCTGCTGTTTACTTTACAGTGTTGATTACATGTGTTTATGACTGTGCTGTTGGATTTTAATGTACATAAAATATTTTAGGACACTATTTGTTTCAGAATCTTTTTTTTCTGCATTTCCCTTCTCTGAAAAATGGCGCGTCTTATAGCCATAAGATGGATGGATGGGGTGAAATCAGTCTTTCATTCAGATCTTTTCTCTTACAGTAAAATAAAATCAATAATCTCACACTGCTATATGCATTATTTCTCTTATTCTTCATCTGTTGCATTTCATATTGCCTTTTTTCATTATTTTCTACTCAAAATTTATGAAACAATTTCAGTGACGAGAATGAATGTTGTGTTAGTAGGTGAAAATTAAAGTTGTGTTAGTAGGAGGAAATTTCACTTACATATTTCTCGAAATAAATTTTAAAATATAACACATTTCTTTTTTCATGGGTCTTTTATTCTCTCATCCACATACTTTCCCATGTATTTTATCCCTCTCCTATTTTCCATGATTCCTTATTGTATCTCTTTAACCCAGTATATGCATAATCCCTTCTATTCAAACTACTACTATTTTCACAATAATGTTTTTTAAGCCTAATATAATTTTTTATCCTAATTAGCTTTTATCTAAAGAATATCTGTATCCAATATCCTCTGTTTATTAAAAAAAATATTATTATGTTCAACTTTATCTCCAGAATTGCATAATGATGCAAATATGTTAGCAAAATGCTCAGGTATTTATCTATGGAAAACTTACTGTTCATTTCTTTTCCATACCCATTTATTTAGTTAGCTTCTCTCCCTTACTTCATCAAACAATTTCATTCCTTTTACAACTAATAGTCCTCTTTTCTTTTCTATTCAGCAATTCTATTTAATTATTTTAATGGATTTTATCATAGTTTACAATAAAATGGCAAAATAATTTTTCACTCTCACTCATTAAATACTATTATTAAATTATATACTAATACTCAGAAAATATTTAAATTGTCTATGGTAATCTTCTTTATACATATCATTACAGATGAGTACAATTTAAATAAATTATTGGGTTTTGCTATACATTCATACAATTTATTCATGAAATAATGAATAACTATGTCTTTATCAAATCTCTTGTACTCATAAAATGGCCCCTTATCATTTTGTTACATATCTCATCTAAAAAATTTCAGTGGTTGTTCCCTCAATTGAATCACTTATCTGGATATGACATCTATAAAGGCTATGCATTTTTTCAGTTGTTTTTAACAAAATTTTAAGTCATAAAATTTCTTTAAACTTTTCAAAATATATTTCTTAAATTAAAAAGAAATTCTTGACTGTATTGCATCATATTTTGAATTTGAAAAAGCTCATAAAATGACCCTTATTAAAAAATAAATATCTGCTACGGGTAAAATTTAAATTAGAACAAAAGAGTGGGTAGAATTTAAATACCTAGATAACTAGAAAATGAGTGATGAATTTTATCCTCTTTAACCATTGAAAACTTCATAAACAACAAATACTTATTTGGTGTTCTTTTTAAGCATTGTACAACTCTTTATAACATCATTACTTGAACCTGGCTAGTTTTAAGAAAATTAAATTGTAAGAAATGAAATCCTGAACTCCCCATAATTTCTATCTCTCTCCCTTAATTGTATCTAAATAATTAAACCTCAAATTAAATTATCACTTAATGGCTATCTTTTGCTTTAGCTGTATTTTTTGGCTAGGGAAGTTAATATTAAATTGTGAGAATTAGTAATTTTGAAGTTTAATATTTATAAATACTCTTTCCAGAAAATATGTGATTGCTTTTGAACAAAAGCTACCTGTCTGTGACTCAATCAAATCTACCAATCGAACTTAGCAAGATGGAATGTATAACCTATATGCTACAGATTCATTCAGGTATTAACAAAACTAATTAGTTAGGATACTAGGCTTATTGGCTTCCAGAAAAAGTATGAAATAGGGGTATATTACTTATGTCATTCTAGTAATAGAAGTAAAATCAATAAATATGGTATCCCAATGATAGTTTGAGGTGACTGCTGTCATTTCAGGAACAATTGTAACTCTATTATTCTATTTTCCGCATTCTTCATTAAGATATAATGGTAACAGGGTACATTATGAAAAGTCATCGCTAATCAAATATCATATGAATATGGTTATTAAATCCTATTTTTTGTAATGAAGACTTTCGATCATAATCAAAGTTCAGTGATCAAAAATGATGCCCTCTTAGGACTATAATTTTCCTAAGAAAAATTTTTTTCACTATCATATCTTGCTCTAGTAAAGAAAGTAGAATTATGCTATAGAAATAGTACTCTGAAAGTTCTGAATAAGCTTTGGATTTATGTTATGTAAATTACAAATTACGGTACTTTTTTGCAGTCCTAGGCGTAGGAATCTTCCTGATATCAACGAGTATAGGTTACTTACGGTCTTTGAACAAAAGGAAAGTAAGGGATGATACCAGAGAGTTCGGACATCATATTTTGGCGGGCATTAACTTCGAAGATTATAATGAATCGTATTTGTAGAAAGCTCATAATCCGAAATGGTTTTAAAATTTATCAATGAACTGTTGAATACAATAATGGGTGTATCACCACGTAGGTTTCTTTTAAACTGTTCATCATCATTGAAAAGTTATATAACACGTTAAGCAACCATCCATTACATTTTACCTACCTTGACGACGTAAATCGGTTAGTTTTGATCGGTATCCATGTCATTCTTATTATAATCAGGAAAACTTGTTGATTAGCATTCTATTTGTTAATCACAAAAATATTTACTTTGAAAATTTACTAACAGCTTATTGTGCAGTAACTTACTCTTGAAGTTTTAGTAGCTTTCTTGCAATGGATGCTACTTCAGTTTCGTTTTCACGTGCCATAAATCTCACTAGTAGTAAAGGAGTTTAAGAATTGCCAAACAATGCAGACGCTAACTCAAGGAATAGGAATGGGGTTCTGTTTTCAGTTAGCGAGGATGGAAGCACGAGGTTCGGTTGGCACGTAATCCGAGCTCCCTCCCCTTTCGATAAAAAACTGTATTTGTCGCGGTCATAGCGTTACCGTAAGGCTACTTTGACGTAGAAAATCAAATAACCCGAAAGCTGTCTCATTTTTGTTCGAAATCAGAACGTTTGCCCACTGTTTTCTCACAGTCATAAGTTCCCCTTCTACTCAATAACCTTTCCTTCCTATCTTTTTCCTCCCTCTGTCCTTCACCATCCCGTGAAATATCGCCCAACTCTCTATTCCAATTATCGCTCAAACAAGATAGCTGTTTATTCGGTCCGTGTACTCATTAGCTTCGCCGAACGATAGGGGCGAAGATTTTGAATGCTCCCATCTGGGAATAGTTCGAGGGGAAGGTAGAAAGAGAGATCGAGATGAATTCGGGGAACCGAGAAGCATCGAGGGGTCAAATTTGTACGGAATTGGAAATTCATGTCGGGACATTCATCGCGGTCGGAAGAATTGCATTTTTCCTCTCGGAAACAGCACAGGTACCATTTCGCGCATACACTTCTGTTCGAAATGTCTAACGCGATGTTCATATTGTTTTATAAAATTTCCCTTAACGACGCTTTGTTTATCGTGAATGTCTAGAGATCCAGCGCCGATATTTATCTAGGTCAAGCCTTCTTTGACTCATTTTTGGGAAAGAGAAGGAATTTTCCGCTCAACCAAGCAGATGCTTCAATTTCACCAAGTATTCTTGATGATGTTTCGTAGAATATATTTCAAAGGAATTCTCTCCATTATGAACTAGTATAAAGCCAGTTTTTGTGCTTTCATAATTTCTCCTTTGTGTACCAATTAAGACGTTCAATCACTCATATCGCTAAACTCCCATACTAAAGTGATTTAAATGAATTAAAATGCATTTAAAACGATGAAGACAAAGCATTTTATATCACTTAAAATTAATTGTTTGTTTAGGTTGACTTATCTAATATTTTAAACATTGATTTTATTTAGTATAAATGCTTTATCTTAAATTTTTCATGGTATTGAATGATATTTTATTTACTATGGAAATACCGGAAAGGGTTTGCGGGAACGAGATCACATTTGAAATGAATTTAATTATTTTTTACCGGAACGTGATAATCTGTGCTTACATTTCATAATTAAAATACAATATTAATTTACTTATATTATTTCACAAAATGATTCCTTTTGTCTTAAAGCATACACCCTTAATATCTATACAATCAGCGTCTCTATCTCTTTACCTTGATTCCTTCAGAGTCGTAAAAGAGTAAATGATGCTTACAGGACGGGATAAGGAATGAGGTAAAATTTACCCTTTTTACTACTAAGCTGTGATAACACGAATCCATAGATATCATAATTAACTTTAATTTATTATATCCTTAGACATCATTTCATAGGTTTGACTAACAACGCCATTGATTTGAATTTAACAGATGTTGATTAACCCTTAATTATGATGTTATAGCTACTGTTAATTGATGATACAAATTGATCCGAATAGCTGTGTAAAATAATAATAAGTTTATTTCATTATCAAATCTTCCTATATATGAATCTTATTAATAAAGGATCAATAATGATGATTTCAATCAATAAACTCCAAAGTATACAGTATGAATAATGCATCATAGTATTCTTACGCAAGTTTATCGTCTATCTTAACTTTCCTCGAGGTATTTGTCTATAAGGAAATTCTCTGCTCTTGAAAATGATGAGGCCCCTTGTTAGCAGCTGAATCTCTGATCGTTTTCATATCTTTGCAGGACTGCTCTCAAAGCTAACGAGCCTTGTTAATCAAAAGGAAAAATATTACAATAAAATTTTCGATGAATAACCTTAGAATGAATGGTAGAGCTCCACCTTTAATTTATACGAATACATATTCTTTGGCTGATCAAAATCATGAAACTTTTTCGTTTGATCACGAAATTTTCATCAGTAGGAAACTAAAAGAAATTAACTAATTCAGAATTCATAAGCTTATCCTGTAGCGGGTTATGATGTAAGAAACGCAGCTTTACTTTTGTGAGGACTCTTTTCTTTAGCCCATAATTGTTAACTTTTAATGTTTAGAATTAAATATGATAATATTGATTCAGTACTATAATCTAAAACGATAAAATCGATTTTTTGACCTAAAACGTATTTTAGGACTTTTAAGTTATTTTTAATTTGAATGTATTCTGCTTATCAAGTAGTTTTGAAAATTGAGGCAAATAGTTACTAAATTTAGCTTAAGTTTAAGGCTGATTATTCGTTTTTCAAAGAATTGGATTTGCAATTAATATCACGAAAATTTATAGCGTAAATACTGCACACAGAATCGTAGAATTTATTCTGGAGAATTATATAATAATATTGATAAAATAAAAATATCTTTTTAAGGTTTATCTTTAGGTTAGTCCCAAACATCTTATTAAGGTTTTTCTACGATAAAGCATCTAATCTTTATATTCCTTCTTCTGTGGCTTTAATCATAGGATGACTCTCAAGAGCAATAATTTGTGAAGTAATCCTCTTTAAGGTAATCGAGGATAGGCCCAGATAAAGAAGGCGGAAGTTGGACCAAAAGGTTTAATCTATATGAATCTGATCCCTTGGAAGGAGCAGTTCCGAGGACAGTCGATGGATTAATTAGTCGTAAGGTTAGTAATTATATTTTCCATAAGGCGTAGACAGGGATGATGAATCTTTGCATAGTTTAAAACTAGGAAGATGTCGTTCGCAGACTTTATCCAGTTAAAAGTTGCGAGTTCATCTTCGGTGTTGCCAAATTCGGAATTCAAATTAGAAGATTAATTTAGGAATATATTTGGCGATACAATCTTGGAAATTCACGCGTGAGTCATTGGTACGAATCTGTTGTATTCTTCACGCGGAAGAGCAGATTGATTCCCGAATATTCTTGCGTACGAGAATACACCCTTATACAGAATCGCCCTATTTTTGTTCAAGATGCGGTATTCAGTACATTCTCTTAATTTATATTCTGCGTCGTTCAATATCCATTTTTGAGCTCTATTCAATTCAATAATCATCCCTTCCATCGATAGGACGTTTTTAATTTGTCTGAAGCAATTGGTAGTTGACTATTTATTGACTGGTTTACTATACCTTAACCTTCAAATTCTTCTCAGTCAGTCAATACCCATCATGTATCATTTAATTGTTCACAGTTTGTATCCATGAGTGTCGCAAAAATTTTTCTTTTGTTTTCAGATTGTTGTTAATTGATATTTAACAGTTTATCTATTGTTTTCTGCATTTCTTTACACAATTGACAATCTTTATACGATTAAGACCATGGTCTACATGATGAATAAACCTTTCTCGGTCTCTAAGATGACATTGTATAGTATCGTAATTGTAATGAGGATTACTTTTAAAATCGAGAATTTTTCGTTTGTCACAAAGAGAAATTTTATGTAGTCTGAGATAAATAAGGCAGCCATGTTCTACTCGGGATACGCGATAAATCTGAATTATAATACAAATTAGAAAGAAATGCTATTGAAATGTAAAGAATTGTATTAGCGTACTTTATAGTATAATTACTGAGTGTGTACATTTTGATTACTTGATTAAAAAAATCATGGTGAGTATATGTTTAGAATTTCATATTCTTAGTTTTATAAAAATAAATTTATGTAACAATAAAAATATTTTTTTAAAATAAATTTTTATATTATACTACCAGTAGTGAATGTGAGGATGATTTAATAATATCAGAACTAAATTCTTTTAACTATCTCGTTAAATGTATTTTAATTATGCGCATATTTATTTTTCTTATATCGTAAGTATTGTGTGTACATTTTCATTGTCTGATTTAAAGTATCAAGGTGAGTTGATTATAATTTTTATGTTAAAATATCAGTAGCGAGTATGAGAATGATTTAAAAATACGAGGACTTAATCTTCTTATTTATATCTTTATAATTATTCGAATTTTGTTCATATTTATCCCTCTTTAAACGTCGTATCTTCACACACCTGTTGTGTCATTTTTCTCGTTGCTTGGTGATCATGAATGTATAGAAGCTTACGTTCTTTCCACTGAACCGTTATACTGTTTTTGACGTCATAAATATTAAAACACATTTAATGGTGGCCACCGGGCTCTTAATTTACGTAATTGTAACATTTCCTTTTCTCGCGAAATCATATTCAATATCGCGTTACGTAATTAAGAGTTTTTCAAGCGTCAAATGGAACGTAAAAGAAGCTCGTTTACATCAGAGCAGGAAAACTTTTCTTAGATATTAATTACACAAAGGAGCCAACATTCGGAGGCAGTATGGTGGAGGAGACAAGGGGAACAATGAAGGATATAGAAGACGGAGTTGGCGGAGAGAAAAAGAGAGAAACCTCTTCTGAAGTTTCGACGCAGGAGTGGGTGACGGTGGGGTGCGAGAAGCAGAGAGGCATTCTCTCAGAAGGGAACAGAAAGACCGTCGGGTAGTTAGACCCTCTCTTTTCTGCAGTTAGATATATCTTAGAAGATATAAAGGATCCGCCGTTGTGTTCCCAGTACAAAACGCCTCGAGTGAAAAAGGAAGCGCGCGATGCAAGAGTTTTTGGAAGAGAGCAAAAAAGACGGACGGCATCGGAGCTAAATGCGCGTAGCTATTCATAACGGGTGCTTTAATTACGGCGAATTTCGCATTATAAGGCGATATTCTCTCAACGGGCGGAAAAATGAGATCTCTCTTTGCAGGTGGTGCTAGTTGCTTTCTTCGCCACTCCAAGGTCGCTGCAGTAGCTAGCAATTTTAATTAATACGCTGGAGGAAGTGTAGTCATTGTCAAACGCGTTCAGATTTAGTTGCAGTATACACAGCGTGAATGAAGGTCTAGAGGAACGATTTTCTCTTGCTCAAATGTGCATTTCTCTTCAAGTCACGGCTCTGATTTCCTAGATTTCTTTCTTTCGTGATTAGGCCAAATAGTAGAAATTTCCATAGCACGGTTGTATGAAATGAATGAAAGCGTTGTAAATTATTTAAATATCGAATCAGATTATTGTTTAGCACGTTTTTCTATGTATGATTCTAAGTCGTCGTCATTTTTGAGCATAGGTTTTCTGCATAAAAACTAATGACAATTATTATTTAAGTGGTAGCCATTTCCATTACCGGATTTATTTAATATTATACCTACATTTCATAATTTTCCATCCATATTAATATTGTAAATTCATTTAAAAATCTGATTTCACTTCACTGTACACATCTCAATTAATTTACACATAATACATAATTATATAGATTTTCGATGTTACACAATCTTCATCTATCTGCGCTATATTCAATTGGCGTAATAGAATTTTTGATTTTTCATTAAAATTTCCATTAAAGTTAACTTCTAGTAAATTAAATTTCATCCTATTTTATGACTCAGCTCTACCTATCAGAACCAGGTCATCATGATTCCATTAGTTTGCAAATTTAAATAGGTCTTTGAAGTTTAGAGAAGTTTATTACGTCTTGGAGGCTTGGCGGTCATTATAGTAGTAAATAGGAAAAATCTCATGAAAGCATACCTATTTCAATATTCAGTCACGGCTTATTGAAGCTTCTTTGCGAAGTTGGCCTTCCTTTGAATATTATTTTTCCATCTTTATGTTGGTCCAAATTTTTTATTCCTGCTTTGAATGACGGTGAATGTATGTTCATTGATAATGGCGAAAGGTAATTTTCAGAATTTCAGGGAAATTTTTGATATTTTTATAAGAAGGAAGGGTGATCAATATTACCTATTTTTTGGATTCGCATTCAATTTGGGAAATGAATTATAATAAAATTTATTTTAATGTTTTTATATATTATTCTAGCTATTTAATGTCCAGGATATGCTATTTCCTTCTTATTGTTTGTAGTCCAAAACTTCTTTTTCTGTAAGTATCCACTAAATTACAAGATCGTCCAATTTTCTTATTTTGTATACCTGAGATGAGTTACATCATATCCTTTCTTTGATCAGCTTCTATTCCGAAGATTTAATGAATAATTTTTATTTTCATCTTTTTTCGATTCTATATATGTATAATGTACATAAAATTATATTTGATTATTTTATTTCTGCTCTCTGATATTAATTTATTTCATGGTTGGTCCAATAAGTCTATGTATTCGGAGTTAACCAGTTTAATTTAATCATCCTTTATACCCTATAGATTAATATTTTCCCACTCAACGTAATCACTTTATGTTAGTTTTAATCGGTTTTATGAAAGATTATTATCTAAATTTAGGCATTTAGTAACCTTCTTGCTGCGAGAATGTGGATTAACAGGCGGGAATTTATAGCTGAATTAACGTGGGAGAGGTTGAAAATAGTTTTGTGTATTAAAAAGATAATCGTGTATGTCGCTTGGTAATCGTATTGTTACTATGACGACGGGGAAAGTAGTAATTTTCCGTATCCAGTGATAATAATTTATTGAGTGACTGTATATAAATATAAAAACAATCCAGTGATTATATATAAATATATATAAAGTAATTTCTTTTCTCAATTTTTCATTAATTAATAATATAATGTGAATTACGTAATTCCGTTAATTGCATATTTCGCGGTCATTTTCTTAAACACGTACGTTGAATGGATCGTAATTCTAAAGACGAGTATATCTCCGCACACATTTCACTGAAAATCTCAGTTCCAAATTACAATCATAAGAAGCTCTATAAAGGAATTCCACCACCCTCAGCAGCGGTGGCTTAACGCCTCGCCCACGTAAACTCTCGGAGAATGTCTTTCACTCGGCAAATCTTCGTCGACTCTATAAATAATAGGAAGAGAAGCAGGAACTACGGCAGCAGTTGGAGAGGGTGTGTGTGTAGGAGAACGGTTCACGAACAAAGACCAAACACAGGCCGTGCCTCCATCCATTGGGGGAAGCTTCCATTCCAGCGTCTTCACCGCCGCCGCCCATCCCGTTTTTCTTCCTCCTTCATGGCTCATTCCCGCCCCCGCGATTCATAATCAGCCTCTTTTCTTATCCGAACAAAGTTGCAGAAGTTTCTTCTGGGTGTTTGGTTTGGAGACGGCGCTCTTGTTTGCGTCGAGGCGGCAAAGGGAATTCGGAACGAAAGAGGAAAGTTGGAGATGATCGGTGGACGAGAGAAATCGCTGCGAGAAACGTGTCCGCGAAGTGGGGGAAAAATGCAGACTCTCCGGGGGTCTCGTCGTAAGTTTTCCTCTTCAACGTGATTATAATGACTACCTGAAGGGAGTCTTTTTTGGAGAGAAACACTTCAGGATCGTAAGAGGAGTTTGTTAATTGCTCGCTAGGCCCGAATCTTCTCTCTCTTCTTTGAGTTCGCCCGATTTAATTTTGCTTCTTTCTTTAAGGATTTCTTTTACGTTCGTAAGAGGTCTCGCGCTCGTTAATTCGTTTTGTCCTCACGGATGATTATGCACCCTCGAGTTTTTGTGGGTTAGGGCGATATTCCTTCGGCGTGATTCGAAAGGATATCCTCATTTAAGGGGGTTGTTCCAAGGGGTGGTTTCGAAACGGTGGGATAATGTAACGATATCTGAAGCCTATTATTGGGCAGGATGGTTAAAGTGAGGAGAATTTTGTGGTAGACGTGAATTGATGTGACTTCTCAGTCAATATTATCTTTTGCATACAGCGATTCAATTTTGGTTTAATTTAATTTATTTAGAGATCAGAAGAATTTTCTTTGCTCTTGTTTGACAATTTTTGCTCTTTTTGCTGAAATAATATGGAAATTTTAAAAGATATTTACGACGATAGGATACGAATACGAATATATAAAATGAGAAAATAATATGTCATTCGCTATTCACGATGTATGAATTATTATTACGTTATGATGAAATTGCGCGTAATACTACGACTTCTGGAAATGCATCTTGAAATGAAAAGAGATCTCCTATATTTTTCTTCATCTATATCTATCGTACTTTAAGTACATTCAAGAATGATATTTATTTACTCTTTTTACTGACTTCATCTTCATCTCTTAAGAGGAAGTATTACTTTTCATCACTCAAATTATTTTTTCTGCTTCGTACTTTATAGGAATTAAAAAGAAAAGTTTAATAAACCAAATATTAGTCATAAAATAAGACAAGAAACTTAATTATGAATTATGTTTTACTACATTTACTTTATTATTTATTTACTTAAATAGTTATGAAGTATCATATTTTTTCTTCAAAGTAACGTTTGAATTTACAAAACTTTAACAATGGACTTGAAAATATTAAAAAGAATAATTGAAATTTAAAAAATTTAAGCGCGGCATGAAGTCAACAAAATGTTCCTTTAGATGAATAATTTTAATTCAAGCACGTATTTCGAAATAAGAAAAAGATGTATATAAATGGTATGAAATATTAACCTGATTTTAATAGTAATGTGGGTATTATATTTTATTTAATCTTGAACTATCGTAGCATATGATCATCGATATATTTTAGCTTAAATATCAATGAACGTAGATTTCCATAAATATCTATATTATTGCTGAAAACACGCGCGAGAGATAATGCGTTTGCTATGAATTTAATGCACGAGAGAGACCACCAAACTGCCTTGGATCGGTAAGGTCAAAGGTTTCGTGCATTGCGTCATATAGTAGATTTTTTGGGCAAATCTTATTCCAGTAAATATGGGATATTCGAAACTTTTACCATTATCTCGGAAAGAGAAAGTTCTCTATTCGACCAATTCATTTGCAGTTTATCGGAATCAAACTTTTTATGCAGGAAATATTCGTAATCTGCATTTTGGGGATGTTGGGTTTTATTCCGTGTTCTGAGAAGTTAATTGTAAACTTGGATCCATTATTTAATTTTTGGGTAGTGGTTAACTTTATGCAAGACGCATATTGTATTAAAAGTATATAAAATTAATTAAATGATAATTATAAACCGGTCAAATAGTCGTAGTTTGTTTACAATGCGATCTTTAGTCATTCATTGCTTAAGAAAAAGAAGTTTTGAAACATTCATGTAATTTGATACCAACGCTAAATATCAAAGTTTATTAAACAGGTTCGTTAGAGTTTTAATGAATGAAGATATTATCTTTTACGTACTGTTAGATGTAAATGAAGATACTATCTTTAGTATTAGTTGGAAATTTTCGGTGATATAATAGGGAGTTGATTATGAGTGAAACTTGAAACAGGAATAGATAAAAATATTTCGCCTTAAATAGCTGTGATACGGCGCTAGATTTAGACTCAATTTATCAGTAAATATAGTACCTTATTGGGATTAAAATAATTAAAGATATTGGAAGATAAAAAACTAAAATTCTAGTGACATTCATAGCGAAAAGTTCATGTTTTGTCTTCTCATTCTCCTGGAATATGTGCTTTTTATTAGAAAACATTCAAAGATACTAAATTCAAAAATAATAATATTTTCTGTAACATTTATATTCAATTTTAATTAAAATATTAAGATTAAAATCACGAAATATAAGAGTGTATTTGATATTAACAGAGAATGAGACCCAAATAAAAAAAATATTTTACACTTTATTTTAAAAATGTTTAATCGTAACAGTTCCGTTTTATTTGCGAAAGTTGCAAATTGAGACGTAATTATATTTGAGTATATTTGCGGATTTTTATGCATTTACGTGTATCTCCCGTGTTCATTATTTTCCGAAAAAATGCCTCGTGCTAATATATATTTACACCTCCAATGGGATGGGATTCAATTTAGTTGAGGTAAGATTTAATAACGTAATTTAATAACATGGGTTTTAGTTCCTCATTAAGTTGTTAAATTAACTCATGAAGAGTCCATCTGAAATATCGGTGAAAGTTTGGGTATTATTTTAAAACAAAAAGAAACCCCAAGTTATTTATAATATTTAGTTATGAATTAGTTAAATTTAAATATTCTCAAAAAGTTTAATAGTTTTGTAAATTCTAACAATCATGTTCAATAAAATGAAATATTGATTTACATGCCAGTTGAATTAGCTTTTTTCTCGAATTGCTATGATTTTACGCAAATATTTTCATCATTTTTTGTATTAAATTTCCTCTAGGAAATAATCATATATTTTCAGAAAGCGTCAAAATTTGTTACAAGGATTATAAATAGTACCTCAAGCACTACAGTTATTTAATTATTTAATTAGGATATGCATTCATGAGACATGGGGAATAAACAATAAAACTTATTCTTTAGAAGCTAAAACAAAATATGAAGGCAGAGGAAATGTAAACTGTTTGAACCAGAGATAATGTTATGATTTTCATTTAGAAAAATTATAGAATGATTTAAATATTATGATATAATTATATATTTAATTCATAATTAAAAATACTCATATATCAACGAAATGGCTCGCTTTATAAGTTACAGTGTGTCAAACTTGAATCATTGAGTGCTGAAGACGGATATATATTCCGAAGTTAATCTTTAAAGAGATTTATTTGGAAATAGTATTTAAACTGGACAAATCATTGCAGAAGGTTCAAATCTAATTTAAGAAAATTTTAATTTGTGATCGAATGATATACAAGATCGATATCGATATTATCGATTTGGATAGTTTTTCGGTCGTTGAATTCTCTGGAAGAATTGAGAATATTTACTCGATATTATCGCAAGACTTTGGTTGCGCTCGTGTTTATTTGAAGACTCATGCGTTTCCTCATAAGAATCGGTCTAGTAAAGTTGTTATTCATTCACAGGCTATTATTTTCAATAACAGTCACCTTTTACAACTCGCGGCTCCGCAAATCGCCGTCGGTGGACCACGAGCACGTTTTCTTCGCAATCAATCAACCTTGGGAGCGAGGGACCATTCAAAATCGCGTCCCATTTGACTCCGAATGCACGGAAACGGCCGCAGATTCGACCAAACGTCCCCCTCATGCGGTCTCTCATGGTTTCCGAAGCCCTGCCGGTCGCCGTCCGGACGGAAAGCCGCCACCTCACCTCTCTTAATTGCGAAGAGCCGATAGATAGCGATATTGTGAATGCCCCCGGTGAGGCTGGAAGGAGCAGGGATGCAAATAAAGGGAGGCAAGGAAGGGGAAGAGCTTTGCAGTTTTGACGTAATTAATCGTCGTAGCGGGGAGCGGAGCATCGTATTGTGTACCGGGTCGCCGACAAATTGTTTGTGCCGGGGTGGGGGTGAAAGGAGCGGGACGGGGTTGGAAAGGGGTCCAGAAAGAGAAGGGTAATGTACGGCCAGGTTGGAGGGAGGGGGGCAAAGCCGGGAGGGCTTAAGAAAGTACGGTTTTAGATCAAGGGCGCCCACTCATGAATTTGAATGCCGAATACCGGTAACTTTTGCGTGATTCCGGAGTGCAAAAATGTGATTTATTTGCGTATGAAACTGGTTGTTGTAATATCCGATATAATGGTGTTTTTGGTATTTCAATATACTTGCCAGTTTTTCAGAAATGTTATTAATATTTGTAATTAAGTTATTGCTGTGTAGGAAAAGTAGTATTCATGTGTGAATTTTTATATCTTTAGAGAGAAAAGATTTTAATTATCGGGATACGAACCCAGATCTCATCTCGCTAATTCTAATCCCGCAGTTATTGCAATACGATTAATGGTTGTTTCGTAGGAACTATATCCTAATAGTGTCCTTAAAGATCTTCTATATATCTATCTATCTTTACAATGAATTTTGAATTGATTTCATAAAATTATAAATTATTTGCTATAGATTCATTAGTTTGTACCCACGTTTCATCATTGTGTTCAGTTTCAGTCACTAGCAATATTAGTACTTTTACGTCGTATTCGTATTTTATATTTTCCGTCTCCTTCCTGGTATAAGTATATTCCCATCGCTTGTCCTCTTAAAACAGAATAGAAAAGACTGCTAACCAGCGTAATTCTAAAAGAGTATTTGAAGGAATTATTTATATAAGGAAATTTTGTAGCTTACCAGAATAAGATATTCTCTGTATATATGAAAGGACCAAAAATCGATTGAATTAACAATTAAAACCTCTAATTAGACGCATATTTTTCAATATGTTTCGAATTTCATTAAAAGAACCAGCCATTAACTGCTTGTTTGTCGAGATACCCTTTCAAATTATAAATCTTAGTCCTTCTCTTGGGTGTGAAATTGTATTGTAATAATCAGGAGAAATCGGTGATTTATTGACGAGTTGTTTAATTCCCAAATAATTTCTATCAGCTATCAAAGTTCTTTCAAAATATTAAAAAAGTTAAAGTTATAAGCTCTCGTATTCTCCTTAGAAAGAGATACTGTTAAAAACGTATGGCTAACCGACTAAAATACTCGACGCCCCCACCATCTCATCCTGTAGCACATTTTTCGATCCATCATCGCCGGTAAAAAAAACCCGAGCGGAGATTTAACCGCTTCGAAATCATCATCCGCGACCATTCTTCCGGGCTAACGAATCCGTGGGCGAATTCCCCCAGAGGCGCCTTTTCGTTCATCAGTCCATCCGGCGGTGAATTTTCGGGGGGAAATTTCGGAGCATCGGCTCGTCGATGGCGCAGAAAAATCGATGGGAGAAGGTATTAGGAGGTAAAGAGGATGAAGAGATGATCCCGTACGGAAGAAAATTCTTTGCGAGGTCTGACGGAACAGGAGTTAAAGAGCGAGTCCCTTTCGGGGAATTCCGAGCAAAGCGCTGCGGTCGCCGCGGGGCGCTCTGTCTGCGAAAGTCGGGCAAACGGACGACAAAGGCACGCGCAAAAAATATATCGGGCTTTCGGGATACGGGTTTCGGGAGAAAGAGGAGACAAATGATATCGGGACAAGTAACAAAGACCCGTGTGCTAATTATTACCGGCAAAAAAGGGAGTGATCAATCACTTCATACGCGCTCGGTTTTCCTTAACAAGGTTAATATCTCGGCGTGTTCATTAAAGGGAATCAAAGGGATGGATGGATGTGTGTGTGTGTTTTAGCCCACGGCCGCGCGATCGATTTTATCGTTTTTCAAAAGTTGTTTTTATGGAGTTTTCAAAGAGATTATTCTTTTTTTGTTCATCTTTGGTGTAAGCGTGATTCTTTTGCGTGTCGTAGATCTAGGATGGCGATAGTCCACCATTTCACGTTCTTGCTACGTTCAACGAGGTTATTGGAATCGCGCGCTAATTTGATAAAATATATTTAACGATATCATGGTTAGAATGAAATATCCTAGTTTTAACTGTTGTTGGTATTATTTCTTAATTTTTCATTTCTATAGCTTTTCACTTCTATATTCGTCGAATCGGCAACAATTCCCATCCAATTCCATCCGAAAAGATCTAGTTTTCTCTGCATCGCACCATCGTATTAGCTTTTACGATTTTTTTAGATCTCTTTTCAATTTCGATATATCTTTTTTTGCAGAAATTTCACAAAAAATATTTTTTCATGTAGGAATTGCATCTTTATTTGTAAATTTGCTGTCCTCGTTGGCGGAATTTTTAGCAAGCTAATCTTCTTACGCTGAGGTCCCGGGTTCAAATCCCGGCCGAGGAGGACATTTTCCTCTCAGCCTGTGCGTCCTGTGGCTGTGACGTCTGTTGTTGAGTTTACGACCACGCTGTAATTGTCCCGAAAGAGGATGTTTGTCTTTTGCGGTTTTGATAAATAAATAAATAGATGAATAAAAGTGAAGCCTAAACTGTCGTTTAAAATTAGTAAATGTATTTTTGTGGTTCGAAACCAATTTTGAGTTAGTTTGTTTCCAAGATGAGAAAATGACTTATTAACGTTTTAGGTCATGTAGAAAATTTTTAAAATTAGGAGAAATTTCACTTTTTTTCGGTCCCAGACGTACAGTTTAATAGAACGTGTCTTATTATTAAAATTTTCCAATCATCTTTTTAAAATTAACTTTCTCTGTAGCCTTACTTCGACTTGCCTTCCTCGTACTCTGTTCAATTACATTCCTAAGGGACTTCTATTGACATAGAATATAGACGATAGGTTTGCATAACGATTTTCACCTTGCAGTCTAGCATGGGAATTCCACTATCATGAATTAATCGTGAGGTAAGAAAAGAACCTAGTTCATTTAGTCAGTGATCTTGAGTGTTCTAGAATTTCGAAATGTTCCTTAGTTACAACTTTGAATCAGACTGCCATCTAATAATGTTACTCTAATTTAAAAGGTGGTCCATTCAAATGAAATTCGAAGATGTCGTCTCCTACATAAAAATATCTTTATGAGTATGTGGTTTAGTCGTGACTTATTATTCATAGCTAGCTACTATATTCAAGCCGTCTTCATAATTACCTTTCACCATGCAATCATAACTTAGTACTAATCCTGTTATAAGATTTTGTATCTTCAATAATCATCTTTATTCAACTCTTCACTCATTGATTTCTATCTATATTTTACTAGTATGAATTATTTACGTGTATTGCTGGTTTCTTTAGAACCTAAATTTTGCTCGTAAGCGTGTCAGGAAATATTATTTTCGATTGACCTTTATTGTAAAAAAAGTCAAAGTAAGACCTCTTATGTAAGGCTGATACAGTTTTATTTTTTGCTCAAAGTTCCCTACTTGTGTTGGCTGTAATGAAAGTAATTGTTATGATGTTTCAATTGAAATATCACCGTTATCTATACCCATCATTTCTAATTATCTTTATATTTCTCTCAAATATAAATCAAGTTCTATTCATGTTCGAAATCTATATTCATATCCATGGATTTAGAGTGCTCAGTTTTTGCGTGCAGGGAATGCGAGTGAGGGAGCTTTAAAGGTGTTTCATTTCCAGAGTGAAAGCCTGTTAGCTTCGATCCAGCTCCACATATGTTTGATGTCAACTGTCATCGGACGAATTTTCATGAAATATGACACCTTTTTTGAATCGGAAAGATTTTGCGACAGAAATATATTTGCGTAATTTTTTTGGGATTTGCCATCATCCGAATTGATTTTAATTTGCATTCACAATTAATTCAGAACAATTCTTGAGGTATTGCCTTTCATACATAGCAAAAATCTTATTAGAAAGTTACTTAGTGTTTAAAAGAAGTAAATAAATTACATTAAAAAAAATCACAATAATTATATAATTAAATTATAATAATTAAAAATAAATTCACATTTTACGCATACGTAAGTGAAATATAAGTTTTTGAAACACTTTTAAAATTAGCTGCTAGTTCCAAAAGGTATATTGTTCTTGAACGTAATTGAAATTTTGGCACTCTATAGTTGGAAAAGCTTTTTATTTACAATGAATATCCTTTATGCTTTGTATTTATGTTATTAGGTTTTATTACAACCTTGTCAGGGTTGTTACCGTAAATCCATTTTATTTGTTAGGTGTTTTTCGAGAGAAAATATTTTGAAGAGTTGTCGTCGTAGCATCGTTAAGATAACTTATGAGAGTACTTCAAAATTGTATGATTACTTTCGTATTTATTAACCTTTTTGATTACATACTCGCTTCAATAGGTTTAAAATTTTTTTAGACATCTTCCTCCTAAAGAAGACACCCACCTCATGCTTAAATTCTTTTAACAATATCCGATGCCGTTATTAGTTAATTTACACTTCCAGTCAGCTGTTCTTGGAGTTTTCGAAGCTTTAAAAGCTTCATATTCATGCGGGATCGCTTAATTAAATGATACTGTCAACCCGCCTCGCTAACAAAATTTCTGACGCGGCCCTGCAGCCAAATAAGTTGGAAAAGAGGCTAACGCGAGAAGAAGTTCAGAAGGAGCGAACTCTTTGAAAACATTCGTCGGTAACGAAATTCAAGGCGAAACTTTTCGAATCGAGTTGGAAATCACCTTCCCGGGAGGAGGTACAGCGGATAAAACGAACCAATTCTAAATGACTGTCGGATAACTTCTTTGCGCCCGGAATCCATCCTCCATCAACCGCCGGGGGGTTTTTTTCCCCTTCCGGTTTCAGAGGGGTTTTTTTCCCTTCCCGGTCCGATCGACCGGGAAGAAATCGGCAGTACAAAGTTAACGCAGGGTTTAGGGAAACAGAGAGAAAAAGGGTAGAACAAAAAGGGGCGACTAAAAGTTGTAATAAATGGGGGCAGGATACAGGGAACGAAACAAATCTTCTCTCTTTCTGTAAGCAGAAAAAACCCGCGGGAAAGGACACGAGGGAAACTTATTGAATAGGAGTCGGTGTGACATCCACATCCAAGGGATCTCTCTCTAGGAAATTTCCGAGGCAGGCTTAGAATGAGAGAGAGATCTCGCTTAATCTTCTCCCTCTTCTACGTTTTTTTAATTTACCCTGGATAGGCGGCAGGAGTGGAGTGGAAGTTTCTTGGGAGGAGGGGTGGGGGGGTTGATGGATTAGGGTGGGGGAGGGGGTGGGGGAAGGAAGGATAGAGGATAAAGAGATTAGAAAGGGGTGAAGTGAGAAATGAGTGGGAGGCCAAGATAGTCGAGAAGAAAATGAGAAAGAAGAAAAGGTAATAAGAGGAGGAAATAGAAAGGGTTTTTGGGAGAAGGACTTTTAAGGATGAGGGAAAAGGGTGTTGTTCCGGTGGTGAACTCGTGTTTCCGAATGGGTGTAATTTTTTGAAACTCAGTGTGGATTGTTTAATTACGCGTTTACGATAGTTCGAGCGGGAGGGATCGGAAATGTGAATACGTAAGAAATTGGATTATCAATAAAGGGTTTATCGTGTCTCAATTTTTAGGAAGTTTACTGTAGTGAAAATTTCGTTAAAATTAAATTTGAAAATTAAGTGAAAAATTTTTTAAATGTAATGGAATTACGATTTAGTGCATGATTTTAATATTTCTTCAGCTGATATACTCGTGGTACTTTTCCTTAAGGGTATTGCTGTAATGATAATAGATAAGTATTGAGCCTATTTTATATCAAAGTAAGATAAACTCAATAAGAAGAAAAATATTTAAATAATACCTGCGCATAGTAGACCTGATTTTAAAATGTTTTTCATTTATGTCAAATTTATTCGGTATGTACGACGCTATTGGGTTTCAAGATTTGCTTTTCTGTGATATAATTTCATCTTTCTTAAATTTTTCAGTTAGATCTTCAATAACATTATAAGATATTTTAAAAGAATATAGGTAGTATACTAAAAAGTTAATAAATAAAAGGATGAACTTAGATTTTACTTATTTGAGGAATTTAATGAAAAATATTGAGTCAGATCAAAGTTAGAAACAGAAGTTGGTGTTTTAAATTGAACATCTAATCCTTTTATCTTTTTTTATATTTTGACCACATTTGATTATCACTTCTCATATTTTTAAATGACTTCTATAATTTGATTAATTAAAGCAAGATTTATTATTTAATTTGTTCTGATGATATTGCATATTGTGTTTAAGGCTCTAGAATCTGAATGAAGCAGGATAACTTAAATAGTTGAATTAATAGATTTACAGAAATCTTTTAATTTTCTGATATATTAAAGCAGGAATGCGAAGGATGGGGATGTAAAAGAGCATTTTTTAGAATTTTAAAATGTTTGCCGCTAATTTTAAGCTTGAAATGGCTATCAATTTAAACGAGTGGACGATGGAATGAAAGCAGTGAACTTATGAATTCTTTGATGATGTTGTGAGGCCGAAAGAGTGGAAATTGATTAGAAAAGAAAAAGGAGGAGAAAATTATACGATTGAGAGAAAGATTACGTGAAAAATACAATCGTAGCCGAATTAAATGCCAATACTGGATCGGGGAATAACGTTTGCCGACGATGGAAAGGGAGATACTGAATAGAAACCCGTTGTCATTAGAAGTGAGGGAGAAGGACTGCAAGGAAGTAAAGAACCAAGAGAAGAAGAAAGCAGAGGGGAGAAAAGATAGGAGATGGTGGTTCTCAGAGGACAGGAATCTCTGCTTAAAGCGTCAGAGCAGATTGAGTTGAGGAAACTCTCTGCTTCCCTTTGGCTGAAGTACTCTGGCAACTGGCGAATGTTTGTTCCGCCGGCCATTGTGATGGCGAGTGCACGCGTCTTTCGCACGCGTGTGGGACTGACGCGCCTTTTATACGTCGTAAATGACGGATTTTCTTCGGACAACAAAAGTGGAGAGAATGAGAAACTGAAACAAGGGGGCATTAGTCCAATCCGGCACGCGTCTCTGAGGAATGAATTCGCGAAGTTGCATATATATAAAGATCGCGTGAAGAAACCGGTAATTAAAAAACCGGGACCGTGTTATCCGGTTATGTAAGAATCCGGCTTCCATGAACCGATAACAAAAGAGGAACGAGAGTTAATTATTTTTTTCATTTATAATCTTTGGCGAAATTTGCAAATTTTTGACCATGAATAGAAAATTGAAACTGGTCACTTTTCGATTTAATATTGTTTCTCTCGTTTTTCACAATTCAACCGGTATCGCAGAATAAAGGCTCGTTACACTCTTGAATAATTTTTGCAATCAACTATCTCTAAGTTTTTCGTTGATATTTGAATTAAAATACGATTTAAACGATGAAAAATGCAAAGGTAAACTAAAAATGGAGGAAGAAATCGTTTCACGGTTTCCGGAAAGTGTAAATTCCGGGTTTAATCGGTTTGGTATAGAAATAGAAGAAACTGGAGGAAAAGGCGATTCTTTTTATCTTAAAGAATGACTATAAGTGACTAATATTAATAAAAAATTGAAGAAGGATATCGTTTTAGGGTTTCCAAAAATTTCGAATTCCGGTTCCAACCGGTTTAGACTTAAAATAAGCGAAACTGGAGGAAATGATGGAGTATTTTTTTCTTTCCTGATTGATTGGAATCAGGCAGAAAATAAAATTCCTTGCGAAACTCGTAGCTTAACGGTGCCCGTAAGATCTCTCAGCTCCGTAACTTCTTATGTATGTTTTGAGTAGGTTGTAATGGAATCGCAAATCATCCTAGATCGATGCGATTTTCCGCGGATGTGGGCGTTCACTGTCTGTCGCCTTAGCTCCGGCGCTCATTAGCATCAGAATACATGACCCGAACTGTTTTTATCGTAGTGCGGTTTCTTGCGAGATCGCATGCATGTCCTATTCATGGATGTGCTGGAATTATAACGCGATTAGGCCAACTTCTCGTTTCTTGCTTCTTCGGAGGGTTTAACGGAGGGAACTATCGCGAATCTTGCATGCATAAATGCAAGTACCCGAGTCATTCTTTGAACAACCGATAGGTGTGCTTCATGCTCTGTTGTGCGATGATATAGGCGGTTTTTTGCTAGAGAGGATTCCAAGACGTTTCGTTAACTGCGTCTGAATTTTGTGTTAGTTTTCGACATTAGCATCGCATCATGATTGAGTCATGTACATCCATCAAATTGTTCGTAAATGTTTCACTTTTGGAATATAATTAATATTCTAGCATTCTTACTCATTAGAGAATCTCCAAATATGTTATACATTTTATGTATTTTAAGAAATAGTAAGATTATATGTTAATAAACTTCGTTCATAATTTTTATTATCTCATAAGTTTGACGCTTAATATTCCCATCATGTATGTTGTCCATTAATAATTTAGTCCCACAAACCTATAATAGTTTATTCTATCCACTTGGTATATGGTTATCTGGCTCTTAATACAGGATTGAAATTACACACTTTTTCTAATTAGATTAGAGGATAAAACGGCATATAACTTTTAATAAAAGTTAATTGGGCTGGTTGACGTAAAATTTTTTATTTATAATATTATATATTTTCGATATTTTATTTCAAACTCTTAACATTACCATTCGATCATAATGTTTCAAGTCGAACGTTAGTATCGATCGATATATTATAAAACTCAATTTCTCTGAATTACTAAATAACAAACAAAGAGAGCTTGTTTAAGATATCAATCATTGATAAAATATATGTGTAATGCATTATTTTAGGAGTGAAGTACTTTGGAACCACAGTTTTCTCTCTCAGTTATCCATTCTGTATAATATCTAGCAAAAAACAAGAACGAATAGAGAGGATAGTCTGAGAGCAATATTTTAGATAGGCTCCAAAAATATATCTTATTCAGACGACGATTTATCAAAATAATGGATTCGTCTGTACAAATGTTTATCGTTTCTAATTAGCAAGCGCTTCTGAAGTCGGTCTTTACGTCAGAGAGATAAAATGGATGTTCAGACGCATCTCAAACATTTTTAGAATGGCCCAGAGTTGTTGAATGCTACGGGGAACAAAAAATATGTATTTCAGTGATAATAGAAGGCCATTTTCAATTGTCATTTTTGTGATATAGTGCCGAAAGGATAACAAATTTTCCCCCAAGTCAAGAGGAGGCTTTTAGTAGATTAATTTTTCCCCGAGGAGAAAGGTATTTGCGAAATTCTGCATCCAGAATCGGCTCTGTCGAAAATTCATTTTTGGAACGCTACCTCTGGAAGAGCACATCGGGTGATTGTGAATTTCGATGAATGGTTTCAACTGTTTGCTATAGAATGTTTTGGTTGCTCATAGTGGATATTCGGTGGACTGTAACGTAGCATTGTGATATGGAGGGCTGGCCAAACTTCAGATTACTCGTTTCAAATTAGCTCGTATTTACTTTTTTGATAGATCGATTTTTAAATTTATTTATTTTGAGTTTGGGAGCTTTATCTTTTTATTCTGAAATTCCTATTAAATGATCGAAAACCGATGTTATTATTTTAGTCTTAAATTATCTTTGAAGAACGTTTATCTATCTTTTAATGTTTTTTATTCTAATAGATGATATCGAATGTTACGACGTGTAATAAGTTTCCTGTATGGAGGTCATATTATATAATTATCTATAAGTAATTTTAAAGTTCTTGCAAATTAGAAAAATTTTTATATTTCTGAGGAGTTATTATAAAAGCTATCTTATTAAAGTCCAATACTTTCACGTATTCATCTCATTTACTGTGTATTCTTTGCTTATAATGAATTGAAATACTGAAAGGTTGAGGTATTTTTAGGTTCACTATGTATACAACTTCTAACAGGAATATGAAATTAACAGATAATCTACTTTACTGAGGATTTTATTGAGCCTATTAAGTTTAGATCAGTTTAGATAAATATCGGATCACAGAATTTAAAAGAACTTTATCTCTCCAATAGTAAATGAACCCTTTAAATAAATAAGTTCATTATTCAGCCAATGTAACAATAATAATAATTGCCTTTATTTGGGTTAAATTGAGACGCAATTAATAGATTTTATTATAATTAAACTTGATATCTCTTTAAAATAATTAATCCTTTTCATTAGAAGATTCCTATATTTTTATATTTCTCTATTTTAGTTGCATGAAATTGAAACTTGTACATCCAAAAGAGTAAACGTTTAAAAATGACACCACGATCATTTTATAAAAATTCAGCAACAGTGAGTGGGCTCATAATCCAATTAATCGTGCTGTCAACGTTCAGTGACACTCTGAAGTGATTAATAAAAATAAAATTGAGTTATCGCTTTGCACGCTGAGGTATAAACATTATTTTATTCACTTGCTTAATTCTTTAACATCATATATTGTGTTAAAATTCCTTCCGGAGTTCTTTGCAAATGTTTCTCAACATTTCTCAATTAAATCCATGTTTTTCACGAAGAAAGTAAAAGATATTATTACATCGGCAATCAATGTAAATAATGTGGCATATTGATAAAGTAACTGTTCATTAATCTTCTATAATTATCAGCGGGAGTATAATTCAAAATAGTACAGGAATGAAGCTTTCGATTTATGAATCATTCATAGCCTCATATTTATATTTGCAATTTTTTAAAGTGAGCACCTAATCAATTGAAAGTATATTTTTTTGTGTTTAATATGTAAATGAGTAACGAAATTCTGTTACATAAATTTCTGAAAAATTGATTAATGATACATTTCATAAAATTAAACAGAAGTGAAAAAATAGTGACAGGACTGGGACTCTAACCCATGTCTCCCGCTTAACTTTGAGTAAAAAAGCGCACGGTTTAAACTTGCTAAGTTAACGTCTATCCCTTCACTATACATTGCATGCATTGCAGATATATCAAGGTAAATAAATTACGTTTCAGCGTTGAAAAATTCCACCTAATCAATTAAAGTAGCTAATAAGGATCTTGTTAGTTCTTGTTAGTATTAGTTCTAAGGTCGAGATCATCATAAAGTTTCTGTTCCTTCCCATTTATTTCCTGCAAGTGGGAGAGTTCAATTAATTTTCACCCTTTTTCCCCTCCAACATACCCTACGGTGGAGAAATATGGATTCGCCCTCTCTAATTGCACATGTTACGATAATATTTCCTAGGAAAGATCCATGCACCGGCTTTCACCACACAATTACAATGAGCAGTAGTATCCATTACACAAAACAATTTGTTAGCCCCTGGGATTTAGGCAGCACCACGAATCAACCGGGACAAGTAAGATCCGCTTAAGTCGTCGGCTTGAACCCAGGGGGCTCGCGGGAGAGATCCAACGCGCTCTGCCCAAGTTTAACGCAAAGTTTCACAAAGGCGCGGAATTATTCCCGCACAAAGAATAAGGCGGATGTTGAATTAAAGCTATCAGAATTAAGGGGACGGAAAGCCTTGCTTCATCAGCAAAAGAGGAAGTTTTGGGAAAGAGCCGAGGGAGGGAATGAGTCTGTGTCATGTTTCCCCGAGTTGCAAAGAGGCTAACGTCTTGTCGTTTTAATTTCCTCCATCTTAGGGAGTATTCAAGATGTCATGTCCTCGCCCTTGTTTCGATGGGCGCTACAGTGGCGCTCCTTCTCGGCGGAGAATGAAAGCGCCGCAAACATATGACGAACGGGAGCGCAATTACGGTAAGGAGATGTTTGGAGACGGGCGCTCTGGATGGCTTGCAAGATGTACGTCCTTTTCTTCTTTGCGGAGATGCATATTTGGGTGAAATAGGCCGAGGATTTGTGAAAGTAAGGGGAGTGGGTAGCCGAGGATACGGGAGTGGGACGTAATGAAAAATTGACGCGGAGAGTATGGGTTTTGTTTCCGCAAGGGAATGGGACATTTCGCCGACACTCGTTCAGTACGATGCTATTTTGTTGCCAAGTTAGTTTTTAGGAATGAATACTATTGTTTCTCGTAATGAATGTATTTCTACTGTTATAGCTAATCTTTTATTGTGATACTATCAAGAAACTTGGAAGGGATTATATAATAAATGTAATTGAATGCAGTTAGATTAGATTTTTATGAAAAAATAAACTAAAAGGCTACAAAAACTCGAAAAGTGATAAGATTTTTTCGAATCAGAGGTCTAAAAGTGAAAACTTTTTGAAAACTATTTCTAAGGTTTTTACTCGTAAATCTTATAATTTCTTGTTTTCAAATAAATTACTTCAGTTTTTACCAAATAATGAGAAATAATCATCGAATATAAGAAAAATTGTAATAGAGTTATTGTTGTGTCAGGAAAACGTAATTCACATAATATTAAATTTTTATCGTTATATATTTTAAGGAGATGTGTAATTAATTTGTAAGGAAATTCTTTTACCTAATTGTGCGTACCTATAAAAGTTCTTAGAATGAATATCAGTTCCCATTTGGAAGCAAGGGGTACATTTAGAACATCTGGTACTGTATAGACTATGGTCATGTATACTTAATATGTATTCACTCACTACGACCTTGAACTGTGAATCAATAGGCTATATTTAGATCGATTTTATCTCAAAATAAAAGGCTCATCAATGAGAGGGGTGACAGTAAGAAGATTAGCGATATCTTACGCGGATAGAGGGGTGGGTTCGGGAGGAAGAATTGCGGGAGATAAGGCAATGAAGAAAGGATAAAATGGGATGGGAGAAACATTCGACCAGGAATCAGGGTCGACGGGTTTTCCCATCTACGAGGGAAGCTAATAATTGAAGGAGAAGCAAAATCGTTAGATAATTAGCCGGTAGAGGGGAGTGGGGAGGACGCCCAAGAACCTCCGGAAAAAGGAACGAGTAGAAAGGATGGTTTTAATGACCGCCTTCGCTATTTTAGCAATGCTTTTGCCGTAAGATTTACGACGACAGAAATTTTTATCGAAGGCGCTCATTATTCCGCCATTTCCATATTTGCAGTCTCACGAGGAAAAAGGATTTCGGAATAAAGCTTATTTTTTTTGGAAACCATTAAAACGATGGTGGAAGTGAACGGAAAAAGTGATCCTCAGGGATACAAGGGTTTTGGCTCGGGATTCTCCAAAAGGGTACATGTGATCATGCGATTTTAAAATGATGGAAATCGATTGGGCAAA
Source organism: Pantala flavescens (assembly GCA_020796165.1). Lineage (NCBI taxonomy): Eukaryota > Metazoa > Arthropoda > Insecta > Odonata > Libellulidae > Pantala > Pantala flavescens. The sequence continues at coordinate 6,572,933 of CM036888.1, forward strand.
TAGTGTTTGGGAATCGGGTTAAGCCAGGGTTCTGCCTCCCCAGGGGGTCATCCTTTTGGCTGTTTTAATAAATAGATTCAAAGACACGTTCGAAAGGTCGCAGGGAAGTTTGGCTTAAATGTATGCAGAAGTTTGTGGTTGATAAGAAAGCGGTGCATGGAAAGAGATTAGTGCTTTTTTACCGTTGTAGCTATTGGTGCACATTGTGGCAGTGTTTGGGATATGTTTCAGGGTTAATTTCTGCAGAATTATTTATCTACTTTATGGTAAAAGCGTTTTTTATTTTTTTCGAACATTATTTTCTTCCTAGAGGGATAACTTATCCAATAAGAATATCCGAATTTATTTGGAAAACCTTTTCAATTGACCAATCTTCAATGGAAATTCTCTATTAAAATTTTGTATTGATTCCTACGATTATTTTTCATTCAAATGTTAATATCACTGTGGATAATACTTCTACTTTAATGAAGGCTTAACATCATGTTTTCTTCAAAGTGAATTTAAGGATGTACTTGCAGTTTAACTCTCAGTTCTTCTGTATACCAAATCAATAATTCGTTTGATATAAAGAAAAATGTTATAGCATACAGAATGTGGGAAGTTTAGTCTGAATTCTTTTCTTTACACTTAATCGTATTTGGTTGTTACTCTGTATTTTCTATAATAAAAAAGATGTGATGGTTATGAAAATGAGAAAAAGTTATCTGGGAACAGTGCCACAAAAAGTCTTACTCTTTATAGAAACTTAGTTTAGTAATTGATATAATCGATAGAGGTAAAATAGAATTGGAAATCTGTGAAGCCATCCAATGTTGTATACATTAAACTCTTTCAATATTTCTCCATATTGAGATGATTACATAAGTTTGTATCTCAGTTTCGTGAAGGCGGTTTTGTAGAAAAATTGCAACGTATTTGTAACCCGAATTATAAAAAATGTGTTTGAGCACTTGAAGGAACTTTATTCTTTCGATTTGCAGAAAATTAGCTCAATCTAGCTCAATCGATTTCCCAAAGCATCTTACGACAAAAGTAACCGGAATTAAATATCGTTATCAGTTAGTGATATGAAATAGGCCCATGATTTTTCTTGTAACTCTCATGATTTGTATTTTAATTATATTTGGAGAATAATAGCGTATTCTCATATTTTTCATAAAAGAATTATATGTCCGTGCTCCATCTTCCCTTTAAATGGAAACCTTTTCGCTGAATATTAGGAATCAGGCGAAGAAAAACAGCCCAGGGACTTTTATTCTGTCAACAGATCAATACAAAGGAAAGGTTAAACCGACCCTGAGGTGTCACTCCGTGGAAAAACAGCGCAATCACAAGAGATAACAAGCGAAATTAATGGCGAGCAGTATGTTTGTTTTTTCCTACTTTTTATTAGCCATCGAACGAATAGATTCCCGAACACGTCGGGGGAGAGTGATCGGGGATGGGTTGTAACGGTAATCATTTATATGGAGGAAAATGCACTGAATGATGTTCGGAGTCAATCGCAAAATTTATCATTCTTGTCTCAAAACCATTTGTACACAACGGTCCGCATACGAGGGTGCTCAAAAGTGAACAGAAAAACCGAATTCAGCAAGGTGGAAAAATATCCCGCTATCAAATATCCATTGTCGAAAACAACTTTTAATTTGAACGTTTTCAGGTTAAAATAATTCGATTCGAATGAACAAATTAGCATCGGTTTAAGTGAGGTACTTTAAATGATTAAAAGGCTACTGTTTAGCGATTAATATTTTTTTCGTACTGCTTAAAATAGAAATGGTGAAAGAAAAGCGACATAAAATGTAAAAAAAGGTTTAAAAAATAATTTTAGTATTCATAAAATTCAATTTTCATTCAAAGTTAATTCATTAAAGTTATTTATTTATTTATTACCGATGAAATTAATGAAAAGGATAGAAATAACTTTAAATTGTTAGAAGTCAACTTTGGTTTGATTATTTACTTTATATATAATGTTTTTTTTATTTTTACGTTAGATGAATATGATATCATCTTGTTAATAGAGATATTTTTAGTAATTTTACATGGATCTTAATCTAGATATCCCGAATTACATTTTAAACTGAAAGCTTTGAATCGAGTCTATAGATGATTTTCCTTTACTATTGATAAAGAATTCATCTTTATGTTCGTAATCGATTAGAATATGATTGCATATAATAATTTATCTTGGTTAAAGTTGTAGTTGCTAAATGTTAGAAGTTTCAGAAGTGGATATACCTGAAATATTAAACGCAATATATTTCATTCTATTTGGGTATACTTCTGGATAATATACGATAGTATAGGTATTCTCGCGATATTTTTCCTAAATATACATCGCTACACATCCATTTATCAAATACGTCCGTATACATTTTCACATTGGGATTAAAATTAAAACTGGAATCTATTAATAATTATAACATAAAATATGATTACTTCGACGAATAGGGATTTACAGCATTTACGTAAGAAAAATCGCTTTTTAACGGATGATGAATCCATTTTTGATACGTTTATCTGCTCTGTTAAGACTCTTTTGTACTCCTTCATCGAACCAAGTGTCAAAATACATCTCAAATAATTTTCATTTATAGGAAAGAGGGAATTTATCTTTTACATTCCACCAGATCAGCGACAGGCATTAAATTTATGGCTCATAAGTTACTTGGCATGCTTTTATGTACGGAATGTGAATACAGCGTTCACGGAAAAAAATTCGCGTAACCAGCATATAAATTCTTTGCTGGATCGTTGCACGCAGCTCATACGTGGACAGAGGATTCATGAGCCTGTTTTTACCATAGATACCAGTGATAGAGAAAATGAAGAAATAGCTCCAGAGATATATAGCTGGCTCGTTTGAAAAATAGAATTACATCGACCGCCAACGTTTTTACTTCACTTAAAGTATTTAATTAATGCTGAATCGGGTTGCAGATGGTCCATTCACGACCCGGCTGTTTATCATTGCATCTTTTATTAGATAACGCTTTCATGAGATTACGTTAAAAAGAAGGCATAACATATTATTTGGTGATTTAACAGCACTCTATTGACATACATAGGAGGATATATTAAATATAATACTTGCAGATAGAATTGAAGTTTCCTTTAGCTTTTAAGCATCAAAAACTTGATTTTATGAGGTTACACGTGGAATTAATTTAAATTTGAATGCATGCCTTAGTTTTACAGGAAATTAATGCCTTTAAATTAATTAATAAAAACTCTTTAATTCTGAAATAAACGATTGAAAGTCAAAAAAGATCTTAGAATAATCAGAGCTATACATCTATAAAAATAAATATATCTTTCAAGAGTACAAAATCTAAAAATGAATGTTAATATTTCTTGCGAATATGCTCTAAGAGTGCCTTTATGATGTACTGTAGATTTTAAAGAGGATAAAAAATTTTCTTTTAGTCTTCAAATCTAGTTATGCTATTTACGAACTTCAATACTTTTTATGGAGAGGCCACTAGGAAAAATTAGGTTTTATGTTAAATTAAATTTTAGTAGAAAAATGTAAAGGCAGTCTTTAATCATAAGGAAAATACGTCCTAATAGAATGAATATCATTTAGTCGTTGCTCTTATGAAGTGAATAATGAAATAGCAAATGAAGTTAATTAACTAAGAAAGGAGCGGAATAGATTTTTAAACATATATTTGAATATGATACTTAGAGAAAGAGGTATATAGATATTCGTTTAGGTATTTAATAATTTAGACGAAATAAAGTAGTAATAGACAAAAACATTACTTTAAAAGAATTATTTAGACCTAATTGTAAAGACAAAAATTATTATTTTTTGAGATAATATGTTGTGAATTTTGAATTATAATTATGATCTTTAAAGAGATTATAAATTGATGATTGTCTTACCAGAATCTTTAAGTGAATGTTTTGAATTTAAGAATAATTCTTTAAATTTCTATTCACATTTTGAATAATGGTAAAATACAGTGTGATAATTGCGTAAAATTACGTTTGATATAATGTATTAGATTATAATCTAATGACTGAGTAATGTAGAAGAATGGGTACTACGTACGAATGAATTATGGTCCAGCGGATGACTAAGGAGAAGGAATAAAGCTTGAACAATTCGCGTCCCTTCATTCTTTTGGTCCATCGATTTAGTTTCCAGTTAAAATCTCCGATCGTTTTACGTTCACATTTTCAATTTTTTTTCCAATTCCAATGAGCGTGGAAGATAAGCCTTTTGCTAAATTTGCAGAAAGAGTTACACGAAAGGACTCCGTCGCTATCTTTGAATACATCTCTTGGATTGTCGAAATCTATTTTAATTGGTTTTTTGATAACGGAACCTTCTCTTGAAAGTGCTCTCTTAAGAGAGGGAAGATTAACCATAGACTATTTGTTTCACGCGATTAAAATTCGATTAACCTTTTCGATGATAGTACGATTCTTCGTGCCGAAATTTTTCCGAATCTACATGAATTGTTAATCTCGCTAATGGGCTTCAACGGTGTAAATGAAATTTTCGTTTGTTTGGAAAGCATCGTAAGATTACAGTCTGTTCATCATATTCTCGTTTGTTCGAGTTAAGGATTAAAGCTTTAGCTCTGAGGTGATATTTATAAAATGTTATCTCGCTCGTCAATGTAGATTAAATTTCAATATCACTTTTCTACCATGAATGATATAAAATTTAACGTCAAAGAAAGATTTTTTATTGTACATTGATTACCGTTTAAAATTTATAATCATCCAAATATTTAAAGGTTATCATCGTATTAAAATATTTCACGATTATAGATAATAATTTGACTAAATGTTGGTAAATATCATGCAATAAATGACTTGAATAAAAACTTGAAAATTGAGAGGAACAGGATATCCTTGATCTTATGCAACCAAAACGCACGAATGACCTCGCGGGTTGCCTACATTACTTCAAACGCCCGGTTTCTCTTTTCTTTTCCAATGTTATGAACACTTATTCGTATGTTTTACAATGTGGTCTTTACTGGATATTATATTTAAATTAAAAATTTTGCGAAACTAAAGTCGTAAAAATTCCATTATTATAAAAATTAAATACTGTTATCGAAGCCATAAGTTATTATTACTAATTTTGATCCTAAAAAAATAACTTTATACTTGAGTAAATTCGTAGGAAATTGTATCAGTCATACCGAATGATTGCTAAATTTTACCTGTTTAAGTCTAAGTTATAGTTACTAAAATAAAGATATCTACTAATATTAAGATCGAAAGTAAATACCGGCACAGTTAATTCCAAGTAACTAATCTGACTATTAACTGGACTGATCTTAACGAGCTACACAGAGGGTCCAGCTAACTATGTTTGAACTTATTGAGTACTATTATTCATCGGAAATAACATCCATACGCCACAGTTCTCAATTAAGCCCGTTTGTTTCTCTTTTGCAAACGAACGGTTGCGAACTGCGCACGGAATCCATCGCATACCTTCAAACAAACCGCCCCACCCAGGGGTCGAACCCGGACCCTTCTAACCACTCCGCAAACACGACCCAAGAAACTTTCTCTCCCTCGTAAAACTCGACGGATGTTCATTACCGAACTAATCATGTGTGCTACGTCACTCGTTTATATGTGCGTAGCTCCATTTTGGCACGGGTTCGTAATTAGCACGATATATCGATAAAGCGAAGCCTTCCCATCGGACATAATAAATATTGATGACTGGACGCGTCGAGGGGAGGGGTTTTTGGGTAATACGAGTGGTCGTTTGAAGGGATACTTCGGGAGTTTGATTCTCGAACGGGCGTGTGTGTACTCAGTTGAGTATGGAGATAGGGGTACGGAAGGGTTTAGCAGGGGAAGGGTTTGGGCCAGAGATTGTCCCTGTCTCGGAGAAAGAAGCTGGATAGGGAAGTTGAATTTTACCTGAGTGGATGGGTGTTTTTAATGAGGATTTATTATCCGAAGGATTTTTTTTAGAATTACGTCTACTCGATTACTGAGCTTGTGTAGATTTTCGGTCAAGCTTACTTAGAATGCGTTAATTATTTTTTTGGTGTCGAATCGTAATCTTACAATATGGATTTTGAAGGTGACTAATTTTTTGGCTGAAATATTTTTTAAAATTGTGGTTCATTTTGGTATTTTTAACTAAATAACATCCTAAAGGTATTTTAAGAAAAATTTACCGACCACGGTAGAGTAATGACCAGCTATTTCGAATTAAAACTGAAACAATTAGCATGAGCTAGTGATATTTATTCATTAAATAATTTAAGGTTCAAAAGTAGAAGAGACCAAAATGTTTGACTTATTCTCGTTAGCTCTGTTTTTAATAGACTTTTGCTATCGAATGATATGACAGTATTCTTCAATGTTGCTATGTTATGGGAATGTTTCAGAATAACTAATTGAAATTAAAGATAGTTGTTAATCGCATATGTTGTGATATTGTATTCGAAAATATCTGATGTATATCGAACAAGCTATTGCTTTCATTGTCTTGTGTCTACTCACGTATTATAAATGCATTATATTGAATATTATATCTAGTCATAAGAAGTAGAAATCATAATTAAAAATTCACCAATTCTTTTTTTTATAAATCAATGATTCTTGAATGACCAGTCAGAAATTTCAAGCATGATAAGGCAGTTTAGCCGTAGTACTCCTAGAAGCATCTCCATGTACATGCAATGTTAAGAACGGTTGAAACTCCGAATGATTCACAGTTACGAAAAACGAGACTGTTTTAGAGGAAGGTGTGTAGTTTATGAGTTTAGCTTGAGTATTTTTAAAAATATTTATAATTTCAATACATTATATTACAGTTATTTAAAGTCTTAAAAACGTATCATTTTCTTTCTCAGGTCACTTTAATGTGATTCTCAGCAAAATTAAGCTCCAATGTCGGAAACGAATTAATTTTTGAAATCATTCGTTCATCTCAAACGAAGCTTTTTGGTAAACTTTGGCAAGTAACTCAAAAGTTGTAACCTTGTCTTTTCTCAAACTCTATAGAACATTATCTTAATGGAAAATGAAGAACACAGCTCGACCGAGTATTATCTACGTGTTATATAATACAGGGTTCATTATAAAAGTAATGCGCATGATTTCATTGTGACGCAACTATCTATTGTTGCGTACTCGGATTGGTTGGAAAATGAGGTTTGAAGTCTCTTCTTTCAAACAGGCCCAATTTCAGCTCGATCCGAGCAGTGAGAGCTGTGGAACGTGTCTTTGCGTAAAGTGTGTTTTCTGTCTTTGTAACACGGCGTGATGGACAGTATGAAAGTAACGCGCATTTTCTGGGAAAAATATTTTTATTGATCCTTTCGTTGCAAAACCATGATAATTTCCAAAATAGTCCCTTCCTGCATCTATGCACCAGCGGAGACGTGTCTGTCAGACCTGGAAGGCACCATAAAACTCCTCCACAGGAATGAATGCCTTTCAAAAACGATGTCACATGCGTTTGGATGTTTTCCGCGCACTCCCAATGTTTCCCTTTCAATTCTGTCTTCAATCGAGGGAACAAAAAAAGGTCACACGGAGCTACACCGGGGCTGTAAGGTGGCTGGAGGACCACTGGGGTCCTGCTTCGGGCCAGGATATTGGTGACGATGAAGGCCGTGTGGCTGGGGGCGTTGTCGTGGTGGAGTTTGACCGTGTCTTCGATGTCAGCCCTCACGCGCAGACCTTCTGCATTTGCAGATCCTCGGTCAAAATTCCATGAACCGCAAGTGTGGACAAGTTTAAGGTGTCAGCGATTTTCTGGATGCTCAATCGACGGTTAGAAAGCAGAACTTGGCTCACGCGTGTCACATTTTTATCGGCTCTGACCGTTGTTGGTCGTCCAGAGCGGCGTTCGTCAACGACCATCTCCCGGCCTTCCTTGAACGCCTTGTGCCTCCTCCCGGATTGTGATCTTGAAATGCAGTCCTCTTTAAAGGCCTCTTGAAGCATCTGGAATATTTTGGTAGCATTCTTTCCAAGTCGCACGCAAAACTTGATGTACCGCTGTTCAAGCGAACTGTCCATCACGCCGTGTTACAAAGACAGAAAACACACTTTACGCAAAGACACGTTCCACAGCTCTCACTGCTCGGATCGAGCTGAAATTGGGCCTGTTTGAAAGAAGAGACTTCAAACCTCATTTTCCAATCAATCCGAGTACGCAACAATAGATAGTTGCGTCACAATGAAATCATGCGCATTACTTTTATAATGAACCCTGTATATCTTTTTTTTTTACATCTAACAAAGTTTACACTCAGTGGTAAGTTACCCCCCAGAGTGTAAAAAATTCTTAATTAAATGGAAGATTCCCAAAATTCCTCCACCCATCGTAGGCAAGAGCCCTCATCGAAAAACTTCCCATAATTCCCGATAATTTTTTCCGCTCGCAAAACCACCCGAGGCGTCGGTCGTCAAAAGGCTCGTCATCATATCAAGTTAATTTGCGGAACAAAAAGAGCGATCGCTTTGAAAAAAAAAGAAGACAAAAGGAGGAATACCGGCTTTATAGAGGACTTTTAAAAGCTTATCGTGGTCAAACCCAGATCAATCGGTATGGGTATGAGCCGTGGAAGGAGGTATGGGAGGAGGAGGCAGGGGTACACAAGGTCAAAGGTCACGAAAGGGAGGGGAAAGTGGTTTGGAATGAGCATCGGGGATTTCATTCGGAAGTCTCAGGTTACGCTACCGATAATCAGAAATGAGATTCAAAATTCCCGGAAAAAAATTCCATCCCTCCGGAAAATTATTGGGTTAGGATGGGTTTAGATTGGAATGCGTTAGATTAGGATAGGTAGATGGTAGTTTTTTCAGGTGGGGCGGAAGTTAACGTAAACTTTCACGTCATGCGATGTTTTAGGATCGTGAAAGGATTGGTTGAAGGGAGGGGTTGCGATAGGGGTAAAGGGGAAGGGGTGGTTATGGTTAAGTGGTTGGGTCATAGAAGGGGGGGGGAGGTGGGTAACAGGTTGAATCGCAAATCAAATAAGCGCGCGGTGTCGATTCGACAAAACCAACCCCGGGGATGGAAATAAAGCGTCGTTTAGATCATCGGGGGCGGTCAACGGTTGGGTTTTATGTCCCCCGTTGCCACGACAGTACGGGTGATTCGATGGACGAGGGGTGTGAGCGATGCAAGATCAGTATCGGTAATGCGAAGTTAAATGCCATTGATAGAAGAGAAATGGTCTCCAAGTCCATTCATAAGGACGAGGAAATGATAAATATTTAGCTCTCCGTTCGGGCTGCGCTCGGTGGTCTGCTGTTCAGTTGTCGGAACGGATTACGTTAATTTGTCTTCTTTCGAAAGGTATCACGTATATGAGATCGAATTTAGTGATTAAACACCTACGTAATTTGTTTATTTTGTGCTGAAAAGTTTTGGATACCTTACGTTTATTATTTGTTTACATGTTTTGCGAAATATGTTCCAGTAAAAATTGTGAAATAAATCATAAGGAATAGATAAAACATTTCTTTGTTATCTTTGAGCTTTCGATGCTTAATTTTAATTATTTACGCAGATAAATCAGCATAAATTGTTATTGAAAACACGTTATACTTAGTATCTTTGTTATTTTGTTATTTTGATATATTTATTATTTTTAATTGTTGACGTGTAGTTTAGATAAGACCGATTTGATGTTAAAGACCATTTTGAATTGAAAGCAAAGAAAATTCCGAATAATATATTGGTTAATTATTGTATAACGATTCTAAATATTTTCCTTTCCTCTTATGGAAACTGTTAATTTAAGGATCAGAGTACGTGGATAAACATTCATTGAACAGTTTATATTTGAAACGGGTAGCTTTGGGACGTTATCAACGTAGAAGAAAAGAATTCAGGAAAAGTAGCTCAGTATAAAAGGTATTTTGATTGCAAACGTGACTTGTAACGCAGTCCTCGTTTTGGCTACGCTATGCATACTTACCTATTGAAAACACCTGCGAGATAGATTTTATTTATTTAAGAGTGTATCGAGCCAAATTTTTCCATCCTTTGTGAATTTAAACGAGATATTATTCCAGATGCGTGCAACGCACTCTGTGACTTTGTTCGTTACATTCGGCCGAAGAGGTTAGGAACCTCTGCCCTAAATATGTGGGTCATTGCCCTGACGGCTTATCGCTTTTCGTGATACACGTTTCACGTTTAATGGCTGCGATGGGCAAATTATCTCTTTACGCAATATCTGTAGAACTACTGATTCGTACAAGTTAAACCGTGCGTATGATTAATGAGAAATCTTCATAGGATATTGGAAGATCGAGTTTCGAGTGTCATGTACCTCTTCTACATAGGATTAGATTGGGACTTCTGACTTTTATTCACTCGATTAATTAATCTATATTTTTTAGATTAAAACCCCTGAGATTTATCATTAATTTTTTAAATTAATTCCCATTCCTGATATACTATATGTTTATTAAGTGTTACGGTATAGAGAATTTTCAAGATTAATCGTTTATAGAAATATATCGATATATATGACCTGATGAAAATACCTGATTACTGCAAATTTTGGTTTACTACTACTTAGTTTCAAGTACCACACGATAAAAAATGTACATATCATCCTGATTACACATTTAAACTGATTAAAATAGTAAATATTTGACTGATTTATAATTTATGCAATGGAAAACAGCATAAATTGACCCAAAGTCTAATGGACATTTAATACTCCCTATTCTTTTATGCTGAACTTAATTGTTATTTTAATTTTTATGGCAAATAGAGATTCTATATAAAAATTATAAAAATGATAAAGATATGATAAAGTTCCAGGTTTCGTGTTATATTTCATCGATTTTAATGAGTCTTGTATGATTGCTATTTCATATATAAGTATATTATATTAATAGTTAACTAATGAAATACATGATTTGCAATTTTTATTCATTATTCCTTTGAGATTCATTTACGAATAAGATGATGGAAAGTGAGTTTCTTTTTTTCTCATCATCTATTAATTTTAATAGATTTATTTTTCATTTTTGTGTTCTATCATCGTCATTTTTAAAAGGTTACCTTAGAATATCTGTCAAGTTAAATTTATCAAAGATACGGCCACAGCAAAAAATAAATAAATAGCCTCTAGGTATCTAACAGTCTTTGTAGTCAGTTGCAATGCTAGTAACTTCTACGATTTCCACAGAAATCAATTTCCCATTAAAAGAAATCCCTCTATTTCTTTTCTCACTACGGATATTCTTGTCCAAGTAAAGATTTCTTCAAATATAGATTCCTGGTTGATGTATTACTTATTCATATCTCCGAGGAAAAACAAAGGGAAGGCAGCTTTTTTTTCGGGCATGAAAGACAACATTTCAAGGCTAAATCAGCCGTGAAGACAAAAGAACGAGGTTTTTCGGGAAAGAAAAAACATTGAGGCTAAAGATAAATCCTCTGCTCGCTAACAGATGCGGACATGACAGGGGAAAAAGCATTGACGTAGATCGAATTCTTTTTATACGATGACGAAGCCGACCTCGTGACAGAGAGCTTAGCACATTCTGTTCCCTTGGAGCTTAATATACGACTTTGGTATGCTTAAAAATAGATTATGTTTGCGTCATTCCCGAATTATATAGTGGTTTAATAATTATAATAACTTATATCGCAATTAAGTGAATATGAAAGTGATGTCATGGAAAGAGACTTGTGAGAATAAATTTAATTGTGAGTTATAATCGCTTATAATTTATCGACATTTTAACCAAAAGGAGCCTGAAGAATGGCATTCATACCTAGTGCTAACTCGGCTTTGGCTTCATAGTTGTTAATGTAAGGGGAATGTAATGAAAGGGGAGAACAACCAGTAAATTATACCTTTACCAAATTTTTCTATATTTTTGCGACCTTGGTTTCGATTTACAAGTACATCTTCAGGATCACAGAATGGCATTAAAATGTTTTGTAATACTAAGGTAGTTTAATAGCATTATTTATAACATACTTTTGTATCGAATTCATCTTCTAAGAATTAGCCATAAGTTCATTTTATTATGGTAAAAGTCGATGATAATACAAAATTCCAGTCTTGTTAGAAGAATAATTCGTGTCGTAAGAATTTCTTACCGGACCATTTTTTATTTACCAATCCAGCAGTACCAGCATTTCAAATCCATCTCTCGATATCTTTTGAGAGGAATACCGCAGGAGACTCTTATTCCAAAGGGCATCATCGAAAATATTTCCGAAATCTTCTCGAGGATGTAAAATGGTGTATTCATCTCTTCTCTGAGGAAGAAGAAGTGGGTTTAGATTTTATTTTCATTTTATGAATCGAACGCAATCGGTACTCAATCGCTCTTGTTTCTGAGCGTTTCCTTTTAAATCGATCGTCAACTTGATTTTGTACATTTGGTTCTTATATTTTACTGTTCATTATTTAATTCTTTGGGTAGTTCTGGCTGTCTCTCGTGTTTTATTCTGTCCTCCTAATCGATGAAGAAACAGCCCATTCCTCATCTTCGGCCAAATTATATATCATTCTTTATTGTTTATCGCTTGGTAGTTGAGACTTGAATTGAACTGAAATCTTCGTACGTAATGGCTACTTCTGCAAGGTTCAAATGACCTTTCTCATATTTCCTGTATTCCTCGTATGATATAATTTAGATTCATAAATTAATATCAAACTCATTCGTTATCATCTTTACATGACTCATTCTCTTTTAATGATTCCAGAATTCTACCAGTCGTATTGTAGTGTATTATAATTGACTCGTATCGTACAATATTAGTGTAATTGAGTATCTTTCTCACGTTTGTTAAAAGCTGGTTCAGTCACCCAAGGAAGCACACACACAAATATATCCGTATTTTAATATTACGATAATTATAAATATATCAATATTCTTGTGAAGAAAACCTCATTCCCCTTCTCATTTAGATTGCATATATTATCGTTATAATATAGAAAATTTTAAAGTATGTATGAATAACCAAAATTCCTATTGAACGTTTTAGTTAGCTATTAAAAGTGTGTGAAGAAACCTCGTTTCTAACTTTCCCCACAAGCCACAATCCCTCTTAAAGGCTTCTAATACATAAAGATAAAAGGGTACGAGGCGAGCGGTTCGTTTCGAACACTTCAAATCCAGCAATACAATAGGTATTAGCAAAACTCACACGGATTTAAGTACGAGCAGAACGAACGGTATTCGGGACAAGAGAGTTATATGGAATCGCGCCGAGAGAGAGCGAGTGTGTTTAAAGAGTGGGAGAGAAAAGAGAGTCGTGAAAACCCATTAGCTAGTCGAAATATCGAAGTGCAGGCTATTGAAAACTATCTCGGAGATGTCCCCTTCCCCCCCAAGAGATAAAGGCTCGCCAATTAAAAATCATTCCATCTCCTCACTCCAATTCCAATTTCTCCCTCAGCCCCACCAAAAATTCCCCCTCTCATTCTGCTTAGCTCGGGAGTAAAAGCGATTACCCCCACAACCAGGGAAATTCAATCCATTATACAAGGCACCGCGTTTCAACCAAGCCATTATGGATGGGTGGGGTAGTGGGTGGAGGCGCACTATGAAAGGTTTTAATGGCCAAAGGGTGGGGAAAAAGGCCTGAATTAGCAGAAGTGAGGGGTGGAAGGGGGAAGAGGAGGATGGGGATTTATTTTAACCTTAAAAAAGTACTTCTTTCTCTCCCTAGGGGGCCCCCTCCCCCCCCTCTCCACGAGCGAGGTCTTTTTTTTGTAAAATAACAAAGATGCTGAAGGCTGCGAAGGGATGAAATTTTAATACACTATCCCGAAAGATTCCTTCTCCTAATAGGGGTTAATTTCAATTACACCAAGGTATCTTTTTCGGGCCATGGAAATTTATTTAAATTAAGGAAGTCTGCTGCCTCTGCCGATGTAAATCATGCCCGTAACATACGGGTTTATTGCCGCTCCGTCAACAGAGTTGCTTTATGGTGCCCTTAGACTCTCAGAAACAGGAAACTGGGTTACTTATTAATTTACTTTATAGCCATTATCAAGTTGTTTCCAAGCACCCGCGCGCGGAAAACCTGCCCGGGAAAATATAAGCTTCGGCCAAACATGCATAAGTTATTAAAGTATGGCTTGGTGAGTGCAATTACTGAGAATTTCTGAATGTAATAAGCTCCGGTGAAAAAAATGATCGGGTATCCTCTATCTTGGTGTTATCAGTGAATTCCGTTGTAAACTGTAAAGTTTTATAACTACAGCTGCACATCGGTATTAATTCAACATGTATCTATCAGTCTTTGAGTTATTCTCAACTTAATAATATGGTGCAAATAACATATAACTAATATATAGTAATTACTGATGATATTATACATGTTACCTTCATACAGATACAAAGTGAAGTGAACTTAAGTCTCCGTACTTTACTTTAATTTTGGCTTCTGTGTACAATTTGATGGTAAGAATTAAGGATGGTAGTAAAAATTAAACTATCCAACAGATAACTTAATCAATTTGGAAAATCAGTAATGAAAATAAAAAATCTAGCTCAAGTATTCTTAGATTAAGTAAAATTATCCGTTGTTATTTCAAAAATCTCCAATTAAATTTAAACTTTTAAAACAACGGAGAACTATCTCTAAAATCTCCGAGATTGCCTTCATGCTATGGATGCCATGAACAGCAGTAGAATTTCACTCTATATATAGAATAAACAGAGTTTTGTTATTCTGCAGTCAGATTACTTTCTGGATATAAGCTTTCAGGATGAAGATTTATGGGGAAAATATCCAAAAGCTTATCGGGGAGTTAACCGAACTAAATTATTTTATCTGGCGTATGATTTAAAGGCATTAATCAAAGCGGCTTTGTTTAAAACTATCCCTATCCCCGAATCTGCGCTTGTAAAGGCCACACTAATTTTATAATGTAATGCAGAGCTTATCGTTATTAAATACTTAAGCCTCAAGCACTGGAGTGTAATTCAATTATTGGTCGTAAATTGCATATGCACGCTTAAATTCATACCAACATTAATATCGTATCATTGCAGTTAATATTACTAATGCAGACCATACGATGCTCTTGCATTATTAGATACGGGGTGAAATAATGGAAATAATTTCCTGATTATACCCTGAATGATTTCACTTCGATTAATTCCTACTTTAATTAGATTAATATTTGTATAAGAATATTATCAAATGATTCGGAATGGTAATAATGAATTAAGGTTTTTACGAAATAATTCCGGTTTGATGTTTCGAAAGCGCATTATTAAATTATGAATTTCTCGCTTGACATTTCATCCTATTTTAACAATTGCCATTTCATTCGTATATATTGATTTTTCAAGTCAGAGTTTGCGATTGATTTATACGGAACCAAAAATTTTTATAGCAGATAGGTTAGGGCGAGTTGTTTTGACTTTTTTTCCGTTTTTATAGCGTATAAATACCTCTGTAACATCTTCTTTGAATGTTTTAGTTTAAGTTATGAAGTAAAAACTTTAATAAGCCTAAAAATAATAAACAACCTTGGTTGATATTTGTGTAGAAACGAAGCATAATAAACTGTAACAATTATTAGGTCATTCAAACAAAGATATTAGTAACTGTATTCATTCTCCAATAATCAGATTGTTTACATTGATAACACTGATGAAGAAGTAATAGCGAAGATAAACTGTTACACGCATTGCGCAAGTATATGTTCAACTAATTGTCTAGCATTTTATACTGCGAAAGTTTTAATCAAGAGGTAGGCATTTCGTCATGTAGCAAAGATGAGAGCATGTTGTAATTTGATGAGAAAATAAACATCGAGGGATTTCAGGTAACCTCAAGGATGCCTTTAACTCTTGGGTTCAGTCTAACTCCTTGTGATTCCTTCATCAGACGTCGATTACCCTTGAATCCAAAGTAAGCCCCCGAAAGATGGTGTGCCCCGAAGGTCTAGAGAATCTCATTTAACCAGAAAGCCACATTCGAAAGCATCAGACTGCTTGTGAAACCAACAGCGAAAGCTTAAGTTGCTCGTTGCCTAAATTATAAATGGAATTACGCAGAATTACGAACGGAATAGATCTTCGAAGAGATGATACGTTTCAGTGTTTTCTGAACTGTAATATTGAAGACGTAAGTAGACGTAACGAATTGAATTAATCGATTCATTGATTTTGTTTGGAAATTGATGTTCTTTCCTACTTGAGATGGTATTGAGTCATTTGTGGTTTACTCTTTGCCTTAAAATCTCCCAGCTCATATGAGAAACATTGATTCCTCCATCGGTAAATATTTTAATAGCGTCATTACAATTTTTGTGAACGTTTTTAATCGATATTGGATACATAATGGGTGTCTTTTTCATTCCAAAGATGGCTCTCGTAGCTAATTTAATTTGTTTACATTCTTGCCTTTAAAAATTTAGTTTTTGCATTCTCCAATCCTCAGTGTATCAATGAATAAGTTCAACGGAACACTATATTATTTATACGATAAATAGAGTAGAAGTCGTTTTGGGAAACCATTAAAGGTTAATTTTTAGCAAAGCATTTTATAGAAGTAACTGACCTTTTATATAATCTATATATAATGAACGTAGTCGCTGTAATACAATCGTGAAGAACTACAGTAGACAGATAAACAATGATTGAAGAGAATCGTAATTTTGTGAAAACGCCTTGAATATCGTAAATAAAACCAGTAGTTACAATTCTAATGAAAACTGAAGTTACAGGTTATTTATCATATCTACAAGCATTATTAATTCTAATCAGATAGGAATGTAATTTATTTTTAATTTTGTTATTTCAACCGGAAAGTTATAGATAAATTTTATCATATCTTTGTAAATGTGTTATTACTCTTAAGGTGTTTGTTTCTTAAAGATTTACGACTCTGACACCAAGATTTTATCTCGGATAAATGTTGTTGCGGTTATAGCTAAGTTGCTTACCGTACGGCATCTTTCAAGCACTCAATGCTTATCATTTTTGGATCAAGGAGGCTCAGAATTCCGCGAGAAATCCATTCGAAGTGGTTTTGGCGGAGTCCCTCTTAATAAATCCCGTTCCAATCCGAAAAATTCTAAAGATAATAAAAGGAGAAAGATTCCCTCTTTATCAGATACATCAGCGCCGTGGTATCACCCGAATACGACATCGCTATTGGCCAATTTCGAGAAGCGGTTTAAAATTAGCCTCGGCGAGAAGGGCCCTGCGCCATTCATTCTGCTAACTCAGTAACGTCCCCTGAGACAAAGTGGAGTGGATTGTTCCTCTCAGCCGGGGGAAAAGAAGCAGGGGAAATAAACGGGAAAATCAGATAAAATGGTTTTCTTAAAGTTTCCCGATAAAGTTTGAATCCTTCCTCCCCCGCCTTAGTTTATCCGCAACCCATCGCCATGTTCCCAAACACTCCCCGGTGTTTATCTTGGGAATATAAATGTAATAGTGCCTCAGGAAAGGATTTCACTTCCTTTTCAACTTTCCCCTTTTCTCCGGGGAGGGTGTTATTAAAGCGGGTGGACCGTATGATTCATCGCTATAGTGTTTCACTATTGCGCGGTCTCTATGGTTTTTGATAGAGATGTACGAGTGGTGGAACTTAATGGGGGTGGATGGAAAGTTTTTAGCGGAGGTCAGGGAATGAGTGGGTGGGAATGTTTCTCTCTCTCTTTTGAGAGATCAAAGATGGAAGTGCTTTCGATTCGTCCTCAACTGCTTATCTTCCACTCGAGCGTACCGAATTCAGCCCCCCCAAATGTTTACTTACATCAACGGCGTCGCAAATGCCCGCGCGTTTCTCGGGGAAGATGGTTATGCGTTCATTCTCAGCGTGGTGAAGTGGTTCAATGGATTTGAATGGATTGATATTATTTTTGTAATTTGGAATTTTTTGTTGGATTGGAGGATACTCGGGTATCTTGTGAGGAGACGTAGTTCTATTTCTATTTGACGATTATACGAATCGTTGGCTTGTTCCATTTCAGAACTTTTTCCTTGTTCACTTTCATTCGATTACTTTAAAAGAAATTATTATTTATTCATCCTATTATGATGGTTGTCTATAAATGTTGAGCATGATTTAAATAAAACGTTGTGTTCTGATTTAAGAAGAGAAGTATCCCGCTTTAATCAAGGAATTAAATATATAATTAAATGTAAAAATAAAAATGTTTATTAAATATATGTCATTCGGAGTTTACTTAACCAGAAATTCACGTTACAATACGAGGGGTTGTACAATGAGAAGTTATGTACTCGCATCCAGTCTACATATGTTATGAAAACATCTCCTCTAGAAATGACTATCTAACACTGCATATTTATAGTTCGAGGAAAAGATAATGTAATAAGCATCCATGTATACGCTGATTTTAGAAAAATATACGAAAATAATTTATTTAAAGCCGTGAATTAAAACTCTCGATGCCTAGCAACTATTGCGATTGATAGATTTTCACTGATAGTCACAGAAATATCGTATTAAATTATCATTCACAGTCTATGTAAGGTTATTTGCACATGAAAATTTCTAAAGGCCACGTGGACTATATTTTACATTATAAGAATGTTAAGTACGTGGAGGAAGACATGTTATTTTAGTCTAACCAACAAGTCAATTGCACGAACAAATCTCGACCAAATGAAATTTATTTAGCAGAAATTTTGCTAATTTACTTAAACCTTTTATCAGATTAAGCATAGATCCACCATAATGTGTCAGAGACAAAACTTTAATGGAAAAGAGGTTAATATTGAGTGAAAGTGGGTCAAAGAACGCGAATAAGGTTCAATTTGCTAAAATTAATTGTGTTATATCTCCTGAATGGGATGAATTACAATGTTTTTGACTCTGAAATGCTGTTTATTAGTTCAAGATATATTTAACAGACCTTTTTATCATCATAAATTGAAATTCAACTCTTTCTCTGAAATATTTCAGCCCAAAAGGGAAATAATTGAGTTATTCGCAAATTTTCGACTAAAATACACAAAGTGATAGACGCAACATGCGCTTGATTTTCGTAATTTACTCGCAAAGGATGACAAAAGTGTATATTTAATGAGTATCGTTTTAGCCTTGCTCTTATTTAATCTCTGTATTTGACGTATCTTTTACGTTTGAGTAATTGGAACGCATAAAAATGTTTTTTAAAAGTTTTTACAAAGCGCGATTTTTTTTCTCTCGACCGCTGCTTTGTGTTCGAAAGTTTGCGTATATTTCCAGCATTCGTTTCGTAACGCTATATTAGAACACTCGCCCGCGCATTGACGCTTGACTGAGTGACACTACAAACATCAAACACCGAAATTTTGTGAATTTTATACGAAAGAGAATGTCAGAGAATTAGAATCCTCGTTACTATTTACCGTAGGTCGTAAATTTTCCGCAAAATTTGTATAAATATGCAAATACGATGGCTAAACAGGGAACACATGTCACAGGTAAAATAAATATGCCGAAAGTATCCCGAAATATCCGGCCTCGATTTATTTCGGCAAATTTAGTTTTGGAGGGTTATATCCCAAATATATGGAGAGTAGAGAAGATAATTTCATCCTAGAAACAAGCTAAACATGATGCAGTTCTATATAAGTGGATATTAAAGAGAGATTTTTCTATCGAATAAATCCGAGATATACTCATCCTAATGTTAAAAAGGATGAAAAATATTGTATTATAACGCTGAAGTAATAGTACTAATTTGTAGTTGAAGGAATATTTTTGTAGATTTTATTTTGGGGTATTAAGAGTTTTGTCGAGTTTGATGCAGCCCTTCTAGAGTTAGCTAACAACAAGGATTGTTATATTTATCGTATTTCTCAACACTTTTAAAAATATATATGTTTATAAAGAATTGTGATGATTACTGATCAAAATTAAAAAATATTTCATAGAGGGTTAATATTTTTCTCAGTTAAGAATACCAATCCATTACGTATTGAAAGCGATGAGCTTAATTAGTATTACACATTTTGTATTTCATAATCATTGTTATTGCAATCCAAAAGTAAAAGGAGAATTGTGGTTTTAATTATATAAGAGGACACCCAAACTCAAAGATTTAAACGAAGACAAAAGTTTTGATATACTATCGAATAGTAAATTCATCAAATTTCATTGAATCGAAATTAATCGAAATTAGGACGTATCATTAATCTTTATTCTTCAAAGATGTACTAAAAGGAAGTAGGATTTTACAATTCGAAAGTTTAAATTGTATGGTGTTTATTGCATCGTAATCCTTTGGTTTAGTTAAAGCAATCTGAATCTAAATTTAAACATAGTGCATGAATACTGGTCCTTTGATTGAGTAGAGATTCGTTAGTGGTAGCGATATTATTGCAGAAAATTCCTTAAAAATATTACCCATCAAAATATTCACTTTTTCTTTCAATGGGTAGGAATTCTTTAATCGCGAATTATCCGAGTTTTGCATTTCCAAGGTATTAATTCAAAGAACCTTTAAAAAGAGATTTTTGTGGAAATGTAGAACACTTTTCGACCATAATCTGCAGGAATCCGTCTCGTCAAGTGTTAGCGAGAAATTCGCCCTTCTCCAATCGAGAGCATAGTGACTCGATAAGTCTTCGTGTTTATAGATGTTCAATAATAGGCAGAGAATTTGCCTTGGGAATGTTCATGTGCCTAGGGAATCGGGGAAAGTCCCTACAAATGTACCAGTCTATTAGAGTAAACACTTCCATATCTCAAACAAGTTGAAAGAGCGATGTTTTCAGCTGTGAATAGGGAATAGCGGCAAACAGTTTATTCCATGTCCACCGCTTCTTCCCTTTCACTACTTGACAGTTTCGGAAAGTGAAATCATGGAATTAGGTCGATGAGTGTGTTATATTTATCGTAACATATGGGGAGTAGAAAACTTAAGATTGTAGTTACATGATTTGATTGTAAATTTGGAGATTAACAGTGGCAAAAAACTTTGATTAGAGATTACATCTTTTAATAATCGTTTATCAATTTCTCAGGTTGATATGTCTGTACGAGATAGATATTTAGAAACTTCTCCTATAAATTGTTCTCGAATAAATGGAAATATATTGTCAGTAAAAGAAGTCCAGAAATTCATCGAAGTAGCTTCAGAGTAACTTATTTCAACATATTTTAATCCTTTATTGATAAAATGATGATTGATTTATTAGGAAATTGTTTTTTTTCTTTGTTTAGTGCACCTCAGATTGATTTTTAACCAGGAATTGTATATTTTAAATGAAATTTATTGCGAATGTAGGATTGAAGGTAAGATGTTAATCCCTTAAAGTTAATACTCGTTATAAGTTGTATTATCAATCTTTTATAAAATCGTTGAAATTATATGTTCATTAAAGAGTAAAACTCTAAGAGTAGGCGTATGGAATATTAATAAAGTCCAATAAAATATTAGAAAATACAGAAAATTAGTCCTCTACTCTTCATCTAGAATCACGTAAAATTATATTTTGATGTCAGAATGAATATAGGGAAGTTATGACGATGATAATGGATTTTTGATAGGACGGATTGATTTGAAAAATGTTCAAATGCCCTTTCGTTTAAGGGCAAGCGATTGGAATTCCTCTAACGTTTGATCTGGTAGATAACCCAATACATCGATTTATTACGCTATTCAGTTGTCACGAGACTGAATTGAAAGAGGCGGAATGACATCATGGGGCTTTGACGCTCCTGAAAAATTCAGTCATTCAGACATCAAATCTTTCGCACTTTACCCCTTCTCCTTCACCCCATCCACGCGTTCCTTTTTTACCTCTTCGCAGGCATTTCTTATTTCAATATTTTCCGTCTTTTTGGTATCAATATGTTCCTGTACACCTTCTTTTTTTACTGCTCCACACTTACCATTGCACGTATTATATTATTAGTAAATCATTACAGAATCGATAATTTATTCACCATTTATATTTTACTGCTTTTTATTTTATACCTTTATATCATTTTATATTATATTGTATATATCTCGCTTTAGTGTAAATGTGAGAATGTAAGAATGGTCTATATAGACTAAATTTCGCCCTGATTCGATAAAGGCAGATTATTATTATTATATTAGTATGCTTTACAGATGCTTAATAACTAAAGGAGACTCATAATTTACTCTCTCACTACATTAAACAATTTTTATTTAAAGTTTTTTTATAAATATACTTGATCTTCTTCTTCATAGAATTGGAGAAACCAGAGCTATAATTCCTCCACCGTTTTCATTGATTCTACAAGACTCTGTGACCTCTTTACGTGTACTATTATAGGATTGTACCTTAGAGAGCCAATACAACATACGTATATATATTTAATATATATCCCAAAGTTAATTTTTCTGTTCCCTTGCGACCGATATCAGTTCGCTTTCGATATTTTCTCTTTCATTTCACGCTGTAGCAGTCCCATCTGATTTACGTCATCCTTTTTTTATTCCTTCGTATTCAGTATTCTTATTCCCTTTTTTATATTTCATTTTCTCTATAATTACGTTCCAATCCAAACATGCTTTGTCTTCCTACTATCTTCTTTTTATTTTTTCGATTGGCCTTTGTTTTATCGACTACGCCACATTTATGAAGATCAAAGATAAGTTCTTCACGTGATGAATTTGCGGTACGTTATTGGAATTAATAATTTTTATCATATTTAAGAATCTTATATTTCTTGGTCTCCCTTATTTTATTTTACTTACTATAGTCAAATTGTTACTTTCCATATTAATATTTTAATATAAAAAATGTATACATAATTTTAGTTATTATTTCTAATTAATTTTTTTCATCAGTTTTATAATTTTACAGAATTTTGTGTTGGCTATTATGAGAATGCTAGTTTTAGGCCTCGGTTTTCTGTAAAAGTGTTCTTAACAAACGATCGTTAAAAGGAGTCCTGGTTTTTAGTCGCTCTTCCCTTTTATTCTTTTATATCTCATTTTCAGTCATTTTGCGGATTTACCGTCGAATTAATGTACGTAGTAATCAATAAATCATCAATACGTCGAATTATCTATGGAGTTATTTTTTAGAATTAAAATTTTTGTATCAATAAGTAACGTTAGGATTTATAATTTTTATCTCTGAATTGATTATTAATTTTTGCTAAAAATTCGGCTTTATAATTAATAACGAAATTAAACCACATCCAGGAGTTTTTGTATGTTATGTTAACCAAATAACAATAGTTAAGCTACCATAATTTCATAAAGTCATGGGTTTCTTAAACATCCATAAATTAATGAATCCTGATTCAGGCTTATTTTATGATAGCACTCGAAGTTTATCGATGGATTCACTAATGTAACGTTCATCTTTGTTACCAAACGTCATAACACATTTTCTTAAATTGTATCTTCACGAAGGTGGTAAAAAATACGGCTTCTCAGAGGCTGACCAAATTACTTTTTTATATTTTATATAATTAATCATCAATGCCAAAGGCAGATTATTGATTACACGTCACATCGATCTTGTTTTCGGAAAGACTTCTTAAATTGGAGCTGGTCTGCTTATCTTCTTTAAGCTTACACCTCATTCCATCCTACCATCCAATTTCCCTTCAATCACAACCTTAATCTTTCATTTCCTTCTCAGGTGAAATCTGTTAGCTTTCCTTTTTCTTATAGTTCTATCGAATTTTCCCGTTTCCACAAACCTCACCACCACTTTCTCATTTTCTATCTCATTTGCCCGATTAATCTCGAAGTCCAGTCGGCGGAAATAAGTTCAGATATGTCCCACAGTGGATTTGTACCGTATCCTTTTCATGTACGCAACAAGAAGAAAGTTTTTCCATTAGAAAAATCTCTTCAAGACGTACTGGACAGTCTTTTATTTATCATCTCACAGTTTTCTGTATTTTCTGTCTTCAGAGATTTGGGTCAAAGCTATATCTTTGTAGATGTTGATGGGGAGTGGTAAATTGTTATTTGACACAGTTTTTTCAATTTTTATCTGACGTTTAAGGAATTATATAAATGAAAATCTTAAATAAAAAACTCCCGATATGTAGGAAAGAGCATCTTAGATAAATTTTTACATAGATGTTACGTTACTTGAGCGGAAAATAATTGCATAAAACTCATTATAGAGGATTTCATTACATGTAATTTTTTTATTTTCGCTACGTCATGACACGTCATTAAATCGTTTGAATAAACCTAAATATTTTCTTTAGATAACGGAGTTAGTAAAATACAGAAAATACTTATAATTAAATATCTTTAGGGTCTTATCACATTTAAAATTAATCTTAAGGCTTTCATTACGATGTTATAATTTCTGAGAAGTGAAAAAGGAAGAATCAAACAGGTTTCTTGAAAATATCTCCCATCTTTCACGCGATTTAAATTTACATAAAATTAATATATTGGTTACACCCTGAGTATCAATCGACTTTAATAATGTATTAGGATCAGATTCCATTAAATCAACAAATGTTTCAATTAAAATCGAATCATTAATTTATCAATGACATCGACTACTTTTTGAATATTTTTCTCTTCTTTTAACGAGTTTTGTTATTTTACACTATTTGCTAATGCTTACTGCTTACTACATCAAATGCGAAAGAAAAATTGTAAAGGAACAATTGAAAGCCGTTTCTATAAGTTTCAAATTTAGCAAAAAAAACAATATATCGTTACAAAAGGTAAAATTTGAGCGAAATATTTTGGCATCTAATTGGGCAATTGTTAATCATCTTAACAACCAAATTAACTTATGTTTCTATACTCATTATTTACATATATTGCTGTCGAAAAAAAAATTGGTTTCATTATAATTGAATCTTTTATTTCAATTTATAAAGATACTGAATTTAGGTCAGGAATTTATCGATTTATCATTTAAAATGAAGGTGTATAGTTATTGTATATCTTTCAGAAGTAATAGATGAATATAAAAATTAACTAAAAATATTTTTTCAATGTACAATTTCTTTAAAAAACTTTGATAAAAGTCAATAATTTTTTAATCGATTAATTAAATATGTAAAGAATACAATTTTCGGGCATGACTTAAAAAATACTGCAATTTTCTCTTAAATAGATGCTGATAATCATCAGACTTTATTTAATAGGACATTCATGAAAATATAATATAGGATATAGAAGAAAGTATAAGATGTAGCTTGGATTTATTTTTGTTGTCATACTTAGAAATATATCGTTTTGATCAAATTTATTTCCATTGTTTTAATTTGACTTAATTATTCATTATTAATTTTGTTAATTAATCCATAAAGGATAATTTATTTAGATGGAAATTATGAATATTAAGGTTTATTAATTAATAAATATTTAATAATAAATAATTTTATCACTCGTCAATCACATACCTTTGGAAATCCTTTCACCAAAACGCATCCGATTGATTCTTCTTCGGCAGTCACTTCTTGCGAACACGTCCATCTCACGGCCTCCACTTTCTGCCCATACTCTCGCACCCAGGGTCCCCTCGGCAATCCAATGCAATCCCCTGATTGGTTGCCACTCGCCGAAGAGATCAATAATGCAATTGGAGCTTTGGAGGCTCCCAATGTGCACAGCGTGTTTGCGTGCACCTGCCTGAATTACGTTTGACACCGAATCGTTTTAAGTTCTCTCTCCGCCGCTGCATACGGGAGTCGATGGTGGAGAGTGCGGAGAGATCAAAGCGCGATAAGTAAAATCGCTTCTTCGAAGGAAAAAACAACGGAACGAGTACCACTTCCGCTTCGGCGACTAAAGGGTACGGATCCAAAAGTCTCGGCAAACAAAGGGAATTCTTTCTTTTTCCAACCGATGTCTTTTATTTTTTCGTTCAAAAAAGGCTTTATTAATTACAACTATAAACATCGGAATGTAAAAGGTCCTGGAAAATGTTTTATCGTAGGTCGGTTTTTATTCTCGTCGCTGAATTCGTTTCGAAGTGGAGAGGTTGTTGTTTTTTTTTTGTCTCGTTGTTACTAAATGTCGACGAAAGGGCTGTTTGTGTTTGATGGAGATGAATTGGGTGTATCGATGGTTTATGAATCGAATTGTTACGAATCCTCTTTATGGAAACATTTTTGGAGTGAGTTATCACTGAAAATGTACTGAAGGGTTGGGAGTAGCTTGGGAATTGAAGATCATGTTGTCTAACTGATAATTTGAATTCTTCCTAATAAACTTACTTATTAAAAAGTGCGTTTAGAAGTTACTTATAAAAATGAAGTTATTATATATAAGCATCGGATGTTGAATTAGTTTGTACAGCTATTTCTTTTCTGGTAAGAAATTACAAACATTTCTTGGTCACAATGTTAAATGCATAGTGGAGCTTGTTATTATTTAGAAATTGGATAAGTCGTAATCTAATGAGGATTAAAATAGTATTTATGTTGGTTTTTGATGAAATAGACTAGTGTAGATTGATCGTTGAGTGGTTACCTAAGTCATAGTACTCCGAAAAGACTGTACTTTATTATACATATTTTTTTAAGTTAATTTTATTAAGATACCCCTATTTATATAGCTATGCCATGAGTTTAGACATTGTATTACATTTCTTGCATTTAAAAATAAAAAAGTGCACCACTGAATACACCATAATTGATAGATTATAATACTGGTAAAGATAATTACTTTCATTTCTTACGCGACTTGTAAATAGACTGAGGAATAATGTTATTCGCTTGAAT
Source organism: Pantala flavescens (assembly GCA_020796165.1). Taxonomy (NCBI): domain Eukaryota; kingdom Metazoa; phylum Arthropoda; class Insecta; order Odonata; family Libellulidae; genus Pantala; species Pantala flavescens. Next base: position 6,599,553 of record CM036888.1, read on the forward strand.
AAAGTCAAATTGTGTATCGTGTTCTACAGAAACATTCAACTAGACCCTTTTGGTTTTGATATCTAAAATATAATTAAGTAGTTTATAACTTGAGTGTGAATTTTAACATTCGCTGAAAATTTTACTGGCAATTCATTATTTGCTGTTATAAAAAAGACGCATTAAACACCCACATTTTCTAAGTGATAATTAGGCTTAATAAATCCAAACCAAAGGAACAATTTTGAAACCTTTGTATTCATATCACCAAGAGATTCCCCTTAATCTTCGCTAAAATCTTAAAGGGATTGATCAAAGGCCCATTAATCAGATTTCTAACCGTCATTCAAGTGCCTTAAATACCATTTTTGAGTCCCTCTCTCCGGATTCTCATGGTGATTACGCGCTAATTTTCCATCGGGATGGAGCCCTGCACTTCTGAACGTGTCTCCATCGGTCTTCATTTGTCCGTCGCCTCAAACGCCTACTGCTCTTCATTGCTGTCGATAATTATCCCGTTTAGTGATCCCCACAGACGTTTCCCCCAAACCACGGATTTTAACGAAGATCTTTCCTACCCAATTTCCTGATTCCAACTGCCTCTATCCCCCTCCCCCTCTTTCACGTTTCCTTTAGGCTAATTTATAATGTCTATTTCTCCTGTACCATTAAATGAGGAAGTGAATGTAAGATATGGGTGAATATTTTCTCAAAGGTTAATTAAATCTTCTTAATATATTTCCTGTTGATCATTCAGAATGATTTTGATGACGCTTTGTATTAAATATTCCTAAACAGACTGAGAGAATCTCAGTTCAAAAGTTTATTAAGAATCAAGCAGACTTCGGATAAATCTATTCTTTCTATATTTAAAATTTTCCCTTTCCCAAGGTGTAGGAATTTTAGGTAACCCAAAATATTCTGTACTTTTATCACGTTTATACATTTACGTATTTTAGGTGCTATATTATGTTTACGTTTATTAATTTTAAATTTAATAATTAAAAAAGAAAAAAAGAGTTCACATATATATATTTCATATATCCGTATAATCCATGACTCATAGTTGAATGTTACCCCGAGAATGTAGTTCATTATTGACGTAGAATGACGTAAAAAATAAGACCAATCACGATCAATTTCATAGACCATTGCAAAGTTATTTTATCTTTATGAATTTTTTCTCCCAAATTTGTAATACGTCAGCAATCAATTTACTGTTGAGGAGGAAAAGATTTTTGCGAGCCCGAAATATAAATCTCTCCACAAGGAGACTTACAAAAGGTGAATTTGAGGCTCAAAGCGTTTTCTAGAGAATTTTCACAGAATAATGGGGTTGAAAAAAGTTTTATAGCCCCTATATAAATGTCAGTGCTGTTATTCCCTCATTGAGCTCTTTTCTCTTTGTGGAATTTATTCTCTTTCGCGCTTAGCAAGTGAATTTTAGTATTGTAGCGCGTACTTAAAATTTGTATGTTCGAACTTTTTCGTGGAGAAATATCGTATGTATCGTATTAGATATATTGTGCAGCATAAGGGAACACTCAGAGTTAAACTTTATTTCAAATTTCTTATTCCCAATAACAGTAAGGGATTGTTAAAACCTCGAATAGATGGATTAATATTTCATGCTATGTAAATGGAGATATTTCTTATAAATTTAAATTTACTTTTACGATAATAGCAATGCGGATATCTATGTACTAGAACCAATAATATAATTTGAATTCTATATTGATACTCCGGTACTCCATCCAAGCTGTGTCTGTTAAACCGATTACCTCGTGCTATGACGTCCTCAACATCAAATCCTCAACTCACTCTTTCATCTCGTCGCTATGAACTCTAGATTTTCAGCGGCATATAAACCCTTCCGAACTCCCGTTCATAGACAGAAATATTCCACGAATTCTCTCGCTTGACAGCACGTTAATTCAGCGTCTCTTTGTCATTCGTCACCCACAACCGTCTGTCCGTCGCCTATAGCGAAATCTCCCGCTTCTTTCTTTTCTATCGACAACGCGTGATCAGAAGTTCAAAAGCCTTTACTTACGTGACGGTGATTAAGCTTTACGAGACTAGTCTTTTCATACGCATTTTCAATCAATACATCGTTCCGGTTAGGAATCTAGATGACTTTATCGAGGGATACGTTATGAAAGGATGTGAGTGGATGTAATTAATAATTGTATAAGTGCTGAAGTTGTAGGGTATAGGGGGAGATGTGTCAACATAATTTTTCTGATATTCATTCATGCATGTAGGATTACTTTAGGGATCTTTTGGGTTCGTAAAAAAATTAATTAATTAAAGGAATTAAATATATATTAAAATGCGTAATTATAATGTAAAGCATCATAAGAATTCTATTTACATTTAAAAAAATTAATCCCTATTTTTTAAAAATTCGTATCGTATTGTATTTTCGTGTGTATATCTTATTTAATTTTTAAAAGAAGAATTCAACTTTTCTTTCGTAACTTCCAAAATATGTCGAAATTTTCTGGCTTCAATTCCTTCAAGATCGTTTCAATTATTAGTTTTGTCATGAATTTGGCCATTTTTATTCTTCACATCTCGTATTTTTCAATTTTCAAATCCTACGAGAAAGATTTATTTGTCGTTATATTCTCAGTCAATCGTCAGACCGCTCCGACTCAAAGTCGTACGTACGTGTCCCTTCGCCGCATTTTATCTACTTACATCCCCTTAAATTATCCTATACCTCTATTACTCTTCCCCTTCGGGAACATACGTCCTCTCCCATTCACCTTACATAACCCTCTTTGGCCTCAAATCCATTCGCAGAGTATGTGTCAAATGTGAAACGATTCGCACACGCCTTCAAATAATACGTCTCGGCAGTCCAATCTGCCTCAATTCCTTTTCCTTTAAAAAACCTTCATGGCAACGTCAACGAATATCATAAGGTTCTACACCTAAGCGGCTACCCTCTATGTGACATGCATGTTCCGTCGAAACTTCTTTTGAAAGATCTTTTTAAGGTCAAAGAATATTCCCCGTATCTACCATTTTAGGCTCTTTGTGAATGTTCCATCCAAGCATATGGTACCGCGAAGCGGTTGTGAATATGGTGGTGTCTACGAATGAGGAATAGCGAAATAGTGACTTGTGAATAATCTATAGAAGTAGCGCTTCTGAAACGTGCTCACACTGGGTTTCTCGAGGATTTTTGCGGAATATAAGAGACAAATACCTTTAAAAAGGATAAAATGTCGGGCATAACATTCTTTCAAATGTAATAGCATATCAGAATAAATGAGTTTCTTATCTATGAAAGAATGTTCTCAGGATAAAATTTTTCAAGTTCTTGTTAAAATTTTGGCATATTCTTAGGAAACCATTAATTATTCTTATCGAGTACAAATTTTCAATGAATAATTGTCTTATTCAGTAGTATATAGGAGGGTTTCATGTATAAGAACATTAAGCATTACATTTAACTTAAATTTTCAAATTGATGCGTATTATATACCTAAGATGCTATTAATTTCCTGTATTTTACTTTACAAAGGATTTATTGTCCAATTTTCAGATACGTAATAAGAAAATTTTAGAAAGAATTATCGCTTAAGAGAGATCGTTTTTAAAAAAAATTTGTATTCATGAACATGATTAACTACTCCTCAATGACATATTTCTCGATGAATTTTACTTGGAATAAAAAGGGCCTTATGATTATATGTCCATGTCTTATAATGACGTATCCAACATTAAAATGTAAGCATATCCTCCACATAAAAGCATATACTCGTACGATACATGATTAATATCAGATTTGGGTTAAAAATCCCCTATAAGAGTCTACACTTTAAATCGTACATCTAATTCAAACCGATCGGTCCCGCGAGATAAGTTTTTCCTAGCAACCATCACCACAAAGAAGAGAACGAGTTCTCTTTCCAATTAATTGCTTCGAGTGTTATTCGTCGATTGCCCATCCGAAAGATCCCTCAAAGCGAGTTTCCTCGGGCCTCGCAAATACGTTCCACTATTCCACTCCCTCGTTGTAATCGTTTCTACAGTCGCTGCACCATTTGTATGTCGCGAAGTCTTCGTTTCCTAGCGATAAACGTTTTTACTCCTTCATCCGTCCTTCATCCAAACGCCTCCCTCTCAATCATCCTCGTCTACGAATCGATCGCGACTTTAAAACACGCGAATATAATACGAGCGCAAAAGGACGTCTGCACGTTCATGCAGACGTTTTCGGAAAGTAAGGACTTTCAATTCTCGCCTCTCTTTGATCTGCAGAGCGTCCAAAAGCGAGAATCTCTAGTAACTGGATACAGTTTTTCGGGAGCCGCGAAGAGGGATTTCGATTGGATTCGTATTTACTTTTGGATACGTCGAATTCTCTTTGAGTCTCCTCACAAAGCTCTAATTTAACGGCCTTTTGAGAATCGAACGGCACAAAATGCGATGGAAATCTCCCATTCGGTTTATTAAGGACGTCGCTTACGGGCCGTGACGGAATTATTCATCAGAGGCCGTTTTTATTTTTTTGGTCCAACCTCAGTTTTATCAGAAGGGTTATAAATGAATTTGTGCCGTCCACGCGTGTGTGCAAGAGTGTGTTCGAAAAGAGCCTGGAATAGCCTCTTTGGACGGTTCTTTGTTTACTCCAGTATCCCCATATTTCGACAACGCTTCGTAGTATCTGTTTTTGTTTATGACATCTTTGAAGCTTTGTCTCGTATGTGGGTAATTTGCCAACACGCTTTGTGAAGTGCGAAATTTCAAATTTTGGAACTATATGAATTGTCTCTGTTGCTCCCTTGAACTTATTTTCGACTCAACTGGAAATTACTTTTAAGGATCAATAAGATGCTATTATATTTTTTTAGAAGATTAAAAATGAGTTTAAGTACTTGAGATTCTATAATGATCTAGGTTTTTCCAAATTTTTGAGATTAGTGGCCTTGCTCACATATTAAGAAAATTGGTGATAAATTTAGAATGAATTTACATTGATCACAATTTATATTATATTTTAACAAGACCTAAGCAAGGTTAAATAATTTTTTCGGTTTATTGCTACTTTTTATAAAATTTATAATAAATTTTTGCCGTTAATTTTCCAGGAATATTTAAAAATATAATATCTCTATCTCTTGAAATTAAAACTTAATATGCTTAAATGAGCTTTAGAAATATATTTGAAGCAGAAGTTTGTAGTTGCATTAGAAGTTTGAATGAAATGTTATTATAATATCAAAGATCTTATTTGAAATTCGATTCAAAAGATTATTTTTTAATTTTGACGGATATATCTGATCTTGAAGGAAGTAGATATATAAAATAGAATTTATAAGATATACTTTAGAGATCTGGAGACTGCAAATTATTTATGGATACTATTTCAACTAATCCGGAAGTCTCAAGCAAGCTTAGATATTTTTATATTCTTCTTCCGTGCAGATTGGAAGAATCAATTCCGTTATGAAGCACGTTGGATATAATTAGACTTCATCTTCTTCTTCATATAGTACCCTCAATTTCTCCTCGTATTTTCTGTAATCCATAAGTACTTAGAAAAAGTAGAGCTTGGTCCATTAATGCCTTTAATATTAAAGTTTCATTTCAGTAAACATTTCAAAAAGATATTTGAATAGTACTCTTCTACTTGCAGATTGAATGCATCCTCTCGAAAAACATTTTCAGCAGGATATTTCGAATGTTCTGTTTATTTAATAGTTCAGGGAACAGGAAAATCTTGTTTCGGCTATAGATAACCATCCGAATATCTTTTTCTATATCATTCGTGGAATAGATCCGCTGCTCTGTTCGAAAGGTAGAGTTTTTGTGTGCGACTCCGCGTAGCACAGATTCAGTCGATCTATCTCCTCGCATATGACAAATCTCTCTCCATCCAGAGAGTATTAATTTCGTAAGTTTGGAATTTCGCCCAATTTGAGAAGTTTCTGTTTTATGGAAGGAAATTCAGCTCATTGGAACACTCAACGAGAAAAGAGATAGAACTTTTATAAGTTTGATTTTATAATTCTATCTCTTTCTTTAATTGCTGTATTACGTTCCATTCTCTCTTTCAAAGAAACTGCTGTTTTAATTTCCGTTGGGAGAAGGCGTCTTTCTTTTCTTACTCAGAAATAGTGTACTTTACTTTCGTTGGCATAGTTCACGTAGACTTAATCGTTCTCTACTTTATGACGAAATGCGTTGAATAAAATGTTTCTGATTTTGATAAAAATACCAATTTATCTTTTTTTTGGTTTAACTTTCATATTTGTATTACTCCCAGAACTTCAACAATCATTATATTTTTCATTCTAGTATAAGTATGTGGTTGATTTCATAAAATGTCAATGAAATTCAAAATACTTTATTTATCATCTGTAAATCATCGCATTTTAAAATTTATATTATATAAATATATAATAAATATGATGTGAATTTAATATACATCTAATATAAATATAATATGAGTAAGATAAAAATTACATATGTGTTATAAATTGTGTATCAGGAATCCGTTACTACCGTTTATTTATAACGAAATAAAAATTTTTCCAAATTACTAATTCTACGCAACAATTTATAATATTTAGATTAAAATATTTATCAGAATCCATAGTTTATACCAATTTTGTGCTTATAGTTCCAAGGCTTTATTTTTCATATCATTGTATAATTTGTAAATGTGCTAAAAGGTAACAAATTTCAACTATTTGCTAATATTTCTTTCCGAAATAGCGAATTGTTACATTCATACCATTCGTATACTTCTTACTTATGTTCTTCGGAAAGTTGAGTGAGTTGAATCGAAGCGAAAGAACGCGTCCATTCAAATTTAATCAGTGCGCATAGCGTAAGGACGAGATGAATAATAGAATAGGTAGAACGATTTCACTCTTTCGGAAAAAAACTTTAATATTCCCGAAATGAACTCGCACGGCGAAATTATTTCAGATTGCATTCAAAGGACATTAGATGAGAAAAGTTAATTATGCCTCGTATCTCCGCCGATTGTAGCGAAAAATCTTTTATCCCGCAATTGGAAAAAGGCAAAAATTTCTCATTTTTGACCTTTTTATATCGCATTCGCGAAAAAATCGAGTTTTTTCGGAAGAGAGGATAATGATTTTAATTTCCAGTTTTCCAGAGAGAGAAAAGGGTACGGGTCATAAAATGCTAAGGAATACCAGACGGAATATATCCGTCTCGGTTTTTTGTTGTGCAACTTATTTCTACATATCCTAGATCTGCTTCCAAACTACTGGTTTCGCATTCTCGTTGTACCTCTGTTTTTTTTTTTGGTCGCGAAAGTTTAAAGTCAGTATTACATCGAGTACGATTCAGCCCGTATTTTTTTTAGCGAACAAATTCATGCATAAGGGAGAATTGTAAAAATATTCCCCCCATGGTTCTTTTTCTGTTTTTCCGCTCAATAAAACTCGCTTCGAACCACAACTTGTGTGCAAACGTGTGTTATATTCTGCTCCAGGCGTATTTCCTTGAACCAATTGATTCCTATCGCAGATTTTAGTTGGAAGCGGGCTTGATTTGGAATATTCCAAACTTTCCGGGTATTCAAAACCCTTAATTAAAGTTTTATAGAATCGTATTTTGTTAAATCCATCCATTCATCTATTAATTATTAAAGGTAATTTTTAAGCAAGTATATTTATCTACGTTTCTAAAACTCGTATCTTTTCTGACGATCAAATTTTTTGCTTTTAACATGTATGTGTTATTAGATCATATAAAACATTACTTTAATTCCTATAATTTATTATCTTAATTTCTAAAAACATTTTATTTTCACAATTAAGTTATTCTACCTTCGTTCAAGCTCCATTTCATATTCATACTCTTAAAAAAGTGGTTGTCTCGTAATGAAATTTTATTTAATTTTCCATATTGATATCTATCCTTAACTATGTTGGTATTAAATTGTTATTAAGTTGAATAACTATGTATTCAGAAAGAAACTATTGTCTATCTATTGATTTAATATGTACATCGGTGAAGGGTACTGGAGTTAGCTTTAGTTTATATTAGGAGCATGTTTTATCTCAATGGATTTTGAAATAAGAATATAGTATTCCAAATAATTAATATTTTTTCATATTAGTGCTTTTTATGACATTCAGAGCTTTTGGAGATCAATATTTAGATCGAATTCGTTATAATATCCCCAAAAATATCGCAAATATTAATTGAAAATATTCATCAATATTTTTCCATCGTTTATTCTGTAAATTCTCTTAATGGATATAATAATGGGTCGTTTTGCAATTATACTGAAGCAGCAAACCTATTCTTCCCTTAAATCATCTCTGTAGTACGAGTGCATGTACTCAGGTTGACAATGGGTACCAGTATTATATTTTTCAGTCGAGCAACGTTCCAATTCGATATATGTGTATTCCAGTACCCTCCTTACAAAATTCCAATGCATACATCCCTCTGAAATACATATACCTTCTTTCCACACTTTTCCTTACTTTCACCATTCAAATTTTCCGCTATAATCCTTTTCATATCGCCATCCATTTTGTCGTCCACTACAAATGTCCCCCTTTCACTCCGTTCTTTTCACTTCGAATTATTTATCCTCTGCTGATTTTAATCTCCTCGTTCGATTTGAATCCGTTTCCAATATTTTATTCTCTTCTCTGCAAGTTCCATCCGAGACAATCACTTGTCCGATCACAGGAACTTTATTAAAGTTGTAGTCTGACTATAGTGCTGAAATTTATCGCTAATATTTCAAAAGTAAAATTCACAAAATTAGCTTAACATACAGAAGGATTTATTGGCGAAAAAGTTTTTGGGTTTTTGACGTCGGACCGAACCCAATTTCCAATGAATGTGTTTTCCTTCTATTTCTCATCATACAACGATCTGGTGTTCACTGGAATCGAACTACACTCTTCGTTATTCTATTTCAATAATCGTATCTTGCGGAAAATTATTTGAATTATTCGTATTAAAATGATTTTATCAAGGAAATTTCTGCAGAAAAGTCCACTCATATATAATGCGTCACAAATATTTATGTTAGCTTATAAGAGCAAATTGCAAGCTCTTATGGTCAATATTTAAATGTATTGAACTTAACTGAAATAAATGTTGACTCGAAATTCAAACTGAATTTTGTTGGACAGCGTCATTTTCTTTTAAAATGTCGTCATTCTAATCTTGTTTACAAAATTTTACTTCTTAGCAATGGCTGAAAGTTAATTATATTTCAAAATTTTTATAATAATAATAACCCGTTGCTTTTTAAGGAAGAGTGAGCCTATATTGTTTTAGGAGTAATAATCGTTAAATATTCAACATGACTTACTCAGATAATTCTTTTCGCTCATGTTCATACGTTTAACGAAATATTTTAAGTACAGGAAATATTTGTTAATATAATATTTAATTCGATCAATCAATATATATGAATCTATGAATTCAAAATGTCCCATGAATAAATAGATCTTGTATCAGGATCAGAATCGACGATAACTAGCAATCACAATGTTTTTTAAGTGAAATTTACCGATTACTTACGTAATAAATGATAGTGAAATTATTGTATGTCTTTTATATAGCGTTAAGAAATATAATTTTTCATTTTTACCCATAATGTGAATTCCAACCCTTGTGAAATTATTAACGCCAGTGTTTCCAAGAGCCAAACTTGTTCTGCTATAAAAATGTTAGTTCGTAATCTATTTGTCACTTAATCTTCGCCCTCTACCCTAAGGCCATTCTTCATCTTATGATGAATGCTTTTGCAGTCATTCAAAATTCTTCTTTTTCTACTCTTCCACAAATAGATTCATCTCTTAAAGTAATTTTCATCTCCCTTTGCCTCTCTCTAAATTTTTTTCTGCATCTTATTCTTCCATTTCTGTCTCTTTGACCCTTTTAATTTTCATATACTCTTCTCGATTTTTTATCGCCCGATGCCGTTCTTCTGTTTTCCACTTGTTTTTTACTCGCGCTTCTTTTGAGATCGCGTCAACAGTCATATTTTATCCGGAAGGATTTTATTACGATGTAAATAACCTCCTTATAAATATTTCTTTACGTGTCTTACTTATCCATGAAAGATTTTTATGCACATCTCAAGGAGTTTTTGCTCCCGGATATTGTCGGTCATATAGCAGAATAATATTTTCTCATCGTACGTCCTAAGCTGTAATTAGTTTCAGTTTGATTGTTGTAAATTTTAAGCTCTTTGATGTATTATTTTCATAGCTTTTATTATCTCAGTTTTATCCATCTCTTAATGCCTATAGGGGTTTAATTTTATTGATGTTCAGATGTTATATTTTGTTTGTAATTCTCGTCTTCCTCAGTGAGATTTTTCATTGCATTGAATTTTGCTATCGGGGATAAATTTTTCACGTCGTTTTATGACAGTACTAAATGACTGGATTGAATAATATCGGGAGAGATTTATGGCAATTAAAGGTTATGAAAGATTCGTTGTAATTGATTTATATTGAAGATTTTAAAAATCCAAATTTTTAAATATCGTTCGCGAAATATTTACCAATGCAAAAATATCAGAACAAGATTTTCCAGTTGCCGGAAGGATTAATGTTTTCAATCGAGTTTTAATAATTTAAATGCTTCCCCATCTCCGAAAACTATTTTTTAGCGTAGGATGAACGAATTTCAGTGGTATTATGCCAGAGAAAACATATAAAGTTATTATTCAATTTCTCTTACATTTCTATTATTCCATCGTAGGATTCGAGCATAAACACTCCTCTACGAACTTTATTTATCTGTGAATGTCATGGGATCTACAAAGTGCTCCTAAGTTGATAATATTTTAGCGTGTTGATAATGCCAAAACTATGAAAGGAATAAGAATGAGTTATAAGAGCTAGAACGTTGTTATTGAATATAACAACAATATATTTCTAAAATATACGTACTGTAACTAAGATCTATTTTATATCCATCCATAATTCTCTGAAACATAAAAAAACGTTAAGAGACTAAAGTATTATGTTTTTCTTTTAATATTTCATTCATATATTCTTGTCGTTATGCACTGAAAGCCTGTCTAGAGGTATGAAAGAGAATTAAAAATATATTTTCAATTTAACTAAGTTTGTAATTGTTCCGATTTTTATTGTCATTATATTTCTTTCTGATATTCCTCTCGCTACATAACTTTAATTATTTTTGATTGTTGAATTAATGGTTAATACATCGATTCTGAAAACAATAATTATATATCAATCCTATCGTGTTATATACATAATCATAATGCGAGTAAATATCTAAAATTTCTTGGGAATGAAAGTTACATTTTGAAATTTGTTTGTCTTTAATCTTAAAGCCTTGAAACAATTTTAGTTAGTGTTTATTATAAGTACGTAACACACCAATATTCATAAATAAATAATGTCGTAAAATCATTTTCTACTGTTGATGTACGTCACACTTAATTATTTATATCTCCATCAGCTTCTTTAACAATGCACATGCATATGAATGGGTAGAAATGTCGACAGTTCAATTAGGGCCAACAACCTCTTACAAATTCTCCGGAAATTAAAACGGGCATAAATAGGCTGTTTCTAAGTGATTTGGAACCCTCTCTCCACGCCATCCTCTTTTTAGCGAGGCTAAAAATCATTCCGAACAGAATTCCGCGAATGCCCCGAGTTGTGCCATCATCCCTTATTTGGAAACAATATGACGGAAGAGTGGGAATAAAGACGTAAACGCATTTATCCATCCATTCTCGGGAGCGAAAACGTGAGGAGGGACTAATAAAGTCTTTCGTCTGCCTGTCTCACCCCTCAGAGGGAATTCATCCTCTTCCAAACAACGCCGGCCGCATTCCAACTTCTTATTTAAAAATCTCCCCACGCCGCGTTCCCGACAAAACAGATTCCCTGCTTATTTTCAATTATCTGGCTACAAAGACTATTAAATTTTCAGGCGGCAACTGTTGGCCAAATACGGGTATAACGATAAGGGAAGGAAGGGGATTCTCCTTCCCCTTCAGAATGATCTTATTAACTTTTAATGCAAAGAAAACAGGCTGTTTAATCCTCGCCTCTCATCTGCCCTCCACGTTTTCTTCCCTTGCTACCCCCCCCCCCCCCTCTACCCTTCCCATAATTCCACACCCATTCGCGACCATCCACGCCATCATCTTCGCTCATTTCGCTCATTTGATCGCGATCTTTTTCACGGCTTTCTTTTCCTTTAAAGAAGATGCGTTGTCATAGAATATCGTCATGAATCTCATGACATTTAGCCATCATACGTATTTTTAATTTACGTATAATTTTTAGGTTAATATAAGCGTAGAAACGTTAATATCTAAATTAATTTCTTAAAGTGGATTCTATGAATGCTTTATCAAGAAAATTGAATAGTATTTTTGTTTTGTTATTAGAGATTGGTTTGTTAAGGTTGTTCAGAATTTGTTTTATTGTATTATTTCTTATTCTTGTCAATTTAAAAGCTATTTATTTGCTTTTGAAAGGATATAACCCTGCCCATCAACAATAATTATGACTGAATAAGTGTGATACCTCCTCTAGGTACATTGTAAAACGTAACGTTCATTTTTTAACTACGATGAAGCTTAAAGCTACAACTAGAACTATCGTATCATGAGTCTTACTGATAATGTATATTATCTTACCATTGTCCCCATCTTCAATACATTTTAAGCTTAAAGTGCAAAGAATAAATTTCCAGCAAGCTTTAGGTTTGAATGTTTTTCAATTTGTAAAGAGGGTTAAAAAAGAATAAGTATGTTCATAGCTTTTTATTATGTTATTGCCTAGAAGGCTTCTCAAACATTCTGTTTCATTAAAGCCATAAACGTGCATTAGTATTTTATAAGAATTTTCATTGCTTATTTTCATTCTTTCACTGTACAGTTTTTATAGTAGTGTTTGATTATCATAGCAGCCTATTATTGTATTTTAAAAACATCAAAAGCAGCACGTATAGAAATGATGTGTAAAATACTGTGTATGCCTAATATTATATGTTAGTGATAGGAGAATTTATTAACGAAATTATAACATTTTAGTAACCTTAAACATCGTCGTTTGAGTGGTTAAATTACAACGATGAATCTTTGTTTCATCTAAGCCTCAGGTTATCATCGTCTGGCTTTCTGTTTTAAAAAGTAGAATAGAAAGTAGATAGCTACTAATGAAAGCTTCTGTTGCCTATCCAAATTCGTTACATCAAATTTCGGATAGCTTGGAAGTTGGAAATGTTCTTAGTGAGAAATTCCATTATCCTCCCAGAAAAGAATAGACTTCAGAATTTCTACGTTCGGTCTTTTCTTAGATGTTTGTCTTTGAGTAGGCGGGCTTCTTAGAAATTATTTCCTTAGGGAAAGAATACGAAAATTTAATATCGTCTCCAGGAAACTGCACGGAACTTTTCGTATTGTTGCAAATTTTACATTGTTATGTGTTTAATAGAACTTAATTTAATGTCATAACAGATAAAAGGTGAGATAATGTTCGGAGAAATTGTGTAGATTCTATTACATCTTCACTGCATTTAATCAATCTCTGTTAAAAAGTTTAACGTATTTTTCTGTGTATATATGCTGGGAAAATATCTAGCAAAACTTTTCTTGTGATTTATGATTTTTATCTCTTGAAAGGTTAGAATATCGTTGCCCTGAATATTTTCTCTGTTGAAATATGAAAATATCACGTTACCTTCGTTTTTACTTGATTTTTACCTCAGGTAATATTTCTTGTTTGCTTTCATGAATAATATTCTTGATTTTTCTCCAACTTGTTTTCTAGAAAAAATTATGCGTTGCTCATTTTCTAAATTGTTTCATTTGATCATTTGCATTCTCATTCTTTTATACATTTTATTTTCTTATAACAATCCCATTTCATTCAGATATTGTTTTCCCTCGAGACCAATTCATATTCATGGCAGCCATTGTATTCCGCTCACAATTCTATTCTGCTCTGTTGAGAGATTCTTTAAGATGACGTAAATTTGGTAATTATTGATCATTAATATAATTTTTAAAAATACACTGTTAAATTCATTCCTTAGGTGTTTAACCGACGTGATTTGTTCTATCTAAGGTGCAATTTTATTTATCTCAACAGGACGTAGTTTAAATCTGATTTTTATATGTCGCCGCTATTCCTAATGTAATTTTAGTCAGAGAAACTCTCACATAAATTCTTAGCGACACGAAGCACTCACAAAAAAGTTCATTAACTCTTATTAACTGTCATCCTAGCCCTTAAAGGGAACCCTAATTTCCCTTGGAACTTTTAAAAATTTTAACATCCTACCTTAACCCTTTTATCGAAGGGATATATACTTTCACTCGAAGGAGTTAAAAATTCGCCTACCTGATATCTGACACCACAAGGAGATCTATTAAGTTTGTGAATTTAGAAATTTTGAAGAGGTTTTTCGTGTCATCGAAAAATAACACAGTCCTTGGGAAAATAGTTTCTTTCAAATAGACTGTCCTAATTTTGCATGTCTATGCACAAATATATATACATTCATGTACGCATATAATTTTTAGAATTATTATTTTATTTATTAGATCATTTGGAATCTGAATATCATCTTCATATTTCTATAGTGTCTCATGAACATTTTGATATAAATTTTTAATGATATATTTTCATTTCTATTATCCATCATGATCTATTTTTCACGGAGAAAATATATATCGTTAACTTTTTTTAGTGTTGATAAAAATATCTAAATGTCCTATGATAGATATAAATCAAATACAATATGGATAACAGGGGTAGTCTATAAAGATTCAGATATGGACCAATTTAAAAGCTTTTTAAGCATTGGGTTTTAATATTGCGTACACTAAAAATAATGCAGTTGCTGTGAACAAAGAACAGTAGCATTAGCTGAATATGAATATAACAATCATTGTTATTATTTATCCATAAGTATGTTGTCATAATGGATCGATGCAAGAGAGGAATCTATTCTCAATCCTAACTCAATTAGTCTAATATTTTCCATCGGAATGGAAATAAATTACTCTCTATGTCTATGAAAGTTATTTTAAAAGATATATAAAGCTCTCACGAATAAAAAGCATATCAAAGGTTTCCATTATTGTAGCGAATAAAACGAAAGGAATTTAGTACTTTATTTGGATGGGATCTCGCAAGTTTGTACTTCACGTATGACAGTGATCCTTTTATTCAGTGGTACGAGATTGTAGTTCATTTGACACATTAAAATTAATAGTACGTATTTCGTACGAGTTGTGAAGAATAGGACTGCTAAAAAAGAATCGGTCAAACCTTTCCCCGTTTCGAGAGAAATACAGTCACCAGCAATCGCTTCTTTAAAATCAACGTCTGCTTGGAACGAGACCAACTAGGTGATATTTCATCGGCGGAGCGTTGAAACGGACGTCCGAGCTCGTCTTCGCCACAACGCAAATGATGAATTGGTATTCTTTGTCCGCGTTCTTCGGACGGAATAAAAGACCGTGTTTATTTTGAGAATGCGAACCGCGGTGGGCGAACGAAGTGACCCGAACAAGAAACAAGTGACGTGGAATACACGCGGGGAGAAGAAAGGAGAGATTCTGGCTGGCGTTGGGATGGAAACGTAGCGTAGAGAAGGAATGAACAGACAGACCGATAGGTTCATCCGGAGAGAAATTGAGACTTTGCAGTTCGTTTTAACGGAAAATCTGGGATTCACAAATCGGCGGGCTTTTCCTTGATGTCTTGATTGTTTTTCTTTCCTTTTGAACTCGTTTCTGCTTTTGTTGGTTGTGGGTTTTTTTGGATGAACGAAGCTGTGAACAGGTTTAGGATTATTTTTAAAAAGATTAAGGGTTTGTGTTTGATTTTTTATCGTTTTAATAAGATATAAATGTTTGAGCGTAATTCTATCAATCAATAATACCTTAGAAAAGAAGTAATTTTTTGGATGAATAGAATAAATAACTTATATGATTTTCTCTATTTTCATAGTATTATAAATATGAAAAATTATTAGTTCGATGATTTAATTTTATTTCTATCATTTAATGGGATTTTATAAGCAGTATCTTCAAACGTTCTAAATTTTTAATAGTATCATTTCATATTAAAATACCTTTCTAGTAAATGAAAAACTTCTATGCCTAGGATTTGTTTAACTACATCTCAAACTTCATTGTGTTACTTATATTAATCAATAATAGTATAGGTATTTATGAACCTATCCATCTTAAATTCATTAAGATAGGTTGAATATCGTATGCGAACCAACATACTTTTTACCCATATAATGGAAAAATACCGATCCACAATATTTTGTTGTATGTTCATCGTAAGCTATGCTTTCATCTGTTTAATTCTACCTTTCCTTATTTATTTATACATTTTTGTATCTGAGATTTTCATTTACAAAGAATCCATGCTCAAACTCCATTTCCGAGTTGAATTTCTTTCGCAAACTTCTTTTGTAGCTTTTGTGTATCGCTCTTTCTCTACTATTTCCTCAACTTCTTCTTCTTCTCTATATATATCAGCCTTTTCCAATCACTCTTTAGCCTCAAACTTGTCACAAACAAAATGTAATCTAATACAATCCTATCACCATCTCAACCTCTTCCTTACCTCTCCACGTGTCCCAACTCTCTCAAGGGTTCTCAATCGCAACTCCTTTAGTTACCCTTTCCACCAATATTCCCTTTTTGCCGTTTTTTCCCAACTCAATCCCTTTTTGTTACTTTCTTTCTTCTCTTTCAGTGCCTGTTCCTTACCCAATTCACTTCGCGCAACTTTATCTTATCTTTGTTCTTATTGCACGAATCCCAGTCAAGTAATTATTAATTTACAAAGTTTACGATTTTGATTTCTCTTTATTTCTTTTGTCGCGCCAACCTCTGTTATTCTATCTGTTTCAATAAATCTCTTTTTAAGGGATATTTTCTTGATTATAAAGTCATACATCATGAATACAATTTAATTACAGATTTAAAGTCGTTTGTTACTTTTGTGAAGAGAATGAAATTTTGAAACCTTTGCTAACCGTTGTACACTTTTAATTATGAACTAATAAACCCTGAATAGAGGTTGGTAGATTTAAAGTCATCAGTCATGTTTGCGAAGAAAATAAAATACGAAACCTCTGATAACTATTATGCACTTCCTTCCTGTTATGACTGAACAAATGGTAATGGCGTAACGTTATTTTATACTAGAATATTAATTTGTAGATTTATATGTATAGAGTTATTCCTTTGATACAATAATGAAGCTGAATTAGAACTTTCTCTGGCAGCTTAGTCCCTTATATAAATAATGTCTCAGCTTCATAAAAACACATTACTGCTGGAAGAGTTTTAAAAACTTTTTAGTTTTAATTTCTCCATTCTTATGTATTATTATTTATCAATTATTTCTTTCTGAGTGGAATCTTATATCCTACATGTATAGTGGTTCATCTCGATTAATATTTTATCTTTCCATTTAATCTTCGAAATCATTCATTCATTAGACTTTCTCGTTTGTTATTTTATTCATTTACTATTCATAAATATGTATTAATGCCCATAAAAGGTAGCTTGAATATTCAAAAACTCTTGTCTTTAATCACGGAACATATTTCTTTAATAATCTTGCAGACAAGTTTCTTTTATATTTGGAATTACGTTAATCTCTACTTTAATCGAGACTGTACAAATTCATTTGTGTGTTCCGCTGAATTCCTCCTTCTTCTCACAAACTATCACAACCTCGATGAGGGATAGATAAGAAGCGTTTGTAAAATAACGAGGTGACGAGCCTGCAAAATGGCCTCCCCGATAGGAAAAACACATCAAAGTGTGAGCAAGGGCGGGTATAGCAGCTCTCGGAAGTGGGGTATGCAGAAGGGGCTATTAAAAAAGAGCCAGGAAATGTTTGAAGCAGGGGCGATAAAAAATGCGAGGAACATAAGGATATGGAAATTGGGAAAGGGGGAGTAGACGGGGGGAGGGAATTGGAGCGGGGAATAAAAGCCTGAAAAGAAGATCATTCTACTTGACACCCAGATGTAAAGGCACTTGGCCGCGTCCTCAGTCCCATCCCTTCTTGTCCGTTTCAATGACATTGAAGTATATAGAGTTGAGGGTTTCAGGAGAGTAGCGGATACGGGAGGGGGATTTGGGAGTCCGGCGAGGAAGGCACGTCTATAGCGGCGGAGGTTTTTTAAGAAAACGCTATCGGGATGGGTGGATTTTTTGAGTCATGGTCTATACGGAAGGTACATAAGGTTGCATGGATATAAGTCGAATATTTGGTTCCAATTAGTGTATTGGATGGGTTTATGTTGTTTGTTTCAAGTTACCAGGTTGGAATCTTGCCCAATTTGTTTTTTATTTGGAATTGTGTTTTTGTTTTTTAAGTTATAAAAGTTCTTAAAGTTGATTTGAGTCTAAGTATTGAAGATATTGGGTGTTTTGTCTGCATCAAGGAAAGCTTAAATGACCAGCTTTCTTTTTCGTATATTTAATTCTCGAACTATGAATTTAATGTTTGAATCTATATTTTTTAAGCCTTAGATGGCAAATTTGTTAACATTTGATATACGTCTGAGATTTTAGTAAAATGAAGGTGACTGATTTTATTGCTCGTTTCGCTATTAAAATAGTTTTTTATCATTTTTTCGTCATTTTTTATTTTTATAAAGAGGATTTTAAAAATTAAAGTATGAAAGTTTTAAACTCAAGTTTCTCTTCTTAAATTTCACTCTCAATTTTTTGTTTCCATTCTTATTTATTATATCGAATATATGTAGATAAGTGAGTGGTACCCTACATAACTTTAGGTAACAGATAATGATGTGAAACTATCGATTTAAACTTCTGATGTAAATCTTTTTTTTTTTCTCTCGGAATAGCTACGTTTTGTAATTTTTATGAATTTTTTTTTAAAGAGGTCAATAATGAAATTTGACTCCCAGACCAATAAAATGTCTCCACTTGACTTCTAGTCTTCATATTCTCGTGATTTCTTCATTATTACCGTTTCTTGGTGCATTGTTAGCTGTTTACAATTGTGATGTACTTCCGATACGATGACCTCAATACCGGTCGCTTTGTTCTAGAGCGTTCTCTCCGAATCAATCTATGAGTTTTATCTGGTAATTCTTCGCTATGAACATAGGATTTCCAATCATTATTTTGAGGAAGCCATAAACGTTTTTCTACAGAAGAATCTCAAGTCATTATACGCATTTAGGGTAAATAACGGAAGAAATGTAAAGGATTGTCATGGTTTTGAGTATCAATCCGTAGGAATGATTGTAAACAAATTTCTGTCTCAAAAAGATCGATTCCAACCAGAAATTGATTGATTTGTTTCTTTTTGCAGTCAGCTATTGCGTTTTCGAATTCCGCGAGAGTTGTTTTTCGAAACACTTTAAGCTTTAATTTTGATTTAAGATTAGATGTTTGTCAGAAGTTTGGAAAATATATAATTATTTGGTTTAAGAAATAATTGCTTAAGAAATGCGCTGTAGAGTTAATTGTCCGGGAAATTTAAAAGAAAACTTTAAAAAATTTCTTAAGGAGTTCATAAACATTATTTCTCACGATAATAAAACGTATGATTTCTTGATATTAATGTTATGAAGTAAGAAAATTAAAAGGTACTTCATATCGGCTCATTTTAGCTGGTAAACTTCAGCTACATTGATGAATGACCTATTTCTGACGTATAGCGTGGTGGGAAGTTAGAAAACATGCAACGGAAGCATCTTCGTTTTAATTTTGTCTGTATAATTCGATTATGAAGAATAAATTAGTCATAGTAATTTGATTATCGGTAGAAAAGTACAATTTCGTATCGATTCGTCAAGAAAAATAAGAATTATACAGATATCTCTTTCTCAACTTTAGATACTTACAGAAAATCAATACATTTTTCTATAAACTATACAAAATTTATGCGTGATATTACAAATAGGAAGAATATGAAATAATGATATCGTAAAATATACATTTTAAGCGAGAAGAAAATATAGATATATAATACGTCAATTTATATTTTTCCACAATCCAAGTACTTATATACAGAGCAGAATTCGGAGCATATTTACAGATAAAATTACATCCATTATCGATGCTGATTAATGGGTTTATTTAGCTCTAATTTAGCCTTTATTTCAAAAGAATCTAATACAGTATAATCTAGTGATAATGTTTGCCTTATTTCTAGCTCTCTAATTTCCTTTTTGTCAAAATTAGTCATACTTTTCCTCATCCGAAACATAAATAAGCGATAAATTCAGAGGAGAACGCATTTCATCACAGCATCCTATATAAAGGAAAGGCACCGGAGAAAAATGAATAATTCCGAAGTAGGGGCGGGAGAGGTGGCTAATAGTGGACCCCAAAGCGAGAGGGCGATAATGGAAGGGGCAAAGAGAGAGGGAAACAAAAAAGAAGAGAATCTTGGAGTGGAGAGTCGAGTGAGGGAGGGGTGGTAGTATATTGAGTGAGAACAAAGACGCTGGAAGGTCGAGAACGGAAGGGAGCAGCCCCGAGAAAAAAAAATCGCAGCGGGGGAATAACTCAAGGAGAGAATTGAACGGCGTGTGACAATGAAAGAGGAGAAAAGTGGTTTCTCTTTCCCAAAACGCCATGAAAATGATGGTCGGGGAGAAGTCTCCGTACAGCTGTCGATGAAGGAAAAATACGTCTTTTTTTGTTTCGGATTTTTATGAATTCGCTCTGAGCCTTTTCTCTCACCGATTTATTGCGGGGAAAGTTTTGCGCCGTCGATGGAAACGATTCGGAAAAAATCTCGTGTTTTTTTTATTGGTTTTTCCATCGGCGGCGAGTGGGGCTTATCTAATGAGTGTTGTGCAGACAGTTATTGGGGCGAACGGAGGAATTGCGCTCGTGTTTTGTTTTTTGATTGATATTGGTTTCTCTTAATCTCGGTAGGGTTTTTTTTTGTTTTTGTTTTCGCGTTGTGTTTGGGTTTGGTGAATGAAAACTGGGGTGCTTGTTGTACGATATATTTGCTTCTAGTTTTTTTTTACGTTAGTTTTTCTAATTTTCTACGATTCCTTAGTAGATATCGTAACTAGTTTTAATCTAATACATTAGAGGTCCTCAAAGCGTGGTTTATAAATTTACGTTATTAAGTTCTAATAGAAATCAGATCATATTTAATATTGGAAAGTTTACGGGTAGTATATGAATACGTAGTGAGGAAAATCTCATAATAAGGGATTTATACTGACCTACGTTTTATCTTACATTCGAATATATTTCGGTCTTTTAAAATAATATTCATTATTGTAGCAGTAATTCTTCGATTATCGTTAATAAAAATATTTACTTATGACCCGTCGACGAAAGTCGACGAAATAATACAATTTATTTACATTTTATTAAATATGATGCAAGATATACGTACATTATATATTACAGTATTAAATCTTTTAAGGAAACTTTTAACTTATTTATTTTTTAAATTTTAAATTACATTATATCGTAATATTTCTCCGCGAGGAATCTCCGCGGTTTAACGGCTAAAACCCCACCGTTAAAAGGGTCTAATGCCTTCTTCAAACATGGACATATTAAAGTTCTTTCTTTAGGGTGAGAATCGAATTTATTAATAATTTACGCGAAAGACAAGATGAGGTTTTATTTATTTCCTTAATATCACAATATTACCATTTGCTGTGCCTGTGATTGTGTCGACTCTTATTAACAACATTATTTGGACTCAGAAAATATCTTAATCTTTTAATTTTCTCTTCCAATCAGGTTTCATATCTTTAATCGGAATTAACTGAATAAAAAACTGGTTTATGGTATTCCTATACGGTCTGATTACGATCACTTATGTTGGAATATTTGCTAAAGGTCGATGAAATACAGTAAATCACTATTAAGAATCCAAATATTTTATTCGAATGAATGAAATTGCTAATGGTGCATATAGATTTATTTCACTCCTCTCGTTAAATGTTTCAAACGTCTGAAAGGAATTCTCTTGTTGATTTATTATTTTTAATCTTAAACAGAAACTGATTTATTCTGCTAAAGTGATTGTTGAAAAGTATGAATAGAAAATTTGATATCGCACACTATGCCCATAAAGCATATTTCAATCTAGAAAAGTCCATCACGGTTCGCGCTTAATCAAAATAGATCTAGGTATCAGATAGCGATGGAGATCCTAGTCGAGCTTCCATTCGAGACACGCTATTTATCATCCTAGCAGTTCAAATCGTCAACTCTTAATATTCCATCATTTCTACTCCTGGCAAGGTAAGCCACGCTGATTTCATCAATGCCGCTATGACTTGTTTACCCCGTCACATCGCTATCCATCAACAAACGTAACGAACAGAGGGGCACCATAGGAACGAAGGATGTTTGCGCTACCTCCAAACATAGATTACAGTACAGTGATCCCGGCGCATGATGAAGCATCTGAATTCTAAATCCAAGGGAAATAGTACGTAATCCTTCCATACTGGCGCATTTAATACTCCCGTATTCAGAGATTCAATATCGGACGGGTTCCGATTCTTCGTGGCATTTGCGATAAAACCACCATGCACTACAGCGTCATTCGGAACGATAAATAAAGGACTTACCACTCTAGCTCTATTCTTTAATCCATTCCTGTTGGATCATTCATTCCAAGCCACGCCGCGTCAGGTCTAGTGGGCGCTGCGAATAATACGATTTTATTGGGAATGTTTCACTCATCTAATCCCATATAAAGCAGAGTTTCGGCCGAATAAAAGTTTAGGAATATTTAGGTGTAGGATTTTTATATTTTATTGCTTTAAAACTATTATTCTTTTGCGAGTAATGGGAACATATTTTGAGCTTTTATAGACCTCTCTACTCCTCTACCAATTTAAAATAATATTTTAAAGATCTCGTTTGAATTAAAATTATTATAAATATCACTTAGAATCTGCCTAGATGGACTTAAGTAGTCAGTATGATTCAATACATTTAGCATTATATATTTTTAAAATTTCTAATATTCACGTACGGTTCTTTGATTTCGTATGGAATTGAAATAAATCATATATTGTTAACTTTTCGATGGAATTGTATATCTATATAAACGTGATTTAATAATCGTAAACGGAATTTTTTAAGGAGCAATATTTGTACTTTCAATCCTGTAAACGAATTCTAATCTTTGATGGTATTTGAAGGTGTTATGTTTCAAATGATGTATGTGAAAATTTATTGGTAATATACCATATTATTGAGAATGCTGGATAGAACCTTAAAATTACAGTTTTTGGTAAATTTTGGCTATTTTATACCATGATAGATATATTAATATACATGATATTTTACAATAATATGTCAAACTAGTTTATTCAGATCACTTTAGGTTTGAGTCGTGTTTCTAGGATCAATTAGGTATCTGATAGGCCAACAAGTAAGATACGCATAAAGCTGCTTAAATAATTACTATACAAGTTATCGATGATAAAAACGAACTATTATATGAATCAATGAACAAGTGAATTTATTGATTCTAAAATAAAAACAGTTGTTTTAAGTTGAGATGGATTCGAAACGAGTGAAGATAGTTCTCCCATTGCCTCTCTATGAGTTTCCCAAACATATTTGTCTTCCTTCAGCGATAATTTTCCTACAGATGGTATCTGAGTCATTTGAACTCCTCGTTTTCCGATAAAATTCCAGAATTTCTCTCCTTCCTCTTGATCATTAATTACTTATAGCCCATTAATATTCAGGAGCTGAACGCAAGATCTAGTAATCAACAAGCAGTTACACTTCGAAAGAAATGCTTTTGGAGTAATGCATAGGATTATTACGACTGCTGGTTGAAATGGCTATTGAAATTCGACTAGGAACTTCCAAATGAATCTTTAGATCCATATTAATTGATGACCTTTAACCATCTAGTCTACTATCGTACCTGTTCCATTTACAAATAAGTGAGTTCCAATTAATCGAATCTATGATTCATTATTTAATAATTAGGAGTTTAGTTCCGACGTTCCGTATCCATACTTCTCCTGGGTAATTAATAACGCTGGTTTCACCACATCAATTATCATAAAGGTAATTTTGATCATGAAAACTATTGGCGCGAATTTTAAATTTCAAATCTTATTTTATTCAATGAATTAGGCAGCATAGGTTGGGATACAGATTTAGAGGTTCTTCTTTCGTATTTATTCTGTCGTGGAAAAATAATCTGGAAATCCAAAAAAATATATGATGATGAGGATAAAGAAATGCATTGATAAAATATTTTAATATTTATATTATAAAGAATGGAAAATCCTATTTGATCGAATAAAATATCGATAAAAGACATCAATTGTAAAAGTTATAAACTCTCTTAAAATGCCTGATAATTGTTTAAAATATTTTTTACTTTGATTTATTGTTGTTATCTGTTTAATTATTCATTAGGATTTTTCGGTTTATTTGGAATTTGAGGTTTTCATTTCTCCTCATTGTTCCATTGTCTCATTGTTTTTATTTATCGAAGAAAGGTTTTGTACTGATTATAAAGTCCTAATTGAATTAACTGTATATTAATTCTTTAACACAATAGCAATACGTTGAAGCGTAGACTTACATTATAATTTGTTTCCATAGATATTATATAATATCTAATTTAAATTATTATAATTTAATTATTTCAATCAAATTTAATACATATCTAATGAGTCTATTTCCGCTGAGTGTAAATCTGCATAAGTTGTATTCATACGGTAGAATAGAGCGAATTATATCATTTCTTAAAGTAAATGCTTAAAATATTCTTTGAAAAATTATCCTGTCAATCGAATATACTCACTCCAAATCATGAGACAATTACCATAGAAAATAAGATCGTACAGAAAGTTGCTCCATCAATCAAGTATAATATTCCTCGCAATCTATCAACAATGGTCAGAACTTAATTAGTGATCTGGCGTTAATAATGGGAAGGTAAGCGACCTGTGAGGTGAAAGTTATCTTGACGTAATTTAGTGTAAATATATGAGGGAACATCCTATGTTGTCTTAGGTGTGGCGAATGTATGTTTACTTAATCTTCCCATCGTAGAAGACTAGCTATCTAATACAGCTAAAAGAGTGTAGGTTTAACGACTACTTCAGTCTTTAAGGATATTGGAACAAACATGATGTCTAAATTAATACGCGTCTTCGTAGCTTCTTTCAAGTGTACTTCGCGAAGATAAGAGAGAATTTTCAAATTATTTTTTGCAGCAAAACAAGCTGTAGTTCAATACTTCATCTTGCGTGAGTTATATGAAAAAATATGGTTAAAAAATTATATTAGCGTTATATGCTAAATGTCTAAATTTAAGATGTCTCGTAAAACTCATTTCTGAATAGAACGATATTTAATGATTTCGATACATCTTACAATATTATCTCATAATTTTTAATTTTTCCTCTTCATAATGAAACATTTAATAGAATAAATTTTTATTCAGAAATACCATTCCGCTGTAAAATATTACGTGTATTGTAATTTCGGATTAGTATTATTTACTCTTAAAAATTGGCCTAATTTGTAATGTTTGGTATCCTAATTCTAGACCTAATGACCAGGATTCTTGTTCTATTAACCTTATTATCGGGTCGAAATTATTGAAATTTTCAAATAGATTTTTTTACGATGAAATTTGTATTTGATTTAAGTAAGATTAAATTTACGAAACAGGTCATCATTTTTCTTAATAAGAAGTAGAACAGACTCAATATAAAAGTTATTTAGCTGTATTTATACCCACCAGAATGTAATATAAGTACTTCAGAACGATCGCTATATTTACCAGCAAACCAAAAAAGCTTTTGCTTTGAAAATTGTAATTATATTCCGCGCTACATCAATCTTAATCCCTCGGGAGTTTCTCTCGTATCGCAATCAAATATGTTCCCTCGGAGATGCGCAAAAAACTCTCCTTTTTAATCCATTTGCCCTCTCGCGGAATAAGAATCTAGAGAAGAACTAGAGAAAGAAGGAGGAAAAGAATAAAAGAGAGAATAGTTCCGGTGTCCTCTATCCCGCTTTTTTTCATTAGAGGACAACTTAGGGATTCGAATCCTGTGAGTTAGTGTGCCTTGCAGTTCCGCCCACTCCAATTGACCCCGAAACTTCTTTTTCCTTCCCTCGGCTGTCTCTCGGACGTAGAATCTTGAAGAAGATGCGGCGTGTGTGTGAAGTGGAGGGCTTTTTTATCCTTTCAGCGGTCCAAAGAGAGTTTAGGAAGGGGGATTTTCCTCGGCGGAGTTTCTTGATTAGAAATGGGAGGTGGTCCAGAAAGGAGGAGGCTGTGCTGCGGGAAGGTGTTTAGATCCTTCGGAAAGAGAGCGTATGGAAGCGATGCTGAAAAAGAGATACAAGGGGTTGCGAGTCGGTTTCAGACAGTAAGCGAGGATCCAATACGCGGCAATCAATAAGACATCAATGGTTGAATATCGGAAAGTGCTACAGCCACCGAATCAATCCTGTGTAAATTGTCTGCGGTTTTTAGGTTTCGTTTTGAAGTGTGAGGAGGATATTTAATACGTAATTTAGGAAGCGTAGACAATATTATAATGTTGATTTTTTTCGTAATCGTAAAGTAATAGGGATAAGAAATACGTGAAAAGACTTATTTTGTGTAAAGAAACTGAATTTAATGGATACATTGCTGCTAATGACTCTTTATGGAGTATTATTATTATTATAAATATATGAGTTATTAGTATAACTCAACCGATGCAATAAATTTCATAAAAATGTAACTTTTAAAACGCTTTATACGATATTTATTTAACATTATCAAATAATGTTATACTTTATGTGTTTAGACTGAAGAATATCGAAATCGTCGTATATGCCTGTAGCTATAGTAATAAGAAAAATTATAATGAATTTTTTATAACGGAAAAATTATCGTAAATTCAAGTAGTTATTTTTGTTCTATAATTGTTTTATGCTTCACTTTCTTTCTTATTCAGGCAGTAATAGCGGAAGATTAGGGCGAATTATATTATAACCGGAAGAAGTTGTAACATAAACTGAATTATTGGAAAAATAGTAGCTAAATTTTAAAAGATAA
Organism: Pantala flavescens; assembly: GCA_020796165.1. Classification (NCBI taxonomy): domain Eukaryota; kingdom Metazoa; phylum Arthropoda; class Insecta; order Odonata; family Libellulidae; genus Pantala; species Pantala flavescens. The sequence continues at coordinate 6,626,609 of CM036888.1, forward strand.
TTATTATTCATTTAATAAATTATTTTATTTATAGGCAAACAGGTTGTCTCTTACGTATTGTGATATTTTTGGCAGTTATGAAATATTGTTTAAATATCGGCAAAAATTTATTAATGCCGATGAAGTAGATAAATGAAAGATAAATAAAAATTGATTGATTCGCTAGAGTCGTTACAAATATGCTTGTTAGATCTAAATTCTTTGAGAGGAAAGCTCAACACGTCCAATAAGAATCCAAGGAGAGGTATGCAATTGAAGTCTGCGTTGGATGTAAGATGCCACGTTAGGAGAGGCGAACGAAAAAGTTTTGGTCTCGATTGATTAATTCCGGGAATGAGGAAGACGAGCAGAAGGCCAAAGTTCGTGTATATCTTTCTGAATTTTTAACCTACTTTCCCCAAAAATATCGGAAGGTAGTGATATGAGATCCCCAAGTTTTACTGGAGTGAGTTTTTCATCCCTTTAGAGTTGGAGAACTGCTGACAGTTTGGAAACTGCTGATCCGTCTTTCGTAAAACTTGGTGTAGGTCACTCCATCTCTGATACTTAGGCTTCAAATGGGGTCCCTAATTCAAATACAGCCATCGGTTTTAATCCGATTTTCCCCAATGCCAAAAAGTACTCTTTTAAAACCTATTAGAGTTAAGCATTAGCATGCTCTCTTTTTTCCGCGAGCGGCAAAATGATTGTACGTCATCTGAATACGTATAAGAATCTTTATACTCTAAATTTAACCGTGGTCCAGTCCAGAAGAGTTCGAAATTTTCAAAGACTTTTTATAAGTATTTGCTAAGTTTTTTGAGTACAATTTCTTCCAATAACCTTTCTAAAATTTATTGCCCGTGTTTGATATGTATTATTTATTAGTGAGAGTTTTAAAAATCATCATATTCTGCTTCCTATCTCGAGACACCCAAAGGAAAATTTGAACATATATTTAATTAAGGTTAAAAAGTTTCATCATCCTTAAAAATCGTTTCAGTACTTTTTAGTTATAGTTACTTATCGTCCCAAATATATATTTGGTGAATATATATTCGATGAGTAATACTCTAGCATGACTTAAAATGAATTTAGAATTTCATAAGTCCCTCATCAAAGTATTATGAAAAAAGGAAGTTTTTAAATTACCATTTCATCATCAAACCTTCTAAATATTTACGTATAAATTCTTATTTCTTACTGAAACAAAAATCAAATCAGCACGTATATATTAATTTTTGCCATAAATTCATTGGCAGTATATTTATTTCTTCCAGCATTTACGTTAATAAATCAATTACATAGAAAGATTTTAGTAACTTTCGCTGGAAGTATCTATTTTTAAGTGACCTAAATCTGTGGAGGATAAAAGATAGAGGTAACATTCAGATATAAATAAAGTAACGAAAATAATAACATATTATTTGAATTCCATTCAGCAGCTCCATAAGAATAAATTGCGGTTGAAAAAGGAATCGAAATAAACACGGAATACGAAGTTTCGTATAGAAAACTTTCCAAAGAAGGGTAATATCGGAGTAGATTGATTCGCGAATCGGAGGAGGAATGAATCCGAGGAGATCTTATAGAAAATGGGAAAGATAACGCAAAGAAATTGAAACCTTGGTGAAGGGAAAAATTCGTTCAAAGTGAGGGAGAATAGACGTTCGTATAGGAACAATGGGTTCGGGAGATGCGCTAGTGTATGGAGAGGATTTAGCAGATGCGGTAAGAGTATGTGGGAAGCGGAATTCGGTTCGTGGAAGTGGAGGGAATGGGCTTTAGGATGTTTAGAAGGGCAGAGGACAATCTGTGGCATACGTATTGGAGAGATATGGGTGCAGGGTCGCTAGGTCGAGGCCATTCTACGAAGGGCTGTTGATTAAATAGTTTTCCTGGGAATTTTTCGGAGTGGAAACGCAAGCCTCTTTCCCTCGCTCGTTTCTCGCACAACTGCTTCGATTAAGAGGTCCCGATATATCTCCCCCTTATTTTATCCAGTCTAGTAAGAATTTAGAGGAATTTGGTCTATTATTCATATCCCTTTAAAGAAGTCAATGAAAAAGCGCTCGAAGGTAATATCCGCGGGATAAATGTGTACTTTAAGTTGTACTAAAGTTTTGCTTTCGCTTTAGCGAGAAATATATGAATTCAAACCTATGTTCGTAGTCTATTATTGAATGATGTTATGCGAGTTATTCAGGGAAACAGAGTAATATATTTATAAAGACGGAACAGTAAATTGAGTACAACTAATTAAAAAAACAGCATAATATTTTTATTCTGCCTAAATTATGCTATTATTCGATATCTATTTTAAATAATACACGAGTATTATAAAATACATATTCATCTCAATTTTGGAATGGTATTTGACGAGTAAAGCAAATTAATGCTAATGTAGTTTGACATATCAATACAAAATGCACTATCTAGTTTTATTGGTTGATTTTAACAAATAACAGATGGGGAATTTAAGAAAAGTTAATTCTCATTGTCTTTTATTATTATTTTGTTACGATACAAGGTATGCATATGAATGAATTATGACTAATGATATAATAAAGCATAATTCTAATATGAAAATGTTCATCAATATTGTCAACCTATCATGCTCAGTGCTCATGTGTCAATTTAATGTTATTTGATATATGATGCCCAATATTTTATGATTTAATTTCATTAATAATAAATCATGATATTCTTAAAGAATATTCTAGTGAGTGTCACGCACATTATGATCTATAATAATTTATACGTCCCGGGTATTTCGGACAACGAGTTTATATATTCCTGGAAGAATTTAGTTTATTTTATATCATAATATCAGTTTATTCCTTTTTTATTAAAATTCATTTATACCGTTTATTTTTATATCTATTGAAAATTACAGTTAGAGTAGTAATGTAATCGTTGTATTATGGCTAGAGCATTAGAAATTGACTTATTTCTCCTAATTCTTAGTATTCATTTAAGTAATATACTTTGAGACTTAATCTATATATAAAAGAAGTGTAGATATAATAGAGATTTTATTTATTTCGTGATAAATGAGATTATTGATTGCGCTATAAACATTTCTTCTTTTTGAAAAACTCCGTTACATTTTATTAGTACGGGTATTTATCTTATATATATTCCAAAAACCATGGGAACACTATTATTTATTCACGATGAGGTAACTAGTAACGCATAGATCACAGGAGATTAAATGGTATGTAAAATACTAATGGAAAAGTTGCACGTTACGCGTTATCTATGTGAGAACACTATTCTTGTATCGCATCTCGTTTGATATTCATCGTTTTTAAGTCCAAAAGCATGAGTTCCAATTCCGAGAATATATATGTCTTGTGTTTTGCACGGAGTAATTACTCAACACTTTCGCAGAGCGAAGATGGTTACGGTCCGTCACCTTCGTGACCCACATCTCAAACGACACCATTATAAAGGGACACCAAAATCCCTTGAATCCGAACGCGTTTTTCAGTTCATGAACTCCTCAGGATATCATCTTAGGAATCTAATGAATGGAAATATTCATCCCGTTTGGTTTCTCATCATCATGAATTATTGAATTGGCCTTATTTATAATAATTACTAATTTAGCTTAGAATATAAATTATGAGTCCTTTTTCATCGATTTAGTTCTTGATTATATTTTCTTTGTGTATGAATGAGGCGTTCTTGAAAATACGATTTATAAAATTGTGTCTTTTATTACGAATATTCTATCTTATATCATACTCGAGAACAATTTAAGTTTAAGTATATTTCTCTCGGTTAGCTCAGTAATGAAAATTTGACTGAGAATATCCTATTCTGATATAGTAGTTTATTTTGATTGAAAAAGATTTTATATTAAAACTTACGTTGAAAATTGATTTGTTAAACAAGTAATTTTATTTTTGTATCGAGGCCAGACCAAAATCACTCTTCTTCCCATAGATTTCTGGTGAGATTTCATTAAATAGGAATTGATGCAAATACATTTAGTTTAGTAAATCGATTTAGTACTACCTCACACCTAATTTTTTGAGAATTATTCTAAGAAATGACTAGATAAAAACTATAAATAGCAGCAAATAAAAATATTTTAGTCATACAATATTCAGCTTTCTTACTAATGCATAAATTACATTTATATTCATATCACATTTGAAAACAAAGCCATTGAATTTTCAATGCGTATGAGAGTTAAATATCTAACGAATGTTATGATTTGTGTCTTGAATAGCAATTTATATATCACAATAAGTTAATAAAATAATAAAATGCGTGCTAGAATCATGGAAGTTTCTTTAAAGAGACATTTGCGCTAACTTTAGTACCAGTTAAAGTAAAAAATTTTAGTACGATTGGTTCGAGGAGATGGATTACTGTTATTTTTACGATAAATGATCAATTCTTAGAATTTAGCCGGAAAATACAGCGACGCATAATTCCATTATTTTCAATGCACATCCTTTACAAAAACATCTCCGATATTTAGTTTCAATTGAAATGGGAGGAATCCATAAAAAGTCTCAATTCACGGTATCCGATTTTATAAACTCGTGCATCTACACCGCGTTAATCAATTCCTCCGAATAAAAGAGAAGAAATTTTCACTCGGTTAGCTCGGAATGATAAATAGCTCAAACGTGCTCTACCCTCGTAACTACCTACTAAGAAAAAAGGAAAGACAAGAATCATTAATATTTTTTGCCATCCCTTTCTAGTTTGCCCTCTCAAATATTCTCCTTCCATTTATGATCGAAATTTTCGCTCTGAAATAACCAAAAGAATGTAGAAATGCTATTCCGGAGGCAGAGAAGATCTTAACCATTCGAATCCGGGCTGGCACACTTCCCTTCCGTCTTTCTTCCCTTTACCCTCACAACTATCTTCGTGAATCCTTCCTTTTTATCTACTCCTTTTCCATGAAGTCCTCAAAGAGGCAGCCACTCCGCTCTTTTACGTATCAGGATTCACATTTTGGGAGCCGGAATCATTTCCTCCATTTTTCCTCGAAATGCGAATTTCGTTACTCTTTTGTCTCGATCCCTTTTTTGTTTCCGCGCGAAGGCAACGCCAACGGAGGGAGTCGTACACACTGATTGCGTGATACTCTTTTGTTTATACTCTAGCGGAGTAGTACTATATTCGGGGATGGATTTTTTTCACTTTGCCTCCGCTCGTGATTTCTATTTTATTTTGTTTTTTGTTCCATTGTTCTTTTTTAAGATTACGTGCCTCGCGGAAGTGATTTCGTTTGTTTCTTCCGGAATCCGCGACTGTATATTTAAGGGAATAGCAACTATAAACAAGGTCGGGCTTGCTAGAATGACGTTTCTTGAAAATGGACGAGGAAAAGTTTTAAGGAGTGCTTTGCATATCCCTGCTCGATGGCTGCAGCCCATGCGCATTGGCGAAATGTTTTTGCCTATCTTACACGGTATCAGAGGTTTTAACTAACTCTAAGCACGATTCTAAAGTGTAGATGTAAAAATAGAGATTGAGAAATATTTATTTGAATTGTAAATTAGAAAAATCATTTATATTACTTTGGGAAAGATATAACCTAGTTATTTAACTTTAAAAAGATCTTATATGGTAACCTTAGGTCCTCAATTTAGGACTCAAATTTAATTGTTGTTAAAATATTCAAGGAGCGATAGTTGATTGGATAATTCGCCATTTCTGTCAATTAGCGTATTGATTAGTTGAATATATATAATTTATATATTTATTCAATTGCTTATAATCCCCGACTATTTTATTTTCAGCATTAAATAAAAAATATAAGATGAACGTTGCTTGATAATAATTTACAGATTATTTAAAATGTTTAAGAATTTCCTTTCACATTTTTATCTGTATTTTACGATTCGTATAATTTTCGAAGTAGCAGGAATAAAGAAAAATATATTTGGAAAATGGGTACATGTAAAAAATAATTGCGAATATAATTATTATATTCGTTTTATTTTATTCTGAATACACTTCATTAAAATCATGTAATTAGAAAGGTCCGATTCAATTTTTTTATTGTCTCTTCATGGTATTTAATGATTAAAAGGATATTTAAATTTGGAGACAGCAATTTCATAGTTAATATGGTGTTTGTTGTTATTTGTGAAATTCCTTTCTTTTGTAGTAATATTCCACTTTTTTAATCTATTTAGAAATAAAAATTATCGAACAAATATATCGCCTAATTTGTACTCTATATGTATGTTCGTTTAAGTTAATTTGATTATTATTCATATATAAATATGTGTTTCCGGATAATTAATGCGTTAACTGTAATATATGATAATTTATAGCTAATTTGTATATAATATTTACTTAAAGTTGTTGACAATTTTTTGAGTAAACGTAGCATTCATAAATGTGGTCAATAATAATATTTGATTTAGTGGCAGATAAAAATTAGGATATCCCTTTAATTTGCAATAAAGAAAATGAAAGAAACGTATCAATCGATTCAAAATTGCCAAAATATTTCATCCTTTTTTGAGAGATGGTTGATTTGCCTTAGAATACATTTTACCCTTTTGTAAGGACGCTTTTATGGATTCATTTTTAGATCCCTTTATTTTTTGGTCCATTTTAATTTCTTTATGAGAGAACATTTCATTACCGTAAACTTAAGATCCGCATATCTATATCCGCATGAATAATAGATCGCCTTCGGGTTCATTGAATTTCAGATTCCATTCCACTCTCTGCTTGAATGACAACCAGTGTTTTGGAAACTTTTGAATCCAGACTTAGAGAAGGGATGATCCTGCCATAGATATCTCCAATTGGAAGATCGATGGGTTCTTCAGGTACTTTTTTTATTTTACCAATCCCTCCCTAGTTCGGTAAATATCAGTTTTGGAAACAAGTGAAGCGAGAGGTGTACTATTTCAAATCGCGGGTTACTTTCGTAATTTACGATGCGCCGAAAAGAAGAAGTTCGTAGATTTTTATTTTGTGGTACATTGTTGCTCGTTGTCAATCGACAATGTAGTATACGCATTGTTTCTTTTTGGAATCGACTTCAAACGAGTTCGAATCAGCAACTTTTTGATTTATGCTGATTAGAATCAAGTTTCGTCAGAAGCTCTATTTCAATCCCACCAAAGGTATTTTTACTCCGAGTCACTGATTCGGTGTATGACGTCGTTATTTGGCTATTCATCAGTAGAATCACACTCGAGTTGAACTCGGTTTCAATTTATATACCATCGATTGGTTTACGGTTACGATTGATTTTTGGGTTCGTTATCGGTTTCTGTCGTTGATGTTTTTATAGGCTCATTTCCTTTTTAATTGGCCAATTAGGGTCAAATTAGGTTTTCTAAGAGCGAGGATTTTTGTTGCCCCTTTGACCATTATATTACATAAAAAACTTTTATAGATAACCATTTACTATACGAAATTCATTTATGTGATCCAAGGTAAGTGTTATTATTTATTTCATAAAGGATATCTACCTTTTATTCTCAATTTTCTTAATAATATCAGGAAAGTTGCATTTAAAATGAATGCATCTTTAGATTCATACATTTTAAAAATTTTATAATTGATTTGGTTTCCCAGTGATTTATGTTGTATGTTTTATGCACATATCTTATACGTTAATAATATTTCGTATTTCTAAACTAGAGATGAATTTCGTTGCTGTATGTTTTTAGAAAAAGATTCTTTTAATGTTTTGTAACGATAAAGAAGTGCAAGTAATGTTTTTGATGATTTTATGTGAACTACACTGACATTTTCAACTAAACGATGCATCGTTGAGTAAAGGAACTCTGGACGATTTTATAATGCAATTGAAATGAGAGAGTATACGTAGAGACTTTTAAAAATAGAAGTGATTTTTAAAATCTATAATCAATGACAAGATTGCAGAATGGATGTGAAATTTTGTGAAAACAGATTAATTTTTTGTTCATACTCTCTTCTTGATCGGTAATTTAAGAACTGCTGGTTCAATTAATCTACATTGTCGTACAATTTATACAAATATACTTCTTTCATCAAGTATTGATAGGCAATGAATGTTATTTATGCCATATTTGGTGGAAATTCACGATTTAATATTATCGGAACTGATAAAATTCGCTCATATATTACATTCTCTGTGTCATTTTCTTGATCTGTATATCGTGGGAGTAGTGATAAGCCGTCACGGGCACAGTATTCATCCGAAAGCCAAAGATAATAGAAAGTGACACGGCTGTCTTAACATCATTGATTACCTCGTTACTAAGATAATTGTCTAGTCTCAAATTGGTCATTAACATTTATCCGAAGTCTGTTGGGAAGTCGCATTACCATAGAAACGTAGACTAATAGAGAAACAAGAAGAGGAATGATAAATTGGAATCTGAGAAATTGCGAAAGCTTTGATTCGGAATGAGCTATTTCACGAATGAAAGACAGGGACCTATGAGAATGACATAAACAGACAGGAATCTTGGGAAAGTGGGCGGAGGGAGTTGAGCAGTGAAAAGGAAGGGTAACTATTGACGAAATTAATAAGGGGATCTGGAAGTTTCAGATGGTAAGAGGAAATGAAATGGTTGGAGGAGCCGTGTAAAAACGTCTTAAAGAATGTTGGGAAGGAAAATTGATTAAGGAGATGCGATAGTCTTTGAGGAATGGAAAAATGGGTTTGGCGTTTGTAGTAGGAAATACGGTATGTTTCCTTTAGGGTTTACTCGTAATGAAACAAAATTAGTGCAGGATTAGACACGATTTTTGTGGTGGTTACATTAAAAAAATTAGGTGAATATAATGATATATCGTATTGTATATATACTTGTTTTATGCCTACCAACCATGCTAAGAATACATAAAATACCTTTTTTAAGAGGAAAACTGGCATTTAGTGTAGTTTAAGATCTCAGTGTTAGTATGACTTCTGTTTATTTAAAGAAATAAACTATACTATTTTTACGTAACTTATTGTATATTCTTGATATTTAATATTACTTTCACATTCTGATAGAGAAATGGAACCATAAATCTCGTATTAAAATAACGGTTTTATTATTAAACCGCATTATGTAGAGACATATTAGTTTTCCCTAAGAAGGGCGATAACTATTATGTTAGAAATTAATAAATATGGCGATTGGATTTAAGTTGTTTATCAACAATGTAAACGAAGCAAGGATACAAGGATGTGCATACGACAATGCAAAGATACAGTTCTCTAGTTCTCCGCTAGATGGTCGCCGGAGGTAGATTCGATTGTGGAGTGAATACCGTGTTTTTGGTTACAAATTTTTTAAATGTTATACAGTGTCTTATGTATTTACCTCAATATTCAGTTTTGTTGGACGAATGCTATGATAATCTTATCTAATAGTTGCAAATTATAGATTTGTTTACTGCTTTAACTTATTTAGAATACCTACGTTTTTGAATTTTCGTAGTTTATTTAATACCATGCATGAACGATGTATTCGACAATTAATGGTGTACTAGTTCATCTTTTTAAATACATAATGATAACACGTAACGTTATATTACGCAGTCTTCGTCCAGTGAGTCCTTCAAAATTTGTTAACTGAAAATTACAAAAATAAAAATGATACGTCGATTTCAAGGATCAGTTTATGTTAAAAAGGTACATTGAGCTTGAATTATAAAACTACCTTAAAATAATTTAAAATTAATAATATAATGAAAGAAAAGAAAGATAATTGACACATGACAGTTCATAATGCAACCTTACTTCTTAATTACACAAGTTTCTTTCTTATTATTATAATTTCTTTAAGAAACCTCGCACCAAAATTCTGCATTCTTAAATATTTGATTTTGCATAATACCTTATTCTTATATATAAAAAATCTTGTATCATTTCCACTCCAAAGATTTTGTTGCACTCGATTTAACTTATAGGAGGAAAGAATTAAAATTTTAATCGTGTTAGGTAGGTGTTGAATTTTGTATTGGAAAGGACCTTTTCACAGGTTACACATGACCAGTTGCATATGAAATTCCATTATTAAGCACATGATTTCAATATAAAATAATTAACGGGAAGCGATATTCGGCGATAAAAATTGATCGAAAATTATTTCCATGGTAATTAATTGAAATTTCGTTTAATGAAAGGTGGAACGAGCTATATATAAATTATGATTTTGAAAAATTTGATGATATGTACGTTTGTATTTTTCTATGATATTTAAGTTTGAAATGTATAATTATTAAATTTTAATTGAATGATAACATCTGTAATTGAATATTGTGGACATATTTATTTCATATTTATGAATAGGTTTCATAATGACGAAAGCTCAAAAATGAATCGTGTGTAAAGCGATAATTTTTGCCGGAAATGAATTATTTGATGAGGAAAATGTTAAGTAAATAGAACTCAAATCGAAAAAAATAGTTACGCTTTAAATTTAAGCTATTTATCCCTATTACAAATAACATAAATGCATTGAAAATCACAGCATATTCATATAATATCTCCAAATTATCAGATATGGGTATATTTATTAATCTATATATCTCTTCATCTTTAGAATACGTCTATGAAAAATAGTTTTAATTACCAAGGTAATCTTTGAATAGAAAAAATCCTGCAAATTTTATAAAGAAATACTAGTTAAAATATGAAGTACTGTAAATATGCGACACTAATATATCTTCTCCAAGAATACTAAAATTGTGATTATTTCCCCAGTTATGTATGTTCCTGGTTAGCTATTTGCAACAAAAGCTAAAAGCATTTAGCAACTTTCTTCAATTTATATTCTCAATTTACTATCGTTAAACCAATTAGATACTGGGTTTATAATAGGTGTTGTGGACGGTGTATAATTGGTGACGAAATATTTATAATAACCGATTAATAGTATTGCTCTTCTGTTTAGAAGTAATCACTATATTAGTTAACAATTTCAGGAAGAGTGTAATACATCTATAGAAGGTGAAAATTTTAGAATAACTGGTATTTTGATAGATTGTTGAGAATAATTTACGTTTCTTTATTGTTTAGCTCTTGATGTCTATTCTTGAGGAAATAAGTTAATTATTTGATTAATTTTACAATAAGATTTTTTAAATATTTTATATATCCCCTTCGAATTTTGATGGATGTTCCGTAGATAGTAAAGTATCACATAGTGGAATAAGATCTTTTCTATCGACCACAAATTAATTGCGAATGTCTTGTAATTCACCTTTAAAAATACTTTTATCAGAACTTGATGTACGTAAGATTGTTAACAATGAAACCATCGTGTAAGTGGTTTGGTCCGTATCGAACATTCTCGTATCCGATCGATGTACATAACCTATTTGTTCCCTTGTGTGGAGACACTCATTGATTATGCGCGGGTCCCCTGAGGGTCGAAAGCTACATACATATCGAAGAAAGAATGGGGCCCAAAATTCAGATGGGGCCCTCCCGATGTCGCGACCGCAGCGCTATATGGGTCACTCCGTGCTTAGCGTGAATCAAATCGTCTGGCGTATTAAACCAGCCCGCGCAGCGAAGCAATCGCCAAAAACGAAGTGCCAGCGGAATGCTCGAAGGATTTAACTGCGCGGAAGTAATTGCAGGACGAGCAGCGATATAAATCGATTAGGAACGAATCCAGGCATTGGAAGGAGATAAGGCCTTCTGGAATCGAAAAGGAGCGGATAGAATAGAAATGATACGAAAAGGTACGTACAACGGCCGGGAATGGAAGAATCGGCGCTAGCATCGAGTTTCGTAGAAAATAAAAAGACTATTGGAAACAGCCGCTCTTTTATTTAATATTTAGGGGAAAATCGAGGCGGGAAATACAAGTGGACAAGTACTGTAAATACGCCCAGAAGTTTCATGTATGGAAGAGCACGCTTCTAAACGTACGGGACTGAATTTTCCGCTCAATAGAAATAGCAGCATGGCTTGAAACTAATCTTATGGCTTTGGAAGCACTCGAAAACGTGGCCTACGTTGAATTTCTTTCGGCTCGTTTCCGGATAAACTTTGCTTTGTTATTTTATGTGGAATTCAATGGCACGGTTCATAACTTCGTTGCTAGGTTGTTTGTTGTCCATTGCGTTGGAAACGGAGCATAGAAACGAGGATCTGCGAGTAAATTAAACTCAAATAAATTCATTCAGTTAAAAAGAATTAATAAAAAATTCCCATGAAAAATATATACATACATATTTAAGTAAATACATTTAAAATAAAGCAACAAAATGCACTTATAAGTTAGAAAGATAATCTGATATTTAATGATTCTTATGTCAGTTATTTATCTCACAGATGAACACTAGGAAACGGCCAATTGGAAGGATAGGTTTGAAAAAGTAAGGTTATTTCAAAGTAATTTTATTTATGCAATCCGAGTCACATTGAGGCATTGGATTGAATTTTTAATACTTTCCAAACTGAATTACTCATCATTTTAACTCATGGATGAGAAATTTCATGAATATTTTTTCCCATTCAATAAATTCCTTCAATGGGATGGACTTTAGTTCGAGTGTAATTATAGTTTTTTAAAGTTAATATTTAACAAAATTATAACACACATTTCACGTGAAAAAGAAAATTTATAAAGACGATTTTGATGTGTAATAGTACGAAAAATATAAATTTGTAAGACTGTTATGATTGATTCATTCGTAATTTAAATCTATGGGAGTACAAAAACGTCCAAAAGAAAAAATTAAGTCACTTTAACGCTGTAGAGTCATCGGGAAATATAAATAAAATTTCCTCTTTTTTATGTGTTGTCGAGTTCTGCTCATCCCTTTCTGGAATATATATTTTGGTTCGCGAATTTCCGCTCGAAAGAAATTCGGGTTATTTCGCAAAATATCCAATTTGGCAAGTGTGTCATATTTGATCGATAAAACCGCCGGTGAATTCAACCTCGCATGCGACATGGGCGATCGCAGGTATGTTTTAATTAAATTCAGTTGCCTGAGAATTCGTTTCCCGCTGGCCGCAAGGAAAGAATAGGCCAGCGTCATTCGCTAAGTTATCTGCACGTTAGACCACGCGCATTCTCTTGAAATCGTTTGACTCGCAATTTCGTCGTTTAATCGAACTTATTTCGAATTTTAATCACAATTTCGCCGCGTCTTTTTTTTAGCTTTTTCGTAATTAAATGCGCATCACAATTTTCATCATGTTCTGTGGTTAAATTTGCAATGCTGGTTACGTGTATTTAGTATTGTTAGAGATGGTTTTTCGTTTACATTCTTTTTGAAGCGTTATTTCCAAGATTTTTATATTTATGTTTAAGCACTCTTACATGTCTGAAATGCGAGTAATATCTAGGTATTTCGGTTGTACACGTAGAGTCAGTGATTTTATGTTTAAATGCCATCTTTAGGAATTGCTAGGGTTATTTCATTTTTCCAAGCTCATGCATAAATGTCGTTGCGAAGTACTCGTAAAACTTTTATTGTTCAGTTTAATTCGGACCCAACATACTGCAAATTGTTTTTAGGAGGTTTTGGAATGCGTGATTAATATGAATTGCGACAAATATTAATTCATTTACTTAACTTAGCCCCCCACAGACATCCAGTTTTATAATCTATTGCGTCTTATAATGAAAAAACCTTGTAATTTCCTCAGAAAATTTGCGACCGGTTTCGTAATGTCAAATTACATCTTCAGGTATGGAAGGATATTTGTTAAAATGTAAAATTTAAATTATAATTAAAATTAAAAATTACCTTTCCATGCCTGAAGATGTAATTTGACATTACGAAATCGGTCGCAAGTAAAGCTGATTTTCTGTGGAAATTACAATGTTTTTCATTATACTATAGCTTTCCTAGAAGTTACGCCTTCTCATATTGATTTCTGTTTCGTCTAAGTCATATCAGCAAAGGACGTATACGATTATACGTACCTGTGAGAAAAATATTATCTTCATCCGGGATTCGAACCTGGGTCCTTCTTGTTATATAACATAATATTATATACAAGCAAACATATATTTCAATGTAAAACAAAAGGAATCTTTATGTAAATAGTACACTGAAATTGCCATATACTTATACGTAATAATAAACGTACTCCTAATAATACACTCGCTTCATAAAATAAATCGGTTTAATATGCACCGCAATCTTTTTACTGACTTCTATTTATTTTAAAGTAGAAATACCATTAGTGAAACGAGACTTTTCCAAAATCTGTTTTTTTCATTAAAATATCTCGTTAGAAACGTGCGACAGCAATAATGAAATTACAACCAGTCGACAGGTTTTTTTAACACGTGGCAAATGCCGATTAATCATCACACTGCATTTTCCGTGCGCTTTTACAAACCGATCAAAAAATTCATCCATCCCGTTCGACATGAACTTAAATTTCTATCCCGATATTTTTTTCTAGCTTCGCATCGCCACCATTATCACGACTGAAAATTGCCAAAATCAAGGAACCGTCCGGCATTTGAGTAATTGATTCATAAATTCGGTCGCCGGCCACGTATCGGCGTAGACGTGAACTAGGAGCGTGTTCCGGCATTTTAATTTCGTCACCGTGAACATATCCGATAATTAACGAAAATCGTTCAGAGATGTAATCAGCCATTATTCCGGAGTGCTTTCCCATCTCGTCTCTCTCTCTATATATATATTTTCAAATGATTGCATTTCGGAGTGAATTAATCAGTCTGATTGAAATAGTTCCGCGCCGTCCGTCACTCGAAAGCGCGATTTTGTTTGCCATAGGCGCTTCGCTTTCGATCAAATCTAATTTACCGTTTAATTCTGAGCGACTCCGCCGGTGGCGCTGTTTTATTAGAATGCGGAAGGATGGGTCGTTCGTGCGCATGTAAATTGTTGCATCCATCAGCGTATCGCGTGCGGCCTTCAGTTGTTCTTTTCTAAGGTAGCGATTGAAGGTTTTGAGGTAACCGAAACATTTTGTTCGTTCTCATTTAGTATCTCAACTTTTTTACGTTCTGAGGAGATTGTGGAAACGCGGTTTTAGTTTTTTTTTAAAAGATACACTGAAAATTGAGAGATAATGCGTATACAATCATAAAAATTACACACACGTAATATTTTTCATCAAATAAGTTACTTTTTATAAAACTTTTATCCCTCCATAAGAATATCTTGAAAAAATCAACTGTTTTTGATAAAAAAAAACATTTAAAAATTATTTCAAGACAGAGTATATTGTAATGAACTAAAATTTATACTTTTTAAGCGAGTAATTCTTCAATATAAAAATCTATCATGTAATGATTTAAAATTACAATTAGTTCATAAATATTTATCATCGAATCACTATTAATGAATAATGATCTAGAGTTAATATTCTGTAAGGAGAATGTAAAGGAAACTATTAAAATTGTACATTTTAATGAACTTTGAAATACTCAGCGTCCTAGTAAGTTTGTATTTCACTTCCTGGAAAGCATTAGTGATAAATTATGTTACAAGGAAGTCATGTTGGAAATTTGTGAATTACCCATAGATTATATCGAATATTTTGAAAAAATGTAGTGGATAATTGAACCCGGAAATTGATTTATTAAATAACAGGCTGTAACGCTTACCATGATTTTAATGGATCAATTGAAATAGAAGTAGGTCAAGAACGTTCTTCAAGGAACCCTCCAGCATTTTAAATAGGATATTCCGGATGAAAAATAATCTATCCAATTTGACGCGAACTGCTTGTCATTTGTTGGATGTTTAAGATAAAAAATATGAATCTTATCTCAATAAAAATAATCAGATTTAGAGTCTTATGTAGAAATGACACACTTGGTTTACTTCCACACTATATTTTTTCTTTTTTAGGAAGTGCGTTATTCCTAAATTAGGCTCTGAAATGTCCTTCCACAAATTAATGCCAGAGCGTTTATAACTTTTACCAACAATCGGATTTGTTCTCATTCTTCTTTTTAAATTTAATGTGAGTCAGAAGGTTTTGTTTGAGGATTAAATGTTTCATTTATTTCTTCACGTCGTTGCTACCACAATCCCGCAGACGATATTCGCAGAAATGTTCTTTTTGATCACGTATGCGGCGTGATCCAAGTCATACTTTAGGGGACGGGAATGGAGATTTCGCACGGCGTTAACATTTTCCGCGGAAATCGAATATCGAAGGCACGTGTCACTATTTCTGTGGGTGAATTAGCGAACGTGTTCTATAGAGCGAGCGATGAGCAGTCAACGTATGAGCCTATAGGACGTTCATTCGATTTATTTATGCTACGAATGATTCGATGCGTCTGAGGAATTAAGGCGGGACATTATGATTTCCTTGTGTACGATTCACTGTGTGTTTTGGCGCATGATGCCGTATGATTTGCAATCGGTTGCCGTTGATTCTCGATAGGCTACTTGACGAATTTAGAATTTTCTTACGCGTACCTTTTTGATTGAAATTTCTTTTGAGTGGGTTGTGTTTAGTTGAGACTATTTATCCAAGTGTTCCTGAAATTCATTGATTATTAGAAGTTTGATTATGCACAGGTTGGGTTTTAAGGCTAGGTTTTTACGAATCGAATGCAATAGGACCTTTTGCGTTAAATAATGTTGCGAAACTATGGGTCATTCGGTCTACGAATGAGTCACCGCAGTATGTTATAATGCCCGAAGCAGATATAGACTGAAATATTTTTATCATTTTAATCAAGTTTAAATGACTGTTTTCGTGATGTAGCCTATGCCTAACACAAAAAAGATGTAGCCTATGCTTAACACAAAAAATATCCGATGCGGCAACGAAATATGCCGAAAGATAAGTTTATTTTTTAATTTCGTAAGACTTCGTCATTTTTCTATGTATTCAGTCTATGAATTTGGATACTTTCATAAGTGAGGTATTTATTTACTAATTCAAAGACGTATAGGGACTTGACAAATTTTTGAGTTGAGTCATTCAATGATGTAAGTAGAGAGGAGTTCATTTTATTATATGAAATACGGTTTAAAGACTTTTAAAAATATGCCAGAAAGGAAACTTTGAAAATAAATATTAATATTATGAATTAATTGAATATTAGATGTTTGATTAGTTCATTTTATTTCACTTCATAGTAATGAAAGTATGATTTTCATGATATAAACTTGTATGCTATATATGTAAACTAAAAGTATTATCTACATTCATAGGTTGGTGAAAATAACGATAGATTGTATACACATCATTTTACATAAACATGAAATAAGTTAGTCATACTACGAAATTTATTTTGATCCAACTTTACTTCATTTTCCAAACATCATTTCATCTGAACCAGATTAGAGTAATATACTCTCCAAACTCTATATAATATCCCACATACAATAAATATTTTAATTGATCTATCATGTCTTATTTGCCTATAGAGTAATCGATTTTATTAAATTCATTTATGTAGAGTAATGTAAAAAAATGACGTAAATTTCATCGCTTCCTTATAATTCAAAGAAAATCCATTTGAAGAATGATACTTTTTAGCCTTTTCAGATATGTTAATCTATAACATTAGTCGTAAATATGAGCGCTTTCGAAAGTTAAACAGATAAAGTTTTAAATTTTTTTAAAGAAGTTATTGATATTATATCAATCAATACATCAGAGTTACTGACAGCCGAGAGGTTTGTGTAGATTTAATTTAATCTCGATCGCAGTAGAGATTAGTTGAAGAGGACGCGTCAAGCGAAGTCCCTTGATGTGGGTGAGGAGATGTAGCTCACGCTTATTCGCTTTGCTATGCTAATGTTGTAATGGATGCAATGGGATGTAAACTCATCCATTGATACCATAATTAGACGCGATATGGAACAGTTTACCATGTACAGAGTGAATATTGCGGCGCTTACGTATTCTTACTTGTTGCGATCAATTATTAAATATGTGAGGTGAAATTAGCTGTAGCAGATTGCTTACGGAGTGTTTGGTGTTAAAGGAACAATAGAGGATGTAGTGCAGTATCGGAAGATTTGAGTCCAATCAATAGTGTACTAAGATTACGTAGTATGATCATTCTTACATTATTGATCAAGTGATTTTTAAGATGATTGCTGATTTACTTCTCGACTATCAAATGTTAGAAGGAGGATTTAGCAATTTTCCTCCAATGCTGATTTGTTCCATACTGCGCTTACAATTCTTCACAAATTATTTATGTTGATATATTTAGCGTGGAACGTAATAAAAGCAAAACTAAGAACTAAATAACCATTTATATATTCCTTGAAAATAATGCGTATTTAAATTTTAATATTTCGATAAATTTATGGAAATATAACGTTTTGGGAAATATAATAATCTTCATAATCAACCTATTCATTTACTCATAGTGGTATAAAATTAATATTTTTTATTAAAAATTGATCGATATAAAGAAGGAAAGTGTATTATTATTTTTGGGTAAGATTTATTTTTATGAAAATCAAGTATTACCAAACTAAAGGAGGATTATGGTATGATTTTTAAGAATTCAAACGTAAATTCAGAGGAACCACAAAGTAGAAATTTGTAGCTTTTTCCATTAAACTTCTAGTCAAAATTGAATTTCAGTTTGTTGAAAAATTTATTAAGATAAAATGTTTCTCAGTGAAGGATTTTCGATTTAATGACATAGACTCCTAAAGAATAAAGCTTAAAGTCAAGGCAGCACTGCGCTCTCATGTTTTAACACAGAATGAGTTTATATGTTTTAATACAGCAAACAGTTTTGATATTTAGGAAAATTCATAAAGATATATAATTTATTAATAATTTATTCAGTACAAGACGGTGCTACTCTCATTTTAAGGTGTTTTAAAGTAGCAGTAAAGTCATCTTTGATGGAATGTAATCGATTATTAAATAGGCTAGCACGAATCGCTCTCTGCGGGAAAGTCTTCGCCGGAGAAAACTCCGGACAACTCCGAATTCGTTGGATTTACACTTTTGCGCGTCAATCAAACTCGAATCGAGAGCAAAATCATCGTCGCGTGTGAAAATCCGACTCGATTACGCGGTTACAAACGCAATAAAGGAACCACGCGCCGTTCCCATCGCAACGGATTTGCCAAGGAATTAAAATCCGTCCGACATACGATCGTAAATGTTTTCCCCCATCGGATACGGATATTTATCGAAAGGGGAATCGCATTAGGAAAATGTGCAAATTAGAGTGTCGCGTCGTTAGGGCGTCGTTCGAGCCTCGTACGGGGTATTTCGCGAACGGAGTCCGTCCTCCTCCAAATTAAAACCTTGTTACTGCGTTCGCAATGATGCGAGCGTACATCGCAACAGCGGCGAAACCTCTCCCGGCGAATTAACACGCACGCCTCGTGTTCCATTGACCCAATACAGTCACACGTGAATGTTCCGCAACGCTCAATCGGATACGGTTTACCAATTCGCGTTCGCTTAATGGGACACACATCATCATTAGTATTCTACCCCGCGGTCGGTCCGGATTTGCCCCAAAACTTACTACGCTGCCGACGGATTCATTTATTTATGCCGGTTTAGACGCATAGCGGGGTGCATACAGGACAGGCGTTTTGTTAGCAGCGCGTGAAGTATAACGTTCAGGGGTTGTGTAGCGCCGGTTGTCTACCATTCAGGATACGGTCTGGTTTTCTCTTCGGTGATTTAGTAACTGGAAGATATCGGCAATTAAAATGGGATGAATCACTCTCATAAAGTGGATGACAGATTCGATCTACCATGTACTGTATACCATATGGTGTTACCATGTTTCAGTGTTAAAAGCGACCCTGTAGAAGATCGATAAATGAACGTTTGTCTATTGTTTTATCCTGAAAATTTCCTCCAATTTTGTACCAGGGTCACGGTCACTGGTTCGCTTTTACCGATGGATTCATTCATCAGTATAAGTTTCGTTTCAGTTTTATATGAACGCAATTATTCATTTAAAGATGATACGTCTCGAAACACTATGGAAGCTAACAGATTCTATGAAAAAGAGAGTAAATTAGTTGAGAACGGCTTTTTTCTAATACAAAAGGGAGTAATGTGAATTAAATTTGATAAATCAATCAATAAAATCAATTATTAAAAACCTAATCATCAAGTACTTTACTTAATTTTAGTATGAAGGGTTTTGTATTTATTTATATATAGTATTATATTATGACGCACTATTTTGGTTATTACAGCTATAAATTATTTTAGTCTGTTATAATACTTGTTGAAGAATAAGGAATTAAAAATCGATGAAATTTGACTAGAATACGATAGACAAATGTTATAAAATCTTATTAAATATTGATGAAAAAGATTTTTAGACTGTTTAATGCTGGAAATACACATTTTCATTTTCACGTAAATATTTATATTAGACTAGGTTTTTACATTGTAAAGTATGAAATTTGGAACGATTGAAATCAAATTTGATTCCTATAATCCAAATTTAAATTCTTAATATTTTGTCTATCCAATTAAAGAGATCCTAGGAATTGGAATGTCTCATGTACTAGAACGCACATCATTCCTACTACATTTTTCGCAAGATCAAAACATTAAAATGATCCTTCAAACGGAGTATTATACAGTGTACGCAAATGTTATCACTCTGACCCTAGGGTTTGCTACATCCAGCCTCGAAGGAAGGAATATTTTAAGCTTCAGAATTCGGTGGGGAACCCGGATGTCTCATTTCCCCTCATATCAGCGCGGTTTTTCGAACCTGACACTCAAAGAAAGAATCAATCAACCTCTTTAATGCATTCAGCGGGAAGATTAATTCCCTCAAATTTGGGTAACCTCGAAAAATTCGGAACCCTCGACACCTGCCGTTCAGAAAACTTGGGCAGAACTTTTCCCCACATCCTTAAACTTTTTTTTTCGCTATC
Organism: Pantala flavescens; assembly: GCA_020796165.1. Lineage (NCBI taxonomy): Eukaryota > Metazoa > Arthropoda > Insecta > Odonata > Libellulidae > Pantala > Pantala flavescens. The sequence continues at coordinate 6,647,381 of CM036888.1, forward strand.
GAACAGCGCAGTTAAGGATCTTTTACCTTTTTTATACTTTGCCATCTCCGCATCTCTCCTAATCGTGTCGACCGATGGCCGTGAAAAAACGACCTGTCCATCCGGAAGAACGTCTCTAAGGGAGAACACTCTCTCTCTCTTACCTCTTTCCTTGCCCTTCTCATCTTAACATGCCTGCCAATCCATTTCCACGTCTACTACCCGCCACACCCTCCAGAATCCTCCCTGCTTCGATATCTTATCCTTGCTGCTTTCCCTACTTCCAACCCTCTTTCTGTTATTCACAGCTTTCCTTCAGAGCCCTCGCACCTTCTTTCGTACACTCCTTCACTTTGCTCTTTTCCCTGCCCTCAACTTTACGCTTTCCGAGCCCCATCCCCGTCTCCTCCCATCCCGAAAAGAATAACTATCGAAGTTTTTCATTTACTCGAATGTCAGCGTTGTTTGAGTGGTTCGAAGTGCTGGAAATAAACTTAAATTAGCACTCAATGTTCTTGTTTACATTAAATGATGTTTAATATATTGGTACGTATCTACAAAATGATTGAGGATGCATGTTGCAGATGTAATCGATCATAATGATACTAAGGAATTGAAGTCTTAGAGTATTTACCTAAATCATTTTCAGTCCTTCTTGTATTGCTATATAATAAGATTCTTTCCACATCTATATTAACAAGGTAAATTTATGATAGCTATAGACTCTCCTCTGTGTTGAAAATTCCCCCTTCCTTCTCTAGAAGTTAGTGAAGGAATATCGATCCAAAATCATCCTCCTTTTTCAATAATGAAATATATTTCTTGAAGGATAATAAGTATCGAATTTTAATTATTTAAGCATCAACATATGCGAAAGTAAAATATATATTTTATTTTTCACACTTTTGAAATGTAACTTAAAAAAGCGATATCAGGTGGCGGTCCATTCTATATTCCAGCTAAACAAACAATGGATAATGTTTATCAACCCAACGAAAAATTAAAAGGGTTAGTAGTTATTAATCAGCATTTATTAAAATGGCTCATGTTTATTTACAGCCGATTCAAAAAGCATCCTTTTTTAAAGCTCGAAAAAAATGTCTCTCTATAAAATATTAATGGTATCGTTGCGGTAAATGAAGCCCTCCGACTACTCTATGGGGCAGGTGTCCAGTTAATAAGCCATTTTATCTACATTTTCCCTTTCCTTCCTTTTCCACCACGTCCTTTCCCTGCCTTCCTCTCCCTCCAGGTCCCAAGACCCAAAGCGCAGTCACATCGGTCGTAAATACTTCAGTGCCGCGTTACAAAAGACCTCTCTAGACTTTGTGTACACGCAATTCCTTCGCTGCCAAGGCCGCTCTGTCAATGTGTCGATACGGGTGCCCAAGAGTTTCAAGAGAAGCAACGGACTCCCCTTCTGCCCTCACAGCCTTATATTTCTCCCAAAAAACTTTTCTTTTCCCTCCTCCAAACCTATCGACCTGCCAACTTTCTCACATTTGCTATCGAAGGTTTTTTTTTCCGCGGGTAAATAATGACGATAAAACAGGAATAAATTTCGGGAAGGCGCTGTTATAACGGTGATCACGAGGCGGGGAGCGTTCGTCTTTTTTTTTCCCGAATTTATGAGTCTTGGGGTTTTTTGCCGAGTGTTGTAGATGTCGTTTTTGGAGCCCGTGTCGTCGAAAATGGCTGCTGTCTCGCGATGCCGCATTGTCGTCGTCTCGATTGAACGCTCTTTTGCGAAGTTTTGAAGTGGCAGGAAATGCCATTTAGAAGCACTCGTAAATGCTTGTAGTACATCGTAATGGATGTTGGTTTCGCTTTCATCACGAAACAAGAGCTAGATAATCTCTCAGATCTAAGTTTAGAATCCCATTCTCTTTGGACTTAAGAAATAAAAAATTAAAGGAGAGTTAATGAATTGCAATTAAATTATTAGTTATATTATAGTTAATAGTATAAAGATTAGTTAATATATGAATGAATTGATGCTATTATATTTAAATTTAATTATAGACTTTAAAGTAGTTAATAATTATAAGTACGATGATAAATTGATATTTTAGCTGATTAATATATGTAATAAAAAACAAGTATAGCATTGAATAAATTTCATCCTAAGTTTATACCTAACTTTAATGATTCATTCGTTCTTTCAAACCTTTTAAGTCTCTTTAATCCACAAGATTATTGCGCTAGTTAGTGTTCAAAATATATTTAAATATATAGATAAATTAAATAATAATATTAAAATCATCTCTGGATTCAATACTACCCGCCACTGTATATGATTTTATTTACGCACTTAGCTACAATTTGATGGACTTAAGAAAACAGCTTTATTGTTTTACTATGTTTAGTTAAAACCATTCTGCATATAAATAACAGAATATATTTTACATATTTCAGTATATCTATATCTGTCTCGCTTTTCGTTCGGCACTTATATAAATTATTATATTATATGCCAAATGCGCTTAAGCGAAATGTTTTAATTCCAAAAGAAATTTATTTCTAAAAAATAAAAATTAAAAATATAGTGATTATCTACTCTGTACTTGAAATGTGTCCTCTAAAGATGAAAGAAGTTATTTGAACACTTGAGGAAATTAAGTTATGGAATCTTTACGTCGAAATGTGTTCTATAAAGTATTATTCATCAGGAATGCACAATATATCATTTGAATCACCTCCGATATTAAGTTTTGCGGAAGACATCCTTTTGTTTATCACGAATCATAGAATGGCTCTATATTTCATGTATTCTCTAAGATGACAAATGATAGAGGATTAGGTCGTTCTTGCATAAGTTTTGGATAATGGCAGTATTAGTCTGAAGAAAAATGCCTGAATTTCTGCAGGAATCCTGCTGTTCCGCGGCCATTCGATAAAACCTCTTCTGCAGTTACGTACTATCCCAACTGCAAACTTTCCTTCACGGTGAAGGGGAAGGGAGATTCGATTTACGACGATATGAGTGCAACGGACGCCTTCACAATGGCATTCGCGTGCGATTACGTCTTGGAACAAAAGCGGGAGGAGGGGTGGGGATCGAGGGGGCAGGGCCGGCTGAAGCGGAGGGGGAATTAAGACCCGGATGGCCGAGGGAGGATCTGCACCACGGGAGGGTGTTAGAGAAGAAAGGCGCGCGGATATTCGGGCACTGAATACGGCACCCCGTTCGAAGTTTTCGTCGAGATGAGCGAGCTGCAATATGGCGGCATCCAAGGAGGGGAGACAAGATGGCGCCGCGCGTCACAATAGGTTCGCGAAAGAAAAAAGAAGAACGGGAAGGACGTATATTAGGGGAGTCTTATTCAGCGAGGGAAAGGCGTCTATTCTGCTGTTCTGTGCCCGTTTGAGAAGGAGGAGACTTTTGCCTTATCATAATAGTCGTAGGAATTGGATGTAGCGATGGAGGGGTCGCAGAGGAAGTTGGGAAAGGCAGGATAGGAAGAGGTGGGGCAGATTTTTCTCAGGAAACTCTCTGAGGCAGTTCTGGATGAGAGATGATCTCGAAGTAAACTTTCTCCTTCTATGCATATCGTCTATCTTCCTTTGCTTTGCCACGCAGCTTTTCTCTGCCATTCTAAAGGAATTTCGCCTTTATTTGATCCGAATTTGAGTTGAAAGCGAGGCGAACCCAAGGTCTTCTTAACCCACTCAATCTGTAATGGTTTGTACTATCGAGTGAAAGACGATTTTGCTATGTGTTTAATGCCAAAGGTTATCTTGACTTCTCTGCAAAGAAAGGGTGGAAATTCAATCTACTTCATTGCGTATAATCTCAAAGCTTCTGGAAAAATAAGCAGAGCCTAGTGTTAGCATGCTTCGTTTGAAAATAGGGGTAGTAATAAAGTTTTCTTAATTTATTATAAGAGTATACAAATTGCTAGCGTCTACTTAAGGATTTGAAGGTAATTTACTTTGTTTACAGTAACCGTTAAATAAGCTATGTAAGATATTGGGACAAGAAATCACGAATTTCTTTTACTTTAATAATTAATTAATTTAAAATGTAAACTGAAATGATTCTTTTGAAAGCTTATTCTTCTAGCTAACAACTCTTCAAGAGTTAAAAATATATATCATATCGTAAATATTATTATATCATTACGTTATTTTTCTTATTTCCCGCTTAGAGTTCTAAAACTAAGTAAATAGTATGTATCTATACGGTTTCGTACAATTCTCCATAAGAGTACAAGGTAAATTAAAGTATAAGTATAACATATTGTTAGATATAAATTCTATCGTGGACGGCCGCACTTCGTGGAACGACATTCTTAGTTGAAGGAAAAAACAACTTCGTATTTTCCACAGGATATTTTATTGAACGATCGGTTTCGGCTCATATGCCATCACCTGATGATGGCGAGAAGTAAGGCAATGAATGTTTAAGAGATTTTAATATAAGGAGTCACGTTAATTAGAAAGATTATTCGTGGTATTATACAAAGTTTAGAGCAGAAATTGGGTGATAGGAGTCAAACTGTGAGTTAAGAAAGGAAAGGATAAAATTATTATGGAATATGTATAAGGCTTCACGGTGGGTGTCAGGATGCGAAGATCAATAAGCGAATTTTCTGGAAGTCATCTCAAATCAGTTCACAAATAAGGCTACGAAAATATCCGCGTGCTCAAATAACACTCCTTGATCTATCTTATTAGTTTGCCTTATGCCTTCATTACACGTATCAGCCTTCTAAAGTTAATTGAAAGAGATCGCAACCCGCCAAAGGAGTGTTTCGGGAAGGAAATGTGCTTAATTTGCGTTGACATACAGAGCTCGCGGCGTAAAAAGTTTGGGAACAACTGTCATAGCTAGAACGACAAGGCGAGAGGCTCGCTGACGTCATATAGCAGAGAAGTAAAGACTAAGCTTGCAACTTCCAATTTATGTTAAGTTTCTCGTGTCTCCTTCGAAATTAGAGTTACCAAGATGAAGAATTCCACGAGCTTGGATTTACAGTTTGAAAGCTCCATATTTCACTTCTAATCCGTCCGGGTAACAGACTCATAAATATTTAGCGAGTGTCGTAACACGTGATAAGTTTGTAAGTCTTCGTATACGATTCCCATTCGAAATATTTGAGACCGATTTCAATTTATTTTACGTGAAAATCACCAAAAAATAGCTCAATAGTTGCAGCGAAATTTATTATTTTCGAGTTAAAACGTTGAAATAATGTACCTTAGAGTTGAGATATATGTTATATTAACCTGATTTTATTAGCTTTGAGTAAAATTTTGCTCTCATTATTCCCCGAAGAATAATATCAAGTTTGCAAGTTTGACCAATTTATGCTACTAGGTTAAGGAAACTGCTTCTCCTACGGACAACTATGTCAAAGTGGTGAAGTTCACCAGTTAAGGCTTAAATTATGATAGTACTACTTGCATACATTACTCGTACGTGCAGAGTATCTTAGGAATCGTGTGTGTGGAATTTTTCTTTTATCTTTTCAAGGCGCGAGTGATAACAAAATGAAGATGATTCACTCAACTATCCTGCTAAAATATCAATAATTATAATTTGCTGAAGGGCTGAAAGGTACAGTGTATTTCAATCCATTTCAGTCAACAAAATCCATTAAATATTCAGCTATAACTTAAACATAGATTTATATAAGTGATTTAATACATTTTCCCCGAAGTGTTTCGTATATAAAAGAACATATAGATACCTTTTAGGGTAAATTAAATCGGCAACACATTAATGAAATCGCGAAAGAAATAATTAATTTAAAAAATATAATACATATTTATATATTTTATAAAACCTTAATATTATTAATAATAAATTTTATTAATATTATTTTATTAATTGCTAAATTAAAATATTTCTTTTTAACCTAGAAATTTTCTACTGAACAATTTTCGTTTACTTTGCATTACTTACAATACTCAATTACTTGATAATTCGTAGCAACAATTTGATATGCAATTTATGGCTCTTAAAAGTACAGCGATAATTTTTAATATCATCATGAAATATCATTGAATGGTGTATTATTGAAAATGATTACGTCATAGGATATTTAGTACGTCAGCGATTGAATCAGAAGACAAAAAATCGATTCTTAAAAAAGACCGACATCTACATGTGTAAAGTTACCTGAGGAATCACCGATTCCACCTTTCACTTTTCCTCCCTCCACACAAACGCAATGACGTCGATCAATTCATAATGGCGATGGTTCGGATGCAAGGAAAGACTCCGGAGCAAGCATCTGGCCACGATAAAGCAAACCTTCCCCCATCCTTTTTCATTGTTCACCCTCCTTTCACTTCCCCCCCCTCGCTCCCTTTCACTTCCCGCACTTCCTTTCACTACCGCCCACGCCCCTTCCTCATTTCTCCTCAGATTTAGGTTGCTTCGCGACTCAGCGTTTTGTCCTATTGAAAAGGCTAGTGTCGGAAAAGGAGGCTCTTATTTGTTTGTTCTTTTTAATAAGAGAGTCACTTCTAAGTCTGTGAAGAAAGCGGCAGCGGGAAGGAAGGAATCAGAGGAAGGAAAATAGGAAGGTCTCGCCCCTTTCGCCGCGGGGGTGGCATTCGGGGATGGCGTGATAAAAAAGTTCTTTTTTTTTATAACGCTGTGGGAGTTGAATGGCGGTTGCAGAAATATTCTCCGCTGCCCGGTGGCAAAAGGATTCGAGTCTCGGAGAACGGTTTTTTATTATGCGGGAAACCGTAAAAATGCGAGATAAGGCTTTAAAAAGGTTTTTATAGTTTCTCCGCGGGGGGGCAGGGCAGTTGCCAGGAGACAGTCGGATGAAGAATACGTAAAAAGAAGGTAGGAATAAAAGCGGAATAAAAATTGCTAGATAAGATGGCTAAAATAAGGGAAATAATAAAATCAGAATAAGGGCAGGGAAGATGAAGATAAAAAGGATGGGCAGGGTGTCTTAGGAGCTCCGACTCTTCATCCAAAACGAAGGGTCCACTTTTTTCCTTCGCCCCGAAATCTTTCGAATCCCTGTCATTCAATTCCGATGTACTTTTTAGAGGTGTCGTAAAACAGAAGAGCCCGGAATCTGCAGCTCTTGTGAAACCGAAGTTTAATTACCGGGGTTCTTAACCCCCGAAGAATATATACTTTCCAATTTAAGCGGTGCGTCAGTTATCTTTTCAGTGGCGATTGCTTTGATGGCAATTAAGTCGGAGGGTTGTGGTTGGTTGGCTCTAAAAATGGGGGGTGTTGATTGAAATATTGGAAAGGATAAGTTTTTGAAATGTAATAATATGGGGAGGAAATTTTTTTTGAATTGAGATGTCTGGGTTTTTTTTCGAATGATTTCAGAGTAGGGTTCATTTGTTTGGGAAAGGATATCGTAAAAGAATTAGGGACGAATCCGAGCTTTATAGAAAATAAATTCAGATTTTCGTATTAGATAGAAAAAGAGATAATTCAGTAATGCCACGAATTGATGATTGCAAATATTGCCTTGAATAAAATCAAATGCTTTTTAATGTAAATGATATTTCTTCATTATAAAGGACAATTTTCCTAGAGTTGATAAAGTTCTACCCTAGCAATAACATTTTTTAATTTCATATTATACGAGCGCATTTATCAGTATATGTCTCATAAAATCAGATTTTTAAAAATATAATTTGTATATAGGAGTAATATTTCCTAAAATCAGTGAGGATGAAAAGTTATGTTTCTAAATGTTCAGTACTGTGTTTAATTTCGCCAGTTTTAATATAATAGATTGTAGTCCGTAATTTTGATAGCCAAAATCTCATAAAAACAATTATTTGAAATATTGAAAAAAAGAAAATGTACCTTTCATTTTCATTTCGTAATTTATAACGTGAGAATAAAGTTAGTGCGTGCGTGTGGTAAAATTAATAAAACATTGAGACTTGATCCTATATAAATGCTTCCATAAACGAAGAGAATTTTATCCTAGATTTGTAGCAGTAAAATAATCCTAGATTGAGCCTGTCTTTTTTAATCCATAAGATTTGCATCGAGATTTTTTATTTTTTGTTTACGTACACCGTGACTTAAGCGTAAGGAACTTAAAACCCTTTTCGTTGCTGTAAAAGTTATTGAGATATAAATTCAGTCGGAAAGAGGTGTTTTGTTTATAGGAATATGTTTGAAAAAAGAATTTATGCGAGTAAAAGAGGTGAAAAGGCTGGAGGTGCATTATGTGATACTAACAGAAGGGACTAACGTAACAATGGAGAAAGGGAAGGAGATAAAAGAGAGGAACGGGGGAGAGAAAGTTTGTGAGACAAGGGATATTCTAAAGGGTCAAATTACGTGACACATGGAAGGCAATTTTGAGCCGGAATATTTAGAATGAAAAGACACTGGTATATTTTTACGACCCGCCCTCTTTATTTCACTCGATAATTTTATTTCCTTTTCTCTGGTTATCTTTGTTATTTTTACAAGAAATGAAATTGCTAAGCTTGTAACTCTTAGAATGGTTTCTCCGGAGAATATGAGGTGTCAATGGTTGAAGAAGAGGTGCTCAGTTGGGTTGAAAATTAAATAGGATAAAAGGTTGCTCAGATGTGGTTTAGCGATGATTTTTGAGCTTTTTTCATAAAATAGCCTTTGAATATTTTAAGTCGTAGTGCAGATTTTTTGATCTGTCTGAGTGTTAATTTTAAGGCTTAAAAAGCTTCTTATTAGCAGAATCTTTGTATAACTGAACAGTTCATACTTAATTTTTAGAAACCTTATCTTAAATAAGTTTCCTTGCGATTCAGTGGAGCTTATAAAATTTCTTCATCAGAATTATTAAATATATCTTCGAAAAATTTTATATAATCAGTTAATTTGATTTGTTTTGTAGGATAATTCAAAATGTGTACGTCATCCTACTAATTTCATTAACATATTTGTCACTGACCGATATCTCTAGATTAAATCAAACATATAATGATTCAAAAATAGTATGCTAGGATGGGTAAAAGTAGTGGATGAATGCTTAAGAGTTTAGAATGTTTCACGTAGAGGCATACCGCTTTACATTACCACGATAGATATAACTTTGACTACACTGAATATCGATATCTAAAAATTATTTTAAACTTTTTAGCAGTTATTATTTTGCAACAAGAAGGAATCTTGGTTTTTGTTTGTGAAAACTTCGTTTATTAATTTCGTATTCAGCTAAAGTTTTCTTGAAGTTTTTATATTTCCGTATCGTACAGGTAGAATGTATTAAAAGCTCTGTAATCAACTGTTATGTTACAATTATGAATTACACGGTCTAGGTCTCATTATTTTTTTCAATGCAATCTTTCTTTCGCATTGTTTACTTGTTTACTGAATAGCTTGATGAATATAAAAGGATAGACTTTATACTGCTAGGCGAATATATACAGTAAACATCTCTTATATAATGATATCCTTCTTTTAGTTACAAAAGGAAGTATCCTGTTAGATTAAATGTATGTATTAAAAATTTGTTAAGCCATTGGTAAATAAACCGTGTCTTTCTGGCCAGGCTTTGTCATCTAATATTCAAAAGATTAAATTGGAAGTAAATTATATAATCTAGAAATGTAATTTAGCAGCATGAGCAAATAAAATCACCAAAAGAGGAACTTCGATGATTTTTAGCATCGTCAAAGGATTATGGTCTACCAATCTTGACATCAAAGGCTTTTTTTAACGGGAACTAAAATAAATCATCAGCAAACCTTCCTGATATTGCAAGTTCAGAGTTCAAATCCCACTTTTTCATCTTTTAATCTTCATCATCATTTTTTCCCTACCATTGGGTTTTATTTTGCGGCCCCACTCAGTATCACTCCCTGAAAAGTTTTATCAGGGCTTCTTCTACCTTATTCTCTGCTCTTCTTTTCAATGCATCACAACCTCCCAGCATCTTCAACCTCCTTGGTCCATTCTCTCACTCAGTCTTTGATCTTTCACTTTCCTACCACTCATTCTTCACTTCTTTTTGTTCACTCTCGGAAAGTTTCGCTTTAAGGTAAATTGTCACCGACTCTATGTTCAACACGCCTTTACAAGTTCATTAAGGTAGCGAAGGTTTTAAAATAAACGATAACACTATTGTAATCTTGCATTTTAGTCGATGATGAAATTAATTTTTTTGGTGAATGATTTTTTAGTGTTTCCAAATGTTTTTATCTAGCGCTCGTTCATTTAATTTCATTTGTAGCTACTTAGGGAGCTAATTTTGTTTTTATTTTCTTTGTTTACGGTTCTTATTACTTCTGCTACGAACATATTAGTCTTAATGAACATAAATCCAGTTACTTCAAGTATCTTGTACAGCACATCACAGTAGTAACTACTTTTTATTTTACTACACTTTCTCAATTGCTTGTTATTTATTGGGAAGTTTTCTTTTAACCACGGCTGACAGTTGGGTAGTTGCCGAAGTCGAGTTTTTCTTTTCCGTTTACGAGAAAATTTGATCACTTTCGCTCATACGAATTTTATGGCCTTCTCATCAACTTACGACTTTTCACATTCCCTGACTCATCGCATATTCTACTCGTTTTTACGCCATTTTCCGATATATTTTGTCTTTATAGTATTTCGTTTTTTTTCCGCGCCCTCTCCCAGTCGTATTGATTTCACATTACCTTTCTCTTTACGGAATATTTACCCTGAGACACCCTCTAAACACCGAACCGATCAAATTTTATCCTCTTTATATACATGTTACGCCGAAAGTATTATGAACGTGGGAGAAAGTGTATAACTTCTAGAGCGGAATATCTGCCGAGCATCATGGGAGCGCTGTATCTTTACTTATGAGATTCCTATGTGGGTGTGTGTTTATAGTCGACGCTTGATCTGCAAAGTGATGTGAGAGTTTTTGGATCAATAAGAAGACGGATTGTTTTCCAAGAAATTTATACTTGTGCGTAGATTTTTTATCTAATAAATACAAAACGAATTAAAGCTAAGTGTCATTAAAAATTGAGTATTCTCAGATTATATAGAATCGGATAATCTTGAAGCGATTGAATCAACATTGAATTACGAAATGAAACCTTGAAAACTTACTTTAGACACAGATATCGTAAATGTAATTTACTATGGAGTTATTTGAGATGCCTTCATTGTTATAGCATAGTTTAGTGAAAAATTAAAGAGATTTATATCTTTATGTAATATAAAATTGGTGTTTAAACAGCTTGAGAGATTTTCCAGCAGATGTGTAATATATCAAAATAGAATTTAGGGATAGAACTTAAATTATTTCTGTAGGTGAAATAAATACTACTTTTATATTTCAGAGTACGGTTATTGTGCAAATCTAGGTCGTTAGTATATGAGTATACTCGTAAATTCATCTTCGCGTAATATCAAAGGTAAAACTTTTCTACGACCAGACACTTATTTTAATTGATTGATTGAATTTTATATAAAATTCCCTTACGTAATATTATTACAGTAATTTATTATTTGAATTTATCATTATTAATATGCGTTTTAATGTAATTTGATATAATATTATATATTAAACAAAAACAGAATACTCATATATAATAGAACATGTTATACATATTTACGAGTCACCGATTTTCATTTACATCCCCCTTAGATTCACTTGTACTCGTCTTCCTTCACAATGTACAATACCGTTCTTATCCCTTACATATACACAGCTTACAAATCCGACGATAAATTCGAGACAAGCAAAAAAATTATATTCATCATCATCTCACGAAAGCCTTTCATGCCCACTGATTTTACTCCCTGACTTTAACCCCGACTTCTTCCCGAATCACACCATTTCTTGCTTCCATCCATTTCCCAACTACTCCGTCTTATCCGAGAATCCTGTCTCTTTCTTTACACCACGTCCTCAAACTGTCCCCTTTTCGGAACCAGAAAGTTTACCGGAGAGCATTTTCAGGACTCTAAGTTCTTCAGCGAGAGAATTTTGATTCAATAGAGCAGCTCTTTCACCCTGATCAAAAAGCGATCCTTCTTCGTCACTCATTTTCAGAGTCGTCGGGAGAATGGATTCGTGTGTGTGTGTCTTCGGCGTTTTTCGCCCCGGACGAAGTGCCGTCGACGACTCCGGCACATCACTCTGTTTCACCCGATCACAAATGTCAATTGAAGCCGATGTTCCCCGTTGCGTTGAATCACTCCATCTACGAAGTCGCTTTTTTTGCCGATTCGTTCGTCGGTCCGACGATAATGGCGCCAGATTCCGTGGCTTTCCGGTAGGCGGCGGTCAACGTCTATGACGGCCGTGAAAGGGTGTCGTCGCGTAAGTTCGGAAAAAGTTACGATAGTAGAAATAATGGTTCGTGAATCGGAACGGATGTCGCGAGTTTTTTCGTGAAGGTAGCATCTGTCCTTGTGGATAGTTGTGTTTATTATATTTGTAGTAAAAAAATTATCTTTAATATTTTATTCTGATCCTCTAATCGATTCGTATAAAACAGATGCGATATTAGTGTAGATTTGAAGGAGAAATAGAATTATAATGAATTATTTGTGGTTGATTCAATCAATAGTTTACGAATTGGGGACAAGGATTTTGTATAAAGCTAAAGGAAGTAGATGCATATGTTAGAGTCGAACTTTTTCTTTTTATAATTATAATAAGCTCGCCCAATTTTTATTTATTTAAATTTGATTTACAAAATAAACATTCATCTTTTACAACAAACTGAAGAAATTTTTATTTACAGTTATATTAAAAATCTATTCGTAGACAATCATAAGGATGGTTTTTAAATAAAGATATCAATAAACTACGAGAAATTTTTATTTTTGATAGATTTAAGTTATACAGATTAAATTAATCGATATCTTGTGAAATAATGAGTTAAATAGGAAGTTAAATATTTAAATGGAATATTTTAAAATATGTTATTTAGCTGATACTAAAAACTCATTCTACTTATTCTATTTATTTTGAATATTCTCGAGGTGATATTAACCTTCTTTGTCACCTTGCCATTTAAGTCGTTTTTATTATTGCCTTAATAGGTTTTTAGAATTAAACTTGATATCTTCAAACACTTCTTTCGAATATGCAATTTGCATATGCAGCAGGACACAAAAGGGAGATTTTCAGTGAGCAGGAATGACCTGGTGCAATATTCTTAGTTATAATAGCTATTGAAATTTAAGAGTCGCCCCCTCGGTGGGACACATCTTCCCCTCACTTCCCTCAGACTGTGCCCTCGTACACCATCTCCACTTTCGAGGACGGTGGCTACAAAATAAGGACACCATCTTGTGGACTAAAAAAAATCTCTCCTCCTCTCCTTTCCTTTGTGAAAGTGCTCTCTATCCCTCCTCAAGAAAAAGCCCTACTTCAAAAACTCCCCTCCTATCGGATTCACTCCCACGTAGAAACCTGTTTATAAAGCCACGTATTCAGTCATACGATGGTTTTAAATTCGGTTCTCTGCAGGCGAATTTAAATGATAAAGTCAGAAGTACGGATGTGATGCTTACGTAAGGGAAGGACGAGTACAGAAGCAGTTGGTAGGTCGTAAAAAATTATCATATAAAGGTAGTGGGAGGTGATGAAAATTTGAAAGAAATAAACTAAATAAACAAAATTTAATGAATATTATTTGTATTTGATATTTCAGGCTAATGATTTAAGTCTTAGATATATTATTTATTTATTAATTTACGTACTTTGCTTACATATATAATTCTTTGTATAACTTGATTGTTAAAAATATTTTTAGGCTTTGGCAGGTTTTGTCTAACCATCCTTTTTGGCAGGCATTTTCCACTGTTAAATTTTCAACTAACATTTAAAATTAATCTTTCAATTTAGGTTTCTAAGAATTTTTTTTCAAATAGGTCCGTAACAATCAATAATAAATTGTGAAAAGATTTCTGAGTTGGAAATTCTGATATTTAGGCTTCTAATTCATTTAATTCTTAACACTATATTGTCTTACTTATTCGAAAAATGATCCGGTTTTTTAAACTTGGAAAACAATAAATTTTCGAGTATCATCAATTGATTTGCATGCCCTATCTACTCAATAAACATACAGAGGAATATAAAACTGTTAAGTTATCGATTTCCGAATGGTTAATATTGAAAGAACTTTTGAGCTTTCGTAAAAGAAAGAACTCTCTAAAATAACTATCATTAGCCCATTTATTTTACGACTCTGTATATAATAGATATAATAGAATTACACTAAAGTAAATGTAACACCTTCGTCATAATATTATCAATGAATTTTGAGCCCATTTTGGTTCAGTAACTGATAGTTGATGTCTCAGATGGAAAGCATTCCTTTGAAGAATAAAATCAGACGCTGTTTTCCATGGAAATAGAATGGGCTAGAATGAACGCAGCCGTCCCGAGAAAAAGGTTCCTCCACTTTAAGCCATAGAAACAAAAATTTCATTGAAGTGCGTGGATGAAGCCATTTTTCCACTTTCTTTACATTCCCCATTTGCCTGGGAGAGGCTGTGTTTAGGGAAACAATATTGAGACAGGGAGAAAACATAAAACTTCTCCGGAGACCGAGAATTAGGTAACGCGATATATAAAATAAGATGGGAAAGGAGCGGTGGCCGGGAAAAGTTACGGCCGAGGCAAAGGTTGGAATGTTTTGAGAAGGAATAGAAAAAAAACACGTGGGAAAATTACGAGATTCGAATAGCGAATTGCGTGCGAAATTAGTCGATATACGTGTATTACATCTAAGGTAATTTATATTTGATTTTTATTTAATTAGTTAAAGATTACGTAATCAGTATTTCACTTACCATTTAGATAAAAGAAAACAGTAGCACTTTCAAAATGATATGCTAGCGATTTCAAAAAAGAATAATGTTGACTTAAGTGGCATTTAATATTAGGATCTATGCTTGATGTACATGTATACTTATTTACCATATACTAAACACTAATGAATATTCTTTCGTTAGTATTTATTTTAAAATGTGATTATTAGGATATGAGAAATTATCTATAGCTCTTATGATTATTATTAATATCTAATTATTAAAATTTGCAATTTTTTCCGCGTAGAAATAAGTATATTTCTTAAAAATGATGGTATCATTCAGGATAACCTATTTTAATAAATTTTAATTTCTTATTTTTCAATCCAAATACAAGTAAATGAGACAAGAAATTAATAATAACGCTATCAATACACACGTATAATTGAATACCTCGCTTAATGGATGCAAGCTAATTATAAGTAACCCAGATTGCTTAAATACATAATATCCACGTATGAATAGCTTATATATAATGCATTTTAGCTTTATTCTTACATCACACGCGTCTTCTAAATGAAAGACCGTTAGCCTTTTTCAACGTAATAAGCGAGGAAAGATTTAATCACAATTAGTTTCGAATCGCTCCCTAATGCGTTCAATACGTTTTTCTCTTCCGCAAAAATAACTTAAAAGAATCCCTCAGAAAAAGGATACGTTTCGAAAGAAAGGATAATAATATCCGCCGCCATCCTAGGAAACGAGAGAGGGATAAACTATTATTCGAAAAATTACGCGGAGATGCACTCGAAAAAAAACAGAAGAAGATCGGACTCCGAAAAGAATATTACTTCTGAAAACGCGCCTCTTCCCGAAGATGCTTAATTAGATCGGGAAAACGCTTCCCGAATTTACGAAACTCGCAGAAGTTTGCGAAATTCGGGTGAGGTGAGGATTTGGGGAAAAGAATAGCTTCTTTTCCTCTTAACGGGATTTATGCCGTGACGGAATAATTCGATAAAGCTCCGGAGTATAAGTCCGAAAAGTAGAGTGGCTTCCAAGGATAATGCAGTTCCTCATCTCCTCTTTTGAGATTTCAGTTAACTGATTAACGCCTTTCAAGAGGAAAATTAGCAGAGGCGAGAAATGCCGCCGGAATTTAAATAATAGAGGGAGTGGAACAAAAGGAACTTAAAGATAACGAAGTGATGTCGGTCGCAAGAGCGCCCCACCGTATTCGGTGGCGGAAATGGGAACTAAAGGAATTCGTTCTTTTTTTTAATTTTTTAATTTTTATTGTTCCGGGCATAATCAGGTCAGGAATGACATTCCGTCCGCAAAAGCGTGGGTTATAATTGAGCTGTGTCACGAGGCGTAATGCTCGCATTGGACTCTGTATGTTTTGTTCAACGTTTTGATGTGTTTCATGAATATAGGATTAAAGCTACGGGGAATATGTTTGCAGCGAGATTTTTCTATTAGAATCTAAATTTTTGTGTTTTAGTACATGCCTAAGGTTATGGAATTAACTGATTATATAGATGTTAAGGGTGCTCTTAGTTAGTATTCATTTATAATCCGCATGGTTTTAAATTCCGATTTAAATTCATCAAAGATAGGGTTGGATCAAGGTTCCGTTAGATCTATCAAAATTTGAAGGAATATGTTTCATTAAAAGGGAAATTGTCAAAAAATTAGTGAAATTTTTTAAAGTACCAAATGCAATTCGTCAAATCAGAGCTATTACTATTTATTATCGAATTTAATCGATATGTACGGTTCATTAATATTTGGCATTATTTTTCTACACGAGATTTTTTAGTGACGAAAAACTGTTTATTATATATTTATATACATTGAATAAATGTAATTTTTTATCGAATACTATGAATTATTTTTTTGGATTCATATATACTAAATTACCATTCAGTTTGATCCTCATTTTTATTCAGAAGGAAAATTGAATTGAATGTTTTACAGAACACAGCGGTATATAAAATGAAATATGATATGAATAGAAAATCGTCCCCACACAGTGACAACGTCACAAATTCCGAACGTTTCGTTAAAAATTACATAAATAATTCGTCGTAATTTTACGATACTGTAGGTAATGGAAAAATGAGAAATTTGACCTAAATGTATGACAATTTTTTAATATTTTTGGATAAATATCTACGGTCCTGTAATTTTGTATGAATTGAATTTTTTTCCAAATTTCTGAATTTTTCAGTGAGCATCATTATCGATTAGTAGAATAATAAATTCCTGATCACCAATAGATCTTCTGTAATATTAAAATATTTTATAGTTATTTTTAGCAATTTCATGTATCGCATGCCAAATACATAATGGTTCAATTTGAAATAAGTGCGAAACGTGATATTATTCGCCAATATATTTATCATGTTTGATTAAATGTTTGCTTATTTCTTAAATAATTTTCTTGAGCAATATTGATCTTTAAATTAGTCAATAAGAAGAATACCTAATTAGTAATAATGTTTTCAAAATGCTCGTTATTATTACCCACCATACTTAAGGCCATAATAAAAACGGTGGATTCCAAACGAATTTAATTGACCTACTTCAAAAATATTTAATGAAGGCCATATTTAGATCATGGAACGAATGGAAATATTAATATTCTCTGGAGCAACAAAAAATGAAAATCTTTCTGAAGTGGAATGTCCCCTAAACCCGGTCCGATTTTGACTCCGAACTTTTCTCTCCAAGAGATGAGGCTCTTAACCTCTCAGCAGGTCATCGGCGTTTATCAATCACGAGTTATCTTAACCTGGTAGCATCCGTCTCCACTCCACGGACTGAATCGCTAATCCTTTTCAGGAAAAATTAATCCTTCGCAAAAGTTCGCGAATAAAATTCTCGATGAGCTCAGTCCGACCGATTAATGTGTTTTATTCATGGGTTAGAAGATGAAAATTATTTACATAAATCGGGAATCGACTTTGACCGAAGCTATTACTCTATTTCACGTGATGGTTAATATTTATCAGCCTCCGGATAGAATATTCATCGAGTTATCGATGAAACGGAACAAGAGGACGTATTCGTTATAAATGGGGTTAAAATGTGGAATTAGTCCATCTCAAGATGGAAGTTTCTCTTATAATACGTCCTTTCGAAAACAGTCCACATAAAAATTACGTAAATTTGACCTGAAATTGTGTGACACCGGTACTTCTTGTTTGAAGGAATACGAAAATTATGCTGTAATATTGAGATGTCGTAGTGAATGTGCTTTTGACGAAATAGTACGTAATTCAATGACCTATGAATTCTATTACATTAAAAAATGTTACTCTCGATTCATAGATTTCACGTTATCATTATAATAAACGTAAATGTACTTCTTCTAAGTTTCTTTTGAAAAAAAATTGTCTTAGATTTTTTGTATAAAAGTTTCATTTAAAAATTATATAAACCAGCAGTTTTAGAAATTAGATTCTTTATATTATTCCTTTACTTAAGGAAGTAAGCTCTTTAAATATTCTGCATATAAAATTTCTCTACTTCTTAATTTAAGAATTTGAGGACAAGCTGTATTTTGATTATATTCCGTAATTCAACTTAAATTATATTAGCGCATACTTCCGTTGAACTTCAAAGAATCAAGATAATAAGATAGATTAAAGATATTCAAGTGAAGAAAACCTTTTAAGTATTAATATCTTTAGATGTGCAGTATTTATAACATAGAAGCAAGTTACCGCAACGATTAGAAGAAGAAATATTCTATGCTGATTATGCACAGAAGTCAATTTCGTAGAATGTTAGCTCCGAAGTTTATGGGTTTTTTCAAAAGTTGGTACAAATTCATATTCACACCCACCCACCGAAATTCCTCGGACATTTAAATTTTAATACGCAAAATCATATTTGAAAGGTCACAGTTCACAGCTTGTTGGAAAGTTCATAGTTCAAATTTACTTAAGCGCCGGGAACCTGTGTGAGCGAATGGGGATAAGAGATTTGTTTTTTTATTCCTTTATCGCTTCTTGAGGATATTTCCGCCATCGGAATAAAATTAAAATCTAAAGCGATTGCATTCGCCTTTGAGATCGCTCGGAATATTGTTGGATTCATTATGACTAAAATTCCTCAATGAGAGTATTTTTGATCTTTGAAACACGCAAAATAATGGGCGTAAGAGATATATCTGTAGAAATAATCCCACGATCTTTAAATAGTACCCATAAATCTCGCTACGATAATTTTCTCCATGTGTTCCCCAAGGGTTCGTTCTTGGCCCTTCGGAGTTAGAGAAGCAACGGACCAATTACCTTTCGAGGATTTTTCCTAATGACTATAAAATAATCCCGAACACACTCGAGTTTTTTTAAACGTTCAGAAACGCGAGGAAATTATTTGTGGACCTCCGATTGATGTCCGGTCCCTTATAAGACTTTTACAACGCGACCTCTCGTCTGTTAATACGGTCCACGGAGAGAGGTCGAGAAATTCCTCGGGATTGAGGGGATGGAGAGATCGACTTATAAATGAGGAAAGCTGAGAGGCAAAAGTAGGAATTGGAAAATGAATTGGAACGAAGGGTATTTTTGAGTGTTGTTAGAAGGAGCAGTCGCTTAGCGGTGAGTGGTGTGTACTGGATCAAGGAGGAATGCGGAGGGGAAGTAATGAGTGGTTGGGAACGACTGGAAATATTGTTATCCAGGGGAATGGATCGATTCGGGTCTCTCTCATGGGAAAGGTGGAGGAGGTATTGAGTTTGCCATTAGACAGTACCATTGCCTCGAAGAATTTGCACTTATCGCAAGTGTAAATGGGAGGAGAAAGAATGCAATAGTGCAACCATATCCTTGCTAAATTTACCTTTAATTTAGCGGAATGATATTTTTCAATCTAAAGAACAGTTTCGAATCGTAATCAATAATTGTGATCTTATATTAAAATTTATACTAAGCTAAATTATAAGTAAAAAAATAAGAAGTAAAAGGTCTGGTATATGTGTTAAATTGATCTAATTTGGGTCTAAAATGGCTAATATCTTTTAAATTCAGTAATAAAATCACACGTATTAGCAATCTGAATATTTATATTACTATAGATGAAGTCAAATCTCAGTTATATTTTTTAATGAAAACGTTCTTAAGCTAATAAAATTCAATTTACGTTTAAAAGCTTTTCAACGGGTTACCTTTATTGGCTTTATTTAGTGAATTTACTAATTATGGGAATGATTTATCGTTTTATTTAAGGATGTAGATGGAATTGTATTTTTAAAATAGTCTGTGACTAAATTTAGATGGATTTAATTGATGTAACGTTATTACCACATAAGATACGAACTTTCTCTCGAGTAAAAATGACTCAAAAGGGCTCCCAAAATTGGCATTTTCCGATCTCCCTATTTATAGAACACAATGAATCGTCTAAAAATAGGTAAATGCCAAGCACAAGAGTAGAGAGAGAAAACATTAGGCGGCAGATGATCCCGTCGCCTGTATCCCATTCTGTCACGTGATAGTCTCATCGCAAGACAGCTTTCAGACTTCTTTTGTGGCCTAGATTGGAGTGTGGGAGGTGGATATATGAAACTTCTTTTCAAGCCACCATAGGGCTCGGAATTTGGGTCGAAAACAGGACCAAAAATGCTTCATTAACTTAAAAACTAATCAATACCGACCTCCCTTTCCAATGCTATTGCCTCACTTCCTGCGTTAATGGCTTTCTTTCAGCGGCTAACGAGTGGCTTCGCGTGGGTGGTAACTCGGCCTCTGTTACTTCTAGAAAGGATGAGGCAATGGGCAATTAGTCCCCCTGCTTTTTAATTATCGTGCCTCGGTGAGGATTCCCTGCCAAAGATTCTCGTAATGTGTGCCATTACGGCCGTGGGATGAGGGAATTGTGTGTATTAAATCACGTGGCATAAGGGGAGAATGGCGTTCATGATTGGGTGGTATTCATAATCAGACGATTGCTTTTGAGATTTCGTGGTTAATTATTATGTCTCAAAGGCGGATTTTTTTACCCTCTATTTTTCTTATGAATGGAGCTCATTTTCAGTTATAATATTCTGGCAAACGAAAGAAAATGGCTGAAGCTACTTTATGTATTATTTTGAAGTTGTTTTGGACGTATGCTATACATGCTTTTAGTGTATTTCTGTGAAACTTTACGTACATCTCTTCCATTATTTGTGTTTCTGAATACATTTTTATCAAAAAGAATTCACGAAAGGAAGGTTAAAATTTGAAATAATCAGCAAAAAGAAGAACTTTTAAGTACTAATTCTCTTAATATTATCGGAAAAATCGATAATAAAATAAGTTTGTTACATGAAAATGAATATTGTATCGTAAAATTAAATTCAAATCTTATGATGATGATATAAGATAGAGTATGTACAATGTATGAAATGTGCGCAATGCAATTATACTGTTTAGAGAATTGTATATAAATTTGCGAACAAAGCTTCCTTTTTAATTATACTAGTGAGATTAACTCAAAGAGTTACTGTAAAACTGGTTATTTAACGTTACGCAATGATTACATAATGAGCTGTGTATATTTTCACGAACCACCATCAATATGTTTGACAAGCAATATTTTTGAAGATAAAAACGAGGAGTTGAATATTAAAAATAGCTTGTCTGAGACTTTAAAGGAACAATTTTGATTAATTATAGGCAAATATATAGATATATTTCTAATTTTAAAAGATTTAAATTGATAAATAAGAGAAGATTTGTAAATTTTCGAAATTTTTTACGAACAATTTTGATCTATTTCAATTCAGAAAAGATTTATACGTAAATGACTGTTTCAGGGATTCAAACATATGTATTAGGTTTTAAAACATCTCTTATTCCTTAAGAATAGATTCGAACCATGAGTAAATTCAAACAACAGGAAGAGCCCTCCAGAAAAAAAAGAAATAAAATAAAAACCTTTCGACAAACGGGGCTAACAAGACATCAATGTTTTTCGAATCGAACACGTCGATTTCCATTACTCGCCGTAAATTTGGATGGAGGGCGCACTTTGGTTTCCATATCACTCGAATAAAAAACGTTATCAATCTATCCCCATAACCTTCTCCCGTTCACTCTCCTCCTAAAATTCCAAACCTTTATAGTCCCTCGCGACTCCAAAAAGCTCTCCTTCAAATCAAAAACCACTTTATTCCACGTCGAGTGGTACCTTTGGGAAGGACTCGCGTCACGGCGTGGAAACGTTCCATCTACGTCCCTTCGCTATGGCTGCGCATTAGAACTTATCCAAACAGTGCCTTTCTATCACTACTCCTCACACTAACAGTCCATTTCACGCTGCGTTCGATTTACGCCTTGTCTCCCTCACTCCCGTTTCCATGGTAGCTTTACGTACGCTCAACGTAGCGCCCTCTTTCGGGACTTGGGGAAATCTCGTAACTCGGTGCGATTTGTTGACTCAGAGAGGGTACTTTTTAAACGGGCGGCGATCGCGCGAAATATGGGTTATAATAACTGGTTAGTAATGGGGCGAAGTTTTGGGAAAGTTCTGCGTGGGAGGGGTGGGTGTATGAGGATAGTTTATGCTAGAGTTTTTCCAAGTTTATAAGAAGATTCTAGTATTTCAAAAAGTTTTTGGTCTTAAATTTTGGTGCGTATGGTTTACGTAAATGTTGCGAGTTTTTTTTCACCTTGCATTTCTCGTTCGGTAGTGCTCTCTTTTATTATGAGAGATGTTTTAAGGTTCAATGTGATATTAGTATTCAAGTTCATATATTATATTTTAAATCAAAGTGAATTATACAGTAACTTATAAGTTTATGTTAAGGTGTAAGTTTGTAGTATTGTATTGGTATGTTTCAATTATAAATATTTTGGCTTCTCACTTATATTTGTATTATGTGTATTATGAACTAAATATGTTCCTTAAATTCAAATCAGGTTATCATATCTTTAATCTTGTGAAGGTTTCAAAAATGAGCAGATCTTTACTAGATTTCTACAATGCTATCATTGATTTCGGTAGAAATGGATTCATCAATAGACACTCGTTGAAGTCTTTGCATTAGAAACAGTGTTTTGATTTTCAATATAGGACGATTTTTCAAGTTTTACAATTATAATATTCACGTATTTTTAGTATCAATCAAGGATGCATTATTTCTCGATTAAAGTTTAGGGATATACATCAATTGTCACCCGCTGAAGTCTTTACTCTGGTACCACTGTTAAGCCATCCTCGAACGTGCAAACGAGGCGAACCCATTTCCGTTTAAATGCTTTTTGTTCGCCATTCAGTTGGTCCACACCACAGGTTAATGGACGGACAAGTTTCCCTCCGCGATTAAACGCGGACTAAAGGCAATGTTTAGCCGTGAATGTCTTTGTTGAACCCGTGAATCACACTTTCACTATCTTTCTTACGCTGGGAAAGATCGAGTCGGTGTTGAAACCATGGTAACTCAAGGATATCCAAAGTAACATACTAATAATTAAGACGTGTTTTCTTTGTTAAAAATACGCTGAATATGGATTGAGATGTAATAGTTGTTATTGACTTATATCGAAAGGAAAATGACGATTAACTTTCTCTGTGGACACCATATCCTGATTCTGCGCCTTAAAGCTATTTTATCGACAATAGAATTCGCTTCCCTGTACTAGGTACATTTAATATTCATATTCATCTTTTCCTATGGTTCTTTTCTCATAATTTTGTCTTTGTTCTTTCTCGTAAGTTTTCTATAGTTCCATAATATTCTTATTTATATTCCTTAGTGTAGAAATTTTTTATTAAAGGTCATTAGGGTAGCTGAATTCTTTCCGAATTCATTATTAGAATAGGAGTCAAACTTCTGTTTTAAATATATATTACAAAGGTAGAATATCAATTGAAAATTGCTTTCGGAAAAGGATGTTTTTACCGTCTATTTCTTAAGTTATAGCGTAATATCGGATAGGAGACTTTGACGCCCGAAATAATATTGTCTTTACGAATATCATCTCTTTAATTTGAAATGGAATCCCTTTAAATTTCGTAGACCCGGAAAACTCATGATGAAAATCGTGTATTTATTTTCGGTGGTAGTAATTTTTTCACTCCCAAAACTACAATGATGTTATTGGGAAACGATTGTATCATTTTACTTTGTTCCCGAAGCTGTTCGGCTTCTTGAGCTTAATTAGAAATAGGAGCTATCGGTTCGATACGATGTATCATTTTACCGCTGAATTGTTTCGCCGATCGTGAATGCTATTTTCCTTTAAGTTGGTTACAATTAATGCTAATTTTGGCTCAAAGAGGAACACAGGTTAGAAAAGCAAACTTGTTGTTTTACCCCATTCAAGGGATTTAATATTTTCTTATTTAACAGACCATTGGCTGCATCTATGTAAATAAGATTAAGTAAAGTATTCTATATTATTTTTCAGTGTCTCATTGACTTTAACTATTGACTGCAAAAGTAGGGGTTTGATTTTTTTTTCGAAATGTTTTACAAAACATAAGGAATTAGGAAAGGTTGTTGAACAAGTACGCTGTACATACTACACACACGCAAAAGAAACATATATACAAAGTATTTAGCTAATATCACAATTAGTTCTTTTAAAACCTTTTCTAAAATTATTATTAAAATTCGAGAACGATTATAGTGCCAGATTATATAGCTTATAAATAGTGTCGCTAATTTGTTAAAATCTTTAGCTTATAAAATATTTACGCTTTATAGAAAGTCAAGAGTTAAGTACCATATATATGGCACCGACTACAGGGGTAATGGTTGTGTGTTACGCGAGTCAAAATATGCCATATTCTCCGCGAAAGAATAAGGCAGCGTACCAATTAAGAACTACGTCATATCGCGCTGTATCCCATGTTCAGTTTCCGTGCACTATAATACGGACATGAATGCCAAACTGTGTTCTCTCATTTGGACGAAATGACCGCTTCGTTACTTCCCTTTGCAGGGCACATATTTTGATCCCGATGACGCTAACTTAGAACGTGCGTCTGCAGCGAACCCGCTCTCTCTCTGACGCTGACCCAGTATGCGCCTGTATGGATGCCCATTTTGTTTGAACTTTGGTCTATTATTTGTCATTTGATTACCCGCATGGCCCGTAAAGGAGACCTTTGTCCCGTGCTGCCCTCTCTACTTGGAATGCACGAATCTTGCCTTGTTTTTCTTTGTGACGCCCTACGATGGATAACTCTAATTTCTATCGTTTGATGGAATCGTGTCTGCAGTATTTACTCTTGAAGCATTTTCAGAAAAGTGCGAGCATGTATTGTATGTGCGCAAGTTCTCGTTTCCTTTTGACTCAAGTAATAACTAAGGAATACTGGTAGCTATGGATTCAATAGAGGTTGTGGATTGTTTTAGTAATTGATGCTTGCATATGTTTGAGGTAAAAGAGTTTGCTGCTTAAATTAAAATATGATAAATTAAAGTTATCAATGTACATAAAATGGTATAAAATTATATAAAATGAATGATTATGAAATTCCTTAGAGGTGAAAAGATTACGTAAACTGATTATTTTATAACAAATATAACTCCTATTTTCTTTTGAAATTGTTTTATGGTACAATAAACACTGCGAGCAATTTAGATGCTATTTTTTACCTACGAAAAGGTTAATTTGCATGTTATAGAATTCTTAGTTCGGATATTTGCAGTGGAAGTAAATATACCTAAACTTCAATATTACTTTGAACTTTAATATCATAAAGCAAGGCAAATTTCACAAATGAATTTTAATTGGCTAATTCAAGAATTCGAGGAAGATATTGGGAAAATAAATATCTCCTTTCTAATTTCTAGATACTTGGAACTGATGCAATCTACTGTTTTGTGCGTCTTCGAAGTTTGCAGTCTCCGGAAACTTCACTCGCTGGATGGAGTCCAAGAGAGAAGCTGTAAGTATTACTTTGGAATATCTCTATCTGGAAAGTTTCGTCTCTCGCTGTTTTGGTTTTACGCTTGTGTTGGTGAATATCCCGCAGATTATGGAAGTCGTTAAAGAATTATGTCGGTAGACCCTAATGGTATTTGGTTTTCTGCCGAGCACTATTGCTACTTATCGTTTCAGAAGTTTCCGGGAAATTGCATCCTGATATCTCTATTATGTCAGAGTATTATTGTTGTATTATCTCCGTTAAGTCTAAAAATTAGCTTTCGCTAAAAAGGTGTATGCTTTGAGAGATTATTTTGCTGGAAATAGTTTACGTAATTGGTATTTTTACAGATGTTTACAACCGTATTTTTGGATCGTAATTTTTCAAAAGCTCTTCAGGGTTAGCCAGAATATTTCCCATAGTTATCTGTTCACGATCATTGAAAGTTTCAAATTATTTCTCTATTATATTTCCATCGCATTTAAAAATATTCGAGTTGATGTTATTGTTTGAGCATTTAAGTAAGATCTGTTGCCGTATAATTCAGCCAAACAATTCCCAGATGTTTTCCTATCAGCCATTAATCTGCTACCTTGCAATAATAAGGTATCTCATTCCTCATCTTTATCATAGCACTACTCCACCTTTAAATAGGTGCAGATGGCGGTAGAAAGGATGAAGTTCTTACTAACCCTCAGGGTGTATACTTTGAGAACCTTTATGACTCTCTCATACTTCCGAAATTTACTGGTTGTTTCCTGCTTCACTGTCCCTCCGTACGGTTTCGAAAACCTTTGAGAATCGTCAGTAAAGGTTTTGAACTGCCTCGTGGTTATCCATGACCTCTTCTTTTTATACGTCCGCTAACAAACAAGAGGTCACTTTCTCTCGTAGTCAATACACCATACTTCCCTATTTTCCGATATGACAGCCTACTTTCACCGTACCCAATTATGCTAAAATTTTCGGAGGGTTCCCAAATTTTGCCAGACTTCCGAAGAAGAACAAAGTTGACCAATATCATATCAGAATTTGATATATCTATCAAAATCACCCTTTTATCTCGACAAGACCTCGTAAATTAGTATATTTTAGAAACTTTCTAATCTAATGAGATTCATATGGAACGAAATCGAAGTTTTGTTTGAGATATAGCTGTATTGTTTTAAGGACATAATTACCTTGATGCAGCATCACATAAGACTTCATATTGCTATGAAATCCTCAGAGAAAGACAGTTTTTAGACATTACAATAAAATAATTGGTACGTACACTGGATTGTAACTTTGCTCAATATCCTCTATAATCGTAAAGTACCGATTATTTTACTAATCATGTTGTGAATGAAGCGATCTTTAAAATTTAAAGTTTAAAACTTCAGCCAAGCTGCATTATTGTCTGAATATCTGCGAAATCCTACCTTAATTGGAATTAAAGAAAATAATAGGAATTTACGTGTTAAATATCCTCTATGGAGAAATAGAAAGTTTATCTCACGTTGTAAAAGGGTTTTAGTTTTAAAAGGGACTAAGAACTCAAAAATGTTTACTCGATGCCAAATGGGTACATTTATGAATGAATTGACCTAGTAATTTATTGGGATATAATCCGCCTTTATAATAGAACAGTTTGTTAAGTGAATGTGAGGATGAAACTTGAATAATCAGGTCATTAAATCGTGGGGAAAATATTTGCAAACCTACGAATTTGTTCAAAGAATCTCCATCCCTTTGGTCCGCATTACTTGCATTAGAACCCACCGGTGCACATTCAAGTGTCAAATCATTCCTTCTCCGCGTTACTAAGTAACCGAGTCTCGAATTCAAATATTTAAAGCAGCGAAAGCGAGTACAAGAAAGCTCTTCCGAGGAGCACATAAACCGGGGCGAGATAGGATTGCGGGAGTGGGTAGAAAAGGACAAATCGACCGTTGCATTGGAAGGAGCGATAGGGAAAAGGGGAAGAAATATATAACTCCTTTTTAGTCCGGAACTCGAACGCCACCTTTTCCATGCAACGGTTCAAGACGAAAAACTCCATTTCCTTCATGGGGGTCGACCATTTCGCCTTCCGCACACCATTCAAACTACTCTCCCTTCCCCTACCCTTTCAAAAAACCCCTCGACGTCTTCATTTTGGGAATCTATCCTTTTCCATTTCTACTCCTTTTCCCCTTAAACTTCTTTTTTTTCGGAACCTTTCAAGTTTCTTTCGGCGAACGTTACCAAAATTCCCAAATCCCTCTGGTGGGCGAAAAAGGAGACGGTTTTTCTCGCGGTGTACGTAAAGAAACGGCTAAACACGAGCTTGTTCGAGTACGCTAGTGTAGGTTGCGGTTTTTTTGGGAGTTTACGCAGGCATGCGACCAAAAGCGGCTACGTTAACGCCTCTGCGTGTGCCGTGGTGTAGTTTTTGTTTCGTTTGCCTTCAAGGGTATGATCTACGTGTCTTTAATTTGGACCATGCCGAAAGGATTTTGTGTAGTCTTTTAATGTCAGATTTATTCACAGCAATCAATTTCATATCTCAATCATTTTTTGATGATTTTTTTAAGAACAGAATTTGCGAATAATGTAGCTTTTTATAGTTAAAAGTTTTTAGATAATTTCATAACATTATTTTCATCTTTACACTACATACTTGTCACTGGTTTTTCGTCAAATTTTAAGACCTAGTGACATTGCTAGATGTATAATTGCATATTAGATGATGATAATTACCCTTTGAAAAATTTAACTTTATATTTTAAATATTAAGGGTTCTATATTCTCATATCGTTAACGTACTGAACACAGTACTAAAATAACGCAAATATCATCACCTGCAAACTAGACAGAAATATTAATATCTATTTTTACAATTTCCTCCTCAAATTAATTGCATATAGTAGAGAATAATTTAATTATCATTTCTAATTATCATTTTAAATTGATGCTGTACGTTTTTATAATTATTAGTCATAAATGGATTTACTGAAGTGAATTTCACCTATTACGTAATGGAGAGACGACTGAAATATAATTATTTCCCATGAAATATTGAGTTATACTAGTTATAGACGTTATATTAAATACCAAGAAGACAATTGCGGAAACAAATAGTAAGAATTTCAAAAGCATTATAAGACGGTATTAATTTGGTCATACTAAAAAGATGACTGAAAACTTTACTGTAGACTGAAAGATAAAATAATAAATAAGGTAAATTTTCACTTCCATGAACTGGTTAAGATAAGTGTTAAACAAACAAATAAGGA
Organism: Pantala flavescens; assembly: GCA_020796165.1. NCBI lineage: Eukaryota > Metazoa > Arthropoda > Insecta > Odonata > Libellulidae > Pantala > Pantala flavescens. The sequence goes on from CM036888.1 coordinate 6,676,181, forward strand.
ATTTTAAGCAATTTTACATATAAATAAAATTTTTAAAAGTTTAAATATAATATTTTTTCTCATTCAGATGAAAATACTCAATTAACTATCATTGACTAATTCTGAAACAAAAAGAGCTTAAGTTTAACCATTTTTAGTACACATTAGGCTCAGTTCATTTTTCTGGCTCCATTCAATTTCATTTGCATACAAATCGAAATTTTTTAATGCTTTTGCTAATCAGATATTGCACAATTTTTGCAAATATATTTGCTCGGAGCGTATTAAAAATTCTCTTGCATAAAATCCGTGTACGTTCAGATTAGCTTATAATTAAGCGATTTAAAAATGTAGTCATCATATTATTAAAATCCATTTTATACATCATAGAGATCGATGTAATTGTATTGTAACGCACGTATCGATATTAAAAAAACAGGTTTTTTTTGCATGATACCAATTGGAATTTTTTCCGGATACTTTTAAATCAGCGACATTATTTTATCAAGTTACGCGAATGCAAGCTCGCTTTACGTGTTCAGAAAATTCAATCGACTGCTTTCGTGCCTCGAATATAGGTGTGTATGGATGTAGTCGGCATTTAAAAATTTAATTTAATTTTAATATGAATAATTTTCCATCGGCCGTAACGGTCATTATTTGTGGTAATAAAACTTGTCCACCGATTATTTTCGGTCTCACGTCCAATGAATTGTTTTGTCGCCAAAAATTAGTTTTACATTTAAAAGCTCGATTTTATGAGAATTTATCGCTTTAAAATGTGAGCGTCTGGGTATTAGTATTTTTTCTGAATTTCCCACATTTGTTGTAGAAAGAACTCTTCCAAAGGTAAAGATAGGAATTCTGGAAACTTAATACAATATTTGGATGGACAGTATTCGTAATACGATTCCAATTACTAGTATTTTAAGTTGCAACTTTGGTTGAGCCTTTTAAATAGATATTTTTCAATAACGATTATTTATGAATTTCTTTTTGTTTGAAAAATCCAAGAGAGAATCAAATTCTTCATTAGAAAATTTGAGGTAAAAAATTTGTGAAGAAATCATTTCTATAACTACTGTGTTTTCAAAGATTTCCTTGTTAGATATCTCTCAAAGGAACTATTTTTGCCTCTCTAAGCATCAGTGAAATACACGTGTCACTAAATGCCGCAATATTCATTTCTTTATGTCTTAATTAAAGGTTACTAAGATATAACTTTAAAAAATATTTCATAATTAAGAACCAACGTAAAATATTTTTTGCAAAGAGCTTTCAGCATACAGTAATTTAACTTATCGAAGAACGTCTTTTTTTAATATTTTGACTTAATTTCAATTAAATTAAAAAATCGTCACAGAATAAGAGGTTAAATAATAAATATAGATAAAGATAATAAGATAATTTATTCAAGCTAGCATCATGAAAATGAAAATGTCCTTTGTATTTATAAATATCATAATTTCCGCTGTGGAGGAGTGAATGTTATTGAGTGGTATAATGATAAGAATTTGGTCAAATCGAAGTTACAATCTACTTCATATATGACACACAACGAACCCATGCAATTTGAGTTTTGCTTCCTTCAGGGTGATGCAGGATTATCCTAAATGCGTATCTTTCGTGGGAGGGATATCGTTCCGTTGGCTGTTGAGATCACATTTAGAAAAGAGGGCTTTATTGGCCTCATGAATTCAAAAGAAAGCACATTTCTGCCCACGCTTTCCATTCGCTTCGATGGATCCCTTTTCAACCTACATGAGTGATATCTTCCTTTTCAACAACTTACCTCCTTCGCTATGATGCTTTTACCCATTTTTACGGTTCAGTAAACAAAGCTATCTCCGAATCCTTTTTTAACTGACGGCCGCTTATTTACCTCAAGAATTACGGGGTGAAATTTACTCAAACGTTGTTGCGTCTGAGCAAGAATGTGTGTAGATCGTAGATCTATTATTAGCAGGCGTCATAAGAGTTTCTCTCAACAGAGCTATTGTTGGGAAAGGGTGGAATCAATCGAAATTCTTTTCTTCGTTCTATGTTAATTTTTACTGTTTCATGTAATCAGCTTGTTTTTAATTTTTGTACTATTAGGCTCTACTATATATTAATTAATATACATATAATTATTAATATTACTATTGTGCTCTATTAGGCGTAGATATTTAAATACATAATCAAGATATACATGTAGTTATTAAAGTCGAAACTACCATAATTCAACTTAATGACTGAACTTAAAATTACATCTGAGGCCTTTGTGTTAATGAATATAATAGTACGTAATTAAACTTGTTTTCTAGAAATTTTTTAAGAGAAATGTCAATATAACTGAGCTTTACGGGGTGGAATTTTAACATAATGTATAAATAACGTAGTACATTTCGCAGATATTTCTATGTATTGTATTATCTGTGAAAAGTGCTGAGCTATTTATTCATTATACTTTGAGATATTTTTAAATTTTCCCTCAACTTAAATTATGAATGAAATTATTAAAATGTTTAAATTTTCGTAATAATAAAGTTTGATTCATCACGTAGTTGAGAACGCATACGTAGATCGTATTTGATTTCGCGCCATCATAGTTATCCTCCGCAGAATAGAGAAAACATCTTTAGCAATTCAGATGGATTTCTTAGTATACGATAGGAACTCCACATCCAATACTTTTTATTCGATAGAAGAGGCGTTCATCATGCGAAGTAGCTGTGACAACATTCGGTTGAAAATTCTATATTTTCCCTTTCTCTGCCATTTCTCGAAGGCTCTTAAATATTTAGTTTCGGAAATATTCTAATATTAAAGTTCTCTTCGTGTGATCTCGAGCTTTACCAATTCCTTTAGCAAATATGGAGTGTATTTTTAGAGGTTGCGAGTTTGTTCAGGTTGATGCAAAGTTTGGTTAAAATATATTTGTCGAAAGACATAAGAAATGTATTCATCGTCAAAAGGGATATATATAGGAACAGATTAAGAGGGTATAGGGAGAGTATGATTGTAAAAGTTATGTGAATTCCCAATATTAATCTTTGATTTCAGGGTTGTGAAGTCAGCTTCTGATTGAATTCGTACGAATTTTAACCTGCTTTCTTTTAACCTTGGTTCTCATGTAGGACAGGAATTTATACTATTTACATTACAACAAGTATTTTGATGAATATTTGTTACGAAATATCTTACGATGATGCTACTAGATAACGGGGTTCGATTCCCAGTCCTGTCTGGCTATTTTTCGTTCGTTAATTCATGTTTCTTAAGAAAATATAGTTCATCGGGATTTTTAAATTCATACATTCTTTTTTTTCTTCAAAAAATATTTACCCAGTCTTTGAATTATTTTTTTATGTAATCCAACAATTCAAGGAAGAATTATCATTATGTTTTCATATCTAAACGAATTTTTTAACGTAAGACTTCAAAGAGAACGATCAAAACAGAAAAAAAACAATCGACATTAAAATCGAATCATCTTCTTATAAGAGCTTGAATCGTCCAAATCTCTTGGCAAATATCGATGCCTTTGGAAATGGAACATCTTTGGAAATCTCGGGAAGCCAAGCAAATAAAACATAATTGCCAAGGTGACGCCAGGATGGAAGGCAGGAATTCCAAACTAATATTCATAAGATTTCCGGTTTCCCTCGGAAGGATTTTTAGTATAAGCTCGTAAAGGCTATCACCGTCCGTATCATCGACCATCCCTCTTTTTCCCATTCCCACGCCCTTTTCCATTCCAAGACATCCATAATAATGGAGAAACGAATCCAAAGAGGCTTTATAGTTCCCCTATCTCTCCCCCGCTGCAAATCTCCCTTCCTCTTTTCCAATTCAATTCTCTTCCTCCGTTCCTTTTTGTTCGCGCCCATTCCCTTGTTCTGCCTTTCTCCACGTTCTTTCTTCGCCGTTCCCATGCCAACCGCATCACTTGTCTCCAGTCTTGCAATCTCACCCCGAGAGGAGGATTTCAAAGGATTTTCGGCGGTAAAACTCACAGGAAGTCTCGTAAGGGGCAGGGGCCGAGAACGATGCCGTGCGGGGCAGGGGGTGAGTTATGGTAGGCGGTTTGTTTGCGGGGCGGGAGGAACAACACAAGGGAAAGAGGGGTTGCAAAAGGGGTTTGGAAGTGGCACATAAACGTTTGCAATCGTATCTGCTCCATCGGACGAAATTTACATTTAATGTCTCATTTAAAACGATCTTAATTAAAGTCTGTATGATAATCGGGCGATATATCCGGAGTAAATGCATTATTCATTTTTGGAAAGGAAGTTGAGATGTTTGTTTCTGCTCGCTTGGGATCGATGAGTAATGTGTTTGTTTCTAGAAAGCTCATATCTGTTTCGTGAAAGTTTTTATCTAGACTACTGGAGGCATACATGTCTTCTATTTCACCTAATGTATAGCCTGATGAATTTGTTTGTATTTCAGAGGATATTTTGCTCTCTGTTTCTTATCCACTTCCAACCTATATTTAATTGATTTTATGCGGATATTTCAAAATGAACTACTTCAAATTTTCAATTTCTTAATTTCAACTAATGTATTGGAATTCATTTTAAAAATTAAGTATAAAGTAATTAAGTATATAAGTTTAGATCGTTTCGTAATTTCTCAGTTTATTATCGATGGTAGTTTTCTACTAAATTTATTCTTTAAAGAGATAAAAATAAAGTTGGATAAAATTGAGGAATGATATCTTTATAAGGAAAAATACATTAGGGTGCTTTAAAGGATATGATGGTTATGTCTGTTTCGTAGCTTTTTGCATATTGATATTTATTCTCGTTTGCACATAAATTAGAACGGAATGCTAAAAAGTAAAATATACACGTAAATGCGAATTCTATGTGTATTATAACGTAATATCTATCAATAGAATAGGGCATAATAATAGGAAATCATAATTAAATTTGACTGCTAAATTAAATGAATATAGAGTTTTAAATAGGAATTAGGGATATACATAAATTATATAATAGATAAAATGGAATGAAGAATTCTTTAAAATAAAGATTAAGTACAATTTCCTGGAGAATTTTGTGGAAATAATTCCTATGATAATTTTCAGATTGCCTAGTCCTGGAAATGTTTGTCCAAAGTGTTTATTCGCAGTATTTATAAATAATGGAAGTGTGGAAATTTCAGGGGAAAATGTGTTTGAGAAAGGAAGAAAAGATACGAAAGTTAAAGCAATAATATTTTGTTGACAGAGAGAAGGGACAGGAAGTAGTTTCAGGAAACGATTCGAAGGAATGTATAGAAAAAGGAGAGCCGGATGGGGTTAAAGGAAAGCGACGGAGTACACACGGAGGTAAATATCGCGAGGGAATAACATTGTCCTGGAAAAGAGATGGGAAAATGAATACAGATCTTGCCGTTCAATTTGGATGATGATTCAGAGAAGAAAATTAAGGAACTCGGGAAGCAAATTTGGGTGGAGAAAGGAAAATGGCCTTCAGCGGAAACAAGGGTGCGATGCGATACTGCATGATTATGGCAAGGGATTGTTGGATAATGATCGTAAAGAAATTTGAATTAAAATATAATAGTAGGAAGAATATTTTGGAACTCGAATCAATATTACGAAAAATGTATTGAAATATATTGAACGTTAAATACTGACAAACTTATTAATAATGCTTCGATATAAAATAAAAATGAATATTTTGACAAGGAATAAAACTTATCATTTAGCTCATGTTGCTATTTAAACTTTTTATGATAATAATAATAATAATAATTTATTGGGATGATAGCTATTAAGGATACATAATAAATAAGGATATATATCATCAAAATTTTATTACGTGAGCTGATCGTACTGTCATACCTGGTTTTGTAACATATTGTAAGATCGTAGTAAACCCTTCCGTTCCATTTAATTATATTTTTTCAAATAATATTATTTATTACTTAAGAGATGAACCAGATTTCTAAAATGTGCTATGTAAGAATTGATTTTCAGATATTTTTACTTGATTATCTTCATTTACTCATATTTTAACTGCTATTAGAGTGTAATTGCTGTAAAGAACAATTCTTAACGTATCTCTTAATGTAAAATGCTCTGCAAGATTAGATTAGAAATAGGATAAATTAAACGAAGCAACAATTATCCTAATACAATAAAATTTAGAGATTCCTTTAAGGGAGAATATTAGTATCCATCTCACAGGTAGAGTTAGGTAAGATTTTGCAGAAGATACAAGGGAATATGCTTTAGAGATGAAGGAACAGCGGGATTAGGATATTTGTGGAGACAGGTGATACACGGTGACCATGGTCAGGGGAATAGGATTCCGCTCCAGATACTGGATGTTAAGGAAATGACCAATAAGACATCTTATTTCAAGCCTTGGTGGACGCACTGTTTCCACCGTTTAGTAATCTCTTTGTTCGGCGGACGCGTTGCTCCATTCCAAGACATATATACACAAGCATAAAAGACTCCGATGCAAAACCGAGGCATAGGAAGAAGACTTACGCCGGAGTAGAATATCCGGGAAGAAAATTACCTTGAAATTACCGTTGAATATACTGCAAATAGTTTTGCATTAAAGCTATACCTTTTTCGACCAGAAGGGAAAAGGAAGGAGATATGAAAATATGTTTGAATATTAAGTCCAGAGTAAGGGATTTAAATTATATTTGATTTTATTCGTAACTCTATGTTTATATCTTTACCTTATGACCTTTGTAGGATAAGATGTCATATTTTTACTTCCTCTTTTCTTGCATATTTATTTTGGTACTTCAATTTGCAACTATGCTATAAAAATCTTGAAATAAATCTAAGTTAGATCCAAGCGTACATTATGTAATCTATTAAAAAGTATTTTATCGTTCTTTGATTCAATTTAAATCTTAAGAATGATTTTTGTAGAAAATCAGCTTTTTCAGTTTCAAATCAGGGGTAATTGTGCATGAAAAAAGGAAAAACTGCTCTGGACCACAATTTTGTATTTTGTATGCCTAGTGATATCGAAAGGTGATGAGTGATCAGGTTTTTTTAAGATATTTGTTGATTGATTCATGTATTTACGTAAAGATGGGATTTTTCAAATATTAAATTTATATTTATCTTCTATTTTTAACAGTTTCAGAAAGATCCTTAGAACATCCTCAAATAAATGTGATGAATAGTAAAAAGTATTGAGTAAACAACGAGCACTGCAATCTGAAATGCATATATCTAGATAGGCATAATTATTTATACCACCAACGATTGTAATGCAATCATACAAGTAAATAAATCTATTCAAAAATATTCCATATCCCTGCTAAAATCTCAAATTCATTAGAACGATTAAAAGATAAACTAGGTCTTTTTCTGAAATACGTCATTCATATGAAAAACATCAACTTAGATAACAATTTACATAACTAAATGGACGAAAGGTTTATCCTCCCACGTCTAGATATAGTATGAGCAGGATAGTCGAAAATAGAGTAGGAATGAGCTAATTCCGAAGTGGACGCATGACTTCTAAGGTTGTACCGAATGGGATACAAAAAGAAAATCCGTGCGTATCAACGGAAAGAAGACGTGAAGGAGGAACAAATGCTATAATAGAGGAAGTCAGAGATGGAATTACACCAAGAGGGGGATGAAGAGAAACCGCAGGTGGAGTAAGAGGAGGAAATGCAGGATATAGCAGAGGAAGACACACAAAGCGTAAGATGCCGGATTACTACTGTTTTCCTTTGGGTTTGCCAAGTCTTTGGCTGTGGTTTCTAGAAACGACCTCAGCTTTAATAAGGAGCTTTATATATGGAGTATTTTCATAAGCGCAACGAAAAGCGTTCTTTGAGAAATGCTTAACCTATAAAGATCTGGACCCGTTCCCATGATGCTGTGCGCGCCAATTATTTTGGTATTTCAAGTTTAAGAGGAAGAACTCGAGTGCCCTTGCTCCGCTTTTTGCAAAAGGATCTCTCACGAGTGGTATTTACGGAATTGATAATTTACGTGTATCACAAACGTTCCGTAAGGACGAGCGCTAATATTTATAGGCGAAAACAAACGCAGTCTTTTTGCTCGTTCAAGAATGTTGCAGATGTTATTTTAGGTTTCTATATTAGACAAGGAGAGAGTTTCTATTCTTAGTCGGACTTAATCTTTAATCTTCGTAAGGACTAAAAGTTTCGTTGTCAGGCGTAGGCTGGGAATCCTAAAAAAGATGGTATTTAGAAATTGGGTTTGTTATTGCTCTGGATATTTTAGAGGAAATGCGCGTGTAGAAGATGAGGTTGAAGTTGCACGACCACTTGGCTTCCAAAAGGTACACGAATATGTGAATAAAATAATGAACATAGATACTGGGCGGATTGCAGGATATGTAAGTAGATGTGGATGAAAAATATTCACGATTTTACACATAAACGTCCAATATTATCTAGTTTTCTTTTAGTAAGTAATGTAAAGTAGTTATCTGGTGAATGTATCTAAAGTAAGGAAACTCTATTTTAAATCTATCTCTAGTTTGTATTGGTAGATAATAAAATTTTCCATGGAGAAATGTGTAATTTTGTTAAACTGAAATGTTCGGGTGGTATGATTTAAATGCATTTTATTGTTGATTATTATAGTTTAATTTTGAGGAACATGCTGCTAAAAATACAATCACAAAGTATAAATTTTGTCCATTATATATGAAAATTTCCTAAGCTCGATGGAAGGTTTCGAGAGAGGAGCACAAATATTTTCGTATGAAATGGTTAGTTTAATTATTATATGATTCTTATGCTATCAGCTTTTTTTTGCACAAAACCCCCGTAAAGAGGAACGGTCAGATGTTAGACGTAAAACATAGCTTCTACTCCACGATAAAAGACTAAGGATGAAGATATGTTGATTGTTTAGCTTTCTATGTCGGCCAGACGGAGCTCAGACACAAAGTGAACGCTTCAGTACCTCTTAGATAAAACCTCTCGAGGCACGCACCTCCCGTAGGGCGGTATCTCAACATCCTCCTCCACATATACTCTCCAAGTCTACTTTTACGGAAAGAGTCAAGATTCTTGTGGTCTCTCAAGAATAGACTATGCTTCATTAGCATGCATAAGATCGGTACAAGGATTGCGTTCCGTGGAAATATATTGTACGCTATTTGCAATAGCAGTTATTAGGCTTGGATTCAAGGACAATGAAACACTATATCTTTTTAAAAGCATGGGAGAAAATTTGAATAATTGAAAGAATGATTTATAATCAATATATTATCTTTTATTTAATTTAATAATTTATAGATTTATGTATAATATTTATTATGGAGAAAAATCGAATGATGCAGTTATAAATTAATAAGATATTATTTCAGTTACGTAAATATTATATCGATAATTTGAGGAAAATGGATTATTTTTTGGTTTAATTATAATCGAAAAAGATTTCGATATAAAATACAATAGCCTATATTTAAATAATACGGATTTATTTATTAATAATTTTAAATAATTATAAAAATTGTTCTCCCTTAATATATGAATTAGTGCAAATGTTATAGGTTCAAGAAAGTTAAGTTTTTTCGTATAATTAATTTTGCTTTCGTAAATCCTTACAGTATTAAAATGACGTTTTATTTGCCTTTTAGCTCCCTCATTATTTCATTTCTTCTACTTCCAATTTCATTATTTCTATTTCATTTCAAGGAATCCGAATTGATAAAGTTTAATGATATAGATTTAGAATAGGTTTCTATAGCAAATCAGCTACTGCTTGACACTCTATTACTAAATTTCTCGAGTTATTTATGAAGTTACAGCTGTTAAGAAATGGTCGCTTTTGTTAGGGTACGTAAAACCTTAGAATATAAGAAGGAGATGTTGGTACAGTTTGTGCAACTTGGCTTAATTTAAACCCTTTGCGAGGGTAGTAAGAATGAGAGTATAATGTATCTCGAATAATCTTTTCCTTGACCTTCTCCGTACTCATACCACTTGCACAGATACGTATCTAGATGCATCTGCTATCTTTACTCTCTTTAGGAAGAGATCTCTAGTTTCTACAAATCTCTTTTTGAAAAATGAGCAAAAATATTATCTTTTCCTTGATCAAGCACATCAGAAGGTTATCAGCTTCATTTGTTCAGCTAAATTTTATTTACTATTCTGATAAAGTTTCACCATGCATTTATTACAAACCACAGTGATCTTTGTATATATCTCGCTTTTGATGCCATTTACGGAAAAGATTACGATAGATAATCACAGACATTTAAATTTTAAAAAAGAGCGTCTTATCTTCACTTAAAATCACCACTATGCACGCAACCTTCTGCTAATTTCTTACCTCAAGTTATCACTATCTACTGTATCCTCAAAAATACACTCAATTTTCCGTGCCCTTCGCTGCAAATGTTACTTTCTCCAATTTTAATGAATCTATTCATGAACCTTTAACGACATTTCCCTTTAAATCAGTTCTGCCCTATATTTTTAAGTCGTTTCTTGGCTAGAAACCTCTCAAATCATGTCATTTACCCAAGAGAGCCTATTACTTTGATAATTTTCCCTTTCTTTTCATCTTCCTACCTTTCAATTTCCATTGGAGTAGTTTTAAGGCCCTCTTTCTCTCAGAATGACCCTCTTTTAGTACTTTTATCTCTTAATTTTCGAATGTCTATTTTCCAACTTAATAATTTAATTTAAACTTAAGATGCGGATTTTTTTAATATTTAAATTCTTTCTCAAAAATAAATATCAACGCTACAGAAAAGGTAATTTTTAAAAAATTCTTCTCCCTTTAATCTACGCGTAAATATAATATTTTTGAATCAGCTAGAGTTAATATAAAGTGAATTAAAGTATAATACAAGGGAAGAAAAGGTTTTTCATTTATCACCGGTAGGTGTGTTCTGTTCACTCTATAAACACAAATTTAGTCAGACCTGAAAATTAAGGAAATGACAGGGACTCGAACCCAAGTCTCCCGCTTGCGGTCAAAATTTTTCATCAGTGTTATTGACCAACCGGAAATCAAAATAACATGTTCATTTCATTCAAGGAAGCTTAATTAGAAATTCTGTAAAAAAGCTGTTCAATATCCGCTATATTTAATTAATTATTATAAATAGCTAATACAGTATTGGAAGGCGCAACCTAATTGAAAGAGAGTTCAGACTAACAAGCGTTTTTCCCATGAAAGAATTTTTCTATTATAATTTATCGAAGTTAAAAAATGACTTAATAAATCATATGAATAGCTTACATGATGAGGAAGTAATGGGACGGTTGAGTGACGTTTATCATACAAAAAAGCAGCGGCATTTAAAACATAAAATCCAAGTTCAACAGCATTTGGGTCAACGTAGCTCAGCAAAGATTTATATTCGAGAAATCTTTCCTCTCGTTCCTGAATTCTCCATCTCTTGAAATACACCGACCGTGATGGATTCCTAAGCCCCATTATCATAGCAGAGGCGACGCGAGCGCCCCTCATCAGGCCACCGTCAAAAACTGTAAATACACAGGGAATCCGATAAATTATGCACTCTATCCCTCCATCTTAATGCTACAGGCACTCATCACAAATGCTTATCGGCTTTACCCGCGGCGAATTTGGAAGAGGTTGCGAAAGAAAAGGGGCGATATTACGGAGGCCCTGAATACCTGAGTACCACCTTTGTTCAACCAATTCCCGCCGAGGCAAGAATGGCAAGATGCTCCCTGAATCCTTTCAACCTCTCTCCTTCTTTTCATTTAAAGATTTCTCCATTTTTAAATTCCCGTTTCTTTCCCACGTAAGTAAAATGGGAATATTATTTTGAGCGTAGACTGTCTGTCTCGAGGTTCCATTGAAATACACGACTCGAAATGTGATGGTTTCTATTTTTTGACGGAGATGTGTTTTTTTATTAATTGTGATTCAAGTGAACATTATGTTCTGCTATGTTTAGAGCTTTTGTTGCTAAAAGTGTCACTAGGAAACTTGGTTGCTACCCTCGTGTTTACTTAGCGTCTCTAAAGAACCGTTTGCGTATTATATCTTTTAAATATATTATAATTACTCCATAGAGGAGCTTTTATATCAAATAGAATTCTGCAAGCTCTTAGTATTTGCCCTTTTGAGTTCTACGAATAATTTTATTTTATCGTAGCATTGCTAGAATGAAAGGTTATCTTAACATCAATTACATTATTATCATCGTAAATAATCTCAACATTTTAAAATTATTTTTATAGATAGATAGAAAATATACTTGGTTATTTAAAGTAAAGTCGTACCTAGGTCATTTTTCATTAATTTAATTCATTTAAGTAGAATATAAGATGTTCAATATAGAATTCCTAATTTCTTTATAAAATAACGGTTATTGAAATATTTTACAAAAATGCCTATCGTCTAAACGTGGTTTTTATTATCGTAAACTCTTATTTATCTAAACTCTTTCTTCTATTTATAATTTGGTTAAATATGAGTTATTTCTTTAAAGAAAGTTTTCATGATATACAAATCGTCTGGTGGATTATCTTTGACGTTTCTGTTGGAAACCTTGAAATTTTCTTCTTTCATTTTATTCGCCAGAAAAGACCCAGATTGTACATTAATGATAAATAGTCCATATACCGCCCTTGAATAGAAGTTTTATTTTTAGGGGCTTGCTATTAAGTACGTATTATAGAATGTCCTTTTCTAATCCTTCCTTTCTTTTATTTCCTATGCTAAAATGTTGCACGGTAAATCTCTAAGTGTAGGTTTAAATGGAGTTAATTCTACCTCATTGAGATGCGATGAATACTCTAATTCCTCTCCGTTTTCTCCATAAATAGGAATGAAGAAACAGAGAACGATTCGGTAGTTCTTCATTTTTTCCGTTAGCTATTCACTTGTACTATCTAATATCCTTCTTCGAAGTTAAATATTTTGCCTTAATGCATTTCTCTATTCTTTTCTTAGAAAAAGGAATATTCAGTATTTCTATTTCTTTGCATCAAATTCGTCCAAAACCCAGCCCGCAAAAGGGATGGCCTCTAAATAGTCCATGCTTTTAAATTTTCTCATAGTTATTCCATAATTATTCCAGAGTTATTTAAATTAGAGGGCAAAACTCGATATAGGTTTTTGGAACGTTCCAACTTTTTAACGAATTGCAAATATTTAAATTTATCACTCTCATGAATATCTATTTATAATAAATTTTTCCTATTCTGTTACTACTGAAACTGGAGCTTATTAGAATAACATATATTTTATGGAAATACAAAAGTAAATATATTCCAATTAATAATTTCCTTTTAAATTTAATTTAGCAATTTTACTTTAGCATTCCTCCATATTTTATTAATAATACAGATGGTATAATCTGATAAAAAGGCATTTGTTATGTTCAATACATCTATTCAATCGTAACTTTAGAACCATTATTAATTTTTATTTAAAAAATCAGCATTTGATGTTGGTTTTCCGATTTTTTCATAGGATAATAACTGGAGCGTGCTGTAAACAATTCGCAGTTCGATATTTGAAATCGTATTTCTCTTTTTCCTTTTAAACCTATAATTACAATTACAATAATAATATTTACAATTGTAAAAACTATTAATCAATTCAGTAATAGATTTTTTTGAGATTTTGCAACCATAGGAACCATGTGATTCAATTCTTAAATCTATGACGTAAATATTTTTCCACGTCTGTTCAATTTTTGTAACTGAAAGTTGTTTTCCTTAATCATATACATGTATACGTATTCGATAAAAATTAAAGTCGTCTTTGGCAGCATACTTTTCTTCTTGAGACTCCTGCGTCCCTAACATTTCCCCATTCACTCTCAAATCTCTCAACGCAAGAGAAGTTAAAGAAATCGCTCCGCAAACAACGCGTCGATTCACCATTTAAGGCCGAACGAGACTCAGAAGTCTCACATTCGTTCGCTGAATAAAACGTCTCTTCCCAGACCTAATATACCCCATCCCCACTCCACGGGAATAATAAATGCCATCATGAAATAACGTTTCTCATTATACCACACTCAACTCCTACCTCCCCAAACCCCTCTGGTATTCGCTTCCCAAATTTACATTTCCAAGAAGTCTTCTTTCCGTTCTCGAATTTTTTCGTTATTCTTTTTTTTCTTCTCCTGCCCTCTTCATCAAAGCACTCGCGAAAATATATACGAGATGCAGACCCGCAACATAATACCCACCCACGCCCGTGCCAAGAATGTTCACCCATGTCCCCTTCGCCGATTTCCCCACTTTCTCCATCCTCCTCTCATTAATTTTATCAGTTCCCTGCAAGACGTAAGCGCTCAGAAATTCGTGCAGTGGTTTCTGGCGTAATCTGATAGTTGCGTAGACGTGTCTTGGATGCTCGTTATGGATTTATTTTGCAGAGAACGGGTAATTCACTGACAGTTGATTTTTTACCCTCGTATTCTCTTAAATGTGTGTAAAAGAAGGTTGGACCTGGGGAGAGATGCGTTTTAGGTCTGCGTATTTTGAAAGATTGTAATCGATTATATTCAGGATGTTTTTTTTTATTTAAAATGACGATTCAGATGCCTGAATCTGTTTTCTTTTGCATGAATTCTGTATTAAAGAATTTACAAAATATAAATCGAGGAATCATACAGCTATATATTTAGTCGTTTATTGACATTATAAATTGACAGTTTTACACTGATGCATACAATGATGAATAAAATGATAATGAATAATAATGTCATCGGACAATAGTATTATTTTAATCGGAGATATTATATACAATACGCATTATCGTAAATTACAATCAATTTTACCTTTTTATACATATATTGCATAATAGAGATAATAAGTTGTAGATATAAATATTCTTTCTTTTGAAAAATGAAAATTGAATACTCTACTAGTCTTTTATGGTCCGGAAAGATAACTCATTAATGCTATTTAATTTTTTTCCTAATCCTCTATCAATAAATAATAAATTGTAGTAGCGTGAATCATAAGATATAATTTTTCAGCTATTGATATTATATCTTTGATATAATTTTGTTCCTTGTTCGCCTTATGTAGTGTTACTCTCCTAGCTCCAAAGTTACAAAGGAAATATATTTAGAATACGTACACATGTGATACTCAAAGGAAATTTTTTTAAATTTTAGCTTTGCGTAATAATTTTCGCAAATAATTTACATCTGGAGTCAGAAATAGAAAATGTTGGAACCATTGGAATTGGAAAGTTTTGGGAAAAAGGTGATGAGTAAAGTTGAATTTCGGATAAGAAATTTCTGTGATAAATTTAATTTAGACCATCAAGACAATTTGTTCGTTATGCTGGAATTTTTGCGTTAATATATTTCTTTGCAGGGAATAAGGAAAATTGTGTTTGCTTTCGCGTTCAAAGAGGAAACTTTTGTGAAAAGAGAACCAGCACTTTTGAAGGAAAATTCGTGTATAGTTTTAGCTGTGGGTTGCATACAACCTTAGTGATGTGAAATTTTTAGAATTTGATATGCTGTGAAGTACTTATGATCATGGCTGAATACGCTTTAGGTATTTCTTCAATTCAATATTCCATTAATCACCTAATTTATTGTTTCATTAAAATCTCAGTTACGGTGTAAATTCTTGTTTGATGATTTTTAAACAAGCATTTTATTAAAATTAAATTTGATATACATTAGTGTTTGATGTAGAGAGTTAAGTGTGATTGATACCACTTGATGCTCTGCAATTTGCTAAAAGAACACGCGAATGAGGAAATATTTATACAGCCGTCAGCTTGCTAACTGTCACTTCTTATTTCGCTGATAAGTTTTGCCACGCATTCAACTTGATCCTCAATTCATTCACTCTTCTGTCAGACGGTTTCCAACTCTTTCTATATCCTCGAAAATGCTGACATTGTTTCAATCTCTTTCGCTGTGCCACCCACGCTTTTGACACGACGCTTTTTATTTTAACTTCGCTTTATATATTTCAATTTCAGAAGCTCTTGTGAAAAAAATGAACCGTGTTTTTATTTGGACCAAAATTGAAAGTTTTTTAAGAGGCGAGGGTAAATATTAAGGGAAATAAATTGCCAGATCAATTTCTCATTCGTGTAGCGATGTTTTGAGTCACGTGTTCTTCAGTGCGTGTTGTAGCAAAAATATGAGCATGGACATCATAACTAAGTCGTTGGAGAAAATAAATCATCAAACAGGATGATCATTGAAATCTTTTGGACTTTAAAATACAATGAAATTAATAATATTATGTTTAGTTTAGATTTGATGCTAGAAATCGTCATCGTTACATAGGAGATGGAATTTATGATATAGTATTGAAGTAAGGGATACTTCTTGGTGATAATTTATGCTAAACATCTATTAATAGTATGTCGTAACATGATGGAGCTCCCTCTATTTATGTTTATCAATATTTGCTGTTTTATGACTTATACTAATATCTATACTTATAAGTGAACGTGATCGAGGGAAGTTGTGTGTTTTAGACAAAACTATGAACAATTAACTTTACTCATACGCATACATAATTACATATATTTTAATTTTGAACTTTTAATTACTATTTGAAACCTTTCATTCATAATTTTAATACATTTGGAGTAGCATTTGTCGCAATAAGAGGAATGTTCTGTGTTAAATTTCCTTTTCTCCATCCACTTCAGTAACTGAAATTTAGGTTGGATTCATTGTCGTTCAGATCCCAGTAATATTCTGTTCATCGAAGCTGCAAAAGGCTAAAGAATCTCCCACTGGAGAGGTTCGAAATGCGAGCGTCCTCCTCTTCTACAGAATTGAAGCCTAGCAAACAAATCTATCGCGTCTCCCAGTTAGGAGAGGCTGTCATGTTTTGATAGAGTAATCGACTCCGAAATCAAATCTAGTTCTCGTCGCATTTCCAAATCGGACTTTCCCTTCTTCGTGACGGACGATGAATAATGCAAAGGTGAGGCGATAACAGTTAGAGAGAGAGAGAATATCATCTAGAAAAATAACCCTCCGTCCTTTGTGAAGCGGGTGTCATTCATTTATTCGGGAAAAAGGGAAAGGGCCAGAAGTAGGAGAGAAGAGTCTGGGAGGGATAGGGGTAAATTGGAGATTGGTCCAGACTCAAAAGAAAGGAAATATGTAAGGGCGTGAGTTACAGAGAGCTGTAAAAGGTGAAGAGAGGGAAAAAAGTCAAAGGTTTTTTTTTATTTCAAGAAAGAGATGTGTTACTAAACCATCTCTCTTTAGCGCGTTAATAGGGGCTCTGGGGAGAGGCTGGTTCAAATAGATTGCAGTTTAAAACTCGGCTGATTTCCTAGGCAACCGTTTAGAGGCGGATTGATTTGATGGAAGATTCAAGGATGTGTGGATCGAAACAATGAGTGCTCTTGAGCAACAGTAGTGAGATTTATGACCCATTAGATGAGCCATTAGTTTTTTTAGGATTGATTAAGATAATTTCATTCCTGATTCTCTTGGATATATTCATCTGTTCCTTTTTTAAATCGGTTTAAAAGTTTTTGGGTCAGGAAGATTAATGAAAATGAATACGATTTTCCTTTTTTTCAAATACAAATGTTTTCGTAGTGTTTTCGTTTTCGTAGTATAATTCATCATTTTTCTCGTTCATTTGCAATTTTATTTAAACATCTAACTTAGCTTATCTAGTATGATGAATTTTCAAAGATTTTTCACCTCTACTTTTTAAAGAATTGCTTCATTTTTACAGAAGAAGTTAACTGCTGGGGGAATGACGTAACTAATTTATAAATCTATATTTACTGTTTTTTAATTCTATTTTATTGACCGCATTTCGATTTTGAATTCGAATCGAGCTTAAAATTTTGTAGAATTGGTAGAAAGAAACAGGGATTAGTACACAAAGTGTCATTGATTTTTAAGAAATCCAATACATCTAGAATAGATAAGGCTAGGATAAAAGTAATTTCGAAAGTAAACCGAAAAGAATGGTATAGGAATACGTTCATTATAGGAGGGCGGATAATAATAAAATTAGAGGTATTGATTAAGTAATTAAAGTATTAATTCGTGCCCCATTATTTTATTTTTTATAATAGAAAGACTAGAATAGCATTTGAATTCAATCAAAAAGTGCCCTTAGCGAATAGGTCAAAGGAAATAACTCCTTTTCCTTTCACTGCCATATCATATGCAAATGCTGGCAGTCGTGCATTAATGAGAGAAAGTATCAAATGCAAAGCAGCCATGGAAAGAAAATAGGGAGACATATCTTTATCCTAAACTTGAAATTGTTTTTGTAGTATTGTATAAAAAGATTCACTTCAGATGTGAGCATTTATAAAAATTGACAAAAAACCTAATTCGTTTATGTCTTAATTCTAAAGAATTAGTGGATACGAAAATTATAAATAGTTTCATTATCTTTTCCGAGTGGATTCTAGCAGGAAATGCACCTTTTAGTTACGAATTCAACTACAAATTTGTAAAGTATATATAGTTCAACAATTATCAAATGTTTTTAGTGATTCCAATATCTTTAAATGCATTTTTATCTTTTTAATTAAATTTATACGCCACACAATGTTCTCCATACGACCTACTATCTCGTACAAAATGAGAAGAATAATTATTTTACGAAATATTTGTTAGAAAAAGAAAACTTTTTAGAGAACCAATTATAAATTTATGTAAAATATAAGTATTCGCTCATTATTTCATTTGTATTTCGCAATTATTATCGTCATTTTTAATTATTTAATTGATTTAATCCTCATCATTAAAAAATTGTATATTGAACAACTTTGAAAGTTATAACAAACGAAAGGATAACTGATATTTTGGTATTTAAATATTCTATTCGTGTATGTAGTTTTTAATGAAGAATCCGTGATGAAATACGAATTTTAAAGAGGAATCGTAAATAAAGATCGACAATCGGAAATCAGATATATTTGATCTATTTAAAAGGTACCGTTTACTGTAATTGAATGTTTATTCATCTTGCATGTGAATAATTAATCTTATTTTGAATGAATGTTCCGACTTAAAAGAGCAATCAAACGAGAACCCAAAGCATTTATCATAGACTTGATTCTATAAAACGTTGAAAAAGAAAGTAAAGTAAATAAAACAGAGTAACGGTACTTTGTTGTATTGTTTCCTCGTAAAAGAACAACCGTAAGTAGATCATCGGCATTACGGTCGCACGAATCCTTTTTCTACGTCACTTCCGAGCCATAGAGCAGCCGCATCATCCCGCAAATTTAGCGTAATTCATTCCCCAGATGCCCGCATCGGCAATATAAAAGCAATTCCCTTCGTTGCTCGCTTTCGAATAGGCGAAATATTTAAATAGACTCCATTCCCGCATGAAATACGCTTCTTGGAGATATTATTCGGGTGTTTATGCAGCCCGGGAGGATATCCTCCCCTCCCAAATTACGTATACGAACTAGGAGGAGCAAACGGCACGTGCAGGGAAGATACGGCGTTTTGTCTATTTAAGATACGGACCGGAGTTTCCTTAATTCACCGCGTCGCGTAATTCTCGCGGCGTAAACGCCCCACGGAGAACAAAAGAACAACGATAAGTTGCGATCGCCCGGGGCAACCGCGCGATATTCGCCTCGGGATATAAAGATCTCCAGAGAGGAGAAGTCGAACGCGTAGAGGCGTATCCAGACAGTATAAAAAAGGGTTTTTTTTGACTCTTTGGCGACCAGATCACGTAGCCCGTTTAAAAAAAAAGAAACGTCTAATAAACGGGAAAATAGGGGGGATTTAAAACGGTGGAAAGAATTGAACACAGTCGAGGCGGTTCCTACGGGGATGGGCGATTTTTCATTTTAATTCGAGGCTATATCTTCCGCGCGGATTCCTGTAGGTACGTTTATTACGGGGGAGAATTTATTCAAAACGTCGCCCTGCGCGGCAATCAAAATTCTTTTCATCGTTCATCGCGAATCATGAATTCGCCGCGGAACCGAACGTGGTCGGCAGGATAAGTAGCTTTTATTTTCCGGAAAAAACAGCGCGTATTATCGTCTCTGCCTTCCCCTCGTACCGATACGAGGTGAGAGTTCTTTCTTTCTTTTGTAACCCGATTTGCTCCTACGGGTCTTACGAACTCCCGTCACCGTAGGGTTTTTAAGTTCGTTTGCGGAAAAAAACCCTTTGACGCGGGACTCGGAACCGAAATGTAGATGTTATTATATAGCATTCTATTCATATCGCGTTAAATCTCAGGGGGTTTTCAAGGGCGATTAAGGGCTTTTTTGAGGTTTGTTATTTATATGTGGCGTAGACGGTGTTAAAAAGTACTCTTTAACGTTTTTTTGCGGTGGGAACGTCTGAGTTTGTTTTTTCGATTCTCTCTGGGATGCATTTGATGTGCATTGAATTCAATTCTGGGGCGAGTGGAATCAATTTGGGTCAGTCGTGCTAGGATCGATTTTTTTTTGTTTGAAGTAGGGTTTTTTTCTCTTAAACCGAGTTTAAAATGAAGTGACTATTGGATTGAAGATTATGCGCAATGGATCTATATAGCTTAAGTTTGAAGAATCAACATTTGACGTAACAAAAATTAGGGAAATAAAAGAATCAAATTGATTAGAAATAAATTCATTCATATTCCATATTAGATTCTTTATTCTATGAAAAAGTTTAAATTGAAATGTATAAAATGTAAACCCTCAACTCTAAGTTTAAAATAAACTGTCTTATTATTATTGTCTTAACATATTCTCTTCACATATTTATCATTTTGTTTCAGAGCATAGAAACAAAAATAAGCGTACATTATCTCATAATTCTTTGAATTAATTCTCCAATTTGTCACATACCACCAAAAATAATCATTTATGAAAAGTTGCATTTTTTTAATGTTTTAAAAAATAACAATTAATATGATTTTTTATATATTTGAAGCTATATAAGGAGTAATAATCGTTTGTCAGAACTTTCTTGAATATTAGTTAATCGAGATAAAAATAGTGTTATTAAATGGTGTGTTTAACCTCTTTATTGAACAAAATACATTCCAGTTAATTCTCCCTGAGAAATTGCCGATTAAGATATTTCTTTCTTTTTTTACAAGGGAAGAATTTATCTTAATGAAAATTAGCAGTAAATACCGATGTTTTCATCGTCTTAACTTTTCTCAGCCCAACATATAAATACATTGATTCTAAGTCGCGAAATCCGAACTCAACCTACGCCTCTTAGCACATTGGCTTAGTTTACAAAACGTGATGCTTACGAACGATTTACATTTGGTATCATGTTTCATCACGAAATTTGAGTTTAATTACTCTTACTTAACACGTGTAAGCGGAAGGAGTCATCGTTACACGTGCGAACGAGGAAATATCGATCGGGTAATTATAAATATCAGATAACTCTTTTTAATGATTAACTTGCGTATCAGTAGGTCCCTTAATTATTTTTCTGTCTATGCTTTCTTTAAATTGTTTTAATTACTCGATTAGGGTTGTATTTTATTTGATTTTATCCAAAATAATTACTCTCTCTTACAATTTGAACCAATAATGCCCACACTATTTCAAGTATACGAGAATTCTTCGGTTTACCATCATAATAAAATTAAACTAATTTCTCTTTTATGATAGGGATATTTTACGAGTGTTATTTAATTTATTTTATTTAATTTATTTTTCCTGTTTATACGCTAAATAATTCAAATAAAGCTTTCAGAAATCAGTTACGTATAACTCCTCGTACCGTTAAAAATTCTGGAAAGTAGTTTTACGATTAGAGGATTCAATATGTTTTGTAAAATTATATTTGTATTATTAATTTATATTAAGAGATGGAATTAGTTCTAATAAAATACATATTCGTATTTCAAAATTATTTAAAGGATATTTATTAGTATCAATGAAATAATATAAAGATTATAAAATTAATGGATTGTATTTCAAGATACGACGAGAATTAGTAATACTTAATGTACTATTTAACATTCTACATTAATTGTACATTTCTCTCTTCATTTCCTAAAAATATCCATTAACAGTGCTGGGTCTTTAAAATTAATAATAACTTTTATTGTACAATGTATCTGTCTCTATCTTATTCAAAAGGTATAATTAGATACATAAGATTCCTCCGTAAAGTTCATCCAGTCGTTTCACCGATTCACGCCCATCTCATATTCATTTCTGCGATAGTTTGAGGTGAAGGAGGAGTTGATACTTTCTCTGGCCAAAGATATCCGCATTATTGACAGCTTAGCTTACGAATTTCCGAGAAGATAGTTTGGAGGAACCGCTGGAATCAGGTTGCGAGAATTTCGTGGAAATGTACCTGCGGTTTTGTCTTAGAATCCTAATAAATACACGGAAGGATTCGGTAAAATTTTATTTAGAAGGAAAGGAGAAGTTTCCTACGATTCTAGCTCCATTTCCTTCTTCCTTGACTCACTTTTAGTTCAACGTTCGGAATTTCAATACGTCTTTGAGAAATTTAATGATGATCGTTATGAAAATCGAGTCACGGTGTAAAACGTTCTTTAACTTCGATGCCTATTCGAGTACTTTATAATATCCGAAATTCCTTTGTGGAATCAAAGACTCTAAGATGCCTATTTAATTATCCTTTCTCCGTCTCAGAAGTCTTTCATCTAGAATACGGAAGCGGCGTAATATATTTAATATTTGTATTTATAAATCGTCTGCTTTAGTCTTATTTTCCTCAAAGTTATTTAAATTTTCTATAAGTGTAATGTCTCATTAGGAGCAACAAACGAACAAACAAACAAAGGAATTTAATTGTAGTTAAGATCGTAAGCTCATATTATGTTTCTCAAATGTATGCATCACAAATGATTATGGCAGCATTTATTCCTTTCTACATGAGGGATATCTTAAAGGGTAGCATTTATTTAGATATAATGAGTGGAATTAATTTTAATTTCCTCAAATAATTCCTAAAAATGAATTGTAGTTATCAGGGGATTCTCATTTAAATCTGAATTCTCGAAGTACTTGAAGAATTGCAATCACAAAATTGTAATGTTTGAAGAGTAAAAGATTTTATAATGATTTAATTGATTTATGAGCTTGATATATTTTATTCACTTACACATAAACGAAAAAATTATTTTTATGGTAAATTATATTAACGAAGAAATCGTAAATAATATTATAAGTATCGTAAACACCTAAGTATCCTCGCACATATATTCATACATTAGAATCTTCATTTCCTTTAGAGGTATGCAGTTTTAGTAACAATATAATTCTGTTATAGAGAGATGTATATATTTATTATCCATATTATCGCAAACGTATGAATTTACGATTACATATATAGACGTTAGATATTTCCGCTTGATACTTGGCTACTAGGAATCCCCGTCTCTCCAGCCATTTTTCCACTCCAATCAGATTCCTAAGCAACGGTTTCCAATCCCAAACCCTCACCTCGACGGAAACCAAACCAGTCACGCTGCATGAATCTCTTCCAGGATCCCAGCTTCATTTTCCTTCAAACCTCGCCGAGGCGTAACGACTTGTCAAATATATCCCAAGAGCGTCGCATAGAGCAGATCTGGAATTGAAATCGCCCCCGTCAGCACTATCAGACGGTGTATAAATCTTCGCTCGGTTCCATAACTCCGGGCACAAACGCGTCCAACAAATCGAATTACGTATCCTTTCACTTCTCGACTCGACTTTTATTATTTTCTCCATTCCACTCACGCACGCCTCCGTGACACTTTTTGGGGCGTCATTTTAATGGACACGGCGGCCTTTTCGCCATAAACATCTGCGCATCTCCACGCCACTGCTCTTAATGAGCAACTCGTCAAACCTCGGGCATTAACGCTCGTAACATCCACCTCATCTCGTGAGATCTTTCTCGCCCGAGCAATTATTCTAATGGTCGAGAAGCTGGATTTTCACTCCCCTCGTTAGATCCCGATCTGCCGCCTGCTCATATCCTTGATCCGTCTTCTCTGATCTCTGTTAATTTCCCCTTCTTTTCGTTTTTGTCCTCCGCCGTGAGATCTCTCTCTCTCTCTCTGTTTGCGTTTTATTTCGCCGTATAACTCCAGAGTGGTCGTGATCGTTCATTAGGTGGCTGCCTCTGCTGGATGTTACCCCGATGTTGTAACATCGCTCTCGTGCGCGATGAAGGTAGCTTACTGCCCTACTTACCGACGTAAAGGTTTAATAAGTGCGTTCGTTTAGACTTATGCTTAGTCTTGTGTTGCTTTAATTACTAATTTTTTAGTATAAAGGATGTGTGATGGGGAAATCGAAGCGGAAAAATAAACTTATGTGGGCTGCAAGTGAAAGTTTCCCAATTTTGAAATGCATCTTCTTTGTATTGAAAACAATTGAATGTACATAAAAGCATACGTAAATTTAAATGCATAACATAAATACTTGTGAGATATAAGTTGTGACGACTACGATGACTGTGCAGACAATACTTATTTACGAACAATAATCGTGATGAGTACGTCCTTTGAGTATGTTTCAGAAGTGGGTACACTCTACTAGTACTTTTTTAATAGGTTGTTTATAAATGTTTCCTTTTATCTCGCACTGAATGTGTTTGACTTTACTATATTTAAAGATATATTGTTTTCTTACGTACCAGTACATTGGTTTATAATGAGCTTTTCTAGCTTAAAATTGGTTAGACCGCTTACTTATATCTTACTTCTAAAACATTGGTAATTTATGTTAATGATACAACAATCCTAATTAAATGTATTTATCGAAGCCATTACTTACTCTTCAAACCATTAGTTTATTTAATGTAATGGGCTTAAATTTCTAATGTAATAATTAATAACTAATTAAATTTCTAGTTTAATTAATATAATATAAAAATTCTACATAAATCTCAGTAAATAGACCCATTATTATGATTGATAACATAACTACTACAAGATATTTAAACTCGTTTTTTATTAGGCTTATATTGCCAAGGAACAATAAACAAGGATAAAGGTTAAAAATTTCCAATTCTACACAATTATCACTTGTAATGGAAATAAAATGTAGCATTTAAACGGCTATTACAAACGAGACAGTTTTGGAGGTGTTCTCTATGAAAATGGGAATATTTTTACGTCAGTAATTGTTAGATCAGTTAGCACTTCTAAAAAGATTCTCAGAATAAATTGAAAAAGGAAGAATGACAGCCTACTACTCTTGATGAGCGTTTCTTGAGGATACGCGCCCCCGCCTTTTTTTCACGTATGCCCATTTTTTCATCAGTCATCTCATTTACATACTCTTCTACCAGATCATTTTTTCCCGGATTTTTTAATCATCGGGATCCCTTTTATTTTTATCCTTTTCTCTCTTCTTTTCTTTCGCATTTTCTCGTCCTTTTTGATTCTGCTTTGGGCTAAAATTTATATTCTTCTCTTTTCAACCTACGCTGCTGTTATGTTTTCCTGCTTCTGATGTCAGATTAATATATTGTGAGAGGTACAGTTATAATAACTTTTGGCCGTCAAACTTTTTTTGTCTACTTTTTACTCTGTGATATATGTGTATCACGTTTACTTGTAGATAGCTATAAATTTAACATAGGTTATGATTTTTTACATGAGTGAGTTGATCACTATACAAAAGTTGGAACTTAAAAATTTTATGATTTAGTTTATAATATACTTACTTACATTGTCGCATTCTATATTTAAACATATTCTTAGGAAAAACATGTTTGTACATATTGTAAAATATTTTACGTATTCATTTTCTAGCATTAAGTGTCCTTGAATTTCCTATTGCAATTTAATATTGATAGCAGTGTCGTTTAAACAATTTTTTAATCCATTTCCCGAAATCTATTCATTATTTAGCAAATTACTCTTTATCAAGTTCATCGTTTTCGTTCAATTTTACTGTTTATAGTCCAAAAATATCTGCTTTTTATTAATCTGGAATATTATTCAGATTTAAGATGAATTCGTTTGAATTCTGTACAACTTTCCAATTCTGAAACTTCATTTGAAAATTTGTGTTTGTATTTTTTAGCATCGGAAGTGGGATTAATTTTTTCATCGTATGCCAGTGATAAAAGATCGTATGTACAGCCAATTGCCCTGAATTATGTATTTCAGTTATTTTATCTCTTTATTTCCGAAATAGGAAGAGATGATAAAATAAAATTTAAC
The DNA here is from genome assembly GCA_020796165.1 of Pantala flavescens. Taxonomy (NCBI): domain Eukaryota; kingdom Metazoa; phylum Arthropoda; class Insecta; order Odonata; family Libellulidae; genus Pantala; species Pantala flavescens. Next base: position 6,702,227 of record CM036888.1, read on the forward strand.
CTTATAGATGAATTTATGGTCGAATTTGGGAATTTTATAGTTTAAGCACGTATTGTTTCGTTGCTTGGGAACTCTTTGAAGGATTGCCTTTAGAAAGCTCTGTGCTTTAATTTGATGAAATGAAGGTGCAAATATAGCATTGTTAGTGATATTAATGGAATATAATACATCCAATCCAGAGTGTTTGCTTTGGCGATTTGCATTTAAGAAATAGAATCTAGATTTTCCGATTCTTACTTGTTTAAGGCTTAATTTAGTAATTTTTTCTCCTTTTTAGAGGTTATTTATGCGTAAAGTTATTGTATATTTGTATTCATAAACTAAATAAATAGGTATTGTTTATGACTTTTTATTAATTAATTTAAATTAAATATTAACTAAAATTCATTTATTCATGTTGAATGGAGAATTCTGAAACATCGGAACAGTAGGACATCGTACTAAGCTCAGATTTTTGTCGGAGGAAGGGTTTACTAAAAAGCCGTGGGACGATAACGATATGTCCAAATCGAATCGATAGTCGATTGATTGGCTCAAATGAATTCGTAGTCGTAGATGATGAAGCAGTCTCCATCAAATATTCAAGCGAGGATTTAGTGACAAAGGATGCATCGCCACATATCCTGAGTTTCGCGAAACAGCGGGGTTTAGTCGCAGCAAACATTAATGAATCCATAAAGGACATACGGGCGACGAGCGCCGTAGACGTGAAAAAGTTTCGAATGACAGTTGAGAGCTGGAATATCCCGATTCGAGTATCTACGCTGCAAACGGAGAATTCGTCTATTTTCAGTATCAATTCCATAGCTCGTCAACTGAAAATTCCGTTAGGCTGCGCGGAGTACAAACCATAAGAGAGATATTTCATTTGCAATAGATCATCCATTGTTTAAACATTGCTGGAAACTCTTTCTCGTCGTTAAACTTTAACTGACGGAGAAAAATGAGTGAATTTATCACGCAATTGAATCGCTGTTCGGTGTTGAAGGAGGTGCGATTTTTGAAGATTGAATGTGCAAAAGTGGGATGGAATTTGCAAGTTTTTAAGGTAATTTCTTGATATTTCGGAGTGTATGCTTTTTTAATTTGAATAGAATCATTAATTAAATAGTAGTATTCAGTGTGTCATACATATGTTTTTTTACAATTGGCGAAATTCATTCTCTTTTTTTAGGAGAGTATGGTATTACGTTTTTGTGATATGGATCATTATAGAGATATGCATCATTTAGTGTAGCAACTCGTAAAAAAACAATCATTCATCGACTAGGTCTAATTTCGTTCAATCATATAGAGTTTTTAATTATACCTATACATAGCAAGGTTATTGAACAGATAAATATGAATGAAAAGGCAGCTCGTAATAATCTGAAGAATAAGTTTATTAGATCGATTATTTATTCCGAATTATTAATATATTATTGATTCCAATAAGATGGATCAATGATTAGAGCGGAAATTGGAGGTTATATCAGAATATTTTCACCATTTTCATTCATTTAGTTTAATAAAATACTGTTCTATTAATTTACTTTAAATAATGGATAAGAAATGAAGGTGAAACAGTTATACTTGTTTTCTTAACTTTTAATGGTGTATAAAGCCAATTCTCTAATTTTCCCCACGATATTAAGGCGCCCTGGTACGAATATACTTTTCCCTTTCATTTTATTCCTTAGATACAATAGTATCCTTTAATAAGCATCTCTAATTTATACGTCCCATCCCCATTTTTCGTTCCCAATCCATCTTCTTTTTTCATGGACCAAAGCTCCTTCTCAAAAAGCAACTCTCACCATCATAAGCAGAATCGCTTCCTTACCCATCCAATTTTTGGGAAGGCCACTCCATGTGGAGAAAATTAATCATCTCACCCCTTCATCGGCTTCCTCTCCTAGCAACAGGACTCCAGACCGCGAATTCGCAGCTGTCTCTCGAAACAACTGCTAAACGAGAAAAATAAGTTTAAATCCTCTTTTTGCGAAAATTCCCCGCGGAAAGCTGCCGCGTCTCCCAGTCCAGGAATTAATAATCGTGTCGTCTCAAATTAGCTGAGAGCTCCCAGCAGATTATCCGATGAAAAATAATCGTTCGATCGTAATCCTGGATAATACAAACGTTCCCGGAGAAGATTTACGGGCGGGCCGATATCTTCGGAACGCGTAGGGATTAACCAACGGTGATTGTTTTTTTTGGGAGGGACGTTTTTAAAGGCGTGGATAAGGAACGGGAATGGGAGACTCGCTTTAGGATGTGATTAAAGAAGGATCTGCGTAATTGAGAACGGGGTGGCCCTAGAACGAGACCCTGTGTGAAGAAATCTTATCTTTTTTTGGAGTGCTGTGGATTATGCTAGGTCCAGAGGTTCCGTTGTAGTTGGAGGTACTATGATGTGATACTTAACCACTTCTGCTTTTACTTCCTAGAGTGATGCTATGTTTTAGTTTCGTCCAAGTTTTATACACCTTACAGTTTGAAAGACATTTACATCGATTCCTCTTCAAATAACTGTGGTTTGATTCTGAAGATTATGGTGTTTTTCAAGTATCTCTTATTTGAAAAAAGCGTGTCCTTCATTCAACGGTGACTCGTATGTAGTTAAAATGATAATAAATTAATTGTTATGTTGTTGAAGCATATTGATGATGGATGGCTTTGTGTAGGGTTTCCCAAACTTAATGAAATTAAAGTGTATAAAGTGTAAAGTAAGTGTGTAAAGTTTTGTAGTCATTGTATCTCATGTTATGATCTCGTTACTTTTACAGTATTATAATCCCTTTATATTCGGAAAAAACTTTGCAATATATCTTTTAATACGATATTGTGTTATATATAGGAGTTTATATGTACGTTCTGAAAGTTTGTGCACAGATTCTAGTTCATTAATTTCTCCTCAGTTTTCATTAAAGAGAGGTACGTCTTTATGGTTGATGTGTCATACCTTCGAGAATCGCTACGCTTTCTCAAGATCTTGGATCAATCAATCAATGTCAATTTCCCCTCAAACATGCTTAATTGAATCGTGATGTTTCTATTCATCGGAGTAGAAGAATAATTTCTGCATCTGTGTTTCATCCAATCTGTCATCCTTGGTTAATTTCATATTTAAATCGCAGATCCACGCTCTATGAAATAAGATATAATAAATAATATTTAAAGATGTACAGCTTAGATGAATTGAAGTTATGCGTTCGATACAGTCTGATAAATTACGTATGTATTACGTTTTCTCAAGAATCAATTTTAAAGTAATTGGTAATATTCAGGTTATTCGAAATAAAAATGAAGAACAAATCGTCAAGAAAGTGTTTACTCTCTGCTTGTACGTGGAGCTCCATTACGTTTCAGAACTCATCTGAAAGTTTCATTCCTGAGGGTTTAGAGTTGACGCAATTCAGTCTGTTTGCTAGTGAGCCAACACAAAAGCGATGCCTAACGACTATACTACACTCCTGATGAATTTAGTCTGTTATTCTCTGTAGTACCATCTGTCTATAACAAATTTCTTCAAATGGGCAAAGAATCCTTATCATTACGCTTATGCCTTCAGATTATACGATTAGATATTTTTGATTTAAAGAAAATGAATTCATGATTCTTATGTTAACAGTATATTCCGATACTTTAGGAATATTAGAGTACCATCTTAATTTAATACAGTTGAATGGTTTTATAAGTTAATGATCGATACATGACATTTTATCATTCCCTTCAGAATAAATCGAATGTTCTCAAAGGCTTGAGAGACTGCTATAACTACGGGTGGTTCGTTTACACATATCATCGATTTATTTAAGTTAAACGCAATAACGATATGTCTAGGCGTTTAGAGTTTTATTCAGGCTAAAGACTTGTTGCTTTCAGAGTTTATAATTACCATTGCCTTTCGATGCAAACTATTATATGGAATTATTTTTAAGACTATATTAGTTTGTCAAATTAAATTATTTATTACATATTTTTAAAAATGTGAATAGTTTTTTGTGCAGGAAATAAAAGGGATTAAAATCGTAATCTATGTAATTTGTTTATCATAGAGGAAAGAAGGAAATCATATCCATCTTACGAAAGTTTTACAAAATGTAATATAAATTACTAATTATGTACTATGTTCGATATAAAATTATCCTATTATTAGATATCCATAATAGAGCAATTTTTAAGGGAATATCGTCAGGTTTTATTTCGAAAATATGAAGATAAGAGTCTAACAGTCATGCATTTTATCTATTTAAAAAATATTTTGAGATTACCATGCTCATAATTGTAAGTCTTATTTAAACATTAAACCAATCTTCAGGACGATTAAAATTCGACAAAACACGTCCAAACCTTACATAAAAGAAGATCCTCGAGTCTTCTAGAAAGAGCGTGTGTAGGGTTTCGTAGAGTTTACTCGGCGACGCGAGAAGTATTAAAAAATACATCATTTCCTTCATCCCCTAAGTCGTCCCATTTCAGCAAGCGTAGAACACTTTCTTCGCGAGAAAACAATCTCAAGGATTCGAACGAGCGGGAGAGAGCATATGAAAACCCGGAGTACCACTGCACTCTTCTCCGGGTCACGGAGTTGAAAAATCCACGTAAGAAGGGGCCTCGTAAGTTTTTATCTTCCGGGTGTTGATGCGCAGCAAGGACCTCGGACAGCATTTGGGTCATCTCGGTACTCGGCCCGAAAAACGCCTTTCATTTCTGCGGAGGAGACCGCTCTTTCCCTGATACGTTTCTCGTAATCCTCCCGCACGTTTTTCCACTCCTTACACGCTACGAGCCAGATGGGAACTTTGTTTTATTGCGTCCCGGAGAAAAACACCTCCCACCGCGCCTTTTCATATTTCCGAGTACCGAATGCTACGAGGTCGCTTATCTGGTCTCGTGATTCGATGTCTCGGATTTAATGAAATTCGGGTCGGAATTCAAAAGGAATCGCGATGTATCGGAAGAGATGGGAGGAGGTTGGTTCGAAGATGTAGAGAACATATGTATGCTTACCTTTGATTAGTTCTTGATGGGATAACGCATGTTATGTATGCAGCATGTGTTACGATTTACTTTAATTTGCAGATCTGTATGTGTAAAATTGTGGCTTATCTTGAGATATCCTCAATCTTCATCAATTTATTGAAAAGTAGCAAACTTTGAAAAAAAAACAATTATATTAGAATTTTTTACTCAAGATGATGCCAGTTATAGTGAGTTTTCTAGCTCCCAAGAAATAGATGAACTCTCTTATTTCGATTGATGTTATCATGAAAGTGTTTTATTATAGTAATTATAGTCGTTGACTTAACTAAACTGAAAACATAAATCATCTAAAGGAGATTTCCAGCTGATTTGATTCATACTTTTATTATGTAACTTTTTTGATATCGCATTTTTTCCTGTGATTTCCAATGAATATTTTGTTATTTCATATTAAAGAAACGATTCCATTTTTTCGATAAACTTCTGTTTTTTGCATATTTAAAAAATATTTATCTTCACAGCCATTTATTCTTATTTAAGCAAGTATTTAAGTGGATATTTTCTAATATTTTCTTATCTTTATAGATTTCATCTCATGCATGCGGCAATATATTGGATGGAGTTGGAAAGCAAAAGGTAGGGTTCACCTCCTTATGCAGTTTATTAACCCTACAGTCTATTATTTTGTTACTTATATTACGTGCTTCATTGCAGGATTAATATACTTAAACACTCAAACCACATATTTTCATCGACCATTTTCAAACGCTAATTTTAATGATAAATATTTGCCATGAATTTATAACGACCTATGGAAACGAGATATACATACATTATTTTGATAATCATGCATATTTCGAAATATTTGAATTAGCGCAAATTTCGTTACAACCAATAATATTGAATTGAATCTACACTTCTCGGCTATAGAGTGCGGGGAATATCTTTACCCCTTGATCTTATATGCCCGGTGGTACATCTGTAGTTCCTCGTATTGCCGTATATCGGCGCGACAGTCTAATGTGTTTTCGTTCTAAAACTTACATAGAGGTAAATATTGTAGGAAAAATACTGGAATGATTAAACTGTTAATTTTATGAATTTGTGAATTCTTAAACTACCATTTGAGGAACGTTGCAGCTATACTAATGAAACTAATTTTAATTACTAATTTACTAATTATAATATATTTTCTCTATCGTGAGTATTCTTTCGCATGCGCCAAGGGAAACTTTGAAAATAAAGTTGAATACGTTTCCTATTATAGCCTCTTTACATATAATGAAATCAATTAATTTTTAATGGTTAATTTTCATCAAATAAAGTAGATTCCACCTGTCTATGGTGTATAGTAAAGAAATTTAATAGGGTTTCACTGTACAGAATTCAATGCTTACGAAATCTTCCCGAAAATAAATACTCAACAAAAAAAATATAGACGAACAAACTCATTTAATGAAGGAGACGAAAAATAAAGAAAATATTCGATCTGAGGATATATAATCTCATTTTTAAATCAACATCGAAATTCTCACTACACACATCAAAGAATTTGATTCGTCCCTACCAATCAACCCATCAACATCTCATTTCTCGGCGTTTGAAAATCATCGCAGCATCCCTCTTCCCTGGACCCGGAGTGAAAAAAAGTTGATTTCAGAGGGTGACGGAAAAGAAATGCAGACAGCGACTCAATTTGCTTTTAATCTCGTGTAACGACTTTGTACCCCAGAAAAATGTATGCGAACGTCTTGGCCATTTGTTTCCGTTATCTTTTTTCAACTGTTTCTCTCCCTTCGTTTTCGGGCTTCATTTGTTTTTCACGTGGACTTATCGTTCCTCAGAGGTTCGGATCTTGTTCTCTTTTTCCGCATTGACTTCTACGACGCGGTGTGAATTTTGTTCGCTGATCGGCATTATTGAACGGAGCTTACGGCGAAGTGCGATTCTTTTGTACGGAATCCTAGATGCATTTGAGAAAGGTGTAGATTGGTAAAGTAGGTGCCGTAGAATAGGATACGAATAGGAAGTTGCAGAAAAGCTACTTTGAGAATATATAATTAAATCATGGTGTAAGGTAGGAGATGGATTTGTGATTCATTCTGCGGAAAAAATTTCAGTTCTCTAGTTCTTCTACAGAGGAGCATTTTAAAGGTTTATTATTCTGTAACTGTTTGTTACTTTTGAAAGTTTATTACACTGTAGCTGCTTGTTACTCTACGAAATTTGCAAGGACTGTTAATTGGGTTTTGAACGATCAAAACTCGTAATATTTTCTTTCTTGTAGTTATGTATTCAAATAATCTTCATTTATCGACAACTGATGCTTTTATAAGTTGTAACGTATGATAACTAAAAATTTTAATTGCTTTAAGTTTAAGAAGTAGTTAAGTTACATGTTTATCATAATATGTCTTATTTGAAATAAAACCAAAGTTTATGAATCGTTCATTCGCCTCGTTACATTCGGATCCTGTTAATTGTATACTTAAATTTGATACAAATATCGCTAAATAAATTTTTTTTAGATTGTTTGGAATAAATCTTATACAGATCAATGAAAAAAGTGATTGTTTATGAAATTTAATTTCAATTCTAAAATATTTCCTGAGGTGAAATAATGTCTTTATCGGAATTATGATAATGTATAATATCATACATTGTACTACATAATGTACGGTGATGGACGAATATTAATTGCAATTAAGGTCGGAATAGCAAGTATCCATATAAATATTAAATTAAAATATCGATTTGGAGTAATATACGTAATAGAATTCCGATATACTTTTGGAATAAACTGTATTTTTATGGTCGTATTTAATCCAGCAAAAATTAGTGGCAAAAGCATTTTTAAAATTTTAGGAAACCGCTCAGTGAATTAGATTCCAAAGATAACCTTTTCCACTGGAAAATGCAAAAGCACTAATATGTACTTCAATTGTACAGCATGGATGTAGATTCAGTTGGAACGCATAACACTGATAACATATATTGGATATCCCAATTGTTTCGTATAGAGGTGGAATGCGCTCCGAGTAATTTAAATTGTTTACCTAAATTTAAGCATTTTAATATTTTCTGCAAAAAAAATTTCTGTTTAAAAATCGAGCGCAAAATTTCGCCCTCACAGCGTGCGCTTCTATATCTCTGTTTTTGATAATTCGGCGATGACGTCTACATTCCCGCTGCGTTAATATAAATCGTAATTTGAAATTACAATTGTTCCATTTGCACAGTCCCTTGGTGATCGCCGGCAGCAGTATAATTACGCTACTCTTTTGTTTGTGAATCCTAGGTCAATTATAGGCCTCAATTGGTTTGCATACGTATGACGAAATAAAGTTTTCGTTTGCATATAAAACGTTAATTACAGTCATCTGAAGATCATGGACACTGTCGGGATGATGCATCAATGAACGGAATTCAATTTACATTCAGTTTGGGTCTCACCTTCCCCAAATGGACCCCAGAGTTGTTGATACAGAGGTCATATTTAGCTTATTTACTCAAATTTGGATTTACGACGCATGGCAACATTATCAATAGATCAATAAACTTATATTACGTCAGCAACGTTATTAGTTGTAATTTACCCTAAAAATATGTAAAGAACATTAATTTATGTCTATCTAGATATCTTTTCTTAGCTCCTCTTACTTATTAAGTACCTATTATCGTTTGAAAGTGATTGATCTGGGCTATAAAGTGAAACTGATAATATATCTTATAGAAACGTAATACAGTTTCAAAAAATAAGTGCTTAGAATTTTATCCAACAGATATTTAGGAGGTAAGTTGTTTATGTTACATTGAGTAAATACTGCATTTTAATTGCATAAAGTGTAATTTAAACAAATCTAATTTTTTTAAGTTTAAAGTTATAATCCAACCTCTAAATTCCTCCTGCATTATCAATAACATTGTTATAGTTTTAAAATCGCTAGTTTTAGTCCTTAATTCTTCTTTTAACCGAATGGAATCAATAGCCATTCCTATGTCTAATTAGTCTGCAAAAACAAGTTCATAATTATGTATTGCAGTTTGATATCTTGTCTGATATGTCAGAATGATCAATATCTACATGTTTATTCATTTGAATTGCGGAATGAGCTACTCTGTTATTTGAGAGCGATGAACTATTGGATGTACGGAGTATATTTCAATCATTATTCATGGATCATCAACATTACAATGAGTGTTTCGCATTTACAAAAAGATACATTTGCTTTTTTTCGATTTGTACTTAGTGTTAACGTAGGGAAGGTTAATTCGTAAATCTTTGGTATTTGCTATAGTTTTATTGTTGGTAAATAGGTAAGGAAAATGATGTTTTTGTTAATTATTAATATCACTAATTGGATATTTTACCTATTCTAATATTTTCGAGCTCTTTCTTTGATTTTTTCTGCCAAAACAAAGATGAATTCCCTTTGTTATCCAGTAGGTTCGTTTTCTTCCAACTAAGATAATTTACATTTACAGTCAATGATTTATAGCTCGAATGAAAAACACAACGGGAACGATTTACCGTTGAGCTCTCTATCACAAATTCAAATTTCTATTTAGATTCACGGGATATCGCTAGTATTGTAGAATGCTACTTTAATTGCAGCTTGTTTAAATCCACTCATCATCCATTGAGTGTTCGGAACATCCAAAGTTTCATGCATATTAAAGTCATAAGACATGCAATTCTTTGTTTTGGTAATTTTTTCCGGTGAATGATTGATTAAACAATCGAAAATAGCAATGGAATTTCCGATTGCCATAAAGGAAAAATATATTCGTTTGTTATTTTTTACGATCGCGATTGCGATTGGTTTAGCACTGTGATGCACTTGGGTTTTTAATATCTAGAAAATTTCATGCATGTTATTCTAATATATCTTCATTCTAGCATCTCTTTTTCGACCATTATTACAGTCAAAAATTGATATTTAAGTGACCCAAAGATCGTCAAGTTTTACCTGTTGGTTTTACTGTCTTTTTGTCTTACTTTATTTCGAAGTGTTCCACCACTGACTCACCAGTTCTCTTAAATTTTTATGCAACATTTTAAGAAGATACTCAAAATAGTAAGAATAACAACTACAAACTCCTCGTATTTATGAATATTTTATATTCCACAATCACTCACTTCGTAATTTGCACACTGTAAATATATTTTGGAAGTCAATCAACATTACTTTTCCGTTATTTGCGAGAACAAAAATCTGCACTTCATTTCACGATTAATTGTTCAGGTATAGATAAATAGTCTGAGTTACATTTAGATTAATACAAAGGGATTATATTATAAATAAAATACAACTGTTTTTCGTTCAAAATTCTCAGTAATTTTCAGTTGTTTTTAAGACGCTTAGAAGAATGAAAGATATGAATGAATTCAAGTTGATATCAGTAGATTATGCAAGACCACAATTCGTAAGGATTGATCATTGCAAAGGTAAGTTCAATTTAAACGAAATATCTAGTGATTGTTATAGTAAATATAATTTTTAAAAGAATAAAAGTTCTAATAAACCCAAGCCTTGTGGTTCTTCCAAGAGATTGAATTACCACAGAGGAGCACCTTCGAAATTTCGATTGAACGCAAAAGATTTCCAAATCGATAATACCTTCAATTCCAAAGCTTATTAATCGGAGGAGAGCATCCCTTGAAAACGCGTAGGAGAAGCTAATTAAGCTCCGCAGATTATCAAAAATTTATCCGCGAATTTCGAATACTCGAAATGATATATATTTGGAAGGAGTGACTTCAAAGGGACCTCATCGTCTGTGTAAATGACTCACGTCGGTCGAAAGAACTTCATTAACCGTATATTTGCTCTGCAGAGTTAATTTCTCGTCGAAAAGTTAAATTTAATCACGTACATTGAACCCCGTAATCAATGATTGCTGTTTTTTTTTAATAGCTACAATTAAAAGAGTTTATCTCTTTTGCCAACTCTCAACAAGAACTGAAGAGCTCTCACGAATTCGTGATATTTTTTGGCTCGATTTTCAGTGAAATAGGAGTCACTCGAGTGATATTGGCACGAAATCGCTTATTAATCAATCGAGCGCGAAATTTTGTTCCAGTGATTCTTGAATTAAATCAGAATAGCGATTATTAACTGCCTGATGTTGAACCTGCCTGAATCGAATTGCATTATGTTGTGTGTGATTTAAAAGCGTAGATGTCAAGTACTCGATTGCCTTCAGTTCATTAATAATGTGCCAGTTTTGAGCTCAATAATTTAATCGGAATACTTACGAAGGTATGAAAAATTTATCATTAGCTCTCCAAATTGTTCAAGGACTTCGTAAGAGATTTTGTCTCAGGTTTAGTTTCCCAAAAAATCTCTAGGAATAAAAAATCTACTTTAATTCATTGGTTAAGGTGTCGTTATATGAAATAGTAAGATTTAAGATAGTCAAACGTATAATAATCGGTCTATTACCTCGTAAAAAACCGTTAATTTACGGTAAATCCACAGAATGACTTTCGGTTGTATTTAAAATAGAATATACTTGCAATATTACGAGGTTGTTAAATAACTTCATGAATTAAACTAGCCAACAACAGTTATTGCAGTAAGTCTTATTTTTCGAGCGTAAAATTGTGTTATTCACATTTCTATTAAAAGCATTATAGAATATAAAATAGCAACAAAATGATATATACGTAATTTTGTATGAAAATCCTTTTTAATTTAATATAATCACAAAGCACAGTTTTGAATTCTTTCTAATATGAATGTAATATGTTTTCGCTATCCAGACAAAACGTACGTATGGTCGAGTCAAAATGTGTACAGCTTTCGAAAATGATTAGCCAATAAGAACCACAAAAGGAAAATTCATGAAAACATAATTGCGTTCCATTGGAATATGAATTTGGCGGACTTGTATCTTGCGGGTCAATGCTATTCATTAGAATTCCATTCGGAAAAGGGATTTTCATCCGACTCATTATTGAATTAAACATGGATCCATTGACCAAGAAATGAATTCCGAGAGATTTTTGCCCACATTTATGAGATTCGGCGATGGACTGCCAGCACGGTGACGTCATCACGATGATTATTTATTGAAACCTCGTATCAGATGGTTCGAATTAGAAGCACCCTCTGAACGAATTTCAAGCGAAACGAAAGAGATTGTCTCTTTAATATGACATATGTATTTTAACAGTATGTAACAAATGGATGTAGTTGATTATAATTCCTCTTTATAGAGTCTAATCAACCTATTAATTTTACGAAAAGAATAGGAATCGACCAAATATTGTACCCGGGTCTATTAACTCTAATATTAGCATATCGAAACCACAAAATGTTTGGCGAATAAATATCATTGTGTATTTGCGGACAATCCTTGTAATCAGATGTTTTTCAAGCGCATTTATAACTCCGTAAGGAGAATTGAGATTCCTTAGGTATGTAGTCGTCGACCTTATTATGAGGAGCTATGTGCTATTCTCTGAATTTTATTTCTCATGTCTACGGATATTTAGCATTCAACTTAAAGAAATAATTCAACAATAGAATTACAGTTCCTTAAAAAATATCTCTTCAACTCAGTTATTTTTCTTTCCAAAAAAATAACGAATTTTCCTAAAACTTTTTACATATACTGAGTTGATGCTACTGTAATACTTCATTCAATTCCAGTAAGAGTATTATACGAAGGAATTGAAAAAAATAGTAAGTTAGGAATAATGGAGCTATACTACAATTATTAATGTAAATGGGTAAGAATACGATTGTGAATATTGCAGAAAATGTATCATTCTAAAGTTTTCCTGCTTAACTCTTGTGGTTTTCACACCAAATACTAATAACCCTCGATTGTGTTTGCTTTAAAAATGATAATATGCACTTTAAACTAATTACCATAGTCATAATTTATATAAATATAAATTGATCGTATATCACTTACGAAAAAACCATTATTCAATTTCAAAATTACTTCCCTTCTTATGAAAACTTAGACAAACCAGTTCGGGAATAGAGCACGACGAATTACCTTCATTATCGATGAAATTTCGGCCCAACATTTATCAACGGATTCCACGTGATTATTGGGTGAGAAATCCGCCGTCGATAATCCCTTGATGTTCCTTGTCTGAGTATCTAAAGACTTTATTACCGCGTTCCGATCCTACGAGTTCGAATCGCTTAATGACATCCACGGAGAACTTAGCAAAGCACGTCAGCGTTAAGATGCACCTGCGTTGGGTACGTCGCCTCATTGGCTGGAAGTGGGTCTAGCCGAATTCAGTGCCTCCGGGTAAACTACGTTACCTTTAACGATGCCAACTTGCCTTCCCCTTTGACTCGGTCCTCCGATTACGTGCGATTTTTATAGGAAACTACTCGAGAAAGTTACCAGTCTCCGCGTGATTACAGGCTCAAGAAGAAAGAGGGGGGATCTTCCTCAGAATTTCCACCCTTTTGTTTTATTCATTTCCTCTCAGTTTGCTCTAGCGGGATCATCACAAAGGCCGCCCGGAATTCTAAGATGTCGAATTAATATTCCTCCTGAGAAGTGGAAGTATTGCGTCGTTTGTAAAAACTAATTCCGCCGAATAGTCTACGGAATTCTGCATCGAAGTGCGCTCACAGAATGCCTCTCTCTCTATGCTGAACGGAGTAATATCGCACAGAAGTTTGCCTTAATTAGAGTCCCGATAAAAAATTCAGCGTCTTTAGTAAAAGCGGATAAGGTCGTTTTTTTGAACGATATGGGTTGGTGTGTAACAATGGGTTGTTTGGGTTGAGGGTTTGGCGTAATTTTCGAGAAATTATTGAACGATGAACATGTAATTTTATTATAAAATATATAAAATATTTATTTGGACTATTTATTTATTATGATTTGAAAATTTATCCGTGTACTTTGATTATTTATTATACTCGTATATACTCTCACGATGAAATTTTTAATGCGTTGAGTTCAAATACGTGGAGAGCGATTTCAGTTCGAGTATTGGTACACATACGTACAGTCCAAATATTGGCGATTTTATACCATAATTTTATATCATTAATAACTATTCATAATTTGGATAATGATGCTAACGTGTATGGTAAATAAATACCCTTTATTTAATTAAATTAGGGAGGATTTGTAGGCGTTTAGCGTAACGTAAAGTGAATCGTAAAATTTGTAATATATTTGCTACGGAAACTTTCTAGTATAAGCATAGTGCATATCTTTCGATGATTTAAATTCATTATTATAGTCCCTTATAGTCAACAAGAGGATGGATAGAAAACGAGAGAGGATATTATCAAATCTATTTTTTGTCTTTGGAACCGATTTCGTAAGGACCGATGGATTTTACGTCATTCCCCCGAAATTATCATTCCTCTCAAAGCGCTCCTTAGCTCCGAGATTCCCAAATACCACACCTTAAGCGTCACTCGAGGAATTCTCGCTCAATCTGCACGATCGAAGCAATTCCTTATCATAACTGATATCCTCCCGAAATTTCCGATCTCCTGCAACATTGTCTTCACATAAACTTTTCCCTGAGTGACTCCTCAGTTGGGAAACTTCTCCAAAGATCCGGATCGATCCGAGCGTCTCAGTTTCTTCGCGGAAACTTTTCAATTCGTATCGGAACGTCTTTTCTCTCAACGATTTATGCTTCATATAACCCACTTTCCATAGCCGACGGCCCCTTTCCAGATGAATTCTATGGTTTCAAAACTTTTGCCCCCTTAAATGATTACCATTCGAACTAGTTGGAGTTTCCCTTCCATCGTTACGAAACCAACTCCCAACGTCCCAAAAAAGGGAAAAATCTCTTTCGAGAGAGAGACTTCTTTGATATTCGAACTGTTTTGATCTCTTTTTAGCCATTCCATTCTTCTCGAGGAGCTCTTTTTATAATGGGCTACGTTATGGAGATATTCAAGTGAGATTGATTGAGAATACTGAGCTTTATTTCGTGTTCTAATTGATACCGTTCGGATTACCACTTCTGCATTATTCCGAGTGTTACTGCTTTCTCTAATGTTTGAGTTTGAAAAGCCTATCGTTTTAATGCTTTCGATAAAAATTACAATCACGATTGGATGTAAAGTTTGAAAGAAATGTGATTGCTATCATTCAAACCACTAATTCACTATTATAATAATATAATACCATTATTGTTAGCGAAGTAAGGACTTCACAAACAATTCAAGCAAAAAGGTTTACTATTTAATCTAGTTTCGGTTATGTTCTTCAATTAAAGGATGCTAAGGAATAGGAATTTATCATCAGTTTTTATATTAAAATAAGAAGGAATATTTCGTTTTGAATTTCTCAAAAACGTCGTTGCTATAATTGAACGGTTATCAAAATTATATTCTATTAATATGAATTAAATAGACATAAAAATAATGTATGGTGAAAATTATTTTGCTTCTATACATGCCTTAACATACTTATTTTATTTACTCCGGTTAGCATTATTTTCTCTTTCTTATTTCATTTAAAATTCTGCAGGCTAAAAATTCGAAGGAAAGTTGTGATAAAGCTTATTAATTTGAGATGATATGTTCTAAAATCTGATTTCTTGGAATACTTTTGTGCGATTGATATTGAACTATTATAATTTGGATTACGGTACCGGATTTTATACAAAGGAAAATAAAAAGAAGCAGCTCTACAGCTAGGTAGCATATCAAAGTAATGGGGTGTATATTCTCTTTACAAGGAAATAGCTTTAAATTACCATGTGGTTGTTTCTAAATGCATAATTTTTTTTTCGTATTTTTATCGAATTGGTTAATAACGTCCAATTTATAAATTGCTTTTGATTATCCGTTTCCCTGTTAACAAATTAAAGGAACGAAAATCAGTAGATCGGCTGTGCTATACAAACAAATACAAACAAAATTTACAATTAAATATGTCGAACGTGCAAATAGTCTAAATCAGTGTATTTTCGCAGAAATGAAATATTTGAAGATATTATTATAAATAATTTGTACGCAAGAAAGGATATAACTGGAAAATATCCATTTCTCGGAAATAAATAATTGCCTCTGATCTAATTTTATACTAGATAGGTATCTAATTTTATGCAAGGTAGGTATAACTAGGTTTATTTCGGGTAGAGCATTAATAATTTTACAACAAACATTCTCCAAAAATAGATTTTGTTATACGCATAGAAAGTTGCTGTATCAGAATTCATCGTTACAAATTTACCTAGGGTTTATTATTTTATGAAATATTTCGGAGATCGTTCCAGCATTACCAAAGGAATGTTCCGACGAATTAATACACGCTTCATTAGAATTCCACTTGTTTAACCTTCACCGTTGTCTTTTTCAGGAACTTTCCGTTTTGTATTCGGATATTTAGGGGAATGGATACCAAACGATTCATTGGGTCAATTGATTAATTTCGTTACGCATGATAAGTCGAACTTTCAAAGGGAAGTCCGTATAAAATCGGAATTCTGCGGAAAATTTCCCGAGAATAAATGGAAATGAGAATGTATTTATAATTTAATAGTTCCGGAAATTTGGACCACCCATTCTGCGTTACGTAGAAATTGAAGGAAAGAAAGTCATAAAAATTATAACATACGAATATTATTACAATTAATACCTGTACGATAAATGTTGATGATAAATAGTTAATAATAGTAAACAGCGTAAATTCAGTCTTTTAATTGTTAGGAGAATGAATGACCAACTTTATACAAATATTTATATTATATGCAGATGACCCTAGACTTTTATATATACATTTTATTTGACAATTCACATAGTTCTCAATTCATTTTTGTTATATATAGATTTAACTAAATACTCTCTAAGCTACTTTTCAAAATAAAAAGTGGCGAAAGCTACGGGGTTTTACTGCCTTTTGTTATCGCGTATAGTTCGTGTGAATTATTAAATCACTATTCTTTTTTTCTATTTCTCTTTTTTTAAGCTCATTGTCGTATCGATTAAGGCAGCAGATGGGTTGCATTATCTTCACTTAATTTTTTTCACTTTTACGATCTTTCCCTAAATGTTTCAAGCAATATCAAACCTAACTTCTAAACTCAAACTCTCAAGGACTCCGTACCTGTATATGAATGGAATGAAATATAAAATAATAGTTGATTTTTTCATCGTAACACTTTTTTTTCAAATTATCCATTTTCGAAATTAGATCTTGTTGAGTTCACGGATGTATGTTTAGCGCTTCTCATCCTACATATTGTATATTACCTTTGATAAAGATGACTTAAATTATTCATTTATATTTTTATTTTTTAAATGACGCTAATCTTTACGAAAGATGGAAAATATACGTCTCTACTCATTGTAAATTATTTGCCAAAAGAACTGAATAAGTATAAATCACTAACTGATGAAGCCATTACGATCAATCGGACAACTTGCAGATTTGTATACCATTAAAGCATTCCGACTTTCGCATTGAGGTCAGCACCGCCTCATAAACAGATTCACGTTCCTTAGACGATTTGCTCTCTACTCAAGAATCACCGGAAAGAGAACCGATTAAAACCCATCTCTTTAAACGTCTACTACTCCGCACCTTTCTCGCGCTCTCTAATTGAAACACGCGGCCTCTCCTCACACAAGGCCCCTCGGTAAAAACCACGAGATACTCTCGCGCAAATGACACAAAATCCTCTAGCCCTTTCCGAGTCTATACACACTTTCCCGCAGCGAGGATATATTTATCGACGCCTCCTCACCTAGCGAAATCCGTCGTCATCTCATCTGCAACCTCTCTCCATTCACGTTCAGCGAGTACGCTTCCAGGAGTTAACATCTCCACCCATTACGGATGTTAATGCAACGCGCGGCAGTCACCTTGGCTACGCCATCAGAGACGTACTCCGTCGCGCACTATTCTAGGAAATTACTCGGAGACTTTTCTCTCTCTATCCCCACCCCACCTCCCCTATCTCTCTCTGCAGAAACAACCGAATTACGAATAGCGAGGTCCCGATGCCACAGTGTGTCGTGTTAAAAGTCTTCGGATTTCCTCCAGCACTCCAAGATTCCTCGCGCCCATTTAAATTCTCTTTATGCGAGATGACGGATGGTTTCATCAGCGGCGAGGACTTTAAGAGAGCGTCTCACGTGTTTGGTTTCGCGATATGATACGTACTTAGAGTTCGTTCGTGAAGGTGTTCTCGTCTCTTGGCGTGTTTCCTTTTTCCCGTGGTATATGTGTTATTTTGATGGTACTGTGTTTGGGAAGTAAAGGAGTGTGTAGTTTAAGTTGAAGTGTATCGAAACAAAAACGTAATTCGTCATGTTTGTCGAGATGCTTTTGGATTATCATAACTTAGTAAACGTAACACTCTAAAGAAAGAATTCGTATTAATACTATTGTTACGTAATTGAAAAACAAAAAAGTGAGGTTTTAATTGATTTGAGAAGTATATCTTTATCTCTAGTACATCGAATATGATTTATAACGTTATCGGATTATACAAGTAGATATAAATGATATACCAAAACTCTAGGGAGGAGCTGTATCATCAAAAAAGAACCTCATATACAAAATCCGCACAGGCATAGAGCATAAATACAAGAATTTGAGGAACCATTCAAGTAAAAATTTATTTTTCTTAATATAGCCTTCATATCAAGATATTTTTATTCGTTATGTTTGGGCATTCAATCTTCTTTTCTATTGGATTATGTAAATTATCATAAATGCAAGTCATATCGAGATTCTTTTAAGTCGAGACATGCTGTTTTTGAATTGGGTTAGATTCTTTGAGAACTGTATTATTATAGCATATATATCCCCTATTTAAATTTTTATAAAAGTAAAAGCGAGAAAAATAACTTAAAAAAGTATCAGAGTAAAATGCTGTATTAATTGTATGCTTTGAGAAATTTATCACTCTTAGAGGTGCTGTATTTCATACTGTATTTAGCTCGCACTTTGGAGAAAGGTTCAAGGAAGAAATATTTACTTTGGATTCAAATTTCTCAGGGATAAATTTGCACAAAAAGCCACTATATTTCTTAAACAAAAAAAATTTGACCTCTCCACATTCTATATTGAAGTTGTTGAGGTTGGTTATTCATTCGAGCTAAGTATCTCTTTCGAAGTATCGATTTTAATTGGTTTGCATCGTATCGCAATGAGGAGGTTGTCTTCATTTCCATGCAGTTTCATATTATTCGCATATTTCATAAGGAAAGGCATCAATCAGCTTCCAATGCATACATTTAATCGGATTAAAGCAGTAAATTATATCGGAGTCGTAAATCCCTACGACATTTAAATGATTTACTCTTCCCTTCAAAATAATAAAGATTAAAAAGAAATGAAGCAGTTGAAGGCAGACACGATAAATTATAGATTGTGCTGCGGTATTTAATTTCTGTTAATCTACTAAGAAAACTCAATTCCATATTTTTTCTTCTTCGTAAATCTTCTCTAGCTTTACTACGTTTTGTGCACTTGAATTAGGATTTAAATTTAAATTTTGAGCTTTTTAACATGGTTTATTACTTCATAGTATTAAGAGAAACATCCTTAGGATAACGTGTGACGGATTTAAATGGCCGTATATTAATTTGTCAATTTATAGTAAAACGTTTAGGAATTATAATTATTGGATACAGAGAGTTTTTACGAATTCTGAAACAGTACATTATGTTATGAACAATAAGTTGAAATATTTCTCATATTCGACAAAATTAAATTTTACTCTTTTGAAATAAGAGAATTTGAAATGAAATTTCGTCTTAGTAACTAAAGATAATTAAACAGATATACTTCATACAAAGAATTATATTTTAGGCACCCTGTAATTCCTTAATTTTTAAGTAAGCTATGAAGGTTTGATGTATGAGGAATTGCTAAATTCCAAATTTTAATTTAGTATAGGAGTTTATTGTTGATAAGATAAATTCCTATTTTATTAAAGTAGCTTCTGCTAGAGTTCGATTCATACTTTGGAAATTTTTCCCTCAAATTCAAAGGATGGAAAACATCTAAAATAAAATATATAAATAATCGAAAAAATCATTCCTAATAATTTCGCACCCATACGTACTTTAATAAGTAACATACATATTATCGATAGACTTATTACTATTATAGAGAGATTGAGTTAATAATTTAAGGAACACTCTCAGGGCAAGCTTAAGAATCTATCGATATTTAAACATCGATATTTAAATTTACACGTCAAATTTTACCTCGATATATTCCATTCGATGCACGTACGCGAACTTGGGAAATCCGGTGCGATATACTGGTTCCGCGCGAAAGTAAGCCACGGCAAATATAGGCCGCGAAAGAGGATAATTGGAGCTCGAGTAATCTAACAGTAAACGTGAATCGAACCCTCAGCAAAGTGCTTTCACCGTGACTTCAACGGTACACATTCACCGGGGAACTCGTAATACGTTTCGCATTTCTTTTCAAATCGGCAGCATAGACTTGCAGAGTGTAGTTCAAGATCACTCCGTACAGGTGCGTGAGGTTTGAACATCTCGAAACGCGAGGCTTTGCTACTAAACGATTCCCACGTTCTTTTTTCAAACTGCATATCTCGAGTCGTGCTTAATTTGAGCGCGTCTGATCCAAAACGGCGTTTAGCACTCCCAAGAGAGCGGTGACTTACGCAATTAAGGGAACCTTTCCACAGCCGAGGCACGGTTCTCGGAGACGTGTTATTATCGACAATGAGTCGAGTAAAACCTTACGATCGATTACGAGTCGTTTGGGGGGTACATTCGGATGAAATGGATTGAGCTTTTTTTCGTTGTTACGGTCGCGAAGACTGAGTGCGAGTTAATCCGTTGCAATACATTGTAATCGATCGGTTTTCGGATTCAAGGACTCGAGGCTGGTTTCCATCGAAACAGTGCAGCTGATTTATTCGTTCCACCGCATTATTTATTTGCTTCGAAAACCTGGTATCCTTTAAAAAAGGATTTTTTTAAAGCTTGGGAAAGTTTTCATACTCTGGGTTCAGTGGAACAAGTGTTATTGTGATTATTTTGTAGGTATCGCCTTCCGGTTTCAGCAGTTTTTGTTGACGTCAAAATATCTTACTAATTATTATTTAGATTCATAAGATATTTATATTTAAATTAGGAGACGTGAATTCAGAAACAAGTTATTTAATTGTTACTATTAGTTTTTAAATGTTACCACCACATATTGAAAGTTATAGCTGTAGAGTATGAACTCTGTTTGTCGTTACATAATTCTGTTACATTCATTTGTTTCAGTTTATGTTGTTTAAGATTTTAATCGAATATTGAGATAGAATGAGAGGTAAATTGAAAAATATTGTAGAGATTTTATTAGATTCATAAATAAAATCAGTTGAGCTTGATCGAAATTGTAGGTTCTAAATTTTTCTTTGGTTTTAAATATCTACTTATAGCAAGAGATAAATAATTATCGATGGAGGAACATTTTAAAAGTTCTGAATGAAAATTCTATCATGAGATACATATCACTTAAAATAAAAAGTCTAATAGCAAGACAATAAAATTCTTTCATCATAATGAGTATAATACGTAGAGAAGTATTTCTTAGAATAGGAATCCTAACAAGCATACCCTAGCCCATACCTTAAGTCTTCCATGGATACACAGTGTTTAGGTCGCACGAAAACTTGTAGCGTTCCAATACGTACTTTTCACTTTAACTTTTTGATTTTTGACTTTTAAATTGTGGTAGAGAGCGAGTTAACATGGATATAATCACCGATTAGCATCAATTTATATGAGTAGTCCATCATAAGCCACAAACAGGCGGGGAAGTCGTTTGAAGCACTTTCAAGGTTTAACAAAGCAGCTACAATTAATACTTCTTCCGTAGAACGAACGCTTTCGCACGGATTTCTTCTCTCACAGTTCTTTTAACAACGGCTACCTTGGCAACGATAACGAACTATTTTCCGAAACGAGGGATACATCGGAGAAAACTGGAAACGAACGTTTTATCGAGCCGGTAGAACGTATTAAGCCGACATGAAAATCCGTAGCGCTTACAAAAATTTTAATGAATATGCAGGCAGACTTTTATCCGTCCCTAAATGCAAAGAGGCCATTACCGATGACCTTGGGTGCGTATAAATCTCGCATCTGCTCCTGGATGGATGACGCGCATTAACCTGCTTTTGTTTTGTAAGATACGCCCTAATGGCCGCATTTTAGCCAATTAACGTTCGCGATGCAACACCTGCTTCCAGATGTTTGCGATAAGGAGATTACGAAATAAAAACCTATCCCGCT
Organism: Pantala flavescens; assembly: GCA_020796165.1. Classification (NCBI taxonomy): domain Eukaryota; kingdom Metazoa; phylum Arthropoda; class Insecta; order Odonata; family Libellulidae; genus Pantala; species Pantala flavescens. The sequence goes on from CM036888.1 coordinate 6,724,429, forward strand.
CCTTCAAATTGAACTCTGAAGCTCGCTAAAAATATAATGGTATTAATCCGGTGAAAATGGCGAATACGCTCGGCGTGCAAATTTTAAATTTTACGCATGATTTTTCATGATTTTTTTACGTTATGCGGAGGCGAAACGTTTTCATAAACTCGGGAATTGATGCATGTACGTCCCGATGACATGAGGGGTTCATGCGTGAAATTATTGGTATGCGTATGAAATCCTTTTCGGTACAGGTTTTTTTACGAAATGAATCTTCCTCAAGGATCACTCGTAACTTGTTTAACAGGGACTTGGAAGAAGTCTGATAAGACCGAGATTCGAGCCTATATATGACAATGATCATTGAATATACTGAAGTTATTTCGTACCGCGTGAAGTTTTATTGTAACAAAAATTCATCCCTATCCTTCTAACTTGTGTATTAGTAAGAGAGGTTTTCCCTAACACCATTTTGTTTGACTGGTGCCTTACTGTAGCCAATACTGTAGGCAATAGACAATACTGCACAGTCAGACGAAACTGTAAAGTATCTCTCATAGGCGTGTCGGATCGTTCTGGCAAAGTTCTGGTGCGTTTAGGTACTCGGCGTGTTATATTAAATATAATTTTGAATTAAAATATGGTTTTCTAAGAATGAAATTTTATTCATTAAAACCTCTTTATATATTTATGGAGAGTTGAATTAAGTTAAAGCTATTAACAATTTATGATATCGCTAGATTCGTTTTCTCATTACTTTGTTTATGCATTGTATACTGTTTTTAATATTAACCGAATTACTCCTCCAGCGTTAGATAACCATATTTTGAAAAATAAAGTATGAATAAATTACTTTACTTGAAATCCCATCTACCAGGACTCGATCCCCTGACTTCGTGGTTGCCATGTTATTAACGTAAACACATTGAATCGTTTTTATAATTTTATCCACCATCCATTATAAGCATGATAATTGATTCATTTCTTTCCTCTTAATCTCTATGCAATTAAAATAAATTATATTTTATCTTGAATTCTATAAGAATTTGCAAGTTCAATCTCCATTTATTTCCGTTTGAAAAGTTGCGAGCAAGTGATCTTACGATCCGAGTTCAATACTTCTTACGTTAGAGAACACTTTGAAGGATATCGATTGGAACCCGTATTAGACTTTTACTCCGTGTCTCGCCCGTATCCTAGTAACTCGCTTCGACTTTCCCTTCCGACAATGCGCTTGATGAAGCCTGAATTTTTCCTGCTTCACCAGCGAATTGCAACGACTCGAGAGCCACGAGTTATTTGCGGGAGTGCCTTCGCGATGTTTAGCTGCATCACATCCAAGTCCATTTCAAGTCTCCTGAACTTAAATTACCGACTTCATTCCTACCAAAAGTGCATTCATCGAAGTAAGCTGGTTTTCCAACGTTCTATTCCTCACGAGGACTAAATATTGCAGGTGGCAATTGCGATATTGCTTCCGTCACTAGGAAATGTTATCAATTTAAAGTCGTATTTTAATAATAATAATAATAATCTGCCTTTATTGAATCAGGGCGAAATTTAGTCTATATAGACCACTCTTACATTTAACCCCTCCTGACGAACACAAATACATCCCATCCCAGATAAATTTTTCGATCCGAACCTGGGACGTCAAGAGCATTCAAGAGGGACTCAATGCGCTACATACTCTGCCACCGAGGCCGGCAAAAAGTTTCGCCCAACGTGGGGCTCGAACCCACGACCCTGAGATTAAGAGTCTCATGCTCTACCGACTGAGCTAGCCGGGCTTGGTAATATGGTGATTAGTTGACTGTTAAACGGTAAAAGATTTCAAGTTCTTAAAGGCTAAAAGATTTCAAGTTCGTGTGTTTAGCATTAGATGAAGGGTCGTTAAAATACGAAAATAAACTTTTTATTTTTTATAAATATGTAAAAACTTAGATTCGAAGAATAGTTTAACAGAATAATAAATTGTATTAATAATGATAAAGCAAAATTTAAGTGTTATATAAGTATTGATATCTGCAAGCTTACGTTTTCAACCAAAAAAGGTACGATCAAATTATATCAAAACTTGTTATAAATATCTTTTCCCTTTAAAAGAACAAATGATTTCTTTTGAGATTAACAAAGGAGTAAAGATTGCTTTAGTGAAACATATTTGAAAGAGATATCTTAAGTGGTATCTATTGCATATTTGCTGGGTGTAACCTATGATGAATAGTTTCTATATAAGAAAATGAACAGCGAATGGAAATATGTTGTGTGGAAATTCGTTTGAAAAACTGAGTATACCTAAATCAGAATCTTACGGGAGAAAGATATGGCTTTTATGAATAAAGTTATAAGGAGGACTTGTTGATTAAATCCACCGCTGCTGAAGTCAAGTTACTAAAGGATATCATATACAATTAAAGTAAAACTTAGAAACCCATCATCTGAGAAAAAACTATTAAAGGGATCAAAATAGACTTTTTAATGGATCAATTTTACGTCTCGTAGATCGATGAAATTTTATTGGATAGTTAGCGACCGTAACCGTGGAGATACGTGCATTTTCGATACATAAGCTCGTATTAGTTAAAAAGTAGCTCAGTGGTACACATGCACATATACGTTTGTTAGGTGTTCCTTAAGCTCAAATTTTAATTAATTAGTGGAACTGTACATCGTAATTAAAATTCGGCTGCTTTACAGTTTCCCGGAAGACGGTTTTCCCTTTACTCCTTAGGAATTGAGAACAAAACTTTATGATGTAGACGGGGATAATTTTAATCTCTCGTTCTTGTCTCTTTTTCCTTCATCGGTTCCCGGAATCCCTTTTAATTCGTTGGGCCGTCAGTTTTTCAGAACGCCTTTTTCCCTTCCTTTTCTCCCATCTAATTTACCTTCCGTCGAGTTTTTATAAGTATACATTCCTTTTATAAATGAGGCGGTCCATCTCTTATCAACGAATTATCTTCATCTGTAGGAGAGAGAAACGGAATCATTCTTCTGAAAGTCTGCTTGGATTTCACGAAGTATAGAATTCGAAATTTCGAAACATCGATCAAAGCAAATGGATCGTGGGATTATGCTCTGATTGGCTAAGAGAAATGACCACGTGACAGATAATCCTCTTATGTATACATCTTTCGTAGTCACTTGTTTTATCCGCGTATCCCGGAATGGTTTTTTTAGCGTCAAAGAATTGACGAGAGATCGTTAAGTGAACGAGGTGTCTCATTTTACGTTATCTCTCTATATATCTTGAGCTTATATCGGAGTTTTGGATCGAAGAGTACGACGAAACTTTTAGCTAAATCGCTTTTTTCTTCTTTGTTGTTTTGATTTATATATATATGTTAAGAAGGTACTGCTCCTGTGTGAAAATGATTATTGAAGTTACTAAGTGTGCTGTCATGTATGTCAATATGATCTAAATCTTGTCGTTTTGTTCAAATTTTTTTTGAGTAGAAGGTATATTGAGAAATTTTGCAAGAACTAGATGAAAGAGTAATTGATAATTGTTCTAGAGTAGGCTAGAATATTTAATTTAAAATTCTGGAAATAAAGGCATTGAATGAGTGATACAGTACCTGGGAAACAACTTAAGAATTATATTATACAGGCTTTTACAGAACACGTTTCATAGGATAGATAAATGTAGATATTAACGTGATTAATCCAAAATGAAATTGATCACAAAAGTTAAATAAAAGTTAAACAAAGTGACATGACTGGGACTCGAATCCAGGTATGCCGAATATCCCTTTACCGAAAAGGTATGCTTTTAATACATTTCACATAAAAAGATTAGGATTGCTAAAGAATTAATAAACATTAGAATGCTAAGTTGGTTTAAATTAAACATGTTATATGTATTTTAGGTAGTTAAGACTGAGGAATGACTGAGATGAATGTTTGGATTATTTGTAAGGCTAGAAAAACAGGTGACTCAGAAGCTAATATAAGTCGCTGGATGTAATAAGAAAGCCTAAAAAATAAGGTATTTACGGTTAAGTGGAATAAGCTCGTGGGAGTAAACAAGTGAGAAGCACTTCAAATTCGTATTTGAAGTAAACATCGCGTGCATTCGGAGTAAGGACACCGCGACAGACATAAGTAAACAAGCGGAATAACTTTTCATCAATTTTCTCCCAAGCCTCGGTTATTTGCGCAAGGAAACATGTGGTATTCCCGTTTGACATTTATTTCCCGTCTTACGGCTCGGCTTTTTCCGTTTTTACCGTTGCCATGGATGTGTGTTAGTCGTAGTAAAGGAAGCGGATTTTGTTATTTTCAACTTGAGACGCGGCCGATGCATAGCAAAGATGCAAGGGGACAAACATCTCCGATAGGTTCTGACCTCTGGTGCCGAGGATTGGAACCACCTCTCGCGGTGTCGGTGGGATGGGAAGCAGGTGTTCCACGGAGGTCGAGCCGATCGGGGGTGGGGATGGCCTTCAAGGATGCTGCGACGGAACGAAGAGGTACGCCGGGAAGTAGAGGCGTGTCTCTCGAGAAAGAGTTGGATTCCTGGATAATCTGATTTTTACCTCAAGAAGCGAGTACGTAGGCAGTTTTACTGGTCCTAACCTCCTTAACCGGCAGAGGTTTTAAGGAATTTAAAGGTTTTAAAAGTGTAATTTGGATTACGGGACACTAACCCGCGGAACGGATTGTTACAGTGATTTTCCGGTACAAGGAAGAATTAAGATGTTTCTCAGTGCAGTTTTACTGCCTGCAATCACAGCTCGTTTGTGTTTGTTACCTTACTATTGTTTGGAGACCTATCAGGCCGTAAATGTTTACGCGAATAATAGATTTGATGGAATGAACACGAAAGGATTATAACCTTTTTGTTCTTATATTTATCGTTGACATATGTAGCCTCAAAATTTAAGTCTCGCTTTCTTTCTTATTATTTTCAGTCGAAATGTGTTCAATGGAGCATGGCCAGATTCGGAATTTTGTTCAATTATTTTTTTGTAAGCGTCAACGGTTGTAATCGTGTAAGTGATTTCCAAAGTATGTTAACAGTGCGCTATTTTTATAACGAGAAATAAGCTTGTATTTTCTCGTGAGGTCTGGCAATCGACAAATGAAGACAGATGTTTGAGTACGCGTTTTTATGGCTATTGAAAGGATGTAGCATATGTTATCGGGACTACTTTCATACTCTCTGTCCTTGATCATGGAAAAAAAGTATTCCGTAACTAAGACGAATTCATAAGAGAGAAGTTATTGGTAGGAAGTTGCTGGTTTTTAGTTTTTACGTGTAACTCTTTGATAGTACTGAGCCGACTGCAATTAACTTTGAATATGAGTGAATGAAGATATAATAAGATCGATCAATGAGATTAACGCAATAAGTAGAGACTCAAAATTATCTTCCGCATTATCTCTGGACATGATCTAAATTAAGTAAAAATTATCAGGCAGAATTCTAATCAGATGAAGAAATGATGGCATAAATATAATTTAGTATTATAATTATTATATATGTTAAAGTATTTCAACCTAAAAACCTTTTTAGATAGACTTCAGTATAAAGAAGAAATATAATTTAGCATTACAATTATTATGTTATAAAATATTTTCAAATAAACTTTTTGGAACGACTTTAATCTTGGTCGCGTTTGTCTAAGGTGTTTCAAAGATAGCGTAACAAATTTTATGACCTCGATGTAGCTTGAATAATCCTAAGTCTCCTTTCTGGATAGAACAGCGACCGTGCTCACATCTTTAACTGAAAACACTCTCGTCCGAGCGATGTCTTTCTATCTGTCTTGATCAACCCTTGAGAAAAAACAATATGTAATTACATTCCTCGGTCCCCAATGACTCTTTCCCAGCAACAACTTGTTTATCTTCTTCTTCTTCTCCTTAAAGCTGCCCTTTCACCCTCTTTAAAACTTATCGCGATCGCTAGCCGTTTACTTTTAGCGAATCCTGCAGAAACAAAATTTCCAGATTGGCTTCATCAGATAATTCTTCTCAAGGGGAAAGAAGGCAAATATCTTTCCTCTTTGTATCTGCCGCTCTCGCAGAAATTCCACGTAACGGTACTCGAGACTTCGATTCAGGCGATAGTATAACAACTTAGGCGCTAACTTGTGCTGGAATACATCGGGATGCTGTTCAAAAATATCTCAGGGTCTGGTTTTGAGTCTGTGAGAAAAGTAAAGTCATTTGTGGAATTCCAATTAATGCCAAAGGATCGAAAAAAAGGTTAATCGAGAGTTTTTCAGGACAAATTATGCTTAGGTATGAGCAAAGACATTACTGATTCAGAGAAGAGAATCCCACGCCTTCAGAGTTGTGAGGAAGGCAATCAAAAACTCAGAATAATGGAGTTCCCTACACCTGCTCGAATATAACGGCTGAATCCTTGCCGTTTCTAGTTTTTGATTTCCCGGTGATAATTTTCGCCCAAACGTCTCGTCTTGCTGATATGAGGAGAATGTGTTAGGTTAAAATATGTAGAAATATCTCAGAAGTGAAAAAATTGAAATTAGTTTTATAAATAATGTGATGATTTGTTAACTTAAACGAGGATGGTACAGGTCTTATCGAATTTATTAGACGAAATATATAGCTTCAAAATAACAGCAACTTAATATTTCATGTAATCATATTCTTTGATATATTTCGTTTATGAATCGAAAAACAACATATAATAAAACATTTTATTAGAACAAAGAGAAAAGCATCCGAGTATCGTCTTTCAATTGCTTGACTTTTTAATAGCACAGATAGATTTATATGACATCGATTGACTTACAAATATCGAAAATTAAGAGTGTTATCGAAAGAGTAAAAACAAAGAAAAGGATATCCATGTAGTGAAATATGCAAGTGACAAAAAATGACCAGTTTGTTTGTTTTAGTGAATTAATTTTTACTTAAAAGTTATCAAAAGATGTGAAATAATTGTTCGTAGTAGAGCATTGCTAGTGTGAGATTATTTGTTACGTTTATATATGCTTGAGGTCACGAATATTGTAGTTAATATCCAATAATACCCATGGGAATCATCATATACTTCTTACAATTAAATAGTATCTTTCCCGTATACATTTTCGAAACAAACGCCACTTCGAAAGAACTTTCCTAACCTATGAATTATTTTAACTATCTACCATGCACGTATTTAAAACCCTCCAAACTTTATCGCGAAGTAATAATTATTGTTATAGGAGAGTTGTTTTAAGGCGTAAGACACCCATATTATAGAATTCTGCACATATACGAAAGTAATGCAGATTTAACGAGAGAAATTTAATTATATCCCCAAAAATCCCTTCTTTCGGTGGCCCAACTTTATTCAGCAATCCAGACAAGGTGAAAAAAACCGGTCGAAATTAATCGCAACAAATTCTTCCGAAAATGAGAGAGAAAAATTTTTTTCCGTCTCCCGCGGTGTTGTTTGCTTCCCCCGAAAAAGCTTTTTCGGTGGGTTTGTCGTAACCAGAAGAGACGCCTCGAGGATAAGTCTGTAAAGAAACGTGTTTTTTTATTTACCGATGGAGCATTACGATCACTTAGTATCCGCGGGGTTTTATTTCCGAGGCCAAATTGCCCGTCATCAATCGTATTACGACGATCAGTCTGGATACGGAATTCGGAGTCCGTCGAAGACGGGCGGTGGAACGTTGATTAGGGCCTCGAAAACCTCTCGAAATTATCGGAGAAACATTCGAAAGGAGAGCACTGTTTGCCGTTTCGATTGATGCAACAGGAGCTGTAAATCAAAAGCGGTGTGGGAAGAATAAAGATTCGTTTCGCGTAATATTTCACCCTTCGCCGAAAAATTGTTTTTTCCCGATGGTTTGAGATTATGAATTTTAATAGTTTCGGGAAGTTGAGATATTCTAACTTTTAATTATGAGTTCGTATTTGCATTTAAGAAAGGTCTTCGGAAATTTTTTTTCCTGAATATTTGAAGGTTTACCCATTTTCATTTTAATGGTCGTGAAACTGTAGGGTTTGCGTGCGCATTTAAATAATGATGAGTATAATGTCAGGTTGGTTTTTGCTCTAGTATCGAAAGGTTGAATTATATTATATTAATAACGTCTTTATTAAGGACGGAATTGAGACTGAAAAGTATCTTCCTCTTCCATTCCAACCTGATAATAATTTTAAGCTTGAAAGATTGATTGTTCTGAAAAAAAATTCACTATTAACCCTTTAGCCCTCTTTCTGTGAATCAGTGCTTTAAAGCAGCTTTCGTCTGCAATTTTACATCAACGTACTATCACATGGTAGCTTGAAGGAATATTCTTATCAATCGTAATCTATAATGTTCAAATTTGATAGTAAAAAGTGTCAAAAAATATAAAATTTTGGAGAGTCCTTAGAGTAGGTTGATTATAGTTCAAAGGAGGCTATTTTTAAATTTAAATTAAATTAACTATCTTAATCTTCAGCTTTTACAGGAATTCCGCATTCAACAATCTTGCTCCGTTGTCATTCTGTTCTACATCATGTCTACGTCATACGTAGTGTTAATTTTCCTTCCAAGAACGTCTATAGGATATACGCTCGTATTTCGGTTAATTGATTCGTAGAATGTGAATAAGGATATGCATATGTCTCATATTCGGGACGTTTCAGCCCTGGAATTTACATTAGAAAATAATTTTGCTTTTATTTGGGTGCAATATACAGAGAACCGTATTTCATTTGAACGTGTCTCAGTACTAATTAGAGGAATGAAGCATGCTCCGGAATGGAATTAATTACAGTCGTTCCTTTTGATGTATTGAAAATGTTATTCGTAATATAATAGAGAAATGTGATACGAGAAACATTTCTTATCAAAATATTTTAAAAAGAAATTTCAAAACCGATACGATTTTATTTTGTATTTAAAATTCTTTACCTATAAAAAATACCTAAAGAGTAGTAGCTTTCTTGTAAGGCTGCATAGAGGTTTAAATACGTTATGGATATTTCTTTCTGAATTTTTAATTCACAATCAAAGCTTAGTAAATGTATCTAGATACGTAATTGGACTTGAGACCTTTAATATGATGTAAAGATCGAATAAAACAGCGCTAACAATAGATAATGAATGTGTTTCTATGTATTGTATCAGTTTGATTCATTTTCTTCTTTTTATAAACATTATAATGTACGGATTTACTGAAAAAGTCACAATTGATGTCTTGTTTCTGTTACGAAAGGTTTCAAAAAATATGTTTGCCGATAGAAGTCTTATATAACCTTTTACAACATTTTTATGTCATCAGTGTTGAGTTGATTGCTTTTCAGGCTAAAAAGGGTAGAATTTAATAATATAAAATTTAACATTCTTTTTGAATAAATTTGAATTTAATATACTATATACGTATTTGTATGCCGTTAATGTATATCCATCGAAGTAAGTGAATCACAATTCATTTGAAAGATTGATGATTTTTTTTCTATATTGAGTATTAATTCCAATTCAATGCATATACACTAGAAGCCTCTTGGCATTTGAAAATTCAGTCCTCTTATAAAATTCCTTTTAATTTTGAGTTACATTTGAAGTTAGAGAATTGAAACATAAGCCTAGTTCATGAAAAAACCATCATCTTATACAACTATTGTTACAATTGAAAATGAGTTGTATATCAGCAGTGTAGATCAACTCACATTTGTTTAATATAAAAGTGTAGGTTATACATGTATACTCTTGTACATGTATATACTCTTCCAGCGTTGACTCTATACTTTTTCATCGTAATTAAATACATTTCTAATAATGTATTCCTTTTTGCATGAAAGTTTAGTTGAAGGATTTATTTAAAATTACTTAACCTTTAGGAGCATTAATATTTCATATCCGTAGATTATTTTTAATCCTAGGTTTTTAAGCACTAATGAATATTTTATTTCGGCTAATGCATTTCAAAGTGACGGGGAAAATTTTTCTCGTTCCGTTCAGAATGTACTCCAGATTTGACGAATATATATTAGGTCCTTTCTAGTAACTATGCCAACAGACATGTTAGTCTATCATACAGATTTTTTCTATATGATGTAGTGTCTCGGAGTGAAAAGATAAAATAGATTTGAGTTTCTGATTGATTAGGTAGACGAGTGTTGAAATAAAACATTGCATTTCATAGAATAGATATTTTCTTCTCGATTAGACATAATATGATGCTCTAAAGCTTAAATAGTCAGACAACGATTGTTGGTATTTTTCCGGTAAATAAAGCGCATTTTACTAGATCATAAAAGTTAGTAGAGCTTCTCCTTTCAGGTAACATCAAGGAACGAGCAGCTTATAACTTCAGGGGTTAGAAGTAAGAGACCTTATGCTATATTACTTCCTCCTCTATTTAGATTTAATTACTAAGGTTTAATATCGAAATGCATAGAATATTCTGGTAATTGAATTAACTACTGAATGAATTATTTCCTCAAAACTTCGTGAGGAATTTGGAATAAGAAAGTTAAAGAGGAATGGGATATACTAGGAAATTTCACTAAAGACACCAAATTATTATTTAAATGCTACGAAATAAACTTACTTGGTTTTTCGAGAGCTTCAGAGGTTTTGCAAAGAGTATATTAAATCCATATGAGAAAATTGATTTTAGATTCTACAAGGAAAATGCGGATGATGGAAGGATGATGCAAAAGGCTTCCTATTCTTCGTAATAGGAAGACCTACGTTAGTCAATTCAAGGCTAAATGCATAAGGAAATTCAGTAAATTGGTATTCATGCTCAATGTAGAAATAGACTTGTGATTCGTGTAGGATATACAATCTAAAGTACCGAACTGATCCTCGGGAATAAAATTGTATGCATGTCTTTATAAAAAAAAAAAAACATAAATGTTTGTCCATGAAAAAAATATGTATATTTCGACGATCTCATGATATGATGATCAACGTTAAAGCAGTATTATAAGGAATTATTCTCTTGTTAGAAGTCATTTCTGTATTTTTATTCTGCACGGAGTGGGTGTCTGCCAAGATTTCTTAAAGATAACAAACATTTTTTTGTATTTGAGTGAAGTGATTACAACTCGAATAAAACTATTGTGAATGCTTATTTATACTAATGAGTTGAATTTTAACTCGCGATTTTATCGTTGGAAATATTTATATTATTCACGTTTATCTTATCTGGATCTTTGATATTAAAGTGTCGTAAGATTTTACTGCAGATTTGTCTTCACTAAGATTCACTGAATAACTTTATGTATAATTGATTTTTTTGTCTATTGATGTATTATCCTCGTAAGTTATAAGCGCCGGGTTGCGTGCTCAGGTTTCTATGGTAATCTTACCAACAATCGCTCCATAGGGAATTATATAAATTTTCTAGATGCGAAAACCGTCCGTATATACATCGAAAGTGACGGAACGAGAACCTGCAATTAAATCGGTCTCAGAGGTAGATCAGAAATTCGTCATCGGACGGTTTTTTCCCACTGTCATTTGTAGAGAAAGAAGTGGACCTGTGGGTAATCTGCCCCACTCCGCTCAGGTGTCAGTGCGAATCATGGATTGCCGGAGAATGAAATTAACAAACACGAGCCGATGTAAAAAATCCAGAGGTGAAATTAAGGGGATCCAGTGGAAAGGGTTGAAAAATGAGATTCGCAAGAGATTAGCAAAAGCATTTTTAGCTCCTCTGAAATCGCCTTCCAAAAGCGTTACCCTTGATTCCTAAAGTAAACGTACAATTTTGTGCGAGTTAAAAATTTTTGCTCTTCTTTTTTTTTCATCGGTACGTGAATGGTGTTTGATTACGAATTGTATGTTCTCATAGTTCTGAAGTGAATTCATTTTCTTACGAGGTTTGTTCAAAATTATACACTAAAATTCTGCACACTAAAACATTGATGGAGAATGAGTGTTATGTTGTCGTTTTTTGGAACTCAAAAAGGGAAGTTTGATCGGAAAATTGAGTTCTGCTGATAGATTCGATAAGCTAGTGTAGTTGATTACGTTGGCATTACTATTTATCCTAAAACAAGTATTTCACCAAGTGAAATTTCGTATTTTCGAAATTATATTGAGAAAAAAGCAAACTACTTTGATAATACAGGTTTAAAAAAGACTAATTATCAGTTTTTAAAATACTAGTAGTACGTAAATTATCTCGTTTGAATGTTAGTAAGTAAAAAAGTATAAAAAAGGCACAAAAATTAGAGTGATTTCTCATTTTTCTGATAGATTATTTGTTCTTAAACTATAGTTCCACAGTATGAATCTACAATAAGATGGAATCGGTTTTTATTATGACAACTTATTAAGGTACACCAGTAAATTCTTATATTAAAGCATGATTGTCATGAAATATAATCAAAATATTCTTATTTATAACGTTGATTTATATTCAATTTAAATCCCTAAACTATCAGAGTAATACCTTCCTTTTAATTTACCTAATTACCGTTTTTGAAGATACTTTTATATTTTAACTATCATTGCTTTTGATTCTTCAATGAGCGGGAAGCAGGAGATTTCATATCTTCATCAGGTACTGCAACCTTATAAGAATGTCGAAGACAAATATTAGTTCTGTTACTCTGTTCTAAATAGTTAGAATACCGCAATAGTTACTTGTGAAATTCTTCACACCCTTTTGTTAGATTTATTTTTCGAAATATCTAACGTCGCGTCTGTGTGAGAGAGAAATTTTTAAAGAGCTCGGCAAAAAGGTTGCGGGACAAGAATTGATGATCTGTAGATGTGTTATTGGAGTGGTAAAAAAGGCTCGTGCTTATTGAGGCTTGCAAGAAAGACGAATCGATGTAAATTTTGATACGTCAGAGAGATTCACGCAGAAGAGGTTCTAGATTGGAATTGGAAATGGATGGCGAAGAAGGCACTGAGTCGAACAGGAAGAAATTGGATGTTTTAAATTTTATTAGAAAAATTTTCGCCCACTCTCATCTTAATATCGTTCGTTCACATTTTAGAAACCATTTCGCAAAAATGTCATTAAGGTTATCCCGCGCGATTTTTTTTAAAAAGGTCAAGCCAATGATAATATTTGGGTTGGAGGCACATTCAGGGGTTTACGTTTTGAAGTTTCGATACGTGCACTGCCAGGCAGGGATTCCTATTCGAAATTGCTCCTAAGTGGTTTAAAGTACTACCTTTTGTTTCCTTTGGTGGGTTGCTATGTGTAATTCCCGCTTTGTGTTATGGTTGCTTCTATGGAAACGGTCGCTGCTTCGGGATGCCTGAAAGAGAAGTCATCCATTCACATCAAAAGCTTTCCCTTAGAACTAGGAAGCACTAGAGGCGAATATTCTTTTCGTGATGGATCTATTGACTGGCGCAACAACCCGGAAACTTAGCACATGTGTCTACTCTTGTAAGACGTAACACTCCTCGTGGTTTTATCGCTGGAAGGCGTACTGCTTCACTGCTGTATAAAAGTGAACCTAAGTCGCCAATTCACTATTACCTATAGCTTTAGTTTCTTTCGTCAATGTGAATGGTACATACACTTTTATTATCAATCTTAGGTTCTTGACTAAAAATGTTTTGCCTACCTTATATGGCTTTTTCTTTCACTGTTCTGAATTATTAGTTAAATGCCTCAATTTGTTTCCAAGGATTAAAATGAGCTAATTATTCAGTATTTATCATATTCTCACTTTTATACGTAAATTATTATTTTGTAGTTAATATTTCTATAAATATACTTCATTAGATATAATCAGGACTTTTTACTACTGAAGGATGTAGAATGTAAATTAAAACTATATACATGTATAAAGATGAAAAGCTGCATTTTCATTTTACAGTGTACAATATTATTCGTAATCTATTGAATACGTAAATATTTTTCGAGGATAAATAAAAATATCAATGTAAATACTACTCAAATGATAAATCCTACGATATTTATAAATGTAGTAAACTTAAACGTTATTCAGAGTGGGTACGTTTCGAGGAGAAAACGAAAATTAGGTGCGTAAAAATGTAAAACTGTTTAAAGGAAGGAAATTTGGATACGAAACGAGGGAGGAGACGTAAAAGATAAAAGAGAAAAGGGGAAAAGTAGGTAAAACACTCCCTAAAGTAGTCGATAAGGAACAATTGGGTCGAAAAACTTAATCTACATGGAAATTGAGTGTAGATCGAAACTCCTATTTTCCGGGGAACAAAGAGCACAGTTTTGAGGGAAATGGAGGAGAGAGAGAGAGCAAGGAAAATTGCAGAAAATTAGCAGATGGAAAGGCGGGGAAAAACAGACGCATGAAGGACCTTTGGCGATAAAACCAAACCGTGTCTCTCTCATATCTCGTAAGAAATCTTCAGTGGAAATATAACATGAGTCGGATACAGCATACCGTATAAGGAACTGGCTTTCTCAGCAGAAATAGGCGTTTGCTGCGAAGGGACCGGCACTTACGGCAAATTCAACTGTGAGGCCAACTGTTGGTGGTAAAAGTTTTCTTCTACGGATTCCATAGCGTTTGTCTCCTTTTATCAGATGTAAAAATATGTTCCGCAAATCTCTTGGTGATGATAGCACTAAAAGGAGGAGATTGAAACTCGGCAGATTAATTTTTTTGGATTCTATCCATTCAGTTTTTATAAGTTTACATCATATTTTTTCTGTTCAATTTCGTAAGTCTTATTATTTACAAATTTAGTCTATACGTAAAATGAAAATTGCAGTTTTTATTAGCGTATTTTAATCGAGTATAACCATCATCTTTATATAAGCACCTCTTAATATTTTGCGTCAAATATAGGGGAAAATATTTTATTAATAAAGTGAAGTTTAGTAACTAAATTCATGACTGATAGTAATTCACTGTACTCATAAATTGCTTAAAGCTTATTTATAATAAATACTGGTTTCTATTTTATAATTTATAAATATATTTTAATATGCAAGGATTAAATAAACGTTATAAACAAGCCCTTGTTTTGAGCAAATTTGAAATTATCTCACGCTATTTTCAAGCATATAATTTATACCTTCCTTGTATAAGCTCTTCTCTACTTTTTTGGGATCAAAATTTTATTAAAAAAGGGGTGTTTGTGCACGATAAAATTCGGTAATACATTTCTGTCTCACTGTTTTCAGTCAATTAGACTTTAGTTGTACCTCATTAATTTCCCTTATATTGATGCACGAAAGCTCTATATTCAAAATAATCTTTCTCGATACCGTTATGCATTGAAAAAGATGCACGAAGAAATGAAGTGAGGAAAGTATTAATTTATGGAAGAAACCGGTTATTATATATTACACTCGGCAGGAGATGAGGAAAATGTTCATTAAGATTCTTGAAAAGGCTGGATAAAAAACAGAAACACTATATGTTAGGTGTACAGATATGTAAGTACGCTATTCATTAATATAAAAATGAAATGAAAGAGGAGGCTCAATAAAGATGAAATATATAACAGTCTCAGGTTAATATTTATCTGCATATTAGACAGAAACGGATTGGGTTTTGAAAGAAACACGTTTTAAATGGAGTTTAGAATGACGACGTCTATTTTCTTGAGTACTTTGCACACTCGTGTAAAAGGGTGTAAGAGATTAAAGTTGTCTTTTGACTGTACGTTTACAAATTTATGATGAATTAATTGATTTAAAAGTATTACCTGATAAATAATTTTTTCATAAATTACCTTATAATGATTTTTTTATTTGTCATGAAAAATGTTTTAGTCTCTTCGAATATTTGTAATGTGACGTGTAGATAAACCTATACACATTCTATAATGTAGAAATTTGTTTTCTGAATGGTTATCTGCAAGGCGTTCCCTTTTTTAATTGTTTGTTTTGACATTTTTTTATGCTGCTATTATAATCGATACAATTCATAACAAAAATAAATACTCAGTAATTGGCTATAAATTATGCGATATTTTTCTGATTCGATAATCTTATTCTAAATCTAATTTGTTTATAAAAATCAAGGTACGTTTATAAATTATAGAATTATCATTATGTATACTAATATAATTGCCCTTTTGGTGTTTAAGATCTAAAAAAACTAGCTTAAAATTCTAATGAATGGTCGTTCTTATTTTTTTATCAATAGTCTTTTTTAATGGAGAAAAAACTGATTCATATTATCCTTACGCATTCTTATCCATTTGTAATGGCGTTCCACAAGGTTAAGCCTGCACACCTTGAATTTATAATAATTTTATGTAAGCTTATCTCCTCTTATTTCCTTACATTATTCTTTGTCTTTTAATTATTTACCTTGCGTTGATGCTTTTATATAATTAATTGTATTTTTTATCGAACATATCTATTTATTTTCTTCTTTTGTAACTTCTGTTTCGTTACAATAAAGGTTGCGTTCACGTTAAACCATATCTGCAAAACCTTTTTCCCTATTGGATAAGCATAACTTCTTACGAGCAATTGACGAAGAGAGATTAAAACCAGTTTTTCCACTAGCGTACGTATGATGGAGTGCTTTCATTACTGCCCTTTTCTTCCCGAGAATGCCCTGAATTAACTTCATAGCCTCGCGAAAGCAAACGGATCCGAATCGGTCTCCCGTAACGAAATATTAATTCCGATCGCAGTGCAATCTATTGTAAGCGCTAGAAAGGAATGCGTCTCGTTATGCAAAAAAATTAAAAGCTGTGTAGGTTTCCAATTAAATTTGACGCTCCACTCCGCAGTGGCAAAAACGTATTCCTCAGGGAAATAAACGACAAGCGAATTCATATCCAAGAGTTTCATAATGAAAAAAAGTGGCGGTAACATAAGCAAAACGTTGAGAGAGAATAGTTATTTTATTTCGAGCTAGACGCAGACAAATTTAGGGGTCTCCTACATGAATGGAGTTTCGGAAACGTATTTCACGGTCATCTGCTTGTACCGAATACAGTTCAAACTGCCCTCTTTCTTTGTACGATATTATCTCGCAAGGGCCAACGAGTGCTCGAAATTTTGTTATCGTTCACGTAAATTAAAATCTTCCCCAGAAATGCACGAAGTGTATTTTGTACGGCGTGTGGTCAGATACAGCCAAAGGTTAGTGCTGTGTTGAGAGATGCATATCGCTTATACATGCCTCGCGATGAATCCAACAACTACTCCGCGATAAATTTAAGGACGTTTTCGCACGCGGTTTTCATTTCCAAGAGATGCTATTATGTAGAGTGAGAAATGCAATTGGAACCTGATGAGTTATGTTAAGAGAATTTTGTGCGTTATCTCGTTCATTGAGATATTTATGTTGTTACTCATAGCGTAGATATGACGAAATGTCGAATTAGAGGGTTGGAGGTCCATCTTATTGTTTGTGAATACGTGGAAAAGCTTTTGTTTTACAATTCATAGCTGTTAATTCTGAGAAGAATTTATATTATTATTATTACAATTGTTGCGATTGGACACCAGTCTGTTGGCAACAAAATACAATAAGTAAAATAGGTAAGAAATAATCACACAACAAATGCATCTAACATATTTGAACCAATACCCTTAATTTATTACAATAATACTTTGTCAAATTTTCATTCGAGAACATAATATGAAGAATTGAATTAATATTATACATAAATATATATTTAAAGTTTTTAACCTTCATTCTATAACACTTTTTGTCACTTAAACTTTGTATACGAATCTAAACAAGAAGATATCCAAGCCTACTTAAATACCTTCTAATTCTAGCGAGTTCCAACCTATTATATCAAACTTATGTGGGATGCTTTCAGTAATTTTAAAAATCAATCTACTTGATGATAGATAGAGTGGAAAAGAAGCAATTGGAAGTAGCACTTGCTTGCTATTAAGAAACACGTTAAAAAGAAAGTTTACGAGGTATATTTCGAAAAGCGAAAAGTCGAGTGTAAAAAGTTATAGAAGGGAGGGGTACAGTATGCTAAGATCTCAAATGAGAAAAAACTTTGCCATAAGCGAGACGATGACCTTAAGATAAGGGGTAATTCGGGTTCTTTTAGAAGTGGGTGTGGCGAGGAATCGGCAAAGGAAGTTCGGCTGATTGGAAAACGATCGAAGGAATATAGGTGGTTTGGGATGGAAGTGTTTTAATTATGAAGCAATTAAATATCGGAGAGGAATGGTGAAACATTAAGAATAGATGGATTGTCAAAAGAGAAATTGAATTCGAAATGATAGCGAAAGAAATATGGAGTCGACTTAGTCCAATGAGACCAGGAGGTGAATATTACGGAGTCGTTATCTCGAAATGAAAATATTAATTGAGAAATTTCGGTGGCGATTCAAGGTTTTCTTGTTTCAAAGACTTAGAGATAGTAAGATTATTGTGAAGGGAAAACTTTGGCCGAAATTAAGATATTTATTTCACTTGCGTATGAATAAAAATTATTCAGAGAAACTTAATTTTATTATTTATATATATATATATATATACTTATACTTATATTTTACACTATTTAGCAAATTATTAATTTATAATTCCGATTCGTAATATATTTAACTTCAAACTTAAAATAGATCGTAACCAACGGAAGGTAATATTTATAAGAATAATAAATTTAATAGTTAATAATTTAATATTAATGTTAATAATATTTTATAATTTAATGAACCATCCAAGTTTCTTAGGAGTTGACACTTTTTAGTATCACAAACGTTTTGTAAGTTGAGTTGCTCGATTTTTTCGTTGTAAATATTACAATATGCGTATATTTTATTGTTTTTAAGCTTAACTTTCTTTCAGTTAAATAACAGGCATACGATTTCCTTCTGCAAAAGATAAGTACAAGTTGGAACTAAAATAAATGTCATCTGCATTATTTTATGAATCCTAAGAAATGGAACACGCATTCACTTTTGGAGTCGGCCCAAACATTTTCTTCGTATCCATAGAAATCCATCGTGATGACATTCGTAAAAATAGTAGTTTTCATTCAAATGTATTGAATACTTTCTATCGAATGCATGCGAAAGCATTCCCCGGTCACTGGCTGCTCATAACGTATATATTTTATCGGGATATTGCCCATCGAGGAAAATGATTCATCTCGGAAAGTCTTCCATATCGATTTATTTACAAAATTCTCGGAGCCATTTGCTACGGGAAATACTTCTATTTCTCCGGAGAAAAATTGCGAAATGTCTCCGTAAGTGTTTTTTTCTCATTTGGATAGGATGCTTTCTCAAGTTCTATCCTCGAAGAATACTTCGGCATGCCTATCTGCATACATTTTCCCATGCGGAGCACTGCCGATAAATCTCGGGAACATCAATGAAGAAGTTAGAATAGTTCCATTTCGGGATTTGATCGATAGAAAGTCGTTGTCGTAGCTGAATGCGCGAGGAAATATGGGCAGGAAGATGCTTTCATAAAGATTGGTATTGCGTAGGATTGAAATGAGATAGCGTTCCGTTGCACAATCGCAGGGTGTATGTATTCTGCGATAGTGGACAAGGGAATTTTGTTCGCTGGGAGTAATAAGTGGGCTTTTTTCGAGAGAAATGTTATGTTCCGCTGTGGATGTGTTTTGCTAGATATCCATCCATGTGTCGTGTATTCTAAATGACCAATCGGTTTTGGACTAAATACTATGTAGTATTTACATATATATTATATATAGTCACATTTTAAAAAGTTGAACAAATGATAACTAATTTACCGTTTTCTTAGTTGGGAATGTTTTATAAAATTATTATTTACCGGCGATGAAATTATTTTCACTAAAACTTTCTCTAACGAATTTATTTCGTAAAATTTAATTTTGGTGGCTCATGAAGTTTTCTTGATTTTAATATGTTTTTCTTAATTAAAACAAACTCTTCACTAACCGTCTTTACGGTTTAAAAACAGGATGTATTTTTGATAACGTAATAGATGAAAATGATATTCTGACTTTATAAACTTTTATATGAAGGGTAATTGAAACTGAAACTAACTTTGATCGAACCGAGTTCGTCTCGATTCAGTCCATTTTTCTCCGGGTTTCAACGCAAATTTATTAATATTTGGTAAATGATGCGGAAAGCTCCTTCTCAAGTTAGACATAAGGCACACTGGCTCCTTAATTTTCCAACTTGAGTGACGGCGTATCAAGATGGATGTGTAGGTCTGAGGATATTAATGAAATCGGTTGTCTCCACTCCTGTATTCTACCCGAGGGCACACTTCCCCAAACACTGGATGAGGAAGTCGACAAACTTCACTCGACGCAAAATGATCTGTAATGATTAGTCGTCTCGAAAAATTCTTATATAGAGTTGTAAAGTTACTGATCTTCATTTTTCTGTTGCTTAAGTTTTGCGGACTGTAGTTTCCATAGTTTTTGGATCATGTCAGGAAATTTTATTTACTTCTTTCGTTTTCAAAATCCGTAATTTGATTTTTCCATCCCATGGCTGTTTAGCTTTCACTGACTTATATAAACTTCCATTCAGGTTGATCTCTTCTTTGTTATTCTTATCGTATGTCTCCGCTCATCTCGTATGTATAAGGAACACGAAACGGATTCTAACGATAGTATAGATGGATTCTTATTCTGATGGAGTTAACTTTTAATGATGTTATTAGTTCATTTAACAAACTATGTTTTAGAAATTGAAACCTTTCTTAGAAGATAATTTCGGGTCATATCTCTCCAAAAGATTCTAATAGAAATGCTTGATTAGATAATATATATAAGAGATACTTTAGGACTGGATCACATTGAAGGATCGTTTACTGAATACTAATTATATATACTTTATAATTATACTTTTTATGTTTAATATTCATAAGCCATCATTGGAACTGACATTAAAGCAAAGTCCTGTTAAGTCACTCAATTCAAAAATTGTTAAGTTATTTAAAGTTTTCTCGCAGAATACTATGAAAATAATTCTCTAGTTTACAACCTATTGAATTCTATATATGTTTGTAAACAATATTTAAGGACAAAAATCTCCTGTTCATAGTTTAAAAGAGACTTTAGATTATGGAAACCGTCTGATTATAACTCTTCATTCAAATCTGATCCGAACCTAAAACCCCAAACGACATATTTCAAATTATATCACCGCAACCGAGATGAACATATACGCCTATTAATTCAAATTAAATATAAACCACGAGTATCCAAATCAAATTCGCCTTTTAAAGGGTTCAACCTTTTAAAGCACTTTGAACATATGGCGGAGGGGCGACTCAATCTCGGCGTAGTGACCCAAATGGCAATATCCCCCACATCACCGGGTCACCGAGAGGGTCCCGTGTGTGGGAAAGAATCCCTTCAGCAGACTTTGATAGAGCACCGCTCATCGCCATGGGGACGTTGAAGCATTCGATTCGTATCCTTCAAGCGGTTAATCGTTCGTCGCAGATGGCGCGTGCTGGATGTGTCAGGGGTCCCTCCGGAAGGAACACGGCCCGATGAAAGATGATGGGAAGAGATCGAGGACGAGATAAGAGGGGTGGCATTCTTTAAGTCTTTAGCGGCCTTCGGAGGGGTGAAATAGGACGTCCCAGAGGTGTATATATCACGACCTGACAGTCCTCTCTACTAAATAGCCAAATAAGCATCCGAGGATGCATGTTTCGTTATCGTTTTTTTGGGGATCTTAAAACGTGACATACTCGAGGGAAACTTAATGCATTAATCATCTACTATTGCAGGGTAATTGTGTCTTGTTGAAGTTGAGTGTTGAAGTTGAGTGTTGATGTAGTGAATTGTTGATAATGTTCATAGTAAATATATATCGGTAGTGAATGTAATGATGGATAAGTAGTTTATTAAAAGACAAAGCATTTCCCAGAGTGTTAAAACATAGGAAACTCGTTTGATTACTCCCCTTCCCTGATCATTAATTTCTATTGTTTTTCTCCGCTATTTTCGTCTCCGCATATTTATGATAGTATATTATGCTGAAAGGAATAGAGATGAGGAAATATTACTATTGTTTTATTCTGTCCCTTTTAAATCCAGAATTTTATTCGAAGGATCATTTTGTAGCATAGCTTAATATCGTGATTTATTTCGATGATATGCCGCATAGACGTAGGAATATTTTTGGTTGATCTATTTATATTTTTTAGTGCCTTATATGTCCCCATTCTTCCATTTTTATATTTTTAAAAAGTCAGTATTTCATTGTTCTTATTGAAAAATTTAATTTTTCGCTTATATTTGGATTTTACTAAAATGTTTTAATTCTGCATTCGATACAATATTCAGATATATTTTTAAATATATTACAAGTAGTTTAATTGCGTGTGAGCGTATTTGAAATCATAAAAGATATTTCAATTTATAGATATACGATATGTATATTTATCTCGAAGCATCGATAATTACAGCAATTACTTTTAAATATAGAAAATTAGAACTTTACAACTTTACTTTAAAATAAAGGAAACATTAAACAGTTCTCAAAAAGTCTTCTGCTTTTTCTTTTCTATATCTTTGATAATCAAATCAGGAATATAATCCAAATTTTTATTTAATGGAACAATCGGATACGTACTATTCTTTTAAAATAGGAAAATAAAACTCAGTAACCGGAGACACCGTAATAATAGCATGGGGATAAATGAGAAGTAGAGTTATTTAAAAAAAATAAACGTATTTCAGTTGAGGAGATCGAAAAATATATGTTAGTACTCACGAAGAATTTTAACGAAAAAAGAGGGAATAAATGAGGGGAAGTATGAGTGAGACGATGGTCTATTTTCAAATAGGAAATGTAAGTGGAAGGAGGGCCTTATAAAGATGGGAATGTAGTAAAGGATCCATGGGAACACTCTAAGGAATGGAACGGCAGCTTCTCTTTTTACAAATCTTTCTGTCTCCATCTTCGAAAATCTCTCCATTCCACTCGTGCCTCATTTTTTTCCCGTTCACGCCGCAGTTAATCACGGCCGATCGGACGCACGGGAACACGTTAGAACTGAAATTTCCCTCAGATCGCCGTGTAAGTGCGGATTTCACGTTGAGCAAGAGTTATGTTCCCACGGGAGAGATACAGCGCTCCTTAAAAATGGGCGTCACATCGGAAATTACGAAATTTCTAAGAAGCAAAAGTAGGACGATTTTCTTGTTTTAATGTAATAATTATTGGATGTATTTAAAAATAAATTAGGGAACTGGAGTAATCTGATTGTCACTGCATCTTAAGATATTTAAAATATTATCTCGCTATATAAGAATGAGAATAGGGAGTTCTTAATGTTTCATTAATGTTGAAACAAATACTCGTATGCGGAAATGTTATTAAAAAGAAAAGAAATTCGTAACGAATCAACCTAAAATTTGTCTATATATTTTATATCGGATTTATGTTTCCATAAATGTCATGAGAGAAAAATCCAGTCATAATAATTTTGCTAATCGAAGTCGTAAGGTCTGGAATCTGGGTGTCACGTAATATTTTGGTCATAAATATAGTTTATATTGTTGTCATTATTTATCGTAATTTACTTTGACCGTATAAAATTCCCACCGAGTTACACAAAATTATTTAAGTACAAATACATAACAAAAAATATATAAATGGTATACTACAATGATCAAGTAAAAATGACATATTATTTGGAAATGACAGCACAATATGCGTAATATTAAGATAATATGGTATATTGCTAGTGAAATATTATAGATTTCACTTTGGTGTAAGATGAGGAATATGAGAAGATAATGTGTAAGTGTTACTATAGGATTTAACTGAAAATGCTTCTAACATTAAATGCAAGGTAAAGAAAAAGTGATGAGCAGATTCAATTATATTAAATATGTATAAATAACTTAATAACTTTAAATTACCCAGATTAGGATGAGTAGATTGGAAACTTCTTATAGAATAACAATAAATACGCCTTTAAATTCCACTGCATAGTTTGAAACGAGTTCTATATCAGCATATTATGTGCCGTATTATAATTGTCAAAACCCCTACTGAAAACAATTTCTCCTCCATAATTATGCTCGCTATGCAATTAAATAGGACATGCAATGCCGAATAACGTTCCTTCAATCCTTGTTACCGACGTTTACTCATTCATACGCGGATTCGATTCCCGATGCCTTAATTAAGAAAGTTTCCCCTTCCCCAGCGGAACACGGAAAGTAATTAAAGTAGGACGAAGGAACACTCGGGGAGAAAATCAAACGGACGAACAAAAGAACAGCTCGAGGCAAATGTTTTGCAGCTCAGTTTCCAAGATAGATCCCGGCGATGCAGCTGCCGTTACTCAATGGACCAGTAACAATGCGCGGCAATAATTGATTCCCTCATTTAAATGGCTTCGAAAGAATAAAAGAATCTCTCCGACAATAGGAAGGCTTTGCAAAAAGCGCCCGTTCGTGTAAACAGCCGATCGCCTTTGCACAAGAACTCAAGTGCCCCTTCTTCTCATTTGCCAAAGGATAACAGACTCTCTCTTAAGGAGAAAAAAAAACAAACGAACGATTTCGGAATCGTTTCAAGGAGGACGTTTTTACGTTTCCTCTCGTTCGTTCGCACCTTTACGAAATGAAGGGTCGACGTCCGGGCGTGTTGCGAATAAAATCCGCACGGTTCATTTCCCCTCCTCCCCCACCCTCACGCCCGAATTCTTACGAAGTGGCAATTTTCTAATGGAAGGATTCCTCTTAATGCCTTTTTAGGAGTTTCCTTCCTCCAGGCTGCGCTTTTTTTCGGAATCGCCTCGAATGAGTTCGGGAGAGGGATTCATTGGGCAAACAAAGCCACTTTCGACGTTTTGATCATCGATTCGGGGGAATTATTAGAGGCAGTTTTGGGCTTCATAAACTGTGTCTGTCTCCCCCGACGGGTTTGCTTTCCAAAGTGTTTTTTTTTTTGTTTTACCGATGTTGACCATCAATACAGGAATTGGTATTTCTCCTTCTCTCTCTATAATGTATGGAAATTGCATGGTCAAGGATCCCTCAATATTCTTCCAATTACATTCAAGCAATTGGATTGAATATCACGGTGTCTTCACGAAAGTATTACTCAATGATTACATACATATGAGTACATATTGCTGGAATTACTCAAGGTATTCGTTAATTTGAATTAGGAAGAGCACGGAGGAATGTGTACGTAATAATTTAAATATTTTTGGAACGAGAAGAATGCTGTGATGTGTTCATTATCCGTAAAACTATTAAACCCGACGTTTCGCAATGGTGAATTTTGTACTTCTGATTTTTTCGGATTTGAAAGCATATTATTTGGTACGTTTTTGGTAACACGCATTCGTGTAGGATATAATCATGACGTTTATAATTCACTCACTTCTATAGGAAAATAGGAACTCCGTTGGACTTATGCATACGCAGTCACTTGTAAACCCCACAAAACGCTGATTGGTTAGAAATAATACAATGATGTATTTGATAAATGGTAATGACTTATTCAATATTAGATGGATAAAATTAATTTTTTAGATATCAATTTCAATAAATTATATTTCACTTATATTCAATTATAAAAGAGTAAGATACAAACAGTCCTGTTTAAATCGGTGAATCATCATTATTCATCCATGCTGTGGTTACTCTATCAGATGGATTCAACTTAAGGTCTAGTATGCCGCGTCTTATTTTTTCTTCTCATAAAGTTATCCTTGAGTTCATGCGTAGCTGTTGAGATAAGAGAATTTGCTCTATATTTTTTGATGTTTTTTAAGACGGAAATATGAGTAGCTTTCCCACCTTTAATCTTCATAGAGCATCTATTCCTCGCCTTCTATTCAGCATTGAGCTAAGAACAAAAATCTGTTGGAAGAGTAAAGTTTTTAAGGCGGAAATAGTTCTGTACCAAATTAAGGCAGCGGAGTGTTACCGAGAGCTATGATAATGGCCCAAAGAACGGTAACTTCCGGGAGGACAAATCCGGACTTACCTACAGAAGGAATACTAATGATGATGAAAATTCCTTCCGAGTTATAAACTAGCCTCGACTTCGAAGCGGATGGTAATCTAGGGTGTAAAAAATCCAGTTCAAATTCCCTCCCCTACTACTACTACTAACTCGTTAAACATCGGACGCACCGTACGAGAATACTGGTAATTTTATGCGCCTCCGGGTGAAATACACAGATGGAAACACTCCAGAATGGAAAATCGCGAGAGAAAAGTTCCACGAGTGGCCTACGCTTTTTTTTATTTCCCTCGACGAAAGGAGCTACGTTCCTCACGAATATTCACGCGCCCGTGCCCCCATAGCGCACCGAAAGGAATCTCGTAGACGTCATTTTACTATTCTTCCAGAGACGCAAAGAGATTCCGGAGGCGAATGCAGCGCCCTTGCGGACGGGGCCGGAACGATTCCTCGTAGATGGCATAAAAGATTAAATGTCTAGAATGATAAGGAGGTTCGTAGGGACGCACTTCCGGGGAAGGGAAATTCCTTCGCTTACCTCCTGTGTCAACTGCGAGAGGTGGATTTTTGAAATGGGTTTTCCACGGACGTATACCGAAGAGTTTGCATGCGCCTTCTCTCGGGATGCGGTCTTCTCCAGAAGGTCACGTACTGGAACTGGAAGAAATAAGGTTTCGCGATACGGAGCGAGGTTTTGCGTGGGCTGATGGCCAACTTTCCATGTGAGACACATCAAGATATTGGAGTCTACGTTCCCAAGCCGCAAGGTGGCTTGCGGAGTTCTTATGTAGTTGTAGATACGGAGTTCATTTTTTGATAGATTGAATTTGTTTGGAAATTTCAACGTATTGTATGTGAGTAATTTAATTTTTCTCATCAAACTCAGTTCTACCTTGCCTCGAAAGGAAAAGCCATTGTTTTGACGAATTTCATTTAATATGCTCGCTTTATCTTCATAAAGTCTATATTGAAAATTTATCGTCCTAAGTGAATTCTGATTTCCTTGGAAGAATTACTTAACACTTAGAAATGAATAATACGAGTGTTTTTTTACACCCTTATACAATAACACGAAGTAAATAGCTCTGAAATAGAGAGCTTAAAATAAACATCATTATATAGAAGAGGAGTTTTTATTGAATAACGAGTGTATGATATGCTTAACTATGACCAAGAGATATACCATCATATAAACAAGTATTAGAACTTTTGAATGGGTATAAGTTTGATAGATAAGTAAATGAAGAACAAATTTGTTATTGTAATAAATCAAAGCTACTCTGTAAAATCATTCAGTTTAGAAAAAACATTTTTGAAAGTTTTGTTTAGGATTCTAATTGGCTATTGTATTCGACTTTAAAGAAGACAATCCTTAGTTTGATGCCAAATAGAGTCTAATAGATCCCCTGAAATGACCGTTGCTGAATTAGTTTTAATTACAATGCCCAATTGTGGTCCGTTTACTTTCCCAAACGCAATTATCTCATTCATTGACCTATCTATCCAATGCCCTATCCTATCCTATAATATTAAGTAATCACTCAAATTAACTAAGTGATATTGTGATTGTTTTAATTAAGAAAAAGAATCAGTTGTCTCTTCATCTGATTGTTTCCATACCTCGGCTCTACCAAAGTGTATCCAGAAGATTCGTCTCTTATCGGGTAAAAACTCCTTTCCTTGCTTTTTCCTTATCATCAGCGTGATCGTTAAATAGTCTGGATATCAAGAGACTTAGAATAATTCCTCTTTCAGTGTCGGAAAATCCTTCGGTTTGGTTGAGGATTAAAAGGGCAGATTGAACTCCTTTGTGGCGAAACGTCCCTTGATAAGGAATAAGAGTTGATCTGATGATAAGTAGTCGCTACTGAAGGAGATTAAGAAAGAAAAAGGACGAGACGAACAGAGCGAAAGACATTTGGAAGAGTTGTGGGATGAGGACAAAAGAATTAGACGAGATTGGCGTAAATAAAAATAATTGTATGTCCTCTTGGTTTTTAGATAAGAGAATGTTTTGGAAGTGTCGTACAAGATGGATGGTGTTTAAATGTTAATGGAAGTTAAAGTAGACTAAAGGTTACCCAAGGGTTAATTCTACTTAAGACTGTCCATGAATTGAATTTATACCCTATTATATTTCTCTTGATAATTTTTACTAATTATTATCATCCAAGAGATGTCAATATCTCTATATTAAAATATCTAGGATGGAACTACAATGTGGATTTTCTACATTAATCTGTACAAAAATTACGCTTACAAAATCATTTTGTTCATTGTAATCTATGTTAGTCATCTTAAGGTACTGATATAATTATCTTACACAACGTATTCCACAAATGATTTCTTTAAATCAAATAAAATAATGCTAAATAACAAGAATAGGTTTTCGATTTAATAAAAAAGCTTTCAATTTTTATTAACATTTTATTTAAAAGTATTTATTAAATATCGATATTTAAATCGCCACCCTCAATTGCTAATTTAAGTTATTTTATCCCACTTGATTCATTTATTAGAGTGAATGATAAAATATTTTGAGAAATATATGTTTCGATGATGAATGTCGCAGTGGATATGAAACCCAAGGAAGTAACGGAAGCTAGGATATTTCGCGCTGGAGATGAAAAAGGTCGGAAATAATAGAAAGGGGAATAGCGGCGGTGGAATGGGAGAGAAAGTGCTCGTGCGGGAGGAAAATGGGCGGTCATAAGCCAAGGAAGGAGTATAGTAGAGCATAGAAAGGGAGAGAACGTGGTCTGACCCGTAGGGGGGTTATAAGATTGAAAGGCAGCAATGGATAGCGCGCAGGGCACCATGGGAGAAAATGGCGCCCTTAGTAAAAAGAACCTATATGAAGTAATGTCTGATAAGGCCAATATGAGACTCCCACATCCTCATTTTCTTCCTCACTTTGTTGCGAAGGTTCGACTGGTCCAGAAACCAATTACTCTTGTGAGTTGAGCCCCTCTCCAGTTCCTTTGTAACTACCCCCATATCCACACCCACCTCGTATTTCGTTCATTGCTTTATAACCGAGCGGCGAAAGATTTTTTTTTTCTTAAATTCGTAAAGTGCGGAAAGGAGAGAGAAATAATTCGTTTAGGTTCCTTTAACTCGCGTTCCTTTGAGGATCGATGCATCAGAAGTTTGCTGGGAGATAGCCTTGATCTTCCGCAATAAAAGCGTGTCGGTTTTTTTTTTCACAGGGTCGAACTTTGTGTGCGTTGAAATAAATGATCCGCGGATTCGCATTCGAAGCCTCTTCTGTCATAATGTTTTGGATCTTCTTTTGTCTCAAGTTGCTCTTATTTCCTCTTGGAGTGGAAATATAAAGATCAATATTGAATAGGAAAAAATGTTGTCATTATACTCGTAAAAAGAAAAACTTCTTTGTTTTAACCTTTTTTTATTGAATTTAAAGATTGGTTTATGCCAATGGATTTCGAATATTACGATTGAATTTATTTTTTGTTCTTGAAATTGATAATTTACCCTCGTTTTGAGATATTAATGTTAATAATAATATGTTAATGCATTCTGGTATGCATTAAGATTTCAAATACCCACAAAACCCTTAAGAATGTAAAAGATATCCCAGCTGCAAGATATTACGAGCTCCCAATATTGTTGTGAATACTGGGAGCTCGTAATGATAGAGAAGCAATCAAAGATTAAAATTTCATTTAGTTTTCTGATATGTATTGAAAAATGATTCCTATTTTTGAAATGAATTCCTATGAACACAGAATATTTGCAATTGAATTATGCGATGTGAAATCTCGTAAGATTCTCCATTATTAGGAAGAATTGTTTGCTAAAGCATCCAATAGTTTCCATGTGATTTTTCATTAACCATTCATATTTAGGTAATATAAAATTTTCCTTCAATAATAAATAATCCGATTTAATATTCCGAATATAATTTTTCATGCCTTTATATTTGCATACGAAGAAAATATGTCATATCCTACGTGACCTTTTAGATACATCGTATAAGCAAAATTAATAAGAAAAAATATTTCAGTTTCTCGAAGTATTTCACAATTGTAGCGTTTATTTTCTCTGTAATAACTTATATATTTTCATCCTTAAAAATTACATTAGAAAAATGTGAATAATAGCATAGTAGTGTCTATAGTAGTCTAATAGAATAGAATGAGTATTTAAACACATTATAGTATCGTAACGTAGCTACCGTTCGAGTTGCTCTGAATGACGTAATGCGATGAAAAGACACGAATAAAACTCCTCGCCTTCTGGAGTGAGACGCATTATTTTCCGTAAAAGTAAGAGAGAACACGTAAAAAGAGTTAATAAATTCGTATCGCGTCAAGGCTGCCGAGTAAAGTACTTCATTCCTCCGCTTCCATTATGATCGAACACCCACGCTACATTTCTTTCGTGTACAGACAGGGGAAACATCGTCGATGCGTTTCTGTTTCCAATCGTTAAAAAATAAACCGAGCATTCCTCCAAACCTTGAAAACGTATTCCAGATATTTCAGCGTTGATCAATGGAAAAGTATACTCTTTCGGACGCCGGGCATTTAATCATCACAAAAAGGCATTCTTTCATATTTCGATCCGTGTATTTGCTCCACGTATCATTAGCAACGGCTTATTGATTCCGTATCCAACGAGAGGCGATTTTGAAGAAGGAGAAAAACACGAATAAAGGCTATCACGTCGATTGGATACAATTATCTCTCATTGGACTAACTGGATACGAATCAGTTCACAGAAGCGATGGAATATTTATTAGCACCATCGTGATGAGCGAAGATATTCGCTGATACTTCGCAGAATTATCAAACGATTTGGCATGATTAATCATAGAGATTCTTCAGTATAATTTCGAGCTTTACAAAGGGTCCGATTATATTCTGCGTATAGCTCGTAGAGTTTCAGTCCGGAAGTTTTAAGTAGGGCAGTTCAGTATCTCCATAATTGAATGCAATAAATTTTAGTTCCCATCTTCAAGTTTTCATTGTAATTTATCGTTGGAATGGAGATGTGTCCGAATGCATTCAGTCCAGTAGATACTACGT
Organism: Pantala flavescens; assembly: GCA_020796165.1. Taxonomy (NCBI): domain Eukaryota; kingdom Metazoa; phylum Arthropoda; class Insecta; order Odonata; family Libellulidae; genus Pantala; species Pantala flavescens. The sequence continues at coordinate 6,755,228 of CM036888.1, forward strand.
AGTGACGCAGATAGTGAATGAATGCGTATTTATTTATAACTTCGATGTCATTCTCTAATGTGATTCATGGTTGAATTTTTTTACGCTGGGTTCTTCTTCGCATAAGTTAATTTCTTCTTCACCGGCGCCATATTATACCATCGATTTAATTCTTTCAAGAATTGGGTCAACGGAGGATTGTCTGCTTCCCATACTGTGGCGTCACCAAGTGTGATACGTAATGCATTGGATTCAAGATCATTACTGTAGTGGTTAAGGTCATGCTCGGTGAATTAAGTTGTGCGTTTCTCAAAAAACGCTCTCTTATATATTAGCTGAGGGGAATTATATATATTGAGTTAATTACTCGTTACTAAGAGGAACTGATTGTTTATTTATACCATAGTTACCTTTGGAACGTATTTGTATCGACTTACGTAAAAATCGTACGCAAAATATGTATGGCAAAGCAATGTCAATCAGGAAATATACAGACGTAGAAATTAATTACGTTTGGAAGTTATGAGATAAATATCAAGTCCATTGTATTTCAGCTTATGATGGTTTATTTTGAGACGAGTAAGATATCAATGCCGTAGTTCTCTTTAAAAGGAGATTATGCGATTTCTGGGTTGGAAAATATGCTTCGATACAAGGGAACAGTTTTCGGAAACTACGATTAGCGTTTCCTACAGAACTTCATAACTTTATGGCGTTTCCCCTGCCATTATTTATTCCACAACCTCTCATTCATCAAGTTTAATTCTCAGGCATACAATGCGGGTATAAAGTTCTTGGAAATTCTTATTAGATCGTAAATTTCCAAACGTGGGACCATATAGGTCAAATTGCCTTTTTTGAGGAGCCGTAGATGCATTACAGTGCTATAATCATCGATGTTCCGAGTTGTTCCACGAAAAGCGGAGATAAATTTATTGAAAATGGTTTTCAAAGTACAGAAAATTTATCGAAGATTATCCTCAGTCGTTTTGCTAAGCGATATATAAAGAAGAGAAATTATTAGCACACAATTACTTAATTGAATGAAAAGCACGTAGTTCTCTATGCCTTATAGGTATCTGAAGGTGAGGAGTTAGGATGATATTAACACCTTAGTTTTGTATTAATTTTGAATGTATCGAATTTAAACAGAAATGTTCCATAACTGTTGTGATCATTTGCTAATAGTCCGTAATATTCAGTTTTAATGGATTATTGTGGAAGATACCATTATTATAGTATGTAATAGAATTATTTATCAAATCCTACGACGATCACATATTTTCATACAGTTTGCTAGAGAACTGGATACTTTATCCTTATTCATTTATTATTATTTATTTAGTATTCGGAACATGTATATGATAGGTTCAGTTGATTTATAAGTCGAAATTCATTGTAATATGTACCTACGCCATCTTTTTAATAGAAAAATTTAGAAAAATCTAGAAATCTCTCTTTTTTGACGGATTTTATATATACTAAAATGAATATTAATCGATACACAGAAATTTATCGCCAATTTTCGTTGAGTTATTCTAACTTGAATCCTATTTTAATATATGAGTATAATGTGTATAAAGTATCGGAAGCGAAAATATATTGAGCTTCTTCTATTCAAACTCGATCATTTAATTTACTGTATAGTCTTATCATTTAATATTTTCATTAGAAATCATGGGCTTAAACTGAAAATAAAATCTGGAAGCATGTATCTTTTTTTTCTGAAAGGCTTAATGCATCAGAAACGTTTTCAAAGAATAATTGAAATCTTCTAAGAATCCCTTTTAAATCTTTCGTCTGATATATTTTTTTTCATTTCCCTTCCTATTCTCCTCCGCCGTTCCAATCTTCGCCATTAGATGTTTATTGTCGGGTGGAATCATGGGTAATTGCACCTCAACGTCCGTCCAAATTGCAATGCCCCTTTTTTGTCCGTTGAAATCGTCCCTTTCTCATCTAGCTGGAATTCGGTCACCGTAATTGTTCCTCAAATTTACTTATAGACCGTTAATTGCTCGGCTAACCTTTGCCACGAGAGAGATTCTAACTCGATACATCCACAATTACAGTGCGTAACGTTGGGTAGCTACGGTCGTGCCCTGTTATAACCTAGGAAGGACACGGAGTATCAGGTTGGGTACGGAATAGATGAAAATTTTTCTCCCTCTCGGATTTACGTCGTCATAAATGAAAATGTTGATAAAAACTCTTTTTAGAAAGGGTCGGTCCTGACAAATATTTTTGTTCCGCCTTATGAAATGAGATTATTGGGAGGTTAAATTCCTACGTCATACAAGGTTGTTTTATTTTCAAGAATTGTGCTTTTTTGTTATATGAATCAGCTATATACTTGTATGAATCCATCAGTGATAGAGCACTTTTTAGACACATATCAACAAATTCTTCTTTGCATTAATTTTAAATTAAATAAATTTAATTTTACTTGTACTCCTAATATTATTCCCAGTACAATTCTTTATTAAAGTTGGTAATTATATTTAAAATTTCATATTTTGTTTTTTAGAATTCAATTTATATGATGTACTTTAATCGAAATGGATAATGCTATGAACCCTTTTTTATTTCTAATGCATTTAGAAAAGAGGCAAATTATCTAATTTTATGAATAAAATGAAAGATTAAATGTAAGAAAAGTAAGAACGTTTTTATGTTTGTATTTGTATGTTCAGTTGTTTTGTATGAAAATATAACACCGCAAAACGATGAAATTAATATCGTGAATTATTATCTATAAATAAGAATTAATTTCATTCATTTACTAACTATCATCACTTAAGATATTGTCGATAACATATTATTAAATTCTACAAAATTAATAATTTATTGTATTTTTAAACGCCTTTAATTTGTGCACCTTTAATGTCAGTAAGGGAACTCTGTTTTGTTTGAAAGGTAGAAAATAATCGAGGGACGATTTCGCTGAATCGAAGTTTTGAGTTCACTTTTGACTTCATGAAAGTATCTCGATAATCTATCAACAGTTAATGAAGAAAACAATAAGATCTCCACTCAGCAGTTATCCAAAGTTTCACTCTTTCCCGCACAGGTGTACTCGAGGTGCACTTCAAAATTCATAAGACCGCGCAGCGGAGCACTTCATCAATCCAAGTTCAGAGATCTAATTGTTCAAGCATCCATTCCTCCCCTCTTAATTAGACCCCGAAAAAGCTCCGTGTTTGTCCGGACCTCGCAAAGTAGCCCAATCATTTCTAAGATGCCCTCCGGCCGTTTAACTCGTGCCCGTTCCGACCAATTTGGGAACAATAATGAAGTCACATGACCACGGTCCCCAGAGCGAAAGATAATCCGAAAACGACGTGGACCACTCACTCCAATTCATTCCGCAACTATTTATGCACTGCGGGAGTTTTAACAGAAAAAAATTGCTCTTTATTTCGAGGATTGCTTTATCGTAACGCGTCTGTAAAGATGGCGCGGTAAAATGGGGCTGTGTAAAGCCGCGCGCGGGAAATTTTGGCGGGACGAGGGCGTCTGAAGCGAACGCTAAGCTAGGCGTCAGGGCTTGCGAAAGGGTCCCGAAGAAAAGGGTAAAAGGGGACTGAAAAGGGTGGGAGAAGGGTTATTACGATCCGGGAACAGCTTGTACGTAACGGGCAGCGCGTGAAATGAATTAATGGTTTCGTAGAAAACTATTACGGGGATCGGATGGATGGTAGAAGCGTGTGCTTTTAAGCTCGGAATGGCCGTGAAGGAAAGTTGAAACGAGGTGAGGGTTTCTTCTTTTTTGGGGAGAAAGTGGAGGAGTGAGGGTCGGATGGAGCCAGGATGCTGGAAAAGAGGGAGAAAAGAGATGGAACAAAAGTGTTTTCGGAGATGCGTAGGTTGATGTGATAATCAATTCGAAGGCGATAAGGATATCTTCTTCGCTTCTCAATACGCGAATTAACTTTTAATAGGGTAAAAATGAAGAGTAATATCTTACTTTTAGGTGTATACGTTGTATATTACTTTGCCTCGAAATTAAGTTTTGTTAGAGTTCAATGGTTTTTAAATTTTTATTTAATTATCTAAAGTTAAGTCAAGTTCTTCCGCGTTTATTGTTGAATATCAATGACTGAAATGGATCTTAATATTATATTTAAGCTATTTTTATATGTTTTTTTTAATTTCTAAAATATGAACCCAAATTTTTATAAAGTCTTAAACTTGTGTGATATGGAAAGTAGACTAGCATTAGTACTCAGGATAAATAGTATCATCAAATTTTTTGCTATTATTAATTTCCTATTATAAAATAAACTTTTTACAAGATCTATCAATTCCACTACGTAACCAAATATACTCATACTTCTTTTCCATTTAAATACGTATAATTATGTTCCATAAGCCCAGGAAATGAACACTGATAATGAAGCAAATTTTAGTGCTGTAATTCTTGCAGTATTTTAGGTTATATTTTCACCAAGCTCCAGTTATCGTTTCAACCATAATAGGTACTCGAAAATTAACCAATAAATTCACCCTCATTATAAAATATATGAACAACGTAATATTAAATGACTAGCCTTATTCAATATCTTAGTACAGTCTATTCTCTTTCTCACAGGTCAACTATGGAGCCATATTCCCACTTAATTTTCTATTTTGGTCCGCTCTTGATCCTGATAACTTCCTTTACATCTTGGGCTCATCTTTAGCTGAAACCCTTCTGCTCCATTGCCTTTCCTCTTATCCTCTCTTTGATCACTTTTCCCCTTTGATGGGCCACCTTGGGTTGTTTTTCTTTATAGTTACGTCTCTTGTGCCCCACGTCACGTGGTTATCAATCATCTAAACGAGCCATTTAATTTTCAATATTCCACTACATGACGTAAACGACTTGACAATCAGGATTATAACAGAACTAAAATTGTTATTTATTATGTTATTTACTATTAAAAATATGAGGGAAATTTTAATGTTTATATAGTGTATGAACTGAAAGGATATATCACGACGTTTCTGCAACAAAGTAATACTCTTAAATTACGCAAAAAGAGCAGCTTTGAATAGATGCATATTAATAATAAATCACTTATGTAATGTAATGAGGTGAATAGCTATACGTATAAGAGTATCGATGATTGTTACCTCTTACTTACAAAGTTAAAATACTTCCTATACAATCAGTGAGAAAGTAAAAGTTTATAGTGAAAAGAAATAATGTTTTTTTTAAAGATAAAGTGGAAGTAAGAGTTAAATTGTATTACATCTTCAATGAACCTACATATTTAGCAATTTATGCCTTAAAAAGGTTTATAATCCTAGAGTCTGAATATTTCTCAAAGAGTTTGAACACCGAAATTAGATTGTGTATTTTGCACATAATCTTACGTAATAGTAAGGTACATTAATAAGTGCTTTAGAATATGCTTTAATATATAGGATGTGGTTCACTATAATGCTAAGATAGATTTTGTTTAAAAAATATATTTTCATTGCCGAAATTTTGATTCCACTGGCTAGGTGGTTCACAAATCAGTTTAATTGATGTATGTTTTGTATTTGAAAAAGTTAACCATTTCATTCATACCAATTTACAAAAAAAAATTACTTGGTCTTTTGAAAGAGATGTGGGTTGCAACTTATTTGACTTTATCTAATGTTTATGGAATTTTATCTCGTTACCATAATAATAAAATTTCACGGACATAAGAAAAGTTTTCAAAACATATTAAATACCATCCCCCTTTCTATTTTTCCTACAAAGATATTCGCATTCCTGGATCAATATATCAAGTGGTATACTCTCTTTTCCACGTCATCTATCGTATTATCTTTCTCAAACACCTTTGGTGATAGTTCATTGTCTCAACAGAAATTCTCTTCTGTTTATAACACTATCTATATTACTATAAAGAAACCTAATATTATTATAAAAAAGTGATACGTTGTGTGAAAAGCAACAGAATTCCTCGTTAATGTATTTCAAACTTACTGATGAGATTGGGTTGCATTACATGGATCTGGTATTCGTAAAATTAGCATGCTGTATGCCTAAGTAATTAAGCCCTCGAAAACAATTCATTTGGGAGAATATATAATAATAAAATATAATAATAAAAATATTATAGTTATAGCTAATATATTTTCGAATAATCTTCATGGAAATAAAGTATCATGAGAAATGGGCAAAACGAATGCATATTTAGGATTAAAATAAGACTTATTGCAGTAATTTATTACTCAATTATCGATGAAGATCTTTTCTTTTTATTTACTTTTGAAAAACGTAGACCTCATCGGCATAAGAGTGGGACGGGACTCAAAACTAAAAATTAAAATATCCGCGCTAAACGGCCAAACATTAAACATAATTCCACAGCACACGGAGTCGATATTATTTCGGCGGAGGGGGGCGTCAATTAGGCCCCCCCTCAATTTGCACAAAATTCGGTCGATTAGCGGAGACTAAATGTGCCTCGAAATCGCATATTTACGCTCCAAAGTTCATCTTCTCGACGAGGAAATTAAAAATATTTTCAAAAGAATCGCCTCGGGCGGAAAAAGAGAACTTTAATTGCGTCTGCTATTCTAAGATTGAATGGCCCTCAATTAAGAGACCTTCAGTATGGTTAATGGGCTCGGAGACCGAAATTTCGCCTATAAATCCCTCCGCGAAAAAGATATTTCGAAATGCACACCTTTAAAGCGGAATTCCAAATGGCTCGTCACTTGCAGCCTCCCACTTCGTATTGAAAAGGCTCTCGGGATGATGGCCGTGCATTAGCCCGAAATGAAAATTGGATTGAAGGGTTCAAAAGGAGGGTTGGAAAGAAAGGGGTAAATGGAACGGAAGACGGGAGAGATGAAGGAAAGTTTCTGGAGAAGGATTTTGCGCTCCTTGAATAGGAAACAGTCTTGCTCGACGCATGAACTATTAGATTGAAAAGTTCTCGAACCTAATTATAATCAATTAAGGCAGAATTCCGAGCGGTCCCGGAATAGGAACGAGGGTGCCTTGTGGGACACCTTCAATTTATTCCAGTGCGAGTTCTTCTTTCTATGAGTCCCGAGTGGTTATGGCAACTGTTAATTTGTTTTTTTGCCGTCGTCATGAGCAATATTAACTGTTATATTGATTAATTTAGATATTTCGAGGTATTAATATGATTTTTTAACATATTTGATCAATTTTTGGAGAGGTGCAAAGAAGGTTAGACCGTTATTTATGATGATTTAATTACTGATTTTTCTCCAGAAAAATAAAAGAAGGAATAATCAAAATGTTTCAATTGTAGCACATAATTATATCGCACTACGTGCCCTCATTTCATGATCGTATTTATTGGATATTCACGAATTCAGCGCTGATGTAAAGAGTTAGAATAGTAGAATCCTTGTGCTTACATTTTCTGTCGCATCTATATAGGTATAGACATAAATGTTACCAAAGGGAAGTAAAGCATGAGCAAACGTTTATTGAATGCTATGCGGCATTTCTTAAATCTTACGTGATCGAATTTTCCCTATAACTGATTATTATTTCAAGTTCAGTGAATTGGAAATCAGCCATTCTTTATTTTATTTGAAATGGATTTAATTTTCCCGATCAAAATTTTAATATTTTGTCGTTATTTATTACGTAGAAGATTAATATGGAAAACATAAAATATCTTTACTGAAGTTCAAATCCTAGCTTTATTTTATATATATAGATAATTTTATATACACTTATCACCATAAAGTAGCCCAATTTTATTTATGGCCACAATTCCATTTGTGATTATCCTTATCGATGAATAAAGTGACCATCAAGCCGTGAATTTACTGTCCCTTAAAGCTAAAATCCATCAAGGCAAGCACCTAAAAAAACCGTGTTTTAATGATTCAGTGAAAGGGAGGACTACTTGGAAAGAGTTTCTTGTTAAAAATTCGGATAACAAGGTTGTATTAGGTCCATTCTCTGGTCAGGATCCAAATTTTTACGACAGAAAACGTAAATACGAATGTGCGAACGATTAAACGTGCACCCTGCGTAACACGGGGATTGCAATTAGGCAAATCCGATTGTAGGTTAACTAAAATTACGTGTTCTCCGTAAAATCAGTGGGCAAACAGGTTATTTGTCCTAGTAGAATTAAACTAGCTCGTAACGGCTGACTAATGGATGGAGTTCCATTAGGTGAGGTCGTTATCATTATAAATTCCAACGAAATCGACCAAAGAGAACGCGTAAAGGGTTAATGAAAAGTGGGATATTAATTTCTCGTAATTTGACGGCCGACTTACATTTATCTTCGCGTTTAGATTGGATAGACCTTTTATTAAGGGGAATCATAACTAAGTGGGAACCTCTCCTATCTCACAGCCTCATTTGCTGTTGTAAACGCAAATATTTTGTTAGGATCGCTATTTTATGTCGAAAAATATCTGTCCTCGTAATATGTTACCCATCAAGAAGGACATTAAAAAAGGCTTGGAATAAAGGTTATAATCAAAATAAGACAAATAGGCACTTAACCGGAAAATGGCTTCGATAAATGATTTATTACCGTGGTAATCAATAAATGGAATTGATTGTACTTCATCCTATCCCTAAGTAGACTAATATTCAGTACATTTTTGGTTATTAGTTTTTAGTTAATAAGTTTTTGTTTTTGGTTAATAAGTATAGGATTAATGTTTGAAGGTATAATATATTGGTGGTTTACTCCTTAACTCGCAGATTATTTTCTGTAGCTATGGTTAGTGATAAATGTGATTTCTTTTCATTTGTTCCTATGACTTTATTGTTCCTTTTTATTGTTAATAGAGATGAAAATATGAAAGCTTTTTTAAAAATGAAAAAATGTTTAGCTTTCTTTATTCGCTCGTCATTTTCTATAATGATTGATGTCCATTTGACTAGAGTAAGTCCTAGAGTAGTGTTATTAACATTTCCCACATATCATAAGTATGTAAGTTCCTATAGAAAGAAATATGAACATATCAGCTATTTCGTAACGTAACCAACCTTGAAGTGTATAAGATCGCAACCCGTTTCTGAGATGATTCCCTCGCACTCAAAATACGTTGCCGAAGTAGTTCCGAATCGAAACAACTCCCGTATGGGAACAAATAGGCAAATGCGCATTTAAAATAAAAGCGTAATAAAGCTGATCAATGGATCCTTTTGGATAAGTGCTCCTTCTCAGGCACACTCCCAATTGGGATGAGCTGGTGATACGGGATCTGTTTCAGGGGGCGTTTGCTGCAGAACTCTAATTATTTCTTCTCTCTACCAGTTCTTCTCTAATCACATTACCATGTACTTCGAATTCATCGCATAGCAGCTGGAAATGTCTGCGCGGATCTTTTATCCTCTCTTTCCAAAGCTTTCATTATACCCCTGGGCACGCGCTAAGTAATTCCTCCGGGAGAAGATTTCCATTCCTTTGAAAAGCATCGCCTCTCGTGAGCACAACTCCAAAGTGTACCCGTAAGATATAATTTTTCAAGGTCGATAGATAGCGCTGAATTCGGAATGATGCGAAAGAGGTGTTGAATTCGGAATCAAAAGCTTGTGTATAACCGTCGATAGCTGTAGGATTTTGGTCGTAGAGGATGTTTTGTTTCAAAGGATTGTCGAATTGGGATGTTTCTACAGTTCGTTATTGTTTCGTAGTTGTTGTAGCTCATAGCACGTAAATATGTAAAGGGATTTCAACGAGGAATATGCTCTTTTAGATTGCGTACGTATGTGCTGATGAATTGCAGCGCTAACTAGCTAAAATTACGTACAATATTATGTGTTACGAATGAATGAATAGCTAAGTTAGGGTTTATTGTTCTGTAATACTGTTGTTATCTATCTTACCATTCCATCAAGCAACGCTTAATCAAATTAATTTTATATTCTGTTAATATTTTTCGTCCTTTTTAATACGGGTGGTTTCGGGTTAACAAGTTGAGCGGTAAAGGCTGATTAGAAGGTGCATAATTTGGAGTATTAATTAAAAATTGAGAAATGAGATTATTGCTAGTTTATCTACCTGAAATGAATATTTTTAACTGACCGCACGCAAGGGTTTTTAAATGCAAGACAAGTATGTTACAACAGTTGGGCGCTGAAGCTGTAGAAATACCTGAAATGGAACTATATAAGTGTATAAACTCCATATAAAATATTTCGCATAATCTTTTTTAATTAAACTTTTTTATTCTCAAATAATGTTTGTTTTAAGTGAAATTTATGTCATCTACTTCTGTTGAATGTGGTTTAACGAGCACTTTGAATAATATTTAGATTAAATTTAGAATTATGTTATTTACTATATCTTTGAAGTGAATAATATTGTAATTAGGATATTAATTTTTAAAATATCCTAAAAACTTTTGAGGTTCTCCATTATTTTTATTTCAGATTACAACTTGCAGTTCACTTCCTGTAAAACCTGTGTATCTAGTCTTTTATCACAAAATTTTGAAGTAGTAAAAATTTTTGAAATATTTATATAGCGTTGGTTTTTTATTCGAAGAAGTTCTCTTACGCATATTTTTATGTATTTATGCTACAGATTATTTTTTGTGACGGATTAATTGTGATGGGGTTCATTTCCTTGGCTCCGATGTATTGGGGAATATATCTCGAATCATCAAGAATATAATAGCCTATAACAGCCACCTCAACGAGATACAGCCGAGGTCGGGTTGTATTGCGTAAATAGAACCGTAAACAGTAACTCTGTAATTACTTTACCTTGAAACTGCGTTAACAACGTTGCATATATACAGGTAATTTAAAAGTTCGCAGCTATCTCTGATGTTGAGGAGATTCAAAAGCTGCTTAATACTGTTTTAAATCGATTGCATCCGAACTGATATAATTACAGCCTCACTTGCAATGCGAGCTGAGAGGTAAGATTCAATTATACACTCATCCGAGGGTTGTAAATACTCAGTAAACATGTCACAGATACCGCATATGGATTCATCCCGTATTCGTTGATAATCCTTATTGGCTCATGCTACGTGAATCTGATTCGAATACTGCTGTTCCAATATGCGTGCATTAAAGTCTGCGTTTTTATGGACTCATCAAAGATCCTGGGCCAGAATTAGCTTTAAAGTACCTTGGATGAATTGGTGCTTTCCTTATTACGAGAAATTAGTAGTTATAATGCTTTTGTAGGCATAGTTTCGTAGCATGAATGCGCAGCAAGTTTAATGTTATGTTTAATCGATTTCAGGTCCTTCGAAGTGAAGGAGCAATGAATACTTGGGTGAAATTCCTGCTCTCTGCAAAGGAGTCTTAATAGCCAGTATGTGCTGCAAAGGTAGGAAACCCTTAAAAATTTTTCTTCAGATATAATTTGCATGAAATTACTAGCAACGGAAACGCAAAATTTTATCGAATTGTTTGTGGTTTTTATCTTGTCGTGAATAACTCAACTGAACATTTATACGAGTAAAATGAGATCGACACCAAGGAAGGGAAAAGAGTTAAAATGTGTTAACGATATAGAATCTAGAGAATTTGATTAATTTATGGGGATGAACAAGGTAAAAAATTAATATTAATTTTATCAATGTACGCCGAAAGTATTCATCTTAACTTACCTGTACTTAAAGTCTATCAGAATCCAATATGATAACTAATAAATTGCCGCTTCACGTAGCATTTAAATGATCTACAGCTAAAAGAAGTTGAATTATTGAATTTCATTAATTATTCGAGAGAAAATTTAATGTATTTAAAGGTTACACTTATAAATCATAACCGATATGAGATATTCAATTCGTTATACGTTAGGAAAAAACGCTGCTACTAATACGAATAATAAAATATATATACTTATATATTATACTTCCTCAAACTGGATAATATCATGAGCATGATACCATTAACCTCTTATCTATATGGCAAGAAAAAAGGTAGGCCTTTTTTTACTATTCTTTAACCTTATAAATGTTGTATTTACTGACGCTGAAAAGTTATTCAGCATAGCTTATCAGTGACTTTAATGATCGAGATTATCTTCGCGAATAACAAGATTAAAAGCGGGATCATTATCAAGGATCACTATCTAATTAATTCCTAACTATCTTCCACTAAGATCAGCGCAAATTTACCCCCGTGGATTCGCGTTGCATTAAAAACGAAATCGGTTTGCGCAACATTATGAAATGCAACACCCGTTTCGGTCGGTCGCATTTAAGCTTGTAAAATTATCAATTAATAAATATCTTTCCTCTTTCGCCGATTTAATTAATCATAAAATAACTTTTAGTGCGCATAAAGGCTTACGGTGCGCATGTATCGAGTCCAATTAAGCGAAGGGAATTCGTATCGGGCCCATTAAAATAGGCCGAACGCAGGGTCGACCGGATTTGACTAAAGCGGCTTAATTGTGCTCGGATAAATAAATATCGTAATAGTTACGCGTGTTACGGTGCTTAACATACTAGCGTACGAGATGATAATGGATAGGGCAAAAAAAGAGGAAAGGTTCGGATAGCGATGTAGTTATCCGTTGTGAATAATTCAGGCGCACGCGTGTGCATTCGTGATCGCTCGGTAAGCACGCTAATTAATCAATTGAGTTTATTTTTTTCTTTTTTGTAACGTTGTTTATCGGCTGTATTAGACGCTAGTTGAATCAAATCAGAGAATGGTGGAATATTACGTTTAATTATCATTTACAGCGGTTTATCTATCGATCTCTAATTTTTGGTTGGTGAATCGGTTTGTATTTATGAGGAATATCGTTAGGATTATTTAGGAATTTAGCATCGATATTTTCAGGAGAGAAAGAAAACTTTTTTATATTACAGCGGAGTTATTCCTTGTAGTATTTATTGTATAGAAACGGGTTTATAAATATGTTGCTGAATTAATTATCTTAATCATTTTAAAGGTCCCATATTTAAAGAATTTTATACGGACAATGTTCTGCTATAGTAATTTTAGTCATAGGAATGGGATAGCGAAGATATTAAATAGTTATTAATTAACGTTCAAATATTGTTAATGAAAGAGGTACCTTAATAAGAAAATATTTCTTCCAAGATTATATTTCGATTATTATTTTCATTTTTCTATAGCTCCGCTGAGATATCTATGTATTCATTAAAATGCAATAGAATGCTTTCATTGAACCAATTGATGTATTTAAAAGCAGTCATTTTTGCTTGCACCTTTTATTTATAGACTAATGTATATTAATATGGAATATATCTTTATTTAAAGAGTTGTATTTTGTCATTTTTTGTTAGAAATGCTTTGCGAATCTTTCTGCTTTAACGTCAAAATATCATCACTTTCTTAAAATAGGAATTGGCGATGAGTTACAGACCATCTTTCAATTTTTATCGTCTTCTGTCTTCGTAAATTTTCACTCATACTTATAGTTACGATATAGACATATAGTTACGACGTATACATATTGTTAACATATATACTAGAAGGTATGTGAAGATACACACGCATCAGTTTATTGCAGCGTTCACCGCCCTTTCCAAGCAAACCTTCTCAGCAGTACATAAAACACGCGTCAGATGTCAAAACGTCATCAGACAGACGTCACAGTCCTCGTCAGCAGACGTCACAGTCCTCGGACACACATCAAATAGGCATCAAACTCGATCACGTAAATTAACCACGCGGCGGATAGACAATCGACAAGTTCGAAGTCAAATCTTATCGGGAGGCAATCTCCAAAAATAAAACACCCAGAACGTATAGTTCCGGTTTCCATGGGGAAATACGTCTCTCCTGGGAACGCCGTGGAGTCATCGTAAACAACATCAGATCCGAGAGACGTATCAATTCGCATCGAAACTCGAATAAACTCGTCCGAGATCAGATTATCCCAGAGGCGATCATCGAGCGCTTTCCTTCCTTCGAGATAAGACCTATCGAAGGCAACAAAATCGTTCATCTCCTTTTCAAAAAAGAGGGAGATTTTCCATCAGAGTTTTTGAGCGGAGCGAGTGCACGTCAGCGCGGGTCATTTTTCCTACGTCGGCGCGGAACGACACGCGTTTAATATACAGCATCGGTTGGACGGTTGACATCGGACGCAAAGCCAAATGAATTGCCCTTTCATTCGGTGAGCAGGTGCGGGCATTCGACGCCCTGGCGAATATCCCCGACTAAACGAACCCGGAAAAATGGGTGCGTACGATAAGGCTGACCTTATGAGAAGGTACTGAAAGAGCCAGGTTTACCTGGGTACTGTTTACTACGAGGTGGTTGGTTTTAATAATGATCATGACTTCGTAGTATTATATACAAAATCTATATATATATATATATATATAGATTTTATATTAAATTATTATTATATATATATAATAGTGGAATAAATTTCAAGATGTCGAAAGGTAGATTACGATTTTATATTCGATTGAAAAACAATTCAATTATATTAGACGATACGTAGCATTTGGGAGTTATAGTTTTATTCGAATGATATCTCTAGTAAAGGTATTTGATACTAGAGATATATAGATACAGATTTACAGTTGATGTAAAACGTAGTTTTTTAATGCTATACATTTTGAAGAAATTCCAAATACACTGGTTCATTCGATAAATGTAATTGAAAATATGATCTTAAGATTTAGAATCGGTTGTCCTTAAAGCAGCATTTCCTTCTTATCATCTCCTTTTTTTCTTTCTATTTGTTTCGATTAAAGATCATTCCTTCGTTTTTTATCTTTACGTTATTAATATTTTTATTTCGAAGTCATTCATATTAAGAAAATATTGGCCCAAGAAGTTTTTCGAACGTGCTCAAACCAAATTAACGTTTTCATCTCAAAATTATGTAAATGGCCGAGAAAAAATAAATTCTTTCGATAAATTTGCTTCCCTTAAAAATGCTTTACGTATCGTATCTAGTTAATTTATTTGCTTCGAGAATACATTATTTTTCTGCCTTGGGTGACCACCACAAAGTATCTTTCCACGCTCAAATTAATCACTTTTTTAATTGACTACCTGGAATTAACTTAGCCAAGGGAAATATATTTTAATAGCCCTCAATCGAGGTGACTGCCAATCGATTGGCGAATTAATGGAAATCGCTTCTTCGGAGGGAATCTTGATGGGTTGTTTGTCTAAATGGATCGGTATGATAAACATTTATTGCTTTTAAAGATCATTTATAAAAGGATCGATCAAAGATTATTGGAACTTTGTATTCAACAGGAATCATTCTTCATCGTTTCCTAAAAGTTCAATCGATATTGTTTGGCAATAAGACATTTCTTAAGTGAAATTCACTTGTAGAAAGAAGTGTTAATAAATTTATGGTATTTATATGGCCATATTCAGCTATGTTCAGCATAGCTCTCAACTATCTTTTTAGAATAATAAATAAATCAATGAAACAGAGACTTACCTTATATGCTAGTGAGTGAGATATCTTTTAATGTGTTTAATAATATTCCATTAGCACATTATTATTATCATTATTATGATTGTATAGACCCTTTTGGATGACGGAATGCAACGTAACCTCTTCAGGAGTGTTCTTCTTAGCTTTCGATATCTCCCTTCTTTCTTTTTCGGTATATAATCTTTCTCTCATCTGTCTATTTTGTCCGTCTTAGCCTTATTAAGACTCCGTTCTCTAGCATCACATTGCATTTGTGTATTTATTTTCTAATAATGTTCCTATTTTATGATTTTTTTGGATCTATTTTTACCTTTCCTAATTCATTTATGATTTGAGCATTGTATTGAAGTTTTTATCCTTTCCACGTACGTATTAATTTTAATAATAGCATCTCAACAATATTCCGTCGCTAACCTATTACGTAGTTATTTATTTAAAAAATACGCCTGGATTAAGCGTATCATTGAAATTTTTAATGAAATTTCAGAATTTAATAGATAGCATAGAAATAATATACAATTGCAATACAGAGCATTTTCTCATTCCACGAATTTCAATGTCTATTTTAGCGTATCGCCATTATTTCCAATCTACTCCGCGATACATAAGCGAATAACTCACTTATTCGCGTTTAAATCGGCATTAGATAATCAATGGGTTTTTTGTGAAATCACAATTGTCTCGTTCCGTAGAGAGAGATTCATTAATAATATCAGAACGGCGAATTCAATTATGGATTTTTTTTATGGATGAATAGGCTTACGGTAGAATCAACTCGTATTCCAACGATCTAACCATTCCATTCCCTCAATGGAAATCTGTTTATGGGAGTTTACTCCAATGCTGTTGACAGGATCCAGCTCATGCATCTTCAATTAGATAATCTGCTAT
This sequence comes from Pantala flavescens, assembly GCA_020796165.1. Lineage (NCBI taxonomy): Eukaryota > Metazoa > Arthropoda > Insecta > Odonata > Libellulidae > Pantala > Pantala flavescens. The sequence continues at coordinate 6,771,448 of CM036888.1, forward strand.
AGAATAACGTACCAATTCCGAGATTCATCCATTGGAAATCAATTTTGCGTTTAAGGGTCAATTCTTCGAAACCCTATCTATGTTCGGATGTCGTTTGTGTAAATTAATTCGAACAATGGTTCGAATTTAATCTGTTTATTTTTTAACTCAGTAACGGAACCTATATCAGATTTGTATTGTATTGTGTTTCGCGATGTTATTTAAATTCAATTTTACCGATGGCTTAGGCATGAAATACATTCGTGAAGGTTTATTATCGAATACATAGTATTTTTTTAAGCTTATATTCTTTCGTGTCTACGAAACTGCAATATTCAACGGGTAGGAGCGAGATTTTAGTGATGGTATTTGTAACTATGGACTTAGCATTTTATTGATTTATCATTTCGTTTCGAAAAATGTATAGTCTTCATTCTTACTACTTCATATCACTTTATAGAGAAAGTTTTGTTACCTCATTTGTGTTTATTTGATTTAATTGAAAATCTTCTGAGGCATTTAGTGAAATGCTATGTTAATTAAAGATGGTGATGAACTTTTTGTACATAAAGATCGAATAAAATATTATTAATAGATAAAAATTCCATCTTCATGTCTTTTGCTAGGTACTGGATGTGTTAGCTCTCCGAGGAAATCTTAAAAGAATATAAGAAAATTTTTATTAAGATATAAATACGCATTAGTTTTTACTTTAATAGATTTAGAAGTAGAATCAGAATATTTCGCTATTTCTCGCTTTAAGATTTATTTTTGATATTTCAATTTATTTAAGAATATCTTTTACTTTTGAAAGTGAATCTATTCAGGTTTCTACTAACCTACCTTTGTCAAATTACTTAAATAGTATATATTTTGGCGATAGGTTCCTTGTCCTTCCTTATCGTAGTATTCTTAACTTTTGTTTAAAATTATCGATCGAATGCTAGACCTTTTGGTATTATTCTACATGGATAATAATCAAGAAACGCAGGTTTCGGAACGAAACTTTTATTTGCATCAAAATTGAGTTCATACACAATTTTTTTCAATTAGATCCCAATTCCCTTAAGCTACGAAAGAACTTTCCAGCGCATGGCTATATATTTTTCGATCCTTCAGTAAAATGATGGCTATTCCGAACTCAAACCTTTTACGTATTAATTTCGGTAAATTCAGGCCGAAGGCGAAATATCAAAATAATAGCTATATTCCAGTCTACTCCACTCAGTAAGCCCACAAACTAATACACCTTTTACCCATATTTCTCTTAATTAAAAACTTCCTTTTTTGGAGGCTATGTTTCTACGAATGGGATTTATCGAATAAAATAGAGAAGGGCAATACAACATAAAAATTCCACGAAGCCGTGAAAGGCTGAATTTTTTTACACCGAAAGGATTTTGGCTCTAGCTGGAAAGGCAAGTAAACAGTTTACCTTATGAAATTCGTAATTAAGGCAAAATTTAGCTCGAAGGAACTTTTCCGAGCCTTTGTGCGTATGAAATACTAGTTGATAAAATAATTTGAGTATTCCTTCATGCAGAGTGTAGTTTTATCAGAAAGTAGGCATAATAGATTTTTTAGGAAAAATAGAGTATAATTGAGTTACTGTTTCTTGCGGTAGTTTTTTTTACATCGATGGGATCAGTTTCTTAGGAGAGCCTTTGTCAAGTTGAGATGCTAGGATTATGCTCTTCCCGTCTGTTCCAGCGTAAATGTAAGCTTTAAATTAAATTCGTAATTTTTTAAAATATGCCTAAATTTTAGAAAAGTGTTTCGTGACAGTTTGAAGCGTCATACAATTATTACTAACCGTAAACATTAATCGTGTTATGAGAACGTAATAAAATAAATTTAATTCATCATCAACAATTTAAATCTTGAATCTATTCTACGTAAATATTCATTGTATACGATAGTCATCGGTTTATTATTTTGATTTAGTCAAGCTAGATAAAACGTCAACGAGGTCGGAATGCATCGAGAAAGAATCAGTTTATTTGTTTCAGTACAATAGACTCCTTATCCTATTGTTAGTTTCAGTTTTGGTTTAGACTTGTACATGGTAAGTCTACCTGTCAAATTTTTCTGCGTTTTCAAACAACCAATTCTAGACCATTTTGAAGTCGAATTACACTTAAGAGGTATTGTCCGTTGATTTCGTCCACTCGATTTGACCAGGGCTTAACAGTGAGAGGGTCTTTGAGGAGAAAGTTCGTCTGTCCGAGGACAGCACACCCCTTATCGGTGGGTGTCGCCCCTGTGAGGGTAGAAGTTACTTCAATTTTAGTCATTAGCTGCATAAGAAGTGAGAGTGATGGATCGTAACTGTGACACAATGTGGATTACAATGTGGAGTTTCGTTGAGTAATAAGAGTGGTTCGAGTTATCAGAAGACGTGAAGGCGTGGTGTAAATTGAGCGATACCTAAACAGGTGAGTTAATTACGACTTGATGTAGATCTATTCTGTACTTATTTAGAAAAATTCCTAAAACTTCCATACAGTGCTTTCTATCAAGCAGTGATATTTCTCCAATTTTTCTCATTGATTTTGCTTCCACACTGCTGTGACGATAAGAGTGTATTTTGTGTTGAATATTTCTAATGTGTTCCGAGTATTATGTATTCGTAAAAGAGTTGGGTCTTGAAGCGATCCAATCGGTCATAGTGGCCCAAGATTGAAAAGTAACCATGAGATCACAGGTTTGTGGAAGTGCCTTCTCTTTCATCGTCAGTGTCGTTGGTTGGTAAAGTTCTAATGTGAGGTGATGAAGCTTAAGGATTTTAATATGTATGGAGAAAGCAATTTTATGACCACTGAGACTATGAAAGGTTTAGAGTATTGTTTAATTCAGACAATTCCTACAACTCCTAACGAGCAAGCTGGTCTTATATTTAATTTAAATTCACGTAATTCGCATTATCTGTGGGATGTATCCTATCTCGTTTAGCTTAGATTATACGTAAATATTGCTATCGGAAGGTTGCTAAAATTTTTACTTTATCCAGTCCTTCTTGCGAGTGCTTAGACTTTTTGATTTACTTAGCAGCTTCTTTTATCATTTTAGATTTTCTTTTTTTTCCTTTATTTTTGAAATTGTAATGTGACAATAGTTTGATGTAATAGGCATTTAACCTTACAATCTCGCTCATATTAAAGTTTGCATACATGTGTTAGGTTACCTCAGTTCTCAGTTTTTTTTCGTATTTGGTTTAGCATGTTTAGTTTACACACATATCAGAATACTTAAGTGTAAGTCTTGTATAGACTCAAGTAATGAAGACTGCGTATTCTTTCCTTTCCTACAAGCTTTTCATGAGCAAAAACTTCTTCTTTTCCATGGTCTTAATCTTCTTTACTTTCTCCGATACATTTTAGACCTTCTCCCCATCCATTCCGTTCGTGTGTTCTAACCCCCGCACAACATTCATTCCTCACAATTCCCGCAGATTTTCCCGCTCAATCGCCTCATTATCCACTCCATACCGACTGTTTTTTCCGCGAGAAATCCTCATAAAAACCACCCCGACTTCGTCCCATTCTTTTCCCCCCCGACACTATAAATTCAGGGGGATAAAATCATTCCGGCCGATTCTCTCCTCATTTCGTCGTCGGTTCCCCCATTTGACCTCCCATTTCCTACTCATCTCCGTCCCATCCATTCCGAACCACTTCAGCAAGGAAAACAAATTCGCCACGAAAAAAGCCTTAAAATTCTCTCTCTCCTCTCTCTCTAGAGCCACCTTCGAGTCACCGAGGTCTTTCATTTCCTACGTCTAGATGTCTCCATCCCACAGCCGTTGCTATTTCATTACACTTTCAACAGTTTCTTCCCTCATTCCTCAGACGGATGTCTTATCTCTACCGCCCCCTCTCACTCCCTTCGAAGAGGACTCACACAGAGAACCACTTCTCCCACTTTTTCATTTGCCGTTGATCGTCGCGTCTCGTAACGCTACCAAATTGGAGAGTGCGTCTCCCATGATGGGAAAATAAAGTTGCAGATTAGGAGAATACGAAGTCGGGATGTCTCTGTATAAAAGAGGGGGTTTTTTTCCTGGCCCCTTCAGGAGTTGACTTTTTGATCGAAGAGGTCTCTACAGTGGTGGTGGTGGCGGTGGTGGCTTTTTGATCTCGCAATGGGTTTCGTGGGAAAAGGAAGTGTTTTGGGGAGGAGAAGGGATGGTAGTTAACGCGCTCGGAGACGTGTGAGGTTTTTTTATGGCGTAAGGAATTGGGATTATCAACTCGTTGGGTTTTTGGGCTGGTTTATTAGGGGTGATACGTAATTTATGAAGTTGGTTACGTAATTGTAAGGATTTTTAGGTATAATACCGGAATTTTCCTAGGTTTGAGTTTGTTTTAAAAATAAATACACTCAACTTTCTCTCGTTAATTTCGTATTGAATTTATTTTTATGAGGTTAAAGATACCTGTAGAATAATATGAATGTGACAGGGATAAATATGAATTTCAGTTATTCTTTTATAGTCTAGTTGGTAAATATAAAGAACAATATCTGATAAAAAAGCAAATACTTATTTTTTTATCATGGTGATGCCAAATTAAAAGGCTTTAAATCATTTCCTATGAGTTAGTATGTCCGTCTCTTTTTCCTTTTTAAGTTACGGAAGTATTTTAATTAAAAAGCAAGGATTTTAAATTGATATCGCTACTTATTTAATCTCATAATGATAAGAAGATTATTTTTTGTTTTCGTAAAGAAAAACATCGTCTGATATTGACAGTTTATGAATATGCTGTAAACAGATAGTAAATGTAAGTTCATGGTTGGTGATGTGTGCTTCACATAGAAAGTTTCAATCATGGGATATTGATGAAATTTTTGATTTGAGTATCTGTCATGAGATATTTGGAATATAGAGGCGATTGATATCAAATTCATTTTCTCTGGTTCTTGCGCATAATTCAAATTGAATGATCGATTGAAAACGTATAATTGAAATGATTTCCGTCACTAGCAAAATCCTACCAATTAGCGAACATATTATATTCATAATCTATTCAACTAGTTATATCTAAAAAACATTGCATACTCAGTGCAATGATTGAAATTCCCGGAAACAACTAGAATGATAGCGGAATATATTCCGAGGATTCAATACAAAATTATATCTCATTTTACGTGTTTAGATTCACTCAGTACGAACGAGTTTGCTGGTAAATGAAGCCATTCATCAATAACACAAACGTCACGAGGAAGCGTTGTTGTTACTGATTCGTTTCGAATTGGTTCGTGTATTCCATTTCTCGGAAAATTAGGTTGAATTGATGAAATTATATTCATTATCATTTGGAAGCAATCCATATATAAAAGTTCAAGGGCAGGATTCATGTGGTATGGATTATAGCCATCGAAAATGAATATGTTATACGATTGGATGATTATATAAATGTAGTCTGACAATACACCGCCCTTATTTTATAGAATTTTGGGTTTTTTTCTATGATTTATATCACGCAGTTTCTAGTAGAGAAATAAAAAGGGGTCTAAAATATTGCTCAGATCTGTGCTTCATCTCTTTCGATTTTTTTGTCGAAAACACACTTTTTGCCAGCAGCCTGGTTTGTTTTATAAGTCCTCCATATCTCAGAAGGTGAGAAGGATCGGAGTTCAGTTAAACTTTAATCCGCGCGACGTATTTATAGCAAGGGTATAACTTGTCATTAACCAACCTCTCGGACTTTTCAAGAAGTACCGAGATCTCGGTTGGGGCGGAGTGCCATGGATGATTTGCTGCACCGCCCTCATCCGGGAGTAACTCGCAACGGAATAGGTGTGGACATCCACGGTTCTTTTTTCATTCGAATCTTTTACAAGGCTTAAAAGTCATTTTTCATTTTCTAGGGCGCTTTGAAATGGATGTAACTCTATTTTCGATTGGTTTAAAGTTCAGTTTTATACATACATTTTTGGCTAGAATACTTCTTCTTTTAATATCTTGGTCTTTTTCATATTCTGAATTTTGTTTGAAGTTTTTGTTACAATTATTTTTATGAATACTAATCGATGGTTAAGCAATATTCGTTGAGGTAAATTGAAATGTATAGCTTGCACGATTCGGGGAAAATGTTTTGAATATGGAGGATAACTGAGACATTCAACTCTTTTTTATATAAAATTGAATTCATCTTAACATTCTAGATAAAATAGAATTTGCATAAAATCTACAGAAGAAATGAATTTATATAGATTCTTGATTTAAACTTTTATTGAATATAACTTTTTTAATTTTTGCCATGAGTATGATGTAATCTCGTATGTATACGAAAAATGCTAGCTTCAAAAATGATAATATTTAACCTACAAATATTACCAAAATATAATATTCTTTGCATAGAAAGGAAAGAAAAGTTAAATTAAATATGTATAATTATAAGGTTATAAATTATTTAGACTACTGAACATTTTATTTGTATATTATTATTTATTTATAGTATTTTCTTGCTTAATGAGCTTTCTGTTCCCCGAAATCAAATCCGGTCTTGTATGAATGGAAGATAAGAGTAAGAACATAAGTAAACGCTTGGAATATATACGCTAAAAAGTGATCGAATTAAAATTATGCAACATTGAGGCAAGATGTCTCATCCAACTCTAAAATCTGATAATTAACATGAATAAAACTTACCTGCCCTAAGTTTCGACCTCTTTCAACTATATTAACGCTTCTTATAATTAATTAGTCGGTAGCATAGTTTGCTTGGAGTACCTCATTACGCCTATAAATAAATTGGAACTAACTAATTTATCCAACAGTTTGCCTTTATGGTTTTATAATTAGACTGCGAGGTAATTTAATTAGAATTTTTCATTATTAAACTTCTGAAAATCGAAACTCTGTAAAATTGCAATCGCATAAATGTAAAAAATTATTTGTGTTAGACTTTTCAGGGAATTCACAACATATGTAGCTTTGGCTTTCGTAAGATTAGTATAATTCTTGCAGTGATAGATTTTCCAGTTATACGTAAATATATGCGTAAAAATGTATGTAAATATAAACATATACGTTAAAAAGATGTATAAATTGCAATGAGCTTTTATGAGTTACATGTATATTTACGTATCTTTTTATCGCATATATTTTTGTATGAATACGATTTTGTATGTGTACGATGAAAAGATACGCAAATATGACTTATAAATAGCTCATCACGATTCATTTGATTTCTAAGCCCCTATATATAGCCTCTAGAACCGTCGTCATTGCTTTCGAACGGCAAGATAAGGCATAAAATGTGCACACAGAAGCGTAAGAAAGTCCGTCCAAAGCGATGTGGACAAAGGGGATGAATGGGTGAATATCTTCGGCAGTAGAATGGACTGGATGCTTTGGAGAGCGGAAGGGACCGAGTACGCGTCCGTGTGGGACTCGGAAGAGGGTTTTAGGATAGAGCGTTCGGAAGGTCGAATTCCGATGAGTCGGTGGTAACGGCGTGTGTCATAAGACCTACGGTGCGCGCGTAAAAGGATGCCCTAAGCTGTTTGCCCCCAGTACGTGCTCGCATTGGCGTGCTATTCTAATACGCGTAATCCGGGAGTCCGGTCTGTCATTTCCGGCGGGACTCGCATTCGCTCCTAGCAAACCGAATCTTATTGTCCAAAACGTCCTTTGTGGGGAAGGGATTAGTTTCCAGGGTGACAATTATGCCGTGTGAGAGTCTCCGATGGGGTTAACTTCGAAATGATGTTAGAATCAAATGGGGAAATGATTGAAAAGTTCAGGGGCAGAACGGGATGCGTACGAGCCTTTAATGGTTGCCCTAGAAGTTTGTTTTGAGAGCTAAATTACGTTGAGAAAGAGTTTTTATTGGATGGTCTTTTACGCGTTCTTTAATGGTGCATATACGTACAGATCTATCACGTATCAACTCAAAAGCATAAATGCCCTAATAAGTGAACTTCTGTTAGAATGTTTGAGAGATAAACGTTTGATGACTAGAGAAAGAATACTATTAACAATATAGCAATAACATTGATATATATAAATATAGTTTATTAATTTCTCTTGAAAATATATTATAGGTTCAATTTGCGATGGGTATATGTTTAAATCTATTGATTTCAATGAATAATACTTTTTATTCTCTGAGAATTGATTCTTATTGAACAATCTTTTTTCTTAGAAGTACATGAAAAATTTAATAGATGCATATAACATTAAAAAGGATCGAACAAAATTGCGTATTTGATGAGCATTGAACTACCCATGAAGGAGACCCACAATCCAGTTCCTCTTATCTTGTTTTGAGTAATTGATTGGAAGGAATGAATGAATTTTGTTTTACTTGAAATTCGATGTTAAACTTAATCTTTTTCTCATACGTTAATGATCCTTTATGTTGATAAATTACGATCGTAATAATGACCCTAAAACTGTAATATTTACAAAGAGATATAAATTTTACTGCTATGTTTATATCGTGAGAGGTGTTCATTGTATATTCACTTAGGAGACAATAAAACTTTCCTGATGTTAGGAATTTCGCTAAACTTTAAGCAGAAATCATAGGGGTTTCTAGCAGTAAATTTTAAAACGCGCACTTCCATTAATAATGTAATAAGAAAATTAAACTTGGATTTTTTCTTTTTAGTTGAAACCATGCATGCATTCAAAAGTCTATATTCCCACTTATCTAATATACATATTTAAATCAACTTAAATAACAGTATCTTACGTATCTATTTATACGTTTTTTTACGTATCTACTTCATTGTTTCACTGGTATTCACGAGGTAAATTCATCTACGAAAAAATTCACTGCTCGAGGTGCAGCCGTTAAAAATATAGCTGTTCATCTCTGCAGTGGTCCACTTTGTCTCTTAGTAACCCAGTTTTAATAATATAAACAAAAGCGTGCCACGGACGGAGTTCGGAATAGCCAAGTCAGCTCGGGTTCAGAGATCAGCTGAATCAGCCATCCCTCCAAGGAAACTGATCTTTCGGGTGACACCACTAACGTCCCCAGCATCAAAGCATTATCGATTCTATCGACCTAAATGTAAATTAGTCTATCGAATGGCCATTTATATTCACTTACGAAGGCGTTTGAATTTTCCCCACGAAAGTTATAAATGTCCCAGGGATTCGCTTCAATTTTCCCCCCTTAACAGTTTCCGAACGGTTTGAAGTGGGGTACAGGGATCCTCAATAAGTGTGATATTGATAAGTTTATAGTGTGGAAAGAGTGAAAGGAGAATTCTTTGTGATTCTATTATATACGTGATATAAATAGTTGTATTTGGACGAACAATTAATTTTCGTTTGTCCCTGAAACAACGTAAGAATATTTAAAAACATAAATTTTATCATCATTAAAAATCTCAGTTCGTTTCATTCAATTCTGATATGTTAAATCCACTTTAATTGTTTGTAAATTCAATATGTTGGCAGAAATAAATTTTAGCGGGAAAATTAATGATTATTTCCGTGTAGAGTTCTTTCAAAAGTTAACTTTTGAATCTGCATTGCAAAATATTACAAAGATATATAAAACCTTGGTATTTAGCATTATATATTTAGAATAATAGTATATTATCAGCATTGAAATAAATTACAGGAATTTCATATGAAATGAATTCAAAAGAGGAAAGATACAATAAATTTAAAAGGTAATTCGCAATATGTATAAATAAAAATTAAGGAATTGAAATTCTATTACGGATGTTTGAAGGAATATAAAATGCTATTGTTTCTTAAAAGATAAAATTACTCAACCTTTAAGTTAATTTGAATGAACTTAATGCATGAATAATAAATAAATAACAAATAAATAATAAATCACAAAGATATTGAGGGTTCGAGTTTGAATTGCATTAAATAGAAAACATTTAAAATAGCAAAAAATTATTTACTGTTAAAGTAATTTAGAAATTTCAAGAACTACATAATTATCTTTATATCAATAAATTATTAACCATTTTAATAAATCTGTGGGATATAAAAAATAATGTTCAAGATAAAAGATAGAAAATTTAACCGTCAATATAAATCGCATTGCTAAACAAGACTTAAAACACTTTATAAAAGCTCAAAAATTAGGAGAAGATAGATGTTTCAAGACGCTTAAATGTTTCGCCATCCTCGTGTTAATCCATCACTTTTCACGTGAAAATACATCGTCAGCTTCATAAAAGAACACGGCGCGTACGCCTCCAAAAAGTGACGCGAGGCAAAGATATGAAGCGTAAGTGTTTAAAAAAATGATTCGCAAGCTGAATTCCCCTCGCGTACTTAATCGATTCTTATCGAAGAGCGTTCGATTTAATAGAGCGATCCTCGGGCATAACAGGTGCGAAACAGCCTCGTTCCCTCTCCTCGTCAGATATACGTCTCCCAAATTGTTTCTCATTAATTCCCGACGCGAGATTCCCATTTTTAGATGCATCGGATTTATCAAGGCAACCCTCTATTAGCGTCGTCGTCCCTTTTCGAATTTACAGCCTTCCGTCGTTTATCACCGCGATCTGCGCCGTGCATTCCGTGAGTTATGTCTTTTCGGATGCCGTGTCTTGTGGACATGAGGGATCGATGTAGGGAGGGAACGATTATGGACTACGTTTTTCGGGAAAGATCGTGTTGAACTGGGGAATGTTCTTCTATAAGTCTCTATGGTTACCGTATCCTGGTTGTGAACAAAGTGGTATTATCTTGATGCGATTACGAGCTAATACGTTTCAGATTATTATCCCTAATTTTACGTTCCAAATTATATGAATATCTAATGATGTTTTTCTTACAATAACGATATTCTGCGGACAACAGTCGGTTTTAGTTTCAATTTTATTAAAGTTTACGTAGATCTTTATTATTCGATTCTTTATTAGCGATTGCATTACAGCTTAATATAATAATATACGAGTTGCACTTAAATGTAGTTTAAAGGTGGAAGCATGTAACTAACTAGCACTTAGGTTGTTAAATAATTAATTGGGAAATATATACATAAGGAATTAATATACTAATATTTATAATGTTCATGCCTATTTCTTAATACATTAATACCCAGTCATCCGTAGATTTTCGAAGCATTTAAAAACATTTCACTGATAAAGTCCTTAGGAATTTGTGTCATGTAATTTATTTCCAACAAACCGTTAATAGTTCTCTATTGTAAGAATTTAGATTAAAGTCTCTCTGATGTTTTGATTAACTTTAAATGATACGTCTAAAATGGAGATAACTCAAATGCTTTCTTAGGAGATTATTAAAGATAATTCAATGTAGTCCGTGCTCTGAGGAAAGTAGTTGTGTTTTGATTTAAAAGTTATCAATTTAAACACGACAATATGGAGATATTTATTCTGAAATAGCATAAAATTTTTGTTGGTGAAATAAACAATACTATGGATAAAAATGTGCACGAAATACGTTGCAGGAGCTATTTTATTTTTAGTGGATTGGTGAAAGAATAAAGACTGGATTTATTCTTAGAAAATCCACGATTAAGATATCTCTTTATGCAGAAAAATGAAAAAAATAGCATCAAAACATCTTCCTTTCTTGTCAGTTAAATAGGTCTTGTAATATTGCACAATCTATCCCGCGTCGCTAAGGGAAACTTTGGAAAGAAGTGGCAAGAATATTTAACAAAAAACCTAAGACTAACAACAACAAAAACGTGTATTATTCCGCAAATGATCTGAAGATTTTTGTGCGGTAGTGGGAGAGTTTTGCTCGCAAGAAATATTCCTCCGCCGCATGATATATGAATACTGCGAAATGTCCTTGCATCCGAGTTTTCTTCTCGCGATGACAGTATGTTCACAGTGGCACGCGTTAGGACATTTTAATAGATGAGGCATTCCGAGTTTACAGTGTCGAGAAAGAATGCTTGTTGTGCCCAAGTTATAAAACTTTTCGCGCATTTAGAAGACGCAAACATTTTTCGTCTCGCTACGGTTTTTTTCGTATTTCAATTTTCTTTCGCTAATGCTTTTTGCTTCTTTTCTTGTTATTGAATTGCTGAAGAAATCGTTCGTAAAAATCCACTTTTCTTAATAGGGATTAAATTGATTATTCAGCGATTGTTTTTTGGGTAAAGTTCAAGAAGGATGGGAAAGCGTGATGGAACACTTCGGGTTGAATTATTGGTGGAAATGATTGCTCTCTTCCATAGTAGTTATCTAAAGGAAAATTTCTGAATATTTATTTGATTTCTTTCTGTAAACTTTTCCTGTAAAAGGGAGTTTTATATATTTCTTAAAAAATTCTTGCTGTATAATCGTATGTTTTCGTAGTTCTGTTGTCAATTAATTAAGCGAATTAGAGGACAAAAATTAACTCGTAAAGGTGATGATGTACATGTAGTATCTCCCTAAAGGTGTGATGTATTTAAATGAAAGATTTTTAGAAGGCAGAATTACATTAATACAATGTTAATTTAGTCCATTAAATGTACATAATTCGAGGTATTTTTTTCTAAATTACTAAATTTCATTTATTTTCTGAATCGTAAGAGCAAATAAATCGCATAAAATGTTATGAAGGTGTACGTTAAACTTTCACTTGGATTTTTTCAATATTTAAATTAATGAATAAGTAAATATTCAATGGATATAAATATGGATTTTTAATTTATATTGATGAATAAGTAAATATTCCATGGTTACTAATTCTTGTAGTGAATCTTCAATACATGTTATTCAATAAAGCGAAAAATATTCATTCAATTCTATTTCAAAAGGAGAAAATGTATGCGGATGTAAGCAAGTTTATTCGTTATCATAAACCATCATACGTCAACAGGGCATAAATAAAAAATATATACGGGGCATGAACAGAAGTCTTAAATTCATTTTTTTTTCTCCAATCCCATCCGTCATCCTTCTATACGTAACACTACGGAGGAGAAAGTAAAAAGGCGGTAAGCCATACATCAAAATGTAGGTCAGCACACGCATATGCATCGCCATAAACACATTGCTCTCTTAATACATCAAGTTGACGTTTTCATAAAATCATGACTTTCTCCACGGGAACGGCATAGTTTGTGCGAAAGTAAAAAGGTTAGAGTAATGAATATATCCGGTGCAGGGACAGGAGACAGGCGGGAGTGAAGCAAAGGGATTATGCAACTTTGTTGGAGATAGGCTGAAGGAAGGAATACGCGAAGAAGGGGTTTTTAAAAGAAAAAAGTGAGGGTGGAATAGCGCATTCGGCTGATATATGTAATGGGAAACATCGTGAAGAAATTTAAGTATGCATGAGTGGATTGGGAAATGAATATGTTGGTGATGAAAGCGAGATTTTTATATGAGTTATTTAGAATTGTTCTTTAGATTTTAGACTTGGGAGTTTGCATAGTAATGGTTGGAAAGAGACAGAGTTAAATTGCATATTCCAAGAACTATAAAAATACTAATTATGTAAATTAATCCAAGTTCTTGTTCCTGAGCATTTCCATGTAAACGTACCGTTTTTTAAAAACATTCCTATACTTTTGTGTGCGTATTTTATTTGTCCCATGCTCATAAAATGCTTTATCTAATATTTTGCCGTTACGAGGTTTTAAATAAAATTTTGAAAGGATTCTTAGAATTTGATTGCACAACCTTTCCCTTAGTATCATCTTTATGAATACACATGCATATAATAATAACAATGCCCATTGATTGCTTTTAGGCAGAATTTTAAAGAGAACAACTTAACGATGGAATCAACTTTTTATCAACCTCTTTATTTTTATTAAAACGATATGTTTCACATCGCTATAGATAGAGTTATAAATTGTCGAACGAAAAAATTAAACGATGTTTATTTTTAAATATTAATTCTGCGAGATATTTACGTAGCATATGATTAGTAGAAATGTATTGGTTTAAATGAATTAAAATTTATTTGCAGTTATTTTTACCTTATTTCATTCAAGCTGGAATTTTTTCACGATATTTAAACGAATATCTACCTATTCACTCGTACTTCATTTTTAATTGAATGAAAAGAATATCCCAAGAATGGCAGTTCTCCTCTTCATCTTTACTCTATTTAATCATTGAATAGATGATCTTCAATTCACTTGAGTGTATGGTATAATAATTTGGAATAGAATTTCCCCAATGCCTTCTTTTAAAATATTTTTTACTGGTTTCATTGGTGATGCGATCTACTTATCTACATTATGATTTTCTATGCTATTTTGTAGTTGATGTATTTATTAGAAATTTGTCTTAATTAATGCCTCTATTCAAACAGCTCTGATACAGTTCCAATTCAGCCAGACAGTGAGCAATTTTCACAAGCATCGATATCGTATGAATTAACATCAAAGAAATAAATACGCATCGATCCATTCCATTTTTTCTTCGGTCTTTTTTGTGTGCGAGTAGACCGCAAATTCTCGATTCCCCAATGGTCGCGTCATTATTCAACGAAACACGAGGCAAAGATCTTTACAGCCCGTCCGAAAAATGATAAATTACCACCCCTTCCTCCTTCTCATCCTCAGCAAAGAAGCGTTCGTCGAAACAATACAGAACCACTTTCGAGGAGAAACGTTCCTTCTATATCTCTCTGGTGAAAGTATCCCCCCCTCCCCTCCCCACTCTCTCATTTTTCTTATTTCCGAATCCCAATTATGCCCTCACCTCCTTCTCAAAACGCTTCTGTTTCCCTTGATGCCGAATACACCACCCCCTTTGCACGCCATCCCCTTCACTCGTACGCATAATTACCAAACTCCGCTATCTCCACAGAGTACCACCACACCTTCTTCTTCTTCATCTCCGCGCCCATCTCCAAGCAACGCCCCCTTTTAACTCAGAACTACTCCATTGTTACGGCATAACCGCGCCTATATCCTTTTTGGTGGATAATCTCCCCTCCCCCCTCCTCTTCCTCGCTTCTTTATTTACCCCCCCTCCCCTTTTATTCCCGCGTTCCGGAGTTTTCTCGCTGTGATTTATCGCGCCTTCTCCGTTAAGGGGTCTCAGGGATTACTTCTCTCTCGGTTTATGCATAAGAAAGTTCTTCTGAACGGAAAGAAAGGGATCGTATAGGAGGGGGAGACTCGGGTTCGACTCCCGGTGGCTGTTTTATTTGACAGTTAGAATTGAAGTGTGCTAATCAGCTAATAATGAATGAATGTAAGCGCGAATTCATGGAAAATAAATATATACAGCTTCACTTATATCCATTAAGGTTATCTCCTCAAGTTCTGTATCTGTTTATCGTTTTCATTATCTCGTTATAACTTTTATACCCCAATTTATTGACCTCACAGCTTTAGTGCATTTTAATTTGGATTTACAAAATATCAAAGACCGGAAGTATTTGAGAATCATAAAGATTAACCTATAGCATGTACCAATGATTTATTATTTTATTTGTGGGCTTAGCCGCAGCTAGAATTAAGACTGGGTATATGACTAAAAAGAATTAAGGTAGTAACTGATTTTTATACCATTTTCTTCCTAACAATATTGGAAAGATTTATTTATATACAATATTATTTATTACTCTTGAAAGGGATATTGATATTCTTACTTGAGTATTACTGTTTTTTATGTAAGGGTTTTCATACTATCGCTAGACATAAGGGATGATTATAAAGGTTATTTAAAGAGGTTTTCTCGGGTTATTCTATAAATTATTCACGCTATTAAGGAGTTTGATACAAGAGCAGTGCTAAATTAAGACTCGGCTAAATTTAGCTCCTCGCTTTAATTTAAATGAGGAGTTTTCTTGACGATTAATTCTCGTACGATGGTAGACATTTTTAAATCGGGCAACTTTCTAGAAACTTCGTAAAATTAACTAAGTAGCTCTTGTCTTTATTAAGACCCATATTTGATTAAAGATGGATGAGAAATTTAAAAATAAGGTGGACTCATTCAGTGTTTTAAAGTGGGATCATAAAGAAAAACGTTCTAGAACGAAGAAGATATTACGCATGTTGGATTTCATTAATACCTTTCTTCTAACTATGCATTTAATGCTAGGTTGCTAATTATCGTCCACTTAAAAAATACTGAAAACTATTACTATTTCATTTAATTACAATTTCATTTCATCTCCTTTCTTAAAAACTATAAGAAACGTTAAAGGTTATCATTAAGTCATTCTTTATAATGATTAGAATACCAATTAGAAATTCCAAATACCGGATTTTGTAGGAGGTAGGTAAATATTAACTTGTGATGAATGAATTGATATTCGAAAATTATTGTATTGTAAATCAAAAATGTTTAGTAGTAGTATTATAATATGGGAATAATCACTTATATATATAGTATGTTATTTTTGGAAAATTTTGTTTACTGGTCATTAAAGAAAATCATTTTCTCTAAGAGCTATTAGAGCAATGCGATGCGAATTAATGCAATGCTTTATAATGAAAAAGATGGACAATATGTTGAGGTTAGTGAAGTAATTGGATGGAAATTAACTTACTCTATGTAATATGATACTTTTGTTTCTCTGTTCAGAGAAACAAGTATTATTTTTAAATTAAGAAAGAGAAAACCTCAAGAAAGTTTTGAGATAAAACTTAAATCATCATTCACACCTGTAAAACGGAATACGAGACATAACTAATCGAGTATTAATCCATGTATACATCACTAGGCAACAGCAAGTGTTTGAAAGACACCTTTTGTAACGAATGATATGTACCCACAAGTGATACGAATCCTTTCAAATCCCTTACGAGTTAAGCACGAAATAAATAAGAGCTTTAAAACCGTTACGTGATTGGGGTTGAATGCATACCGAAAAGTAATTCATCGTGTGAGGTTTGCGTGTCTGGATCTGATTAGAATTCCGCATCTTCGAGAGAAGGAAAATTTCGAAAATCAAAAGTCAAATGAGTGTTCTGAGAAGTCGTCGCTCGGCCTTTGCACTCGTTTCAGCACCCTCTACAGGGCAAAAGAGACATCAAAGTGTTGGTGAAGAGTTGGTTTCCTTAGAGACGAGTAAAAATTCCGAGTCTCAGATGTTACCGAAGTTAAAAGGAAATGGAAAAGGTCTCCCCATAGTATCGCTAAAACCGCGTGGATTGCACACTCGGTGAAATTAGCACTCTCAAAGCGGAATCCCGTGTTGGGGAATACGCGATACGGCGAGCTGATGGGTTTTTTTAACGTACTTCCCCCTTACGTTCTTTATCGGGGCAAATCGGGCTGTGAAAATATGCTTGGGTTCAGTCGTGAATCTGTATCTTGAGGTTTAATGAAGTATATAGAGTATGGGAATTGGGTTCAAAGTGCGAAAGAAATATCAAAAGTATTGCTCATTTAAGTTACGCGTACGATAGAGTGATTGGTGGTTGCTGCGTTTTGATGGGATTTCAGATGCTTTACGTGTTTGTTGAGACTTGAAAAGATGATTCGTTTGATTAGGAAAATTTCTGTGAGTTTTAACCAGGTGCTACTTACGTTGAAATTTCATCTTATAGGGTATTTTTAGGCATCTTTAGAGCTAATTTTGCGTGTACATCGCGAAAGTTTTTTCCACTGTGAAAGTAGTTTTATTTATTCTTCTCGTTCGATGAAGATTTATCAAGATTTATTTTTTTAACAGAATGTTTCCTTAAAAAGAATGATTGGATGCACAGAAATTAGATGCAATTTGGAAACTACCTCTTAACCCTAAATTATAATATATAATATAAATTGTTTCGTTTATAATTTATTGATTAATTTAGTTTTTGCACCTATTGCAACTTCCTTAGAGCTCTGGAGTTGATTTTTCTCATTATATCAGTTTAGTTTTGCTTTATTTTTAAATGCAATAATGAACTAGTCTAACAAAAATGGTATGATTATTATTTTTCTTAATTTGTTCACTCTTATAAATATGAATTCTACAATATGTAATAAGCGACCGTTGATAACAAAATGATACATATAGAACTGAAACATATATTACCTTTGAATAGAATCTACTTCAGATAATCCTACTCTACCGATTATTTTTATTAGATATCCTGAGTTTTAAAAGCGCACTGGAAATTTTAAAATGATTTTTTATCATCGAGAATTTTCATTTTTAGAGAGAAATAATCATAAGATGGAAAAACCCCAAAGTATACGATTCCGTTTCTTAGGAACCGTTAAGCAGTTGCTCACGGATGCAGTTAGTCCTTATTTATAGTGTTTATTCACGAAATGATACCGTAGGTGCTTTCGGTTCAAATCTGTTACATTTCCGTCTATTTTCTCCGCCAAAACATCGTTCCCGATGGGAGCCAAAGTGAGAAAACGTGCCGGGAATGGAACTCAGTCGCCGTATTCCACGAAACGACTCGATCAGGTGATTTTAAACTCGTGGGAAGGATGCCCGATAATTTTACGTCTAATGCGGACACGAGGGTTTTTATAAATCCGCTCACTCCACCAATGGGAAAGCGACTCGAGAGGGTATCGGTTGATATCCAATTTCTGTCTTCCGTTGCTAACTGATGAATCGCTCAATACGTTCGAAGGAAAATGGCGCGAAGTAATGGGATTATCGGATTGCTCTTCTTTGGGGGTGTTTTCCAACATGGTTTGTGCTATTTGTGCTATGCTGTGGATGTTTTTGTAAGTAGAAAATGTGGAGGATTTTGAAAATTTCATACATAAGGCATTCTTGGATGATTTTGGTTCTTTTAGAAGTTTTTATACGGATTATTTTACCCTTTAATAATCCTTCGAGGTGAAATATTCTACCATTTGTGATACAATGTAGATTCTGATTTTTAATAATACTAAGAGCTAAGAAATTTAAAAAATACAATTGAATACGGTTTAATGAATTTTTATGAGGGCAATATGCGTAGGACATTGAGCGTTTTAAGTTTCGAGGTCCCAGGTTCGAGTCCTGGCGGATCGAAAAATTATCTGGATTGGGATGTATTTATGTTCGTCCATAGTGGTTAAATATAAGAGTGGTCTACATAGACTAAATTTTGCCCTCATTTAATAAAGGCAAATTTATCGTTATCTTACATACAGTTTATAAATGATCAGAATGAATTTCAATGATTAACAATTAATTATTAAAATTGGGCAATATGAATTCAAGTCTCTAATCAAATGCCGTGAAGTATCTTGATTGCGAAACAATGCACCTAAATGCCATATAAAATTTTTACTTCATACTATAGTTACAAATTATACAGTTAAGGAATCTTTAAAATGTGAGGAAAAATTACGAGAATTCCTTCGAAGACGTTTCTGTAATCCGTCTCATCCAAATTTCGTTCCAATTCCAGCCGAACTCTTACACAGCCAGAGTTTCTCTCCCTCACGAGGTATCCCCCGGCGTCCCAATTCCGATCTTCAGGAAGTCATTGATTACAAATAGAGAAAAACCTGCTGAGAAACTCTTCATTTTTATTCCGATTTTTTTCCGTCGAATCGAGTAGCTTTTCAAGGCATCTCTCGCCAAGGAAAGGCTGAAGTTCCCGGGGCCGCCGCGAGGGGGTTAGAGGGAGGTTAAGCCGAGAGGGTTAAAAAGGGGTGCCGTCCTATTCGCGGGGGGTGGTTAAAAGAATAAAGAAGAGGAGGAGAGAGGACGGGTGTAGTAGGTACTGCCCCTTTCCTCACCCCTTTGGCCTCCACCCACACCAGATTCCCTTTGTCTGCGAGATTGGAGGTGTAGGAAAAACTCTCTCTTCCTTGCTTCCTTTTGGAGAGCGATGAGGGAGTGGCCAAGAACAAAAGACCACGCTCCCGTAGTGAAGAGATATAAAGCACTTTTGAAACCAGCACTTCTTAAACCTTACAATGCCAACCACGCCGTTTCTCTAAGGTCTTTCATCCCACCCTCCACACACAGCCTCTATAGATAAGTTTCCGTAAACGAGTTTTTTCGAAGCGATCTCTTCTTCGGGGGGAATGGTTTTTCGGGCAACAATTTTCAAAAAGGTCGATTTTATCCGATGGTGTTTTTCAATAAGAATCTCTCTCTCTCTTATGAAGGCAATATTTTTCGGGGATTTTTTTTTTCGCCGAGGATATAGATCTTCGGTACGAGATTGGCTGGAGAATTATTCGAATCGTGTTGCCGGTGGATGGATGGGATTGTTGTTATGGTTCCTATTTTGAGTGGCGAAAATCTGCTTGTCCCGATTCTTCTTATGGGATCACGGTGGGGAATTGGATGCGGAGGCTGAGGGAAGGGAGGTGTTTGGATCTCGTTTAAATTTTTGTGTAAACACGCGCGTAGTTTACTCAGTACGCGTGTCATTCGTTCATGAATGTTCCCCGATAAATACGCGTTTCTGCGTTGAAATGTCTACTACTGCCAGGCACATCCTTATTCTTGCGATAGAAAAGTTATTCTTCTGAAAGGCTTAAAAAACATTTCATAAATTGGTGAAATACGATGGATATATTTCGTATTGATGGAAAATTACTTGCCTAGCTCTCAATTTTTTAAGGTATAGCGTGGAAAGATACAGCTAATTCTAGGTTCAGTTCATTCCGTGTACTTATTACAGGTTTAATTCACGGTCAATTATATTTTAGGGATATACTAAATAAGGATGAATTAAAGTGCTTATTATACTTTTAAATTCTTGTACGAAAGGAAAATATTATTTTACCGTAAAATAAAGTATAACAATCTACGATAATTATATTCTAACAATTATTTCAAATATTTTATTATCAATCATACTAATTTCATATTTCTTTTTATGATGTTAATATCCTGATATTCGATTAATTTCGGTTGGTTAAACAGAAGTGAATAATATCGATGTGGCTGGGACTCGAACCCAGGTATTGCTTTATATATATGCACACATTTACGTAACAAATGGTATGTATTTTGCGAATTATCGTGTGATATTTAAAAATTGTTAATTGTTGTATATACGTTGGTTACAACTTAAATCACCTTTTTATATTATTATAGTTTGCAGTTGATTTGTATAGGAATAGCTTTTTATTTAAGAAAGTACTTGCTTTACTTACTAGCTCTCTAGCGTTACTAATGTTTCCGCATGAATCTTCCGGTTGATTCCGATATCCAATCGTCTTCCTTAACAGGAATTCCTATCTCACCAGACACCCTCATTTTCTAATGTGTTTTCCCTCCAATGCCCTTCCACTCCATTCCAATTCTTCTTTGATTCCTTTCCAATTCCCTTCCCACTCCAGGAACCCTTTTTTAGGTGTGGGCTTAAAGGTTTTTCGACTTCCAACGAAGGCGAAGAGAATAGAATCCAAAGCGCGAACTCAATTTTTCTCGGAGAAGTTATCGCTAATTTCGGGAACGTATTTAAGAAGATTCGCCTCAGTGAAAAGGGAATTTTCAGCGATGCGATGATAATTTTGATTGGAAGGGTCCATCTAGAAAAAAAATTTATGGCGTTAATAAACGGGGCTTTTGGGAAAAATGGGAAATTGGGCAGGAAAAGGGAGGGTTGTTAGTAAACAGATAGCAGGGGCCTCATTAGCAAATTATCTCAGCATTTTCTTAGTCTAAGTGGAACAATTAAAAGTGAATAGGATGCTATATTCATATTTACGTAAAATATTTACTTTTACGTTTTTGATGGCATCGCATTATTCCGATTTTCATTTATTTTTAGTCTACGTATTTTTACGTATAATCATTTATTTTAATTTCTTAAGTAGTATGTATTTTCCTATTCATATTTAATTCTTTTATTGATCAAGTAAATTTTATTGATTATTAAAATAAAACAAATAAAAATCAAGGCAATTTACGGCTAAGGGAAATATTGATGTGCTTGATACAATTTTGCGAATATTGCACTTCATAATATAGCAACTTTCTTGTCTCGTATCAATAAGTTAATATGAGATTGAAAGTTTTAATTTTAAATTTATTTCAATACTGAAATGAGTTTCAGTTCTCCTACACAATGAAATGAAAACAATTTATATTTCTTTTGATATTGAAGGAAAACTATACTGTAATATTAATCTAGGATTGCATAATAACACATAAACGCATTAAATTGCCTCTAAAAATCCAAGGCTCTCGTTTCTTTTTAAATCAAGTAGCTTAACGTTCAATGCAGAGTCAAAACTTCAAAATCAATGCTTTTAGCGTATCCATTGAATGAAGTTAATCATTTTGTAAAGGCAACACGCTGTAATCAATTCTTAGAAGGAGATCAGGCGGATTTAAGAAGATTCAATATCCTCACTACGATCTTGTATTACTTAAAGTAGTGCTCAGTGTGCTTCATTACGGCTTCTTGGAATTTGAGCACCCTTAGAAAATATATTCATTGAGAAACGAAGTCAGCTTTATTCCCAAGAGAACAGAAATTTTTAATGAGATATAGTAAAGATATCGGCGGTGCGTCTTCGCTTAAGATTTAATGTATATTCTTAGAAGAAGTATCTCTTAGGTCTATGAGCATTCAAGGAAACTTAAGAAGCATCTAAGCCAATGAGAGATGCACTTCAGAATCATCATTCTACTTATTTGGACTCTTAACTCGGTAATTATTATTCCATTACTGCAATCGAGTTGGGTTATTTTTTAGGCTATTTAAAAGAGGCAATAGGTAGTGTATAATATCTCTCGTGTGTCAATTTTATCGTTACTGTCCATTCAAGAGCTCTGGAAATTTTACGTCTACTTTTTCCTTCTCGTCTAGTATTTCGAACACTCAATGTGCATTGATGTTAATACTTCCTTTCTTAGGAACGGGAAAATCTCTTCTTTGAAAATCTGCGAATTCCACGAATTAATCCACTTAAAGGATTAGTTGAGTTGGAATGCAGCACTCTTCTGAAGTCAATTACGGTATCTGCTGCGTTGATTCGTCTTCTTATTTCGTGAGTTTATATGATGCTTGAATTATTTCATCATTGGAAAACTCCTTGCGCTTTTCTGTACTCGAAAGATGAATGGGGGAAGATGCAATTCGGAATTGTAATTTCCTATTTACCTTTTTACGGACTAAAAAAGCTTAGCGAGATTTTTCTTCGAAGTTTGTAGATTTTTAATAGATGTGAACTTATGGAAAGAATTATTTTGGCCTGATTGAATGTATTTATATGAGATATTGGAACTATACTTTCCAAATGTAATCGTTCATGGTCTTTTGTCCTTTTATTCGTTGATTGCATATCAAAGTCCTCTGGTAATTGGTAAGATAGATTAAATTTCATGGCATTATGTCCTTTAAATTGCTCGTCTGTAATGCATTGTAATTGACCTTAATTCACGTAACTTTATCTAACATATCCATTGAGCAAAGAAGTCGAAGTTGTACGTTGTTAGACCAGATCTTTATTCTAATAACTAAATACCTCGATCTATATAAGAGCAGTATTATTTAAGCAATCTTAAGTACAAGGAATGTTAACTAAGTATAATTCCATTCTCGGTCCTACAATGAAAACTAAAGCGATGATGAGTATACTCCGTTGTTGAAAAATAGAAGTGAAAAATTGCGTTGTGACAGGACTTGAACCCAGGTCCCAGGATTTGCTATAAATTATATCATTTAATCTTATATTCAATCTACATCCAATGACAAAATTAAAGCAATGGAATTTTACTTAAAATGAATTGTGCCGATGACTTACTACAGCGTCAGGAATTTTACCAGAAACAGAGCGTTAGTTAGGGAATTAAAAACGTGTAATTCCCACCGTTTTAAATCCGTCCATCTTCATAAATAAGGCGGATATAGAAGTAGTTACAAATGGCACGCAATAACTCAGGAGTTTACCACCATCAATAAAGCCGTCGTGTTCCGTTGAATAGAGAGGGAATCAGGTTAATGAATGAACACTTTCAACGTTGCGGTTGAACTATGGGGCATTACGAGCGAAATGATATGAAAGAACGGTGGTTTCTCTCTAAGCGCAAACAAATGGGCATAAATGGCCATTTCTCCGACCGGATTCCGACCAAATACCTATCAGAAGAGCTGTCCTTCACCGCCAGAGCAGTGACCCAAATTAGGCGACGGTTTAAAATATCGGGAGGTCGACGAAGGAATATAAATCGCGAATTCCTTTCCGACGTCAAGGAAAAATGAACGAATTCTCGCGGTCGTTCCCATGCGAAGGGGTACAATAGTGTTTATCAACAAACGATGACGTTGTGAAAACGCGTTTAAGTGCCTAACATTTCTACGGAATGATTTTTCGGTGAGTTTTGTTGATAGCGGGTTATAGTAGACGGAGATAAATGATTGCCTCAGTAAAGGAATGTTGTTAGCGTGTTCTTATTCGGTGTTATTGGCTCACTGTTGAGTATTTCAACAAACATTGTTTGAATATAATGAATTATTATTTCTATAGATACATAGACAAATTTATGGACGAATTCTATGATAAGCCTTTTTACCTTCTTGGCGATTGTAATTAAAATAAGACTATGAATCAAACGAACCACTGGAATAGGGGCTAATATCTTTTAAGCGTGGGAAAATATAGGAAAAATTTATGTTTCATATTCCTTTGCTCTAGTTTTTATGGTGCACCTTTTAAATGAAATATTTTGTTTCATTTTTCACTCTCTGGAATATTCTATTTACTGTCCAGTGTGAATTTTAACCTTTAAGGAACTGAAAAATTAGTGTTAGGACTGGAAAATCTTAAATGTACTTCGTCTTCGTCAGAATTATTAATGAATAATTTCTTCTCTTGTATGAATTATTTAACCTTATGTTTTAATCTTCTACATTTCCTAGTTACTGTAATATGAACTTTACCGTACGATTACTTCATATCATAAAAAATAAATACTAACTACCGTTTTAATTCGTCTATAATAGAATTTTATGCATCGTAATCATAAGAATTGACAGCTTAAATTTACTTGCTGTGCATATGCATCAACCGAAACTGATGCATCTGTTTTTTAATCCAGCCTCTTCGCTTCTGACTAGACTTTACTTGCAACTGAAAATTTCCCTGCCGAAATACAATTCTCTTATTTTACCATCAAATCCATCCTTCGCGGAGTCATTTAACGCTCGACGTTAGTGTTGGATTGAAAATCGCGAGAACGACGGGAAGTTGACATTTAGAGTCTTACAGGTGGGCACTCGTTAAGTAAAGACTTTTTCACTCACTCCACTTCGTTCCATCTTTCCCTTCTCTCCTAAGTCCTAATTTTACCCAAATAAAAGAAAATAGTTGGTTTAAGTAAACCTTAGTTGAGTGAAAACTACAGCCTTTTTGAAAGCGTAGAACGTTGAACGAAAGTCTAGATCCATGCTTTAAATATACATACAAGAGAATCGAGATGGATTTCTTTGATTGGAACTTAATTCTTCAGGTATCATTGAAGACGTGTCGGCACTAAAAAACGCTGTAGTTATAATCTTCAGAAGGAAGATATTGGTATAAATATGTCCCCTAGAGCCATTGTTTATTTTACAAAATTGAATAGCTTTACAATCTTATTTTTACTTTCTACAGCAGATTATTCACTATCGCAGTACATTAGTCTGAAAGGTTTTATGCTTTAGTTTGATTATTTGTAACTTGAATACTAATAAAGAGTCGATAACTAGCGATTGGCGTTCTTGATCTTTAGCAACTTGAGTATATATTTGCGTAATTAGTAAATTAATGACATTTTAATTCATCGCAAATGAGAAGTTTTACTTTTATTACTTCGACTTGATTAGGCTGGAAAGGAATAAGATTACGTAATCAGAAAAATGGTTATATTCTAATTATCGTTCTGAATAGTTCTGAAATTCTGTTTTTCAAACTCTTTCCAACGATTCAATTCCCGCTAAAACTCTTAGAATCATATTAACAAGGCGTTGATGGAAATAGAATAACGTAATAAACCGTGAATTCAGTCCCAAAGTTATCGCGTCAGCAGCAGCGTAATGTAAATGGAGAGGAAATGCGATTCCATTTCAAAACGATAACATTACTTTACGAAGCGATTTTGGCGAATATCCCTCGAGGGATCCTTAGTAACTTCTTCGGCCAAGACGAATCTCTCAATCCCGCCTTCCGATAAACGACGAAACGCCGCTCTGCGGTTGAATCCGAAACTTTCAATGTTATGCCAACGATACGGATGATTACCCCTTTGCGAAGCAACTATATCGCAGAGGCTCAGGTAGTCCCTTATTCCCCCGATATTTTATGGAGGAGAAGGTTATTATTGAACACCTTTCACAAACAATAAGAGGTAAACAAAAGGATCGGATGACTCGAACTAAGGATCCGAAAGTTTCCGTAATGGGTTAGGGAATGCGTGCCGGGTCCCTTAATTCGTGCATTTTACGGCGGGAGAAAGGGTACGTACGTATACAGGGTACGTATACAGGGAGGCTGTCTGGCTCCGGTGGTGAAGAAGGGTGGTGTGGGGAAATCGGGGAAGTTAAGATGATTTACGTTTAATAACCAAACTGCCGTATTCGAGGCAATCCGTTTAACCCACCTTTACCGCCATCTCGAAGCAAATTTTAGGGGGATAAAAATGATGCAGAGGGAGGATGGATGAAGATGTGGGTAAGACTGTGGATGGAGAACTGATGGTACAGAATAAAGCTTCGTTTTGTTCAGGAAATGGATCCATTGTGCTTTTTATTACAGCCTTATGCTTATTCAAATGTGAGGATCTCGTGTTGTTAGCATTAAAGTATGATTTTCTCGATATTTATAGGTTTGGGCATTTGAAATGATTTCTACATATATGTGTTTATGGAGTTTGAAGGTCTATTGCCATAGTTTCTCGTAGGATAAACGGAAGTAAACTTTTTCCTCATTTGATACTCTCCTTTTGAATACTTTAATGTAATTCTTTTATCTTTGCTCTCATTGTCATTTCACTAATTTTCTTGTTTAATTATTGTTTCTACAAGTTTTATTATTTATTTATAAGCATTAAAATACATTTAGTGATTACGTGAAGTAACATTTTTCTCTTGAATATTATTCACGATACTGATAAAGATAGATAAAATCGATAAAATTGATTCAGGGATATGGATATATTTATGATACTTCTTATTGGTTAACTCCAGAATTCTAATTTTCAAGCACTTCTCTTTGTCAAAGGATTAGATACTTGGAAAGTTTTTACCAGTGAATCGAGTCATGCTTTTCAAACAATTTCATCTTTTGTAAGATTGCACGCTTTCGAATTCGGTAACCAAAGAAAAATATACAAACGAATCAACTAGTGCAACGATAAAATAAGAAAGTTTTTCCGCATTTCTTTTACTATAGATTCTTATTTTCTTTACTGTGCAATTTTAATAAAATGGATGAATACTGTTACAAAATGTTTGGAATATTCCAGAATTTTAGAGTAACGGAAATGAATAGCTTAGCATTGTAATAGACTTCATGAATTATTGTTCTTTACTGCTCTCGCAAGTAATCCATAACAGATTCTTTAATGATCCTAATTGATAAGGCATCTGCGTATTTTATTGTCTAGTAACACGATTTTATATTATCCCTCAGTTTATTACTATCACGATTAGAAACTTAGCCAAAATTACGTTGTTCAAATTTAATTCTTCTTATTTCCGTCATTGGCATGGTTCACATTGTCCAAGATATAACAGCTTATAAAACTATTCCTAGATAATAGTCGAACTCCATTGCGAAACACCCATCATTCACACTTAAAGTTAAACGTGAATCATAGGAAATTTCCGAGAGCAAAGTAACGGCAATACGTCAGCGGACAAAGTTATCCCCACTTCGGGGCCCGCATCAGATTAAAGCGTCCGAATTCCACTGATTAGTGCGCGGACTTGCAGATGATGAGGATTTAGTGTTGCGGGAAATTTAAGAGGGAACAGTTCGAAAGTGGGAGTTGCAGATAGTGTGGAAACGGGTGCATCGGGTAGATTAGTTTGTCAGTCGGGGGCCGTGCTGAGTTACCGGATGACAGATGGATGGCCTCCGCCTCTAGTTTTCAGTCGCCGCGGATCTCGCTAATCAAAAGGAGTTGGTCGGACGAAACAGTTGCGGGGCTCATATGGCAACAAGGAGTGCGATATCAAAAGAGCCCCGCGGATAAAAGCGCCCTGATATACCGCTGCATTTTCGCGGCGTTTCGCTAAAGTTTAGGATGAATTTTTCGATGAAAGAATTACGCTCCCGTTTTCGTCTTTCCTTTACGTGTTAATTAAGCTTTGATAGAGTTAGGATGACTTACGAGGTTAGTTGGAGGAGGAGCCTAAGAGTATCCTGCCTTTCAATGGAAGGTGTATATGTACCATGAGCTTACGTTTTTACTATATATCTCTTTTATTCGTCCGAAATGCAGTATTATTAAGTGGGAATATCTAACTCATTGACAGATTATGATTTCGTAAGCTTATTCAGTGGTATTGAAGGGGAGAATGTAAATGTTAAAATAAATTTGAAATTGGAATATATTATTAAGAGGTGATTTTAAAGCAAAAATCATTTTGAATTACAGCTTCATGAAAGGATT
This sequence comes from Pantala flavescens, assembly GCA_020796165.1. Classification (NCBI taxonomy): domain Eukaryota; kingdom Metazoa; phylum Arthropoda; class Insecta; order Odonata; family Libellulidae; genus Pantala; species Pantala flavescens. The sequence goes on from CM036888.1 coordinate 6,799,805, forward strand.
TAATGTTTATTTTATGCTTGATGTGGGATATGCTGACATTAGGGAATTAAGGGAGTTAAAATTCATATTTATCCAATTAGTTTCTGAAAAATATCTTGTGAATGGATATCTATAGTATTTTATGTACAGCATAAAACATTTATGGATTTACCTATACAAATTGAACTATTTGATGTGGTTTTAAGGTAATTGGGGAAATTAGTCAGTAAAATTAGAGTTCAGAAATCTTAATATGCGGTTTATTGATTTAAACACCACATCGTTTAAAGAAAATTGCAATTATTCTTTAAGATTTAAATTTAAAGTTATAGAATTTCACAATCAGAATAGACTACCGACTTCATGGGAGCAGAGACATTTATATGAAGAAATAGGTCTCTAAAGACAACATGATTTACTCTGTAACTTGAGAGGATTATGAACATTAAAATCTCTACAAGTGATCCTTAGTGGACTACTTAGTGGTTTAAGAAAATTTTTCTATAATATTAATATATAAAAAGAGTGTACCAGACGTATATCCAGAATTATTTATAATACGAACTATCTTATCACTTTAATTCGTATAAAACTATTTCGAACAGTATCCCATTCAAGACTACTCAAATTTATAGAAAAACCCCATGAACATATTCAACCCTCAAAATATAAAACAGAATATCTATTTCACTCTCTTTATCAGTTATAAGTGTCGTTTATCACGTTTAACATAGATATACCATACCAAAGTAATTAAATCACAATAATTCTTACTATAAGGGAGATTGGAAAATAAATAAAAACGAATGTAATTTAATTATAAACTTATAGTTTGGAAGTAATATTATAGTTGTATGATCGGTAAAATCAAAATACGATTTAGTGAAACGACACATCGTATACTAAAATAAATTTTTATGTATAATGCATCCGATATTCTCGAACCATAGCAAACATTTCTCTTTATGAATAATCCTCACTAATTTCACAGTCAAAGAAGCGTTTCAATCGGTTTTTACAAACAATCACCGGCATTAATAAACTGTTGCCATCATCATGATCCGCATATGCGAGTTGATTGATTAGGCTGTCTGAAGCTCCACTGTGCCACTCTATCAGAAAGGAGTCCTTTGTGAGTTGCAAAAAAGGATTTACTGATCCATCCGCAGTTTCCATACGCATTCCTATCATTTGTACGGACATTCATTGATCTTCTATCAAGATCATTTGGAACGCATTCCCTCTTCTTAATTGAATGGAGCCTCCTTTCATGTGAATTGCGACTTCATTAGACCTTCCACAAGTATCGATTTTTGTCTATTGTGCTTTTTAATCAAGTACTTTTACGAATATTTATATTACATATTATTTATACTTTATTTTTATTAAAACCCATTACGTTGAAGTACACAATAAGTTGGGAATCTATAATTTAAACAAAATCAGTATTTATAATCATAAAAATTAGTAAATGGAATGCTTGACTACACAGATATATATATATCGTCAACAATGATAATCTTCTTATTTATGTATAGACTTATATACACTCTCAAATTAATCAAAGAAGTGTCCATTTTTACTCAATCTCATTTTTAATACATTAATCTGATGTATAGTTCTATCACATAATTAGTGATTATTTTAATTGATATTAAAATTTATTATACTTACGTGCACAATAATTGAGGAAGCCACAATCTTCAAAAAATTCTTCAGTTTTAATCCTTATAAGAGAGTAAATGGAGTGCTAGTCAACACAAACAAATTTTGTCCTCAAAGATATTCTCCTAATTTAAGCGTAGTCTGACTAAAATTTTAAAGTTCTAACTAATCCAAAAAGTTTAGTAATAATATAAGTTTTTGTAAATGTATAACATGGTTATCAAACAAGGAATATTTAATCAGCAGATTAATCAACCTTACAGTCATTTTCTAAACAAGATTGAGCTGATATATTATATATATTCGGTGAAGATTTTAATGAAATAGTGATACTTTATGATTTGAAATATCAATTCGAAATCACACTTCTCTTCAATTATTTCAGTTTTTTTAGTTAAATTTTTCTCCGCATTCCATCAAAATCAAATCCACATACTTTGACGGTTAATAATATTTGTTTCGCATAAATTTTTGCCCGATAAACTTTATTATGGTCCTGAACTTCTTGAAAATTAAATTTTACGCGGCACGTGTCATATCCTCCATGAGTCAAATATTTTTTAATCAAAATATTAGAATGTGTTCGCTTTTAAATAATGTTATTAGAGATAAAAACTAGTAAGCCTAAAACGTATTGAATATTGAAACGTAAAAGGAACATGTGCATAAGTTATCGAAGTTGTAATTTCCATGGAAGTTTAAACTCGATGAAAAATATCTTTTTGGAAAGGAATAATTATTTGTGGAATTTAAATGGAATGATAAAAACCTAATCGGAATATACATTTCCCGTTCGCACGTTACATCAGGTTAAATTCCGATAGCACGAGCAAAAGTATAATGAAATAAACAAGGAAATAATGAAATTAAATCCTTCGTATGGCATTGAAAGATCGCAATTTTCAAATTGAAATAAAACGTTTTAAAAGGATATTCTATGATTTTAAATTGTAATACATTGTAAGAGAGACTATGGAGATTTTTCTTTCAAATCCTTAACTGAAAACTTCAAGATTAAAATGATATAAATGAGAATAAATAAATATTATAATTATGTACACACCGTGGCTTGCAGGGTATCCACATAGACATAGATAATTCTTTTTATCATTATTTTACCTATTAAACAAAAAAATAACTCATTGTACCTCCTCTAAATATACATTATCCAAAATTAACATCTCATCAACGAATCCTTAGTTTCTATATTTCCATAATCCATATGAAAACGTATGGAATCCATACGTATTCTGGTCAAAAATTAATACACAGCCAATGGTCTGCGGGAGTCCATTTTTTCACGAGCAGTTCCCTTCATCATTCGCAGCTCCGTTCATTAATCTCCACTCGACAACTTGTTTATCATAATAACTCTCAGCTGCAGCCTCCGCACCTTTTGAACCCACCAATCACCACCTGTTCCTGAAGCGGAACCTCTGACGAAATGCGTCGGTTTGAGTCTGTAATTGGGAATTGGATATGAATTAATGGGAATCAAACCATTATTCCCGTCGTGTGGTTTCCGAAATCTTCTCTGGGTTCGGGTGTTGGGGGCAATTTGCCCTCCTCCGCTGCTACCCTTTGTGAGCTTCATCTCCTCCCTTCCCTTCTTCTTGTCCCTTTCGTACGCACGAAAAACCTCGTTCCTCCCCCATCTCGAGTGCTGGAAATTAGGGGTGGTCGATTGTTTGAGTAGGGCTATCCCTCGGGTGATTTTTATTCCTACGATTAATCAGGGTGATTGAGATTGTAGTGTGGTTTATTTCTATCGTGTGTTTCCTAATTAACTTTGCTCTAAAATGATGTGTTATTTTCAAGAGCTATATGCATTGTTGTCCCCTACCTTCTACGAAAGAAGGCATTGTTTGTTGGGGTGATTGGGCTTTACAATTTATAGATATTTAGAGTGGTATACTTGAAATATAAGTTATAAGTTTATGTATATTAAGATGAGATATAAGTTTAATCATATGCTGTTTATATTCTTAGTATCATATAAAGAGATGACCTAGAAATATTCCTTATTCGCTTTCCATATATGTTATCCGATTTTCCAGGAATCAAATAATTTTAAAAGAGCTATAAAGAGGAGAAGATTAATATTTAAAATTACCTGGAAAGCAAACTTAGAGTATGTATTTCCTTCGACTTTGGCTAATTTGCAACTGTATTATGTGCGAAATATTGTCTAAAAATAGGCTTGGGTTTTGAATATATTCCAGTGAAATCGAGGCAAAAATTCTACTCTGTTTCCTTCACTTCAATAAATGGACTTCGACCACATCTCGACAGATTCTATAAAATCCACAATTATTCTAATTCAAAAGCGAGGAATCGGGAATTTTTAGTTTATACTTCGACGCGCAAATACATCTCAAAAACTTCCATCGTGGATTCTCAGATCATATTAGCGAGTATAATGGAGCGGATATTCACATTCGATTTTGCGTAATAAGCTCCTTCATGGGTAACGGAGTTAATTGGTCCCACGAATGAAACAAGGAAGCTGTTAAATTCATCCCTCTCATCGATACATGTTAATTTTCTGGGGAGCAATATAAATTTTCACTTTTTTTGTTGATAATTACAATGAATGAATATTTACGTGAGCAGAGATATTGAATTATATCAATATTGACACGATTTCTTTAAATTATTTGCTGTTATGAAATAGAATGAGCGTTAAAAAATTGTACATGAATTAAGGTCATGAAATTATATATTAATATTAATCTGAATAAAAATTTAGGTCAGTAAATTAGAAGAAATTTTTGACTTATTCTTTGAAAAAATGTTCTGAAACGAATACTTTAAATATCTTTAGGAAAAACAGGTCACAGTACTGGAATTAAAAAGTCAATAAAGTAAATTATTATCGTCAATATTGTCACTATCACCACTCGAACGAAGATAAGATTACGCGAACGAAATAACTGGAAAGTAAATTGCCTCAATACTCAGTATAAATGGAGCATAAATTTTTAAAAACGTATATATTTATTCCTTCATAGATTCAATAAGATAAATACTTTTTAATTCGAATCCAAACAAACGCGTCTCCGTTGGAAGTAATCCTCGGGAATTCACTAACGCTAACTCATTCCCCGAATCGATATCGGGGCCCTATTAATCTATCATTTTGACGTTTCTCGTCCGTGAATCGGCGTCATATCGAGTTCCATGGAAATCGGTCCATTGATGCAGAAGCACTTGGTGGAAAGACTGAGACAGGCTGATTTCATAATAGTATGATTCCCCCTAAAAAAATGGACGGTCTGCCGGTGATAGATGTTGCTGCGCACGGATATTCATTCTGAGTAATTCACACCTTTCGTCGATTGTTTCTCACGCTCGAGTGGGATCCGGGCTAAACACGCTATCAATTTGATCACTTTGTGACAGGTACACGCTTCATCTGGCGCAAATTTACATAAGTGCTTCCCCGATAAGTATTCCCAGCGTAGTTCGGCCCATGAGAGTTTTTTTTTAAGAGTTACTATCGAATGGTATTCTGGGCTTGAGTTCGTTGAAATTTATTTGATTCCTTTTTTTGGAATGGTTAAAATTGATGCCATTAGTTTATTCTCATAAAAATGTTCAGTAATATTTATATCGATCGATACGATCGAACTATTTGGGAGATGAATGACGTTTTAGTGCAACGATTTACTGTACGTCCTATTGTGAACGAGATTATTTGAATCAATCAAAAAATTGAGCTAAAATTTTTAAAGGAATACATTCGTTACTTCATTGATTGTATAAGAGAAATATTTTAATTTGAATCGAAGAAAATCTATTTAAAAATTTAAAATTGATTCATTTCATTAAAATAACATAGTTGACAGAAATTGCTGTATTTTCTTTAAATAATAGTATTCATTTTTTAAATTAAAATTATTCATAATTAAAATTAAAGAACGTGAAAAATGAAATCTAGAAACGATTTTCAAAAATGCTATTAGTATAGATTTTCTATAGTTTCATTTCATCTTTTATTCAGTTGTATCGTCCATTGTTTGCTAGATTCGATCATGTTCCTTTATTTATGGTCAGATGAAAAATATAAAAAATTGAGAATGTTTAGGCGAATTCATAGTTTCGTAGAAAAATGTTACCCTTCAATCAAAAATGCAATGACCGGTAGAGTATTATTGATATGCACTAGTAAAGTTTGAATAGATTGAAATATTGCAACGTTTCCGTAACAGAAAGTTGAGTTTTATATTCATTCAAATCATGATATGTATATTTCTGTTTTAGAGCCGTAAATTTATTTTTCTTATTTACGGAACGAATGCTTTTTTCTTTGGTTTCGTAATATTTTATCGTCTACTTTTAATCGGGTTAACTTCATTAGAAGGGTCTCACCATGATACTTCGACTGAGTATGGTAACTTAATTTTCCCGTCCCGTCGTTTACTGATCAGCGCCATCGCCGGACACTCGGTTCAACACACCCACAGTCAAAAACAGTCGTGAAACAGAATTTGGTATCAGAAATCGGGGACGGAAGTGACGTAGCTACGGTGGTCTGCTCTCATACCTTCCCTTAATCGAATCGGAATATTATGGAAGCGGTCCCGATGGCCGATGAGGTTCTGATTGATATTTTACGAGATGGCGATTTAAAAGATTAAACGCGGTAACTCGATGGACACGGGATGCTGACGAAGGGAAAGCCGTAACGTAAATTCCGGATTTGGCGGTGGAAGAGTTAGTATTGTTGGCATTTTACGCGAATTGAATTTCAGGTTTCGATGCGGTGAGATACGTGTTAAGTGAGCGGGGTTTTTTGGAGAATTGATTAGGGAAAAAAATTGAATAAAATTATGCTCCGATACTTTTGGAAAATTTTATTGAAGTATTATGTCAGATTTTATGTTACGTAAAACACCACTTTTTTATTAATTTTGGATTATTAAGTCATTCTTTAATTTCGTATTTAACGAAATTATGATCTGCTTCTGTTTATTATGAAACCTATGACTATTAAGTAATATTTTTCTTTACTATATAAACCATAGGAATATATATTGGAATACCTCTTGCATTATATCCCACTTGCATTTTGTAAGTTCTTATCCCACACGCTTTTCATCATCAGACTTACATCCTTTGTAGATGCACTGTAGTGAGGAATGTATTTAATCTCATTAGTGTTTCAGACAAAGTAATATATTACGATTCCATATTTTCCTCGTGGAAGATTTATAATAACTTCGAGAAATTAAGAGCAAGTATTAGAGCATATTGAAATTTAAGTACTGATCTATAAATAGATGACTTAATGTACTACACTAAATATGCTAATAATATTTATTATTCGTTAAGTTTTAATAAGAATTTATGTTTAAACGAATATATTTAAGGTAACTAGAAGGATATATTATTGACTGTTAAGTATACTGAGATTATTACCTTACGAAAAATTGAAATCGTTTAAATTTAAAGTTAAATTCTCGCATATAAACACTATATTTTACATAAATGTATAATTTTTTATTTACCCAAAATGATTATATCAATTTAAGCTTCAATATAATGCAATTCGATAAATGAAAATCGAGTGATACACTGCCAATATTTATTCCAAATCGAATTCATAAATAAACCTATACTCGAGAACCACAACAAGTTGGTTTATTCAACTATTTTTTCCAAAATGAATGATGATTTAGGTCGGTAGGGAAGCATCTATAAACCAATACAGCCGCACAGTTATTCGTAAATAATAACTTCATTAAAAAGCAACTCTAGGCTGTTTAATTGGCAATTTAAATATTTATACAATTCTTGATCGGTAAATATTTCTTCCATATCTTCGCCATCATTTCACAAACACAAAGAAATTATTACAGTCCGAAAGATCCATGGGCGAGATAATTTCAGTAGCGATGGTGTGGAAAATATTTCCCTTTGTGCAGCAGAATTTCGAGGCCGTAAACACATCTGTTTTCTTTACTTGAATATTCGGTCGCGAGGCGTTTGCATGCCACAGAAGGATATTTCATTTTTTCCATTCCCACGACCACGTCTAGATGACGTTCATTGAATCCCACTGATAATCTTTTCCTTGGCTTTCAACCACCTCATCGCTTTTCTCTTTGACTCTTCCGATCTTATCTCTCGACGTACGAATATCCCCACGTTAATTCTCTCGAAAATAATACCACCAGGGAACACGACAGGACAAATGTCTTCGGTTCACCTCTATAGACCTCGTTTATAAAAGAATGATAGATTTTCTCATGAAAAATAAGATTGAATCTCAAATTACAAAGGGATTGTGTGATGAAGTAAGTGATCTCTTGGAGTATGGGAATAAATTGCGTCACGTTTTCCTTTTGACTGACGCTGCTTAATATGAATTTTTGTTACGCATAAACTATATGGGGGAGTAATCGATTTCAGTAATACGGAAGGCTTTAAAAGGAATATTCGAGATATTTCCAAAGAATGAATTCAGAAAAAGTTCCTAAAAGCGATTTATAAACCTGTAAAGAAAAATTTTAGCTGAAATTCTATTCTGTATAAGTGTTGTAGCAATGAAATAATGATAATTCTATTTTAATACAGGTTAAAGTACTTTGTTAATTCAATACAAAATACTGCAAGTTCCGATACTTTCTTGATTATTGGATTAAAGTTTGATGGGATGGATACGATGAATAATATTCAATGTAATGATTGATGATAGGTTTCATTCTTCCGGAAGAGAAGAAATGGTAATAAAAGTAAAAAGTGGTAACGAGGTATATTGAAAGTTCTAAATTTATTGAAAAATGAAGTTTGATTCTATTATAGAATTATTCTCTTGTATAAGGGTTTGAATAACATTCATTGAAAAATCAATAGAGAAATTATTTGTCTAAAACCTAGATGATAGCAATTAATTCATTCTCAGAAATTAATACCTAAGTGGCTTACCATCCTGAATGAGTATTCCAGATTCCTCTAGGAATTGCAGTTTCTAGTATCCTTGATTCATATCCTGGGTTGTGGGAATTTTTTTCATATTTAAATCCTAAATCCCATTCTATTCAAAGTTTTTCTGCGAAATGCAATATTTCATTGAAAATATATTCATTAATATATCAACTCTTTACTCAATATACTCATCTTTGGCGGACATGACCCAAATTTTTAGCTAATGCAATATTTTCCGTATCAAAATGACGAAAACTTTATGCGATTAGTTTAAATATCAGTTTATAATCATGTATTTCCTAGAAAAATGTCAATACTTTTTTTCCTGCTTTGTTCATCAAACTGTCTTTATTAATCCAACCTTCCTGGAACTTAAATTACTATTTTATACTTTCCCAAAATTTCTCGGAATACTCCTTCGGCATTGATTCTCAATTCTCAGTTTTCAAAGTACCTTTTTGCTTACGCTGATCATTACTTAGCAACACTGTCATCTTACAAGCTCTTAGCTAAAACTTTAATTACTACCTGTATGTAAAACTACCTTTCCTTTCGTATCCTTGCCTTTGTTAATCCTAATATCCGGTTAATCTATTTCCTTCCTAGTAATCAGCTAAGATTTTTCCTCTAATCTGTCTGCACTAATTCATCGCATAATGTATTCCTTCGTCGCCCATCTTTTACGTTAAAAGAAGTCTACTCACCTTACCCACTGCTTTTGTGTTATCTTTATGAAGAGCCTATAACGGTTATGTAGAGACAGAGTAGTTTTATCTGAACTAGAAAATTTGAGGGTAAGAAAGAGTACGTTACGTGGAGTTCAGTAGTATGCTCACTTAATTTTCTAAGTTTCGACTGTATTCCTTCTAATTTTTGTTAATTATTCATCCTGATATTGAATTACTATATAACTGATGAAGATGATATCTATTAAAATTCGTATTTTATCTATCAATATAAATTTAAGACCAATAATTCCTAAAAATCCTTTTAAAGCATTTCCCATTACTTAATTACCTAATTCATTACACTCAATCTTCTCAGCTGTTTCCCAACTGGCGTATCAGAAAACGATAAGAAACTAATCTTATTAGGATTGTTAGTTATCGGAAAATAGAAAATAAACGACTTAAAACAATTCGTGCACTGGATATGAGAAATCGTCAATCATCACATCCATTCATCAACACAATCCAACCAATAATTTCAAAATAAGCAAACAACAATAAAAATTATAATTCTCTTAATATCACGCATATAGATTTTTTGTATAGGATATTTGGTTGGCCTATCGATATACATTAAACGAAAATTACACTCGTCGTAGAAAATCAATTGTCGTTCTACCTTTTCTACTCACGAATTCGCCAAGCTTATCCTTCGTGCTATAAATTCTTTATAGTCTACCTTATAGAACTCGGAAGGGTTAACGTCTCTATGCAGGATTACTACACGTTGTTACTACAATCAACGACGTATTACCCGATAATCGTCATCAATAAACTTCATCGCAGTCTACGAACATCCATATCTTCGGATGCCGGTAAGACACCACGTCATCCACGGAAGGAGACGGAAGTAGGGTCTTTACGGAGGCGGTACCCTTCGTGAACGTGATCTGGTTTCGGTCGAAACAAAAGACAAACAGTAGGCGTCTCCTCCACCAATTTATAGCGGGAATCCCGGACCGCGCGCTCTGCAAGGTAAACAACTCGGAAAAGCGCAAAAACAGAGTTCCTGCCGCCCACTAATATAAATAGCGAATAGAATACTAAAAGAGGTATAATAATTGAAGAGGGAAAACCGCTGGGAAGGAGGGCGGTTAGGTTGGGCTGTGGAGGGAAGCGGGTTTGAATGCCAGAGGAAGGAAATATGGACAGGAAGGGAGGAGGCTAGGAAGGGTTGCGTGAAATGTGTGTGCGTAGAGAAGGAGTACATAATAAAAGGGTAAACGAATTTTCCTGGGCCGTGTGCGACTTTTAGCTGTCCTTCGACTATCAAAGGGGTGTCGCACCAGTCTATGTCGAACTGTGGAAGGAGTGCATTTATATTCAAAAGATTTTCTATATATTTTCTTAAATTCCTGAAATATAGGGATGATTTAGAACTCAATTCAAATACCATAATAAAATTCTTTACAGTGGTCTTAAACTTGTAAAAGATAGTTATTTTCTTTCGGATATTTTACATCAATCAAACCTCTCCTAGAGATATCCTTCACAAATATGTGAAAATCTCATGAATACATATTGGTTATATTACTATATAGACACTATTTTTCTGTTAATGGACTACTACATTGGCAATTTTCTATAATGTTTAGCTAGCTTCTCCCAAAAAATCAATTCTTCTGAAATTATCCTTTTCTTCTATTTATTCATATCTTAGTGTACAGTTCTTAGTATGCCAATTTCGATCTTTTGTTTTCAGATTGACTTAACTGAAAAATAAAGGATTAAAACTGCATTTTTAAAATCCTGAATAAATATACGAAATCTCTATACACTGTAGAAGAAGTTCGTTTATTTGAGAGACACGAAAAGCTTATATTTATTTGTAATACTTATGTCCATGTATTTCGATTTACAAAATAGATCATTGAGAAATGTAGGGGGGTTTGCAAAAGCAAGATGCTATCTGAGGAAAAGATGGAGGTTGTATAGAGATTGAGGGAGTAGATTTTTTTTTGATTGATTTCAGTTTCAGAGGAATTCGTACGAATCGAATGAGGACAGAGATACACAGCGTATGAGGCCATTTAGGTGTAGTAGAAGACGAACGATTGCGAGAAGGATACACTCCGATGTAACTAAGGAGTAAAAAGAGAGGTAAAGTTGTGGATAAAAGGAAGGAAAAACACCTGACAGCGGACTAATGGAAGGGATAGTATTCGGGAAAAAAATCGGCACATAAAAGGGCAAGGAACCCCCAGCAAATTGAGAACGCCGCGATCCCCTTCGAGTTTGTCGAACGTCACATATTATGCGTCCTGCACCCGTCATTTGTTTTCGTATTTTTTGTATCGACTTCCTTTTCCCCATATTTTTTCGGTTCGACTCATCTACGGCGCTTGTTTTTCCGAACCAGAAATCGGATATTACGCTCTCTGGCGGATTGTGATATTCGACCTCGAGATGAAACTCCCGGTCGCAAAAAAACATGGCGGCGAAGAAAACAAGTGGCGCCCTCTTTTTAACCGTTCACTTTTTTCGCATCGCGCCTCTCTCTCGGGCTTAAAAAATATATTCCGGCCATCAACCGAGCGGGAATCCTTTGAGGTCGTAACGTAATTTGGGATGTTTTTCTTCATATATTAGATTGAAGCGGCGGTCAACGGATCACAAAGCCTTCAATCTTCGGTAAAGACGCGAATCGGGAAAACAATGGAAGATCTGCAGCCGCGAGTACAGGTGTTTTCTTTGATGGCGTCCCCAAAAATGGGTTAACGTCATCAAACGAGCGCTCTAGCGGTTGATAAAAACATTCTGCGTCGAGAGGGAGCTATCGATGTTGCTTTTAATCCTCTTACGCGACCGCTCTTAATTCCCGGAGCTGCTTTCCGTAATGCTGTTGTGAGTGTAGCGTTGAAAAATTTTAATGGTAATTAGCCCAAACATTATGTTGTCCGGCTGATTTGATTTTAGAGATCTATCCGTGGGTGGATGGGACAGTTTTTATTTTTAGGATGACTTTTTTGTTTAAACTAATCCTTAATCTTGTAAAATTAATGACGGGTTATTTTTGAAGAAGAAATGTATTAAATGATCTACCTGCTCATTATTATTGAATTATCTTTATATGCCTCTGTTAGAATTTTATGGTAGAGAACTGTTAAAATCACCTGAACATGATATTTATTATTGAGATTACCATAACAACTCTTTAAATGAATAGATATGGCACACATTCAGAATAGCGGTACTTCAAGGTAATGTTGCATCTTATATATTTCACACATGGTATTCCTTCAATAAGTACCGTGATAAGTAATAGTACTTAGGAACCTATAAAAATGCGAAATTTAATTTGTTAAATACATAGCTTTAATGAGAAATTATTATTTTGTCAGATTTGCAAATAAGTTAGAAAATCGTCGAATGAAATTTAGTAATCATACGTAACATTTATCATGTTTTATATGAATAAAATACTATATACTTCTTGATAAAAGTGCAAAAGTATACTTCTTTCAACTTAAGGGGAAAAATTCTAAGTCTTCACTCTCCATTTATTACGGCTTTCTATATATAAGCCAATCAATATCGAATTGAACGTTAATCTAATCATTCCTTAGAGCATTGATTTTGAACTTTGACTACGATCAGAAAGAAAATAATAATAGAATTCTTAATATGAGCAGGCCACACAGGGCGACTGTTATTAAGCCCGCTATATTTAGATGCCATATATTTTCTTCTTTATAAAAATCACGCTCTCTATAAGAAATTCTACCATCTGCGATTCCGATGGGAAAAGGTATGATTGCCTGAGCTTCCTCCTCAAGCGGAACAGGTGCGATTCGTATGCAGATTTCTTTACATTCGATTGTATTTTCTGCGTATGGAAGTGAATAACTCCCGATGCTCAGATTCAAATTATTCCAAAAAGGGAATCGAAAAGAATCTAATGAGAAAATTTAGAAACTTTAACGAACGTTAGATTGGTTTACTCGTAATCTTTCAGCGTGTATTTTTCGAAAGTATTATTTCAAATTGTGGTTTAATTTAAAGTATCAATCGTGCACGTGCATAACAGCATTTCAGGCTATTTTTAAGTGCATTAAAACATAAAATATTTGTTTGACTCTCCTGTCAACTCATTCATAGAATCTGTACTATATGTTTTGTACCTCCGAGTTCACTTATATATTTACGTAGCTGTTTAATACGCATTATTCATTTTACAAATTTAAACTGATGACTATCGTTAATATTTGAATCGTTCGCAAAAAATATTTTTGGTTTGTTATGTAAGATATTAAGCGTAAATGTTTGATTCACTATTGATAATAATTTAGAACCAAAGACTTCTATTTGTAAGCCAAGGATATACGAAATTAAAACAGAAGTGAACGAGGAGTGGTGTGGTTCTTATTATTGCTACTCTTACTGATATATTTTCATTAATCCTATAAAAACTTTCTACTTACATACGTAATGATTGACTATCATTCTTAGCATTTGGCATTCATACATTAGTTTAAATATATTATATTTTCATAATCATTGGTATCTAGGTAACCTTCTGATTTTAGCAACCATCAATATAAAGTATAAACAATGATGCTCGTGAGTAAGATGTTTCTTTCTATTATTCCAAAGAAAAAATAACAAAGATTCTTAGGAAGAATTAGACGAAGTATTGCCAAGTTGAAATTAAACGGAGTAAATATTAATTATACAGTGCATGCAAAAAAAGCATCATGGATTGAATTTGCTCAATTTTCTCCATCTAAACGTATTTCGGAACGAAGAGTAAGCATTCACATTAATATTCATTGGACCGCAAATAACATCTCTCCAATATCGACATCTCTGGACAGTGTTTAAGTAGAAATCAGTCGAAAGCAATAATTCAGAAGCGATTAGCTTTGGGAGAAAGGGAATAAAAATATTTCCCTTTTCCTACGATCGGAAATCTCTCTCTCTCTTTTTCCCTTATTAAAATCCCGGAGGTCCCAAACGCGCCGTACCGTTTTAATAAATTTTTCAGCTGCCCTCTTTAAGTCCCTAATGATTCAGCTCTTTCGGATCTTGGCCCTATAATTCGCGACCCTTATATTCCTCCTCATAACCTTCCCTTTGCAATCCATTCGGCTTTTCCTAATCTCCACACTCAAAACTCTCGTTACCAAGGGAGACACGGACCGAATCGTGATGGGATTCTTTACTCCATTACGCCGGTTCAACGACACAGTTCGACATCGCGAGATTTTACGTACTTCTGTTAAGCAGCCTTTGCATGTGATTGTGGGGTGTTATCCCTCGTAATGGTTTGTATAAGAAGAAACCACTATAGGTCGAACCAATGCAGTAAATAAGAATAAGAAAGCATCAGTGGTAGGTTAAGATTTCAGAAAACTGCGTAGATAATTTTTCTGAATTTTTTCGTGATGATCTAGAAACAATGTTTGTATCGATATGTAACGTATTTAAATTTTTTTCAATAGATTTCTCTTAGCACAGCTTACTGAGTTACTGGAGAGTTAATTATTTGCCCTTACGACATTCTAATAATAACAATGTAAATTCATCTAAAGTATCCTTTCCCGGGGTAAATTTATATGATAAAAGAATTCAAAACAAATTAAAATTATTTTACTTTTCAAAATATAAGTTTTCTATAAATTTATATCGAAAATAGTTATTTAATTCCACAATTAATTCTACTTTTAAATGAGTCAAATAGATCAGTATCTTATATTTTAACTCATGCATCTTAGGGTACATTATTATCTACCAACACAGTACATGCAAGCCGCATCTTTGCGATTCATACCACATCGTTTAGCTTCGACAGGATGTCAAAGCTCCCAACGACCCGTGGGCGATTCTCACCGACCGGCCCTGTTCTAGATAGGTCTGCAGGCGCTCCTTGTCACAGATTCGTGATTCTCACGTGGTTCTAAGCGTGCATCTGCCTGACAGACATCCTGCGCTAACGAACACATGCGCATGCGATATGGTAATTTAACGTAATTAGAAACGAATCAGGGTGTTTGAAGAATGACTTTTTGCTTGAGTAAACTTTTTTTGTAAGCTACTTTTCATCGAGCGAATCTTATTCATGACAACTGAATTGCGTAATTATCATGGATAATGATTGTTCCTTCCCATAGTCTCGATTACAGTGCTGTGCTTACGATATATTCACGGGCTTATATGTAAAAATATTTAAAATTTCTTCTTATTATTTGGAAATATATTATGGCACGTCTATCTTTATTTCTATTGATTTTGAATACACTGTATTATGTTTCCATTTAGCACGTGCAATTCCGCTTACATTCGTTTATTTTTGAAAGCCCTTATCTCGTAGTTATTTATGGAGATATATTGGAGAACATATTCTTTTAATTTGAGCACAGGGCTAGTACATTTTCTGCAATAGGCACAATTATATACATGTTGAGCGATTCATATTTATCTACCTTCATGCTTTAGAAAGCTAAGTTCCATTGCTCCATCGCGTGCATAAGCACAATCCGTTTTGTTAAACATATCCCTCTTAAATCTGGAATACTTCTTACTTTAGATCGAATCGCGCAGGATTTAAGGATAAAGGAGATTTCTTCATTGCAAAGGCTGCTCTATTTCTACTTTAGATATATGACGTCGATGTAGAAAGACTGAACGAAAACTAGGTTACTAATGAGCAGTTTTCCGGAGAACACGCGTGATCTATGATAGCGTAGTCGTGTAAAGGAAACTGTGACAAGCGATAGCTTCATATATTATTCGCTCCATTTCATCCTCGAAGTTATGCAACCAGGCTATAATTCCCTAGATGATAAAACACGTACGGAGTAATTTCAACGAAGAAGATAGATGGAAAAAAGAAAGGAAATGGTTTTCGTTACATATGATGAATGACCCTTTTTTGAGATTTGGTATAATTTATAAATCAGAACTAAATTTATTGGAATGTTAAACTAAAGTTAAATTGACGTGTCATTTAAAATTTTATAACAATTATTTAAATTTTATTCCTCGATTATTCATTCAGTTAATAGCGATATATCAGTAAAAGGGTTGTATTGTAATAATGCAACTAGATCAGAAGAACTGAAAGCATTTTCTTCGTAAATTATTTTCTGCTTAGATTTGCACAATTACTCACTTAATCACTTGTTGTTTCTATTTTGACAAGTTATTTTTGCGTACATTTATAATATTTTTGTTTTATAAAATATCGATTTTAATTTTTTAACTCGGCTAGAAATATTATCGAAACTTTTAAAATTTTTGATTATTTTTCACATTTGAATATTATTAACAGAGAGCATGATTATATATTAATCTGAGTTTTGTCCGAATTAAATTCTCCATTGCCACGATAATTGTATATGTGAATATTTTTCTTTTAAAATGAACTTAATTTTTATTGAAATAATAGATTTCAAGAATATTTTAAATAGACTGGATAAAGTAAAAGCTCTTTCATAAAATTCCACCAAGAGCGATCGAATTGTATGAAGACAGTAAACGTAGGATACGTAGGCAGCCTCCTCCTCTCGACTTATGAAAATATAATTAATCCTCCATCGTCACAATGGGTAGCGTTAATATTGAGAGACTGCATTAGTAGATTCGCTGCAGATTCGTGTAATAATGGATAAATGTAGCTAGAATATGACAGAATTGTAGATCCAACACTGATGTCGTCTTCTGATCTGATGTATGTTTCATCTTATGCGATTCTGGAGGCATCTTCCACCATCGTAAGGTGGATCTAACGTTTTGAAGTGAGAATCATGATGAGGTTTCAGTTATGATTAATGAAGGCTTGGCTATAATTTCGGAATATTTCCTACTTTTTTTAGTTGTGCTGTTTACTAATCTTTGATTTAGTCCTTTAAATATCTCTGTATGATAAAAGTGCTATGTGAATTTATAATATAAATATATTTCTATATTATGGGGCTTATGAACTGCTGGAAAATTAGAGCAAACGTGACTGAATTTCGTTCCTTTCTGAGTTTCAATATACCTATCGCACAGAATTATCGATATAGTTAATTATAACTTGGGAATTAGTTAAATAATTAATAAAATAAATAAATCTTGAAATAAATTGATCGAAACAGTAAAACGATTACAATTTTACTTAACCTCAACTAATATGATGATATTAAATCAGAGAAATCTCTTTTCCTGGTCTATATAATCCAATAGCATATATATTAAGTTATGTCATCAAATCTTTTATATTAAAATATTTATAATATATTCCATAAAGATTAGTATGCTATTTCCTTGAAAATTCAGCAGATTAGTTCGGTCGATTCATAACCTTGAATTTTTATTTTCCTTCTGGGTCTTCAGCAATAGTAAATATTCTGAAAATTTTTCGCTGAGCATCGTTGAAAACACACATATTCCTCTCATCTTTTGATCGCGTCTTAGATGGGGATTTACGATTACTACAAACGCGAGATGAATCTTATAAATCTTCACATCCGCTCTCGTGTAATATGTGTGGGGGCCCTTTGAAGCAATGACACACATTCCACATCACACAGTTCCCGGAGAGGTTTTAATCAAGGGAGGAATCGAAAACTGTTTTCAGATTTCCAATTTCATCTCCATCCTCACGAAATTTGTTTCCGCGAAATCGTTTTCAATGGGCGTATTGAACCCACAGCAGCCGAAACATCTTCCAGGAACTCAATTACCACGGATCTTTTTTTTCCGTATCCCGTTTGCGTGTCTCAACCGTACCACTCAGACTCAGCCACCGTCAATTCAGCCACGGCCGGATTCCGCGTCCCATCTCACCCTCAATCGACTCCGAATTTTCATGCTCGATTTTCAGTTTTTAATTTGGGACAGGTGAGGCGGTTCCCACGTATTGAAAGATGGGTGCAGGGATGCCGTTTTCCGGGAATAATGGGAGGGCTGAAATGAAGGGAAGATGCGGTCGAACGCTCTGTGGGAATAGGGTGCTTAAGGGATGGATGTTGTATGGTCCTATACGAGTGTGAAGAGGACTTACTCGTTTTGTCGTTCTTATTTCAATGCGAAAAAGGATCTGGGATTGAATGGGTCCTTTGTTTATGAATGATTTTGAAGTAGTTTTGTTCAATTTTTTGATACGTATTTGATTCTTGGTGTTCTGGGAATAGCTTGTTATTGTATTGGAATATTAACGTCACTCCTGAATCCACTTAATTTTGAAATTAATGTGAAATTTTCATTGAAAACGTTATAAGGCTTTACACTAGCTCTTTATGCATTTATTATTATCAGTGGTAATTGTTTTACCTTAACTTATTTTTTTGTATTTATACGGAGCGATTTGCCATCAGCGTATTGTCACCTGAATATGTTTTTATTTCCTAGTTATAATTTACTCATTCTATCGCAAGAAGTAAGGAGTCTTTCTAGAAATGAAATCTTGTCTATATATTTTCTGCGTCTTAAAATCGTATTCACTCCAAATTCTTGGGATGGTTTTAAAATTTACTCATAATTCCTGGTTATTTTTTATATTTATTTTTTCTATCCTCTAGGTTTCTCTGTACTTTATTTTGGAGCATCTATTTAGCTGTTAGCCAATGACTTGTCCAATTTTAATTGAGCGAAAATACGCAGTATGACCCTTATCGAAGTAAACCATTTTATATAACATTACGATTAATTATAGGAAATCATGAGTCTGTCCCCATCATTTTAATATTGTAATATTAAAATTTATATAACAGACATATTGCTCCTTGCGATTATAATAGGTCACACTTCGAAGTTCACAGCTAGAGATGTCAGGAGCATATTTTGACTAGTATCACGGAATGTGGTTCGCCTCTAGAGGTCATGTCGAAGTGAGATAACAGTTCACATGCCTGAAAGTTCGTCGACTGAGCTGTTCGTTAGCCTAGGAGTTACTGTATGTGCCAATGAATTTCAGATGAGAAACTTTCATGAAGTTCACGCAGTTCTTTGGTTAGCCCCTGTAAGGCAGGCAACAAAAATTACACGTATCCTTTGAGTATGCAACCGGCATGCACAAGTGTACTGCTTGTTGCCTACGTTTCAGGATAGTGTGCCATAAGAAAGAGAAGTACAAAAAATATGATTGTTTTATTTTATTGAAGAAAGTATTGTTTCGTATTTTATTGAACAAAAGTATGAATGATCGGTAAATAAATATGTATGGAAAGAATTATTGTAATTAGAATGAATAAATTAATTTTATTTTATCGGGGATAGGAAATAGGGGATAACAATCTAATCACCGTGAACCTTTCAAAACATTCAAAAGTTTAGCCAAGAATGTATCAGTTTCTGAAGTGATATTTAACACATTTGAAGATTTGAGGAAGAATATTTTAACTTTCTTTAATCGATTGTTTAAGTGCAGGGATTCAAATTTACAATCACATTAGAGTTTCAACGATAAGATAACTGTTTTTAATTAAGTTATGATATATTTCGACATGAATATTTAGTAGTTATCATATAATTTAACATTTTTATTGGCGTCTAATACTCAAACTTATTGATAAAAAGGATTTGAATAACTTTATGTTTTATTCAACTCTAAGCTATTTTAAACTACGCTGCTCATTACAAACAATATTCGGATGCATTTCTTTAAAGGAGGTAACGTCGTTCGTCCTGTTATATGAAAACGTTCTAAATGGAATCGTATAGGAACTTAGAAGTAATTAGTTTTTCCACCATAATAAGGTTGATTCAGAGTAAGGCCACGATGCACTTAGTAGAGTAAAAAGCATCGTACTTAATTAGAATCTCTATTTCTTGGTGCTTTTAGAAACGCACTCTTTTCTCTCGGGGCTTAATTTCGCTAGTTTAAGTAAGGTATCTGACGGGACTTCACTGTGAATTGACACGGCGCGTACGGAACGGAAGAAAATGTCACTCTTCACGAAAAGTTAATCCTGTGATGGGAGACATTGTGTCTCCATAGTGTCAATCCTCTTCACGTTATCAGAATCGGAAACGTAACGCTGAAAAGAGAATCATGGGTGGAAAATTCTGGAAAGGTTTGTTTCCCGGCACGATTTTCATTTATTGTTGGTTTTTTTAACTCGTAGGGCATCTATGCGAATGGAATTCCTAAAACGGAAATGGTATTTGTTTATATACGATTTTTTTGATATTATTTTAATATAAAATTTCTAGAATGTGTCTTTGATTCGTTTATTATCTTTAATGAACAAAGAACGATCGATTTATCGGATATCTGATTTTTCTTTTTTTAACTTTTTAGCTTGTTGTATGTTTATGTATGCGTCTATTTTGATAACGATTAAATTTCCTTAATTGTTTTTTAACTTAAAGACAATAATTTGTTTTAAATGATTTCATTTTTACGTGTTTTCAATCTCATTTCTTTATTAATTAGTTTGTATCTTTCCTTTAATTAATAAACGTTGATTTCTAAACGCTTATAGCTGAACGCTGTATAAAATTAAATGAATCTCATTCAAGTGTTTTAATGATTAGTATTATCTTATAATCTTTTGTCGCATTCGATCGATCGTAAATAAAATTGGAGGAATAGAGCCGGGTATAGTAGTATAGTATATCGGAAATTATCAATATTTCATATCATTAGAAAATCTTTATTTTAAGGACTTAACCGTATCTTGATTGCATACTCAAATCTGAAAATTCCGTACTATATCGACCAATCAATATGTTTGACCGTATTTAAAATCCTTTTTTGGGCGAGATATTACATTAAGTGACTAAATAAACTCTGCGATATCCGCCAGAGATTAGCCTTAATAATGTTTAGGTACCTTGCAGTTTAAAGGTTACTGATTTGATCCGCCCGTTTCTTGTAGAATCATCACTTAAATGAAAATATAAGAAGTTTACGTTAAGTAGCCTTACGTTTATATTAATCCAATGTATAATAATCGTCATTTAAGAAGGTAACGCTCATATCTCCATCAATCCCTAAGTAACCCTCGTTTGCAAACGTTAATCATCTTAACGCACACAAAATCGATCGCACACACCGCATCTCCGATACCTTAACTATTCGCAAACTTCTTCCCCGGGACGGACCACATCAAATCCATCTGCGTTCGCCATCTCTTTGAGTCGTCCCATTGAAACCCCTTCAGGGAATCCCTCCAAAGTTTTCCTCTGCTTATCTTTTCGGGGAAAGAAGTCTGGTCCGCCTCGGGCTAGCGGATCATAGATTTTCGGATGACCTCCGTCGAAAAGTTACACGACGAAGTGTACCCGCAAAAAACATTCGCTGCACGTACGTGAAAGGCGGACAGGTGCCCGTTTGCGGTGCGGGGGGAGATGCGAGGGACAGCAGCGGGGATAAGGTGCGGGGGTAAGGATAATGTGCCACTTAATGGGACGCCCCGGGGCGAATAGTGCATCAGGAGCTTGAAGGAGGACATCCCGCCCCCGCATCCACATGCAAATTTACTCATTAGCATACTACGACACGAGCCACTATAATATGCCTTCGAAATACAAGGCATATCCCCTTACCGTGTTCTACCGCCTGATCTCTCTTTAACCACTGCCTTCTCTATACTGTCCGGTCCCTCTCCCCACTCTCTCAACGTATTTCTTAAAGTTTTTCCCCTCGAAACCTCAATTCCGTAGCTCTTCATTTATTAGTGCGTTTGTTGTTTCATTTTATGGCAGCATTCTCTCTTAAGGAAGTTCCTACGGCTCTAAAATAATCATCCTATTAGCGCAATAATTGTCCTATCTTGGTACACAGGAGAGGGTCCTTGGAATTTTCCTATAAATCTCTCTCTATCTGAAATTAGCATCTAAGGCCAATCCAGACGTTTGGGATGTACTTCAGGATCTCAAGATTTGCCCGAATGTTCCTCTAATAACCGGACGGTGCCTTGAGTTCAATTCATTAACGTCCTAAGAATGCTTGCTACGTTTTATAATGGAGAATTGGATCTAAATTTTGCATGTATATAAGAGCTCATTATATTTTTAGTTTTATAAGGTTATTGACTTTTAATATCATCCAATGTTAAGTAGCGTTAACAATATTGTAATAATCTATTAGGTCTTAATTGATGATTCAATTAATATTTCAATGACCTTTTCAAAGGCCCAAAATTCTCTAGTTCCTAATGTGAACTTGGAGAAACCGTTTTCTTTTTAACTGTCAATATAATTTTCTTTGGTATATCTACTGTTAATCCGTCATTCATTGGGTGAAACTTTTAAACAAAGTTATTATATTTCTATTATATACATACGCAAAGTAATTTAATTTACTGGATATGGGCATGGGAAAAATTGGTAACCTTTATATGAAATAGAGGCTTAAAAAATGTGAAAGCATTTTATAATTTATAAAATGGAAATTTTCTTATAAAATAGAATAGAATGTTCCTAGTTTTTTTTTGCTTTAGATTTTCAATCTTGTACTGAAATCATTCGTAAAGGGTTTTAAATAATACACGAGGAGTTTCGTAATTTATACGTAAAGATCATGGTTGCCACGGAAATATTTTGAATCACATCCAAGCGATACTCGGCTCCCAATCATAATTTAATCAACGAGTAACTGTTGCCACTAGAAGCACAGAGATGGAAAATACTCCGCATCTCCCGTGGGGTTGGTAAGCCTCTTCCCTCCCACCGATATAATACCACTTGGTGCAAGCCACGAGCAAATCACCCCGAGCGCTCTCTCAAGATCACAGGGCGTGCTCATAGGAGGTCTGAGGTCCTCGCATATGCACCGTGAACGGACCCATACGATGCTGTTCTATGATATTGATTCGCCGTTACGCCTTGCTTCGTAAACAACCACCTGCTGGGTTTCCACCGAGAGTTAGCGTAAGGGAAAGTGTTGAATATGAGATCCTGCGAAAGAATTCATTCCCCTCTGTTTACGAAAGCAAACATTGCGGCTGTGTGCTCAAGGTTGAAGAAAGCTAGCGGTAGGCAAAAGTCAGACGCGCTCTCTTGACAAATGATTAAAGAGACTGCAGCTTGGATAACGCGGGGGTTTGGGATTATGAAGGAAAATACTTTAGTTTCGGATTTTAAATATATAAAGGATAATGTTTTGGTGAGATTTCATCTCATTGTCTTTCTTTTAGATGGTTCTGTTTACTTACTGGTAACTTCCACCAATTTATCATAATTATTACACTAAGTATCTAAAATTTAGTCTTGTTTTCTCAGTCAATGAAATTATGAGAATAAACCTAAACGTAATAGTCTAGATTAAATGATTGTATACATAAGTTTTCATCAATTTTACAAAAAATTTAATTTTAAATGGTAAAAAAATATGCATAGAATTCTTTAAAATCGTTATGTATAAGATGAAACCTGTACATCTATGACCAAGGGAATTTTTCAAAATTTTTCATTTGACTTTATTGATCTCCTATAAGTTATCATTTTAAAGGAATCTTTCGAAAGCCATTGCTACATTTAATTGATTTTTATTATCCATTTCTGATAAACAGTCCCTTTAATTTAATCATTTACCTAGAGCACTGATCATTACATGAATGGATTAGATATATTGGGTAAAAGTAAAATTATGCGCAGTTTCACTAGACCGATTAATCGAATACATTAAGTTTGCTTTAGTTAGCAGTTTATTGTACAGCAATGAGTCAATTTCCATTCACCATCACGACCAAAAGAAAACTTTTACGGACCCATCTCATCACCCACGGCACCGCGTCGGGCGTTCTCAAGCCGCGGGATTAAATCACACTGGATCACCGTCCGGCAGAGCGGCCCTTTCACCGAATAGACCTGCTTATAAAACACACCTGCGCATGACAGGCACATTTTCAGAAGTATCGATTGTAGACAGGATAAAATAGCTTTTCCATCCAGAATTCCTATGGATCATAAAACGTTATAAGCCGAGGGAACGATCCAAGAGCACCCGTTAAAGACGGTCCTTCAATCCCCTCCCAGAACCACTTGACGAGTCGCATCACCAGAATGCAAACGATTCTCAAAATGTCTCAATCGGAAATACGAGAAAGTTTCCTAATCGTGGAGAATTTCGCAGCGTTCAGATTGACTGATGCCTCGTTTTCAAACTTCCGATGGAACCTCTAAAAACCACGGAAGGCGTTTTTGCGTTCGGCGAACGATCTCGTTATGTATGCCCGATAAGGGAACGGATTCATCTCTTCGGGAATAAAAGGGGTGGGCCTCTATATATAAGAGAGGGCAGAAAGAGAGATTTCTTCCAGGGAACGAAGGTCAGAGCGAGGGCGATAAACAAGGGGGGCATTAAACGCGAAAGTTTGGTTTCGGGGGTGGGAAGGACAGCCCATAAGCTTTTTACGGCCGAGGTTAACGGGAAAGATCGCGCGCGAGATATCAATGGGTGATTATACGAAGATAAAAGTAAAGGAATATGAGATACGAGATCGGGAAGTATGAATAAAATGGGCGTAAGGTAACCGAACCCCTCCACGGAATCTCCACGGAATGATGTTTATCCGCATCCGTCATTAATGACTAATTACCGTTGCTGAGGCTAATGCAGTGGCCGCGGGATGATTGGATGAATCTGACCCCGCACGCAATTAAGGAGGTGAAGAAATTGGAAGGGAATAAATCGTGCCTTGTGTTTGGGATATCGCTGTTGGCGGATTGGGTTCGCGGAGGATGGATTGCCATCGATACGGAATCTTAACGGTCATCTAAGGATTGGTATCGTTCGTAAGAATCTACTTCTGTGCTAATCGTCTTTCGGAGTGTACGAAGAGGTTTATGAGCCTTAATAAGGTTACCCTATCTTTACGTGATGACTTTCTGCTAATTAAGCTTATATGTAATACAGTTAATCGTTGTAAATCTTTTTTTTCATACCAGTTCTTCGGAATAAAATGTATAGTTCGTTTATAAATTTTCAGTTTTCGGTGACTTTTGCGATTCGGAAAATTCTTTTAAATCAGCATGATTCTTATATTTTTACATATTATATCTTTTTGGCTAGATTTATGCGTGAAATCAACAATAGAACACATCGTAAAAAGGTATCAGAGAATTTAAGAAAATAGCTTAAAATAAGGGTTTGTGGATATCGTTTAATGCACGCAGTTAAATGTTAGTGTTCTCAGATCATTAGAGACATAACCTTCATGGTTTTTGAAAATAACTATATTAATTCGACCTCTTAATAGATGTGCTGGAATTATGATCATATTAATGCCTCCGTTGAGTCTGATATTTATCCATTTTTACTTTATACTGTTGATGCTAGTCAGTTTTTTTTCTTAGGTCCGAATTATTACATATTTAAACCATTTAGCTTCTAAACATACTTCAACCACTTCCTCAGTGATTCTATCGCGTCTTGTTAATCTCTTAATATCGCCCCTTAAGCTATGTACACTCTATGATTGTGAAGAATTTTCTACGGTACATATTATATCTATGTAATTAGCTTATTTGTATGCATGCTCATTTGACCTACTCACTCACTGAGAAATGTCGTTTAAATCAATTTCACGATTATAACTTCGAAACTCGTCCTATTCCCATCAATACATTTACCTAGTTAAAGTATTTTTTACCTAATTTTGCGACGTATTCTTCCTATTGAAGACTCCTTTTATGACCTCCAAGTATAGAAAACTTTCCCCAAGAAACAATCTGAGTAACATTATAAACTTTATGGCAGTTCCAAGAAAATCGACAGCTCCCGAGGCTTGTTAACCTCAAGTGCAGCGCAAGTACCCAAACAAGAAACGTAATAAGCCGTGGGAAGGGAAAGGCGGGGTTATATAGCTTCGAAGTCCAAGTAAGTCGTTAAAGCGAGCTGTTTACCAATGGGAATAATAAATTTAGGAGAGGGCAAACTGGATATTAAGGCATCGCTGATTACCGAGTTCGGTTGACTTTTGCATCTATATGACGACTCGTAAATCACTGCATTTATGGTTTAACGATAGTTTAACGGCAGGGTTGCATTCAAGGATGATTATGTTGTTTCTCTTTATGGTAGTTGAGACCACCGGCGGAAGGGTTTTGAATTAGTAGGCTCTGGAAGTCTGAGTTTACTGATGTCTGCACTGGTTTCGTCGTGGTAAAGAAATGAAGTTGATTCCAAGAAGTCTGATTTTTTAAAAAGACGATATCGATTGATAAAATAAAGAAAAAGGGCGTATTGAACTGAGTGGTTAAATAATTTTATAGGTATTGTTTTTATTACGGTTGACTTGTTCATTAGACTTCAGGGTAATGAATAGAAATTACGTATATTATATCGAAGGGTGGATCTATTCTGTAATAGATAGTAGGAAGTTGACTTTCCGAGACGTAAACATATGCTTACAACTATATAAGATGCTTTAGGATAAAGTATTGATTCCTTTTCACTAAAAATATTAAAATTTCCAATCACTTTTATTAATAGAATTCAATTAAGTAATGGAATAAATTTTTTTGAAACTTTTGATGGAATGTAAAGCCAATATAAACTTCGTTTTCTGAAAACAACTTTGCTTTATGTAGTTCACGCTCATTTAGTTTTCAAATGTTCTTTAATCTACATATGTACAACAGCTTATATCTTCTATATTATGATTCAAAATAGGACACTCTGACCGAGAGGATTGAAAGATTAAATTCTATCGTGAATCGCACTTCGTGGAACGACATCTTAAGTTGATAGATTGGTATAGTTTTTAATAAATCAAATCTTCTCAATCTTCCATCCCAATGAATACGTGCCTTGTTTACGTGTCTGAATAGCCACGCCTCTCCGTGTAGAGCCGTGTGGTTCGACGAACATCAGTGCAAGAAGATTATATCACGAAAGAAATTGATTATCAGATTACTGCGTCAGATCGTAGGGAAAAATTTTAGGGTCAGATCACACGTTACCTTTATAATTATGGTCCTATGTTTTAGATTTTTATCTACTGAATTGAAAAATTTCCTCTTATGAGCAGGCAACATGCACTTCTCACGAGAAGATGTTATAATAGTTTTTCATTCGTTCAGATATCTCCAAGCTAGGTTCAAAGATTACTGTTGTTATGAATTTGGAAGGCGATAGATGTTACTTTTATCAGCTTAGAATTACAGATATGAATCCAAAACCAATACGAAACAGTTTTATACTTATCGGTTGTTTTGATAAATCTGAAAACTAATATATGTATATTTAAGATTATTATACATTACGTCTGAAAGTCATAGCTATACATTAGTTAGTATATTGAATTTTCTTAACAGATTTATCCTATTTTTACCGACACCATAAATCCATTCTCCATTCCCACCAATCGGGTGTTTTTTCTCGAACCTCTTTCTCATCGATTCGATTTCTCTATGTTCATTTAAGATTTAATGCCACTTAAAACTTCTCCTTTCCAAACCGAGTTACTCAAGTAGGTTAAATAGAGTTCTCATCCTTAGCTCTTCCCAACTTAAGTGCATTAGTGAAGACGTGAAGTTTTAATTTACGTTAATGAAGAGTAACAAGCACACTTATATCCATCCGAATTGGAATAGAAGGCTTCTTTGTTTGAAGAGGAAGATCTGCATTGAGTCGATTCGAGGGGAAGATTTTTTTTCTCTACCGAGGGATTTGTTTTTTGTCAAAATACGAAATTTGAATGGAAATTGCTTTTAAGCGATTTTCGTTGAAAAAATGTTAAGAGTATTATTTGATATATTTTAGAATCTTATTTTATTACGAAAATACTTGTTTTACTTTTGAAAAAATTAAAAAATGATACGAGTCAACAACCCAGGTTATGGCCTCAATATTCTATGGCCTTTGGAAAATACCAAGAATTCTTCTAATTCATTTTAACTCAGATTTATTTTTAACTTAGCTTTTTTATTTAGAAGAGGTATTGTAATTCTTAAAGATTGTTGTCTCGCTGAACAAGAATTATCAATTCTCATTCTTAAGGCACATCTGTGTTGGAATAATTCTTTCATTAGTTACAGGTTACTACGGCGAACATGTTTATGTGAGGTACTTACTTTTGGATATTTTAAGTGCTTAAATTGAATATTTAGTTATTCTTCTTTCATTCTCATATGCTGACCCATATCAGAAAAGTTTCAAAGTCATACTGACCCATATGAAAAGTAGTTAGGCTTTTGAAATTGACGTGATGAATAGCTTATATTGGTGGTATAAATTTTAGAGAGTGCCTAAATTACTGGTTTATACAAAATATAATGCATAGCTTTAAAGCTAAAGATATATTTGCCACTTGATTAAGTTTTCTCTTTACTTAAATTCATCAAACAATAATTTCGGAGAAAATTTACATCTCAATAAATACGCTTAAATGATGAATATTAACTATATTCTAAAGCTACATAGATAAGAAAATTATTTTTGTCAAATTAGTGTGTAATAATTATCTTACACTATCAGAATTAATTGCCATATCGCATGCCGTATAGTTAATTAAGAGAGATGTAAATTAGATTACAGAAAAGGGTTCACGGGAGACAACGCTATCGTGATAGTTAATTTTTTAATTATAAGTGCCAAATCTAAAGTGTGTATCATAAATAAAGTTAAAAGGGAGCTTGGACAGGAGCTAAATTTAGTCATAGAATTTCTCATTCCATTTCTTGATGGTTCCTCTAAAGAAACAATATTCACCCAATTACTCGTCATCTTAATATATGAGAAATTTTTATCGAACTTATATATTTTATCTTACATAGTAATGCAACTCAAATTCTATCAAAATACTTTTGGTGAACTTCAAAATTTTACTATCGTTTTATGGCTTATTTAAGATATTTATTGAGATATTGGAAATTGAATGGACAAACTAATATGAATGGTTTCATCTGTAAAGTATCCTCATAATTCTTTTAGCTACTTCCGGGTTATAATTTATTCCAAGTCATCATAACTCATTTCTACCCAATATTCATTATTTTTCCTTATTCCAGAACAATACGATTCTAAAGATGGATAGGCAAGTTGTTCACACCCTTCCATCTTGTAAGTTTTTCCCTTAAGCGGCAATATTTTCTGAGCACATAGCTCTGATTTTTATCCAGACAGTAGCTTTTTCCTCCTGGTTTTTTGATTGTTTTCTTCTTCCTCAAAATTGTATCTTAACCATAGTTCGATGAAAGAGGAAAAATTATAGTCACTTTCTCTCGATTTGAATCTGAAATCTGTTTAATATAGCCAAACATCTAATTTTGGACATTTACAGTGTAGTTTGGGGATTTGAACCCGGGACCTAGGCATTGGAAAGTTAGCATGATGACCACTCCTCCACCTAATCTCATAACCAAAACTACCCAAAATTCTTCGCTAATTTCATCCATATTATTACTTTAAAATATACATTATGACATTCTTATTATATAACTGGATAATAACTGATGATAACTGGATGGATCATTGAGGAAGTATAAAGGATCCGAGTAGATCTTATAGTGAGCGAAAAACAAGAACGAATCTTAAGAAAAAGGCCGTTGAAGGCTAGGGCTGAAAAAATCTCGGGGCAAAAGTATGAGGAACGTTCGAGGTGCGTGGCAGATGATGCGGTAAGCGATGGCAGCCCATAACGACCTTCATTATCAAGAGTAGCGATCGCTTAAGGAGAGAGACAAAGAAGGTATGCGTGGAGCCTTTAACGAATGGGCAGGTCTGGGAAAGAAGTAGCAATTATTCAACTCTCTTCGGGGAGTCGTATTCATTGAGAGATAATGTCCTCGGCAGAGCGATGGAAAAACCTTAAGGCTGTATATTCCCAGTCTTGGTTTTCGGCGGTTTTTGCGTGTGGAAAGGCGGAGTGAGGGATCGGGCGGGGCTTCCATTATTTGTAAGTGCCTCACGCGACGGAGGGCAAGAATTACGTCTCGGCCGAACCTAATTGTTATTGGCTTCCTCCGATCCTTCATCTCTTCGGATCACGCTCTCCTCCAACCGCTGTCCCAACTTTTCGCCTATCTATCTTCACCTGTTTACTTTTGTGGTTGTTAGGAAACGGATTATTACAGGTTGCTATGTTGCGGGGTTGGCTGGAAGTTGCTTATGGTTGGTGTTCGGTGTTGAGGTGTTTTGGCTTCGTTTTATTTGATTTAACTAGTGAGGTGTTGATGTAAAAATGTATTAGATTCGTTCGTGATTGTTGTATGGTCAGAATCAGCCCTGAGCGTGTTATTGAAAATGAATAATAATCAAGTATAGTTCAGATCCGGTCTAATGTGCGTGTTTCCAGAGTGAAACTCGCAACGAAAGAGGGTTGATTAATATATTGTGTCATATTTGACGAAATTTTAGGGGACGAGGGGAATATTTTAGTTCAGTGTGGTTGTTTTTCTCTTTTCTTACTTTCAATTTATTTTTAGGAGCTCATTATGGGCTCCCTCAGCCCAATAAGTGATTCTAATTACATCGCACACAAATACAAAAAGAATTGTCGACTACAGATATGAATTATGGTTTCTCAAAAAGAGACATAAGTAATACCTAAATATAGAAATTTAAATTTAATTCGTAAGTATGTACAAGTATTCACAAATAGACTTATCCACTTCATTTATTGAATATACATTTGAATACTGAAAGTTAGAGGTCCACATAAGAAGTTTCTTAAGTTATAATCAGTCCGTAAAAAGTATGGTACAAATTTTAAATTTTATATATGTAGCCTTTGTTTACTTTCTATCCACCAAGGAATTTAATGATCGAGCGATCCGATAGCAAACAAGAAGAATGATTTTAATCTTTTTCGTATTTAGGGAGTCGGCAAGAAATTGTTCTGAGGAATTTGTTCCAAAGAAGAAGAATAACAGTTAGGAGCAATTAATCATATTTTCATGCCCCACCATCTAGTTTTATTTTGTATGTACCTATTTTACGATAATATTCAAGATAGTAAAGTTAAGGGTTACTATGTGATGATAACCTTAAACTGACGCAGCAGTATTTCGTAAGAGAAATCAATTTTAGGATGGAATGTTAAATTTATTCAAAAAAACCCACTCTATTGTTTCGTAAGTAAATATCCAATTTTTTTTGTATAAAATATAAAGAAAGGAAGGAGGAAAAATGTAAGATAAGGATCAGAAAATTTTAAATAGGTTTTGATGTTAAATGAAACGAAAATACGTAATCGGTAGACCCCACTCCGTTTTGCGACGAACTTTTCGCGCGGAAGGCATAAATTCCTGCGACTCACAAGGTCGGCATTAATACTACGTGTTGCATATTTTGAACGCTCATTTGCGCTAAATCATCACAAGGTCTCGGGGAGTACGTGGATTTGTCTACGGTTCGGGGTCAGAGTGGATTTCCTGCTCTGAAATATATGATACGTCTTTGATGTAGCATTCCTTTTGTGATCGTATCATAGCCAAGCTCTATGAGTTGTTCGTAACTCTTTAGATGTATTTATGTGCGAAATGAAAAGGAATTCTTACCTGGAATATATGAGCTTCATTGCGATTACATCAGCTCCAGTTTATATTTAAACATATCCTGTTCGCGGAAATGCTCTTACTTAATTTTAATTTTATACATGTTTTACTAAGTTGGGAATATTATGATTTAACATTGTCATATGCGACGGGTTTTTTTAATTATTCATGAGCTCGTGTAGCTATCCTGCTGTATATTATATAAAGTTTGTGTGCATTTTGTTCTTCCTTTGAATAATTATTTAAGGAAAGTATTTATATTGTTGAGTTTGTGGGTTGTTTATTTCAATGATATAAAGATGATATTCTTTTGAAAGAGATATTTGAATACATAATAAATATTATGAGTTTTTGTTTTTTCGTATTATTTTTAAGTAATTATATAATACGATAAAAATAATATGCATAGAATGATAATACTCTTCAGTTTGCTTTGCATTTTACCTGAACGGTTTGCTTGGAGTCGTGCGGTATATCACCAAGAAAGTTCATAGATATATTGTAGATACATATTTATATGCTTTATTTTATTTAAGCATCCTATTTATCTACTTTTAAATTATTTTCCAAAGTTAAAACCATGTTAGTCGATGGAACATAAACTTTCCAAATAAGTTTTGGGATAAGAGGTACTTATTTAGCTGTTTATTTAAGTCCTTATATTAATTACTATTCGT
Organism: Pantala flavescens; assembly: GCA_020796165.1. Lineage (NCBI taxonomy): Eukaryota > Metazoa > Arthropoda > Insecta > Odonata > Libellulidae > Pantala > Pantala flavescens. The sequence continues at coordinate 6,832,155 of CM036888.1, forward strand.
TTTCACAGTAAATATATATGTTTATCATTTTATATTTAACGACAAATAGTGTCGGTTATCAAGAAAATTCTTCATGTAATCAATAGGAATTCAGTAAGCGATACGTAGGATGCAATACTGTGGAGAATAAATTGGTAGATCATCTTATAAAATTTTAAATTTAGCGTGGGAATTTAAGAAATATATTATATATCTATGCGAGTGAATGAAATTTATTATTTCAATTTCCAGAAACTTATAAATAACTATCTGTTTTTATAGTTCTTTAATCTCGTTCACATGTTTTTATTCCGTGGGTTATAAGGCGTAGCAACCATTTACTTCTATTTACAAAAAAACGAGTTACTTCCGAGCGCATATGGATATTGCCTCAAAAGTCGAAACCCGTGACCTCTTCGGTAAAACTCGCGTGGTCAACTCATCCGTCGCAACTAGGACTCGGAAAGGGTCTGTCACGTGACCGAAGGGATGTGTTTCCTTCACATAGCGATCCGTTCGTCTTCCGGTGGAATGTGTTTTGTAGGACAGCAATATTTCATTTTTACCCAGAATACCTTTCCGTTCAGCACGACTTCTGTGTATGGCCTCAGGCACGTTCGAGAATAGATTAAAATCGAAGGAGATATTCATTTCCGCCTACTGCTCCTGCCCACGCTCGGATGAACCTAGAATCTCGTTAAGTTTTGAATTCTACGACGGAGATGTCGCGTCTACATAAGGTACATTTTTATTATTGTGCCGATACGAAATTGCGAAAGATAGAAATGCATAATCGTACCCCGGATGATAAATGAATCTTCCGCAAAGTGCCTGAATTTGTGCAAAAATTCGCGAACTATATTTGAAGTTCCTATCAATCTTCATTTTTGCTCTAGTAGAACCATCCGTACGTTAAAGTAAAAGCTTTTGGGATCATATTGTACATACAGTACTGCATACAGTTCATTGTGATCTTATTCAATCATTTGGTATTAAGTGCTGTCGACCATTCAATCCATATTGTTTTTTTTGAAAGAATCGATCCTTCAGGCTGTACTCTCGTTTCTTTATGTATGTTACTCATTGCTGTAAATTATTATTAAAAGACTAAATCAAGATTTAGTCTTTTAATAATAATACTCTTCCAAGTGTGCTTCCAAGTCATTCTTCGCAAGTGTTGATTTGTTTAAGCAGAAAGGAATTAAATGTATATTTCCAGAGAAGAACACAAAGGTTAGGAATTATAATTATCTTTAGTTGCGTTTACGGGGTAATAATTAAAAGAATAAGATAAGAAATATAAAAATAAGATAAGAAATACTAAGCTAAACTTTTAATTGCTGTATTTTCATAAATATAAAAATTAGTGTATGTTATTTTCTTTCGAGTTCAAGATGCAAGAATTTTAAGTTAATTCAGCGTTATTGAACTCTTTTACATCTTTTTTATATAAAATTCATTGTTCTGGAAGGAAAATAGGCTCAAAGAACTGTGTGAACCTTTTGACGATATATTAATGCACTCAGTTAAAGCTGTTGTATGAGAGATATAATAATATAGACAGGATTAACTGGCCGATTTTCAGATTGAGCATTTTTACAAATCAATTATTATTTTTTAAAAGTAGTATACTTTTACGCAATATTTTCGAAGCCTTTTCAAGATATAACGTATTTTTTTAGTGCTCAATAATTTTAAAAAGACTGACTTTTCGCTCAGCACTTTCATATTTTGACATTTTTATTTCAAAGCATCGTTTTTACATTAGTTTGAGAGTAATAACTCATTCATTGCTAGTTATATCGTGCCTGAAATCATTCTTTTTTTTCGTGATTAATCTATTTAGTTTGACGAAATTCTCTATGTTCCGCTTTATTCAAATATTCCGTGTAAAATGGATATCCATTCTTTTCTGCTAGAAAAATTCCGCTAGGTTGTTACAGTTAGCGGGTGATACAAATTGCCCCATAAATTTGGAAGACGAAGAGCTCTTCGTCTCTAATCGGACGAATTAAGTTACATTATTCATTAAGTAATTTGAAATTCCCCGTAAATTTTCACAGAAAGCAGATGATTTTGTAGCAGTTCATTATTTTATGCTTTATTATTTATGATCTAAAGAGATGGGTGCTTGTGTCAGTTAGTCTATTAAGCCCATTCCAAACTGGATTAGGCACTTAATCAGTGAACTAATAAAAGTGCGATTTTTCGATGGATTAAATCCTTTCCATTGAATTCGGTTTTGGAATGGGTTAATTTAATTTTTCGGAGATGCACCCAGCAGCTCATCCAAAGATTAGAATACAATCGTGTTTTACAATACAGTGTAATTAATTTGCTTAAAATGAACGAGTGTGGAAATGCTCTTAAAATAGAATTGAAAACATGTCTTACTGTTTGAAATAGCTTTTCAGGTTCAGAAATAAACTCTGTTTAATGAATTTTAAGCAAAAATATTTTCCTCTTATAAATTCCCTTCAGAGAAATTCGCGAGAACAATTTTGCATATATACTTTTACTTATACTCTTTTTTGTGTTTGTGATTGTATCCTTTTACATCACTCATGATTTCACTAATTTTAAAATTATAGTTTTATTTCCTTAATCATCGTTATTATTTTGGATATTTATCACTTAAAGACCAGTGATATAGCTATCAAGGAGTTATATCATCCAGCTTTTCGTAGCCTTTATCTTCTTTATTATACTTCTCGTAGTCTTCATATTTTTTTTAATTTTCCTCCTCATTAGCTAAGCTATTAAAATTTAAGTTTATCCGTATTATCCAAAAATTCAATTTCTCAAACTTTTACGGTATTTTATCTAGAATCATCTCCAGTCTTAATAATTGTTGGAGTACAATTATTTATTATTCTTCTTCCTCATTTATTATATACGTATATAAGGGTTATTTTATTATGTTATTCTTAAAGTTTCACGCTAATATTTTCATACACTATCTCGTAAGTTATAAATATTAAGTTTAGTCTAAAATTCCAATCACCGAACATTTTGTTTGATTTATCTATCATCCACTCCCATTCCTCACCTTGACACGAATGATCAATTACAATCACTTATCCAAGCGCTTACAACAAAGCGATCAATTCTTCTATCCGAAGGGAGAATCCTATATCCAAGCGCAGGGAATCCATCCACCTGTTCTACTTCCCCGCCTCCATCCACACATACCTCAGATGTATTAATGAGGACAATTCACTTCGAAGGCGGTTCGAATCCATTCGGGACTCATTAGAACCACGCGAGGGAGGGATCGATGCGTAGGCACACATCGGGGGCGAAATATGAGGGGCCCCCCGAAAGTGGAGGAGGCAGGGAAAGAAAATAAATCGACGTAGTGGCGGAGTAATTTCGTGGCAGATATGGCGAGATAGGAAGAAAGGGGTTCCCTGGACTAGAGCTTTTGAATTATGCCCTCCAAAAGAGAACAAAGGTTGGAAGAGAGAGGCTAATCTGCGTGCGCGGAGTGAGATGGGTGGAAAACATTTGGGTCAACGGAGGCGTAGGTGCTGTAAGGTGCGCTATATTGCCGGGGCATGTGCGCCTAAGTGCCCTTGGCGGAATACGTAAGGGTCTCCCCGAAGGGTTGTGTTTTATATAACCGCGCTCCGCTAATGAATGATCTAGGTATATACACTCGGGTCATAAAATGCTTTAAAGGGGAGAAATCGATCATTTGTTTGTTTTGTATGGAGGAGATGGTTCTTTTTTGGTCCATTCATATCGTAGCTCGTTGTCCACAGTTCGCGGTTGGAATGCTTCGTGTTTAATTACTCCTGAATTGATTTGATTTTTACGAGAAATGTCAAGGTAGATAGGTGTCAAATGATTTTTGTTTTGTCTGGCTTGTAAGGAGCTGCATTTTTATCTTTACGGGGGATGTAATGGTGGAAATATTTACGAGACACTGAACTATGATAATGGGAAATAGTTTGTAAAATTATTTTACATGTGACTGACTATCAAACGTATAGTATAATATTATATTAAGTTTTTACGTACATTTATCTTTGAATGAATGTATTCGATTTATTTTACAATTCCGTTTATAGATGTCTAAGGGAAGGTTCATCGAGTGCTAACATCTTTCAATAAGATGAGGATATTTTAACGGAGTGCAAATATTTACATTGAATGCGGAACGTGGAAATCTTATTTGATTTATGCACTGGTAAAAGTTTAAAATGAAGCTTATTATCTTCTAAGAAGTATTCTGATCTTTTCTTAGTTTCAAAATTCAAACAGAATAGTATTTCTTAGAATTGATTGAATTTGTTGTATATTTGCATATATTATTCTCTTTTATTAAGATGCCATGAATGAATTAAAGAATATTTCACAACGTAAGTTAAAAAAATTCATATCAAATTACGGATTCAAATCAGCTGTTTTAGATTATGTATAGAAGAAAATTAATCGAATTTGATTTTTCGACAGAAAAAGTAAAGCTGAACTCAACGTCTCCTTTCTTTAGAGATAATAAGGAGCATATAGAACCTGAGAATATAATTAAAACTTATAATGAACCGATCATTTTCTTCACGCTGAGTAATATCAACGTAATAACAAGCGAAGTAATTATGCATAAAACTCTTCCATGTTTTTATACGCATCCGCCTCAAATCCTTTGATGTCCTCAACGCCCTGTAAACCTTGAAAATTTTCGTTATTACTTTAAAAGAAAATAATTATTACCAAGTTTTAGTTCCAGTACCGCGAATCTGTTATCTTAACATCTATAAACATCAAAAGCGTATTTACCTGCTCTCGTCATGTTTTCTCAAAGGCTAGTCTAGTTGTTTACTTCATATTAGCGGAGTTTTTCGAAGTTAATTTTTCCGATAAAATATCCAACTTGTACTCCGGCGGAGTTCAGAACTATCGGGTCTTTTGTTTAATCCTCTACAGAATCTACCAGGATGCCAATTTCCCATGCATAAAATATCGAATTTCTCTCCAAAGGACAGGTGTGGTGTTTAATTAAATTCGGAATTTTTTTTTTCAATCTTGTTACTCCTGGGTTAGTATAAAATTTCAAAGAACTAGAGTTCTTTGAAAGGAACGCGTTTAAAAGCGCGTGGAGTACTCTTTTTAATTTTCCCTTCGAACCGTTCACATTCTGTTTAAATATTTGAGAAACGAGTGCGCGGTTAAACAAAGAGAGAACCTGAATTAGGCTATCATCTCTTTGCATGGGTTTGAGGAAAGGGAACGCTTACTTTACTCCTACGTAGAATTGAATAGCAACTAGCTATTAAAATTTAGGGAAACTATTTGCATACTCAGTTGTTTTGATGTCGAATTCACACTTTGATGTTTTCCGGAAATTTCTTCTGGAAGGGAAGCGGTCGCGAAAACTTTTGGAACTCATCAATTCCTTTGATTTGGAAATGGAACGATTTTGGATGCACATCTGCATAATTACTCTGCAAGTCTTTCATCGTGTTTATAGCCGCAAGACTTTTCAGTTGTTCTTAAATCACCTTCCCAAAATTTACTACCGATGTTTGGTCAAGTTTCAAATACATCATTTTCTTAATTTGAGAGTTCAACGGAATTAATTTACTGAGATTAGTCGAAAAAACTTAAGGAAAGTCTAAATTAAAGCGCATGATTATATAAAGTATTTATGTTTTAGAACCGTGCTGGGATTTCTTTAGAGTCCCACACGGTTCACATTTTGGACCGCTTGAATTGATCATAATAACCCCATCGAGATTCGTATTTTTTCTTTTTAGGAATAGCTGCATATCGAGAATTTTTTCATTTCAAATTCTATATTAAACTCGCTTCTCTTATCTAGAAAGTTTTAATTAATTAATTAATTTATAAAATCCTGAGCCTTGATGAAATCTGTATTGAAAACCGAGCTTGCTTTTATCCTTTGTACGCTGAACCTATAAATTGAATGAGTATGCAGACGTACTTATATTCCAATATGGAAATTTGTTCCAGTTTTGAATTATTAATCTCCCCAAAAAGAATGGATTTGACGGATGTAATTTCCTGCGAACAATTTGGATTATCGGATGTATAGTGTAGTTCCATGGGCGGATGAACCCATAAACAGAGAATTGTGGTATAAAAAGCCGTACTTGGCCTATTTATAGGCGGAAGCGAATGAACCTTTTTTTAATCAACATCACGTGATTTACAATCTAATGAAATTTTGTTTGAGAATCGTGAATGGATGTTTGTAAAAAAATACATTCCAACACAATTTCTCGTTCCTTTTAAACTTTATGGTCTCATTCCATTTCCCTTCTCACCCCTAATACTGCTTCATTTCCAATTTCGCTACTTCTAATAATTTAAAAATCGTTTGAAGTCGTCATAAGGATGTTTTTAAAAATTCTCATCCTTTTAGGGATACGTTTTATTGAGAATGAAATTCCTAAATTAAAAGCAAGCGCTTACTGTTCTAGTTTAATCTACGAAAGATATTTTGGCATTAATGCTTGCTTTATTTTGTTCATAAATGACCATTATTTGTTTTCATTTTTACATTTTGTTCTAATTGAAAACCTTAGTTTGTGGAGGAGGAGAAGGGATTATTATAATTTTATATTATCTCTATATACTGCGAAATTGAGACTGGAAAGTCTCCTCTACCATTTAACTCTGATTTAGGATAGCATGATTATCTTTAAACACCACAATACATACATTATTTATATCAAGATTATAATAAGTGTACGACTCAGAGTTGATACGAAAAAAGCTACTACAATATGAATGATTTATCTACGTTCAAAATGGATTAAAATTGCTAAACGTCTATTTTGGGTAACGAAAATCGTATTGTTTTTCAAACTGGCCTAATATGATTTCAATTATCGATAGAGTTCGTCGCATTATAAGTTGAATTCCGGAAGATGTATCTGATCGAGTTGAATATCGGCTGAATCGCGAACTTAATAAAAAATGCATCACCGAGAGAAATTTCAGGAAGTCAAACCGTACACGAAATTTCACCATTTCCAAAAAATTCCACCACCTTAACCCCTGGGAGGATTAGGCCAGTCGATAATCTCCGCTTCCTGCTAGGCGGATGCCATAACCACTTTATCCACTTACGCCCGCACCCGCGGGGGTGTTCTCCGATAGACGTTTGGTGTCCAAAAACTACCTCTTTGCCCGGTGCATTAATATTGCCCGGAGAACACATCATCAGTTTTTAAATCTGCGGTTTTGACATTGAAAATCCGGTCTCTCAAAGGCATGCGGAGAGAGCTCGATCATTATTGGATGAGAGGGGCAAAGAGCGGAGAATGCAGTGGGAAGAGAGACGAATATAGATAACCTTTGAGAAGAAGTCCGAAACCGCACGGGAGTCTGTATCCGCATCCGTCGTAGAGTAGTTTGTTAGAGGATTTTTCTGGTTCGTGCCGCAGAAACAAAAATGTTGGATAATAATTGTAAAGAACTTAGGGGTTTATAAGTATCAGGGAAAGGATTGGGTAGATACGCTTAGAGAATTGTATAGGCGTAGTGATATTATAGAAGAGTTTATCGTATTTCTTTCATTAATGTGGTTTTTCGTAAATTTTCCGTATGTATTTTAAAAGCATACGCATAAAATAATGTATATAAACATGTTATTCCAACAATTAAGGAAATAATTGTATCTCATACTATATGTGTATAAAATACAGAAGTTTTAAAATCTATATGTTCAGGCGTTACTTCGTGGAAGGACATATAAGAGAGTATTAAAGAAATGACAAACTTCGTTTACTTCCACACTTTTCTATTATGCGACCAGTTTCGTTAATTTTAGAGCCTGAAATAAGTAGTCTGAATTTTTCATTTCTCCAATACGCTCAAAGAATTCTTTAATATCGTCTTTACTTCATAAATCTAAGAACCTTACTCATTGTACGTGTAAAGGCAGGTTTGGAAAATACTTCGTAAAAACCCTAGTAGTATTACATCCAAGGAAGCTTAAAATAGATAAAAATTACTTTATTTGCTTCTTTAGATTTACCTCTCTAACGAACGAACATGTAAATGAATTGTTCCTTTGTGCTAAGATCTATGTTCACAGAAACCATCTGCGTAACGTAACAGAGAATTCTAAGAACCTATTTTCTCCATGGTATCACATTCACTTTTGTGACGATCGCTTTTCAAAACGCGCTCCGATTCACCCAATAATGGAATAATTAAGGTCTCAATGCATCGCACGAATACTTATAACTTCGTTCCGCACCCAGCGAATATTCTTTACCATTTCAAAGCGATACTAGATCGTTATTTACCCTTTATTGACGTAATTTAACGGACCCGTTACGTTCTATTGCAAAGGAATCACGGAATTGGGGCAATGCACCGTAAATTCGTATTTTTAAAGATGATTGAAACGGTAATGTCTTTCGGGAGAACATTCACAGCTCCTGGATGCTTTATCAAGTCTGCAAAATCATCCTTCGCATTTTCTTTTCCTTTGAAACGAGATCAAATTCAAACACTGATGTTTTCTTTAAAGTTCACCCCACCCGAGTAATTTCTACAGTTGTTTTCCGTGAATCTCATTATGTCACGGAATTCCTCCGCTTTGGGAATGAAACTCATCGTCGTATGTAAATTAACGAATAGGATTTCCTTTGTGAGCCTGAATCCGAGATGAATGTATGATAAAGACTGACCCCATTTCGCGCAAACTGCGATATCTTCCCATAATGCATCTCGAACTTGATTCAAATTACGTAACGTTTAACGTTAAACTCGATGGAATGCGATTCGTTCGTGGAAATGGAATTGAATCTTTTTACGTATTGGAAAATGGAAATTACAAAGATTTTCGTTGTACTAGGGCTTTCCACGAAGTCAAGCCTTCTAATATTGATTGAATTTTGTTACAATAATAAGGTTAGTTGTTATAATTTGTTTAGTCGCTATGCTCATGGTATTTAATATGAGTAATCGTTGTTATAGAAATATATAAGATGGTCTCGCTGGACTCAAACATAGACTATAACCCTTTATGTAAATTCATGACCTAATATTTAGGTCTACATATGATATCTCAAAGTAGTTTGAAATCTATCAATTCATTAAAAGTAATTTCAAGCATTTCAATAAAGGAGCATATATTTATTTCAAGTATGTATAAAATATTGTTTTGATTAGCTGAAACATGGCATTTTCGGGTCATTTTGCAATAGAATTACGTTCAGTAAGAAGATGTCGTAAAAGTATGTTGTAGTGAAAACTTACGGTACGTCGTTTAAAGTGATTACTAAAAATTACTGCGTAAAAAGTCCTTTCATTATTCTGGAAAGAATTTAAATATTAAATCTATTTGTCCATACAATCAGCGTTAAATTGAAATATTTTATCAGATTAGTATTAAATAATTACATTAAACTATGAAAAGGTAAAATAAACCAATTATAGTTCTTCGATTAAGTTGCGTTAGATTCAATAGGTTAAATTTTATGAAGTGATTGTAACAATTCTTGAGATTTAAAGATTTATTTACTTGCGTTCGGTAAATTATAGCTTTATGTAATTCAGATAATTTTTTTATTAGTGGATGGAGTTGATTGCATTAACAAAGTAAGCGAGGGAACTGAGTTTCTAGTGGCTAAGTGTCGTTTCCAATCGACTACATTCACAAGGCCACATTTCTCTGGATCGGTCTCTGGGACTATGGGTTCGGAGGAAATCAACTTCGAAATCCGATTTCTCGATTAAAAAAATTATCGGTCGGAATTTAGGAAGCGCCAGGAAGTATATCGAAGATGCATTTGGCGGCTGAGCGAGGGGACGGTTTGCGGTAGCTGTGGTATTATCAGATCACCGCTCTCATCTTTTCATGGCAGACTTGTTGCTATAATCCAACGGGTTAACGCAACACGATGCGATTATCTCCACCGGTGGCCGCATGGGGGAAGCACTGACCTCCCTGCGTCTAACTCCGGGAGATCGTAAATATTTGATGCAGAGTTTTCTAACCTTTTTGGAATAGGCTATATGTTCGCTTTTCAATAATTTTCAATGTATTTTTCTTTTTTTTTGGATCTTTTTTTGGCGTCCATTTTGGAACATCGTACAAGTTACTCCCTGAATTCTATATTCTGTCAGTGGTATATCGATGATGATTTATTACTCGGAGTTGAATAATAACTCTATTCTAAACGGGAAATAGATGATATAGTTTTCAAGAAAGAAAATTAATATAATATAGCGTTCGCAATCTATAAAAATTCATGAGAGTTGCAAACTTATCTTTTTGTATCCATGGAAATGAAGTTCTTTAGTCCTTTGTCGTATTTGATTATTAAAGCTTTTACGAATGATCTTCATCAGCATCCTTCAGAGGATTAAATTAGAACAGTGCTGAATATTTTCCTTATTAATAGATTAAAATATTTTAGTTCTTATACATTTTAGGGAAAAACTGTTTCATTAACAAATGGAGTTATAATATTTTCGAATACCCTAGAGATATATCCTTAAAAGAAATTGTTTGTTAAATTTTACTAGAACAGAACTAGAATTAGGACTTAAGTAATCTTCATTAACTTTTTATTCTCTTTTCTTACGTGTATAAATTAACTGTTAATCCATAAAGCTGTTCACTAATTCTTAATAGATTGAACAATCAAAAAGTATGATTTTAAAATTTCAAGTTAATAATTAATAAATACTTAAAAATTACATTAGATAGTATACATACGTATTTTTGATACATTTTGAATACAGCACGTCCAAGTGCTACAGTGAATAAGTATGGAATAAAGAAGGGATTAATAATGAAGTATATAAGTAATATACGAGTATATCGAAATCGTATATCGAAAATTATCTTTCTTTCCTTGCTCCAAATTCAAAGTATTCCACAAGATAACACCTCATCATTTACATCTCATTCCGAAGCACTTCGATCCGAATAATTACGAAATCAATCGCAAGAGCAGTCCATTCTTCTTACGCATAACTAAGGCACATCCTTATAAAGACCGGAGATATTTAACGAATCGGTATCTAAACTCCTCAAGTTTCGGGGAACAATCGCGTCTGCAAACGAAGTCTCTCTCTCTAGAAACAATAGACCTTGGCAACAATCATCAAACCGAGGCATTCTGGGAAATCGAGGAGCTCTCATTAATTAGTCCCCGAATCATTCGAGCGGGAAGGTTGCAGGGGTAAGTGTTTTTTCCATGACCTAATGGCAGGAAAAGTGGGTTTTTGGGTGTGATACATTCCGCATCCCATCGTAACACGGTTCGGTTACGCTACACAAGGATCGGAAGGGGTGGGGTTTCGTCAAAAGGCGCGGTAACTGGAAAGGGTAGGAGGAGTGGGTGGAAATGATGCGAAGGGTTGTATTGTAAGGAGCAAGGCCGATGAAGGACAAAGAGATCCTCAAATGACGTCTCTCTATACCCCCTACGCTCTCATTAGTCTTCCGTATTAGGGACAAGGCGATTCATCCTCATCCAAAGAGATGAAGCTATCGAGAAGGGTGGATTTTTGAAGACGGATGGCTCGGGAGGTATATAAATCAATAAAGGTGCGGGTGGATGGTGTCCGGTGGTGCGGAAGTGGGTGCAGCTTTTTTGTCTTTAAATGAGTTGATCAAAGGGTGGTGTTACTTGTGGGTTGTATGTTTTATTTCTTCTGATTTGTGGATGGTGATTATTATGAGGATTTGTAACACTAATCGTCTGAGAGAATGCTGATTACGGGATGATACCCAGGAGAAACAATATGCTTAATTAAGGTAATATGGAGAATTGATAATTATAAAAAACTTATGATTCGTCAAGAAGATATTAATGATTTCTGAATAAACTAGTGGCTAACATATTGTGCTTGAGTGACAGCAGAATCTTATATTTTATTCTAAGGCAAGCCTGGTAACCTTTTATCTTAACCTGTAGTGTAATTTATATTAATATTAGAATAATACTATTTTGTTATTAAATTGAAGCTTTACTTATAATTCAATATATGTATTATTGAAAAATATCGTGAAGCATGAAAGTAAGAGAAAAATGTAGCACTGAGATGTAAAAATGGAAAAAATCTTCCAGAATTTTAAAATGATTATCTGTAGTATCTAGGCTATATGATTTAATAATTATGAAGTTAGTAGTAAAATATTAAGAAGCTAAAATGAATAGTTATTATTTAGACATTCATAGTAATCTTGTTTGAGATATAATTTATTATGATTTGGGACAGTTGATTTACTAATTGTTCACTTATTTTATAAAGGTATTGTGAGTAGTGAGTTGTCGATAAATCTATTATATCATTATCGAATGAGCTGAATCATGCGATTAATTCATATTAATACACAATAACGATTTTACTTCTTGTAATGAATGGAGCACTCTGTTTTCATTGCACGAAATTGATTAAGTTCTTGAAGTGTGCAATCTTCCTTGAGCTTTCCTCCGAATCCACGCACGCGTTCTCATTTGTCGCGTAATTTGATTAGAGAGTAATTTGGTTAATGAACATCTTTGGCGCATCAGTTCACCAAACAATCTGAAGTGACGGAAGTGCAAAAATATCTCGTGGAAACTCCATCAATCGTCATGAACCATTCAAGGGCATATTTCTCCTCTTAGACTACCGAATTTTACATGGATACCGAATCATCTTAATGAAGCCTATTTCCATTCAATAGCAGTAACCCATTTTCTATTACTAGATGTTCTAGGAGTACGTTTTTATTCAAGATATTTTCTTCACTTGAGAAATTTTCGCAGTATTTCGAGACAACTCTTCAAAAAGATTCTTTCTCTCTTATGAAAATTTAATAATTACACTAATTTTATCATAATGGAGCGTATGATATTCATGGCTTCAGAAGCAAAAGAAATATTTATTGAGGCTCTTTATTGGTTGGCAATTCTGAGCTGAAAAAATTGACGAATACATTAACTCTATTATAAGCTAAATATAATCAGCTACGTGTATAATTCTTGAAAACATTATTTCTTTCTAGTATTTTGAATTCTTTTACTTAGAAAAGTTTCAGTCTTCCGGTATGTGATTTGTTTAGGGTATCTCTTTCTTGGATTAATTACTTAGGAGCTAACCAAACTGGTTCTTTATCAGTATGGTTTCATTAAGTGATACCTTTATTTTATTGGTGACATTTTCATCGACGATATTGGAAACAACTCGTGCATGAACATCATTAATTTCACTTCGGAATACCTCAAATTGTATTTTTAACAAAATAATGCATGCACAAGAAAGAATTTCAATTTAAAAATTGTACAAATTAAAATATGAGTGTATTATCAAACTCCTACCTTTAATAAAACGTTTCCATAAAAATACATCGATATCTATTTTTGAGAAACATATTTTTCGACCGGACTACGTATTTTTAAACTCTAGCTATGCAGTAGCGTATGATTGATTGACCGTTTTAGCCAATGAGATGACAGGTGAAGCACCAAACTCCTACCCCCGGAACCCCTTCTCATTCTTAGTTTCTTCTCTAAAACAATAACGGGTCAACGCAAAGTGGCATCGCTTGGTAGCTCCGAATCGGCGCAGAAATACAAAATAATTAAGGACGCTAATGAAATCGTAACCTAACTACAAAGCTCGCTTTTATGCCTCCGAATGATGGCCGCGGATGCTTTGATAAGATTGGCCATGAATCGAGCGATGGCCTTTGTAACACAAAAGATCCCTCGTCAATCAATGAAAGGGAAAGGCATCTACAAAGAGGAACGATGAAAAGGCCAGATAAAAGGGGTGAGGGGAGGAAAGAAGCGAGTCTAGATGCAGGAAGGGAGAGTATAGCGCGGGGAAAGGAATTATTTTCCTCTTTAGCTGCGGTATTAAATTTGTAGAGGGTATTTTCCAATTCAATTTCATGTTAATTCAGTTATTTATCACCGGGCCGTTAACGTGGAGGGATCCTTCGCTGAAATGTGTTGCTATCGCAATACTCTCGGTATAAATGGAAGGTTAAAAAAAACGTTTCTTAGAGTATAGATCATAGGTCAGGTTTCTTGCTTATAATTCTTCTCGACGCATTGAGAGTATTCTACGCGAAATGTTGTTTGAAGAATGAAACCGCCGTTTCCATAGAGATGCAATCTACGCGAGCTTTTTTTTAACGAGGATGTTTCGTTCATGCTACATCCCTCAACGCGTCTTTTCGGAGAGTAATTTGTAAGAGGCAACTTTACTCTTGCGCATTTCATTACGATGGCCTTTGTGCTAAATACTGCAGGAGAATTGATGTGAAGTAGTTTCATTTGGAAATAAATTCGGTAATTTTTTATTTTTAACACGGTTGTTTACCTTCTTCTATGCAACGGGAATTGCTTATTCTATCTTCCTTAAGAGTAAATCAGTATCTTTTATAATACGAGTATCAATCGTAGAATAAATAGTATTTTGTGACCTTTAGGAGTCTCCAACTGTACTTTAATTTTATTACTTTATTTAACAATTTTATATTGTCAAATTTCAATGTGATTAAATATTATCATTAGTTTACAACAGAATGTAGAATTGCGCATATATGGCATATTTTTTTATTTTCAATTTAACTCTGATGGTTTTCTCATGGTTTATTATTCTCAAACGTTTTCTTTCGTCTATAATATTGTCTTTAAAACTTCTTTAATATTTATTTTTTATAAAGCACTTAATGATTTTTATAAACCTACTTTCAATATAACGTAGTTTGCTTATGATATTAAGTGAGATATCTTACCAAGCTGCTTACTTAGATTTCGTGTAGTAATTGTTTGTTGGACAGGATACCGAATTTAAAGAACTTGTATTTAATTCTAGAGTTAGTTTCCTGATTATCTGACCAGCTCTAATTTTATTTTTAATAAAATTAATTTAACATATCCACAAAAAGTGTTTCAACATTATAGCTCACTAAAACCTATTCGTATACCAAAATTTTAAAAAATCTATTTTTTTTATTTCCAGATCTAGTGTATAGACGTCCAACTCCCATCGTCATCAAGGTAGCATCCCAAAGAGCCTGCAGAGAAGGTCCCTCAAATTTACGGAAGCCTTTGTAGACATTTAGGAAAATCAACTTCAGTCTTTGACTAAGACATAAAAGCGAATCGGTTTCAGCCTTAGGGAAAGATTCGGAGAGATACACTAAAAATACGGCAGCCATTCCCTCAACAGTCAGGTGGCAACGGAGTGCTGAAGAACGAGAAAGCACCATTATCATCAGGGAGGCAGAATCAAAGGTAGGGTGTATAATTTTTTCGTATTCAGAAATCTGGTAATGGGAGCAAATGATCACCGATCACAACAGCCTCTGAACGCGGCTCAATCTACGGATGCAAATCATTCCGTGCCGATGCGTGATTAGGGATAGCACTCGTGCTTTCGCGTGCGCAAATTTCGATGAATTTTCCTCGTACGGTTTCTGTTCAGAAGATTACCACCGAAAAAATCTGCGGAGGAATTCCGGAGTTTTTAGTTCACTTGAGTTGATCTCATCTGCGAGCCGAGTCGACGTCCTTTGAGATTATACGCTCCAAACATCCGATAACGGACATTATACTAATGGAGTAAAAGTCCTTGGTCTCCCCTTAAGCTACGCACGGATTTTTTTTAGAAGATTCGGTCCTTCGTTTTCAGTAATACTTAGCGGAGATTCTGTGTACCAGGTGGGTTAATTATAGGGTGGTTTGATTAGATCATGTACTGAGAAGATTCCTGACTCGGGAATTTGGTAGATGAGCTGCACACCTGAGTTCTACTGTCTGGGTTTCTGGGTTGTTATTTTTTCTTGCTGTATCTATAGAGTTTAGGCTTTGTTTAAATAGCTAGAATCTGTTTTACCTTTGAATTATGAGGGGAAAGAATGTGATTTAAGTGAATTCTTGAAAGAAATATTGGTTTGTCGAAGTGGTATGGAATATTGACCAGTACTGAATGTTACTGATCAAAGTTAACATTTTTATTTACTACTCAAAGCTATCATAGTTGGATATATAAAAAAATTGTAAAAATACACAAATATATGTAAAAGGTTTCAGCTGCTGTAAAAGATCTTACTTCTAAGCATTTACTTATCAACCTACCCCTAAAAAGTATATAAATCGATGTTTTTTACAATTAGGGGAGAAAATAACATCTTATTTATATAGAAAATTTAATTGGATTTATTATTTTAGACTTTTTATTAAATTTCGTCAATAATTCTGGTTTAATGTCTATTGATCTATAATACGTATGTCGCAAGGCTAATCAAAGTGGTATACTTAGGAATCACTGAATCACTAAAACTCATTTTATTCTCATGAAATTTTAATACTAATAAAAATAGCCTATCGCATAATATAATAACCTAATTAATTAAAGGTTAATCATTTTACGAGTAACAGTATTGTTAGCCCTATGCCAAGTTTCTTTTGTCATTATCTTTGATATAAATTAAGTGCGTTACCTAACTTATTTCTATCACAAGCTCGTCATTGAAATAACAGATTCCTACAAATTAATTTCAGAGATACAAAAAGCAAACTTTGATTATCAAAAGAGGAGAAAAAGAGAATTTTCTTTTCATCGAACCAAATCAAAGCATTTATCGATCGACGTAAAAAAGCCAATAATTCGAAAAGACGGCATTGGGGCCCTCAAGCGAGGCCCCGAGGTCGTGCGGTCGACCCTTAGTCATGTTTACACTTTTCCTAAGACGAAGCGCAGGTGTTCGCTATTCGACTTCTGTTGTTTTCGGACCTCCGTACGAAACGAGATAAGCCCGAGAGAAATTCAGAAAACCTTAAAAAAGAGGCCGTCTTTGTCGAAAGTCCAATTCCGGGGCGCAATTTTGGGGTAGTATCGAGCTTCCGTATTGACACAGGCTGCAGTAATGTAACCTTTAAAGTTCGACTTTTTCGTCCCGCAATATCGTGCGGTATTCGCAAACGGTAATCGCAAAAACGTTATCTATTCCAGGAAGTAAGTCTTTCGAATCAATTCCGTCCATGATTGTCTTGGCGTGCTTCTAAAGGAGGTGGTCTTGCTATCTTTGATGACGTCTTTGATGTCTGTGAACAAAAGGATGGAAATTTTTCTCCTTATTGTGGAGGTGAAGTGTTGTAATTATGTGACGGGATATTATGTCTATATATAAGCCATGCTGATTAATTATTGAACGAGTATTATATAATTTCTTCTCGTATAATAACTACTAGGGCTCCTTACGTATTTATTTGACAAGAGAATTGTACTTCAACCTTCCTAGCAGGTGTATAATCGGCAACCCATGACATCGCCTAAGAAATATTGCAGTGGATGAAACCATACGTAAAACATATTGAATAATGAATATATGCATGCATGCAATGAATTTGAGAATGGTAGAATTTGAACTCGATTGATTGTTACAAGTTTATGATACGTCGTAGAAAAACCAAAAATTTCTCCATTCAATACACTTTATATTTTTATCTTTTGTAGAGATATTGCAGATTGGAAAACATTTAAATATATAGAGTAACGATCCATCAATCGAATAGTAGAAAATATATTTTGATGGTGGAAGTAGAAAGTTATATTTAAGAGTTCTGAAGGGGAATAAAAATTCCTGTTAGTTCCTCAATTTAAGTACAATTCACTAAAAATCATTATTTTGGTCCATCTTGTATGTGTGACAAGGGGCGTAAAGGATCTTTAAAGAGCGAAATCAAAAAAGAGTTTTTCGCATATTTCATCCATTTAGACTTCTCAGAACTAGAAAGTTTTAACTAATTGCATTCGCCCCTGAAAATCTCGAAAAGTAAGTTCGATATCGTCTCAGAATCTCGATGAGGTTATCATTTTCCTATTTGGGATGATTATTCGAATGGGTATCGTGCAGACTGGAATCCAGTAGAACGAGAAAAGTGAGTTCTTTGAGTTATATATATCGTAGTTCCGTAGCGAAATTGGGGTGTAAGAGGTGATAGGATGCGGTACATCACATCGTCTCGCGAACGTGTCAGTCGCGAAATTGAATAAGCCCATCGGTATGTGCATATGGGAAGAAATGCATTATAACTAAGTTGTCTATCAGACACGTCGTCTTGGGAAATATTCAGGGCATGCTGCGGCTTCACGAACTCATTGACATTCGAGACGAGTGCGGTGCTGAAAATCTCGGAAAGTGAAAAAAAAGACGTGCAAATTCCGTACCGAGTCTTAGTTACGTTACAAAATCGTGTGAAATGAGATCGTGACGAAAAACACGTGTTTCGATTCGCCTCCCCCGCGCTGTTACGTCACACCGCGTACCCCGTGAGAATTGGGGTGTTATTACCCTAGAGATCGTTACGTTAATGGGAAGAACGGATTATTACAAAAAATACGACAGTGTAAATATATAAACGACTATGAAGGTTTAAAATGTAATTGGAATAAAATAATTTGGAAACCATAAAAATATATGGGGATTGTCAAGGCCCTAAATATAAACCTGCGCTAAAAATTACAAAAATAAAAAGTATTTTAATTTAAAATCAAGTGATAAGGAATAAACAGAAAATATCTTCATCTAATATAGGGAGGATTAATTTCTCTCTATATTACATTGGAGAGTTTACACCTTCGCAGTTTATGTTTACATCTTATCAATTAGTAACGAAATGAGTGTGTATTAGGGGAAATAGTTAATGTAAGATGAATATGAGTCTGAGATAAAGAGTTTAAGGACTGGACGAAGAGTTAAACATCCGTTATAAAATCCAGATCATCGCTGTTGCTATCAGATCGCTATTTCCACAATAATATGGCTTTGTTAATATTATATTTCAGCTTGAGTTACAATAGGTAGAACAATACCAAAATTTCAAAGACGAAACTGCATTTCATCAAACTTGTTTTGCATGAGATGGCTTAGAGAAGTAAGGCTTACTACTAGACCAAAGGTCGTGACCCTAATAGAGGTCACTGTGGAAGTTATAGAAGGTCGATGGAGTATCTTGTTGACGAACAAATTTTTCCACGGAAGCTATGTTCCACGGAAATACGTAAATATAACTGATTGACCTTTCTTCTGACATAATACCGCGGCAATTTTTGTAATCAGTTTAAAACCTGAAAGAGATTGTTTGACATTCATCCTTTTTATTTCGTTATGCTTGCTCACTTGAGTAAAGTTAACATTTGATATTGTATTATATCGAATTTTCAGCCCGGTAAACATGTTGATTCATTGAAAGTTAAATATCGGTGAAAGGCTATTTAATAAGTTTTTCAAAACTCTAAACTATTTCTTTTGATTGAGGGTAAATTTTGCATGGAATTGTATTTTTAGGGAAAAGAATTTGATATTTATTGTTTTCGATAACATTGGTGGCAGAGTTTGTTCCGTAGATTCCACGAATAAACCGGGAAAATCTCGTTCGAACTAAAATTGTTGAAAAACGTATATCATTTTCTATTGTTTTCGATGCGACTAATGTAAAGGAAAAAGAATTGATTGGTAAAGAGAGAGAGAGTATTAATACAATATCACAATTATAAACATGCTTTCCATAAAATAACTTCTCGTAATAAAATACCGTCGAATATTTCATTCGAAACGTGCATTCTGAGCAAACATAGCAACTTTCCGTTGTTACCCTTTCACAGTTATTTTTTTAAAATAATAATTTCTCAGTATTTGCTCTGATATAATTTCATTGGATTAAAGTTGCCTTCAATTAAAATAAAAATAAGGTAGAAAAGTCGACATTGATTCAAAGTTAAAAATCGAGAAAATAGGCGAAAATGGAGAACAATCAGTAATATTTACTTTTACCACAATTTTAGGAAAGTTAGCACAGAGCAAGAAAATAGGCTTTCTATTATTCATATTCTCCATAAATATCTTTGTGCTTGTTTACAATTTTCTGTAACGTTTGCATGAAAGTCGTTATTATATCTTTATTATGTCCTTATAATAAAAAATCGGGACCGAAAACTGAACCCTGGGTCACTCTCTTTGGTGACCAATCTCTACTTACCAATATCTGTTTACTGTTTATAACAAAACATCAGCTGGATTTTCCCAATTATTATCATTTGCATCGATTAGAAGTAGCACTACAGTGGATATAAAATAACCCTTTGTCTTTATCTCGTGGCTAAAAGAATCGTCGAATAAATATCCTAATAAATCTTGCAAACGTATCTTCCTTAAACTCCCACCCTATCTCACGCGATTCCGTCGCGTACGGAAATCCTTTCGCAAAACGATAAACCAAATAAAAAGTGCATAGGCGTTGGGCCTTCTGAATATTTTCCCGAAAGGGTGTTCTTTCATCCAGATTAGCTCTTTATTCCCCAGCTTCTGGTCGGACGGAGTCTACTCGTCGACTAATTTTAGACGAGTGAATATCCGAAGTGATTGATTTTACGATCGATGCTAGCATATCTGCGTAGTCGAGTGGAACGGAACGGTGACGTGTAAGGAATAGAATGAGTGATATGGACCCGTATCTTCCCCATCCCACGGAGACGGTCCATAGAAATGATTGAACCGTAGCGGGAGAATCAATGACGAATCTCAATGCTCATTTATGGCCGCCGTACTGGTTCTTTTTTCAGCCGATCAAATAATCCCGCGAATGCAATGGGTTTCTAGGGGAATAAAAGATATCTCGGTGCCGTTTTGTATGGGACGCCCAGAGTGCATTCTGCGTGTCGTCTAAGTAGGCCGCAATTTTAGGCTTCGATTCTTCTCAACCCAGATCTTCCTCAACTGTCTCGCGGTTCAGCCGGATGTATTTGAGTAGCGATGTTTTTAGCTTATTCCGTGATGGCTTAGGCTATCCTGATTGTTTGAATTCTATGTAGATACATCTCTATATCAAAATATATAATGATATATAATATAAATTGTATTAATAAGCTTTAGAGAACTACTTAAATCTAGTGAAACCCTTTCAGAACAATGTCTACGTTCTGCTTGGAAAAATAATGATGTTATTAAATATTTCCTCTCACATATCCCACTTTTTAATTCGCATAGTTAGAGATATAAGTTATGAATTATAATTCCTATAGTGTCTATTTTTAATATCAATAATTTTACGAGTATATAAAAGAACTTTAATAGAGAAATTTCTTGGTTGATTTCTTTCTTCGTAGCATATATAATCATAAATTTTCACATCCCTTTCTTTCTGTAACATTATTGAAAAATATATTTTCAGTGAATATTAAATTAGTAAAATAGTACCGTGATATAAATATTATTTTATTTGTGGAAGAATAAGTAATGCACATAATATATGTATTATGATTCGTTAATTTTAGAATTTTATTAAGGTTCGATGGTTTGGTCGATCGATTATTTCTTACTCTCATTTCAGCCACTCAATTGCATTCTTAGTGCATCTATAGAGGGAAATAAAGTCCAATACTAGTACTCGAGAATTTCCTAGGTGTTTACCGTAACCTGCAGTTTGCCTATAACCGTTTCCTTACAGCCATTACAGTATAGGATAAGGCCAAGTAGAATTTGAAGCTGTTGATACGTGATTATTGACCATTGGTTCCTTAACTCCCGATATTTCCTTCTACATATTACCTGAATACGTTTCATAAAAATGTATCTATCCTTTCTTAAGTTTTTCGTTGGTGAACATGAGCCCTAATAATAGATATTAAAGCATACCGCACTAAAAAATGTAACAGCAAATGATAATAGTCCTATTTGAAAATGTTTTAAATTAATTCATTTCTTTTTATTTCACATACAGATGATTAAAAATCTCAATTGAAAAATTAGCTTCTGAAGTATTGATAGAATTAATGATAGAAGATTGGATAATATACAATCACATATATTTTTATTCCACTACGTAAATAGTTATATTTATTACGTATGTATTATGCGATTTAAAAATGCCATTAACTCAGCATATGATCTATTTATCACTTGCTCAAACGCATGAGGAACACATAGTACGAAAAATATGAATTGATGAATATTAAAATAAATTATTATTATGAAATGTAGATCGTATAGTTTAGATTGAATAACCAAGGGACTTTTCTCAGCTGAACTTAAAATATTATCGAATTGGGTGACAATCGAACAAAACATATTCATAAATTAACTTGAACGGAGTCAGGCACTCTTATGGTGCATAAAGGTTTTGACAGATACATCTGGCACTCGACCAAACATATTTGGGCGCAGTTGAAGAAGTATGAGATCGATTTTGAGCGGAGAAGTAGGGCGATCTGCTGACCGAGCAAAAATAGGTTGGTGGCGTCTGTCACAGTGCGTGTCGCTTGGATGCACGCCACACCACACACGTCGGAAAAATTGAACGCGGTTTTTGTAAGGCGAAACTTTTGCAAGAGAATACTTTTCTTTTCAGTTATTCTCGATTTCTGATCGGTATTTCGATGCGAGGCATCGTCCGACTGAGTAAAGAAACTTCACTTCCCTCTGACCTTTGTTTCTAAATAGAGGACTTAAATGTTATGATGTGCTCAAGTTAAAGAGGAACGTATAAAGTTGTTTGTGATGGATTTTGTTTATGTTCCCACGTAAGACTCTTTTAAGATATACTCTTTCTCTCTATCCTTCACAATTTTTATCGTGAATTTTAAATTATCACTCTACTTTGAATTCGCCATTTAATTTACTGTAAATTTTCTCTCAAAAATACAAGGATTAAATAATAATATACTTATTTATTCGGTACAGTATTATAAAGATAATACGATAAATATAATAAGCTAAATAGTATAAACGGTATCGTACAGAATACACTTTACATACAGTATAATATATTTACTTTATATATCTTATATAATAATTATCCTTTATATATCTTACCTTATACTTTTTATATGTATGATAGATTGTAACATAAATACAGAAAAATAGAATAAGATATATAGAATTATTCTTTAGAAGTTTGTTCGAAATTTAAATTTCCTGATCTTGCATCTTTTATCCAAACAGTATAATTTAATATACTATGAAAATTTCATCATAAACATTATGTATCTAATAAATTACTTGCTATAGCTTTACTCTCATCAATTCATTCTCTAGGATTTGAAGTAAACATCTTTTAAATCGTAGACATACATTTTAATATAAATGTACGACTAGACAGTAAACTCTCTAACCCAAACTGAGGCTCATAAAAAATATTTCCTAAGCTCAATAAATTCCTCAACCTTCTCCTTCCTTAAGTTTCGTAAGTTTTCCTTAAATCTATTTCATCAACTTTATAAGGAGATATAAAAAATCGCTTTATGGAGAAAGTTTCTCGAGGGTCAAAGGGATTTCAGCATCTTTCTTTCTATTCCTTTGCTCATTATTTTACTATGTATTTTTCATATTAATGTCTTGTCTATATCATCATTTATCTGTTGGTACCATTGTAAATAATCACAGATCGTTCTCACTGAATTTACCTTCGCTCGTTACTGTAAGGATTTCCAGTAGCTAAATCCTTCCTCAGCCATGCGTTCATAGATCCTTTGAAGGCACGTGAGCCATGAAAATGGAGAGGTTTCCAACTCTCGTTTTCCTTCAGAGATGAGGAAGCTCGAAGGTGCGGTGGCTTCTTTAAGGTTAACCAAGGAAAGGTTATGGGGAGAGATTTTGCGGACAAATGCCTGAAATCACTCGAAAGGAATTCGGATTTTCTTTTCTTATTTCCCTTCGCTATCTGCCACTTGGAGCTCGCCTTTTCAACACATGATATTCATTCCGTCGTATACTTTCCCGCGGTCGCTGTCTTCGCAGACAACCTCATCACCGGCAGACTTTCTTATCTGGTGCAGAAACCCCACTGAGGACGTACCGAGTCGTTGAGTTACGTCCGCAAGCTCTCCGAGATACGTCGACGTAAACAAAGGGATCCTTTTGATGGGTTTCGTAATTTTTTTCCTCAAAGATATAAGAAGTCTATGTACCGTATTTCGTTGATTTTTTATGGTATCTAACTTTTAACCATCCTCCAATATTGTCTGATTTTTGTTTAATTTTCAACTAGCCTTCAATATCTTCAATACTCAATCTTTCTTATCTTGTATTGCGTTCAATTTTCCTCTGTATCATCAATATTTTTCAGCGTTTCTCATGGAAGTTTAATATTCCATCTTACGTATAAATTAGTAGCCTTTTCTGCATAAAATTTCATTTTTAAAGTGCTAATGTCTTTTTTTGTTGATGCTAAGAAGTGTCAGCAATTTTAAGCTTTTTAATGGTGTTAGGAGAATAAACGAATACTATTTGATTTTATCTTACTTGAAATTATTTGAGACTTACCTTTTCTGGCGTTATAAAAATTTTAGAATTTATAGAGAATATCATGGAGGCATTTTTCATGGAAAATATTAGTTCCATCAATAAAGATTCATTTCAGAATCGTTTCGTTTTCTCGGAATTGTGGTGTATATAAGGGGTTCATAATTTTCTGAGATGCATTCTTAGTTTTATTAGAATCCTCTTCTTGATATTGGCTTTTTTTCTCAAATCGATTTTCAACTATTTTCTCATAGATGTATAAATTCATGAAATTCTTTCGAATTAAAATTTTCAATTTCACAATTACTCTGATATTTTATAAATTCATGTTCAAATATCTGTAAAAATATAAAAATTAGTTTTCATTTTCTACCTTGCTCTGTTTAATTTTCATGCTATAAGTTCATTAAAATTTCCATTTATTCAAATCAACTAAATCGATATGCTCTTAGAAGCATAGCATCTTTATAAAAATTGCCTTATGACAAGTAGAAAATTAGAATTTTGACTATTAAATGTTACGAATCAAAAAAATTTACTCACGAAATGGAACAATGACATATGTTACCTTGGATATGATTATTATATTTAATAGTGAAATAATTCGATGATGAAAGCCAAGCATTCAATTTCCATTTCATATCATCTCGCTATTCAGTGATGCAAACATCTGCTAACACAAATGATAAGCGATAATTATGCTTATCAATTTAGTGAAGCTCCACAAGCTTTGTTAATTGGTTCAGTTATTTTCAGTGATTAATGTTTTTACAAAAATGATCATTTGGTGGATGTCATTGTCTCTATCAACCAGAGGTTCAAAATGCATTAATTAGATTGTACATTGTGGAGTTCGTTTGGTTTATATCTGCTAATTGCAGGTAGACCCTAATTATTATTTTTACATTTTTAATAGCTTGTAGCCATAAAATATTTTGGTTTATCCCGAAAACGAGTACAAAATGCTAAATCCTCGTTATGTAAATCCAAATTTCACAAATAATTATGATAAAATCTGTTGATACTATTTTTTTGTTTACTAATTGAGACTTCATTACTCGGATTATCGATTAAATTTCTACATATTTCATCATACGTTTGCATATTTGCATATTTTTTAACGTCTTCCGTATAGTTTTTTTGGAAATAAAAATTTATTTGTGTATGAATACTATTACCAATACCAATAGAATATTGAAGAATATTTATTGTAATGATCGAAATTAATAAGTAAATTCCCGAAGAGTAAATTCAAGCCCTAATGATAATTAAAATACGTACTCAGTTAACAACAGTCTGTTTTACGAATTCTGTTTGCATATACTTTACTGTTTACTATACACACTTAAATTTTCCTTATAGTAACAGAGCTTCCTGAATGGTACCAAATATTGGATGAAAATTTTAAGATTGTTTAAGGATATGTATATAGATAATGGGAGGATAACATGAGTAAAAATTTATGGAAATTCTTTGGCGGTTTTGGTATTGTATAATGAACTTTTTCAAGTTAACTTTTTCATTCTAATTCAACTATGAGGGAATAAGTTTCGCTATATCTGTTTATCGTCCGTATTCTTTGATATTAGAGCTACGATTGCCACATCTAGTATGGATAAAAAGCTTTAACCTTGCATTTAGTTTGCCCTTGCCTTTCTGAAGGATTCCGCTCGTTGAACATATCGGCTAATCTAAATGATTTCCTTCTTTAATGATTACCACTTCAAATAAGCTAACATTTCGCTCACACCTTCTGCTTCACATGTTTACACTACACTTTCATGAAGCCATGTTCCACATGAATCTACAATAACTATTTCGCGCCATTCCCTCCTCACACATCAGACAGCATCATTCCCATTTTATTAGGATGCTGACCTCACGAATGTGTCTGCAAACGCACACACACGCACGCCTCCCCTCAAAAAGCGTGCTTATAGTCTCTGATCCGCGGACGCAACCGTCACTCTTGAGGTCGGAGAAGGACAAACCGCACGCAAATGAGCATTCTGTCTTCCTTTTTCTTCCCTTCTTCATCATTTTTTTCCTCCTCTCGGATCTAATTTCGCATCCACCGCACGGAGATGAAACTCCTGCGAGAGAGGAAAATATTCGCCGGCATTCTTTTCCTGCGAAAGTGGGAGCAATTATCGTTAGGTGGATTTTTTCTGTATTTAAAAATGCATATTCGTCTCGATAGGGCGATCCTGATAGATAATGGGGGAGGGTGATTAATATATATATTATGATGTTGTCAGACGAAGGGGTTACGTTATGTTATCAGGAGCATCTTTGGGTCACGAGAATCGTTTTGCCGCGTTCGAGTCACGTATGCTCTTCGCGGGTTTTTGCGTACACCTCGTTCGCTATATCTCGACCGCTTTAAGGATCGTGGATAGGTTAAGGATGGGTTGGGGAATGTCTGGTGTATATACATATAGATGTTCCTTCCTATCTGAGAGATATTTTTATCGCTATGATGACACCTATGTACGGACTAAGCTTCTATGGTTCTAATAAAATTATTCGGTTCGTATTTCATAATTTTTGGATGTTTTACGTCATGTAATGTGCGGAAACATTAGTAATCACGAAACAGAGAACCAAAATTGGTATTTTAAAATGAAAATGTGAATTCACATATTTGAATTTTATTAGATTTATTTACACTTACCCTATGAATTACTTCTTGTCTTAAAGAAGAGGATAGTGTTCGTAAGAGTTTCATAAAATTTAGCTGATTCATGAGGAATTTTAAAATTAAGGAGTAATAAAGTATAAAAAAAACTAACTTGAGTGTTCGGACTGCTAATATTTTTCAGGGATTGATTTGGATCTAATGAGTGGTTCTTAAGAGAAAATTTACTTATTTACGGCGCCTACTCATAACTTTATTTTGCTCCTTATTTATTGCTATGCTTAATTTAATGAATATCCTGTGAAGTTATAGTTCGTTAGTACTAGTTAGTACTAGTATCCTAGTATTACGATATTTTTAATAGTCTCCTTTTTATGTTTTGCTTTTCTTTCTAAATAATCTCTCACATACCAAAGGACTGCTTGCGCGGAAAAAAATTAAGTTCCAATTAAAACTCATCATCTAAAAAAATTCATTATTTTACTTGTTAACATTTATATCGCAATTAACACACTAGGTACACTATAACCCATATTGCTAGACTTTAATAAATCAGTATTATTTTCCTGAAAGACAATTTCGAAATTCCGGATCAAATCCTTTATTACGCAGCATTTTTAATTTAGATTTTATTTTCCGTCCGAAATTCTCCGGCAGAAGTGACGTTCTTCCATTACGTGGCTGAACGCTTCCGTGCATCGCACGAAGTCTAAGACGTAAAGTTGTAATTGTTGGCGAGAGAATCTGTTCCGAGCACGGAATGGAATTTTTTCATCCCTGCCTTCGAAGAGATAAAATGTTACCCTTCAATACTCACCGCAAGAATGTCAACCTATTAAATCGAGCCGAACAAAAGGCAGGCGGACAGAATTGCCAGCTTACCTTGACGTCGTTTTCCCTACGTCTGTCTGTCATTTAGGATATATCATTTCTTACGTTTTGGTTTTTTGCAAACTCCTGCCGTCTGTTTCTGCCTGAGCCATTCTTCTCTTATTATCCTTATCTCCGTTGGTCTCTTTCTTTTCTTCGAGCAATACGTTTTTTCTATTCCCACCTCGTTTATTTCCCGTTTTCTACGATTCGAACGCGGCGTCTTTCGTTGTGGCAATTGATGCTTCGTTTCTTACGCGTTTACTCAACTTTAGGCGTTTCTTAGTTCTCCCAAGTAATGCCGTTTTTGTGGATTCTACTCGTCTGTTTAATGCAAGCGTGCTGGGTAAACTATTATCAGGAGGTCGTTGACTGAGTGATCATAAGAAAGGGTTACTAATGTGAGTGCTGTTGTGAATGAGGTATTTTCTCGAGAAAATTGTGGTGTTAACGAACTTCTGGATGAATCAGTTCTCGTTGCTTCACACATTATTTTTCGATTTATTTAAGTTTAACATATTTACATCTCATCGTGAAGCAGAGTATAAGCTATCTTAATGTTATCAGTATTTTTATTGGAACACGATCAACGGAATAAATATTTAATTAGAATGCTTTCCTTTATCGAACAAAAATATATATACCTTTTATTTTTGCTGTATTATTTCATTACATTCAGCTGATTTCTGATGAATTTGAAATCTTTTACCCTCTATGAAAATACTTCCTTATAAAAGCTAGATCGTTCAATAGTTCTATTTTCAATCCCTAGTAACTCTTCATTAATTTTTTAATTAAGCTAAATTAATTAAGTTTCTTTATAGCTATACATATCCTCAAAAGTATTTTAATATAGATTGGTATATTTCTTTAGGATATAGACCATGTTTCCTTTAAAAATGTACTATAATATATACTTTTTTCAATTTTCCTCCTAACTCGTTTCTTATAGAAGCTATTTCTGTAATTTTCACCATATTCTTCCTAAATTGACTATATTTCTACTATTTTAAAATATTTCCGTCTAAAATAGTTCCTTAAATCAACACTTTTCTGCTATTGTCAAGTCGAGTTTAAGAAAGAGTTGGTATCACTAAAATTGTAGAACTAATTCTGTGAGCATGCTTATCAAAATTAAAGATATACGTACAAGTTTAAAGCCTAAATTATTCTTCTTAAATCCTAAATGAGCATTCTGTTGAGATGACGCATAAAATTTCATTGCTCTAAACCTCATTTATATCTGACGGTGCTCCTTTAATTTAAGACCTTTATCTCGTTGAGCCCTTTCTGTCATCATCTTCTTGCGCTGTCTTTTATATCTCAATGTATATGGCCTTCTTATCCTTCCCATACAATTCCTCTATATTTCTATCTACTTTCCCCAGATTTTTCCGGACAAAGAACTTCTCGGACTAGCTTTTATCCCTTTCTTTTTCTTGGTAAATCTTTCACCGTCTTTTATAATAAATCAGCCCCGGCGTATGTATCCAGCATCTTCATTCCGTCGGACGATATCAAAACTCATCCGTTCTATCCATTTCTATTGGGTTGATAATTCAAGAGATGAAAGGCGAGGTTTTGGGGAAGATTTCTCGCAGAAATAATCCTATAAGTCATCACGCCTTTGATTTGAATTTATCCCTGGATATAGGAACTGAATCGTAATTAGAGTTGCGTAAGTTTCGTCATGAGGACGGGGAATTTTCCGTCATTATCTAGTGAATTAAAAAATAATTATCTTTACCGTGTATGCGGTTTTCAGTTTTATTTAACTTACATTAAATATGAAGTGAAAATTTTGTTCTGATACATGATAATGTTATGGAAAAAAAATTCAATTCAATGTCCTTTACAACACGTTATAAACCTAGGCTTTTAGTATTTTATAACCATAACATAATATTGATTACCTTTATATTAAGGATTCATGTAAAAGAAATAAATGTAGTGCAGATTAGATAGTGTAGTTTATTTTTGAAAACGTTGAAAAGATTGTATTGATAGTTAACACATTTAATCGTCTTTTAAATCATTACTCAGAATTTCTAAGGGTGAGTTTATATCTGTTGTTCCTAAGTTCATTGAATCCTGCATCGATATGAAGACACATTTTTTCGTCATTTTCGTAATTATTAAAGAGTATTCATAGTATCCTGGACTGTTACATCGTACGTAATAGTTCTCTAAAAATGAACTGAAATTAATATTATTTCAATTCGTAATGGAATTAGAAAACTGTGATTGTGAATGACACAAGAATTCTTATAAATATGATGAGTAAATGAGAATCTACAGTAGTTAGGCAAAATATCTAAAAAAAATACGCAATCAAGAGTTCTAGAATGGGTCCAAATTTAGGGTAATGTATGGCAATAACGAATGCCTTTAAATAAGTTATAATATATTCCTTGAACTTAAGGAAAACCTGTGCATGGACCATATCTGAAAATAGGAGGAAAAGCGCTTTTGTAGGAAACGCCTACAAAGACGAAAATAAATCTCGTGCCACAGTTACGAAACCTTTGATCTAAATCCGAATCAATCCTTCATCATTTTTCTTATTTATTCTTCTTTTCAGTGGCCTCTCATTTTCTTTGCTCTTTATTCTGCGGATGATCGATTTTTAAGATCGAATGGAAGTACCTTTAGGAAATTAAAAGGCTGTTTAATCAATCAGAGCTTGAAAAACGTTGGAATATGACAGGTCGCCTTTAGAAAAGTTTAATTAAATCGCGTTAGTTCCAAGCCGAATAAATTCATTAGTTTGGCGCAGACATGCATACTACCCGATTCGTTTACATTTACCTTCTTAATTAGTTTTTTTTAATTGATCGATATGTTCAAAATATGTATATAAAGTAGAGAAATTAGGTTAGGAGTTCGGGATAGACCTCATTTTTAAGTAAATTATGATTTTTGTGAGTTTCCACCAATTTTTTACATGAATTTGATGTTACAAGTATTGAATTGTACATTGGATTCAGTTAATATTTTTAATTTAAAACTAAATTAAATGAAACTTTATAACGTTGAAAGATTTCAAGACTGAGATAGATATTTTCCAGAGCTCTGTCTGAAAAATCCAAGCTTTGAAGTATCGATTAATTGGCTTATTTACTTTTAATCTGACAGTTCTGTGCAGTATTTCTTCTTCGGAAATTTTTAAATGTATTTAAATTACTTTAACCAGATCAATGATTTAAGAACATGTATATATTCAGAGCACAGAAAGAACCTCAGTACGACAATTATACCTATCGAATTTTTAACTACATATATAACATCCCCTAATAATTGGAACCGGAAATCAGATCGGGATTTATAAAAAATTTAACTTACATTTTAAGCTACATTATTTGATCGGACACATCTTGTACGGGTTTATTTGAACTCAAAAAGATTACAATCTTTTTGAGTTCAGCATTCTCTCAACTATCATGCCCCAATATCCCATTCGTTATTTCAGTTACAAATCGTAATCAGTTCAATAATAAACATTGAAAGGATTTCATTGGTTCGTAATTTCAGTTATGCAATCAATTGTATCTTTCTATATCCTATTTCTGGTTATCTATATAATATTTCCTACTTATACGAGTACCTTACCCACTTACTACCTACTAACATTATTGTTTCAGAATTTCGATTTCAACGTTTCATTCATAATATATACTTCCTATTTACATTATCGTTTTAGAAAATTAAACAAGTGAAAAATAGCGACTTGACTGGGACTCGAACCCAGGTTCTTAATTGCCAGGCAGGCATGCTATATTCATTCTACTGTTTAACTTTGTGAAAAGTAGCACAACTTCTCGTGCCAACTTAAAACCTAAACTTCCGTTATCCTTGTGCCAAAATTTCAGTTTGGAATGTATCATTTTTCGGGGGTTACTACGATGGTTAAGATTCTTCCTCTGATCCCCTGATCTGAGTCGGAAACTCGGCGTGCGTTGATTTTCTCCTTTCCCTGCACCACTCTCTTATTACCTCCTGAAGCACGCGTCCCTCCACGAGCTATTCTACTTCTCCGGGGAGGGCGTCGTGCCCCGATGTCAGTGGGTGTAAGGCGGTGGCCTGAGGAATCGGATCATAGGGGAAAAAGAGCGAGGAATGCTTGGCTTGGAATCGAAGAAGGGAGGTCGGGCAGGTGCCACGCAACCGCCGCCTTCTATGTCATTCTCCCCTTTCCGTGCATCCGAAGAGAATCGGATGGCCGCTGACGAATGCCGCGAGGGGGTTGGGAGAAATTGGGGTCTCCCTGGACCGCTGTTTGGGATGCTGCTGGAGGACTTGATTACGTAATAGAGATTGGTGCCAAATATCTTATAATAGATACAAATTATAAAATGTTATTGAAGTATGCGGTTCGTTGGGATAAATGAGAGCAAGTGAAATTCGAAATTTATTACAACATGATATAAGAATTGTTACATCGCAATTAGAGATTGATATGAGGTGTTGTTTGCGAATAAGAAAATGTCTGCCTAAAAAAACTGGTTTGAGTATAAGGAGGCAATAATAATTTTATGATTCACGTTTTATTTGGTTGTTACCAATTCTTGTATCCATTATGATGCAAAGTTAAGATTTTAATGGACATGCGTACATAGTCATGAGGATTTTCGTTGATTTAAGATGTGTTATTTGAATATTATATCGCTTAAGTAGCATAAATCGTATTATTGTAGTTGAAAATGCAATGAAATGTATGTTTGATGAATCTTTAATACCGAAGAGCGTGATTAGTCTAGAATTAAATTTATATTCAACTATACGTACTTGATCAAATCATTTCGTGCTAATTTTTGAAACGTTACAAATTAAAGATATCGTATATTAACGAAAAGGAATCGATTTATGCTATTTAGTTATTTATACATTCTTTAGATATTCATGGATATACATTTTTTAAATTATTTTATCACTTTCTTTGACAATAAATATTCGAGATCCTCCTAAAAAATCGGATGCATTAAATCGTGAAGTGTTTCCTTCATATTATTACGTTTCTAGTTGCATTATAGTTACTAAGATACACGTCGGATACATAGGGTGCATAATTGTATCTTTAGGATAAAAATGGATTACGTTCCAAAAACCTGTTTTATAATCCCCGTAGGAAATATTCACAGTTTTATCAGATCTCTGATCTTATTATCTCAGACTTACCATCTTTGAACAAAACTTTTTTCATAAATGATTATGACATGTAGATAGCAAGGACGTTTATGGTATGCATAAAAGAATCAATGCTTCAGTACGTATGATATTTACTCATCCCTAGAATTTCTCGGAGTAGTAAAATAATCATACAATATCCCGTCGCACGTAAACATTCTTGTTTATGCCCGCGCAATATATATTCAGCCCAGAAAAAAGGCATACACTGCTGAATTAATTTAAGAGACGAAAGTTACCAGAGACATAAACTTGCAAAAATATACGAACACAGACACCTGCATGATGGTTTTATAACTCGATGCCCAAAAGGAGTCGAAATATTTGCGATTCCTCGAGGCAATGAAAAGCGGGCATTATAACGAGGCTCGTGAAAGTGCAGAAAGAATTTGCTAGAATTAAGTGCGTTTTTGAAAGAAATGCTGAATTTTCAATCACGATGCTCGGGCACGGATTTCGTGAAGGAGTGTGATCTCGTTTGGCAACGATGGCTCTTAAATTTTTAAAGTTGTTGCTCTGAAGGTCACGATGAATAACCCAGGGGAGTTTTGCGGAAAAAATTTACGTGACGTTTCATTACGGGTTTAGTTCACTTTTTGGAGTGTTTACTCAACCAAATTCCATTAGAAATATGAATCATGCTTTCCTTTAAAGAGAACGCTCTACTAAAATAGACTCGAGATGTAAACTTTGGAATTATCCTCTTTTGATTAAATGTCTTAATTTTAAGAGTGTTTATATTTATTCATGATTAATGCATTAACGATTAATCTTCAAATTGACTGACTTAGTCTTAGATTGATTGTACAGCTTTAAAGGATTGATCAACATGTTTAATCGAAAGTATAGATCCTAAGGAGAAATATCGCAATCAGTTTTAATATTACTCATAGATAGATAGACGTCCATAGTCCACTCAGTTTTCTCTTTCGTTTTTATAAATTTTTATGGATAATACATGTATCATTTTTACCAAATACGTAATAAATTTTAAACTAAACCTATTAATAAATACCATGTTATTAGGCCTAACTGAATTGGAATCCATTATGAGAGTTACAATAGCATTTCATGTTTTTACGTAATTTATTGTAGAAAAAATTCGTTTTCTTACTGCACTTATCATCCCAAATTGGATATAAATGATATTATTATTATATTATATGAATAGCATAACTATTTTAAAAAAATTCTATATAGAAGTGAGAGAAAATTTATATTAATTTTGTAAACATTTAACAAGAAAATAAACTCAAGAACTTAAAAAAAATATGGACTAGAGTATTTTAGCGTTAATAAATTTAATTTCATCGGATTCTACTTAAGAATGATTCATGGAATCTAGATATTACGTGGCGTTTAAGTGATGGGGAAATTATATGGCAGATATGTAGAGTTGCGGCCGTTAAGGTTTCATATTTTTTGGGCGAAGACTCTCAGTGGTTAGTTCCTTTCCTTGTGACCTCTGAAGCTGTGGTTTTGCTTTCGCCGATGCGGCATTTTAGAGCGACTGTGAACTACATCATTAACTTGGATTGAGACTAAGTCCAGTTTTTATTGCGTTAATGCTAAAGAAATAAAAATATCAAAGAAAAAAATTGCTATCTGATGATAAACAGCATTTTAAAGGGTTCCTATGTTTTCATGCGTTATTTTGATAATTTATTTACTCTTATCCTTATAAATTATAAACAGAATTACGTATTTATATACCTATATTTACACTTTGGATTAAGTCAGTAATGCTAAATATTCGTACATCTACAAATAAATTTAGAATTTCAGAATTCAAATACTTAAATTTCGTTTATAGGTTTTGTTATAGAATTTTTTTATTTTCCTAAGTTATCGTACACATCGTATTAGTATTTAAAAAACTGAGAAGAAAGAGAATGTGTCGTAAGAATTTCTTTATATAATTTGTTTGAGATGAAATATCGTAATTCGATTCTTTTTGTTTTGATAGTGTTTTTCGTGTTAAATCCTTAAAGATAAACTAACCTTAGGTTTTAAGCGATATTCATTCATTAGTATTATAATCAGTTTGTCTGCAGATATGTATACACCAGTTGGCAGACTACTATTGCCATCAAAATGTCTCGCAATATATATTTTCAACTGATATATTTTTCGAAAATCTTTAATTAATGACTTTTCACATATTTGTTCTTGAACACTCATGAGTTGACGGGATTCCTCCCACTTTCGTTTGGGATTATGAAGTCGGGAAATGAACAGTTATTATGCGAAAACTTAAACAGCTCTTTGGAATTGTGGTCCAGCGGAGGAATGGTTCGTCCCTCGGACGTTAGATGGAGTGGCATGCTGTGTTCACAGACAACATCTCTTGGGAGACTTCAACGGGCTCCTTCCACGAACAGAACGATTCTTAACATTCGGTTGCCGGAATTTCAATAATTGGAAATTTTCAATTGATTTATACGTATTTTGACTTCTTATTGAGGTTTTTCTCTAATTTTAGTAACACGCATCGGTATTACATGATTATATTAAGATGAACATTATATTCCCTTCGATATGCAGTAATGTATTTCTTAAAGTTTCAGAAGTTCATGTACTTTTACTCTACAGAATATTGAATGTTATATATCGCCCAAGAAAAACATCGGATAACGCAATATAAACAGTTAGGTAATGAGCATCAATTATAATATATATCCAGGCGAGTAGGAAAATGTATATTACTTATCACTTTACATGGCCACTTGAGAATTTTAGATTAAACAACTTATTATTTATTCTAAACGAATTAAATCATTTAGAAAGCATTTCGTTATTGAAGGATTTAATTTTTTGAAAATTTTCTTGATTGATAAGAATATATTTAGTAGTATTAGGCATTAAATTTATATCAGAGTTAAAAAAAACATGCCTATTTTCTATTTAACCTCGGAGCTCTTTTCAGATATCCAGAAATAATTGGATATTTCTGAGACTGATAAATGTTAAGCAAGCCCTAAGCTTCATCTATATAAGATGCAATGCGTTTTTTCTAATTCCAGCAATAAATTTTTTCAAGAAGTAGTTAGATTATAGAAAACAACCTCTAATTTTTATTTAAATAGATACATATTGGGTCTTGTTGTATTATAAAAAAGGAAACTAATTATGTTGAGATGTAACTGGACGTCTGTTAATATACAGTTTCTCCCTCATACATTTGCATAATTTTACAGATAAAGTTTCAGATGTATCAGATTATCTCCTGATGATTACATATCCCCATCTAATTAGCCTTGTTCAGTTTCCTCTCGGATCTGGGAAAAGATATAACAGATCCGTCCCAATATTATTGACATCATTTACCCATTGAACAGGTTGGGTATTGAGTGTGGAATAAAGAAACAAAAAACTTCAAACTCACGCAGCGAATAACTTTGTAAGAGTTCCAAACGGAAGTCTGAAACACGGAAAACCGCTGGCGATACGCAAAAAATAGGTGAATACGTTAAGTCTTCGTTGAGTAACGGAAAAAGGCTTGTATCACTCATTTTTTCAATAAGATGGAAATTGGTTTCATTTCTGCTAAAATGAGAATTCCTCCTGAATGACAAATCGGAAGTTATTAAAGAGTTGGTAGTTTTTTTATCGAGGTTTACCAACATTATTTATTGCTTATTTTTTGTCTATTCTTCTAATAGAGAATTCCGCTAGTTTTTCTAATTTACTGTGAATTGCATCACCGGTTCGAGGTTGATCAAACATGGTCGCACTTTGACCTAATTGTTATTTAACGTACTGTTTAGGTCATAAATAACTTCTTATTATTCAAGATACATCTTACGGATAATAGCCACTTAGTGGGCTTAGTAAAATTTTAGATCGTTTATATAGACAAGATAATAGAAGTAGGTAGTTTCTGAAGAAAGATTCCATATCTAAATCTTAAATAAAAAGCTAAATAAAAGACTTATCTAAACTTCCTATCTCTCTATAGAGGATGATAGATGATCGATAATCATATTTCGCATATTCTAAGCATTACGATTTATCGATCGTATAGCGAGTAAGCTGTAATAGCGAATTTACCTCGTATTTATGTTATCCTTTATTAAAATAAATACTTTATAGAATAGTAGATAAATATACACACACTTACATATTATAAGAGTTCAGAAAATATCAAAATATTAGTTAGAATGATCAAATATACGTCTTGGCTACTCAGAATACGCTAACGTTGTACGAAAAAACGAGAATTCAGTCAAACGAATAATGTAAATAAGCTGCAAATATAATTTATGCAATTGATAACACATCAAATAATACAATTGCATTAAATGGTTGATAGAAACAAATGTTTAGGGTTCAAGGTATAACTTAGAAAGCTGTAAAATTAAAAACAAAGAGCCGATAATCATTGGAAAACTCGGATTGTATCCACTTTCCACAATTGGCTGAGAAAAATCTTTTCCTCGTGCGATTCCGTTAAAAATCCACGGAAGCCTTTCCCATGACGACTTCGTGCGGTTTGGTATGGGACCTTTTGGAAAGGAATGTTTCGACCGCAGCCAATAAAATTCCGCATGCATTTCGAAGGTATGCCCACTTTAATTCCTGCACCACCCTTAAAGATGATTCGCGTACTTGGGCGCGCCTCTCGGACCATCTTACACGATGACTACCTCCTCTCATCTCTCAAGGTCGGATTTTTAGCCCGCCGAGGGCAACGGCCTTGTGCGGACCACCGCAAGGCGGTCCCCGCAACTCGTCCTTAAGTCATCAGCGGTATGCAGAGAGAGACCAAAATAAATAGCTGTCGGTCACGTGGAATTCCATAGGTTTCCAGGAGAAGGAAGAGCTGCGGTGAACTTAAGAAGGGTGACCTCCGGTGCCGATACGGGGTTAATAAATCGCTTTCCTCATTCACAAAGAAACGTGATCCACGCAGATACGTGTGTGCTGACTCCTAACCCTTCTTATGAATATCTTAAATCGTTCTCTCTCTTTCGAAGCAAGAGGGAGTGGTGAAAATTTCAGAAGAAAAAGTTTCGGGCTTCAGATAAGTCCCGCTCTCAGTGGCTGGATGTTTTAAGTACCTTTTGACGATAAGTGAAATTAAATGCTTCGATGAAAGGCCATACGTTACCCGAGAAGGTTGGAATGGATGGGAAAACGGAACGGTCCAAAATGTGTACCGTGCGGGATACCGATGGATTAGCGGAATCGTGAATTTGGTGCTGAAGTAATTTGTTTTCTGAGTCTTAGGGGTAGCGTTTTCTTTAAAATATGTTCGCAAACTTTAATTGGCTTTTTTTGAGCCGAATCTGAATGAAGCCAAAACTTATATCGTTTAAAGTTGCCATTTCTTTGAAGATTGCTTATCACACAGCGAGTTGAGATCTATTCAAAGAACCATTTAATACGAGTAATTAATATATTGAAAATAATATTTACTCTTTTCAGTCAGTGTGCGTATTCGATTTTCATTGAGCATTATTAATAGTTTCTTTGAATAAGAATTTACAAAGTTAAATTTAAATTTTCCGATTTGCTTAAGGTAAAGTTTTCGTAATGTAAAGATCACTTTTACGTCGTTAACGCCGTAATTTGATTAACTCTCTTTTGTCAGAAATCGGTTATTAATTGTTAATTAACGCCTATAAGAACCGTTAAATTGAATAATAGTTCATAAGAAGTATCTCGATGATATTTAGATTCTATTTCTGCTAGCTCGGGCATCATAGCACACTGATATATTATGACTTATCCCATTCCTGTCAAAAGTTAAAAATTCCATCTGCCACCCGAGGTGGCAGAGTTGATGTAGAAATAAATTACAAGGAATATTTAATTGCCGAACCTTTACAGTTTACGATGGCTTGATGCTGAATTAATACAGATATTTTTCGAGCGGACCAGTTTCTCCTAGCTCTAGGCAGATTACAGGAAAGTGGGAAGCTATTTCATATTCTTTCCGCAGACTTCATTCGGGGCTGGATTCGCTAGAAGGGGTCATTAATGGGATAGAAGATATTTTTCCTCTAGCAAAACTAACCGACTATAATAAATAGCAAGGTTTTAAAATTGACTATTCATTGCAGGTAGAGACACGCTCTCGGGTTTTTCTTATTAAGCCCTTGAGAGAAATCGGCAAATTCAGACCAATCACGACCCACACTGTATCTTGAGTAATTTATTCACGCAATTAATAGGGTTTTTTCTAGGCGATGAATAGATCAAGGAAAACGATTTATATTTTTTTATATTTCCTTGTTTGTGATGGCAAATGATCTCCAAAATTGGTCATCACGATATTTAATTCCACGAAATAAGGGTTTTTATTTTACGAAGAGTTTTTGCTAGAATTGTAGGATGAATTAGAGTCGTGGTTCCAATTTAAAAAATATAGTTCTCGTCTATATATTTTAGACATTCGAATATTTTTCATGATTATCGTTAGGGAGTATGAGAATTATAAAAGAAGGGAATTTTAAAAGTAATCTCTCGTTAGTATGGAATTTTACTTCCCGAAATGTAGAGTAGCTTGTTATGATAAAAACTATACCTTTCCTGGCTAATATGGAGATTTCAAGTGTGAGGTAGATAGGCCATTTAGCATAAGCACTGCAAATAAAGAGGGCCTATGAATACCCTTCCTGCATCAATCTTTCATTTAGAACGTTTACGAAGCATTTAAGTTAGATGATTCATACTCACTTTTAACCCTTTTAAAGTCGACATTCCTACGAATTACACCGACGCAAGCGAAATTCTAGGAACTTCTCTATTTCAAACAGCTTGGGCTAGAAACTCGGATAAAATTGCATTCGGACTATGAATCATTCCGAACTTTTTAGATCCAGAAAAGCTTTCGAGAAATGACTTCCGTCATCAAGTTCCATTGCTCCATATTTGAATACGATGTCCCCTCTCTCACACGACCCTCATATTTTTAAAGGGGTCGCGACCCACTGAGGATTTAAGTATGAATGATTTAGAAGATTTAGTTTTGATTGCAATCGCGATAAAAATTTTATTTCATGCGGTAACATCGTATGTGTTATTGTACCTATAGGTGATTATTCTTAGGAAATGAAAAAATCCTCTTAGGGTTCATAATAATTAAATGCAGTGTCGCAGTTGTGGAATCGCCGACAGTATAACCAAATAATTCTGTGGAAAAATCTAATTCCCTTGGTCTGAAATTATACCGTTACTCCATTACTTTCAACGTGAAGCAATTGTGGGGCACTGAGAATGTGCTGTAGTAATGTCCGTACAATCGATTGATTTATAATGGGATTGGAAATGCACTACACCTTTCTTATATATTAGTGGTTTCTGGAATTGACTATTGGTGGATAGTTAATTTTAATTTCACTTGTATGCATTTAAATAGATTGAGAGTGATACTTTATTCTCTTCATCATTGTGTGGTTTTTACGGTATGATAAAAATCTACAAGGAATTAGTTCATTGTAACTTTGTAGGTAAATTAATACTTAAATATCTCATTGATGGAATGAAGAGGTTCTTATTATCACATAATTTATTTACATTTGAATTTGTGAAATACGTATATTCATTGAAGGATACTTCAAAGACCTAAAAGATAATGTTTGGATGATTTTTTTTCTTAGGATATGGAGGAAATGATATGATGCACAGGTTTAGATATCCAATTTTTATTTTAAAGTGGAGGAAAAATGCTACATATTTAGCCTAGTATCAAGGATAATTTACTAGCGATATAAAATGTCTCGTAAACATTCTCAGATCGTTATTTGGAAAAATGTTCTCTATCTTCGAATAAAACCAACCTTCTCTTATCTCTTCCATTCCATTTCTATATCTTACGAATCAACTTTTACTATTGTGGAATAGCAATCCGCCAGAAGAGCTGGATACACCCGTAGATGGAATTCGCATCTTTCTCAATGGTAATAAATCAATAAAAATCATGGAATCCGTGGGATCATATTCTGAGAGATGTAAAACGGAAACCTTCGGCGAACCGGTTTGTGATACACGCGCCATTCGTTCGAACCGTGTGCTTTAGGTTACATGCACGAGGGAACACGCTCCTGCACGCCTACAAGGTCACACTTCGCAGATGAGAAATATTTGTATCAGGAAGGCGAAGTATTTCTGCACGAAAGAAGGTGGGCGTATATGTTGACGTATATTTTGATGAATGCTGTGTCATCTAGAATGTACTTGAATTGTGTCAACCTTTGTCGTACAGGATTGGGTATGGATATTGTAGTATGAGGAAGGTTTTTAGGAACTGTTCTCACGCATTTAACTTCTTGCTGTTTGTAAGGTTGTTCTTGTGTCCACTAAGACGTCGGGTCTCTAGTCGTTGGTTTTGAAACTGATAGACGTTGATAGTACGATGGTATATGAACATAATGGATAGTAAAACCAAAACGCAACACTTGAGGAATGAGTTCAATTCTGAGACAAATACTGGACTCGTAGAATAATCACTGGACTATTGAAGGTCTAGGATCTTAAATAAAAATGGTTCTATGATGACAAAAAATATCTAAATTTTTATCTGCGTTTTTCATCGTCATAGGTATATATTAGGCATAGATATTGAGAAAATTCAATCATCCATAAAGTATATTAGTTAGTGATATGTAATACGTGAATCGCGTTAAGACAGACAGGTTTATTTCGTAAGGAAAATCAATATTTGAGGAATATTAATCGTCATATTAAAAACATAACGAGTGAATAATTGGAACACCTTCTTTATAAGCTTCAAGAATTCAAATAAATTTTCAAGAATGTTGGGCAGGATTAATTTTGCATCAAAGATACACTTTTACTCCTAAAATGCATACTGATGCATCCTCGCGTTCACTACTCGCCGTATGATCACGTTCGGACAAGGCCAATCGTGATTGGACTGTTGCTTACGTCTACAAAGACAGTCTCATGTGGTTAATTAGTTTCCGTGGAATTCCTCAACCCTAGGGCATTGTAGGATGCATTCTGTTAGTTTCATGCATGCAGAGTGAACCAAGTAAATTAATACAATTTAGAGCTCTGGGACGGGATATTAGGAATTCTCTTACGCTTGTTCCGTCAGCTAAGGCGATCTACCTTGTGCCTGTAGTGTAACGGTTACTATGTAACCATTCTGTCCTAGATTTTCTATGCACAATTTTATTTATTGTTGAAATATTTATAAAGAAGAAGGCTACTTAATTATGTCTCAATTTTTTCTATTATTTCAGTGAGTTTTCTTACAGTATTCAATCGCGTGTAGATTTTAATATATAATCCTATCTGACTCTTAATAAAACGAATAATAGCCTTGCTGGTATTTATTATTATTAGTCACAGTGGTTTCTGAAACATATATTTGCTCCTTTAACAATAAGAAAGCACGGTATTTCAATTAATTATTAAAGCGAACTGTTATAGTGGTTGCACTCCCTACCCTACGAAGACAACTGTCACATTAGGAATATGCTTAGATATAAATTGACCAGAAAAACATGTTTTTGCAAGTGCTACAGAGTCGTGTTCATATACGATCTATAGTTTCGGCAATACATGATTATATTACAAGCTTTTTATCTTTTAAATTGTAAAGCAAACGTCTTTAAATTTTATTAAAATTCTAAGTCCATTCTACCTTTGGAATCATTCATGGCGCACAGCGTATGTACAATACCTTACACCTTGATCTTTATAGAGTAAAATTTATTATGCGTTCGAGAAAGAAGTTTACTTAAGACACGAGGACCAGTTGACAGTTACTACACCAGGATGTCCCCACGTCGATTCCACTATTCGTCATTTAGAACGATTTATTTATTTCGTCGTAATTCCACCAAGAGGGACAAACAACCAGCGGGTAGAGACCACGCACCGGAGGAGCCAAGGTAGAAAAAAAGAACATTTCCCGTCAAAAGCCTCCGGATACGAACCGGAGGGCAAAAATTATTTTTTATCGCCGCTTTCGTCTATGTGAGAAATCGATTTTCCAATCTCGATTAAATTTCATAGTTCAGCGGGTCGGTTTAGGAAGCCATTACCCCTCGACGAGCATGACGCGTCGTTCTTTTAAATGCGTTTCTGATTGGATCGTTAAGCGATATTTTCCCAGCCTTTTCCGCTCTTAATGGCGAGACGTAATTCGATGGAAGATATCAACCAAACGACTTATGAACACAGCTTGCAGGATCGAAATCCATCGGCTGTGTTTTTGGATGTCTGTAAAATTAAGATACCGAGCGGGAATCTCGCGTCGTGGTGCGTAAGTAGGAAGTGGGCTCGGCTGGCGGAGGAGAA
Source organism: Pantala flavescens (assembly GCA_020796165.1). NCBI lineage: Eukaryota > Metazoa > Arthropoda > Insecta > Odonata > Libellulidae > Pantala > Pantala flavescens. The sequence continues at coordinate 6,875,339 of CM036888.1, forward strand.
CACCCTTCTATTCCTTTGGTGTTTTGACGGCTCAGGGCGAAATTAACCTTTGTTAATTCTTCGATCATTCATCTCGATTGAAGAGGCTTTTCTAAAGGGGCGTGATACACACAAGCGGGCTTTTCGTAAAAGGGAAATTTTCGGGGATATTGATTAAGCAAACACGTGGAAGATTGTGTGATGAGATAATGTTTTTCGGCATGGCTAAAATTTGATTCCGACGTTGATTTTGTCGTTTAACGCTTTGGATACTGGTTCTGCAAGATTCAAGTTTGTAATGAGAAGACGTAAAAAGGTGTGCATTAGTTGGTATCTACAGATAAGGATCTATTATATGTTTTCGTTAATACATGTAAACCAATTTTATAAAATACATTTTAGAAGCTCTGTATTATCGACTGTTAATTTTAGAGATTTATTAATTTACTCATCTCATGCTCTACTAATATTTTTATTGATTAATAACATTATTATCAGGGAGTATAAATTACATTTAAAGTATGTCCAAGGATTGATCTACCATCATAACCATTTCTATCGTTTACGTAAACATATATAGTAAAATAAATCAATATGAACTCAAAGTTCTCTGAATCATTCTAATATTAATGGATATACTTGTAGTTTCTAAATAGATTTTGAAAAGGGATTACTAAGGTTATGTTATGATCTGAAGTAAATTTAAATGGTAAAATTGTATTAATTACATCGTTTTTTGTATACACGTATAAGAGGTATTCTTTGATATCAGTTTGGATTAATCAAGTCGAACTTTACATTCACAGAAAATCTTATTTATTCAAAATTATCCCTTTTATACCTGCAAAAAGCCCAAAATATAAACTCGATTTCGGAATTTTTTTTTCAAATCAACGGGGATAAAAATAAATCGTCATTTAATTACCGCTCATTTTATCTCTCAAGATCTCAAATCTTCTAGAACAATAGTCTTCTACTCTTAAAATGGTCCTCAACGTCTTCTCCGACGTAAGTGTGTATTCAAAATATTTTACTTTTGACGATGTCTTTAGCGTCTCCTTTATTTTTGTGTTTCCAATTGTATCACGCTTCATTACTCGAAGAGATGAAGTGAACAGATTGAATTGGCTTTTGTCCTTTCAGATTCGAGATTGAATCGAAGATTTTATCGTTCATTCAAAAGATACGGAAATTAAACCAGCTTTCATTATCGAGCAACCTTTCTTGGAATTCCAAAAGCCTTTCCTTCAACTCCTTTGGAAAGATGTGTATCATTTCCGCTTATTTCCAACCAACCCCCTTACTTACTGTTGGTGTATTTCCCCAAGTATCCAGAAGATTACATCTTTCACGATAAACACTTCATACTTTATTTCTGGAATTTGTTTTATTCTACTTAATTTTTCGTGTATTTAGTCTCATTCCATCTTATTTGGCATTATACGGTATTAATAATATTCAGTTGATCCCCGTTTATTTATATTTCCAATTTAATTGAATTTCTATCAAATATGACTAAAATATATTCCCTGCTTTGATTTGAGATGTACATATTTATTCAATGTTCAACATAGAATTGGATTCCGCGATTAATGTTACATGTTCATAAACCTTTACATAGCCATGTTATTATCCACTCTTTAATGCTGTTTAAGTTTTGCTAATAAAATCGTTAAATTACCTTTGCGATTGCATTTTGTAGTACCTTCTCGACTTTCAGAATCTTCTACATCTCACATTTCCATGGTAATCACAAACTGTATCATTCGTACTTGATAGTTTTTCTGTCATTAGCCTAAGCTTAAAGTGCTCTGTCATTACCTCTAAAATCTTCATTTTTATTGCTCTACCTTTATATTACTACTCGAATTACTCTCTAATCAACTACCTTCCAATATTCTGAAACTGTAAAACTGTCTTTTTCTTCTTATTTGCATGGCCTAATTCTCCCTGAAATTACAAGTTTTGTCTTTCCCATGATTTTTTTTTCGATTTCGAAAGCATTATGTTATAGAATTTATATTACAGCCAAAGTATAAATTAATATCTAATTTATACATCAAATCTCTAATGCAAAGGATGAGTAGTTTTTTGTATCTAGTTATGTAGTACAAGACAAGAAAATATATTTTATAAAGCGATTTCTTATATTACCATCTCTCGAAATTTTTTAATTCATCTATTATATAAACGAAAGAGTAAATATATATTAGAACATAATATTTAACTGAGTAAAGTATTCATAACATAAAAATTAGATTAATAATTATATTCTGCTACAGGTCATCGATGTTCTCGTGCATAGATATAATAATAGATTACCAGAAGAACACTAATGATAAATGACGGTGTTGGTTTATTAATTTCGTTCGTTAAATTCCTTAATAACCACTCATCAATTCGCTGAATTCCAATAGCTTGGATTTTCCTTGGATCTCATCCTGCTTGTTCTCTTTTAGTTGGCAGTGTATCCGTACATAATCCTAATCGAATCAGATACCCATACTTCTCTACGCAACCCATAGTCACTCCATCGTGCTAAGTAGCATTTATCAGTTTGGATTTGAATGTTAAACTTTAGCTTTCGATTAAACATCGGAATGACTATCACCTCCACTGCGCCCCGTCGATTTTCAAGCATCACTTGAAGTGGCTTTCTATTTCGTAGCGTTCTTTGTTAACAACCTTTTAAGCGTTCAGCTCCTCTCCCGGCTTTCATCTTTCATTGCCTTACATTTTAATTACAATTGCCTTCAATTCCTTCTCCTTGACCTCTCTACCTTTTGCCTTATCCCCTTTCACCTCCTCATTGTTCTTTTACACTCTCCGCACTCCAAATTTAACCTTTTCTACCTCCGCTTCCCCAAGAGATTCCGTCGGAAATAAAAAAAAGAAGCCCGCGGATTGAAAACTTTCCTTTTTTCCTTTATTTTTGAGTTCGTAGAAACGCTCGTAAACTATTCATCGCTTGCCAAAGCTGCGTTTATCTGCGCGTGAAGGTTTTCTTTTTTTTTAAGGGCGTTATTCCCCGGAAATATAGTAAGTGGAGATGCTCAAATCAACCGGTTGGTGAAGTGTCGCTTTATAGGATTCCGAAGGTGTTCAGTCTTCTTCTTTGGTTCGTTGATTTAATTACTTGTGAGGATTTTTTACGTAGGATTGGTATATATATAATAGGATTGTACTTTCTAGTACCTAATACTTTCGTTTCATAGTTCAAGTCTCTACTGAAGGCCAGTTCTTTCAGAATATTACTTGTTATGGAAGGGATTGAGGAGTAAAGTAATCTAGAATCCTTCAGAATTACCTAGGAATTGTATTAATCCTACGGCAATACCCATAAGGTTTTAATAGAATTAAAATGATCTAGATGTATATACGAATATTGTCCATACGTATTTTTCTAAATGTTTTCTAATTAATTAATATCATAGCCAGAGATATTTATTTGTCTGAGTGTTTAATTAGAACTTTGACTACGATTATAATAGGAACTCAATAATATGCTTTCTCCAAAATTCTAAGCTTGATATAATTTGTTTTTATCCAGAGAACTTTCTCTCGCTACTTTTTAAAACTGTCTCTAATATAGTTTTATTATAATAGGAATGTTTAATGTCTTTGTTCCTAAATCAAAGTATCTCTCTTCGTTTTTAGTGTGAATATTTCTCTTTACTAAACAGAATAAATTAAATATACGACAGGATAATATGACAGGACGCTCTAATTTAATTTTTAACTTTCCTATCTCAGTGTCAAAGTCTAAAGTCTATGGATGAAAGTTTTTGTAACATCCTCGTGTATAATTAAAAATACCTTAATGTAATTTATGTTTTAAGTCTAATCCTGAAAGTGACATGAGTTTGCTAAACATTAATTGAAAGTTATCTTTAGAGTACTTTGTCGATGCTATTAAAGAGATAGAAGTTTAAAACTCCAAAAGGTTTGGTTCTAATCAAATAACGCCATTTTCCTTGTCAAGTAGAATTTATACGTGTTGAAAGGAATGTTTGACATTATAAATCTAACGTGCAAATGAATCTATCTTTCAAAATATGTTTTTTTTTGGAGAATGAAAGTTTGTTTGTCTACCTTGAAGTTAAATTATTTTTGTGTTGTTCTTATGAATTATTGCTACAAAAATAAACAATTTCAAATAACGTTTAAAAATTGCTATACACACTATATATTTTCACTCTTTATTGCATATTTTCGTTGATAATCAACTTTCAATCTCTGATCAAAAACCCTTGGTCCGTCCGGAGAAATTTTGTCTCTATATTACATTAAATGAATTACAATGAAAAATATTCATCAATTCATATGCTCATGATGAATAACGATTAGATATGTACTCTTTTAAACAGTGAGTTCGAATGTTTCTTAAGTAACCGAGCTTCAAATTAAGACAACAAACTTTATTATAGCCTTGTTCGTAAAATATTCGTGAAACTAAATAAGAAATAAAACAAGCATTTTCCGATTGAAGGCAGAGAGCATAAAACAAGTATTATATGAATATAAATCGAGGTCAATAAGAAAAGTAAATGATTATTAAAAGCAGCATCAAAATATTTACATATTAAAAACGGTTTATTCTTAAGTTAAATCAAACCAACTCCTACCATTCTATGAGATCTATAAAAAAATTTCCATCAACTATTCTAATCTGCATTGTAGTCAAAGCGAATCTTATAACAGCTTATACCGTGGAGAGAATCTTTCGCACTGGAGATGTTAATGGCTGCAAACCAAATCCTCTTCCTTGACTATCAACCTCTTTTATCACCGTCCCAAGGACCTTTTTATAAGGGGCCAATGGGAATCCATCCCGCTGTGGAAACGTCGACAAATCGTCTTTGGATGACATAAACGCCCACAGAATCTAATCTTTAACATTCGTCTCGAAAAAATTTGTACCTTTCGTTTCGCGGCAATTCTGCGTATCTCCCCGAAAATTTCCCCGATCGATCTCGGACGTCATTTTGTTCCTTTATAAATTTAGCCTTCGAAAACCTCGATCTTTTCCGGTTTACTCCGCGTTTTTTCCCGTTTATGCATCCATTATTGATCCCGCTAAACCTTACCCTTTCCGCAAAAGGTCTTTCCTCTTAATACCTCCTCACCCACTTCTTTCACTTTGCACTTTCACTTTTACCTCTTGACCCAATTACCGATCGCACTTCTGCGACTGGATTATATAATCGCGCGATGAGCGTGTTCGGCGGCTAATGGTGTAGCCTCTACTCTCCGAAGCGATGCGTCGTGAATCTTTGACGTTCCCCGAAACCAATAATGTGCGAGAGTGAGCTACTTATCGCGCTTCGTGTATTTTGCCACCTTTCGGATGATTCTAGTACCTTTTATACGGAGCTTTTTTGTTTTATATCGCGGAATTATGATACAATAATGTAAGACTACATTTACTCGTATTTATTGCATCTTTCTATGGAATAGAATTATTAAGGTCTACAATAGTTTTTGGCTATTTTAATTACAATTATTTCGCAGGCGATTGGTTTCGAACGTGTTCATTTAATACTGAACTTTGAGGCGTTAATGGAGAGTATTTGATGTCTTTAGCATTATTTTTTTAATAAAAATCGGAGAAGAGTATGCGTTTGGAAATTTTTTCTTTCGACTATTTTTTGTGGTAAACTTAGGTTTTGTTTTCGTACAATGTTCATTGTGGAACCAGTAAAATAATAAATGCATTTTTATCCTTATAAATTGTCTGTTTGTTAAATGTTATAGAGAGCTTATTTAAATTTCATTTTTCTCTTTCGTGCTGCATTGAATTTCGATAAATAAAAAGCATTTAAATTTTTAATACCATTTGTGGGAAAATAAGTTTAACGTAAGAAGTGTAAAATATACGTACTAATTACCAGCAGATTTAGAAGCAAATTTAATTTCTCATAGAAAAACAAAAAAATCGAAAATTAAAGAGATTTATCCTATTGAGTAGATCAGGTTTTAGGGTAGTTTGTTTTTCATATTTTAATGAATGAAATAGCTGTAAAACTCTATCCAATTTCCACTCCAAATTAAATGGACCTTCTATCTTAGTACATTTTCCATGGCTTAATCCTATTTAAGCTTATTAGATTTCTTCTAATACCTTTCATTCAAAAGGCAACGCAGAAACTTCAACTAAATGTAGGTTTCAGAGCTTTATCGTTATGTAGTGGACAATATCTATTCATAGAGATTGCTATTGAGAGCGATTTATTCATCAAACAATTTTCCTGTACAACGAGATGATTCACTAAAGTGCATGAAAGAGGTCGAATCCTGTATCTTATTAAAATGTAAAATTATCTCTGCCATAAGTGACAAGCACTACTCTATGGCAAAAAAAAATTCAGTGAAACTTCATCTTCAAATGAATGGTATAACATTAAAGGGAATGTAAATGGAAGGATAGCAGTCAGTGCATCGCATGGAACATTCTTTTCCATTGAAAATGCTTTCTTGTTATACTTATTAAGGCATGCATGCAGAGTCCACTTAAAGGATGAATACCTTTCAGAAGGGGATGTTCATGTCGTAATATAAGCAAATTATTGCATTAAATCGATGTCTTGCGTTTGCAGGTTGGATAATGCAAGTTCAGAAATACTTACGGAACGAAACATTTTTTTTTTTAACCATATGTGTCTAAATACATGCCTTGCTTTTCGAAGTATTTTATGGGAGTATTATTGATTTTTTAATAGATAACGATTAAAATAACTAAAACTGTATTTAAAATGTAAACGAGATTATCTCTATCCTTTTTAGGAATATTAATTTAATATTTACTTATAAAATATTCATTTGAGGCATAATTTCCTATAATTACGTGGTAACCAGTACACGATTAAATATGCATTTTTTATTGAATCTTTTTCAATCATTTTCATAGAATTTTTCGAAACTTATGGCTTATTTTTAAAATTCAAGTCATCATTGTATTCTTTGTATCGATCACAAGGAATTACATCTACATAAGTACCCTGCAAGCCGTCTTTCGGCGTATGGCAGAGGAATAATAATTAATAATAAATACTATAACATCTTTGACTTTAATGGAGTTAGTTGCAATTTGCTCTATTCTAAGGGAGAAATTTCAAAATATAGGTGGGAATTGTGTTTTTTTTTCTTATTTATTTAGATTTTTTAAAATATTAATACAGAGATAAAATTCTTTGTTGTTGTATTATATGATATATGAACAAAAATATAGCCGATGGTTATTCTTTTTGATCTTATCTCATCGGAATGTTTATTTTAAATATTTGTTTTTTATTAAATCTAGTAAACGATTTCTGGAATTTTTCTGCGAATCCCCGTATTGATATCTGCAATGTACTTTCTCATACGATAACCATATTTTACCTCCAGAGTTGTCTTCTTAAATTTTACGAGATTTTCTCGGAAAAAAGTTGGAAAAAATCGCATCTTCCCAGGTGTACCATGGACGAGGCAGTTTTCTTTGCTTGTTCTCCGTATTGCGTATCATTAGGCGAGTATCGGCTTCTCTTCTTTTGAGGAAATGTTCCTATACGAAATATACGTCGGATGAAATTTTCCCCGAAAGCAATTTTCTCGTATCCCAGTGACTCGAGCGCGTTTTCCAATCTGGTGTTGGGTAAATCAGGGTGCGATTCCAGTTTCCAGAAGAAATGTTAGATTCCAATTCTCCATACAAGATCTGAAATTTAAATTCCTCCGTTCCCAGCATTCACTTCGCTCACGGATTATTTTTTGTACGTGTGAGATAAGTGAAATGCTGCGAACCCTATGAAATATGGTGGACTTCTCGAAGGCGGGTGTATAGCGTTTTAACCTTCGCTGAGAAGTTAACAAGGACGCGGTTGACCTAACTGGAGGTCAGGGCGAGTTACGGTTTGTTTGGTGAGGTTCAATGTTTCCCACTAAAGCCACTTTCAATTGAAAACACGGATTCGAATTGAAAATTTAAATGTATTATACTTATATTTTATATATTATACTACATTATGAAGACTTTCGTAAGCATTGATAGGTTGCGTTGCGATAAATCGCGTTCTAAATATGAAATGGAATTTATCTACCGATTAAATGTTTTATAACAATAGTGTGTAGGATTTGCTCCTTTAAAAGGCATAAATATTAGAATCTTATCTGGATGCAATGAAGTTCCATAGAAGATGAGAGGTTTTTTGATGAACACAAATGAAGTCGTTTTGTTGTTACTCCTCTAAGAGTATTTGGTATATTTTTATTTTTCTTCTTATTATTGCATTTAAAATAACGAATGTTATAGATACTTCTATTTATTTAAAATTGTTATAAAACTAACTGAAAAACTAAGAAACTTCACCTAGTAAAGTATATTATAAACTAATGCTCGCTTTCACTCAATATTATGCGTAAACCATGCAAATGAAAGTCTTATTTCAATCATCAGTTATTTTAATTTCAAATAAAATTGAATCAATTGCGCGATATGAAAAATAGAGAATGAAATGTTTATATATCGGTATTTAAGGTAAGTGTACACATCGCTAGCACGTTGCAATAGTATAGTAATGTTGATATAATATAGATTGCTGGTGAAAGTCTATGCATATGAAATATCTATTGCGACCTGTATAAGAGTATGTCATCGGTGACCGGAAAATATTAAACTACAGATAACTTATATAATAGAGGAGTAAAGCAAATTAAACCTCCATCTTTTTTGAAGCAGTTCGAAAAGAAATTGGGGCAAATCATTATGAAGGAAGGAAGTCCACGGTATATAAAATTCCTCAGCTTTTTCGGTGCTCTATTTAATGAATGTATGATAAGGAAAAGCTTCAAGAAAGTTTATTTGTTTTTTCGTAAAAATTTCTTAAAGCTTTTTAAGAAGCCAGAAAATATTGGAGGGCATGTATTTTATTTCTAAATTCCTTGTAAAAATAATTGGGACAAATAGTTAACTCTTCCTGGAAAGGTTTCTAATAAAACTGAGTATATGAAAATGCTACAAATATGTTCTCTATAGGTAATTTAGTTTCGTTATTCTAATTATGGATGTTCGAATATGTTCAATGAAAGAAGTTAACATCGTCAAAATTTTATAATAGTTTAAAAAACAGTTTGATCGAATAATTAATGTTATAAACGTCCAATTTATCGACATTTTCTGATATATTTGAATTACTTTAGGTATTAATGATTTTTTGAAAATATTGCTCAAAGTATCTCAAACATCGAACTGGAATTTATCGTGCATATTAAAGAGCTGTACTTATCATCACTTCAATCATCCCTGTTCGATTTTAACTTGGAAAACTTTGAATATTACCTCCCTTAATTTTCATCCTTGTCATGCATGGATATAACGAGAAATAAGGCCACAAAGTTGCGATTGAATTCTTACTTATTAAGATAAAGATTCCAGTTTGATTCAATTTTTCCAACAGACTCGTAAAAGAATAACTTTAGAAAAGAGCGTGGAATGATTAAGTGCCCTCATGACAAACTATCTTTTCACGATGAAGATGGCAAATACTCGTACCTTGTCACCATCCGCGGCTCGAGAAACTGATTTCCGAACAACTTCTCCGTAAAGTCGAGATTCTCGATTGGGAAAGTGATCTGTCCATGTATGTTTATTCGTACGCAATGATAAACGAGCCATCGTGTTCGCAGAATGAAATACATCCGAGGTTCCATTAGGCAAATAAGTTGGAATGCTTTCAATGTATTCTCTTATTCCTTTCTAAGATTTGTATGTGTGGAAGGTAGATTCCGTTTTATAACTGTATCAATTGAGAATATTACTTCATAAAGAAATCTCTCGTACGTTCTAGTTGATGTTGTTTATACCTAATTTATATTTTTGTGTTTGATAGGTTAAGGAACATGCAATTAACTTATATTGATCACATTATTTATGCCTTAATTTGTATATTAATTAGGTGCTATTTGAAAATATTTTTTATTGTTGAAGGAGGTCAATTTTTGAATCATGCTACTTGTTTCACACAACACGTGATGGTTGCTAAAACTAGTTAGTTAATAGTCGTTAGCTACTGTATATTAGTACGATAACTAAAATACCTAGGTATCTTCTGGATATTTTCATTCGATTAACATACATACTGTGAGTGATTCTTCGTTCAATGTTTTCCCAGCCCAAATATTAAGTTCTTCAGGACGTATTTTGTTACAAATCATTGTAAACTGAACAGTTAAAGGAGTAAATATAGATCGATTCATTCGAGGTTTTGATTAACGTTTTATTTTAAAATTCGGTTGAGCATGTGGAAATGATCGTTTCCTTTGGCAACAATAAGGAATTTTATTATTATTAGCTGTAGTTAAAAGTTCTGTCAGTATTTATAACAAGCATTAATTTTCTACATATTAAATTTTGTAAAACACAAAAAAATAATTGTTTTCATTCTAAATCAATCCTCGTATTTGTTTATTCACTGTCCACAGCTTCTTCGTTACACTCCTTGGCAACCAATTTTTATTTGTTTTTTTTACCGGATGCATATAGAATAGAATGAACTTATTTTCATTGAGATTTCACGAAATACGTCCCATTAAAACTCCTGCAGCGTGCATTCGAGAATAAAAATAGATCCCGTAAAAAGCAGGTGACGGGTGGATTGCCCCATCAACCGGGACATTTAGCCAAGTTTCCTTGTACGGCGCGCTCTTCCTCCATTAAATTGCCCTCCGCGTCCAACGGACATCCTTATATATAAAAGAGAGGACGATTCCAAATCCGTCGCCAGCACGCGCCACCCGCGTTTCCGTTAGAAAAAAAGACTGTCGCGCCGCGCATCGGTCGTACGTACATTCGCGCCCCATTTCGTAGAGATGAGGATTTCGACCTGTTGAGAGAGACCATCTGAATACGGAGGATTCTCATCACGGCAGAGGCAGGTGCGTCTCGGAAGAGATTCCTAGGGGTACCACCTCCTTCCCCACACCCCTCCCCCAACCACCCACGAAATACTTCCCGCCTCGAGCAGCAGATGGCGATAGGGTCACCATCGGACGCGTTGCCCTTTCCCTACAACGAATATCCAAGGGCGTCGCTTCATCAACTCGGTAACTGATTTCACAGCGTCCGAAGGAAGTGATCCACGGCTGTAATACGTGGAGAACAAGGTTGCCAATTTGGTTTGCTTTTCTTCTCGTGTTTTGCCGTCTCGCTTAAAGATGCCGCAGTAAGGATAATTCGCTTTAAATTGATATTTTATTTGCCAAGTAGAGATCTGCGTATTATTAAAAATTCGTTAATGTTGCGGTGTCATTTACTCTGGGAATCAAATTAGTATTTTAAAGGTATGGAACACAATCACAACATTCCATGACTCTATTACGCCAGATACATTTATATTTCGGATTGGTTTTTATATGAATTGTATTTAATATTTATTTCGTTGGTTACCGTAATATGTTATTACTTTCAGTTGACGGCTGGATGGCTTTCATTTGAATCCTATTTATACGAATTTTTATACTTTCTTGCTAAGTATACTTTGCAGTATACTGTTTACTGGGGAATCCGTGACGATTTTAATTAGCTATCGATTCTCTGGCAGTTGTTATATTAAGATAAATATGTTATTCAAGATTTTAAAAGAATGGTGTTAATGTTTACGTACTGGTGTCTAATTATTTCTAAGTGGTTTTTAAATCTGGAAGATTTCTGATTTAATTGTGCTTATATGTGTAATACTGAAGCGTAAAAAATATGAGAATTATTATATTATTATTAGTATCCTCTTACGAATTTAATTAAAAAAGTTATAGAAGTCTTCTCTCACGAAGTTGCCTCCCTTTTCATTTTATTTTAAAAATGGAAAACTGAGTACTTACGTGTATATGTATGTGTATGTATAATCATGTACTATATATACGTGTATATATGTGATATTACGCGTGTATTAAATATATAATAATATATGATACTGTTCGTAATCTACTCTATACTTGGTGCTATCTTACTTACTATATGTGACGGAATTTTGCGGAAATGTTTACTCTTGTAGAAGAATTTCCCGATAAGTATTTGATACATCATCATTCTCTGTTTATGGAAGGGAAGACAGGTTGTTCCCTCGATCTAGAATTTCCTCGTCGCCATAGCTACGAGTTTATCACAAATAAATCTCCCATTCGAAATAAGACCTCGTTCCGAAAGTGAAAGTGAGAATTGATAGAAGCCGTTGATTGCTACTTTTATTTCGAAAGCGTGCAAACTCGTTTCAGGAAAATAAAAAAGGAAATGGGGGAAATATCTTCGCAACTTTTAGGCTTGAATTATGATGGACGCATAATTTTGAGGAACTTCTTTTGTACTGAACTTCTTCTTCCGGTCATTTACATAGAAGAAGCACGTTATGGTGCCGAGAGCGAAAAAAGAATCCTGTAAATGATTCATTCCATTTGAAATAAGTTTCCAAATTTTTTTTGATGGAATTTTCTTTTTTGTATTAGTGAAATATTTATGGAACACCTTAATATTTACATCTTCAAAATTGCCTTAGATTAGATCTTGAAAGAGATAAGAATAATAAGTTCGAATGCGTCTTAGAATACGTTCTTAGTAAGTTTATTCTGCTTACGTTTCCTAGCTACCAAAACAATCTGTGTACTGAAATTTATTACAAATCCGTATTTATATATACATACATATCATATTCATTTACTTATATGTATATACGTAAGGGTTTTATTGAGCTATACGTATATTGAAAGGTATTTATTGGTCGGATTTAAAGAGATGTTCAAGCTCTTTTAAATCCATCAATTCAAACCTTGCTACCATGTAAGAGTTTGTAAAGGATTCAAGATAGAGTGAAAGTGCGGAGAAAAATAATGATTTTGTGTCAGGATATCGCATCAAAAACAACAATAATCTTGGGCGCAGTTATTATCCATCAATGTAACTCAATAATATAACAGAATTTTAATTTTTTGTTGTAAAACAAAGTTTTCACTATCCAGTGTTATTAAAGCTTTCATTGGATAAGAAAGCATGAAAGAAAGATGTATGAATTACACATAAAATCTCGGTCTTTCTTTTTATAAACGAGTATTTAAATTGGAAAACTAAAATTTTTAACAAAAATAAATATTCATCATCATTCATTAATACTTTCTCGTAATCATGGGTCTTATACAGTTACTGTGGTGCGTAGTATCTCTACAGTTGTTACCAAACAGTTAAGCCATCCAAATTCCACCGCTGATGACCACGTCCAACCTTTTTGCCACCATTCAACAATTTGACAACTCAAAGATCGACTTTAATTAAATTTCGAGCACCGAGATGCCCACGGCCATCGGCACATCTGCTTTTCATACTTGAGACTCACCCACAGGCTGTCCTTTCGTATTCAGCTAAATGAAAATGTACTAATTTAAATACGATCCGAATATTTCAGATGCATGGATTTTTTTTCGCCCTGAAAAAAATTAGAAATACGTATTAGCAGATGAGCGAATGTCCTTGAGCCTCGGTCGGCGACAGAGCTTCAGTTAACGCGCGAAAAAAGCGAGTACCGTTATGAAGTTAAGTGCGTTAGGCTTCTGGTAGGAGGCGCCCCGCTCGATCACCACCCCAGCGCCCCTCCGTACGCCTTATTCCACCCCGCAATCTCATTCTCAATCCTAGTATGCACCTGCTTACCATTAGAGAGGAGGGAAAATATGATTTTTTGTGGTGGGGGAGCTGCAAAAAGCAACTGGATCCATTAATCTTGGAATGGGAGCGGTAAACGCGATCCGACTCCGGGATTGAGCTCCTACAGTACTCTTGGAGCAGCTTCGGACGTTCGCAACAAGGCCCTAGAGATGTCCTCCGATTATCCTCGCATGGTGTCGTTCCGGTTCATTAAGGGCTCGGACGTCACGGGATTTTCTATCTGCAAGGGCGTCGAAAAATTCCGCGGAGCTTAAAAAGGATAATTCTCCGAAGTAATGAAGTTAAGGGATAATTGGTTTGAAGGACTGCGGCGCGTTGAATATGTTTCTCTATAAAAAAGGTTTCTTTATCGCTTTTTAACGTTTGCCGACAGATGGATGAGTTGATGGAAGTGGGAGAAAAGGGCAGGATTCTGGGAAGGTGGATTGCTGAAGAGTACGATTGGAGAGGATCGGTTGAGAAGGGATGCAGTGGTAGATGACGGCGATTTCTGTGCATTGAAAAATGTGAAAAGATGATGCGGTGAATTAAGGTTACACAGAATAACCCCCATCATGTGTCAGGGGGCAGCTTATAGGATATTTATGTATCGGAAAATGAATAAATCTATGATGGCACAGTAAATTAAATTGATTGCAAAGAATGTTGCAAATGAGATGTGATGTGATCTTGTAAACGTGATTAATGTAATGTATATATGTGCGCCAAATTTTATCATAACTTAGAAGTTCCAAAGAACACCTTTTTTGAAAAAATTACAATGAAAATGTTTTCTATTTAAATCTAATTGAAAGCCTTACACAAAATCCAGAGGAGTTACCTTAGTGACTGAACATTTTACTAGCTCACTTCCCAGATTGATAAAAATACAATGTGTAATGAAATGCATGTATTTTACTATATAAGAATATTTTAAAATTTTTCTACGTTTTGACATTTATTAATAATCTTTAGCGTAATTATCATATCTCAAAATTTATAAACACTCTTATGAAAGATAGCCTTATAAATTAACAGTAGAGCCTTTGTATGAATGCTATCCATAACATCTACATAACATAAATTGTCGTATAAATATTTTTTGAATTATTTTCAATTTTTCATGTAGATCTTATATTACTTCTAACTCTTTATTTGAAGTGTAATAATCGTAGTGTAAATCAATAGCGAATTGAGTTTAAAAACAATCTTAATTATTAGTTCGTAAAACAATAGAGAATCGATTTGTTTGGTGGAAATCGTTCCCGATTCTTCCAATAGAAAAGCATGCAATGTTCACGTAGTCAGTGGCGTCGAACAAAAGTCATTTCTCCCGGATCAGAGGCATAAATTCCGCAAATCTGCGCATAAGGAATAAATGAAACTCGAATTATGACAATCCCACGTAGTAGCGAAGGAATGAAAAAAAGTACAGCTCCGCAGGTACTTCGCCTATAATGTACATGTAGGTCACAGAGGAAGGCAAACAAATTTGCAGAGTATGTTCCCCTCGTTTCTGGAATTACGGAGGCTCGGAAAAAACTTCGGATTGTGTAGACTCAGCGCTATGAATTTATCGGCTAGATTGAGGTGACGAGTTTTATAAAGCTTCTCCATGATCTGTAAGTCTCTCTAATCTCGGATCATACCTCCCATATTGAGTCCTTCATTGACACTTACGCATTAATTTTATGAAGCATGTCTAGACCAAAAACGATCTTTCAATTTCGTCTAGTACTACTGAATCAGTTGTTTTTATTGTACCTTGCTACTCGTCCACGTATCATAAGTTATTTTATTCATAAGAGTAGGACCCATTTAACTTTCAGAAGGGACTTCTGACAAGAGAGTAAAGAGATTCAAGTTTTAAATAAAGTATATAAGATATGATAAATGATCCTTGAAACTCCTTAGAAAGTCACTATAGATGAAGAAAGTAAATTAATTTTTGCGATTATGTTAAGTTTACGTACATTCATTCACGTAGGAGGTAAAATAAATGCTTTGGAAATTTAAGTGTTATTTAACTAATTCGTTAGAATATCAGAATCATATTAATGACGAAAAATGTATTCGGTCATAAACTGTCGTGTCTTTAAAAACCTGGTAGTCAAGAATATACATTTTTCAAATCCGTTTCCTTTCGAAACCCTTGTCCCAATTTTAAAATGAACATAATGGCTTCTGCGTGAGTTTCCATTTTCAATTTAGGTTTTGAAACTTAAAAGTGTTTACCAGTTGCTATTTTGTAGGTTCATTTAACTTATTTATTAAAGATTTAAAGCAATATCTAAATATAATTTTGAACGAATTCGGAATCGTTGTATTTTTTAATTGTGTATAATTAAAAATATTTCAGGTGATAATGATTGTTTTTAATTGAAAGAGAATTAAAAATTTAAAGCAAAAAATTTCGTTTTTAAATCGATATCTTTCCCCATACTGTATTTTTAAAGTAAATTTGAAAGAATTCTAGTTTAAGAAATAAACATGCAAGAGAAAAATCAGCGTTTTTCCAACATTGGTTCTACTTATAACATACGTGACAGTTTGATCTTATCCTTCAAATCAAAGGTATTTCAATTAATATTTTATTAACTTTTAAAGAGTATATGTATCATAGTATGTATTCTCCAATTCTTAAAATTCAACACTCTTACCCTTTCACATATACATAGAATAAAAATAACTGAATATTTCAGCACGATTAATTTCCCCGATTAGAGGAAGAATGGACACGAAATAAGGCAGTTGAATGTCAATCCCTTTTGTTTTCTTTCACGTTTAATCTCTGCCACACACTCTTTCTAGTGGATATGGCTATCGACGTTGTGATCAGATTCTTTGCACCTGCCCGAGAAGCTGCATTTCCCTCGAATTTTCCGAGCATCTGCTCAACTGGTATTTGCGGAATTGGCATATTTTGCCTCCAGGACTTTTCCGGAGACACTCCCGCGGTTTCCTAACTGCACGGTGCGAATTATCCCGTAATCTTTGAAGTATTTCCAAGCACTGATTCTTCCTTTTTTGTTTTGTCGTTTCAATTTCGCAGCGTCTGCTGTTCGTATGTTTTTTTAGTTTCTAATAAGTTGCGATGGGAATTGAATACCTTCAGTTCCTATATCAGTTGCTACAGGTGAAGAATTTACGAATGTGAACAATTTGTTTCTTTTTAGTTTTAATAGGAAGGAATATATAATTTAGAATGATATCCAAAACTAAAACTTAATTTCTTAAACGTCTATAGTTTAAAAATCATAACCTGAATTCTACTTTATTCTACTTCTACTTTACGTAAATTACATAAGTAAATTTTATTGGTTATGTTCATAATTTATGCACGTAATTTGACCAAAATACAATTAAGCTATGTTTATTTGTTTTATATTTATAAAATAGACGTAAAAGTTTAGCAACAAAATGAAATTCCCTATTAATGTTCCATTTGACTAAATTGCATTTCAGCTCACATCGGTCATTAGCTCATTGTATTATTTAGAGATACATCTATCTACGTTTTTGTCTTCATTTAACACAAAATGATGAATCATTTCCGACAATGCCGGCTCATTTTACGAAATTCTTTCGCATTTTTTTACATTGAACCGCTCATTATCTCCTACTCGATTCGGCAATGCATACGCGTAACAGAAAAAGCAACGAAATAATGTTGCAGATTCTCTTCAAACCCTTCATTTAGGACATCCGAATTTCATCGAGCCTTTGAAACCGAAAGGAAGTTTGTTTTTCCCGAGATGACGGTATAAGGGAGCAGGTGTGCCATGATACATCCATTTTGACAGCTTCGTAAATTTTTCTCTCGATGACGAAATAATTTTCCCACGAAATCTGGACACGTGGAGAGATTAGCTGGGTTAAATGGGCCAATCAGAATTTGGGGATTCAGGGTTTAACTTTCGCTTTTCGAAAGTTTTCCTTGATTCGAGGTTTCGACATGCGAATCAGGGACGGTTGCTAAGGACGCCATTTTAAGCACAAGGACAATAATGGCGTAGTCTATAATCAAAATGGCTGACAAATACTGACCTATTTGACTACCGATTAAGAAATTGATAAATCTAAGATCGAATGTTGCAAGGATACTTTATAGAGGATCAAATATCATTTAAAGAAAGCTCTAAAATGAATCATAAGTTCTTGTTAATTTATATTTGTCAATTTCACGTGTATCCAAGCAGTGCATTCTCGTTTGGTTATTGATTTAATATCCCATTTTTTCGATGCGAAATGTCGTTCACACCGCATTCTTTCGCTCGAGACTTAGCTAAGAAAATTACACTTTTGAACGAGTGCGTAGTAATTTTAGTTTTTCTACCCACGCGTAATGACACTGAATTCTCTTCTCGGCTAAGGTCTTTTTTAGCTCATTTAATGCTTCGGATTCCTTGATGCGAGGCACCGCGCTTCGCCAGTTGAGAAAAAGGGTGGGATGGGAAAGTGCAGGGGTTGTGGCTCAGGGGAGGGATGTAAACAGAAAAAAAAGAGAGGGTCGTTTCGAAGTCGGTTTATGTTCCGAACGCACTAAACCTCGTTGAAATTTGTATACCTAGATTTATTCCTGCGATTCTTTCACCGTTAACTTCTAACCGGGGAAGGGATGTTTGCACCTGCCACTTTCTCTCCGAATTCTCTCCCCCTCTCCACTCCCGTCCGTTGTTCTCCATCTGCGGATGCTATTCACAGCGATAGCGAATTGATTTCATAAGAGACCATGTCGAGGTCGTACAAGGAAAGGCCATTAATACGGCTTTCATATCGAGGGACAATTTTATCATACATAGCAGATTCAGGTCCGGAATGAGTCGCTAATATAAATGTCCAGAGATTAAGTAATTCTATAGTCGCAGAAACTTTTGCTTCTCGTAACAATACGAGTTTATTTATCATTGAATGTTTTATTGTGAATGAAGATAAGGAAATGTTGCGTTAAAGTTTATTTTAAATAAATAATTAATGGTAGAGTTCGGTTGTAGTTTCAGATTTTGATCTTTTATTCAATTCTTTTCGTATGGATTTTAGGAGAGATTAAAGTAGAATTAAATCGTAGAGGGAAGAATGCGTTATTGACCGATTGCCAAATGCATCAAGGCAGTTACAAATGAATGAAGGCAAGGTAACCATTAACACTGACTCATTGCTAATAAATGTTTATGCGAAAGATATACATCAAAGATTCTTTTGATTCCTGTATAATCATGGTCGTATAGTGTGAGCTAAGTTTCCTCATGCCTAGAATTTTATTCGTTTTATTTTCTTTAAGATTTATCGTTGTTTCTCTTTCCTGAATGGAATATTCAAGATTTTTTCTTTCCCTGGAAGGGTGAATATTGCGAATGATACCTCGATTAAGAATTTCTTAGTCTTTTCCGTGTCTGTTCAGTTTCCAACGTTCAAGTATATCTTTTACGTGTGGAATTCAATGTTTATGCATCCATTTGCCAAAGCAGAAATTAAAATAAAAATTAATTGAGGCTGTTTTTCTTTCTGAAGGAAACATTAATTCTATGAATTTTTGACAAAGAAAAAGTTATTAATGAATAAATTATTATAGAAATTCAATACATTAAATAATTTGATATTGACTTTAATATATTCAATTCTATTTACGTATAAAAATATAATATAGTGAACGAGAATAGGAAACTAATATAGTATTAATGATTTTAATACCTCGAGATTGATTATCAGTACTTTATAGAACAGGTTGAGGTTTGTTTTTTCCCGCTAATAATAATTCATTCTTTACACAAATATGTTAATTAAGGAAAAGTAGTAAGATTAGTGGCCTAGTGTTTTTTGACGTGAATCATTTCTAGCATATTTCCATTTTACGAAAAAATGATGAGTTATTAATTATTTAATCCAGGGATTGAATTTAATCTTCCAAATATAATACTCCAAATATTCTCTTGATTTCCTACTACTAAACTTGCTTGGTACTGCATTATCTAAACGCATTAGAGTAAGACAGCTTCATAAAATTCTCCTTTACGAAGCGGTCGTATTATAAAGTCCCGATAATAGTAAGGGGAACCAACGTACAGTCCTATTCACTTTATTTATATTCTCCCTTGCCAGTGAAGACATCTCTCTCCTGACGCGTTCATTTCGTATCTCGGATGCATCGCGCGAACGTTAACTTTGACAACTCGCCGTGAATTTTCTTTTCCCTTCGCGAATCACTTATCTACCGACGTTTCCCCGCAAATCTACGGAATGAGAGAGATTTGCGACAGGTTAAACTTCGAGAAGGGCCTTCATCCACGTCTGCGCTAATTAAAACACGCGGAGCTCGTCTGCGGTCATTTAATTCCCAGAATTTCTCATCTCGTTTGTCGAAGGTCTTCGGTGATGAAACTAAACAATTACCCCCTCCATTGGGTTGCGGCGGTATTTTGAACTAAATCACAACATCGACTTTCGGGGAAGAGTTTGGGGGTGTGGGGGAAAGAAGAATCACTTCCGGTTGTAAGGAATTTTACGAGGAAAGGCCTTCAGATATTTTTCTCTCCCTATTAGCGATATCATTAGAAGGAGAATCGGATACGGCGAAATCCATAAATACCAAATGGTGAAATCAATTGTTTCTCTCGGGTCTCGGAATAAAAGCAATAACGAACTTAATTTGCATGGAATTCTCATCCTACGTTTAGAAAGAAGCCGCGGTTTATGCGAGGATAGAGTTTGATTTCTCTCGGTAATGAATTCAAGGAATGCCATCCCGATACGTGTGTTCTTTCCGGGGAGTTAAAAGTTTCTGTAAATGATCGCTTAGAAGCTTTGATTTGAGGATACGTTTTGGAAGTTGAATTTTTGAAAGAGCTAGAGTGATTTTTAGAACACGAAAATAATCATTCCGATTTCCGAATTTTTATTGTCTTATAGAATTGTGTTTAAGGGTATTGTTTCAATTTACAGCCCAGTATCAGTGCAGATGACAGTCTATATTTCTGGTATATATAATTACCAAGTCTAATTATAATACGTAATTGAATTGTATATCGTAACTCAACTGGAAGATACTACTTTCAGTTCAATCGGTGAAATTCAGTGAATCGGATGTCTAATTACTGTACAGATAGCTGTTCACTATTAGTATCATATTCTAAATTTATAATTCATTTCATGTATTTATTAAGATCTTGATCAAAATTTTATGGAAATAGCACATAATTGATTGATCTAGAGCGTAATAAATTTAATTATCTCATAAAAAGTTCGAAAGATTTAAATGAATACTGTATGCTGAGACCTACAGTGTTGGTAGCAGTACAATGTATAATACATCGTTAGAGATTACGTTCTGTTAGATCGAAGACTCAATTAAATGAATTCATTTGTTCCTCTTAAATCTATTTATATCTTTAATTATACCTTCAATGAATTTTCAAGGATATTCAGTACTGTAATATTAGCAAGTCAAGGACAAAAACTTTTTTCCAGTGTTTAAAATTATCGTTATTGGATTTTAAAACCGAGCGATTCCGAAGATGCGGATCGTGCCAGGTGGAATCTCCGAATGGGTATAGCTTTTGATGCTCGAGGTCGTATGTTTCTCGCCAATGATTTTTCTTCAACACATGGCACCACGAAAAAATACTCCTTTTTCTCAGAAACGAGTGGTAACGTTTTCAGGTTAAACTGTACGAAATCTTTGGAGCGTGATTTATTTACCTCTTCCGCCACAATTCAAGAGGGAATTGACTCATTTTATTTTTGCGAGAGTTCCTTAATCGACGAAACAGCTTCCCAAAAAACGTCCTTCAAGTTCCGTCTTTTCATCGAAATTTTCTTGGACATAATCACCTATAATGACATCCTCATTATGTTGATTGTATTATTAAATGTTTCACTGCTACCCATGTTAAAATTAGAAATGTTTTTATGGGTTATTTGACTTTCATTCTGCTTTAGTGAAAGTATTGTCTTAAAAGAGTATCTATATATGAATTAGATCTATAGTTATAGAAAAACGCGGTCTACAATATGCTAGATCTATATATTATTAGATATTTTTTGTTGAAACGGCAATAATAGTTTGTTGGAAGGAACAGTATCTTAAAGAACGTAATAATTTGAAGATTGTGACTAAATTATCATATCTTAACAGTTATATAATTCATGCTTATATGATGATATATAGATGATTAGATTTTTAACGGAATACAAAAATAGATTATCGTACATAAAAATTATTAGTTTATATTGTATTTTAATACAAGAAATTCAATTTTTGCGAAATGTATTGCTTGTAAATTAATCGATATTTGAAGCTGAGCATTAACAGGTAAAAAAGTCCTATTGTGACGTATTAAATAAGCAATGATTATTAGGTATTAGATTGATAGGTTCAGTCCGTGATAGTGAATTCTAAGTACAAAAATCCAGGAAGGTAATTTTTTTAAAATTTCCGTTATTTTCTCAGTTGTTAAAGTACCTATGGCTTTGATTACTCTCTCAGCTAGTAGTAGTAAACCATAAACTGCGCAACCAAAACGGCATCGCTGATGAATTTTATGGTAAATTAATCCCGCAGTGCCAAGTTTACGTCAACAAGTCTTCCAGTCTAATGTCCCGTCAACAAGTCCGGGTTTCTAGGTAATCCGAGATACCTCGTACAGCTTCGATTAATTAGAGAAATGTAGGTTGGCAACCGAAGTAGTATCCGCGTCAGAGACAGAATTGCAAACCAAGTTACGTCGGCTGCCTTCAGAAGCAACACATTTTCAAGATTGCTACAAGTGGAACCGTGGGACCGTACCCTTCGCGCTTGGTTTGCAGTACTAGAGATGGTACCTCTCGATCTTCCGAAAACTAACTTCCCAAGCAAGAAGCATTTGCTAGTATTAAGGAGCTGTTTGAAGTATAAGAAACGAAGTTTATATAAATACGGGAGTTAAAGAAGGGTCCCAATCAATTTACCGACACTCACTTGCCCGACGGTCGAATGACCGACATATCACTTTACCGAAAGCTCGCTCGCACGACAGCTCACTTTGCCGACGGATCGACTGAACGACAACTCTATTGACCGACATAGAAACTGACCGACAACCCTCTCGCACAAAATTATTTATGAATTGAATGAATTGGCGTCGTTGTAAAAATATTTAAAATCATTAGTATAAAGAATCGGTTGGCAGGCTTCCCGTGAAATTAGAAATCGACAGTTGATATTAATTTTTCGTGATTAACAAATACTAATGAAAATTATTTATTCACGAAATTTTGAGTTTTATGAATTCATCCGAACGAATTCATTCGACTCGTAAATAATTTTATGCGAGCGGGTTGTCGGTCAGTTTCTATGTCGGTCAATGGAGCTGTCGAACAGTCGATCTGTCGGTAAAGTGAACTGTCGGGCGAGTGAGTGTCGGTCAATTGATCGGGACCTTCTGAAAACTAACTTCCCAAACAGGAAGCTTTTGGTAGCATAAGGAGCTGTTTGGAGTTAAAAAAAACGAAGTTTTTTTTATATAAATGCGGGAGTTAAAAAGAAGTACTTATTCGCTAACTCGTCGCATACTTTGGTTCAACTTCACTCTATATGTTAATTCGCGTCGATTTTTGATTCGGAGACGGACCCCTCCTCATCACGTCCCCTTCAAATCTCTTCGATCCATCAACACTACAATTCTCGGACGCACTCCACCTGCTCCGCCTTTTTCATCTCATTCTACCTCTGTTGTTTTTGCTGCTACGCTCACCTTCTGTCACGGTTTTCGGTGAGCGATTACTCGACATTGTGCGGAGTTTCCTTGAAGAGAGAGGATTGGAAACAACTCTCTCTTTTCACTTTTTGTTCAAAGGACGGAGTACATGTTTGCCCATGCGTTTTGTGTTTTCCTTTTCCCGGCTTTCCCGGTGTTAGTTCGTGAGCGATCGTATGGTCTATGCAAATTGTTTGGTTTTCCAACTTTTAGAGTTTACCCTTTCGTAATCTCTCCTCTCAAAGCTAAACTTTGTTGGATAAACTATGAAAAACCGAGCTATTACGGAGCGAATTTTCCGTTTTAATCGCCTCAACTCCGAAGGTTATTGAAACTGTCTTTTGTTATGGTAATCTTTCGGATGATTGGATCATCAAAGCGATCTTCTAGAGCACCTTTGATTACGATATCTATATTGTTGAAAGACGTAACCACTAAGAAGTTAAAAATTAAAGAAAATAAAGATATACTAAGAATTAAAACTTATGGCCACTTAAAGACATCGATTCAATCTATATTTAGAATGGCCCCATAGCCTTAATATTTACTAAATATTCCATTAGGATTTCAAAGAGAATAAGGAAGCAAATTCATTGTAGAATTAGGTAAGTACGTTCTTATTACACGTAGTGAATATTACAAAATTTCACGTAATTTTCCACCTTGAGATTGCGTGCAGATCAAAGTTATCTCTTTCTAAATCCAGGCACAATGGAATCAAAGCCTCGAGCAATCACGCCGACAAATTTTGTGTAAATATTAATTTCGTATCCCCGGGAGAAAGCTTTTTTGATAACGATTTTCGTAGTTCCGTCCCGAGGAGCTGTCTCTCCCATGGCGAGGATGACAAATATTTATTTATTTCTTCACCTGTTCATTCCACGATGACTTTCACAGGGGTTACACCTGCCCCTCTCATGCATAAGCAACCGAAGAGGGAGGACTCACACTCCCGCCTCACAACGTTTTGTTGGAAGATAAAGGAGGTCAGTGGCTCAGATTCGCTACAGATTAACGCCTTCCAAGTATTCCGGGTTGTGTTACTTAGGAACGACTCCCGGATTATCTAGCTAGGAGTGGGATGCTGGATTGAAAGGGGTTGATTTTAGTTGGAGTGTTAAAAATGGATGTGTGAGGTTGTGTTTGATGATAAGTATAGAATTTATTTATTCATGAAACAGCTTTGAAATCAATGTTTAATAAAACGTACATAAGACACCTATTTAACCACTTTTGTTGATGATGGAACGTGGTATATAAAGTGCAGTTTTAGACAGTTTTGAGGAAAAAATTAATAAGTATATATGCTGAAGAGAAGTTAATGCTCACAATCAAATTAAAAGTTTTCGTAATTATATTTCGTACTGGTGATGGATGCTGATTAATGTATAGAAAGTCATTTATTATTATAATATTATACATTATATTTATTATATAAATACTATAAACGATTTATGAATAAGACAGCTCTAAAAGTCAATCTATAAGAAGTTCAACTTAGATAACGTATATAATAATAATGATCATTAATTATTTAACACGAAAAGGTTTCCTCAATTATATGCGTTAATGGTTCTAACAACAACAAGGGTCCTCACAAACATCTTCACCCTGAGAAAGTTTTATCCTCAGCTGGGAATTGAACCCGGGACCTCAGCATTAAAAGATTATCAAGCTAAGTTGGTTGTTGAAGGAGCAAGTTTGAGCTGTTTTGGGGACATTTAAAGAAGTTCATATTGGTATAAGAATTTAAAATTTATACAATAATTTTTCCTTCTCATTATAGATGTTGTTTAATGTACAGGAATACGTTTCTTACAAATCAAGCGAATAAAAGATACCTCGGAATTCTTTCTAAAAAGTATACGTATTATTTATTGCACCTAACAGTACATTCTTCATTTTTCATAATTTGAAATATTTTAAAGTCGCTCTCGTAGAATTTATTTCGTCCTTTTCAGACTGTTTCTTTCCAAATTCCACCCAAACACTCGCACCTGCCTTTTTCCTGGACACACTATATCCGGAAATCCTTGGCTCTTGGAAGCTGGTTGCGGAGGATGGAGAAAACGAGTTTCCGATGATATTCTTTCGTATTATTTCGATTCCACTACAAAAAGAAGTTTGAGGAGTATTTTGCGTGATTTTGAGAATTGTTTCCGGTCAATTTTAATCCGAACCGATACTTTTTTGGGTTCCCTAATCTATTTATTCCGAAACTTTCTTGAACGAGTCCAAGAGGATGTAATTTCGATTGGGAATATATAAGTTGTCCCAGTTTCTGATGATATCAATAGGAAATATATATTTTTAGGTCAGCAAGACTGCGGTTTTTGTTCAAATTTTCTCCAAAATTAATGGAGGAAATGATAGATTGGATCTGCCAATAGATAGATAGAGCATAGTAGTCAGTGAGCAAGATATGTAGTATAATTAACTTAGGAACTATTGTTGATGCCTTAGATACATAACCTTGCAAAAGAAAATTAAAACGTATATACTATATATGACAATTCACTCAGAAGATATTACATTTTTTTCTCATTTAAACTTCACGTACTATGACGTAACGTATATGCATTCCCATAACCTCATGATTTTCGGCTGAAATGATACCCAAGTCTGGATTGTGTTTATGGAAAGGAACGTTATGGATCTTACTTCACTCCTTCTCAAGTTTGCCTAATGAATGTCCAAAGAGTTTATCAGGAGGAAGTCTCTCGTACTTGTTAATTTACTGATTGGATTTTGGATACAAAATTACTTTTCTTCCCTCAGTATTCTTTCGCACAAAGGTTCAGGATGGGAAATTTCGTAATCCTCAGATAAGAGAGAGATTTATGCCCACGGAGGGGCAATTAAGATATCAAAGGCAAATGACCGCCTTCATTTTCTGGCGCCATTACACCCGCCCGAGGACATTCCTCGTGATTTTTTTCTCTCGAGAATCGCTCATCACTCGGTACCAAAACGTATTTCTTTTTTTGCACTGAGATATTGAGGGCCATCGGGCGATTTAAGATTATTAGAAGAGGGGTTCCGGTAAAAGCTATAAAGGGAAGCGTGGCCCAGTACAACGAGATGAATTCGTTTTAACCCTCTGGCTAACCCATTAAACACTGTTATTATTTCTAGATTTTTCCTATTCCGGAGATAGTTTCGGAACATTAATTATTCTCTCGCTAGGCATCGATAATTATTCATTCGAAGAAACCTTGAGATGTTGGTTTTCGTGTCACTGGATGTGGGGGCATTTCCTATTGCGATTAATTAGAAACTGTGAGAACACTACTAGGCGTTGCGATGTGAGAAATATCGACGTGGAAAGTCTAGTTTTGATGGAGAGTCCGACAGCTTCAGCGAATAATGTAACATCTGATCAATAAAACCAACACTTTTTCAACGCAAGGATTAGTATTATACTGAATTAATATAGGCTCTCCAGTTTAATTATTAACTATCCCATGATAACTCAGATACACTTTTCTGTGAATAAGTTTTTCGTATATGATAAAATATTTGATCTTTTATTTTTTTGTTAAAAGTAAATTTACAATGGTGAAGGACCCTTATTATTAGTTTCGATGGATTATTTGGCATTTTTTTTCATTTTCTTACACTCCGAAATGCTGATTATTTGTATGAATCTGATTATGTGTAGCATATAGATTCGAAATTTTTAGTGCTTTAGGTTACAATACAGATTATTACATGATCATTCAAAATTTTGAACATAAAATGAATAATTAAGTCAAAAATGCTGATGGAAATTTTTAATGATCAAGTAGAATAACATTTCGAAAGTAACATCATTTAAAGACTTTCCGAATAATTTTAAATTGAACTTGTGATAGTTAGGGAAAATATGTTCCGTTTTTAGAGTTAGGATTATTTGTTAAGAATCTCCAATTTCTATATTTGTGAATTATCCAATCATTTTCTGAAAAATTGATTCGATTTTCCTATAAGTAAATTAGTTACAAGGTTAATATCTAAGGTCTCAATCTATATAAAAAGAAATGGATTTCACCGTATTTTCTACGAGTATAGTATAAAGGTAGAGTGTTTGATTCTTTAGTGCTATCCACCGCAAAGCAATGTTTGCGCATAATCATTTATGCCTCGGAGATTCCAATGCCTGAAAGCGTTGCGGTAGACCGATCCGTGGTACGGCTTCCATCCAATAGATGGCGCAGGATGGTTGTGCTGCAGCATTACAGTGCCTCCACCATATTGCCTATGCTCTGCCATAAGCATTTCAAGTATATATTAACCAACAGCCAAAGCCATGGTCTTGTAACTATGAATCCGTTAAATGCCATTTATTTTAACTCGTTACGAATTAGATTTTAAGGTATTTTAATAGTCTCAGTAAAATTTTTGTTTAGTTCAACCATTCATCTTGTATGAGAGTTTTTGAGACTTTTAGTATCACCGTTATGAAAATATATTGCCGTAAATGTGGCCAACCAGAACTATTTAAAGTAACACAAATAAGTCAGATGTTGTCGAGCAGGATGTTACCAAGACGTTTCCCTTTATTGACTGACATGAGTAGGCTGGTCATAAATTTTCATTCCTCTCCTTGTTTCAGATCAGTGGTAAAACTCGATACTTAGAATCGAGAACACATAAAAGACCGATTTCGTTTCCTCGTAGCCAATAAATATGTCATATTTTGCTCGTTAATCGACAGCGATTGGAAAAAAACACGGATGCTGGAAGCTATGGGAACGATACGCACCAATGCCTTTAAAAATGTGTGCTGTGGTCTCAATCGATTTATGCCATTGTATGGGTCATTTTCCGCTTGAATTTGTACGAGTGTTTATTCAGAATATATTACGTGCGTGTTTATTATATTCTTGTGAGTTTCTCGTAGAAAGTTATAGGTGAAATATCATAGTTTGCATACTTAAAGCTATTTTAATGTATATCCTCCTTCAAACGCGAAAATTTTGATACGAGAATAAAATTAAAACTAGGAAAATTAGAAAATAAAACTTCAAGATTTTTATTTCTCGTACTGAGCAGTATTACTGAGTACGAACTTTCATAAATATCATAAATACAACGTTTCGAATAAAGTTTACTTATATTATTAACGGAATGTTAAACAGAAGCGAAAAATAGCCACATGCCTGGGGCTCGAACCCAAGTCTCCAACTTTCCCACTTAACTTTGTAAAAAAGCGTACGCTTTAACGGGCTAAGTTAAATTCTATCCCATTCTTTACTATGCACGGAATATTTGACACACATCCATAAAAGAAAATGCACCGATCTTATCTTATCACCGTTATTTATAAATAACTATTGCAAGAATTTAGCCGCTGATTATTAACCTAGCCATGGATATTGAATAACTTTGCTCCACTCACTGTTATTTCAGAATTGATAAAATATGTACGAAGGCTTGTAATTACCCATTAAGGGAACGTATGCCTACGATATACTCGGAGTAATTTTTTGTCCCCTCGATATATTTATTAAAAATGTCCTTTTAGAAACCAATTTAGCGTCCCAATCCTCATTAAATTCCGGGTTAGGAGCAACAAAAAGAGTCCAACGCGTCGAGACAATCTAGACGCCGTAGCTCAACTCCGTTCCTACCGCCGCAGAATCTTCACCGTAGCAGCAGTAAAAGGTCATTATCTCGCGCTCAACTTCCATCCAAAAGACCCTCGACTCCTTCATAAAAGATGATGGTCACCATAAACGAGAGATTCTCCCGAGAAACGAGTCTCTTTTTTGCACAGTTATAGAATATCCAAAGGCCGAAACGAGGAAACACATACAGTAAATTTAGCAGTGCATAACGGCTTCCTCATATAATTTCGCGCAAGTAATAGTCTTCAAGGGGTGCACCTCTCGTATTACCCCACGTAAGAGGAGAGAATTGTGAGAATGAATCTTGAACGTCACAAACACAATTAAGACAACAAGACGAACGTCAGATTCGTGGAAATTTTATTTAACGCGATTTAATTTCATAAGTTCGACGGTTTTTTTGGGAAATCATTGATTGAGATGGGCGGGGCGGTAATAAATCTGTAGAGGAACGCTTCGGGCGCGAGATAGCAGAGTTGAAATTTATATTGTCCGTGAGTCATGTGAATTTCATCCAGGTGGAGAAGATGCCGGTTTTGTTGCTTTGTTTACCCACGAGACGTTTCGCTCAGGAGCTCTAGATTGATGATGGGAATACCACCTTGTCGGTGTACTAAACCTCTCGGTGCATCCTGATTTTTGATCATCGTAAAAGTATATTGTTTCCATCTGGGTGTAATATTCCTGGGCTTGACGTTCAAAGTGATTTCATCAGGATATATGCTTTTATGTTTTTTATTTACTGCTACGTATTACACAATGCTGTTACTGAAGTGGGGAGATGCACATGATAGTAGGATTGAATGCGTGTGATTATATCCCAAAACACTACCAGATGTGAGAACCTAGTTCTGTAAAGAAACATTTTAAGCGAATACTGTAATATTGTACGAAAATATTCGATATTAGTTCAGTACTACGAGCTGCTTTAGAACCAGTTCATATTTTGTTTAAAAATATTGGTAAAGTTGGTATTAATATAATTTTTTGTGTAGCTTAAAGTTTGAATTCTTTTCAGTCGAGATTAATTTATTACAAACCTCTTAGTTATTATCACCAACTCATTTCTTAAAGTTTGAGAATGTTCTTCACTTCAATGTGGCTTGTCCTTAAAAAATATCTTTCAGATGCTCAATGCAAAATTTAGATACGTCAGACAATTGTTCTGTTCCCTCCACTCCAGATTAAAATTTATCGAGCACCCAATCCTCTATCGTACGTTGATATCATGAAAAAACCTAAAATATATATTCTTCCATAACTTCGGTCACTTTAGGAAAGAACCAGATTATGGGAAGTCAGTACGAGAGTAATGGGTTTTCTATCCCCGAATTCTTATCTTTAAAATCGGCATTGATTTGCGAATGAAATTATCGCCTTTCGACAGAGACGTAGTTTATTTCTCTAGAATTCCCGAAACCTTCGTTGGGCCCTCTTAAATCTACCGTTTTTTACCCTGAAAGGCCTTCCAAGCACCTCACCTCAGCAAACTCGTTTTGGTTTCACTTTCATCCTTATCCCTGGCAGAAGCTCACGCCCATGGCACCTGTAAGTTTTGCCTCTCTAAATAAACTGCCAAACATGTACGAAGCCGAACGTCAACGGCTGCTTTGGAGAACTCTCGATCCTAAACCCAAATCCTCATCGGAAAGAATGAGAAACACAACTTCCAATGGGAAATGTAAATCTCCTTTCACGTAGATAGAATATTTCTCGAACCAATTTAAAGACGAAATAAATAAAGGGCTCCTTAGATCTTCTCGGAGCTGTCGCCTCGCGAAATTTCATGTAAATTAAACGTGAGGAAATAGATGGGAAGTATCTTACAGAAAGTATTGTGAGATTTTTTTTCAGGCCATCACTTCCTTTAGGCTATTTCATGATGTATGAAATATGAATCGTAATGAGCTTTAAGTCGAAACCGTTCGTGTTAAAACTTTCGTAAGTATTTCATTACCACTTCATTTGTTCCGTTGCAGTCGATATCCATTTTTTATCATATGCTGCAGAGATTCTAAGGAATTATTTAAAATTTTAGTTATATACATTACGTATCTAAATCACAATAAGACTGGATGACTAATGACATGATATTTTGTTTGATTTGCTTACAATCACAATTCGTAATCATAAAGTAGTACATTATCTTAAGAAAAAGTATTTCGACTATATTAGGAAAAACAATAAGGTGAATAAAAATAGTTAAAGAGCGGGATGGTGCATTATAAAATATATAATATATAATATAATAAAAATTTGGTCTATGGTTACTAACGTTTGTATAAAAGGACAGGTTATACTCATTTGTTCGATAACAATGATGTTTGAGAAGTTTATTAAAACAATCAATCGCTTTAGTAACTTGAAGAATGAAATACCCGGATGTAGATTACTTTTATTTCACACAAGGTGCTTCTAAAACGTATTTTTCATATGTTCCTTAGTATGTATAAAGAACTTTGAAAATTATTTTAGTAATAAGATCTATCTAGGTAGTGATGCATATTGATGAATCCTATTATCAGTCCTGCATTTTGTTTACCTTATAATTTTTAAGGAACGTTTTATATATTCGTCATTTATAAACATCACTCTGTATTATCACTACCAACGTAAATTCGTTTACGTGAATTCAAATTTTCAATTTATAACGTTCAGTTTCATCAATGTCGCGGTCTAGAGGAAATTTATTCATTCCAAAACGGTGTATTTTAAGTCGCAGCAAGCATCTATTGTAGCGATTAGCGACCCTTCACAGTCGTGAAGAGCGTTGTCGCCAAGGAAACATAAATATTTATACGGCGAGTGACTAAGGGGAAATATCTCTCCATCTTCAAGCTGAGTGAATTTTCCCACGCAACGCGCGTGCGTCCAGGACACGCTTTCTCTTATCGGACGAGACAATTATCTCCTTTGTAGGTCCCTTTGAGGAAATGAGCTGGCGCTGCAGCGAATCACCGACCTCATTTAAATGTTTCGCATATTATATTCGATCGTATCCTTTTCGAATTTGCATTCCCCTTCCGGACGAATGTTTGCCCGCAAAAGTGGCAGGAACTGGCCTGCACCCCGAATTTATACGATGCAATATCCTTCGGTACGTGTACGTAATCGAGTTTAAAAATGGAATAATCGTATTCAAACATTTACCGAGAGTAATGAGATTACTAAATGTTTCGTAATTTCTCACTGCGATGCATTCGTTTTTTTGCAAGCTTTTTTGCTACGGTCTTGTCATTCTTGATGTTATTTATACGGTCAGTTTTAAGTAAATACGCTACCGCAGATGGTTAAGAGTAAATGGTTTTTTATAAATTAGTTGGATGTTATCTCTTTCGAAAACAATCAGTTTTCAGTGTTAGGCTTTTGAGCTGAATGATGGGTTAAGTTCACGCTGTGAGTTTAAATAGAAATCGCGTCTTTGTTTTATTGTAACTCTTTGCGTTTTTACAGATATTTTACAAACAAGATTTGGTTCAGTTTTTGAGCATCAGTTGAAATACTTTTTACGTTTGTATTACGATTTTTGATTGAAATTGTCAGGATAGAAAAAATTGATTTCTCTTTAATGTATCACTTTAAATGGTAAGGGAAAATTTTCCCTTACCCGATTCCTGTCAATTCATTCCGATATTCAACTTTCGAAATCGGAATTCTCTTTGATGGCTCGCTATAACTTTATTTGTATCAATTTTGAGTAACAAATGAAGTGAATTTTTAAGATTTGTTCCTTAATTTATTTTAGTTAAGTTGTCGAAGATGTATTTAATATTTAATTACTTACCAATCCGGGAGTTTCTAATAAGTGTATATATATTGAATCGATCTTATTATTTCCAGCGTGAAGAATTAACTGTGAAATTATTATGGCATTTAAATGTATATTATGCAAATGAATTTACGAACGAAATATATTTATGCACGTTATGACATTTAGTGTATTTAAATATTCACGACACCTTATCTACAAACGATTCTTACCACTTAATATAAGAACGTTAACTCGATCGTACTTTACTTTTCCAATTCGTTCGCTTTCGAAAACTAAAAAAAATTATTTTACTTCGCACGGCTTATAAAACTCCTTCAAGTTAGGTTATGTAAGATTTCTCATATGAATCGATCTTCCTTATAGATACGTTCTTTACGTCCATGCACCACTAAAGTATCCAGCATGCACTCGGAATTAAGTTAGAGTAAGGTTGCATACATTTCAGTTAGGCATAGGTGTAGAAAATATATGCATATTCGTTTTAACTCGGCCATGAATACGGAATCGCCGCAACTAACAACGGACGCGATTGCAACTCATAACAAGACACCGTTAAGATCTGTTCGCTCCAGTTTCTGAAACAAAGTGCAGCCTATAGCAACATGAGTGCGTGCATAAGCGGAACATACGAGGCACTTCGGATCTCCAGCTCAATCGACACCGATCGTACGCTTTGCCATCCGGAAAATTTTGAATAACGACATGATTCTAAAAGAACTACTATTTTTTAGAACCCTTTCGGATTGCGGATTGCCAAGAAAGAGTTCTATCGCTGCATTTATAAAGGGGTTTCTAGGATGGGAAGAATGTAGAATATAATCTATGGTTTGGACGTTGAGTTCCAGGAAAAGAGCTAATTTTTGACCTTTTATAAGAGCTTATATTAAGACCGAACTCTCGGATTTGATTCACGACTTTTTCCTCAACGCAGTCGGCTCTCAGTTCGAATCAGTTCGCGCTCTGCTATGAATTATTAAAATTCCTATTTCCTTCGTCGATTCATGGTCTATTTATTAGGATAATAATGCTAATTTCGCGATTTGATGAACGTCGTTGCGTGTTACGGAGCTTGGATGCAGTGTGGTTGTAAAAAATAACCAGCGGAACATTCTTTCGCATCTTAGGAGGACAATTATATACTTTGATAGAATCTTTTTTTTTTTATTTTCTTCTGCTAAGAAATATGCATCTTAAAATAAAAGGGTATGATGGTTTTACAGCTTGAGACTGGCTTTCTCGCTATTATATGATTAAGGGGAAATCCTTGGTAAATACAAACGTATTTAGTTTAAAAAATTAGAAAAACATTCGACTTTATTAAAGGCTAGATTGGGACTATAAATTTTCCTCTTATATACAATTAGTATGATCAACGCTTCCTTATTCGCATTATCTTTTACATAGAAAATCCCATTTTATGAATCTGATGAACTATGGTATTCCGTTGAAGTTTATCACTTTTTCTTGGATAGTAATAGAATTTAACCATACTTTGCTACTCGTATAGTGATTGAGATAAGGCATTAGTTGAAAAGTAGATCATCAATTAGCCTTGGTTTTAAGTAGCCATTCAAAGAATGCATAGATCGTATAAATTGTATATATATATATTTTATGAAATAGAATTGGCAAATTGCAGAT
The DNA here is from genome assembly GCA_020796165.1 of Pantala flavescens. Classification (NCBI taxonomy): domain Eukaryota; kingdom Metazoa; phylum Arthropoda; class Insecta; order Odonata; family Libellulidae; genus Pantala; species Pantala flavescens. The sequence goes on from CM036888.1 coordinate 6,909,734, forward strand.
AAAATATTTGCGTATTATATGTATCAGCTTCGAATATCTGAAATAACGATTTTTAATGACTGGGTATATAGCTATGCTATAAATTGGGTGACATTTGATTTAGGGTTTAGATATATTGATCGAAAATGCTTGTAAAGTAAAGGCATGAGAACGATGTTATCCCATTTCTTATAAACCGCCGCTCACTTGGGACGTTTGTCCGACTTTGATCTTGCCTGTTCCACATCTCGATCTCTCACATAAAATTTTAATCAATTACTCTCCTGGATTCAAACTAAATTTATTGGATCGCATTCCAATAATGTCCGTTGTTAACGTTACACATTAAACAATATACTACTTCTTTGATCGTGCAATAAATTCAGACATCTCTTACGGATAATTATTCGCGAATAAAATACGATCACGTTGTAATATTCCACCGTAAAACCCATGAAACTCCACGCGACGTATGCGGTCCAAAGGAACCGAACAGTTTGATGAGAACCATCTCTCATTACAATAACAATATTTATGCGGGGCATCATTCAAGTCCTTCTATCTCTTTGTCGGAGATGGAGGACGTCCTCGGTCTGAATTCCGCGCAATCATTTAAAACCCGACGGCGAAAAAACCTTTTTACGGCCATTTTACGAGATGGAAACTTATCACAGACATCTCCTACGTCCGTGGTCTTAATCTTATCGCGAATTTTCCCGAGAGACGCTTTCTTTCGCAGAACACATCTCATAATCCCTTCATACGAACCGATAAATTACGGGAGGACCAAGGTTTTTAAAAAATTTCCGATTATTCGGTGATAAAATTGGAAACACTACGTGGCTCGTAGCTTTCTACAAGTCGGTGGGAATTTTCGGGGTATAAATAAAAAGGTTTCGCTTCGTTTAGTTTGGGTTTGTCCAAGGCAGAAATACAGCTTGACTTGAATCATTACGCTTTCCCGGGAGTTGTTTGGAGGGTATTTCCCCCGGCAGTTATCTGGGAGTGTATCGAGAAATCGGCGTAATGGTTAAAATTGAGACGTTTCTCTATGTCCGCGGGTGGCATAGGGATTAGCCCAAGAAAAGTCGGCATTGGGAGACGTTCGTGTTTCGGATTTATTCGAAGATGTTGGAGTCGATAAAGTTCCCCGGATATTTATCGCGACCCTTAGTGCTCGGTTCGATGGTGGAAACACCGTTTATGAGGTTTCTAAGAGTTGGAATCTCTTCAACGATTCACAAAGGCGAGAGAAATTTACTGGAAACGACTTTGAATTTTCTATACTGGATTGGGTGGGTTTAATCAAAATATATAAATTTATTGCGCGATAGATAACCGAAACTCTTGAAAACTCTTGAAGTTTCGAAAAGGACACATTTAAAATATTACCCCCCGTGTTTACCTGTTTGCTTAAATCTTACGTCCAAATACAAGGAAAAATCTCTCCACCTTCCGAGAATCTAAAAAACTGCTTTAACGTTTAAGATCATCGTGGGTTATATTTTAAATCTGTTCCTGAAAAACTGATAGTATATAACTGAGAACATGTGGTATTCTATGTAATGATAAACTTCAACGTACGTTAGTTCTTTGTGGGGGATAATCTATACTATTCAGGGTTTAAAATCACGCATTAAAAATCGTAGTATTTTTGGCGTAAATTTATGTTATATTATGTTACATAGATGCTAAAATAATCGCTCATTTAAGAAAGGAATTTTTATAATTAATCTTCTATTCATTGAGTAATCATTTTATTTGTAAATTTCATAGATATTCTTAATCAAATTATTTTATATATAATAATCCATGGCAATTTTCTATCAGGAACTCGTAGATACAAATTCTCTCCATAGACAAGTGTGAATTTATTATATCGGCAATGAAAAGGCGTAAAATGCCACGCCACAGAAGTGACATTATTCAGTGTTACAGAAAATATATATCAAAGTGAAAAATTCTCTCGAAAAGGTTTTGGGGAAACCGGCCACACGGAACAGAGATTAAAAATAGAATTCCCCTAGTCAGGAGTCTGAAAGAATGACTAGGATTAATGCCGTCGCATAATATTTGGGGCCCCGCACATTAAGAGACCAGACGACTATAATTTTCGACCTCAAAATAGACGCATGCAGGTAATCTGAATGGAAATAGCCAGACTGGGGTGCTAGTGAACAAAGCCTTCCGGTTCTTTTTTATGAGATGCGTTGATGATAGTAACTGGAGCTCGTAAAACGTCGGATTTAAAAAGCACATACGGAATTCAGGAACCGTAAGTCTGTGACGTTTTGGAAGAATATGGAAAATTTATTATTTTTGGGTCCGATTTATACCAATTTTTAAAAATTTTATAATCGATAATAGTACTTATCAGGAGTTATTATGGAAAACATATTAGGAATAGTAATGTTTTTTAGTAATTCTTCGTAATTTTTGTAAATTAATGATGAATAATTCGTACTGTAGGATTCTTCAGTAGAAGTTCCGAGGAAATGTATATCCAAGTCTCACTTTTTAATGATTTATGTTTAGGTAAGCATATCGAGGATTGTTTGAAGATGTTAAATATTGATTTCAAGTAGCCTGGAATAAAATGTCAATCTAAAACCTTTCTACTTGCCAAATACCAGCAATTCCATGTTGTATTTTCTATGGAAAGCAAATGTCTTTTATCGTAGAAGAAGCTAAATCAATAGACACGTCTAACTAAAACATCGCAAAAAAATCTCAAAAAGTGGCTACTTTTTAATTAGAGAAAAAAGTCGCAGAAATAGAACAAGCGTTTATCCAGAACTGTCAAAATCTAGGAATTCTGTTCCACCATTAGCTTCTTGTTGTACAAAATGAAGACTTCGTACCCACTAAATACGAGAAATATTTCCCCATAAGCCATTCTTCCACGGAATCGTACCTTGATGGATATTTCGCAGGTGAAGCTGCAACGGAATTTCTCTTTCGTAATTCACCTCCACGCTGCCGACTTTTATTGCATCTCGTTTAATGAAGTCGCCCTTTACATAGTTCAGCAATGTTCGGCCAAAATTCCTCTCAATGCAGAGTGATATTTCCTTCGTCCAATCATCCCAATATACGGTTATTTTAAAACGGGATTGGTTGCTAAGGCATTCGGCCAAAGGCTCCTGTCGGTATAACATTCCAGCTAACGAAACCCGAGAGAATAATTTCGGGCATTCTGGGAAGCGATGATATTGTCTTAGAGTCCAAATAAGGTAATTCAATCTTCCCACCGCATCGTCCACTCCGAACTTCTCCGCATATTTCTTCAAGTTCGGTACGTCTTTTTAATCCAGTATCATCGAGATTCAAGGGACGGTTTCCGTCTGGAAGATTCAGGCCTCGTTGCGAAACTTGTTAGGGACCATTAGCGGTTAGTATGGTAACAAATTTCGGAGATTCTCGGAGTATCTGTGTGGAATTTCTTTTCGGGAGAAGATTCCTAGTTTTTAACGGCCGTTAGGCTGAGTAATTAAGGGGCATACCTGTTGTCTTCCCCGGAAATGTATCACAAGCTATTCTGGGAATCGCCTTGAAGGAGAATGAACGGCGCGAAGTAGTATCACCCAAAGCTGTATGTGCTGTCCATTATCTTTAAATCAGTCAGAATTTGGGAAGAAGTTTGTTTTCGGCATCTCGTCCGATTTCGTAAGAGTTTACTTTTTAAGCTCGTAAGTTACGGTTACGAATTCAAAGAAAACTCATAGCTTATCATTACTCATAATAATCAGAGTACGATTAATGCTCCTAATATTTGTTCATAGGATTTAATTTTGATAGTAATTGGTCAGGAATGATGTAGGGATTTCGGGAAAATATATTTGTTTTTTACATTTTTAATTGTTTTTTTTTATGGTTAAGTTTATTCTAATTCGTAACTTATGATAAGGAAAAATACTATCGAAAAACTTAATTTAAATAAGAATTGGAAATTACGTATTTGATTTTATTGATTTGAGAGTATATTGTATCTTTTATTCAGTGTTCCAAGCAATATTTTTCCACAGAAATGGAAAATTTTACTTTTAATTTCTACAGGGTAAAAAATAGATTATATTTCTTTCGTTTATTAATTCATTATTCATTATTCTTGTCTAATTTTAAATTCCGGTTTCCTAGGAAAGATATTTGCGACAGAATTTGTAATAAAAGGTAGAATCTAGTAAATTTATGGTAATGGAAGGTATTTAATTCTTCGTATCAAACCAGTACATATTGAGAGCATTAAATACTTATGTGTCTCTTCATGCATAATCCAAGAATTGTTTTAGTGGGGTTGAAATAACACGAAGATATTACGTAGATAGGCAAACCGATAGAGAAACTAAACCAATCATTAATAACAAAATACCTAACTCACATTAAAAGCTAGAAATTCCCTTTTAAGGAGATCCTAACTGTTATTGCGTTGCCTACAAGGATTCTCTTTCCACTCCTTGAACAATTTCAGGTATTTTTAATCAGCGCGTTTCATGTACCTTTTTTCATCTCCGCTGACCTTTTTAAAAAGGAAAGCTCGGTCCGTTTAGGGTACAGTACGCAGAGTAGCACTCTTTTGAAATATTCAACAGACACCTGCAAGGCATGTGTAAGGATTTGGAATGCAAATCAAACTTTTACGCCTGCATCGAACGTATCACTCAAATGTAACGCGATACTTTTCGCCTTTCCCAAATCCAGTCTCCGCCGAATACTTCAAAATTTCAGCGGCTGCCGTATCACTGCGCGAAATATTCTAGGTATTTCTTTGGGAGTAAAAAACTCCTTCGTCGACGAAATATGAGCGCATGATGATGTGAGGAAACGGCGTTTCATTCCGGGAATGATGTACGAGTTTGAAGTTTGAGGACTAATAAAATATCACGGATGATTCAAGCTGAATTATCATCGTCAAATGGCTAGATAATATTTCATTTATTTTAAAGGAAGGGAGATGTGGGTGAAGTTTTGCACAGTCAAAGGTTTGGAATGAAATTGTTAAAGTATTATTCATAAATATTTTGTTTTTAAGTGCACTGTGTAAAGGAATATATTTTTAGACTCTATTTGCTAAAAGATATGTGAATTGCTCACCTAGGCCTTACGATTTTTTATACCAATTTCTCTATCGAATATTTCTGAAAGGATTTATTGTTTCTTGGCCATTGATTTTTCCTCATCGATGTGTCATTGAATTAAGCTTATTTACAGATTTATCAAGTTTTGGATTTAAAAATAAACTCAATTTTTAACGAAGAGTTTCTATTTATAATTTGAAAATAAATTTAAACTTTAAGGAGAGTAAATAATATCATTAGGAAATTACCAAGAAGAAAGCAAGGTTTCAGATTAAAAATTACAAATAATCGGCATTTGTCAATGAAAGACTTTAGTAAAGACAGTAGAATTGATAGCTATATTTCCCATAATATTCTTCATTATTCTTCCTCGAATAAATCTGATAGTTTCTATTTATAAAGTTCCCATTTTAATTCTTGCACACGAATGCTTCCATTTTAGTATATCTAGATTGAGGCCGATGGTTTCGTAAGAATACTTTCAAAGGTGAAAGGTTCAAAGTCACCTTCAAGTGCACTTTTATATGCACCTCATGATGACCAATTAAGTTGGAAGTATTTGATTTTTATATAAATCCGGTTTTCTTTATCATTTGACCGTTATTTATTAGACCATCTCGCGAAATTCGCTGTATTCATGATCTATTAACAAATAGCTCATATGAATAAATTCGTCTAAAATTGAACCGCACCCTATTTTTATTATTATTATTATTAATATATTTTTAATTACTTCTTTCGAAATAGAGAAAATAATGTCTCATGTAACGTACTTTAAAAACTCTATATAGAATACAAGACTAACATAACATTAACTTCTATGGAAAAATTTGGAGACCTATTTTCTCTATGATGTTAGATGAATCATTACGGATCGTATTATACTCATATCTAAAGCTTCATAAAAAGTCACGATCAAAAGTTCGTATCTCGACATTGGACATATTAATTACTTATTTCTCATTGCTATAATACATATATTAAAATATATTCTCGTGTATCTCTTCCACGAAAATAAATGGTTACAAAAAATACGATAAATCTCGTCATATTTGTGTTTTGCCTTAATAATTTGTCTAAAATCGAAAATTAACCTTTTTAGTAGAGCTACATTTTCCTCTTGAAATTTTTATCCAACTATACATATTTCTTTATGATACATATTATTCAAATTTCTCTATATTTAATGTATAATATGATATGTATGATCATTTAAATTCTCGTATTTAATCGTTGCTTAAATTCTTTATCTTTCCCATTTCCATCGATCATATAAAATAAAAGCATTTCGGACTTGCAAATCACTTGTTTACCTATAACATTTTTCCTTCCCTTATGTGTCATCAATAAACTTTACTATACGCGCAGCTGAGATACTGGGAACGTTCGTAATCCCCCTTTTCCGATGATATCGTTCTAGTTTAATCATCAAAAGGACATTCTTTGATATCTCTCGGTGTGGAGAAACACCCCCTGCGAATTCGAAATCAAAGAACGGGGATTAAATATCTGTATCCGAATTAGAAAATCTTCTCCAGGCGTTTCTGGGAACAATCAAACCCCCCAACGGCTCTTTTACACGAATTCCACCAAATCCAAAAAGGGGGGTGCGAGAAACAAAGGGGTTGAAAAAAAAAAGTCTTCCCAAACAATGGGGTATTCAATGCGAAGCGTCTTCCCAGAGCCGTGACTCATCCTACGGCGCCAAATACCCCTTCGGGTATCTTTTCACCGCACCACCCCCTTCTCAGCACAGAGAGAGGGAGGGAACAGGTGAAGTCGGCGATAAAGCAAAACAATCCCGACGTGTGTTATTTCCCTCGGAAATCTGCGCGCGAACTCTCTCTCTCTTGAAGCCCTCGGGGACGTTCAACCAGGGCCGGTTTCGACCCCTCAGGGCGGCGTATACACCAGAAGGGGACGTTCAAATGCGTGGCTCTTTCCCCGTAATTTAAATCACTAGCGGCGCGGGACGCTTACGGAGATTCGGATCTTTTTGATTTCCCGTTTCGGTGTTTGTTATTGAACGCGTAATGTTTTATGGGATGCGTTTGTTCTTTCGGGGTTTTTATTATTATTTTTATTTTTTTGTCGTTGTGGTTTTTGATCGCGCTTCTTTCCTGTTGTCGTTTCATCGTCTTTTCTGATGTTTTATTCGCGGATCGGTTGAATAGATTTTGAAATTTGTGGATAGTTCTTTAGTTTTGGGGCTGGAAAAGTGCTGGAGGTTAGAGGAAATGAATATCTAAATGTTTCTACTGAAAAATAAACTGATATTTTCGCTGTGATTTATAGAATTCTCCCGTTCTGTTGCTTTTCGAGGAAGTATTAATTTCACGCAGTATATTTCTACTAGAAAGACATCTTTACAAGTTAACAGAGATATTCGGTTAATATCATAGAAGTGAATGATTCTTTTGCCGTTTTCATTTCAGTGTATTGAAAATTTCTCGATTTAACGATGAAAAAATTATGATTGAATTACCAGTTTTTTAATTATACGTATTGGAATTGCATGAATATATAATTTCACATGCTTATACTTTCATTAAATGAGAATTTACCGCTAGATTCTAAAAATATCTCAAGAATTAAATATATATTTTTCCGAGTATTAAGTTTCCGAGCTGCGGTATGAAATGAGTAAATACTAAAAATAACAAACTTATTACTTATGATGAATGAAAAAATAAAATACGTGAAGCATTTTAATCGTTAGAATCGTGTATTGTAGCTAAGAGAATCATATTGCTTTCCACAATCTGTTCATAACACATATCCCGCTTCTTCCCCTCCTAAATCACGAATAGGATAATCAAATTCAATGCCTCATTCCTTTTTGTGCTTTTCTAAGCCTCCTTTATTTATTTTTAGCACTTTGAAAGATGTGAGAACAAAATAGGTGCGCACCACCTTCACAATAGCGCAATCAAACGTTTGACGCAGATATTTTCTCATTCACGGACGAGACAACTTCATCTCAAACAGTCAATCGAAGCCGGTGGACTTTTACCCGCAGTTAAGAGTCCCAAATTAAGCGCATTTATATATACATAAAAAAACCTCGTCCATTCACGACGGAATTAAATCAGTCCGAGCATTCGAAGCCCGGTCCGCAAGTAGTAGACGCGACGGGATTTTAATACCATCGTCTCAGCTGCCCGACAAGGCCAGGGAAACCGACTTACTAATGCCTTTAAGCCGTGCACGAATCTCGAATCTTTATAACAGTTTCTCGAACCCCTTCTGTCTCCCACCTGCCCCCATACCAACGGACACCATTAGCTGCGGAGGAATGTGCAGGTGAAGCCGTGGAAGCGACCAGTCCAGTTCTCTCGTTGGAAGGAAGTCGGGTGAAAAAGCAAAACAAGTAGAAAAAGATCGAGGTTATGTTCCCTCATCGGAGGCGATAGAGAGAGGGGTGAATGCGGTAGGGATGGCATCACCTAGCGTGTGCCTTTCTCCTCAACCGCTGATAGATGGTTATATATGGACCACCGAAAGCGGCCGAGTGGGAGGCTATACACCAAAGGTTGTATTGTAAAGGTTCGATTAGCAATCAATGCGAAAGGGTTGGTTAAGCAGAGAAATGGGATTAAGCGGGGGTTCGGTTGGGATCTTTCCTGCCGGAGTTTGCCCAGGTTCTCTGGGGTTCACGTTGGGGTTGTTTTTGATGGTGTGTTTTATTATTAAGGGTGGAATTTGGAGTTATTTTGCGGTTAGGAAGATGAAGACGGTGAAGGTCGATATTTGATGGTGGGGTTAATAGGGGAAGGGCGTTGCGAATCGGGAGTTTAAGGTTAATGATGCTGTGATTAGTGCTAAACGCGTTTTTTGTGCGTGGTGCGTGATGGAATTTCTTGGGTTAAGTTTGGTTTAATTATTATTGGTTTTTAAGGTGATGGATTACGTATTCTGAGTAATTTACGGTGTATAATTAAATGAGAAATGAGTCAGGTGCTTGTTATTAATAATAAATGTACAAGGGGTTTTGGATTTACGAAACCAACGTAGAAATTTAGTACTTTTTTATTTAATCATCAACTTCACTTAATATATATCCCATATGTAAGGTACTCTGACTTGCATCTGTAGCTTATCAAACCTTGTATGTTCAAATATTTTTCTATTCTTTTACGTGTGCTTTATTGCGAATGTAATTTTCACGACTTCAGTTAATAACAACTTTGGTACAAAGTATTCATGCTACAATTGCATTAAAAAGAACTTTGTAAATTTCCAAAGAAAATTGTTATATTTGCAACCGGTTTCGTAATATGAAATTACATCCTCAGGCATACATGATTACATACATAATTTCATATTACGAAACCGGTTGCAAATATAACAATTTTCTGTGGAAATTTACAAAGTTGTTTTTATTACTATGGTATTCCACGAAGTCACGCCTTCTCACATTGATTTCACTACAATTGCATGTTTATCATCCATGATATGATATGGTCCATTATAACTATATATCTATCACAATATAATTTCAGGTCTGGAAATATAAATAAATCCGATGATTTGGTTAAGTTTTTAATTCGGGTCGGTTCTTTTTAACTATTCAGCGAAGTTCAATTTATCGTACAATGTAAGTTCAAGTAGGTTTAATTTTATTTAATATCAATTGCACGTTTCAATTATTTTTTAATTACGTAATACTAACGGTAATGTTTCTCGTTCGTTTCTCCCTTGGTAAGTCATTGGAAAAAATTGTTTTGAATGCGACCTAAATCTCGATATTACGAATAAGACGTACGATTTATCTTTTAAGCTAAGCGAGATTTAGAGTTCTGTTAGGAGAATTTTGACAACCCGTTTTAACTGAATGCCTTAATTGGTTAAAACTTTCACTCTGAAAGCAGGAGATCCGGCTTCGAGTCCTGGTCCCGTTGTTCAGTTCTGACGAAACCGATTTCTCCTTTTCAGTCACTAATTTACTCCAAAATTCGCCTTTCATCCATCGCTTAAATCTTGCGAAAGTTATACACACATCATATCCAATTAACAACGATTGGGTGGTACGATGTTAAATAACGAACTCCAGTCGAACGAAATTGCGGTCTTCATAAACTTTTATCGCTATTGGAATCTTAAAAAAGAAGAAAAGTTATTTTAGCACATGGAAGCACCACGCCTGCTTTATAACATCCATAATTCTCGTCTTAACAATAAAACGTTATGGTCGCAGATTTCTTTTATGATTTACGACGCACTGAAGAAAAGTGATTTTTACGCTCGAATTTTGTTACGCGTTTGTTTTTTTTGTCTCGAGAAGGTTTTTAATACGGCTTCCTTTCGGCCGTCGGTTTGTTTTGATCCCCATACGCGGAATTATGTATTCATCTCATGTAACCAGGTCTTTGAGAATGACTGAGCAACTCGGATCGCTTTGTTTTGCTCCTGTACGGAGTCAGACTTTGGACAGGAAGTAGGTAATGAGATGTCCTCCTCTCAATTCCGTAATGTTATTCAGTCTGCTGCAACGGAATCAGTTCGTGTACAAAAATATCTAACGATACCGAACGTAAAAAGCAGCCACGTAACTTGACTTACGTTCATAGAATTTCCTCAAGGAAGTGATGAAAAGGTTACTCTCTCTGGTTCTCTCTAAAGTGTTGGTTTTATTAGTGTTGATTAAAATACGAAAGGAATTGGCAAGATGTAGATAATGATTTTCGAAGTATACCTGTGGAATATTGTGCTAAAGCTTTCCTGATAATCTTTATATTTATTTTTTTAAGTTCTTATATAGTAAAAATGTTTCTCTTCTGTGCTCGACATAAATAATATGCATTAAAGCACCTATTATATTTATGAATGGTGAATAAACTTCTAAATAATCTATAATAAAACGTGAAGATGAACATCAAAATTTTTAAGGAACCATTACTTATTTCTTACGACAACATCTAAATTAGATTTTAGTATTTTAGGTTTCTTTTCGGATATAAAAATATACATCAAAATACTAATGAGAAATTTAGAGAACTATTCCTCTATTCAGGGGGTAAAATATTGTATTGAAAATCATAATTCAGTGTGTGAGAGTTTTTCAGGATAGTTGATTTGATTTCGTAAGTCGGTATACTGTCCTTGTCTCTTGGGAAACCTCTCATTCGACTGTGTGTCACTCTCAACCGAATGCCACCCAATCAAGGCATCCAAGATAGGAAAACGATCAAATTTTATTGGAAGGCGTAAATTATCTCGAGATACGAGAAACGGGAATGATTCGAAAGAGAAATTAGACCAGAATCCGGCACTAAAATCCACATCGGAACGTCCCCACCACCCACGGAGAGCGACGGAAAGCCAAAAGGTGGTGGTGGCGCGATAAAACGAGATACCACGACATCCCGAGGCCTTGGTCGGCACATCCCGGACACTCCAACGAAAGAAATTAAGACCCAATTACCGAGATATGGCATATTCAGCGCCGGGATGAAAGGAATACCTTTCGCGAGAGATAGATTAATCCTTCGAACGGAACGCGCCTCCCAGCGGTGAAAGAACTCCAAATATCATTCCAGTCCTTTTTTCACCGCCGAAATAACCCGAAACGAATCGCGTATCCCCGGATTCCGGGCCCCCGACAATGGGGTGGAAATAACAAGGGTCGCGACCCGCCTAGCACGGCCTCGGAAGGCAAATAATCGTGGGCCCCGTTGGTGGGCCCGGCGGTAGCGCCCGGAGCGTGCCGAAGGGCAATCCTCCGAGTGTACGGAAGCGTAACGAATCCAAAGGCCAGTGATACCTTCAGCAGTTACTGCCAAGGCAGCGATTTGCTTCAAAGGTTGGTCACTTTGAAGAATCGGTCCTATATAAAGGAAAGTAGGACAGATCGTTACGGCGGAGTATGCATATCCGCTCAAATACACTCAAAAGAGGTTTTCCTTACGTACGCGATTTTATTTCGCGAAAGCGGTGGCCCCCAAGACGTACGTACGTACATTAAGGTTTTTCGGAAGTTCTCTTTTGAGGCGATTTGGAAAGGAGATAATTATAAAGGGGCTTCGAGGTATTTTATCTTTTTGATCGCAGACGTTTGTCTGCAATTGTAGTCGTTTGGCGCATTCCATCTCGTTCTTTTTCCACGGGATCTTTCGGAGCGTTTGAATCGAGGATGCTGTTTTTTTGTGACGGATAAATTGGGCTCTTATTTCGAAAGGGTTCTTGCGCGAGGTGCATTTTACTCGCTCGCGAAATGGGATGTCGTTGCGGAGCGAAATATTGTGCTTTTGAAGCGCGTTTTTAGACGAAAAAGGATTAATTTTCATCGGCTATGAAAAGTGCGAGCATAAGTGCTTCTTTTATATTTGTAACTAGTTTTTTTATCTCGGTAGTTGAGCGGGATAATAATCTCCTAGAAAAGGGCTTCTCTAATGTGGAAAGTATTTTGGAATTCCGGGTAATAAAATAGGGAAGATAATTTGGTTAGGTAATGCGAATGTAGGCTGTTTTGAAGTTATATATTTTTTAAACTAATTTCTGTTTACATTTCAGAGAACGAAAGTATAAAAAAACTAAAATATCACTTAGCATATGTAAGGGCATACTACTGTAAATGGTGGCTGGCACTTAAATTTAAATGTAATACGTTGAGTTTAGTTTTAATAAATACAAAGTTTTCCTATAAACCCTTCTTAATTGATTTATTCTTATAGACTGAAATTTTTAACGCTCTAGATAGTGTTTTCAGTTGAATTAATTCTTCTTCAAAAGTAAAGGGGTCAAAATGATGTTGAAATAGGGTTGAGAGTCTAAAATTTGATGTGTTGAGCATATCTACTCTCAAACCCTTAATAAATCAATACTGTTAGGAACATGGTCGAAATTTAATTACATATATCGTGTATTTTATATTACTTACAATATATTAGAAATAAAAATATCTTAAACTAATCATAAAGACAATTTAAAAGTGGTAAAGGGATTGTTTGTGTACAACATCAGGATATTTTATTATAAGAAAATGGAAAAACCCTTTCTATTTGTATTATAGCTATTTTGTACATCTTCACTAATAAACTCGCTTGATATGTTTAACAGTAGTCTCCGGCGGTGAACTACCGTGTTACTACGGATAATCTGTTTGTTTTCCTCAAGGAGAAACCACCCAGACGGCTCTCTAAATTTAAAAAATCACGGAATCTAACGAAATTATGGATGTTGAACCGTGGCCAAAGATCTGCTATTTAACATCTTGAAAACGACCCGTTTATCAGATTTCCTAATTTTAGTGCTCGATAGCTGGGAGGCAATAGACCAACTCTTAACAATTTACCGGCCCATAGACTTACCTAGAAAATACTACTCGAAATGAAAGGTTTCCTTAGAGATAAAGCGGTATTAAACGTAGTAGCCATCGTAGATTATCTCCAAAATCTCTAGGAAAGGCCTTTGATAGGTAGGCTTGACCACAACGGAATTTAAATCGTAGATTTTAATATTCGGTTTTATATATAATTCACGAGAATTACGCCGAATTTTCGGAGACCGATACGGATTTCGTAACGCGCGACGGCCTACCGGAAAACGGTTCCTTTTAGGTTCGTATTTTCATTTTCCCTTCCATAAACTGGTTTATGGTTTTCAGAACTTTTGATCGGAGAGATAATTACCGTAGATGACTACGGCACATCGAATGCAGGTGTTATCTCCGACTGTTTAACGATCAGAAGAAAATGAACCGGGTCATTAACTCCTCCATTCCACTCATGAGAATTTCTCGTTATTTATCGGTTTAGAGCTTTTGTCAAGAACTACTTGTGATGGCTGTGAAGGGATCTTTTGGTGGGGAACTGTATCCTACGGCTTCGATGTAAATCATTCGGGGTGGAAACGTCGTGCTGCCAGTTTTCGGAATCCCGGATCTTCAAAGTGGTCGCCGACGCACTCTGCAGGGGTCACCCATTTCATTGTTATTCTGATTTCATTTCTTCTTTAAAAGACGGAGAATTTTTCCGGGCCTTCTGATGCTGAGATATTTGGTAGTGTTTAGGAGGAAAAATGCTGTGAACGCCTCACAAAATTACGGGTTCGAAATGAGCTATCGTAGGACGGAGATTAATGTGATAGCGTTGAGCGAGAGATGGGGGAAACTTTTTCGTATATTACGAACTATTTAACTCTTCTTGTTTTGAGGAGGAATTTGGAGTGATTCGCCCAAAATTTATGCCTATGTTTGGCGGATGGAATTTCTAGGAGCGGAGTTTTTCTTTTGATTTCTCTAAACTGAAAAAAATTGTTTCAGGAAGCAGTTTTTTTGCTCTCGAAAACATCCAAATATATCATAGTTTACTAGGTTCCAGTAGCGGAAACATTCCTACAATGATAATGGGTGTATTAATTTAAACTTTATGGTCATCTTGTTTTGAGATTTATATCATGGTGTTCTCCTGGGAATATCAGTCGTCAAGAAAGGGTTTTGCATGCTATAGAAACAAATCTTTTGTTGCAGAATCTTCCCACATATTTTCGTAAATCTATATGATTTAGTTAATGAAACTCCTCAATGGGATCGGCTATTTTAAAATATACAATTGTAGACAGTAAAACATTACGTAACTATTACGACAATTTTATTAATTCGCGATCTAGGAGTACATGAATTTCGTAATCAGTATTATATTGCCCCACAACATCATATAGCTAATCCTCACATACGAATGTTTACAGACAACGTAATGATTTACCGTAGCCTATAGATTACGAGACACGATAACGAATCACAACCGTTCGTTTGAATCATTTCCAAACCGAGAATGGTTTCGCAGCAAGGTGCAAGCTTCACCCCCTTCTTAGTCTCACCTTTCCGTGACCCGCAGAACGCAACGGTGTGCACATTCAGTTTCGCAATCACCGGCTCGTGATGGAGGCAAAACACTCGCGATGCAACAGCGGTACAATTTCCCTTGCAAGATAGCGAAGGGAGCCTATTGGAACCTTATGGACGAAAAGAACGAGATTGTGTGTCGCTTGTGAAACGTACGTACGACCTTTCGAGTTATCTCGCTCCCTCTCCATTTGGGGATACGGCCGATTGCGTACTTCTCTGAAGTGGGGGGCGTCCTACAATACGTTCCTTTTATGAGGGCCCGTGGAAGGGGTGAATGAGCAGAGGTATTCGAACGGGGTTCGAATTGAGGTCGACGAGTTGGATGTTTGCGTTCGTAAGACAACACGAGGTTCTCTTATCAGGTGTAAAATATATTCAATGTTCACCGATGCCTATTGGTGATAGTATATACAGTATATCCTTGAGTATTTTTAATGTTATTTCAATTGGTGGCAACTGTTGCCATCTGGTAAGCGACCCAATAGCTTCTAAACATTGTTAAATAAATGTAGTAAATAATTTGCAAGCTCTTAGATTGACATACAAAAGTATAAATATAAGTTAAAGTTCAAATATTGCTGATAAAAATGATATTTCATTAATTACGAAGAGTTATAACTACCCAGTTACGTGTGGTTTAACATTCAAACGAATACAAACATCCAATCCTTATAGGAAATATTCATCATTATCCGGGATTTGAACCCGTGACCTTAGCGTTCGAAAGTTCAGCCACCAACGTTGGTATTATTACATTGATATTCCTATGCATTGATTATTGATTGCTAATAATTCTTAAGTTTACTTGTCTAGGAATAAATATCGTCAACAAAATTAATTATCGTATTTTTACGACCGATATCTTTTCATGTTTTACTTTTCCTCTCATAATCAGAGGAATCTTGCTTCTTTTCAAAGTAAATGTACTTTTATAGTAAGAAAAATTATCTTAGTTCTATTATTTACCGTAAGGGAAAGGTTGGCTCTTGAGTCGAAGTATTTCAAACATAAAATCACGTACCGTTAAACAGTTCAAGCTGTTCAAGTAACTAGCGACTATTAAAGTTTTCTTCAAACAAATCGTTTACACTCGCGGAGGTGTAACCCGAGCGCAATTTCAATCCAACTTAAATACCTCTCTCTTATTTCCCTGTTTCATTCGCCGCTATTTCCGAACATATTGAGGCTCATTTTATACCGCTTTCATACCTCCGAGACGCGCGCTAGAAAAGTTTTAGCGGAAAGCGGAGAAAACTTTTACGACGGACCAATTACGCTATAGATCTCGAAGATTCATTCATAGCGCGTTCGCGGATCCAATTACTTGAGTTTTCGCAGATTCCGACATCGCTTCCCCAAGGAATATTGTCCAGATATCTGTGGAGAGCGCCCGCAAACTAGTTCTACTCATTTAATGGAGTCGCCAATCCTGTTCCACCCTGCTTTTGGCAGATGAGAAATAAGATGGATTTGGGCGGAAGCGTTCGCCCCAAATAACACGTATTTGTTTCATTCTAAATATTTTTATATTCTCCCTCTACCAATATGAACGGTGCTTTTTTTTAAACTCGTGTTTTGTCTGCGTAAATGAGTTCTCGGCAGAAGTGTTTGTTATCTCGGTTGTCAAGGGAACCGCTCCTTAATATCGGTCTGTTATTTTTCCGTAGCTCCTTAGCTCATGATGCATGTTTCCTCTCTGGTGGGAATCCAAATGATTATTTCTCTCCCGATGTGGTTTTTTTTAGTTTCGGAATTATAATATTTCCCGCTCTTATAAGGACAGCTGCGTTATGTTTTCGGGTTTGATTGGATACGAGCGGAAAGAAAGAAAATGTGTTTTTCCGATTCGTAATTTTTTTGATACGGTTCTGGTGTTTTTTTATGGCTTGTATTCAGTAGCGTATTCAATCAATGCAGAGGCGTTAATCGTGGGAGAAGGAAGTTATTTCAAACATGATTGCTGATTTTAATTAATTAGAGAGATTTTTGAAACACGTTCCTTTGAAATTTGAATTCAGGAAGATGTCCAGATTCAATGAATCTGATATCATATTTAGTTAATGAGAATAAAATTAGGGATAATCCATCAAATTTTGTCACAAAATCAATCCTTTATTAAATTTTGTATTATCTGTAATTTATTTGTGAATACTTAAATTTTTAGCTTTAACCAATATGTGAAGTAGCATTTATACTACTGAAATCAAAAATCTTATGAAAAATAAATATCATACGTGAAGGAGTATAGAACATATATATGATTACTCTACGCTATTAACTTGTATAAATATTTAAATCATTTCATTTCACTTTGAATTGAAAGTCTACTATTTCTATAAATCATAGATTATGACCCTCTTCATATATCGTATAGCATTAAACTTTCAAAAAAAACGCTGTATGAAAAACTATAAAATTTTTGCAATCCGTTCACTTGTTTTATCGTCAGCACTAAATATTTCCATCGAATTTCACCCTGAAATATATCCTTAACCGACAGATATTAACTGCTTATATCGTATTGAATAGGAATAGGAAATTTATAACGCCTACCGGATACATCTCGGCTTAAATAAGATGCAAGGAAATTCAGGGAAAACATTTTCATTCGCGCGTGTATTCTTGGTTCAGCAGTGACATCAATTACGGAAATAACTCACTCATCGGAGCATACCTCCGCATCTCGAAAGTACTTGGGAAACGAGGCGACTTGTCATTCGCGGTAACAGCATCTATTATCTCGGTGAAATCGGCTGCCATGTAGCCTGGGGGAGAGAAATAAAAATATCATCCCTCGTTTTCGAGAAAGGATGAAAAGTGGAAACAAGAAACGAACGGAGTGGTCGTCCGACGTGGGTATTGCCGTCTGAGGTTGCAATTTTTCCTTGACTGGCACCTCCTGTCAATTACTAAAGTCCCTTGCGTTGATTCATCGTAATTTACTCGAATAACATCTCTTTGCTTTTGTCTCCAACATCAGAACTCTTCTTCGTACGTACCGTTACGTTCTATTCCTTATTTTTACGTATCTCCAAGTCTTTTTTAATGTTAAAGAAGGACGGTAATATATCGAATAAGGATGATAAACTACCGAAGTAAAATATAGCGCGATTTTGGGTTCATATTCTAATTGAATCGGAGTGGATTAATTAAAAAACCTGTTTGTCTCCACGGGTATTTAAATATTAATCAATCGCAATGGTGGCTTAATACAAGAGGAATTAAATTGGAAAGGAACTAAATAAGACCACCTTAAAGGTGGATATTAAAGCAGTACGAAATCTTTACCTGTGACGTCTCCCCCAATAAAGTAAAAAAAAATTTAATTTCCGCTTGAATTAGTGGATTCATCTTGTGAACACTTTTCAAGGTGGAATGATATAGCCTTGATCTATTTTCCGCTCCTGATGAGATGAACTTCGTATCAAGTTTCCTTAGGATTGTGATTAAAATAAAATGAAGAATTAAAAAAAAAATATTCTTCACTGTCGTTTGTTATATCGACCGGGTTCGAGCTTAACGACCATCTTATGGTTCTCAAATAATTGACTAAGTTTTATAAATGTAACCGAATTGAAATGGTTTTCCAAGACGTCAGGTCCGTTAACTTTTATATCTTATTAATTTTCTCCGTTTAAAAGTTCAATCTTAAAGGTAGATTTTATTTAAGGTTTGATACATTTTCATCGTAGCATTTTTGTATAATATTTTCGTAAATAGTGTTTTTGATGTTGAAGTAATAGTTTGTGATGCGTGAAAAATAGTTAATAGTGGAGTAGGAGTGGAGAGGATAAAGAAGCAAATGTTTCTGAGTAATATTGTATCGTTAAATATAAATGTTCATATTTTTGATGTTTTAAGTGCAGCACTCTTACCTCTTGGTAGAAAAATTACATTAAAATATATGCAATTTTTAGTATTTTAATTTATTAAATGGAAGAATTAGACTCGAATAACATACTTGCTTACGTTTAACCACTTAACTTATACTGTTATCATTTATGAACTGTTCATAACGATAGCTTAGCTGTTTTATAGTCATTTTATCTAGTTAAAGCTTTAAATTCCTCATTTAAGTATATTAATTTTTTATTCCAGCTCCAGAAAACATAAAATAAAATACTTTAACGAAAAAAAATACGCTGAGTAATATTATAGAACCTAATCATCGAGAGTGGTATCTGTTTTGTATTCAGAATTTCATACATTCAAAAGCTTTTCCTAAGGATAGTGGAACACTGAATTCCCAGACCTGTTTCTATAAAAGTGTTCCTCGTATCGGGGGATTGAAGAGTAGTTTTTGCGTTCATCAAGTTCCAATTAATAAAATAGACGGAAACTTCCCACGATCTAATTGACGTTCGTTCAAAGGAAATATAAACTACGAAAGGATACATACCGATGTTGCACTTCCTAATCCATAAGATTCCCACACTAAAAGTATTCGCTGAAACACGCTCAAATGACACGAAACCGAATTAGGATTCGGAAACCATTACAGGAATAGGAATGTGGGAAATAAAAACCAGTTTTAGTGTCCCTAATCTGGCGGGAGCGCACGGATCACGACATAAAACGTTAGAATTCGCTATTTACGTTTGAAGACGTTAAAAAGAAGTAGGCTGTGTGTTCGATCAAGTGCGCATGCATAGAGTGAATATTCAAGAGACTTCCTCAAATATTTCTCACGGTTTCAGTAGCAATAAAAATGACGTGAGTTCGAGAGCGCATCGCTGTGATTGAGAGACGTACAAGAGTAATTGAGAACGACGAAAGATATTGCAGTGAAATAGCGTAATGCGCTCGTAGAATCGGGGATAAATTTATATAAGGGATAAAAGGAGATATTGGCATTGAGTGTATGATGATTGTAGCTTTTTGAGTATAATCTGATGATGGAAAAGGAGAGATTGGAATTTTTTATTTTCTTCAGCTGATTCCTTGTATGAATATGAAACTATAACTATGTAGGTGATGTATTGTTAACAATCCACTTCCTACGTTCTCTTCTCTTTTATTTTGATCCCGATTGAGTATTGACTTTAAGGAGATCTTGTTGGCTGTACAATTCATTGAGGGTTTCATCGTATGCGTTGGAGAGAGGTTTTGAAATGCTGAGTAGTGCATAAGATTGCTTTAAGATTACCATTATTTCTTTTTGTTATATTTTTTCATAATAACTATATTGTTTGGTAATCTTGTTGGTTTGCTTTTTATTATTCTGCCAGATTCTTAGTAAGAAGTCAAACTGGAGAAGTAATGGGGATTTGATAAAATTTAATCGGTTGTTAGCGTGTCTAATATTCTTAATATTCGTAATCTTTTTTTATAAATCCATTGCAAGATAAACAATTTTTTCCTGATCATTTAAGAATGTAGGTTTTATTCCATTCTCAAGTGAATATTTTAAATGATTATTTTGAATCTTAAGGAAAACGTTAGTTGTAAACTCGCTTCATGCTCTCGCTACATTAGATAGTAGTAGCTACTAAATACAGTATATGTACATATATATCTTAGGTAGCACTGAATATCAACATTTTTCTACTTAGAGAAATTTTTTTTCTACTTTTTACGTTTTATTTTGTGTAAACACTTCTGATTTAGATTAAAGCACTTTAATTTTAGTTTAACTATCATTATCAGTATTTGGGTTTTATAAAAATTAAAAAGCTGTATTAATAAAATACTTATAAGAGTTTGTCACAGTCCAGTGATATAAAAACCGGTTTTCGTACTCTATATCGGACAAGGTTAACCATAAGTAAAGGACTTTAATTGAAGCGGAAATACTTTTCCCCAGTTTAATTCGCAGCTTTAAAAATCCTCTCACTCAACTTTAGTTGAAACTATTTTTCCGGCTCAAGTTCGCGATACCTTTCGAAACGAGTGCCGAATTTACTCTTGTCTCTCTCCACGGATCGATTAGAACCATTGTGTGCGAGCAATAGAAGGGAATCAGTCAAACGGAGCAAAGTTCCCTCGATCTAGCGAACGTCGATGGCTGGAGAAGTGGAGTGTAAACACGTTGATGAACAGCGTGGAAGTCGGCGTGTTTTTACATACGGAGCTCTTGAGGGAGATGTTTTAATTTTCGAGATTGCAAGCGCCACAATCGAGCGGTGACTATGCGTCGCGGAAAGAAGGAATCTACAAATGAGGGTGATACAGCGTTGAGCTATAATTATGTGGAAACTAATGTAAAACTCGTCACGAGGCACAATCCACACACACACACACGAAACAGAAATGCATCGGTGCAGAGTGAGGATATTTTTGAATGTACTCCGAATTGCGATTAATAATGAAAAAAAGGATTATTCTGAAAGGATATTGGGGTTTGATTGTTGTGAGCGTTTTGTGGGACTTTTATTTGATTTGTGGTAAAGTTCCTCCCTCGATGCCTATGCTTGGAGAGTTTGCGATTGGAATTATAAGCTTATGAATCCATTTAGACAATTGAAAACTCATGTCCGTGGTGGTTATTGAGTATTCCAATTAGTTACTCATTTCTTTAAATTTGTATCCGGTTACATATGATTTTAGTTCCTTCGAATTTATATCGAATTTTTCCTACATTTACGTTAATTCCAAGTGTTCTTCTAAAGAAAAATGGATTAAATGCTCAAGGTCGCTTGCTTGAATCTCTCTTTTAATGAAGAATTATTATGATTTGCATCCAGGGTATTCATTTTCTTAAAACTAAATGTATAGATAACTTTTTTGGGCTTATAGCTATAGTCCAATATTTTATAGTTGTAAGTTGTTCAAACAATTGAAACTTTTAATATATTAAAGCTGTATGTGATTTATACTGAAGACATTATTTGATAACCTATTAAATTTCACATTTTTCTAGATATATGATTTAACAATTGAGTAACTAAAAGGTTTATTTTTATCTAATTCTAGTCTTCGAAATGTTTCTTCAGTATTACATTACTGTTTGATGTCCTAGCTACTTAAGTTGCTGCTGAAAGTAATTCATTTTTCGAAGTAAATAAAACTCGTATAATGTATTTCAGGGGTGCATTTTTGACTTTGACCGTTAATATTACTCTGAGAGGATTATTTCCGTTCATTTGATATTTAAAATTTCTAATATTAACATTCTTTTAAGAGATATTTGACTCTTACTGAAAAATAATCAAAAAAGACTTGAGCAATAATGCTATAGTATTTTTTTATAATAAACTGAAAGAATGGAAGATATAATGATAAGTAACATAAATAGATTCTCGTAAATAATTACTCCTGCATTTTGTTAATTAAGGCTTTGACAACCGAGTAATTTTCGCATCTAATCATTTTAATTTCTCAGCATAGTAATCGTGAGAAAACATCAATAGAGCAACTAAACCTCTCGAAGGCTGAAAAAGAGGCGTTTTATCTCGAAATGATGAACCCGGTGGGAGGGCGAATTTTTTCGCAAATTGGGCCGAACACGAGCGCTAATGGTCCCTTTGCTGGCTTTAATTAGGAGCAAGCGTTACCGATCAATATTTGCCTTGTTCGTGTAATGAGCTAATTCCGTCGAAGATTACAGACTGGAATCCGAATCATCGATAGGCGAGAAATAAACGAAATCCCTGCCACTTCGGAAATATTTTCGCTTCGCAGATTTTTCGTAGGAAATCCTTTCGTTCGGAAGGACAGGTGCGATTAAAGTGGCATCTCAAACGAGGAATGCGAGCGGTGTGGGAGGTTCTTTAACCTTGGTAACCCTTCTCGCCCACACGACCGGGACACTCGGGCTCTTTTTGCCATCCTCCGCTTCATTCTCGGAGCACAGAGACGACGGGAATTTCTTCTTTGCGAGACTTTCTCGAGATTTCTCGAGTCCCAGTCGCTGTCGATTCCACGTATCTGATGTATGTTTTCGAGGGTTTTTGGTCCGAAAAATACGACCCGAGGAGATTTTTTAATGAACGCAGCCGTGGATTCGCATGATGTCTGGTTTTTTTACTTCGAAGCGGAGAGCGAGGCGCTTTCAGTTGGCAGGGTGGCAAGGGATGCGCTCTGATAGGTGGTGTTTGAATTGCGTCTTAGTGTGTGGATTAAGGAGGGTAGATGCTTTATATGTGTTGAATGAATTCTTTTTTGCTGCTGAAAAAGTTGAAGCACTAATTGTAATTAAAAAGGTACTTCCTGTTACAACGATTGTGTGTGTCAGTCAATTGCCGTCAGTCAGCCAAATGCATTATTCTAGAATCAGTTGGTAATAAAATTACATATTCTTCTTTTGATGTATGAATTACAAAGATATTTTTCATAAAAAATACAAAATAATTATTGTTATTTTGCTGAGATTTCATGCAACGTACGCTTTTGCGATGTGTAAAGGGTATTTAATTGGGATCAACACGATTCTTATTGAAATTTTAGAAATAATAATCGGAACACTCATTAAAATGAAGCATTCATTATTAATTTTCTCAGAATTTCAAAAAAAGAGATTTTTTATATAAGTTTTTAAATTACGTAAAAATATTCCACACGGATTTAATTTATACTAATTTAGACTCTAGGGAACATTAATATTCTGTGGTAAATTTGATACGATTCTCAATATACATAAATACGTAGAGACTTCTGGACCAGTTGTATTATAGAACAAATCACTCAAATTAAACGTATGAATATAATACTAATGAATTAGCCTGAAAAACTAGTTTTATTGAACCAATATTTTAAAAATATCTTCGGATATAAGAAAAATAATAAATAATTAGACTAATGAATGGACGCTTGAAAAATATAATGAATAAATTTGTATGTATTTCTGTACTTTCAATTGGTAATTAATTTTTGAATAAAATCGTTTAAATGAAGTAAAATTAGCTAAATAATGAAAATTTAAAATAGATCAGCAATATAAATACGAACACATACTCCTAAATTAAACCGTATAACACTGTATTGGGAATTCTCTGTCGTTGATATTTTTAACAATTTATATAAAAAAACGAAATATGTTTTCAAATATTACCTACATTTAATGTTATCGTTGCCTAAAACTGTTTCTTAGTTCGATACATCTTTTCCTTTCTTATCTATCGTATCAAGAAATTATTACCAGAAAATTTTCCCTGAATGGTTTAGAATATTTACTTCGTGATATTGAATTGTTTTCCTCGATTATAGAAATCGTGTGTTGAAGAGTATGGAACTCTTTTCAAATTTGAATATAGAAAAATAATCCGTACACCACGAAAAGGTTATGAATAATTCCTCTTGAGTAGCCCACAAGTTAGGCTTGAGTGGACTGCGGAAGTCCTGACAGACTGCTCGGTTGATTTTTTGCAGAGCTTTTCCTCCTTTCACCAATAACCGCAAGATATCGGTGGTCTTCGAAATTGCTCACCTGGAAATATGACCATGTTTTTCTTTTGAGGTATATGCATTATCCCATATGCTTTGACGCAGCCTACTGGTTCCACTCCATCCCGCAGTTTATTATTTTCTCCATTGAAATTTTTTAGCATAACCATCTATTTCCTAATTTGTGGTTTCTACCCTATTTTTTTCTCATTACAGAATCACTGTTTTTTTTTGAATTTTTTGGAATATTTAGAAAGTTAGCGGAACTGATGCGTTTGATAATCGTTAATGGTTGTCTAACGAGCTAAATTTCCCACATTTCTTATGTCCCTTTGTCTTAATTGGATCTCCGGTTGTACTGAAATAATTTTGAGTGGTCTAGGAGTGATTTCCTAGATGGGTGAATACTAGACAGGTCATTGACTTAAGACGACACTAAAGACTTTTTAGGTGATATATACTCACTGTTTGAAAATAATACTGTTTTATTCTCAATTACTATTTAATTATACTAACTTCATCTCGATCTTTCGTCTTTTTTGTAATAGAATTCGGCATAAGCATGTTGAAATTTCATATATTCATGTACGTATAATATAACTCTTATTTATTTGTATTTATAATATTCATTAGATATCATCGTATCAATACAAGAACCCACTATTTATGAGTATTTGTGTATGATATTTGGAATCAGTTCTTTTAGAAACAACAATGCAAGAAGCGAACACGTTTAATCTAGAAGAAAGAGTCTGAATTTGATTAAATCGAATATATTGAGGTGCAGAAGTGTATCCTAACATTGAGTACAGATGTTCTCGAAGTTAATTGTATCCAAAGAGAAAAGTGGTGTATTTTACAAAGCAGACTGTTTAGAAAAAGATATCCCTTCCAAAAACCCATTCACACGTTAGTAGTAAAGACGCTAAAGGCGTAAAATTATAATTCGTGTATTTGATAAACTTGTTCAGTGACATTCTAATAACACGCAAGGTTATTCAAATAATATATTGGCCTACAGCAGTGATAGAAACTGTTGCGGTTGAATGTAGGAGTCCAAAAAGGTAGCAGTTGAAAGATTCCGGTTGATTTTCGTAGCTCAGGGCGCTCAAGAATTCGAACCCCGCGGGCGATAGCCGCTCGAGGTCAGAGGGAGAGAGAGGTGGTCAAAATCGGCATCTGTAAGAAAAGGAACGCCCATATCTCCACTTTATTATGCTCAGAATATTCCGCAGATAGCCAACCCATGATCTCACCCGTTTCCTTGAGTAAACCAAGCACTTTTCCTTTTGTTTATCGGAACGATAGCCTTGGATACGCGAGGGAATCCCGTCGCTACGGTACGCAACGGCTCTCAAAAAGTAATATCCCGTTAAAAGGGGAAAGTAGGGAAGCAAATGACCAATTAGAAGCTCATAGTGTAATTTATCTAATTGGACAAGAAAATGAGCCACGGAAAGAAGAAGAAAGAGACGGGTGGGGAGGTGATAATGGAAGGGTGTTGGATGTGGCCCTCGGATGTGTCCGGGGGAACATGATAAATGTCCCTTTCGGAAAGGCTGCAAAATCCACAGGCAATTGGAAATTCATGATACTACGAGATGAACGCCAGGCTCGGACGAAATTCGACGCTTTATAATGGAAATCGCGGGAAAAAATGGCCGTTATATCCAGAGGAAACAATTTGAGAAGAAAGAAGTGTCTCTAATACAGAAACGAGGCGTTTTTTTATTGAAGTATTATGCTGATACGAGACTAAACGCGAGAGTAAAAAAATTTCGGAACAATCTAAATTGGACGCATTTTCATTCCTTAGTTATATATTTCATCATTTCGAGGGATGTATTTTTTCCTTAATCATCCCCACAGTTGTTTTTTATGTACTGTAGAGAGTTAGATGTTGAATTGATGGACAAAGATTCTATCCAGCTTTGAAGGTAGGAGGTGATTATTGAGGTATTTGCCGAAGTGGCTCGAAAATCGACTCGTAGGATAAGGACGATAAATTTTAAAATGTTTTAAATACGTAATTTCTAGCGTTTTGGGGATCAAGAATATTTGTCGAACTTTTTATCATTTCTGAACGTATAAAAATATGGAATATAGAGATAAAATTCACGATTTTTCTGATTTAAATAATGTTTTCAGATAAAAGATTGCATGATAAAATTAAAAGCCCCTATTAACCGGAATATAAAAATAAATATAATCGGTCAAGTCAAGTTAAATTTACGATATACATTATAGTCGATTATATGTACAGTAAAAAGTCGATGTTTTCAGAAAGAGATGCTAACTGACGTGATGTAACACAAGACCGCTTTTTTGAACTCGGAACACGTTTGTTTGCCCGAAACAATTTTTTGTCACCTATATTTAATCGCGCTCATTATCTTACATTTAGATTTTGTTCGGTCGATTCGAGAGATAAAATTGCGAGCATCTTCAGCCCTCCCGCTGTCCGAAGTTTTTCCGTGCAAAAGGGAAAGGGTTTTTAGAGGTAAAAAGTAGGACAAATGTGCGTATATTCAAAACTCCTCAACCGACGAAATATTTTACCCTCAAATTGCCCTATCCGTTTCATAAACATTTTTTAAACGACATTTTATTTATGGCAAACTGCTTTGTCCATCGCTTATACTTTTTTTGCCGTTTCTCGATTATCTTGAAAATAAATCGAAAGCCGTCTTTTGCCACGAGGAGATGAATTTTTTGCGTTTGAAGATGGAAAGATGTTGTATATTTAGGAAGGACAAAATGGCCTCAATCGTTCCATGTTAGACTTTTTATTCGAATTTATTCGTATCTTGTCTTGTTCAGTAGCTGGCCACTAAGGGTTTCAGAAATTGTGGTTAAAGATTTACTTGATACTTATTTCAAGCAATATTTTTTATATCAATATTGGAATAGCCTAACCCTTATACAATTGAAAATGAAAATTTTCGTCTTTGTATGTCGATATATATTATATGCTCGACACGTTTCAAGATTGATCTCCATCTATAATGGAAACAATTTTGCTTTTACGAACCCAATCGTTAAATACAAGTACAATATATATATGTTTCAGAGGGTGTAGGAATATTTTATTCGTAAATCCATTGTCCGTTGGTGCTTAGTGAATTGTATATTACCATAATTTGGCGATAGAATTATAATTCGATCAAAGCAGAGAATAATTGATTGGAAATGTTTTCAATTATATTCCCTTGAATGCAAAAATAAATGGAAATAGACATAGTAGTTAACGTGGTTTATCCTGAAAATATATTTTTTTAAATAATACCAAAATAGTCGCTGTATATGTTCTGAAGGAAATGATTTTGTAAAAATTCAGATTCAAGACGTTCGAGAAACCTTCTGTATGCATGAATTAAAGAGAAACTCTGTGGATTTAGAAAATGCAAATGGAAAATAATCCTTTCCTTTAAGTGTGGTCTTAGTTTCCAAATAGCTTTACAGTTTTATTCCTTCCTTTGTTGCTTTTTTAACCTGAATACGATGAGTGTAAACTTTATATCAAAAACTCTTAACAGCATTCAGTAATATCGCGGACAAAGAATCTTAAGAAACGATTTTTTCCCTAAAAATGATTCTACTACATAACCGAATGAACTATCCTGGCATATACTATTTAATACTAAATTATACTCTTGTTATATTGTGTTTAATATTATAAAAGAAACGTATATTTTAATTATTTATCGGAAAAATACGCATTTTTTGGATCATCATCTGTTCTTATATCATTCTGGCTTTATATTATGCTTCTTGCTATATATTATCAAGCAGTATGATTTCATTGTGAATTTAAAGACCTTAATCAAAACGGTATCTTATCTATTAACACAGGTCCGGACCTATTTTTCTTATCATTGCTCGATGCTAAACTAATCGATAATTCCGAACATTTAACGACTTTAGTACTCTCAGACAGCCTTTTTCACTTCGACAAGCGTTTCGTTCGATCGCACAAAGAAATTCGGCTCAAAGGAATTACTTTTATTCGCGTATTCGAATTCATTAATCGACCGACTGGCAAAAACTCTCGCGGCAGCCTCCTCAAAGTTTTAAAATGGATTAGTTTTGCAGAAAAATGTAAAGCTCTCGGGGTTAAAAGAAATTCCGCTTCCAAAGGTTTTCCTCTTCCCGCAAAATTGTTTCCTTTGAGTTCCGAATGCTTTAACAAGGCATTTTAGCCGTGAAATTGGCGTTTTTCCGGGCATAAAAGTAATCTTTGGCAGAGGGGAAGAGGTTGGAAATCTCGGAAGTCCCGAGCCGAGGGATTTAAGCTTTGCTTTTTTATGGGAATCCAGGAAGAACGCTGTGCAGACTTTTTCACTCGCATACTTGTCCGTGAGCATAAGAAGCGAGATATAATTTTTGGGAACATAATAAGGAGGGAAGCGAGTTTTTGGGCGGTTCTTTGTTTATGAGGTTTTCTTTTCGAAAGGCGATCTCTAGCTCCCAAGCTTTGAGGGTATATAGTAGCCCATCGGTTATATTTTGGAACCTCTAGACCAGTCTTCGCGAAATATATATATATATGGTGTCTTTGATTACTATGACGAGGTGACCCAAGCAAGTAGAAGTCTACCGTTGATTTGAATCCTGATTTGTGAGACCACCTCAAAAATTGCCTTCACGAGTTTTGAGCGTTATTTAAAATTTTATGCGACTGTAAATTAAAAGTGTATTTGGCTCGTAGGACTTAAATTTCGAATCTGGCGCCCTGAAGCTATAAAGATAGTTTTCTTTCCCTCAATTGTTAATAAATAGGTATTAAGGCTGTCAGATGTTTAGATATTCTGGTTATATATTTCGTGTTGTAGATTACGCGCCGCTGTATTAACGTGAATGTGAATTTGAAATAAATGAAATAAAAAGAATGTGTATTTGGATTCGTAAGAATGTTTTTACTCGTAATTTGTTCCATTGTAACCTTTCCTTAAGTATGAAGGACATACATAGACATACATATGATATTTGTTTCTTAAGGGTTTATGTAAATTTACTAGTAATTATTTTAGATATCGATTCCCTCTCAACATTTAACATCCATCGTATTGTTCGTCGATGTATAAAATACTTCAACAAAAACCCTCTCCTCAGAAGATGATTCTTTGATTAATCTATCAATTTTAAGTAATTAATCTTACGTTTATTATCTCAAAATCCCCTTTAAGTACTCATATGCTTTGGAGTTCTATAATCTCCATTTTATTCCATTATAAGGACTCTATTCAGTCTATATTCATAGTTTACATTCTCTATATTAAATGATCTTTCAAGGATACAAGGGTGTTATGAGTACATGAGTTTTTTGGCTTCGACTTTCGGACTTCCAAATTTACGTAAACCCGAAGATTGATTGCGCGAGGCGTGAGAAAAGTCAGGAGTGAAATTCGAAGAATTCATTTCCACCCAAATTCATCGCGAATGTAATTTTCCGCAACTCAACAATGCGGTCTTAACAACAAGTCCATAAAAAGCGATTTTAAAAGATGGTCCCGTACAATTTAATGATATGAATTGCCGAAAAAGCTTTACTCGTGGAACACACCTGGTGCAGGTTCTCAGAGCAGAAAGGTCGTATACCCTTCGTTCATTTCGTTCGTTTTTCGCTGAAATTTCTCCACTGAGTGCCTTTGCTTAAGGAAGAGCGCTCAGATGGGAAGTTCTCACATGGAATTCGCGTAAACATTTTTCGTTGCAATTGTGAAACTCTCTAACCTCTAAGGACCCTTTGTTTTAAGCTGTTCTTTACCGATGACATCGTAAAGTTTAACGTTACAATGTTATTTTTGTCACTGTGTTTTGATGTTCTAAATTGTGCAGAATTGTCAACGAAATGTATGTATTTTTTCAAGCAGAGCTTAAAGCTGAAATTTCGAATACAATTCACAAGTCGCAATTCATTCTTCTTTTGTATGCATTCATATTTTTATGGAGAAAATATCGAAGTTGATAAAAGTAGGATGAATAATTATTTCTACAATCATTTTATCAATAAAATTAGACTATATTCAAAGATAAAGTGACAAATGAAATGAGATAAAAAAAATCTTCAATTCCTTTCCTCAGGGTATAAGCATATTCACATTGAGATCTATAATTGAAGATATTGTTAAAAAGGAAACAGCGCATTTAGTAATCAGTCAAAATAATCTATAATTTAAATGCTCCATCGAGTACGGTGAATATGTTAGAGAATATATAATTCGAACTTTTAGAGCGTGTAAATTTGAAGTTGCAATTTTAACTTTTATTTCGGTGCATGTGATACTTCAATAGATTATACTTAAACCTTTTATAGAAGCCGAACTTCTATGTAAAGCTTATAATTTACTACTATTACAAACCCTTTGGTTGAAAGTGCTTGAAATCTTTTTACCTTTAAACAAATTATTTTGAAAAATATTATTTCCTCCTATAAAAATTCCAAATTGCAGCTCCATCTGCTATTTTGGAAATTAAATTATAATAGTGAACTGATAAAATCATTTATTATGCCTTAAAACCATTAATTGTTTCAGTTACTCCACAAATCTCTAGTCTAAATAATTATTTGCAGACAACGTTTTCGAGTCAATTTGTCATCGATGTAGCTTCCATATAAAATAGCATATAAAGTGATCAAACACGAATTAAGTTTTAAAGATACATTAAGTATTACTTATTCTCCCAAATCCACCGCTATATGAAATAAATGAAAATATAAACATATTTTGCCATATATCTTTTGTTTATCAATATTTTATTCGTAAAAAATTCACTATGAATTAAATGCGCTCAATTAGTCAATAATCTTCATTTTATTAATTTTCGTTCAAACCATATATTTTTTAGAGGAACTAATAACCTCTATTCCATCTAGTTATTTGAATGGAAAGGAGATAAAAACAGTAGCTCACAACGAAAATAATAGCGGATCTGTCAAATACCAAGTTAAAGTTCTTCGACACTTTCTCATTGTACATCCCTTATAGATAGCTTTTGGTAAGCTTAAAACAGCATCTTTTTGTATAGGAAAATGATCTCCCTCACTCCATGTTTGAACCTGCCTTGACTCCCTTTTTCCACTTGCATTCTATTGCAGTGACCTTCCCCTCCCTCTCCCCCAAACCCTCCCCTACTCCCCTCCCCTCCCTCCCCCTCCCCCACTTCCCCTTCCCCCACTTCCCCTCCCCTCATCCATTCCTTTTGTCATCTCACAAGACCCATCCCCGCTTCAATCTTCCTTCATTGTCGAGAACTATGGAAGTTCCCACTTATTTTTTTATCGGCATTTCTTCCTCCGATATTTAAGGGACAGTCGGTCCGAGAAAAGGATCACGTAATTGGGATGTTATGCCTGAAACGACGGCAGGGATAAGTCAGCTCTCACGCGGGATATTTGTAAGGGGTTCCCGGAATGCTTTTTATGGTTCCAATAAGTTTTCGGAATCCAGACGACGATGATTTCGGGCGGAAAACTCTCTGTGAATCGTAAGCGGTGAAATTCGGTGATTTGAAAGGCGGTTGGAGATATTCTCTGGGAGCCTTAATCATATTTAGGTACGAGGTACGGCTATTATTATGCCTTCTAGAGCCGACGTTTATGTGCTACTATGAAATCAGTTTCTGGATCTACGTCATGCTTTGCAAGTGCCGATTTAGACGTACTTTTTTCGTTTTATTCTCAAGTTATTAACGTATATTTAGAAAAGCGTTAATAACTTGAAAGAGCATCAGGATTATTAGTACGAATCAGGTGAACATACTTAAGGAATAATAAAATGATAATATAGTAAAAAGTGTACATTGACATGTATAAAATATTATAATACTGAATGTAAACAGTTTTGAGTTACGTACTTTTCCAACTAATAGGCCAAACAAATTTGGTTTAAGGAAAAACTATGAGAATTATTATTAATTTTAATCGAAATAATAGACAGAGGAGCTGTAAATATCCGTATACATATTTAAGAGCAACTATTCAAGTGTTTTCAATCAAAATCACATCCTCCTATTCAACTAGATCCAGCAACTTTTTTCTTTCTTAAGTAACGTGACATAAAGTTGCTTTTTCTGCGAGGTTATTCATATACCCTCCAGTAAGTAAAAGATTGGTGATGATTACAAGGAGATTGAATATGTATTCAATTAAAGTGAAGCCTAATATTTTTTTTATTTTTAATTACAGAAGATACGATTTATTCTAATCATCCTAAGAGAAAGCAGGAATATATGCTAGAGTTTATGAGAAAGGGGAAAAAATAATGAGAAAGTTTCAAAATAGACGGCAATCGTTACATTCCATTGCATGCAGCCAATGTTCACGCTGACCTCACCACTAAGAAATGAAATAGAAGCGGTTGAATTGCTGAAAATATATAACATCCACTTCGAAACGAAACGAAGAAGTAACCATTACATTTGTTAATGTAAATTAAAACGTGATTACGCCTTTAAAAGGAGATATAATTGACTCTCCGTTTGACATTTTAATCTCATACGAGAAAATTTGAGTCGTATTTCATAATTAGCAATCGTTGTACGTGTGGTATGCTCATCATTTCTGTGTTTTCCGCGACTTTTTCACGTGACATTTAACATAGTCGCCCTATAAAGAGGAGATTAAATTCGCATTTTCCAGGCGTCTGTCATCTTCGCGTCTCGGTGGGTACCGTTATTTCTCCCCGGGCTCTTTTAAGCTACGTCTTTGCGAAATCCCCGGCGAAGAAACATGCAATGCGGCAGAGAGGGGTAGCCGTGTACGGTGAATATCTAATGGTATATTAAGTACGACTACTATTGATCATTCATATGCATAAATCAGCCAGCATATGTTTTGCATGATTAATATACATAATAACGATATTCTGGTGACATATACGCATTGGAATTGATAGTAATAATAGCAATAGTTTATTCATTGAAATGATTCAGTGTCTTATTGTATCATCAATGAGAATTGATCCTAGTATGCGATAGTCGTTATATTATTTTGAGATGTGATAAAGATTCCAAGGTTTTGGGTTATATTATTATTGATCATTATGGGTACAAATCATATTTTTTCAAATTTTTTAATTCGATACTTGGAAAATCATAGAAAAATTAATGTACCGTATATTTTTAATGTTAAGAAATATATCTTTAGAGAAATTTACATACTTAAACAGGTTTCTCAACTTCTATTTTAGCTCAAGCTCTTAGAATCTCCTTATATTTTTACATACACGTATATCAGAGCATTATAAGAATTAAATATATTATGCTATAATGAATATATCGTTACTATATGAATCAGTCCAAAAATATGAACAGAACAATAAAATTTCAAAAGAAAATATATTAAACTCCGAAAAATACAAAAATAAGGCTATACTTTTACACCTACGTTCAACAGGTAATATTTCAAAAATTTAAAACATCTAAGGAATAAACTAGTACATTAGTAATTGATGTGCGTTGGAGGACTGATAATGCAATACCTTCTGGAAAGAAAGTTCAAGCGATCCTCACATTCCAATAACGCGATTACGGCTTCTAATTACAATTTAGCATTTGATGAGCAGTTCAAGCGGTGAGTTCTATTCAATTCTTAGAAGTTAGTCTTTAACTCACGTAGAATATCCATTATCGAAAACGCATCCTAGCTCTTTTTGATGAGGTTTCAGCACTACTCATTAGTATTCAATTGAATTCTGATTAGTATTCATGGAGTGTCGAAAATCTTAAGCAAACAATCTCGTCAGAATACCGCTGAGTTGATTGGAAAGAGAGGGAGAGAAAGCTGTTTTTGATCAGCTCTAACCAAATTCCAAGTAAAAAGGTATGTTCGCTTATGAATAACAAATTAGATTTCAGGTAATGCTCAAGTGCCTCTTCTGTTAACCGTCTTTTTTTCGAAAGAATAGAGTTGTTCGATAACGGAAGTGAATTTTAGTGGGAATTGGGTTCTTATGTAAAGTTGCATAGTGGTTTCACTTTATTTAAAAATCTCAAAATATATAAACCGGATGATTAGTTAATAAGATAGCAGTGTTGAATAATGCCGACTCTATTCTGTAAATACGAGGCTACATGTAATTAAAATAAATATAATACGTAAAATATTTTAACAGTTCTTTTGATTTTCATTTTTGAAAATGAAATTTAATCACTAATATGTTGGTTGCTTTAATTAATTTTTTTAATAACTAATTTTTCTGAACTGATCTGAAATTAAATTTTGTAAACATTTTAATATTTCTCATCTCTGTGCTTCGTAATGTTCATATCTCTTTTATTTCTTTATTTTCATAAATGTTTGTTCTACTTATATAGCATTATTTTTACGTTCGTTACGATTTTTTGAGTAGCTTAACAAAATACGTGTTATGTTTACTAATCGTCTATTAGCAGAATGAGAAGATAAACATTAATTTGAATTTCGTAGGAAAGAGCCGCGTATGTAAATTTCGCGAATGTAAACTGATTTTCGAAAGCCCTAACGACCTTAAGCCTCTGTCATCAAGGAAAAATTGCTGTTGGCTCTAGTACGTAAATAAACAATAGTTTCACTTTCTGGAAAGGAGTAGGCGGTAATAAATAAAATCTCCGTCCATGGTTGGTTATTTAAGATATATGAGTAACTGTGATGTATTACTTTTGTTATCTTTATATATGCATAACTTTTTAGCCTATTTACAGCTATTAGTCGTAGTTTTAACTCCTTTATCGATATCTCCAATCATAGATGTAATGAGCCAATTCAGCCTTGACGTCGTGGTATTATATTAAAGATAATAAAATAGAACATATAATATTGTTCACAATAAATATTTATACAATGGACCATGATTTTGATCCTCTATTATAATATAAACATTAAGTATTATGGTAACCATAAAAAATCTTTATTATCCTTAATTCTCATAGATTTATATTTTAATAGAACCAGAGTAAGTCGTAGATGATAGATTGTGCAGATATTGTTAGCTCCTCTCAGCTAAGCCAGCATTTCCATCAATTTTCCATTCCGCTTCGCTTATTAGGGAACTAGAGAACACATCTACATCCCCATACACCATCCTCGTCTTCACTTCACCCCACCAAATCCTACAGGTTACACACCACCCACCCGCGACACGCAAATTCCCGGACAAGGGGACGCGTGGGTCTTACGTTCGGGGCCGGTACATACGCGTGGCGGTACGCGTGCCTCAGCATTCGGGAAAGCACGAACATGACCGAAGATCCATCGGCGCGCGCCTCCTCAACTCGGGACAGGTAGGAAGGGTTGAGGGGAAGGCGGGAGCCGGGTAAAGGGCGAGGGGCAAGAAAAAAAGTTTCCCAGTGTGAGATGGAGAGATAATGGGTGGAAGGAAAATGATTGCTCCGGAGCCGGCGGTGGTGGGGGGGGGGGGGGGGAGAAGCCACAATTCTTCTTAGGGCAATCGCCTCTCAGACCTTTATCTACAAACCGAAGCCGACCTCGGACGCTCCTTCCCCGCCTCGCTACCCATCCCACGCATCCGTTTTTCCTCTGCCGGAGCCTATTTGAATGCCTCTTTCACTTTCCCCTGCTTTCCCGAGCGCTTCTTCCCACTTTTCTTGTTCTCTCTAGCGTTGCCATGCAGGCGTAGAAGTCTCCGGAGGTGAGGTTCGCGTCCTGGGACTTTCTTCGTTATTCACGCGATGTTTTATACCCGGTTCGAGGTTGTTGTAACCTTTAAGGGTGTTTGTTGTTTCGTACGCCCGCCGCGGGTCCGATTGAGGGCGTTTTATCCAACTTTTTTTTCTGGATTTTTGAGTGATTGTTTACCTTCCGATTCGGTCGACGCGGATCACTGTTCTGGGACATTTGCATAGCTTTCGCGATTGTGAATTTCTTTGCGGATTCGGCGTTGCGATTTACTTTCACTTTTTTCGCGTCTCACTCAGTCTGCGACTTAATTCGTCCGGTTTTTCTGCTTGGGAGTTCGTTCGCTTCTGGTTTACGTGCAACAACTTGCTTGCTCTGATTGGCCGAATCGGGTTAGATTGGAATGATATGTTATTCTCACCGTTACCTAGACATTTATGCGTTACGCATGTTAAAGTAGGCTCAAAATATTTTATTTTGCTCGTATATATGACTGCGTCGTTTTTTATTTCTTTAAAAAAACATGTTTGAGTTTTTTAATAACTCAAATTACATAAGCAGCTTATTTTCTTACTTTAATATTATTTTCAGTATGTATATAAATAGAAAATTCACACTCATGACAACTTTAATAGAGTTAGATAGATTCCATTTTATCAATTGAAGATGTAAGGTCTAATGTATTTTATTTACGATAGCTATTTGAAATACAGAATAATATCTCAAATGAATTATGCTCGTACAACCAATGTAATTCTATTGTTACAAGAAAATGCCGGAGGCATGATTTTTAAACATATTCATGAATAATTAGAAATTAGTCATAGAACTATAAAAAAGAGATCTCTGTCTGACTACTTCCAAAACATCTCTCCCTACCTTTTTTAAACTAGCCCTCATACACTTATGCATTTATTATTGTCACTGAAAACCGTGTGCTTTCACACTCTCCTCTCCATCGTAAAAAGCGATAATTTTACGATTATTTCTCCCGCGCTTAATCTAAAACCTCTCCGACGCTTCTTCATCTTTAACAGCTTGGGTTTCTTTTCTCAGGTACTAAAAGTCTCCTTCCCTTTGTCTGACCATCTACTTATAATCACTCCCTCAGTCTATACGTATCTTCCTTTCGATCTATACGTCCATCTCACATTCCTATTCCGTATCTAATTTAATCTTAATATTTCCCTCCCATTCTTTCCATCTTTTAAGGGACACTTTTATCGTACCGTACACCTTTTCTGCCTCTAGTTAATTTACTTCTTGATTTTTCACCACCGTTTTCCAGCCGCCACAGTCTCAAAGCACATCCACTATCCCTCCTACAAGTCTTGACATTTTTCTACTCTTGTCACTGCGAACCATTTCCTCTGTTCTTTACCCATTCCTATGCTTCCATCAACCTTAATCCTTTCCTCTCAGCTGTTTCCATTCCTTTCCGCTATTCCCTATCACAATATTTCATTCTTTCTTGGCTAGAACTCACGCTGTTATTTCTTCCTGCTGAAACGTGCAGATGTGCTCCCTCCGCTTCGGGTAAATTCTTCTCTTCTCTACAGCCTCCGGCACCGAGTACGGGTCCACCGAGGCCAGTTCTGGTGCTCTGGTCATCCGCTAGATGGCAGATACTGTATCTCTTGGGTTTATTTTATCCAGGCGGAGCAGGATTCCTTTTCATACGTCGGTTCGTCCAATTTTCCCATTGAGTTTCGATGCAAGGGGATAATCATTTTCTTCTTGACTGTTACTGTCGGTTGTTATCCTTTAGGAATCCGAAAGTCATCGTTACTGTTCATTGTTTATCTAGTGTACATTGTTCTTCTTGAAGTCTAAAGATCTATAGCGTGAGTGAAATTGTAGTGGTTTGAGTGGACAATGATGAAAGGGAATTTTCCGCTTTACTTTTCTCTTATAGCTTCGTGATATTTTTGTAATAAGTAGACGTACAGTGGTATTTTCGTATAGTGATGTTATGTAATAAATCACAGTTTTAAATTGGTCTTACTGCAGTTTACTTTTATGTAACTTTGAGTCCAATAAATTGAAAGCATCTGATATGAAATGTATCGTCTTCTATTCAATTAGTTTGATTTTTTGTATTTAATTAAAGAAATTAAATGTAGCCAAATTGCTTCTATTCATATATTTGGAACCTAAAATCGAAATATTTTAAATTTTAATCTAATTTACCAGCCATCTCTCTGTATGCAATAGTATAAGTTGCTATGTTTTGATTTCAACTGTTTTTTTTCCTTTTCATTCTCTCTGTGTTTTATTAAAACATTGAAGAATTTTGGAAAAGTAAAAGTTTTGGAAATAATTCACTGAAGTTGTTCTAATGGTAAAAGGGGTGGAAATGTTGAAACTGTAGTTTGTGTTATAATGCACAGTATAAAAGTATAAATTGAAACATTAAAAGACATAGAGACGTAAATGAAAATCGATTCCCCTGTCTTAATCAGGAAGGTTTAATTTCTCTCTGAATGAAGAGAACGTATTCCGCGTCTAAGAAAGACATTTTTACCTGTTGATTGTCTATGTCACCTACAAACCTTTCCTTTCTCAGATCACCGAAAAGGTCGTATCCATCAATCCCGTATTTAAGTTTCCATTTAGGCCCAACAAGAAAGTCCATTTCATAATTCAGACTTAACTGTAAAGGAATTTACGAAAATGAAGTTTCCGTCCCATCGTAGCTTTCAATCAAGTCCAGGCGAACCATAAGCCATACACACCCCTCGGCCCCTAACTTTCCATCCACTTTTCTTGTTTTAAAAACCTCCTTTCCTCCTCAAATGAAAGGAATAATTGAAGCGAGCCCATCCCAGCGAACTTTCCAATCCCCGCGTTATCATATCTTTCATCCACCTCTCGTTCGTTCCTCGTCTTTTAACGTTTCCTTTTTATCATTCTTCTCAGCGGGTCCTCACCTCAGCCTTTCCACAATTCCTCTCCTTGATATTTCCTCCTTCAATCCAATCCTATTTCACTTTGCCTGGAGCACATCTCATCTCCCCACCACTTGCTACCTTCCCCTACTTCCTCAACCTTCCCATCCCTCCCTTCTTTACCCCTCCCTCAATCGCCTTCCCCTCCCTTACCCCTCCCACTCCTTCTGTTTCCACCTCCCACCCCCTCCCTGTCCCTCCCCTCCATCCACTGTAGCCGCATCTTGTTCTACCAGCCTGCACCTCAATCACAGGCCTTCGGGAGGGAGGGTACGTAGCATCCGTAACAAGACTGGTAGAAGGGAGAGCGCTGGAAGCAGGTGATGGGTGGTAAAGAAACTGCAAAGAATGTTACGGTTAACAAGAAGAAAAGGGTGGATAGAGAGGGAGCGCGTGGGAAGCGGGATCGCGGGAAGAGCGGTGTGGAAGGAGGGGTTTTAAGTCTCCGAAGGATTGGGTGCGCCAATGTGTGTGTGGACCAGAGCTTCTCGAGAAAGAGAATTAAGAACCATTAAGGCTGTTTGGTTTCGGATGGAATTAAGGCGGTGCACGGAGCGATGTTTTCTGTTCGACTAAGTATACCGAGGGGACAATAGCAAGGCGTTGATGAGCTGTCTGATCGATTATTCCATAGTTTTCAGGAGGACCCAGATGGGATTTTTTGGGTGGCGTCGTGCTGCGTTCACGATGATGAACCCGTAGAGGTTTCTCGACCACCTAATCAGGACGGGTTAATTCCCTCTACGGGAGCCGCTTTGATAAAGAAGGATCTTGGGTCTTTATATATCGAAAGGTTGGCGAAAGTAGCTGTTAATTTGTTACGTTTCGATCCAAGATCTCCTTTCAGATAATATTTGAGTACGAATTTCTCAAATTGTAGGCTCTTTTCTTGTTACTGAATGGAATGAAGGTAACTGAGCTGTCCATAAAAGGCTTAAGGGTTAAAAAATCTCAGATTGAGTTTGCTATTTGATGACAGTCCAGGGCGTCTTGAAACGGCAGTTTATCGTCCCAAACAAACGCTTATCTTCTAAATGAACGACCGGTTTTATAAAAGTTTAGGTGTACCGACGAAACGATCGGCTAAATTACGTTATCCATGTTGTCGAGACGGTAATTCTAGATAAAGATGAAAGGTTTCTTTCGAGGCAATCAACAAGGAACGGGAAGGATTAATATTAAAAGAGATGTGTCAAAAGACGTGATGGAAAAAGAGATGATAATATGTCAAAGTAGAAGATAATATAAATATTATACATCAGAAATAGACATCGTTAGATTTTGAGTTGACGTGCCTTTATCTAAAGATTTTATCGCAGGAAAATATTTCAGTGAAAAAGTACGTTATATTGATGTAAGACAAATTATTGGTTTACTTAATTGATATTAAAAATTTAATTTATTATAAATAAGTATAAAATCTTCGAGAGGCATAATAAGATTAAATCTTGATACGAGGTGGTTCGCCAACGTATATAATTAACTTTAAGCTAATACTTTTGCGTTAGATATCGTCCTGAAAATGATTTTTGCATCCAATAATCTATTTTCAGAAAGCTAATACGTTCTAAAATCCTCTTGAGCATAGAAACGAATCCATTTTTTCGCAGAAATTACTTCTTTCGCAGATGCCCCAGAGATCGCGTCATTCCGCGAAATTATTCACGCGCGAATGCACATCGCAAAAATAAAAAAAAGTTGACCTTGGAGCGCATTTCAAATAGCTTCGGGAGTGTCAAAAGGTCGTTTGTCGCTCGAGTAGGTGTTCAATTACGAACGAAATTCATTCCGTCGCATCTCGTACATCTTCTTCGATCGCAAAACTTGTGCGAGAGAGAAAGCTTTATCGGATCGGGAAATAAACGCTCGCAAGGAAGGCCCCCGATTGTCCGATGACGTACAAAGGAAAGAGAGTTCCAAATTCCGAAAGGAAATGAAATAATGGATCCAACATTATGAGACAGGATATTGGAAAGTAGGGAGAGAGGAAATAGAGTTCCTTGGGTGAGAATAGAAGAGGATAAGGCGGAGGAAATGAAATTCAAAAATATATTTCGGGGAATTCGAAGGAATCTAGAGGGAACGGTAAATAGAAGGGAAAACAGACATAGATCCATTGAAAGAGAAATCAGTTGGATCAGGTGGGATGGATCCCAGTGTATGTCGCCAATTTATTATTTTGTCTCGGATTTCGTGAGTGAGGGTGTTCGATCGATGGTTCTTATTCGGTGTGAAATTGCAGCGAGAAATACTTTGAAAATGAAGTCGAGGAGGGTGATAAAATACTTAATAATAGTAGATGAATATGGAGTCTTCTAATTTTGAGTATTTTATCTATCGCGTATCCTATCTGAAGAAGTGGGAGTGGAAGAAGTTCCAACGTACAGTTACATTTTACTGCATACACCTTTAGATCTAGATATAGTACTGATTGAATTCAGGGGTGTAATATAGAAAAGCTTCAAGGGAACAGAGAATTTTACTGGAAAAGAAAGGTGTAGAGTAGTTGATGAAAGTGGGAACATCTTTTAGAAGCACGCAAGTTTATAAATGTTAAACGAACGCCTGAATTCAGAAAAGATGTTCAATATATGTTATGGAAAGGCTTAGGAATTGTTGGTTTTTATCTTGAGATATGATGTGGACACTGGTGTGCTAGGTGAATCAGGCAATCGTCTTATATGGTAAAGATTTTAACATATCTAAGAAGATCAAAACGGTCTTAGTAGTATATTCACCATAGAGAAATTTCGATACGATAGAATATATATAGGGATTGTAATACAACGATAAGTGAATGTATCTCTAACGTGATATCGTTTCGCACAAATCCACGAACGCACGTTTAAGTGAATTAAGGTACGGACCGATGAAATTCGTGGAATAACTTAGCATTTCTTTATAAGAGCTTCCATAGGGAGTCACCTTGGTCCACATCCCCACGCTAAGCTATTTCTAAAGCATCGGCGTGTTTACTTAGTCCCTATCTGATCTAGGAGGATGCCTTAGGAACGTATCCACGGCAGCAGCTCCCTGATAAAGGCCGCGTTATGTAAAACCGCGTCCGTCGTGTCGATCGTCCAGATTGTCCGCCTCTTCTCCTCCTCCTTCGCCGGCTTCAGGCACCGTTAACCTCCGAGATGATGCAAAGGCCCCGGGGCCAATAGCAGGGAACGAACTCTCACTCTAAGGGCGTGAAAGTACACCGAGACGATGCAGCAATCAAACGGAGAAAATTTATACTTCGTTAGCCGTTTTTGCGTTCGCAGCAGATGCAGTCGTCCTAAGAGAAAAGATGTACGAGTTTTTTTTGTACTGAGTTGATTTCAATGACCCACACCCTATAGTCTCTATGGTCACAAGCGAATGATGTCCTTAAATGCTAATTAAATCACCACTTTTTTGTATTGCGATCAAAGCAATCAACATTCAACGATTCGCAAGGTTCACAATGAGTGAGATGATCTTTGTTTGAATTCAGTGCGTTGATTAGAATTTAAATTGACCTTGGTTGGTTAGCGGTTACTGCAAAGGAGTAGTCGAAATTGGAAGGATTTATAATTGGATTATTGAATAGACTGTTTAGCACGGATATTAAGGATACTCTGTTAGAAAATGGATCCATCCATTTCCTGCTTGAATAATACTGTGTACAATTTCTTGTCTTGAAGATAATAGATGATATTTTAATGGAAAGGTAGTCAAACCAGCCTGAATCAACGTGCATTCTTACCAGAGTAAAGTTTCGTGTCTCAATATATTAGCGTTCTAACATTTTTGCTTAAAGTGAGCTTACGATTGTAGATTGATCCTTGATATTTAAATGCAAATTCATACCCACTACATTAAACAGAAATATAGCATATGATAAAGATAAAGAATCATCAATGACTGACATGACTGAAATAATAATAATGAGATTAAAGTATTTTATTTACGTTCGATAATATTGATATGATTATAAATCGCAAAAGAACAATGGATTTGATCCATTTATAATGTATCTTAAGTATGATATAATGGTAGTCAATGCTGCAAAAAAATACAATGTTATTGATAGGAAAAAGGAGAATATTCAACTTTAAACGAGTTCCTTTTAAATGAAAGATGCCACCAGCCACCTTTCGTAGAATAAACTCCAGCCATCGCACGCAACAATGATTCGTGCGGTAAAAAATAGCATTTTCCAAAACAGTATCGCGGTCGTATATCAATCGAAAAGGGCAAGGCAGTGCATTACGCAACCTTCGTTCGCTTATCCGATGTCGTAATGAAAGATTTCCTGCCCATCCCGAGACCGAGGATGCCAATTGGCTCTTCAGGATTTAAAAAGCCGATTCGAATCGCGGGCGAATCGTATCGCGGAGATCTGATAGAATAAAAAAGAACGTTGCCAGACAAAAATAGCCCTCAGCCACCTTTTTTCCCGTAAAGGAATATATAGATCTGTCGATCCGAATCCGATTGGGTAGTAGATCGAGGTAAAAAATTGACAATTAATAGTTCTCCCGCGCGTTAAAATCTCCCGCCGGGTCATCGGTGAACGTTGAAGCGTCTACCATAAAGCGAAAGACAACACGACGTTGCAACGAACCGTTCGGTAAACGATCCAGATCGCCAGATGGGATGTTATCGGAAAAAAATACGGTGGATGAAAAACAAGATCACTCTACAATTTAGATCGCGTGTAAAAACGAATGTTGGGAACGTTACGGGAAGTCTAGGGCGTCATTATTTACGTTCGAGAAGACAATCCAGTCCGTTCGAAGCATCATTCTTCTCAACTTCTCGGGATCCTTATTTTTTTGCCGGTCCATTACGCGGAATCTCTTTAAGCATCTCTCATACCTCCCCGGACTTTCCCCAAACTCGTCGCCGTCTTGCACTGTCTTCTACAATGCGCGTTTTATCGTCACAATCGTTTCTCTCCATCTTCCAAGAGCTGACGGTGATGACGCGTTTCAGATCCTATCGTTGTCGATTAATTTTTTTTACTTCTGCTCGTCCTTAAACTTTCTATTCGTTTCGTTTGTTCTTTGTGTCACACCGACGTTCCATACATGGAAAGTTTCGGCTGAAAGGTTACCAACGTATGCGTAACGTCAAGCTGGTATTGTTAACTAATGGATGGACTTCAAGTTCGTTTACCATCGATAAGGGTTTCTGAGTCATTCAAATTGGATGGTAATAGAGTGAATCAGTAGTTTAAATTGGGTTTATTTATAAGAACTTATTCCATTGAATTAATCTTTCGAATATATGATCACAGTTCGATACCTGTTGTAGACCTATGTAGAGGAGATGCATATTTTTAATCGAAATTTTATCATATAAAGTCTTAAAATAGGCTTTTTTATCTACTAATACATTTTTCACGTATTTTCATAATAAGATTGAAATTTTTATCGAAATAAGCTAGCGATGAAATTTAATATATTTCTTTGCTTGTGTCAATAATAGATCTATGAATGTCGTACGAACTTATTTGGCAAATTTAACTTTAATTTCATTAACGGAGCTTGTAAAATTAACCTTGTAGCTTAAGATCTTTACTGCTTTTCTTGTGTTAAAAGTTGTAAGCTTGGATTAAGTCCCTGGCTAATTTAACAAGTCCACATTTCTTTGGAACTCCTTTCAAGCACTTTCAAATTTTCAAGAACAGCCTTCCCTATCCTTAAGTCCTCGAGAAAGATCCCAATAATATTAATCCCAGTGTTATGGAAGCAATTTAACTTTATGAAGGGAATTAATTTATGTTTAAGATGCATGGTTGATGTTCAACTGCATCGGGTTAGAAAGTAAATATATCAGTCTCATACTTCGTGTGGAACAAGACATTTCGTCGCTGATACGATATCCGTCCACCTCCTCATCACATCTGCATCTCAATTTTTTCCCTCTTTATTCACGAAACAAACGCGCGAAATTGGCCCGAGGGATGAAGTCATTGGTCTCTGAAGAGAAAAGCGCGTGTAAGTGGGACGAGAGGAGACGGTTTAGTAACACGAGATAAGAAAGGAGAGCGTATGGAATGAGTAACGTAAGTGAGTAAAGACGGAGAAAACGGAGATGAACGGGAACTTCTCG
The DNA here is from genome assembly GCA_020796165.1 of Pantala flavescens. Classification (NCBI taxonomy): domain Eukaryota; kingdom Metazoa; phylum Arthropoda; class Insecta; order Odonata; family Libellulidae; genus Pantala; species Pantala flavescens. The sequence continues at coordinate 6,954,608 of CM036888.1, forward strand.
AAAAGGGGAGAAATTAAGTTTGCATTTGGCAGAGGGAGTCGTGAGCGCCCAAATGCGAAAACAACTGAAGAACGAAATCGTATACAGCGCCCTCGACAAAAATCCGATGTTTTTTTTTCTTAATGTGAGGGATGGATGAGGAATGGATGGAATCCTTAAGGGAAGAAAAATGAGCGGGGAATGTGTTTATGGTGGGGGCTTGGAAGTTCTCCAGTTGCAGGGAGAGAATCGCGTACGAACACAGTCTCTCTCTCCCGCCTCTTGTTGAACGAGTGGAATGAGGATGCCTCTATCCCCAGGCCCTTTTTGTACCTGTTATCTTTTATTGAGGGCTTATCTAGGAAAATGAAGTAGAATGAAGTGGGATGTGTTAATGAGCAAGACTGGAACTGACTCCCTTTTATGATTGACGAGTTTTAGAAACGGGTACCGTTAAAGGAGGTTCGTTGAATTTTTACGTCGGAAATGAGAGAGTAATATCGTATGAGATGTAAGGAGATAGTATGAGATTTTCATTGAAGTCTTTGCATGGATTCATGGAAATAAATAGAAAATGCACTTTTTATTTATGAATTCAATACAAGTGTGGTAAATGTTGAAAGTATATAGAATTTAATTTCTCAAATAGTTTCAATAACTATGCAGTATTTATAAATATTGCACCAATTTATGAAATAAATTAGGTATTGTAGCAAATATTTTTTGCAAAAACACTTCGCCACGAATATGATTATTCTAATTTAGTTTTTTTATGTACTATACCCCTGTTTTTCTCAATTTTTCCCCTGATTCGATTACAAAAAGGTTTTAAATATTTAAAGATAAAAGCATATTGATTTCTTTAACCACTCTTCGACGCTACGATCTTTAAGGACACAAATATATACTTCTCAAACATCAAAAAATTGATCACATAATAAAATATTAGCAAGCAATACGTACAAGTTTCCGAATATTGTGAATTATTTTATGAAATTATCCCATTGGAATTTGTAACTGGTAATCTGTTTTTACTAGAATCATTAAAAATACCTCAGGTAAGCTTTATTCTGATGTCTATGATTTAGTTTCTAAATTAATTACTTCAGTATCTTTGAGTTACTTGAGCTATTTTAGGACGAATTAGACTATACATAATTAATATATAAGTATACTCTTATAAATAGAGCTTGAAATTAACGTAGTTGATAAATGAAACAAAACGTTATAATTTTAGTTTTCAATCTTTGCTTTTGGCGTCCTATGTGGAAAATAGAGAAGCAATATTCCCCATCTTCTTTCCATATTCATATACATAAGCCTACCCTTTTACGATGAATAACCAGCAGCAATTTTATAGTCGACTACCTTTCCTCTAGTAAATTCCATCTTGAGACGAGTGAAGTTATCCATGAATTGTCAAATACGTAGTATAAACTACATCCACGTCGAGCGGCTATAAATTCAGCTAATAGAGGAATATCTCTGAGAGTTGATCCTTGTGTAGCTATAGCGCCTTTAAAACCATTCGCGAGGCTAAGTTTCTTCTCGAGGAGCGCATAAAGCTATTCTGAAGGCCTATGAAACGAGTTTAACTCTCTGTGCTGGAACTTAAGTTGTCCCGTAATACCTCGATATTGGATAAGCCATAGAGAAAGAAGTACCGTATCCCATGTATCGATCATTAATATTTCTGCCATTTACGTACCTTTCATAAATACATATTTTTTGAAACTATATAGCAGTACTTTTGCTGAGAGACGTATGTATTTAACCAGTTTGAGTACGTTAAGTTTAAAGAATCGGTTTTCCATCGGCCTATCTACAGTAGTATTTGTCTGTTACTGAAAAAGCAATCGCCGTGAAATTTTACGACGTGTGTGAATGTTTTTTTAAGACATATTATGAATTTTTATTGCGTTTTAAATTTCTAGCCTTAATTCAAGAAATTATTCTCATATTTATAAGTAAATGTTGTCTTGGATTTCTTCAAAAATGAAATTCAAGCTAGCAAGATATATTTTCCAAATAATTGATGTATGGTTTCTTATGGTTAGATACGATAATCTATATTTATATTTTATTCTTAACGTAGTCAACCTTATTTTTATTTCATTCGACATCATTATATGTTATATTAAACTTGATATTATTAAGACAAATTTCCATGAGAGAGCAATTTCTACTCGTTAGTAATACATAAGGAACGTATCACTTATGTGTCATTTCCTTCTGTGCAACACTCACAAGTTACTTTCTGAGAAGGCTTCGTTGAGTAACGAGTTCGTGGAAATCAAATTCAGAGGAATTATTAAAGTATCATTTTTTTGCTTCTGTTGAGAGTAAATAAGTTAAGAACTGAAATGAGCTGCAAAATCATTTGCTTTCTTGGAATCAGTCTTGAAAATAGGAACGTGCAAGGGTGGATTGAAGGAAATGTTTGATTTATACATAAGGGCTTTTTGCTCCGTAAAAAATTAGATCTATTATGATTAGTAATAGTTATATATTATATTAATAGGTAGGATCAGTTATGTACAAATAAAAATTCGATAACAATTTGTTTTATAATTGATTATTCAACTTCTGATACCTCATTTTATATCTTACGTATTTTTTTAAGGCGAGGAACATAGATGCGAGATGAAATATCTAATCTATTTATGATTTATGTAGCTGATCTCATTCTAATAAAACTTCCATTGTATTAATAGATTGTAATATAGATCCCTTTTTATAAGAAACATCTATTAAGTTTGCTGAGAAAGTATCTAATATAGATGGACATCGTAGAATCATAGATTTGTTAGCACTTACTTTATCGTTTCATACCATGCATACGGTACTCGGCTGTTCTCATGCATAAAGCAGAATTTTACTCGCGTATAATTCGCCCGATTTACTTTTGATACGCAGTTTACGACCAATCTTCCGTCGGATGGCGCATTTTTTAAGCCCGTTTCGAAAGAACGCTCGTTGCGTAAAACTCATAACAAAGTTGCATCGTAAAATTCCCATCGTTTCCACGTACGATGTAAGAAAACAGAAGCATTTCCATACGCAAGAAAATTACGCGCGAATCGCACAACGACATTAAATTCCTCGAAGAAGTCCTAAAAACTTCTCAAAGCAGAAGTTTTCGAAATAGGTAGATCTGGCTGAATTAACATTAGCGAGTCTGCAAGTCGTTTCGCGCGATGAAATTGCGCCGCATTCGTCCACAATAAAATGCGCCATGGAAATTAGGCGCCCCGGGGCTAGAATTTCACTTCATCAAAGGCGGGATGAAAAGAATTCGAGTTTAAAATTCCGGCCCGCGCTTAAAACTGTTCCCAAACCCCATTGTGCTGATATGCATGCGAATTTTAAACATTAATGCAGGCAATTTTACGCGGCGTTAAAACTAGGGAATGGAATTATTTGGCTTTCCTTTGAACTCGGGTTGCGCTAATGAAATTCATGTCCTATTTCTACTTCGTCTCAACGTTTAGCAAGTGTTTCTTATGGTCCGGAACATTACGCGATATCCTAACGTGGCACGGTTTTGTTAACGTTGTGGTAATAAATCTGCACGGAGCTGTATGACGTATTCTAATGATTCAGAAGATATCGAATGGAATTTGTTTCGCGAAATGGTTCCAATATTTATTTCTTGATTGTGCTCACGCTTTACTTTCTGATAAGCAAATTATAGAATAAAAAATACATCATAAAAAATATTATATCACTTCTACTGTCTGTTGCACAAATTACCCAATTTTAGTTCCTGTCTCGTTAGCGTCTATGAATTAATTGCTCTGTTAGACTTGATATTTCACAGTAAGTCTATCAATATTATACACATTTGGGAATTCTATATGCAATATAAAATGAACATATCTTAATATTTATGAGTATGACTAGTTGGATACATTATATTTACTTTTGTCTATTGACTCCGTTTTCAGAAACTAAATAAGTAAGATTTGCCTTTCATCTATTACTTTTTCATCTGTTTTATAAGGTTATATGTATTCCCAGGGATTTAAGTATAACGGTTTATTAAAGAAGAACTCTTTCAATCACTTTTGGCTGTAAATTATACAAAGACAGAATTTGAAAAGAATTTTTCGTCGTATAACTTTTTACGAAGTGTAAAATACTTCACTTCTGTTTAACATTGTGAAAAAGCGCAGGCTTTAACGTGCTAGAAGTACACCAAAAATCCTTTCCTTATGAAGTTTAAAATACCTTTAAACTCATTTTAACATACTATAGATTTTATATGCATAATATGTAATGCTCGTTTAGTAAAAATGTATATTATAATCTCCTGAATGGAGTATATTGGAAGTGCGTGCTGATGAAGAAGGTCGAAACGAATCTAAATAAAATTTTATTCACGAGTTGAACATGGATCCGTGCGCGGTACACTTATAATTATTCCCTCCCCATTTCGTCAAAAAAAGGCACAACTGCAGTTCTCGTTGACCGCTTCGTAACATCTCCTCCACCAAATCCGTAAGACACGCTCGGTTTTTAATTCGCAACCCAGTTAAACGGTCAGGAGCCAAAAGTCCGTCATCACCTATTGCCGCAGAATCAAGAGTAAATTACCGCAGTTTCGCGATGCAGAGAAGGGTCTGATGTACGAGAGCAAAGATACGAGAACAGGTCTCTATTTCCACGATTCTTCTCTCTCTCAAAAGAGAGATAGAGAAATAAAATCGTGGAAAATCGAGAGGACAAAAGATAACGGGAACCGTAATGGGTGGAGAAGTGCACGAGATAGGTACGTGGGAAGTATGCACAGTAAAAAAGCTGACGAAAGGGCGACTCATCTTGGAAAGGCTTTCTCCCTCGGGCGGGAAAGCTGGACCACGATTGCCATAGTAACCCTTCTTCTACTACCTCCCGCCCCCGCTCCTCACACGCCCTGCCCTTTTGTCTTCCGGTAATGACAAAAGAGGGACTAATTTTTGAACCTTTGTCCGTCGTCTGGTGCGCCTTAGGCCAACGCTGTTAATTAAGCGCGCGGTATTATGGGTCGGAAAAAACAACTGAGTAACGGATCCCGAATTCGGCAATAAGGGGGTAGTTGTTTGTTGCTTTGGTGTTTTCGCGGAGATAGAGGGATTATCTATGAAGAGATGATGACGTTTTGTGGGGTTTGAGAGTTAATTTGTGCTCATGAAGGAATCTGGGGGAATTCTGGTTCTGGAAACGTTTGTAGCCCTTTTATCTTTTTGTGGCTAGAAGTATCTTGTTTGAGGTCGTAGTCCCACATTTGATGTGCATCCATGCATGTGCATACATTTCTCTGAATCCCAATGATCTGAAAATATACTTCCATCTATCTTTATTTATAAATTAGGAAGTTCGGTTGGTTACTTAGTAACAATACCATCTTCTTTTGAGGTAATACAGAAAAGAATTTTGTTTGAACAGGTAGTAAGACACTCATTGATGCTAAATTTTAATACAGCTTGTTTGATCTAAATTTTGTTTGAATTCCTTTTCAAATTTGATTTTTTTCTCCATTTAAGTTACAGAAGAAAGAGAATTCATCATAATCGATCTTGAAAATTACCCTTCTATGCTCTTTAACTTCCGACTTTAATCAAGAAGAATGTGAATTTGTGAAAAATATTTATCTTGTCACAAAATATAATATTGAAATGTATACTTTTAAGATATGAATCTAATTATCCACATTCATGATTCTAATACGGGTTATTTACGCCAAAACACTGATTAGCTGAAAAAGGATGGTAAATGGGGTGAAAGTTCAATTGCAAATCCTTTTCAAATCACGTAAATGAATAAACGGGAACTAGTTCATTTCTTGGGTGAGTTTGTACTTGACAAGCAGCTATTATCAGATAACTTAATTTTCCTCAAGTCACCGCTTTACCGTTCCTTACATTTTGCGGCCATAGTGGTACTCAATCCATTCCGTGCGTGATACGAATGTGTAATACACGCTAAGCTGAATACCTTGCAAACTAGATAACTAGGGCGGGCTTACTTAATTGCAAGTTAGTCTCGGATATCTTTCGAGCTTTTAGTAGAGTCTTTACCTGAGAATTAAGCTGTCAGTAGTGAAAGTACGAAATTGTTGTCAAAAATTTTACATTTTAAATATTGATTTACATTTTGGAGATTTAAAAACCTTCCATGTAATAGAAATTTATATAATTACTATATTACTGCTAATTTATATTATTCTCATTTAAAATTTTGTGATTTATATTTTCAATGCGCAAGTATTGCTTACAATTGTATTTAAAAAGATAATTTTAGCAGTTAACTATTTAATGTTGGGATATTTAAAAATAAATAACAAGGGATCTTCTTCTTGGATATTGGAGTTTTGCTTTGACAAGTGCATGCTTCTTTCGAAAGAATACGATCGAATAGTTTTCGACTCGAATGCTATAATTGGCCAAAGATTAAAAACATCTTTATAATTAACCTTTCTATTCCTTTCAAAGGAAACGATATAAAAAACAGAACATCCTATCAAAAGTTTCTCATAGGAGTTCATATCTGATGGAAAATTAGCTTCAGTCATAAACCCATTTTTCTTTTTGTTTGGCGTAAGATTCTAATTTACTCTCCTTCTGTAATATATATCGTTTTATTTTAGTCGTATCTGGAGGCTGCTTATGAAAGCATATTAGTTTTTCACTTTTGAAAAAATGCCGTCTTCTTATACTTCCAGTCTAATGTTTACTTCTTTTTTTAGCCATCTCTTACTCGAGTTGCCCTATATATTTTTTGTACTTATTTTGTTATTAAGATGGATCACTCATTACTCTAAGACCCTTTGCCGAGTAGAGAAGGTAAGAGAAAAAGAACCTTACGCAATCAATTTTATTCCGCAAGGAAATTCGCTCTTTGAGCTTTATTTAAAGTAGGAATACAGATATTTTCCATTAAATTTCCGTCGCCGCTTGTGGATATCTTGTTTGTTGACGCTATCCTTATGATCTTAAATTAAATACGAATCCTTCTTCCATCGTTCTCTTTTCAAATGCTTGGATTACATTTCCTTAGAGGGGAACCATTCACGTGTCTAATATGTACAGTTTCATTCCTTTTAACGAGAATAAATAACTGTGTCGTCATGGTATACATTACACTTTGCCTGCTAATCATATACCAACTCAGGTCCCGTTTATTTATGAAATGCGAACTGTTACGTAGCTCAGAGTTAATTCAAAGGTATTTCTCGTGTAACATCTTCCAAGTTACTGGCAGCTTCAACTCAAACTTTAACTATTTATAGCTCATCAACTCTAGGAAATTTGACAAGTATAAATACTGCAATGCTTACCTTTACATAAGTACCCTTACCCTACCCTGTAAGACGTGTTTCGCCGTGTGGCAGGAGTATATACACTTATTTAAACTATCGTATATTTTAGCTTGTTACTATCATAATTCGTACGCGGGAAAGGAGAGTTCTTAGAACTATTTCTCTACGCGCATCAATACTTAGATACGTTAATGGATATTTATGATTCGCACACGCTCTGCCAAAGCTTGCGCATCAAAACAACATCTCTCAAGGGAATCAATTTATTTGATATTCAATCGGAGAGATAGCGTCTAAGGCGACAGGATAAAAGCGGGTGAATTGGGAACGATCTGAAGATAGTGGTGAAGTCGATGGTCAAAGCGGGCCCGTAGAACTAATTGACAACCTGTGGAGATTGCGGATGTCATAAGCTCACGGCTTTTTACGTCTTGGCGTTATCGCACCCGCTTTGTCCTTCATCTCCAGTGGTCTCTTAATAGCCTCGATTATCGATCTGTATGAATATTCATTAATATTATTATTTTTTTCAATCGCGAGCTACGATGGAGATTAAGATTGCCCCTTTCGTGCCAAAATCGCCGTGTAATTTTGTCAGTGTCCTGTTCACTGGTGCTTAATCATTGACGTATTGGAAGCGTGGCTGATTATTACTATTGCAACTCATTTGAAGTATTTACATGGAGGAGATGTATAATTTTGGCCCGTTTATTTACGATATAAGTGTTCTTGAAGAATAAACATTGCTTAAATAATTGCTTACGTTGTTGAAAAAACTAAGACGTTCAAAGTTCGAGGAAAGCGTGTGTTAAGGCATCGTAACCCTTGTCCTGCATTTGTGGTTAAAAATATATACTGTGAATATCTACCATATATTGTGAATTTTAATTTTCTTTTTTTCGCAATACATTAGAGTTAATATTATATTATAATATTATAACAACTGAATATGATAATAGGATATTTTCACAACTGCCTCGAAAATTATGTTATGTATGAAAGTTGGATGAATTCATCAAAACTTGCTTTAAGACATCTGAATTTTTCAAGAATATATGATACACTCAAGATGTTTAAATGAATAATTCAGAGTAATATTCAGAAATAATTAATTTAGTAATAAAATCAACATTTATATAAATAATGCCTGTTTTCTCTAAAATGTCTGTTATTTAAATGCATCTATAATAATGCAGAAATGTTTTATAAGCAATATTTTTACGATAATATGAACCTATTTGAATTACAATTGAATACTTATACAGTTTTTCAACTGATCTTAAATTTTAAATACTCGTATCTTATGAACGTCGCATCTTAATCATATTTTATTAATTAATGAAGAAAAAAGTAAAAATTAATTAATCTGAAAAAAAAATTGTTGACTCCTGGACCCATCATAATGTTAACATCATGTATAATTAACATATTTGGATTATAGAATTTTAATCATCTCAGATAAGCGAACAAAGGACTGAATACGGATGATTGCAAGTAGTTTTGCCGTTACAGTGCGCACAATGGCATCTAAGGCTTTACACGAAAGCAATTAATTAAGACCGAAACACTATTCCAGTGCAATCCCAATAACCATCCTCGAGTCGACTACGTAGTCAGACAATTAGAGCATTTTCGTAAAGCGGCCATTTCTTGATTTTAGGAGAGCATTTGACACGGTTTCCCTTGTTTAATCAATGCGGAAGTTTGTATCGCCGCGGATTAAAATTACTTACGAGTGACACACGTTGGTATAATTAGCCCTTCAAAGAGCATATCCGTAATGGAATTGGAACTGTGAACAGAATCAAACTGCTAACGAACGGAATCCTAGGAGTGTTTCCCGAAGTTCAGCACTTCAGCCGCTTGCTCTATAGGTCATATTTAATAGGATCGGATGAAACGTGTTCCAGCCGAATATGGCCCATGTTTAGCACGTTTTAAGTTGTTAACATTAATCGTAATATATTTCGATACGTAAGCTTCTTTGTGAGTGAAGACCACGTAATGTTTTTGGTTTTATAAGGGAGATATTTTAAGTTACGAGGATTGCGAGGAACCTCTGGGAATTTAGTTGCAAATTTGGCGAAATTGACTTGAATGGGAGCATTGGGGATTTCCCCAACATAGATCGCGAACTCTGACATACGTCGCGATGATGTGATAGTTACGTCATGGCGTGAACAAATACCTAACATCGTTACTCTGCGCATCGAAGGATCTAGGAATCCTAACAGATTGTTGCGTCAAGGGATCTGGTAGTGTTACTACATCCATCACCCGCTGTCATCAGGTTGCGCACCGCCTCCTGATTGGAATTAATCCCACGTAATCTAACCTCCATTCGCAGCACATTGAACATTCCTCATTGCTTTCGCAGTTATGATGATGATTATATTCTATCGTAAATATCCTAAATTTTACCCTATAATACATACGATGTTTCTCCGAAATAGCGAAGAACTTTTGTACACCAAGTACAGTAGTAAGTATTTTTTTGTTTCCAATCATTTTTGAGGAGGAAAGAGAAATAACAAGATTTAAAAATCTACGGTATCATAGGTTAACGAAAAATTACAGTTTGATTGATAACTGTCTATTATTAACATTAAAATACGAGGCATACAGATATACGAGTTAAAACGAGAAAATCATTTAGAAACAATGAAGATTGCATAGAGATGACAAAAAATAATTTGAAATTCGAAAATACGCTTATTTCACCTATATCCCAATGGTATTTTTGTATCCCCATTAAATATTCTTTTTCAGAGTTGGTTTCAATAAACAATGCAGTAAGGGAGTTGAGTAATGCATTATGACATGGCTTTATTAAGAATCGTGTTCCCCTTACGTTTCTGTTAGTGTTGATATCTTAACTGTGATTTTATTTTCAGGATGAAGTATGAGAGAAATTCAGCCGAATGTCAAGACATTGTATAAGGCGATGATTATATATTTGGAGACCATTTCGTTTGGAGGATTCCCACGGTCAATTGATCATGGTAAGTTTAACGTAGATTTTTAAAAATCTCAATATTTCTGTATTTACCTTTACTAATTATAAAATTTGCTTACACCAGAGAAATTAAGAGTTAAGTTGAGCATATAAAAGCTAAAGAAAATCATATTTTTATAGCATATTACTTCATAAATTCGTTTACATAACATTTCAGTCTGGTTACTGCAATAAAATCGGTTGCTAAGTAAATAAAATAACTTTCCTTTAATGATTAATTGTAACTTTAACGTTTTCAATAGTCTAAAGAATTTGAAGGCATTTTTCTAAATACCAATGGAACATATACTCTGGAACCTCTTTTAACCCAATTCATTATTGCTTTCGTAATACTAAGATTGAGTTTGAAACCCTCTAATTCTAAAAAAAACTTCTATTTTACTACTTTCCTTTCTTTTCCCATCCTACTCTCTAACATTCCATCCATTCTCAATCGATACCCAAGCCATTATCATCGCTTTATTTTCTATCGCATCTTAAAACACGTCTACAGTCCTTCAATCTTTATATCGAACGTAGATTTATCCCCGATTAGAATTCGATTCGGAACAACCCAAATATAAAGAGTGAGCATCGAAGATCGAATCTCCCCATTACGTAATAGACACAATAAGAATCATTGGGACGTTGGGCAACTCCAGGAGACCAGTCACGATCTATGGCACTAATCGCCTTTGGATCAATAGGCCAATCGCGACCCGTTTTCAGTCCCCCCATAAATCTCCCACAAATCGGACGGATGATAGAGCGTGCACACATACACACGATCCGAAGACAAACGCACGACGATTTCACGGGTCCTCCATCCATTCCTCAAAAGAACCCGGAATGTTTCGATAACACCTCCTCGGGACACGTAATTAAGGAGACGGAAATGGCTGTCATTCGCATTTCGTCTCTCTTCTGTTTCCGTCCCTATAGATCTCGGGATCGCGTGAGATCCGAGATTTCCCGAGAAGGAAGCGTTCGTGATCGGGGGATGGAATTCCGTCTACGGAGAAAGGAAGAAGACTGGAGCGTGTCGTAATAAGAGACACATAATTTCAGTTCCAAAAAGTTTTCGATACGATGTTTGTCTAATGTATCCGCTGGCTTAGCGCGTATTTTATTATAGATTCATTAGTACTTTTCGTGCGTGAAATATTTTCCTTACGAAGGAGGTTCCGGATCATTATTCCTCCGTCGATAGAAGGGCTGTAATCGTATTTTTCGTGATTTCTCGTGAAGGTTATGTTTTTTCGGAGCAAATGGATTTTAAGTGGTTTCCGGGGAAAGGATTCGGAAGAAAAGCTCCGGTCGTTTCAGAAGTAATTCTCCGTCTCCAGCGTTACGTCGCCAGGACGATATTTACGACATTGTTACCCTCCGCAGCCCGTTGTTTACGACGCTGGTGCGCTGGGTTAACGGAGTAGAATATGAGTTACGTGGATGAGTCTGCACCAGTGTTAGCGAACGTTGATTATGCAATTCGGATCGATGCGAAGTACTTCTTCTGAAGATCCACGATGAGGAAGATTTGTAAAAATTTGCGTCTAGGTCTAGGGATTTCTGAGTTTCAAGGTGCGGTCTCTAGACGAAGGTTATCGATGGCAGAAATTTTTACGAGCCTAGGTTCATGAGTCGGCGTGATGTCCCAGATACTCATTCTCTATCGTTTTGGATCTCGAGATGCCTCGTTTTGAGTTTCGAAAGAGGTGAAAGTAAAGCTTTTCACTGTTGTTGTAAGAGCGTATTGATCTGAGGATGTTTTCATTCATATTTTGCATTCATTATTACCTTACTCTGTTGATTTACTCTTCGTTACGTATATCCTTTCTTGGTAAAACTTCGTCTTCTTTCTAAATAATGTTGGTTACAGATGTAACATCCTTTCTATCAAATTTCATGCAATTTTCAATTTCTTTATTAAAGACGTAATTCCTTAAAAACGATGTAATTTTGGCACTGAACTTCACTTCATTTTATAAAATGCAATACAATATTTACGCACTTTACTTTTTTATTCATACTCAACATTCAATTGATGATCATACTGATTTAAATAGTAAATATAAGTAAACGACGGATATGTTGCTTTATATAGATATATGTTGCCTCGTGTTATTGGATGCCGCATCTGGTATTTTAGCAAAACCGTTCATCTCTAAGGTGGCTAAAAAATTCTTCACCATCCGGTCCTCATCTTTTAACTAACGCCTTCCTGTTTCCTTGAGATTATATACTAATATGTGGCAATTCGGACAGGATGCTTGTTTTTTCAGATGAGAGTAAAAAAAGATATCTACTGTGTTTTGTCAAATATTTTTCGCCAAGGTTCTGATAGTTCCGTTTTTTCCACTCAAGGTTATTCGTGCTTTGAACCGAAGTAAATTTGAATTACCTAGAAGTACAAAGACGAGGATTATATAAAAAAGGTTAGAAACACAGCACAGAACAGATAAATACTGATACTATCCCCTTAAATTATCTCTTTTAAAAAGTCATGCATCTATATCATGACTAAAAATGTTAATTATGCAGGCTTAGCATGATTTACATAGTTGAATTTATTATCATCAATTTTTTCATTCATTTCAAATTCAGGCTACTTTCAAGTAATTGCTTTATATTAACTCTATTAAACTTTTGGTTTTTAAATCTCTAAACTCAATGAGAAATCTTATTTTATCAATTTATTTATATATTGTAAAACGTAATTAGTCACATAGAATCATAAGTTTTGAATTCTATCGTACGAATAGTCATTGAAAACAGTAAAGGATTATTAATTTAAAAAATAAATTATAGTTAAATGGTTGAACTATATCATAATTATACATAATAAGATAATTGGATTATAATTAAAATTTGAATCCTATAATACATTTCAAAACTGATTTTTTTCTTTATATTATCAAATGTAAACATCCATTTGGCTATGAAGATCAAAATTTATAGCTATTCAAGGAAATCTTTTTTCGTGAAATTCACGTAATCTACATTACGTTCGTATGCCTACTTAATGATTAATACGATTTAACGACCCCGGTCGTCATTTCTGCAGGATTTAATCCAAGACCATATGCTCTGACCTTAGGAGAAAAAAGCGGCCGGTACTCGAGCCGCCCATAAAAACTCCTTTAACGACATTAATAAATGTTCCTGCAGTAAATCACGCAATTCATCTCCGCTTCTTTCACGGAGATTGTGTGACATTGTTAAAACTGTGACGGAATTCGGAATTTATTGACGGAAGCACGACGGAGAAGAAACCTATGATACCTTAGAGTTTATATTGTTAAAATATTTATTTTTCGTAATATACTAAAACTCGTCTACGTATTTCTGAATAATTTTAGTGTCAACGAAGTTAAAGTAACGTACATAATATTAAGATTGATTAACCCAAAGTCAACTTTAATATAGTTAAATGATAGTTCTTAGGGTACTAAGTGGTAAAACTGTATCTTCAACTTCATCTCACCATTTCGTACCGAGCATTACGGTAATGTTAACTCTTTGTGCTCACTTAATACGGCACCGAATAGACCATGATGAGGGTACCAAATGTAAGAGGATTACACGTACTTGACTCACGGAGTTGGTCTACAGAAATCCTCGCTTGAGCATGAATTAAGCGACTCATAATTAAGATTCTTTCGAGTAAGTTTTAGAGCTAGATCTCATAACAAATTCACTGTTATATTCATTTACGAGGAGATGTACGTGGATGTAAGCAGTGCTGATCTTGACTAAGATTCCCTCTTGGGTTGCTCCATATTAATCCGTTGAATTAACTTGTTGAAGAAGGCTTAAAAATGCAAGGCTATCCTCAATAATTCACGCTTATCAGATGTTGAATTATGTAGAAAATATTAATTGGTGTATTACTTTATCTCTTTTAATACGTGTTTATTTATAATACTCAATTTAATAGAAGTCAGTCAATGACGATGATTTAAATGAACTCGAGCTAACAGTTAATTGGATCAACTCTTCGAATTAGTTTAATTTGTTTTAAACTTGGGATGATAATTTGAAGCATTTCTATATTCAGTGCTAATGATATTGTATATTGAATATTAGGTATTGCGCCAATAAAATTGGCATACAATTTAAATATGATAGTGCAAGGAATTAAGAACGTTAGAGGTAATTACGAAAGAACAGAATAGTTTCAATAAGAATCTAGCATTGCTAATATATAAAATATCTTTTATTTATAATACTATACGCTTGATATGGTATATATCCCTGCATAATATTTAATCCATTGCAAATATCCTAAAAATACCGTAATCAACGAATCAGCTACAGAAACTGAATATCTCATACTATGAAACTTGAACTTATTCTGAAATGTATTCTTTCGTAAAAAAATAATTAATGTCTATTTCCTTTAAAATAGGTTAAGTAATGATAAATGATATAATTTGATATTTTTTGATAGTTCCGGGTAAAAAGCTATAGTTCGAGAAAATAGAATTCCAGTTATCGCAGAAAATAATAATTCAGGACTACTTACAAAATCCCGATATTTAAGCTTGCCAGAACATTAAATCACGCCATAAAGAGATACTCTAACACGCCTACTGAATCCAGAGATTAACGATAAGTTAACCTTTACCCCTTCATCCTATTTACGTTAACCGTCAAAAATATTTTTTATCACAAACATCTCCCACAATAGGCGTATTAATACAGAGCCTTTCTAAAATTTCGACTGCTTAAGAACTTCGCGCTTAGTAAGAGAGAGGTTAAACCATCGCTTCAGAGTTAACACCAAAGAGCGATTTCACGGATGAATACATGCCGATAATCACGTCTATATATAGTAGAGCCAGCGATCGCCTTAAACTTTTGCGCCCCTCTATCCCTTTTGACTAACCACGATCTATAGTTCATCCACTTTCGGAAACAGTTCCTTCGTCTATCTCAAAACAGTGGAAATTTTCGTTTGAAGGGTACAATCGAAAGCCACGAGGCGAAGCCCAAAATCACTACAGCAGTCGAATTTATCGCGCAAGATGAGATTTGCTCCGCGAGTGCACAAAATGTAAAAGGCAAAATGGAATGAATGAGGGACGGAGCATAACTCAAGCGAAAGGTTTTTTTTTTCGTTCCCGAATATTGTTTCGTCGTTAAAGATGCTGAAGATGTGTCCTTGTGAAGAGCACCCAGATTCAATCTTTCCCCTCTCTTTTAAGTGCTGACATAATTCATATTGATGATTAAAATGTGAGTTGTGGAGGGGAAGGGACGGATGGGAATGATTCGGAGCGACTCGGGAGTCTATATATATAAACGGTTTTATCTTTCCTTACGGATACTTTAAAAACATTCGTGCATCTTAGTTCGGCCTATTTTTGTTGCAATTGATAATGATTTTGTTTAGTTTAGTTGAGAGTTTAAACTTTTAATACGTGAACGTGTTTCAAGTTGTGTTTTTGTGATTTTTAGGTGATGAAGAATTGAGAGTTTTTCTTTTAATTGTTTTAAATTGAGGATATGTAAATGGGTCATTTCGTATACTGAGATCCCATTGTGTTTAATTCTCTAAGGTGAATTTTCCAATAAGTACAAAAATACTATTCTTTCTAAGATTTTTTTATATTGAATATGAGAATAATTCTTTCAGAAACGTAAACAATTAAGACTTCCTGGTCCTCGTTGATGTCCTAGTTCTACGTTATGACTCTTAAAAATTAAATATAATCGGAAATTGCAAAGTTAATATCTAAGCACGGGATAGCCAAAATTTATTCTATCAATTCCTATATCCGTACACGAAAATTTGTTGGCTCAGAAAAATGTTTAATAGATTTATTATTTAATAAAAAGAGTCAAAGATGTAATATGTACTGTCACTTTGATTCATATTCATGATCTATTGAAGTTAGGACACAAAGGGTTTATTACCTACTCTCAAATATTAATCATATACGAAAATATTCCTATGAAACACTCAATGCCGTAAATATATTTCTAGTACGTCTTTATCTCACTTTAAACGTGTTATAACATTCTCAGGGGTCAGGGAAATGTAGATAGAAGAATGTAGATAAAGGAAAGTAGTTGTCAGGGTCTGGAAGAACGGTAAATGAGAGACGCGATCTCTTTTCTTACAACAGATTCCACTATTTTCGCCTTCTAATGAAGAATCGACCCGTCACTTAAGAAAACGGGCTTAAGACTATGCGCATCTCCAGTGTGTGCTCATGGCATGTTATCACCCCGTAAACATCTTCCCTATTAAAAGTCTTACGGAATAACGGCCACGTTGACACGCAACCAGTTCTCTTATCTTCAGACGTAGTATTCGAGCCAATGGAGGAATGCTTTTCATTGTATTTTTCCGGGGACGGAAACCGCCGCCGCGCTTTCGTCCTCCGCAAACGTGTTTGTCCGGAAAGAAGCGGACTATTTCGGACCCAAAAAGTCACCATTTGCATAATTGCGAAGTTAGACTTATCCGGCTAAAATTCTAAAAAACTTTTTGGGCGCTCGATCTTTTTTCCTGCAAGGCCGTTTCTCATTGCGCATAAATTAATACTTTCTCAGATCTGGGCAATCAAAAAGTGTAATTACATTCGGATCGGACTTTATCTTTACATCGTAAATAAATAAAGCAATTTTACTGACCGCTCCAGATTGGCAACCAGAAGTGCCCTTTTTTCCCGTAATCGCACGATCCATAATGGATGAGCAGTTAACGACATTTTCATTAGTTTTCCGAAGAAATTAGAGTTGGTAATCTCTCTTTGCGGAATGAGCTAATTTCGCTCCAGATTTATGAATTCGGAGCGGAATAACTTTATAGGTAATTTTATTTAATAGTGGGGGAGAGGATAAAGTAATTAAACTGGTAATGAGATAAGTTGGAGTTGGAATGAGAGGCATAAAAATATGCATCCACCAACACGGGATGCTCCGGAGGGATTCTGCCCTAGGTATTTTATTTTAGCAAATCGGGTTACAGATTAGGGTCTTTTTCTCCCTGAGGATGACTGGATGGAGACTTAGTCAATAAGAGAGATCAACTTGTCGTGGAAAGGAAAATAGTTAATTACGTCGAAATGGAAGGCCGAAGTGTGGTATTAAGCTGTCTCCATTAACTTTGAAGGCCCCCGAAATCTGTCTTCTCAGTTATTGCTTCAGCACCGATTTGGAATGTAATTAATTCTTCAAACAGACCACCTACGTTTCATCAATTTAGGATGCTTTTAGCGAAAGGTTATACATATTAGTGCATACATCCTTGAAATTTGGGGGCGATGAATATTTTTCCGTTCAAGTGGATGTAGATCGTACTCTCTCCTTCCATGCACATGTTTATTTCTTGAATAAATAATGCTGAACGCTATATATCATACTATTTTGTTCACTTATCAATACATCCATCACAGATTTACCATTCACCATACCAATCACATGTTCACTTTTAGGGAAATTCAAGGAAAACCATCTAACATTATTATTTGCTACTGTTTATTACTCAATTTAAACGGTGTAGGTTTAATATTTCTTTCAAAGTTTTACTAATGTTAATGGAAATTTTCTCAGGGTACATCTTCGGAACTTATTGAATGAACTCATAGAATAGGTCAATTTAAATAGAGTTGATCAAACAATGATCAAAGACTTTTTTAATGAATTATGATACATCATCCCCTGCCACTCACCAAAAGGTGACTCGCGGGGTATCTGCACGGACATTGATCATAATATTTAATATAACTAAAAATTTAATGATGTAAATATGGTATGTGTATACTCTAAATACATGGAATAATTTTTCTTGGCGTCCTAAGTTTTTTAAATCAAAAGTAGGTGAAATATTTCATTAATGATTTAAGCATACGTCTTTCGTAGATATTTAATCCAAGGAGGGTTATTTGCACTATCTCTTTCAAATACAAAGTGCTACAAATAATTCTTATAATTATCGAAGTATAATTGTACTCAAGAATTAAGCAATTAATTGAAAAATTCTATTATATTCGAAATTTTTTTTGTAGAGATGAGCCGTTTTCCTCCAGATTACATTTGAATAACGTATAAATAACTCGTATAATATTATTAATTTTTTAATTTAACCTCCTATTCTGTGGAGATGAACCATTCAACACATGGAGACTGTCTTCTATTACGAAATTCTTCCGATTCTAACTTTTTGCATCGCGTTCTTTACCGATAAAAAAACCATTTTGGCCACATCTCACCACTTCCTCTCGGACAATGAATGAATTTCACCCTCTACGGAAGATCGTCTCAATCACCACCGAGTGTTATTTGAAGTTTTTTCACATCTTCTAAAAAAAAGAAACGAGATCATTCAATTCCCATATAACGGCAACTAACCGAGGCGCAATCCAAAAGCATTGCTCCGTCAAAAAAAAAACATGCGAATTGAGAAAGAGAAGGGATTTTTCCCTCCCAATGATTCGTAAGTGGATGGAGTTACGCGTAGTAACGCTCTCTCTCTCTCCTTGGACTGAAGGAGGGAGTTTTTTTTCACGAGGAGTTTAGACAACAAAAGGCGAGCTTCGAAAAGTTTGCTCCGAAAATTTGCAATCTTAATGAAAAGCGGTTGTGGAAAAGAGAGATTGGCCGTTTGATATCGGAATCATCGGAAAAAGTTCCAGAAGAGGAAGGAGAAACGCTGGGAAGACAAAGTAACGGTTTTTCTTGAGGGGGTTGAAATAAATAGAGCTTAAAAGCTTGAGATGAAGAGTTAATAGGAGAAGAAATTTAGCGAACTGAATTGCTCTTCAGGGAAAATGCTTATCCCCGGACAATCATTCTTGAGGTTCGCGTTATAATGTATTGTTTAAAGGATTCCAAATATTTGAACATTACAGATTAAAATATAGGAGTTTTCCTTGTATAAGGAAATGATTCTATATAAAAAGAAAGATTTGGTCTTCTAAAAGCTTCGTTAATTGAAAATATATACTTAAAAATTGTTCTTCTCTCAAACTAAATCT
Organism: Pantala flavescens; assembly: GCA_020796165.1. Classification (NCBI taxonomy): domain Eukaryota; kingdom Metazoa; phylum Arthropoda; class Insecta; order Odonata; family Libellulidae; genus Pantala; species Pantala flavescens. Next base: position 6,973,869 of record CM036888.1, read on the forward strand.
AGGGATTAAAAAATGTAAATAAATAACTTTTTAAGGTAACGGTTGTAGTTTTCTATCTTTTTTATAGCATAGAAATTTTACTATGTAAAGGCCGGATTAGTAAATTTAATGGGACTATATATAGGGAAATATTTCGATGTAAATAATTATCTATTTTAATATACTGAAAATCAATTCCTTCAATCAAATGTTTTATCTCTAGAGATGAAAGAAATGTCTCTGAGTACAAAGAATAACAGAATACATAAATTACCCTAAAGAATTCTATGTGCTCATATATTCTCATATATTAGCAAAAAATCAGTTAAAATTTTAAATTTAAAGTGAACATTTTTCTGCAGTTTATCTTACATGCTTATTATCACGGAATATGTATAATTTTTAAGGCAATGCTCACGATAACATCTGAGGAAAAGGGTTGGAATGAAGCTTTCGACATTCGTCCATCCAAGATAGGAAGACAGCTAAATCTTAGAGATGTTTAATTAAAGATAAATTTTATTGAGGATACATTTGCAAAGTTTAGGGTTTAAATGCGACGTATCAGATTTTTATTCGAACCCTCTATCGCCTGGTCTAATCTCGTTTGAGAACCATCTTGTGGGTACATGAAAGAAAAAGAAGGTAAGATGGGAGAGACAAAGCTGGGAACGATTCGCCGAACGAGATGCAAAGATAACCTGCAAAGACGTCATATCTTCGTGGAGGACCACGCATTAACGCAGTCTCTTTCCGCTTCTTTCCCGTTTCCATACCAACGAACACCCGTGCACTAACTTCTTAACGTTCGCACAAACCAAGGGAAGGAAGGCGAGCGGAGATAAAACGATAAGTTCTTCTTTCATCACCTTCCCGTACCAAATCTTTCCACCTCACATCCCATCTTCTCCCTCTTATTATTTTAATTAATAGAAATCTCCCCAAACTACCGTGGATGGAGTCCGTCTCACAGTTTAATCACTGTCTTAATTTCATTGGATCCAACTTAGCGATTCACGGAGTCTTTCGGTAAGGAACTCTTCTCCGGAGTTTTTGCGGTATATTTCCGTCACAATTATATCGATGGTGGTCCCAAAAGAGGGAGCATATTTTCCAAAGGTTCCTTCGCACTTTGGGAAGTCAGCGATTCGAACTCTAGCGGGAGCAAACTTTTACAGATGCTTCGAAATCACGAGTTTCCAGATTAGTTCCTCGGACGAAATGGGATAATTTTTCCTGGATTAAGTCCGGAAACTGTTTGGAGTCATTCGAAAACTTTAATGTTCGTCTTTTGATTTGAATTCGTCCCTAATTTTAGTCCCTTTTTATGGATGATATTGAGCATACTTCTGTTTCGTTTTGTGTGATGTTATTTTGTATCCACTCATTCAGTTATGACTCTATTAATCTTATTTCCTTGATAGAATAGCTATTAGGTTTGAGTAGATTTCTTGTAAAATTGTTGGATTGTTGGTTTGTGAAATTTGTTGAGAGATGAAATTATTAATCGTATTCTAACTTAACGATGTGTTAACTCCGTCGATGTATTTTGTCAATTTTTCCTCAAAACATATTTATTCTGAATCATCGCAACTTTCATATATATTGCATGTACCTAAATTCGATACAGAATATTGAAAAAGATCGTCAAATTTAGGTTTCCATTAAACGATTTACACATTTTGAAAACGTTGATTGTCTGTATTATCTTCTCTTTCGTTTACCTATCCTTACTTATGCTGATCTTCTTAATTTCCTGTAAAGATAATAGACGAATATAAATGAGTAATATTCATGGAAGGAAAGTATAAAAATCTTCCGTAAATTATGTTCTATACGGAATCTGTTTTATTTATTTAAATTTTATTAATTACCAAGGCGCTAGAATAGAATTTACTTCCTTTGATTGACAAAATACTCTACTTCCACCATAACCAATTATTACAGCAAAATTTAGAAATTTTAGATACACGAACAGAAAATGAAATAATTGTTTATGGAGTGGAAATATTTTTATTTCAGTATTTTTAATTGTTAATATTTAGCCAAATTCATTCCCCAACTAAATTTTATTAGAAATAGCACGGATGATATATAACCTTAAAAAAATTGTAAAGTTGTTATTATCCAGGTAAACTAATAATTATTATTTGTATTTTCTTGTAGCTTCTGTTTCATTTCATTCATGAATTTCGTATTTCCGGATCATAAGTTTCAGGAGTCAAAATATACACTTCAGACGTAATAAAACTGCGTTCGAAATGGTGAACGGAAGTCATCCGAGTTTCTATTACGATAGAATATAGTAGAAAAAACTCTAGAGGATGTCATAAAATGGCTCCTATTACGTTTAAAGGAAGATTATTACCACGAAGCACTTCAAACCGAGTTCCCTCCTTAGATTCCCAGAAAACACTTAAAATAGGGCACCGCTCGCGGAGGAAATAACGGCAACAGAAGAAGAATTGATTGGAGTCGAGTCTCACCTTGGTCCAATCTACGGCAATGAAATTACCAGGTGCCACGAAAAATTAAGCTCCTAGGAAAACTCTACTTCATTTGGGATAGGACGGGATGGGGCACGTCAGAGTATAGGGACGTCCTTCTAAAAGACGAAACGAGATAGAGAAACAAAACCCCAGCACGGACCGCCCCATCTTCCCACCGCTTTTTGAATGACATCTCCGGAGAAGAAGAGAGTTTTAAATGATGCGGCAATCGGACAAGCATTCTTTAGCGCGTGAGAAAGTTCCCCGCTTAGCACGCAGTGTCACTCACGGTGGAAGGGAAGCCAGGGAAAATGACGATCCACCGCGACCGAGAACACAAACCCGCACCTACGAAGGGAAGAATCGCTTTTTCTCCGATTCCCGCACCTTTTTTGCCTTCACGAAGGATTTTTATACTCTCCCCTGTACGTACGGCGTATCTTCGATAACCACAAGACCGAATGGTTCCTTCTTCTTTGTGTCGGTTCGCGAATCGTTCACTTTTCGGGCGGTTCTGGTTGAGCGTGTTTCTCGCTGCACTCGGGAAGATTGAAGTGGAATCGTCTTAAGAGGGGTTTCTTTGTGAATGAGGTAACCGAATGGAGAAAGTGAGTTTTCTGGAGTCTGAATTAAAATTGCGGTGCGAAAGGGTGGTTGTGAATCTAGGATTTTGCGAGCATTGCGTAAGTTGTTTTAAACGCATCAAGGGTGACCTACTGATGAATGTGGATACTAAGATTGCATTACAATTTGAGGTTATTGTTTTCATTGGGTTACGATAAGGTTCTTCTAAACAAACTTTACGAGGAAAATAAAATCATAGAGCTTTGAAATGTGGATATTTATTTTATTAGAAACTTAAAATGCACTGAAAACTGGAGCAATAATTTCAGATTTGTCTGTCCAATATTTATAGCCGACTAAAATTTATTTTATCCTAAACTTTTTTACAAATAATTTATTCAGAAGCAAACAAACTCCAAGAATTCGGGACTATTTGTTGTTGGGTATGATTTATCTATTCTACTGAATCTCTTCTATTTTTGCTTGGTCAATATACTAGACTCTGATAAAAAAGAACATTTCCTACATTCGTGCACCTCTACCCAAAAAGATATGCTAAATATGAAAGCTTCTGAATTTATTTCTCCTCAAATTCAACATCTAATATAAATAGGTAGTGATAAATAGATATAATTACAAATGCGCACCCGAATTTTAAATTTACGTATTATTCTCATGATGTTGGAGGTGTAAGTTGTTCGTATTTTTTATTGATCATATCTGTTTTAATTATTTTTTCCATTTTATTTGAAAGTTACTCGGATAGCAACTGTATTTACAGTGGAAAAATACGAAGGGAAATTTTAGCTTTTATTTGCCAATTCGGAAAATGACGTAATCCAGGAAATATTTTTCCATAATTAGTTACAATTATTCTTTATTATTTTATTACATACAAACTTGGATTGAATAGCAATAATTCTCCTTGTTAATAAGGCTGTTACTAATTAGTATTAACACAATGTAATTTAACGAGGTTGACTAATTAATAATTAAAAAATCACATTTAATACGAGCTTGCATATTATTTTTTCCTTGCATACATTTTTTCAATCAATTATTCGCCAATTTTGTGGAATTTTTAAATCCAAATTCAATGCATGTAATAAACATCCATTGCGACATTTTCAATCGTAATTCTGCAATCAGCGAAATCCATTTGGGACTTAATCCTTTCAAATTATTTACGCCGTACGATATCAAAAAACAGGGGATTAAGCCCGCTTCCCAAAGCCAGCGATCGAAAGCAAGCGAATCAATTTTCCGAAATATTGCTCCTAAGGTTAAAGATTAAACAGTATAAAGCCTTCGACACATCATATAAAACCTTTCATTACGGATTTAATTCCCCGCGAACGATGCGCTTACGAATGATTTTTGGGAGAAGGATCACTCTATTCATACCCCGTTTATTTACTCGCAATGAAAATGATGTAAAGAGCACCTGTTTTCCATCGTTTTTTCCCCACCGCCCCGTCAACCAATCGGAAATTCACTCCGAAGAGAAAATGGGATTTTTGATTTCGTATATTTTCCCATCCACGGAATCGCTTTCAACTTTCACTTCTTCTTCTTCTTCTTATCTTTCACTTTTCCTTACGTTCGAGAAATCTCGTTCCCGTCTCTTCAGTGCCCACGTTACTTTCATATTTCTCACATGAAATCCGTCCAAAGGAACGCTTAAAAAAAATCCCTTCCGAGAAATTCGGATGCCTACGCGCCTAAGTCCCGTGAAACGGCGATATTTCATTTCGGCGAATTAATCGCGCGGTGTCATCGCATGGAAAATGCTCCTCAACGGTTTGGTTGGTCGGGTTTTTTTTTATTCCGAATTGTTTACCGGAGCGTGGGAGTAATCTTCGTGAGGGAACTGTTGTTAAAATTTTCGTATTGGGGTTCGGTATGCGATCGGTGTTACGGTGAAGAATGGGTGGGGCGATGGGTTCCTATATTATTTTTTATACGGTGTTTCTTATTGTTTGGGATTGCGTGATGTACTAGTTTTCATATAGAGGTGTATCGCAGAAGTATTGGTGCGTAACTTCACGAATTTTGCTCATGTGAAAATTTGTCTTTTCCTAGAAAGTGTTTCGGAGCTTTTTTAGGAATTCAGTGGGAGTGAATTATGGATGTTTCCCCATAATACGAGTATTTGTCTTCTACGAATTGCCTTAATAGAGATTCAATATTGGCTCTTATAAATTTATCCCCTTTTGTTCTTAGCCTAAATTGCCTTCGTAATTGAAGATTTGATCCATACATTAATTTAATAACTAACAATTCCTAGATTTACTTATCTAAGCAGTTAGCTAATCTTCTCAATATTTCAGAAATGGTAGAATACAATATTGCTCCAGGGTAGTTTTAATACAAAATATATTGGCATCATTAAGGGAAACAATTAATAACGTAATGAAGACACATTTTTTTGGGGTTCTTTCAAGTATTATCAGTTGATTCCAATATTTAAATTTATGTTTATACATTTTCTTTAATATTAATCAAATTGCTATTTGTTAATTATATCGCGGTTAGGTAAGAGATATTTCTTACAATTTTCTTAAATTAACATATCGGAAACATGCGAATTTTAATTGATCATTTAGTTGTTGTTATGGAACACATCTATTAAATCACTAATTTGTTCGTGTTTTATTTATATATCATAGCTATTTTCTCCCAGAATTTAACAATTACCTTCCTCAATTCTTTCTCGATAACTACAACCAATACCTCGCCACAATTCATCCATTTCCCCATCCGTTTACACGACATAAAACTCCGATTACTATTTCAATCACCTCCGAAACACACCAAAAGGCCTCTATACCTCTAAATCTCTCCCCAAAAAAAAACCCCATCGGGCGCTTGTTATCCAACTCAGATATCCGAAATAAAGGAAGAATACAAAGGAGATCTTCCAATACCCATACGTTACACACCCTCTACTGGAAGGGAAACAGGGGTTCCGACTAACAAAATAACTCTTTCCCACTCCTTGTACTCTTCACACCCGAATAATCCGTCCGATGTAAACATAAATCGTAGTCACTCGGACCGAATAGGTACCAATCGTAGATGCTGCTCACGCTATACCGCCGCGATATTCCAACTTCACGCTCACCGCTTTTTTCCCACGGCCAGTCTTCTTCAGCCATCTACCTCCCACGCCCCCTTTATCCAATCTCTGCACCGCCAATCGCTTACCCCCAAACGATCCCCGTCTACTCATCTGACACTTTCTCTTTCTATACATTCACGCGACCCCTTACCCTAATCCACGAATCCGAATTCCCACTCTTATAGACTCTCGTAATGGGGAAGGGACGGGCCCCGGGCGCCGACAAACTAGTTAAAACTAGTTACGTTTTTATAAACACGGGTGGAGGTTTAATTCGAGGAAAATATGTCCCCCATAGAGAGAGGTCTCTCTTCTTGATGAATTTTTCCCTGCGAGATGAGGTTTTTCTGACCCTATAAATCCGTCCGTGCGTAATGGATTGTTCTAGACTCGAATCTACGATCGTGTGGTATCTGATGGTTACGGTGATATTTATTATTGGTTGGCTCTCTTCGTATTCGATAATGAAGACGTCGGAGATCCAGAGTTGTCTTTGTGTGAGTGTTTTTATTGGGTTTTGTGTAGCGTCGATCTTTCTGTTGATCGTGCCTCGAAGGCGACTTGATGGTATGATTTGTGGTTGATATGAGTAAAGCTTCATTGTGATCGTAATGAATTATTAATTCATACATATACTATCCAATAATATTAATGGAATAAGCTTTAATAGTATCTCTTTGTTTTATAAGCTGTTATATCACGGTCAGGAGTCAATAGCATCTTTGAAAGGCATTACCTAAAGAATCGTTATTTTACGTAAATTTAAAAGATTGAAAGCAGGAGACACAACTGTACTATGCATTGAGAGCAGAATAGATTCCTGAGTGGTGTAGTGAAAGGAGGTTTAGAAAGAATATGGAAGGAATGAAAGAATAAAATAGACTCAAGAGGCTTTTAAAAATATTAGTAGAATATCTAGTCTAAACGTACTGCCACCGAGCGCTAAAACGAAAAACACTTTTGTCGTAATTACTCTGTCTAATAGTCTAAAAATCGTACGAACTTGCCAACGGAAGAACGATGTACATGTATTTTAGGATTTTATCTACCATCAACTACGTCTATAATGTACTTTTAAATATTAAAATTTAAAATTCACAGTCTGATAGTGATTATAGTAAGTTTAATATTGTTTCTTGTGACAGTGTCCTTGAGAATTTTTAATGGTTCCATTATGAAGATACAAGGACCTGAGTTTATTTTGAAAGAGATAGGTGCGTGCTATTTTGAGAAGATAAAGTGATTGAAAATTGTATCCCAATACCTTGGATTTTTTTTAAGATAGCGAGCGACTTCATGAAACTATAGATTGTGCTTCGGAAGGAATATTTTTAGCCTCACGAGTCTACTTCAGTACCTCATCCTTAAAACATTTTCTCGGTTGAATTGCAATTTCATGGTCGTCCTTCTCAGCTTCCATGCATCTTTTCTTTTGCATCTGAATTAGACTTTCCATTTCTTAAGTTGTTTATTTGTCCATTTTCGTACTCTACTATATTGAGAAGAAAGTAGATCATACTTGTCATTTTTGTAGAAAATTGATTGTTTATCGCTCTATCCTATTATTATTGGCTCTTTTATCTTCAGTTCTTCCATTCCTTTAGAAGCCGAAGTTAAATGAATAGAAAAGAAAAAACTCACATTTATTCTTGCAATTATGGATGATTTTTGAAATTTGATGGTATAATTTCTTATGCTACAGATTTTTTTAAATTTCCCGATTCATTTTATTGATCCAAGACTATCTCTCATGGGGGAATTCATAAAATGATAAACTGGATAGATTTAGACAGATATTCATATAAGTTTTTTTCTAGAAAAGAGAGATTTTTGAATTCTAGAAAATTTCCAAGGCGATGAGTTTAGTTTGGTTACACTCCACTGTGTTTAGGCATTCGACCGATGGCATTTTCTTTGTTATGGATTCTAGGAAGACACTTCCGTCAGTAGGGAATAACGCAGTAAGATGTCAAAGGAAGAAAGAAAGTCTATTCGAGGACAAATATTTTTCCCTTGGATATTATTTAGTTTCTTGCGAAATTCCTGGAAATGTTTGACGTCTATGTCCACCATTTGGTCCTCAAAAGGGAAAAATTATTTCAGTTTCATTGGACAGAAGTTGAATACTCTTTGTATGTCACTATTTAGGCATAAACAAGTTTTACTTTCGTAAAGAATGTCAAGATAGACATTTCTCTGTCTATAAGAAAGTAAAAGGTTACAGGATGAGTGTTTTTGATATGTGTCGTATTTTAGAGATTATTTGACCACTAAAATGCATGACTCACTCAAAGTCACGTATCCTGTAATAGTCTAATTTCATTCGTAAAACCTTTATAATAATAAGTAATTATTAAATATTATATATTAATATATAATTCCATTTTATGATTTACGTAATTAAAAGCGCACTACATTTAAAAACTTTTGGTGGATGATTTAATCTACAAATATTTTCGGTAATATACATCGTTATAAATTTTATACTGCAACGTTTAGGGAGAGAATTATGATATTTAAATTAAATAATATATTCATTCTAATAGTACTTCAAAGTAACCCCAGACTTACGTGTTTGTAAAATTCTTTGATTAAACCAAGGAAATTTAAAATACCAGGCTGATTATATGTAAGTTTTAACCATACTCCCATTAAAAACTAGAATTACGTTTGTATTAAAAACAGGGCTCTAAATTCTTGAAATATTATGACATTATATTGATTTGAATGTACTGATATTGCTATACGAACTATATAAATGGGATAAACCTCTTGGTTATGGTTTGGTCTTGGGTTCGAGTACCGATGAGTTGTAATATTCGAGAAATATACGTGTTTTGACTATACTACGTTTATTATGAAGGTTATCCTGCATTTATTGTTGCATAATTATAACTTTATATTAACTATAATTTTATTCATCTTCTCGATCGAGTACATCAATCCTGTTTCATTCATTTTTCTCGTCGTACAAATATTATTCAGTTTCCAACGATAATATCCGACGTCGAGAATTAATAACCAACGTCTCTCCCAGCCTCCCATCACATACGCTGCAGTCTGCAACACACACACATTCCATAGAAACAAACGCGATTCGTCATAACCCTCACTCGTCACTCAAATCCCGCTTTTCGTTCCCTCTCTTCCGTGGCCTACTTCCCGCGGAATCCCAAAACTCTCGTCCCAATTTGCATGATATTTGCGCAAGCCGTGCTCGCTCGTGTTCAAACCAGCGAAAATATCACTTCTTTCCTCATTCCATTATTATAAGGAAAGGCGTTATCTTTCCTTCCCTCCCTTCGCTGCTCCTAAACAATAAATCAGTCTTCGCGAGCCTCACTCACTTCATCCCCGTCTGTCTCATCCATTCCGTCTTACTTCCCTTTTATCTCCCCCACAAGATCGCAGCCTCTTCTCCGATAATGAAATATGCTTCTCACCGCGATGTTTTTCATGGCATTCCATCATCTTCAGCCTTCTGATCGTTTTAAATGTATTACGCTATCTTTGGGATTTATTGCGACTTTGCGAAGTTGTTTACTCTTTGTGCGCTATTCTAGAAGAAGGTGAGATACGCTTTCGATTTATTATAGTTTCTTATGCTGCCTGTTTCGTATGGTAATAAGATATGTTGCACTGTTTTTTCAGTATTAAAACGGTAACGAAAGAGCGTTGGAATGCGTGCATTTCTAAGGGCAATACTTATTGTCTACGGTACGTTATATAGCGAAGTGAATTCAAGAACGAATACTTCTCGTAATTGAGGTAAACGTGACTTAAAATAATCCCAACTATGTTATCCTAATGTGATGTGTAGAATCCATAGAATTTTAGTCTCTAGTATTTGAAGTTTTCGCTATGAGGGTAGGACATTATGCACGGTGAATTTTACTCAGTCATGACGAGTATGTGGTCACAAAGAAATGCTGCAAGACTCGATCTTTATTTTTATATTCTCGCATATATCTGTGACATATTTCAAAGTACGAAGTTATGTAGTCCCTAAAGAGATATGGATTTCAAAGATACCAGAACATTTGGGTATTTTAAATAATCATTTTCATGCCCTTACTGTAATAATGTGATGGAATTTAATTATAAGGAATAGTTTTACATCTTAAAAAGATTAATTACCACAATGTTTGTTGAGGTATCTATGCTACTCAATATACTATAGAAGAGAACGAGTTTGGATTAAATGTATCACGTAAGAGTTTATGCTTAAAATTTGATAGTTTGCCTTTAATAACCAAAAGAGAACTTATGTAAATAACTATTAAATATTGTGCTAATTCTACTGAAGACGAGACGTTTTTTTTTGGTAGATAAAATTGTTTTTTTAATGCGATAATTTTCACATGAACCACTTTAACGGTAGCTATGATCGATACAGTCTTTTTAAAATCATCGTAATATTATTCTCAAAAATTGTGTAATTTATTGAATATGTATAAATGTCTTTATGTCAGTTGAAGGTTTAGTTAACTAGACCTCATTCCAAAATTCGTTTTTAAAAGCATTCAATAGTATTTATGAAACAGAAGCTTTATTTACGTTATAGTGATCAAAAGTATGTAGTAAATGTCTTTTTATTTCGGATAAGGGGTAGGAACTTTTTAACTACTTTATGAGCGTATGACTTCATGTTATTAGTGTTCTCTACAATCATTTCGTACGTAAAAACGAACAAGGAATGCTTAGCGTTAAGTCCTCGTATCATATTAAGTCCGACATATCTTCCCATCCCCCTTTTTAACGCTCTCCCCCATTCTATTATGCTTATTTTTCCATTTCAGCCCAGCACATCTTTTCTCATTGCATTCCTTCTACTTCCACGACTCCTTTTATTTTGTTCTTCCCTTTTTCTCATTTCATCTCCGTTACTTTCTCTTCTCCACTCTTTTTTTTCTCCCTCCGTATTTTCCTTCACGAGCCCACCTTCAAAACTTTCCTTCTATTATTACGGTTTATTTATCTTTTTGATACATTTCTTCCCTGTGTGCGTTTCACTCGACTTTAAAGGGGATACATCGTCATTTCGCCCGTGTTTTTTGGATTTATTTAGTTCGGTACAAACTCCTTTTGCCACCAGCAATACGGCAAGGTCATCTGCTCCAAAACAAAGGGACGAAATTAATATGGAGTCTTACTTAAATTTTGATACTTGATTAAAGGAATTATACTTTATTATTTTTGTTTTATATATGTATGAAAGATTATTTGTTTAAAATGTTTTCGAGCATGATGATAAAACGTTGAAATATTGATAGCAGTTTAAATAAGAGACTTTTCTTCGGATATTATTCAATTCATTTAATAGGTTAACCATTTCTACATGTACCATTTAATGTTTAGTATTGAAATCTCTTCTTCCTGAATTTTCTTTTTTGATAACCTCTGAGAGAGTTAATACAGCTCAATTTCTGCATAAAAAGGGAGCAAAAGTTTTTTTATTTATCATAAGTTTTTCTTGCATCAATATACTCTGGAAATTTTTAAAGTAATATTTATTATTTCGGAAGGAAATATTTGTATCGACAAATACTTTCTACATACATTTCTCAACATTTAGTAGACATCAAAACATTATTATGCAATTGAAGTATTCTGAATACGTCCTCAGTATCTTGATCCTCTCTCTCAGTAATATATAGTCATGCATATTTATATATTCAAGATACAATTAGTGTTATGTAGCGTATATATAATTTATTGAGGAGCAAACTTTTTAAACACTTCAATAATGCTCGAAAACTATTTTCTTAGCAATTATGAATCATATTTTTCTCATAAAATTCGCCAATAAGAATTGTGAAAATGCTTTTATGCATAGGAGCAAAAACTTTTCCCAAGCACTTAATAGCATTAAGAGACATTTAAAAAATTCTTGTCATTTGTTAAGTTCAGTTGATTGATAAATTTTTCAATTGTAGAACAGACAGAACTGGAAGGAAATTGAAATAAACATATATATTTATGGATTATGATTGAACACGATAAAATTCTCCTACAGAACAACATTTTATTACTCTACCAGAGAGAAAGCTGTAAATGAAAACGTCACAAAAGTAAACATAAATAACAGATACCACGTAGTACATACATCCTTGAGAGACGAGCGCGCGAGATTAAAAAAGCACGCGATGAAAGGTATCCAAGTTTTCCAATCATTCGAGAACGTGCCTCAAATCGCACTTCCTCCTTAGAAAACCTTTCCAGGACCAATCTCTAAGGGGAAAGCAGAAATTTCTCTAAATTTAATTCGGACACGTTTTTCGCTCTTAAAAAAACATTCCCTCCTTTTCTACAATCCTCTTCCTGTTTGCTATTTGAAGGGACGCGCCTATATTTCCCCGACGAAAATCTTCGTCCGTACCTTCACCATTCCATTCTTCCCTTCACCACATCCCGTCCTTTCCCCCGCCGATATTAAGGATTTTTCCCTCCCAAAAATGCGAATAGGAAGCGCTGTAAGTCGTCTCGGAATGTCTCGAATGCTCTTAAGAGACGCGATGAAAAATCTCTCTGCGTATCCAATTTATTTCCCGCGGCTTTTTTTGCAATAACCCGTGGAGTTGTCAAGCTCTCTCTCTCTCTCTAGTACGCGTGTGTTTCAGAACCGTTTTTCCATCACGACGTTCTCACACTGTTATGACGATAAGAGGGAACCCATTTCTTGGTCTGTAGACTGTTTCGAGGATCCGCGATGGGTCGTTCTTCAACGCGATATCTTCGAAGACGTGCACGGAGTTAACGGGCGACACTAATAAGTTAATGGTGTGGGGTCGGTGCCGTTCTGAGAGTACTGCAGAGGGCGTATTTTACGTCGAGTGGGGGGGTTTTTATTTTTTCGCGCAGGGAAAGGAGTTTTTTTCGTACGGGTATGTTCAGAGATGCGTTTCCGATAGGTGCAGTGTTCGCTCATCCGTGGTTTCTTCTATCCATCGCCTTTTTTATTCTCTGATAGCGAAAGCTCTGATGCGAAATGTCGCCCACGAGTTACTTTACATGTCTCGGGTTGGAATTTTTCGTGCGAATCACGAATTGGATAATTTTTTTGGAATTTATTTTTCGTAAATGAAGTCAGGTGTTCCTGAATGTTTTTTGGAAAAGAAAACGGGACTTTTCGAAAGTGTTCTATTATAATGGAATCATAATGTTTAGAAGGTGGTCACTAAGGAATGATAAGGTTCGTTTGACAGTGATTATCGTGTTCTACCAAATATATATATATATATTGTGGTCTTTATCACAGTCGCCTAAACTGCTCTTCTTAAGATAGAGATTTTTGTTACTATATTTTCAAATTTTTGTTTTAGAAATACATCTTAAAAAATTTTCTTCACATATTTAAAAAATACTAATTTTTTAAAGCCAGGTTTGCGATATTAAAATCATGAATATATTACTTTATTACTATGAATATAAGCCAATTTCTTAGATTCGAAATAGATGATTAATTTGGGCAAATATGGACAGCTTTGGAGCCTCACCTTCATTCATGCATTTTGAACAGCTTAAGTTCCACTTTCTAAATTAGAATTTAAGGAAACGGTTGAATTAGAACTCAAATTAAGATATAATCATAGTGATACATAAATTAATTATATAGTTACTACGTAGTACCATTTAGACTCCAATATGAAATGAAGGAGAGACATTAATTCTAATTAGCAATTATAAGTGGGATACTTCACATAAGAATCACGAGATCTAATAACTGAATGAAATTCTTATTATAGACCTATCCATTCTGTGTGACATTTTACATTTAAAAACTCGTATGGGCTAGGAGAACGAAAACCAGACCTCATCTAGTAGATTTATAGTAGTAAGCTGAAAAAACATTTCAGGGCTTCAGAAGTAAGAATGCGTCAGAACAATTTAGCGTTGAGCTTAAATTACAATAGTCTTCAACTGGGCGTTGCAGTAGTTTTTGACAAGAGGTCTTGACAAACGGGTAAAAGTGGGACTAATAACCGACCGCCTGATAATAACTGGAGTCAACCATAAGCTAGTTAATCAAGTGATCACTCACAATCTGCTGCCCACACTTAACCTTTGCTCAGACTTATGCCATCAAGGAAGAATTGTTCGATGAAGAACTATATCCTTGAATTTTGGAGGTTGACACGTATTTTTCATTAAAAAATAATTAATAATTGTAATTGTTAGGGGTTATTCATGTCTTTAGTTCGTCTAAAACGTGAAATTAGATAGATAGATAATAGATGTTTGATGATAAGTATAGACAGTATTCCATCCACATCTGTTATTACAATGGCAACATTTATTGGTAGCGTGCACTTGAACTGTAAATTATAACTCTAACTTGAAATAACTGTGAATTTTCATTTATAAATCCATATATTTATACCTATAAGATTATTATTACTTATTTAGATTCAGGTTATTATTACTTATAATCATTCTAAATTTTTCTACCACAAATGAGAACTATAAAGATATATATATATATATATATATAAGAAGAACTATAATATAAAAGCTAAATATTTTGGGAGAAACTATTATTAAAGAAGATTCAGCGGTTGGAAAAGATAGACCTTCGTAGAAAGACACATTACAAGCAGGATCATCAACCATCCATGTCAAGTTCTGTTCAATCTATATCATTATTATCTTACTATAAAGTGATATATTACACGTGTTGTACGATAGTACAGAATAGAGATACGTTTCAATTGAACAGCTTCGAATTTTACATTATTTCACATATTTTTTATACAGCCTGAATAAAAGCTCAAAAATGCTGCAAATTTTCACAGTCGAGTTCGCACTCGAAATTTTGGTCGATGATTTTTACGAATTCCCTCCAACGATACACAGAAATACATTAAGACGATTAGCAAACACAGAGGAAACTCGAGTGGCAGATTTTAATCAGACCGCGGAAAACACGGGGGTATTTCGGAGTGCCCTCTGTTTTTTGTTTATGAATTCTTCGAACCTTTTTTCCAGGTCTCCGGGGGTTGTCATTGTTCGCGTGCGTATCGAAATCCGACGTGATTGCGAAGCTGAAATACATATATATATATATATATATATATATATATATATATATATATATATATATCCCCCATCCCACCCACGCCTTAAAAGCGATTGTATCTTCGAAATTCGGTTCGTTATCGAAATTAAAAATAAAACTCTCTCTCGCGCATGAATGACTCAGTGGCGAAAATGTTTTCGCATCGAGAATTATATTTTGATCAATCGGAAGTTTTTTTAAAGATCGGGAAGGCATGACTGCGATAATTTTTTTTTTTATTATTTAGGAGTGCACCGTTAGTGGATTTTCTATCGGTGTCGGTTACAGAACGGTTTCACAGAAACAATGGTCGTTAATGGGATACTGTTGTTATGAGGCCGACCATTGCCTCCTCACGCGGATTAGATTGTTGTATTAATTGATTGTTTGGGCGAAGTTGTGAATTTTTTCGTTCCGCGCCGATCTTTCGGGTCCACTTATGTAGATTGTTTTTTAATGTTTAATCGTTGATATTGTTTTGAAAGGAATCTGTAAGTGGTGTAGAAGGTCATTGCGTAAGCTTCTTAACGGTATACTATTATGTATCTACTTCCTTACTTGAACTCTTCTTTCTATGCATTACTGGATCACTCTTCAACTGGTTCGATATCAAATTATCTGCTTGCAATGGATGAAGATGTTACAAATATGCTAAAGTTCTACTCCAAAATATTTAATAGCACAATCTGTCATTTTGAGCACACAAACAGGAAGGATGTACTGTAGACGATAACAGTTATTCGTATTTTCCTCTTAATTCATTCGAACGTCGCCATAAAGTGGTTAATACCACGTAATGAAATAAGTGACGTGAATGAAGTATGTGGGAAATGCGGAGTGCTGCTTTCATTTTTATCTATTTAACAAAGTAACTTATGGTGAATAAATTGGTGTTACGTAATCTTTTTTCCTCAATCTAAAATTCATAGTTTATGCTATTTATTAATATCATACCTCTATGTTTTACTTTCGTTAATTTTACAAAGAAGAGAGAGAGAGAGCATATAAGTCCAATCATATTACTGTGTATATTATTACCTTTCAGGATTATTATTTATATTAGATTCTATTGGGAGATTTAAGATAGAAAATGGTCGTGATAAAAAGTTCAATTAAATATTACCTACCCTTTATCGCAATACAATGAAAATAATCTCATTAATGAAAACATTATAGTACAAACGTATAAAAACAAATGAAATTTAAATCAAGGTACATTTAAGGAAATTACGATATTAAATTTACGAGAAAAGAGTAGATAATCGCCCTAAAAAGAAACTTTTTAACAAGCCATCGTTTTAAGTATGCTGAACCAATTATCAAGCGATCAACGTTAAAGGTTCAAAGGGTAATCCGATTAGAGAAAACGTAATTGTTTTAACCTTTACACTAAAAAATATAAAAGATCAGATTTCGGAATCGGTACGCACCAGCAGCTCGAAAGAACCTTTAGCGAGCGCAATTATATAACAATCCGCGACGCATGTGCAGATTTTCGTGCAGATATAAATTTAAGATTTACGCGCAGTAATTTCCCCAAACGGTCCCCTCATTCATCTTACTATCTCTCTAAAAAAAAAGAAAAACGGATTCTTATATGTTGAATAGCGCCATTTATATTGCAACCAATGACCCGTACGTACTCGCGACACCACTCAAGGGGGCGTATATTTCTTACGTTTTTTTTTTAAAAGGGCGACGATAGAATTATACCTCGTTCCTTTTTAGCCCTTTCTCTAGATGATATCGTAAGGAACAGGGGACAAGTACCTTACGTATATTCTCCGTTCCCTTTTTACGATTTGGTTTTCGCGAGAGTTTTTCTCGCGTCCACGTGAAACTTCTGATGCGTCCGTAGGAATCTCTGACCGTCTCATTTGCTTCCCTCGCTTCGTGTCCCCGATGTTCTCTCACACCTCCGCGTCCCTTTGCCAATAAACCGTCTCTTATTGGCGTCATAAATACCGCAATCGCTAGGCGGCGTTGCAGTCGTTCCGTGGAGGTGCCCACGAGGTTTCGACCGCGGCTTTTCAGGAAGATTTTCTCAGCAGATTCGAAGCGAATTGCAATTTTCTCTCGAGCGAGCGAATGGTTTTATTCGCAGGGTGATCTTCTCGCAATCTTAGGTCTGTATTCAACCAATCTTTTGACCGCAAGACTCAAATAGGTCTCAATTTTACGCCCGAATAAGTGATGCGAAGTTTTTTTTTAGTTTTGAATATGTGTGATTGAGGGGCAAGATTGGGTCAAATGAAGGTGCGATTTATTGAATTTGTTATTTATTGTATTGGAGAATGAGTATAAACGGAGATTGAATCATTTTCTTATCGAATTATTCTGTTAATAATGAAAGAAATACGGTTTCGTAAATATTTCATATCTTGACCGAACCTTTAAGATGAAATAATATGTTTTGTAGCCAAAAATCTTCGTTATTATTTGATTTTGGTTGGTTTAAAATTTTCAATTTTCGTAGGTCATAAAACCTAGAATGAATGTATTGTTGCACTTCTTGATTGCAAGTGTGATAAGGGAGTTACTTTCATTTGATAGCTTTCCTTTCGAATTTTTATAAACGGTACGCGTGTGAATAAATGGGCATGTTTGTTCTGATTAGAATGATAAAAAATCCATATAATCCCCAATCAATCGATATATTCGCAATATAATTGTCCTACTAACACAAAATATCCCATTTCAGCTAGTAAATGGTTATTTCTGCTCATAATTGAATGGGACCCGATTTTAGGGAACGTACATTCACCCAACATATGTTTCCTCTCCTCAATTAAAAAAAATAATTCAATTTAAAGGTTGCCATTTCGAACTTTTCAGTAGCAGTGACTCAAATCTTTAAATTTTTAAGAGGGACCGGTTCCCTTCCCTTCCTTCCCCTTTTCAGCACTCATTGACCTCATGACCCAGCTTTTTTAATTCTCTCAACTGAATGCTGAATAAGAACTTGTTCACTAACTGTATTTCTCGATCTCTTTTAAAGAAGTCTATCTCTTCCAAATGCTATCATCGCTTAATCGGCTCTTTTTTTCTCCATAAACATTGAGCAGAGCAGGTTTTTAAAGCGGTGGATTACATCCTTATCTCGATCAGGAAATCTGTACAAAAGGGTGATCCACATCAGAGGAATGGTTTATTTTTTGTTTTGGAAGGTGGTTGCATCGTTCTGGATTATTGCTCGCGATGAAAGAATGAGTTAATTTTCAGTTAAAGTAGGAATGCAACAATTAAATAGTATTTTTCTTATATAAATAAAATAAATTTATAAAGAAAGATATGGGTTACCATAATTATATTAAACATTGATACCCTGACAAATTTTATCCAATATTAATATTCCGTTCATAAAATCATAACAATATGAAATTAACATCTAAATCCATAAAATTATTATTGTTCGCAAATTATATTTATTAATATTAATTGTATCGACTTGTATAGCGATTCATATCATAATTCCAGGTTTCTAACTTTTCTCTCGTTATGATGTTCTCCAGATGTGGTGTTTATTTCCCGAGATGTCTTAGATTTTTTAACCAAAAACTATTATAATGTATAATTATTATAATACAGTATAGTATTTAAAATTTAGTACGACACATTCTAAAGTGTATAAAGAGCCTAGTTTCAATTACGCCTGGCTTAAGTTATTTACTATTATAAGAGATATATTTTTAAAGTTTATATATCATATGCGAATAGTAGTATATAATTACCCAAAAATTCCATTTCCACGCAATTACTCCATTTTTATTATTTGAGATTTTCTCCCTATTCTCACAAATGAGTAAATCTTTCCGTACGTAAATCACGACGTATGTACTCACATACTTCATCTACTTCCACCTCCTATGTTCTCACCCCCGCTGTCCTCAACATCCGAGTAACATGTAAATTCGCAATCCGTCCATCATTTCAAGCGAATTTTGATCACCTCTCTTCAAAGCACTCTTCTCGAGACCCGAATCCGCTTTTCCCATAAAAACCACTCAAAAAACGCAACTTTTCTCGCGGTGAAACAGAGGGGAACGCAACCCATGAAGTTGAAGGATTGAGATAGGGCCGTAATGTACGACTTCAAATGGCCTCCCTATGATATATTCCGCCCTCAGAAATTCCCACTTCGCGCACAATTTATGACTGCGAATCTCCTTGCCATTTGCTCCCTTTACGGCGCCTCCCCGCCCTGGGCCGTCGTTCCCCGCCCTGGGCCGTCGTTCCCCGCCCTGGGCCGTCGCTCCCCGCGGGTGGATGTGCGAAACGATGAAGTGGGCGTCTCCCCTACAGCATCGCGCTGTCTTTTGTTCCGACACGACTTTTTAAGGTGTGAAACAGAAGGTCCATACCCCCCTCACTAACGATGGTCCAGAGTTTAAAGTGGAGTAATTTTTTTTGGCAGGAAAACGACCCATCTTTCGCAAGAAGATACGTCTTTCTTTAATTTGGGAATGTGTTAAATGAAGTGAGATGCATCGTTCCAGGTGCTTTAAGGAACTGATTGGGGTTTCTCCTTAGGTTGGGTTGATCTCCCGTTAAGGTTAGGGGTGGTTTGAAAAGAAGAAGTCTTATTATAATAATTCATGGAAATTTATCGAATATTTTGGGATTTTTAATTTTATGAATATTTATGAGGGAGAGGTCGATGTTTTCAGCTTGTAAATCTGGGTTTATATTTGGTTTCTTCTCCATTGTATTGATAGATTTTCAGAAAATAATAGACAGGAAAGTGGATTTTTAATTCCAAAGTTCGAAATGTGTTGATTAGCATTTTTTTCTTTCTTGTATTCGTTTTATTTGAACGATTTTCATTTTCTTCCTTCCAGATTCTCGACAAATTGGAGTGGATAGCTTCAGATTACGACGCTAGTATTTACATTTTATAATCTTTGGGTGAGTTATGCATTAATTATATATGTATTATTTTAAGTAAGCGAATGTGGCCAAGGTGGTTTGAAGTTCTAACGCGAGCAGTTAAATTAGCTCTCTTACATGAAATCTTGTTGATAATCATTTGATTCAACACGGCATAAAAAATTACGTGTTTTCGAATTGAAAGAAAAACTGTAAATTATTATTCATATTTATTCAATATGAATATAAACCAGAAATTATTTTATCACAAAATTATTTCATAATTTTATAAATAAAAATATATGAGTAACAAAAAATCACCTGAAATCCTTCCAAATATTTAACTCGTCTAAAAATTTAGGTTATTATGAATTTTTAGCTTTCATTAAGATCCAGTATCTTCAGTCGTCAACGGCCACAGCTCAGTTATAATTTGGGATTTTAAGTGATATGCAAAATGAAAAATAATTCTCATATGCATGTTTTTTCTTATGATCAAATTCAAAATCTCGTGAGTCGTTGTTAAATATTATTATAAAATAAATAAGGGTAAATTATAAGATTCAACTAACTTAAAATTTTATTATTACAAAAATAGTTACGTTCAGTGTAATAAATAGATAAATGTATACATGAGAAATGTTAAAGTTAAAAGATTATAATCAGAAGCAATATCAACGACAATTAAAGTGTAAAGTACACGTCAATCAGATATTAAATTAGGTTATCGTAATGTATTAAATTTAGTAATTTTTATGATACATTATCCTTAATTGATTTCCCAAATTATTCTATCAATTTCGTCAAGTAAAAAAGGTGGAAAGTTCCACTTTTCCTCTCCCTCAATATCCAACGGATCCACTCTCCTAAAATATATATATTTCTTAAGGAAAACATCAGAAGGAAGTAGAGAGAAGAAATTTGACAGGATTAGCTTGGATTGAGATGAAATGGGCTTTATCAGGAAGCGTAATAAAATAGAAGCGGACAAAAAAGGCGGACGTTTCAATTAGCACCATTAGTTGACGGTTCGGACCTCTTGATGCCACGCCCACCACCTCCCACGCGGCCACTCAACCTCCGAGTACGCTTCCAAAGCAATCTCCAAGCTTTCGAAGCTGTCCAATTCCTCCGCTATGAAAAAAACGTATTTTATTTAACCGAATGATAGTGATGTGGAGAGATACGTAAAATGAAAGATTACTACTACTTCCACAATTTTTTCGTTTACCTCCACTACGTCTATTTCGTATTTTTTTGCGACGGAATAGTTTTTTTATAGTGTGGATGTTATTAATCTGAGAGACTTTTTGAGACGTTTTCCTAAAGAGTAGCATCTTCATCTAATCTTTTGGGTGGACTAGAAAATGTCTTACGTGGGTCTGGATGAGACAACGTTATCTATTTTGATATCCTAAGGATGGCGTTCGTCTGCAGTTGAGATTTAAATTTAAGGATAAAGTCTTTCATTCTTGGGAACAGTATTCTTCTAGAAAGATTTTAGTTTTAACAAAACCCTTGGGAGCAGCATTGTGCACAACATTTTCTACAAAATATAATATTAATACTGCTCTTGTCAGAAATATATATTTTATTGCGGCTTAACTAACTCTCTAAGCAATTGCTTAAAATTTCAAATACCTTAATCTAATTCAATTTATTAAAAATACACTTATCGAACTTAATTATCGTATGATATTTTCTATAACCTTCCTAGAATTGGAAAAAAATATTTTTTATATATTTCTTGTTACACATTTTAAAACGAACTGGTTTCTCATATTTACTGGATTCCGTACTAACTTATATTTCTATAAAATTCAACTTAGCTTAATTATCTTATTTATTGGAATTTAATTTAGTTTATTATTATCTTTCATTATAATTAATAGTTTAAATGCCTCAGCAGAGCGATGTACTTTTCAAAATCATAAAATGA
Source organism: Pantala flavescens (assembly GCA_020796165.1). Lineage (NCBI taxonomy): Eukaryota > Metazoa > Arthropoda > Insecta > Odonata > Libellulidae > Pantala > Pantala flavescens. The sequence continues at coordinate 6,995,882 of CM036888.1, forward strand.
TCACGCTCTTTCGTTATAAATTTATGATAGTTCGACATTCACTACTAATCACATTTGTATTAGAATTTTTACTTAAAACCATTCATAATGTTACGCAGATAATTTTGAGGAGCGATATTATATTGGAATTGAATAGCGCCATATCTTCATACGCTTGTTACATTGGTCAGCCTTGAATGAACTTTCACAACATCGAGTGATTAAAGCGACTCGTTTGAGGAAACCAATTTATTCAACGGAAATCGAAACTTCAATTTCCGAACTCAATCGTTCCATTGTATTCGGTAGCCCTTTACTCGATTACGAAAAGCGAGAAAAATCGGCAATAACTCGATAATCTGATGATTATCTTCTATCATGAAACACGTATCGCTATTAAAATTGGAAAAAAGAGGAAAAATATATTTTCCATTATTTTTCGAAATTCGCTGTATCGGAATCGCCTATAAGTTGCGAATTTTTTTGCGCTCATGCTTTAGCGTATGAAAAGTTTTGCTGTGTGGAAAGAGAATGTTCGTGTATAGTTGAGAATATTGCTGTTTCAGTATGGATTTATTTCAATTCATTATTTTTATATAATTTTTTTATATAATCATGTTAATTTATGTTTCTTATTGCAGTAAATTCTCAATCAAATTATTTGTTCGTAATTTTTAATCTTTAAAATCACTGAATTGTGTAATTATCAGCTACATTGGTATTTATATTATCTATAAATCTTATTTTTAATTATATTTACGTATTTATTGAGAGGATACTAGCTATTATAGTTTAGATAATTGTATCTCAATTTCATTCAGGGAAATTATAATACAATAATAAGTAATGTTCATGGGTATAAATCTTTCATCGATTCGTTAAAATGAATAGAAACCTACTAAAATAAGATAGCCTATCATCTTATTTTACGTAAATGAACGAGTTTATATTGTGCACGAAAAACTTTAACCAATGATAATTTAACAAATAATTCTAACTTCATACAAGTTACCGTACATAATTTCCCTAAACATATACATCTCTAGAAATTAGATTAGGATAGAGACTACCTCTTTTTACTTTTATAAAACTCAATCTCCTTTTTTTATCCTCTCTTGTCTCGCGTATACATCTTCAGCTACCTTGGAGGGCCATTCTCTTAAGTGTGAGCGATATAAACAGAAAATGGTGAAGAATTTCAAAATCGTAGCGAAGAACTTTCTTATACCTCTTGTTCATTGTGAAATCAGAGATCATCAACGGAAGACTTAGTTAGAACTTTTTCCCATCAAAAAGTATTTGGATGGAAATCGATTTCAAAAATGCTCGCGCATGTTTTTTTGTACGGGACTGTTTTGAAATTGACTCCTTGTAGAACCGCCTCAAGGGAATTAAAAAAACAACCGAATTGATATTATATAGGAGTCGACTCCTGTCCAATGGATACTCCTCTACTAGATTTATGTGGACCGAGACCCAGTCGCGTGTTGCCTTAAAATTAAGTTAAGCTTTAGATTGGAAGAAGTATATTTACGGTTACGTTGACAATTAGTGTACAAAGTTACAGAGCTTACTATTACTGATAATCTCATCCTCCCATTTGATGATAAATAAGGAATAATAAATGATATGAAATAATGACTATTATCTTTAAGCACCTATCTATGTATAGTTTACGTAAACTACAAATTTGTAAGTCGGCTACATTTTGGTTTCAAGTATAGATCTTTATCGAGTACAGCTAAGGCAGAACCTTCGAGGAAAAAGTTTCGCTTATTAGAAACAGTATAAAGTCCTCTTAAAGATTTTAATGCGAAATTTTTATGCCGATTAGAAACAATCAAATCTTAGAATGAACTTCGATGAGCCATCATTTCTAACATTGAACACAATTCAACTAAAGATATTTACTTTTCATTATACTATTGAGGAAAGATTTAAATTTGACTCGTTGACTCTACACAATATGGTATATGTTAGTTATAATAAATGGCTTTTAAAACAATTGTTGGTTCCAAAATTGACTGAAGTATAAGTCCTATTCTTCTTTACTCTTCTGTTGTTACCTAAAGCAATTGGGAGTGGTTAATTTTCCTTGAATTGAATTAAAACATCCGTTTCGAGATCTGTAGTTGCGAATGATCCATTAATGAACTACTGTTATTGATATAATTGCTGTTCTTGCAAGACATTAAATCGGCATTAAGTCCCCTCTGTGGCACAATTAAAGTTTCATTTTTCCCACGACGTGTATAAGTACGAATTCAAGAGTTCTCCTTGCGCATTTTACATGGAAATTCAGAGTAAATTCAGAGCTTAATAATACCATCTATGGCAGTTGTTATGATAGCCAGGATACCAGCCGATCAATCACAGGTGCGGGTTTTGATTAGTGGGCACGGAAAATGAACACTTCGCACACACGGTCCTCAGGACGAATGAGATATAAATTTCATTCGGTGACATTAATTAAAACAAATTCCGCGTCGGTCATTATCTTCATTATTCTAGTCTGCGGTAGGTTTGAATTTTACCATTGTAATTTATAGTCCGGCCTATTTGTTACCTGTCCCGAAAATACATCCGTCCCTTAGCTTAATGTATTAAGGAATCCTTTCCCTAGCCCAGGCCCCATCTACTTCTAGAGTATTCTAGTCGTCCCAATTTTTCTTCCCACCTCATTTCCTTCACTAATATCGAAACGGATCCCAAATTATCAAATGAAACTACTTAATGGATGCAAGTTGTCCCATCGGGATTGATTCCCAGACCACAAATCATTCTTCCGCCTCCTGAAGGGGTATATCTTTCGGAAAATTCCTCTCAAAAGATTCTCCCAGTGCTACAGGAACAGAATCTTACGTGGAATAGGAATGTACATGTGTTTGAATAGGTTTTTCCCATGGGTCGCTGTTCCTTGGGTATTGGTAAACCGTAAAGACCAATTATTGAATTGATCTATCCCGATACACCGATAGCATCAGTACAAATGAGGTTCTGTTTGCTTTACGAACAGCGCGTTAGAGTGATTTTATCTTCTATGGTAAGAGCAGAATCATTTCTGCATCTACGCGGATGGAACAACGTCACCACGGTGCGGGCATTTTTATGGAAAGGAGCCAGGAATAGCAACGGGGAGGTCTTCGCGGACAAGCGGCAATAACGATTCCGCAGCAGGTTATTAACGGCAATGATGAGGCATATAGCAACCGCTTGTCTCGTCTCAACCACGGTTCTTTCCGATGCGTTCTCGAAGAAATGAAAGGATTGCTTTTTGAAGATTGCGGGAAACTTTAACCGCGACTGGAAAAGTGGCAATCTGTGGGAGAGTTTTATCTCGGAGATGAATCTTCCCTTTGTTTCTTTGTAAGCCGAAAGGGAAGATAACGATCTTCAATACATTGGCTGATTTGAAGGAGAATTGAATCTTACGAGGTGGAGACTCAAACGTTCAAAGGAATATCGCTATAGTTATTTTAATGGTGTACTGAAAGACCAGTCTCTCTGCTGTGTTCTTTCGGAGTGGAATACAACTCGATTATGAAGGAGTGCTATATAAAGTTATCCTCTCTCGGTTTTGTTTTTTGTACGAGAATTCCCGGAGTATGAAAGGTTTGGCTCTCTCGTTGGCTTGTTTACCGTCGCGCATTGTCGCTAATATGGGATTGAATCACGCTAACGCGGTGGAATTTTCTCCGATTCCAAGTATGGAATTTGTTTGAATATTTGTCTAATTTTAGCACGAATCTAGATCTACTTTAATAAACTGGTTCGATAAGAATCATATTATTTAAATTAATATGCTTATAATTTATACAATTAATAATTTCAATCTAAATCACACCCTCATATATATTATAATATTAATATTTTTTAAAAAAGAGAAAATTTATTAAATGTTCAATTTATTGCTACACTTATCAAGTCTTTCAAAGATTGGTTTTATCGGTACATTTCTAATCCAGTTTTATTTAACATATTGCACCTTACGAATTGTTATTGATTGCTATACATTAATTGATTATATATTATTATTCTAATATAGAATTTTAAAGAGAGGAAAAAAAGTTACGTAAATTCACTTGGAATCGTTAATAAAAAATATATAAATTTTTTTGGTTAGTTGGATTCTGATAATTCATTTTGTATTTTTATCCAATAAAATCCATAGACATTGACAATATTATTCGCTTTAAAAGAAGAAGAATATCACTGTTTTCATTACAATAAAGCAAATCTTTTTTAACAAATATCTTAGTTCCTTTTTGAGATATACGTTTATATAGTGCTAGATTTTTTTTGGAAGCAAATTTGTTTATTTTATCGCATTTTTTGTTAATTCATTTTCAATATGGTACTTATGTAATTGATTTTGCAATTAATTTTCCACCCCTTAAAGAACATCTCCACCTTTACAGTAAGAGATATTAAGATTCATAACTGATTGCAGATAAAAAAATATGTAGAGAAATTTGATTAACATGCTATCGCATTTAAGCGAAAGAAAACGATTTAAAAAAACAAAATCAAAACGATATAAAAACGTACTTTAATGGCAGGAGCATCCCGTTCGCTCATTTGCGCATCGGAAATCGACGAGACGCTATCTGCAGAAAATTAGATAGCGTTGCCAAGGGAATTCATCATAACGGTACTTATAGATGTGCGGGGAAAGTGCAGATCCATTTTTAGCTGCAATAGCACCTTAAAGAGACCTTCAACTGGTGCGTCAGGGTGAACACTCTCTGGAAGGAAACGGGTAGAGGAGATGAGAATAAATATTGAAATGAGAAGGGCGATAAAACGAAGGCAGGAATTTTCTCGGCAGGAAAGTGCAGGGCAAATGTAACGCGTGGGCACCGGCACACCCTCGACATGAAGAGTGCCTATTTTGAGGAATGCTCGGAAAAATAAATCCAGAGATAGGAATTTATGCAAGAATCAATTCCTCTCCTCACACAGTTATCCACGTCCGTACACCTGCTGGAGTAATTCATCGCAACGGCTCTTCAATAACGCCGGCAATTAATTCCTTGATTGGCTGGAATCAATTGGACTTAGCGCCCTGTTATAACCGGAGTGAATTGTTGATCGATGAGAATTTGGTTGAGGGATTAACGCCATTAAAATAGGTTGGCTATTAAGAATACGATGCTCTGTTGTGTTGGGAATGATATTCAGAATAATTATTGTGATCTAAGGTATCTATTTCGTACCTCGTTTTGAGATTAAAGAAATCTTTTCTCTTTTGATTGGAATAAGATTTGTACAATTAATGCCGGGCTTGTTTAGTATCTCGTAGGATTTCTTTCGATATTCTGTCATTTTTTTCCGATCGTAAATTTAATTTTTTAATAATATTATGAGGAACTCAGCTAATGTTTTAATTTTATTAATTATATGTAATAATGTATTTAATTTTGTATCACGTATAGATTAATTCATGGATTATCTAAATTTTATGATCATTTACACACACAGTTGTGCTTAGTAATTTATTAAGGTAATAATTGGGTTATTGGCTTCATTTGTTTTTTTACGAATCCTTCTTTACTTGTAAACATCAGGAAAAGTTTTATTTTCTGTTAAGTAATCCTTTTTATCTCACAAAAACTTTGTCTATGCCCTATCCTCTGCATGAATCTCCTCATATCCTGCTTCAATTACTTTGTGCGACTAATAAATTCTTCTTTAGGAAATAAATTTTTTAAATCTACTATCTCAATACGATAAAATTATCGTATTTATCCCCAAATGGGTAATAATTAATGGTCATTGCAGTGATTCTAGCATAATCGTTGCTGTTATATTCTACGAAGCAAAAACATATTCGATTACGTAGAGATTAATTATAGGAAACGAATAGAATGATCGTAATCGGAGATAGAAAAACGATAGAGCAAGAGAAACAATCTCAAGTTTGTAATTTACATGAAATAATTTTTTTTGTGTTTTGAATTACAAGCGATCGTATCAAATTAATTAATTTGTAGCGTATATCGAATCGCAGTGATAGTTAGAGTCGATTTTTATCTCGCGGCGATTTTGAACTTCTTTTTGCTCTACGCAGTTAATTTGATTTTATCTATACGGGACAAAAAAATTGCGTTATTACACTTCACGTTATTTATGGCAAAATACGTGTGGAGCTTTACGTATTTCCAAATCTTCACGATATGTATATATAGATGTAGATATTATATATCGGAAAGAGAGGTAATATTTTACGAACCTAAGCCAATTCTAATTGTTCAGCAATATTTATTAATTAATTCGTGGCGGTATTTTAGTCTCTAAAGAATGATTTAAGGCGTTACTAAAAGGTAGCATGCACTGCTGGGTCTTCGTTATTGGAAATAATTAAAGAACTGAAAGAATTCTTCCATTGAGACCAGTTCTTGGGGCAGTTCCAGCCAAACCGGTCCTTGTCCCTGTAAACATTGGAATTGCGGAGTGGCGCGATTATTTCAAGGTTGGAAACACACGGTATCCACCTTTGCATCGAGGAACGCCGATCTCACCGAAAATTTCGTTGCAGTGCATCAAATATTTTTGCCATTATATCCTTTGAATTTGGAATATTTTTTTTCCTTCCCTACAAACTAATCCCTGTCTTAGACTTACTGGGATAGGTTTCCGATAGAATGTTTGAAATTAAAAATTTATTAGAGCATCACCTTTTACATCAAGAATATATTTAATTTAGATTAATAGATAAGTTTATTCTTAGGATGGAAAATCCGAAATTACGAGATAAAATATTTTCCTGTTAATCTGTAGTTAACAAGGTAACCAGTGTAATTTGTTTCCTTTAATGACTCGAAATTATCTAAACTTAAGCTACGAGTATAATTTCATAAAAGAAGCATGATATTTTCCCAATTTTGAGTTCCAAATATAGGCATATTTAATCTCTCTTTAGAAGCTAGAATAGTGTAGTAAAATTTCCAAATAATTAGGTTGGGTAACGCATGATTAGGATTTATCTGTATTATTGTGTCAATTTGTGTTAATTTTTTAAGATCTATTTAGACTACAAGTGCCAGATTTAATTAGTTTTTCATGCCCTTATTGAGATATTGTCACTAGAAAATCTAACCAACCAATCTCTTGAAACAAACTTCAAAGATTCTTAAGCACAGCTAGCTGCTTTCTTGAACCGAGTTCGATAAAAGACTGGTTTGAGGAGCTCATGAATTTTTCACAGGAGCGCTTCATGTTTAGTTCGACACGTATATTAAACACTGTTTGAAAGAAAGGATATATATATATTCCTGTTCTTACTTAGGTTCCTACGTTTATCTTTTCTTTTCAATAGCCATATCTTTGATCTCTGCCTTGTACTTCATTTTAGTCGGTGAGAGCAATGAGAATCGTTTATCCTCATTAAAAACATTACCAACTTATTACAAGAGACATCTTATTAGGAGATGAAAGAAAGAAATATACTCACATGTTTTCTGGGTTTATATTTCTAAATTTAATTCATACCATCCTTAATCATTGTGAAACACATTCCCATAATTCATCCTAACAAATCGCTTCTCTAAATTGCTCCCATTTTTAATGTCCCAAGATACTGAAACGAAATGTCACTGCCGTTTTCGAATGCACATATATTTTTATATTTAATATATCGCCTATTTCAGGGACGAACTCATTTCTCATTCATTCCTTATTAGCACCCGGAAAACATAGCCACCGTAGGCCAACATTCCGAACTGCAGAGAAGGAGGGCCCATTAGGACCGAGAAGGTCGCGCTATCCATCAAATTGGCAAAATTGCGAACGTGGCAACACATCCGAGAATCATCGAACTATATAACCGCTCGGTTCCTAACGCGGTCATCCTATAGAACCGAGCGATGTAGAACGCATCCTATTCGATACCCGCCGGTGTGTGTCTTCCTTCCTGGCACCTACCTCGAGGCCCCATTAGCGAAAAGCGGGGTTTTTTCTTAAGGCTCCCGGGCCCGCGACCCCGTCTGAGGTCGCCAACCCTCCCACGCGGCGCCGGAGGGTGCGAAAGGGTGAAAAAATTGAAAGACGCGCAGGTGGCGATCTGCTCTCGTGGGAGATGCAGGGGCAGCTTCGGAGGCTCAGGGTGAGGTTAATCTAACGGACAGAGAAGTCTTTTTCCGTCGCAACCGGTTCGGGAAAACATCCCCCCCAGGCGAAGGATGCGCTAAGTAGTGGAGAGGGAGGTGGTAGGCGGTGTGGAGTGGGGAGATTATGATGCTGGAGCGAAGTCTCGATTCAAAGTTTTCGCGAAGCCTTAAAGAAGTGGTTCTTTTCGCGTTGTATTTTCGGTCTGTTCAGACGATATTACCGACGTATGTACTAATATATATCGAGTAAATATATCGATGAAAGATATGTGCTAACACAGGAATCTATATGCATTCTCACCTAATGAAAACACTTCAGATAGTCTAATTTGAAAGTAAACAGAAAAATTTGTTTTTTTTTTTCGTGAAAATTTTTAATAAGTTTAATCTAATATCGGGGCCTAATTGATGAGTATGTCCTTGCAAAAGTTATGAGTTCTAAGACCTTTAAACTAGTGTTTCCTGTTCAGTATATGGAAGTAAATATGCTATCCAAAGTATTGATTTCCACATCTAATTTTCATGAAATAAAAATACGTGTATAGTACCTAACCTTAAAGATGGTTCAGTTTAAACCCTAATTTATATTCATATATAGTATCCTTGTGTATTTTTAAGCTATTCCCCTATCTCAACCAGAATATTCCCCGAATCAGAAGAAAAGGATGGGAATAATATGATAAATGTATGGGTAATGTTATGAAAATTATATATAAAAGAAATGAAACGTAAAAAAATGTATGTTTAATATTTTGGTGTAAGAAGCGAACGAAGTTAATGTATAATAAATTTGAGGGTATAGAGTAAGAGTTCAACGGACTAAATTTAGGGAAAGTAAAACAGATCAAACAATATTTGTGCTGTTGCCTGGTCCTAATAAGATGTTAGACTATCGTCTGGGTATACTTAGCTCGGGACGTCGATGTATGTAATTACAGAGTGGGGAAAGGAACTTCTAGAGAGAATGCTTTAGGAGGAGAGCTCTCTAATTATTCTCCTGTTAATGGGTATAGAAGCAGTGAACGTAGCATTGAAAGGAAGACGAGAATAAAGGTTCCCTTAGATGGAAGTTGAGACGAGAATCGGTAAGGAAGGAGATGGGTAAGGAAACTGTTGAGGAATAAGAAGTAGGAGGAGTTGAATAATTATTAGGAAGGTAGAGAAAAATATAAATACCAAACTGAACGGAAATTACTTTTTAATATAGTAAGAATAGCAAGAGTGATATAATAAATGATAGCAATACATGTTAGGCTAATTAAAATGGTGAAAATGAAGCTAGAATATAGATATGAGTTTTTATAAAGATAGGGGACCCAGAACAAGACCTTGGGGTACTACGGAAAAAGAAATATAAGTGAGAAGTTGAGGTAGAAAATATGAAAAAGGAAAACCCTGACTTTGATGTTGGAATTGAATTTATTTCTATCTAACGGTATTCAGTTGTAGTCCAATGCTGAGGTCTCAGGTTCGTATCATGGAACAAGCGAATTTGCCCTCTGAAGAATTATCTTACGTGTTTGTCTACTCTAGAGTAATTCCTTGTAATTGCTTCTAGTATCGGATGTTTTAGGTGATATGAGAAATAAAAAAAAAATAAACAATCAAATGTTTATAATATTGATGTGGAAATATTTGTGTAAGTGGATGAAGGAATAGAAAAATGCAAAAGATCAATGAGGGTTAATCAAGAACGACAAGAAGAAACAAGGAAGTGAGAGGGGAGTTTACAGAACGAAGAATAAAGTTGATCGTGATAAGTTTCGGGCATAAGAAACGTCGAAAAAGGAATAATGAGGGAATTAACGAGCTGAAAGAAGTACACCGAACGGGCAACTGCAGAGTTGTCGGGAGCGTGTGGAAGGAGAGACGTAGGGAATGTGGGAAAAATAGAAGGGACGGGCAACTGGTGGAAAAGATGAAAAGGGGTGGGAGGTGTGAGAAATGGGAAGAAGTGTGGAACAAGGGAGTGGAGAAACATGACTGAAAACACACGGACAAACGTCTTTATTTCGTCGGAAAGAAGAGGGCAGACAAAGCAAGGGTCTGAGGTGGGAAGAGAGAAGATTGGGAGCGGGAAAAAATAAAGAAAGAGGAAACCAGATATTGGCAAGAATGAAGAAAAGACATCGATGCAAAGCAATACGAGAGAGCTTTATGTGACTTTGTGTGTGTGTGTATGCCGATAGTTGAACGACCCTTGTAGCCATTGTTAGCTATTCGGATGACTCTTACGAGGTGATTCTTGTATTATCATCCAAAGTAGTCGTGAATAAAAGGTGTGTAAACAATCCGTATCCATAGTCACGTCATAATAGATCGTAAATATAAATGAATTCTTCTTATAGATCAAGTCGAGAACATATTTATCAATGCCAAAATAGAAAAAGTATAATAGAAAGATAGGAAAACAATAGAGAACAAAAACTCACATTTTTTTAATTAGAGCGACAAAAACACAGTTATGACTACAGTGCCTTAATAGTTTAAATCGCCTAAAATCTCTAAAAACGCAAGTAACCAGAAATTAATGTACTGTTTTGGATGTACTACCTATATTAATATCAATATATAAAATTATCTATATACACCAACACAAATATAGCTGGAACTAAAAAGTGTAGAAATCGTTTGAAATTGAAAACAAATCTAGTTAGAGCAAAATCTACTGATATAAAAACCTACGTTAAATTGTCAAAAAAAATATTATGAATATTTAGGACTTGAATCAATGAAAGGAAATTAGTTATGGTGGATTATTGATAATTAATTCTAGAAGGTTTAATATCGTAATAAAATTAGCGATAACTATCGAGCACGTAAAGAAACGTGTCTTTTTCGACAGTTATTGAGATCGGCCGATAAATTGCAATTAGAAGTACGATTATATTATATAGGTGAGAGAACGATGGGCTTATAGTATACTAATTATACTAATAACTAAGCAAATATTGAGTTATAAAACTCGGGATGGGATTAATAGTGAAATAAGACGCAGCAAGATATTTGGACACTTTGAGAAACTGAGCTAAACGAGAAGTTTGAGATGCCCCGCTAACGAAAGATATCACGCGGAGGTGGTGTTGGTGTAGGGGTCAAGTACAAGTGGACTTTGGTGGCCTTAGGAAAGGGTTAGGCAGGACGATGGATTTGTAACGCCCTATTTTCCTTTGGCACTCCGTAAAAATTAAGAGGCTCCGACGCTGTAACTTTCTAGAGTACACTGAGAGAGTTTGGTTTGGGTACCCGTAAATAAGGATTTGGGAGGGAGATTTACGATGGGCGATAGAGGCTAGGGAGAGGATCTCGGGGTGCATAAATTATCGCCCCAAACGTCGAAATATTAACCGCATTCTTTCGATAGAGCCGTAATGTTATCTATGTGATCTCCTTCCGTAATTTCGGTTAATGACAAAACGTCAGGGAAATTATGAATCGCCAAAGAAAGGGATTTCTCGTTAAGAATAGAAAGTTACCATCTCATCTTCGGGTTCTTTTCAAAAAGGCAGCTCATAATCAAACATTTATTATGATTGCAATTTATGGGGTAGTTGGAGGCAGTCGATGCAAGTAGCAGATACGGACTGAAGATGTTAACGCGAATGTATGAAGACACAATGGAAGGGCTTAATGGAGTTTTAATAAATTGATCCCATTCGATCAGGATGGTATTAAAGTCCGGGAGATTTAAATTATTGCTCAGAGTTAGAATGACTTTGGTTATTTATATTCTACAATCGGATCGTTCTCTATTTTCTACTTGGAGATTTATTATTTGCGTTATGAGATTGTGAAAGTGTGGAAATAATCTTCAGAAAACCAGACTTCTCTTGCAAAAACCTCTTGGTCATGAACGGCTATAATTGGATTAAAGGCACTCTCTCTTGTGAAAGAGGCATTTAAGAAGAAGTAATTGATTCGTTTTAATGCACTGTATCTTGGGACATAACTTAATAGTTTCTTATTCAATGTAACTCTTAAAATCACCACTTATTCATAGTTCTGATTCTTCATCAAAATAATGCTATTACGTTTTGGAATAATATTGAACAAATTGTTAATTTTATCATGTGTTTCATAGCTTAATAATATTTCACTGAAACATATATGAAAAAATATAATTAAGTACTTTTCTATAGATAATATCTGTGATAGTTATCAATGGAAAAGTACTTAATTATATTTTTTCAAATATGTTACAAGCATTCCACCAAGTTAAGCTCCATAATATTAATTTTACTTCATTTAAGTACAGGTTGATCATTCTCTGATAATAAATCACGAGAAATTCGTTTTGATTGCATACTTAACAATGAAAACTTTTCTAAATTAAAAATGATAGATTGCATTGTTTTGTTGTCGTATGTTGTCTTTTCTTCTTCAGTTGATGATGTCACGAAAGAAAATAGGCAATCAAATCAGGGGGATATTTGACTAGAATAAAATAATAAAAGAGAAAAAAGAAGAATAAGGATGTGTAAAGGAAGTCTTCAGTTCAAAACTTCTGATTTACATCTTGCAGGACAAACGCATTAGTATCGATAGAGCGTTGAACACCTCAAGCTCAACTTAGAATAAATAAACAATTAGCGAAAAGGCTGCGAATCGCACGCGAGCGAGGAATTCGCAAATAATGCGAATAAAGTATCGGAAAAGATACTCGATAGGACGCCTGCATAATAAAACCCCTTTCTTCATCAGCACTCGCTAATGAGAGAAAAGTATATCAATGCTGAGGATCTCGCATTTTAAACAGCCCTCGTTTGACGCTGAGCGAACGGGAGGTGAGAATTTCTCTCAGAAACCCATTCGAATACTCCCTTCCCTTAAATCTGAGTCGGACCATATCTCAGCTCCCTATGACGCGTAAAGGCGTCACGTCGGGCCCACAAAAGGGGTTGATTACGAAAGAGGCGTACTCGTTCCTCGAGACAGATTTATAAAACCATCCTTTTCCACAACTCACGAAACGTAAAATTCCCGGTTTTAACTCATCATCAGTCGCGCGAGTTTTTTTTATACTATCTGAACCTCTCGTTCGTACTCCCGATAAATAATTCATATCCCGTTCCGGAGCATTTGTTCTCCTATTGAATTTATGAAATTATTCACGCGATAAAAATATCGCCTCTGGAATGCACGACGGGGTTATGAAATACGTCTCTGAAGCTAACGACCGGACCACGTTAATTGATTTTGTAGCAAAACGCGATTAGGGCCCAGAAATAATCGGGAGGTTTAATTTAATTACGATTTTTCCGTGACGTACGTGTCATCCCCCCGTTACTATTCGTGCCCGTGAGGTTTCTAATTAAGGCCGTAAAGGGATTCGGAATGGTCGTTACGGAGTTTGAGACGGGAGTTTTTCGACCGATTTTTCGACCCGTGAACAATCACGCTGACAATGGTATCTATAGGGACTGTATTATGAGGTATCGATGGGAATTGATGTGATTGTTGCTCGGCAATAATAGGTTCGTCCTGTCGTTATTTTACGATTTCGAGATGTGATTTGCATAGGAGAGAGTTATGTTTCGGTCACAAATCTACGACGGACCCCTTACCGACGGTGGTTTCTACTTTGGTCCGTGGTTTTATGGACGGTCACCGCCTTGTTTATTCAAATCAGCCTTTTCTAATATCTATAACTATAGTCAGTTAGCGGCCGAACAACGAGGGACCGTGTATTTGTGTCACTAATCGGAACAACACTCGGAATTGGTGATAGGGCGTGTTCGGGAATCAAATATAGATTTATGATTATCTTAATTGCCGGATCTCGGTCCGCGATGGTTATGGGTGATTTTAATGCTCGTTGGAAGGATGGTGGATTCGAAAGTGTTCCCCCTCAGGGTGCGAAAATTAAAGTAATTACAGCCGGTGGTCATTATTTAATTTGTTAGCTCACGTCGTGGATGCTTTAGGATCGTATGCATTAAAAATTATTTTGATTTACATATGTTTGCGCTCAGGTTATAAGGAGTGTTTTGTTTTACGAATAATGTTTCCGGCGCTGGATCTACCGAAGTCACTGAACGTTAAGAACTGGATGAATCATTAACAGGATTATTAAGACCATCGCCTATAGAATATTCTAAGCCATATTCCATACCTTTTCATTTCCTCGTTGGACCTTTATGACCTTCAAAGAAAGTATAGTCTCAGCAAACTATCTTAATATCAGAAGTCTCAAAGAAACTTTTGGAAAAATGTAATTTATTTAAGAGTGATCATATAATGAGAAATTCTTATGAAATACATCATATAGATCAATAATCAAAAAACACAGATCTAAGGAGTTCAATCGTCACTCAAATTTATTTATCAGCTCATAACTGACCTACTTTTTGGATGCAGGATTAAATTCTTCATATTATATGAAACACAATCTATTGGAATTAAAAAAAAAGATAAGACAATTTTCGTAATGTCTATGGTTCTCAAGAATGAATACATAATATCATTAGCCTATGATAGCTATTTTTTATAATTCATTAATACAGAAAGCTGTTATCTGAAATAAAAAGTTTGAACTATCGTGAATTGAAAGAAATACCTATTGGCTTGTTTTATGCATATTCAATTTGTGAAGGAACTTATTACCCAATGGAAAATGTAGTGTTTGGATGGAAAGTAAAGCTTAACTTTCCTTCGCATTATTAGATCCGGAAACTCGTGATAATTCATCAGCTAATCCACGAGTGGCTTATATTCTTGAATCCCAGAAAAGATAAAAACAAAAATTATAATTCAACATCCTAAGGAAACATGAGTTTCTCATCGACTCAAAAATCACCTCCATTATTCCGGGCGGATAGAAAGTTACAGTTGCAAATGGGGCTGAAAAGGAAGAAAAAGCATAATGACTTCCATATGCTTTCACTCCCTACAAAACGCCTTTTATGTGGATCAAAGGATGTGAAAGAATATACCTCAAATCAAATGACATCCGGTCGAGTTCCCGCGATGTAATTCTTATCTAGGAAGAGTTTCTCTTACGAAACAGGCATCATGAGTGTCTTTCGTATCATTTTATGCTTCATCGGTTCGATTTAGAATTAAGTTCCCTTAATCCCTTCTTTTTGAAAGACCGACTACCACGCATTCATATCCGAAGAAATTATAGACATCGGAATTTTAGATAACCATCTCTCATTTACGAGATACAGTACCAACGTATCCCAAGAACTGCTATGTGCATTTTACTGCGGATACGAAAGATACAGGATAAAGGGAAAAGGTGAATTTACTTTGCGCGATAAGCGGTACGATTGGAATACCTGTGGAACACCTGAGTATCCTATCATGTCGTAATTTTTCACTTATTTCTGACCTCATACCGAAAGAGATATAAGAGCAAATTCTTGTATTCGTATCTGTTCCCGTTCGAGTAATTTTTCAAGAAAAGTTGTTGTTGTGTTTTATGTTATCGACCTGATTTTATACGCCTTAAGCTGGACCGTGTGTAGTTCTCAGGGTGTGCATGAAATACGAGGCACTCTACCACGGAGCGGGATTCTGCGAAGAGAAAGGTGTCCCATAATGCATAGCGAAGCTAGGCGAGTTTGAATGCGTATTGCTTAAATCGAGGTTAGCAGTGAATACCTTTAACATATAAATTCGGAAGATAAAATGTAGATGTTTATATGTAATGATAAGTATATGGTAGATGAAATATTTCTAAGAATAAAATATAAAAATATCTTGTTTAGAATTTAAATAAATGGTTGAATATGTCTATAAAATATATTTTACGGAAAATATGTAAGGATTTCTAAGATACTTTTGAAAAACTATAGCAATCAGCAGAAGGCATTTTATCTAGAAAATGGCTTTTATTTACAAGAAAAAAGAATGTATACGGGATAGAGGAAAGATAAAAATAACTTAAACGTCTGTGCGACTTAAAAACAAATATTAATAGAACTGAAACAAATAAGTACGACTGGGATTCGAACCCAATTCCCCAACTTCCACACATGCCCAGAAAAGGGTACTTGGGTTCGAATCCCACTCATTTCCCTAATTTTGACGCCTGTGAAATATCGTTACGCATAAAATATGAATTGGGGCACTTTTTATTAATTGAATTAAAATTTATCTACTCGCTAATAAGCAATAGAAGGGAGACATTAATTCTCCGTTAAATATTTATTACGTTAACATAACGACTTAAAAGAATAGAAAGCATTGGAGATCAATTATTGAATAGGTAAACGAATAAAACTGTAGTCCTTAGAATGCGTTAGAATTGTCTATAAGTACAATCTTTCTCTCCTTGACCTAAATAGCAATCATCGCCACCTCTAAGATTTTTTCACGCGTTATTCTCACCCTAAATTTTCACCACTATTTGCAGACCACAGAGGCGAGGGTGAAGCAAATTAAAAAACAAGCTTTGCTCCTCTCGGCAGAAAAAGACGCGACCATACTGGTCAAATCTTATCCGACGCAGATGTTGTACAAACCCAGATGCTGCGAACTAACTAATGCGGTCGAAAAACCACACCTTTGTATTTCCGGCATCCTTTTCGCTTTTTCGGCCCAATTTTTTCACATCCGGTTCCTCTTTCTGGGCGATCGAAACTCTCTCTACAGGAGAATTCATCGGGGATTCCCAATTAACCAGAGAGAACTCGATAGGGAAGAGTTCTGGCGCAAATATTTCGCCGAGGACGCCTTGGGATTTATTTGCCGACGAAGCAAATCGTAGAGGGCTATTTGTTTTAAGGGAGCAGGTGGCCGAGTTTAGCTTTGAAGCGATATTAGTTGAGGTGGGCGAAAGACGTAGTCGAAGGGTGTTTGGTTTGCGGAGACAAAAGAACCTGCTATACCGAGGCTCGGCCGTGGTCCTTCCGCAGGGTGCGAAACGGTCTTTTGGTGTTTTAAAAAGGGAAGGTGTTTTTAATTGTCGAGTACGTATTCTTAATATCTCGTACGTGTTCTTGTTAAGTCGAGTCGAGTGCCGTGAAGTCTTTAAGACGGATTGATTATGTTTGGGTGATTTGCTGCCAATTCGTACGGAGCGGGTCCAGCTGTTTATTACGCCATTCCCACGCGAGCCAATTTGATTTGGTCGTGCCGAAGTGTTTTGGACGGTTTTTAAAGGTGTGGTGCGCTAAGAAAAGAGCGATAAATGAGTTGTAAATGTGTTGAACGAGTGGTTTGACATGCGCGAATGCTTTTGTGTTGCCGACGTTATCGTGGGAGAATGATTTTCTTCTTGTATAATTAGATCTAAAATTAAAATAAGCGCCCTAAAATTCAAATGTGGTTGATTTGGGTATTTGATTCATTCTCAAAACTTTTTTTTCGTGAAATTTTACAGTTTTTAAAATAGAAAATAACCTACTCGATTTATAATATCACCAAATACAGGTGATAAGATGAAGAATTAAAGGCTATGCAATCCAAAAATATATTTTTAGATAACGTATTTTATTATCATTTTTATTTCGTGGGTGTAGAGCTTTTTTGTGAATTCGGAGACTGTCCAAAAACTTTTTCATAACTGATATGAACTGTTTTTCATTTTTTAAGGATAGGTTATATCATTTACTTATTTCTAAGAACTAAACTAGAACATTTATAATAGTGGCTTACGAGTTACCGTTATCAGAAAATGCTCTTAAACTAAATTAGTTAGGAGGAGTAATTTGTGTTTAACATTTCGTTATGAAGTAAATTTTAATTAAATTTTCATTGATTGATGCTAAAAGCATTTTGTAGAAAATATTCATGCTTGCATAGCAATTCACTATTTTTTATATTTAATGAATCATTAGCCATTTTGTGTTAACTGAAATAAGTATTAAAATAAATAAAAGTAAGCTACGTACATAACATCAGATATATGTGTTAAATATTTAATGGAGTTCCAAAATTTTTATTGACCTTTGGTTAATTTCTACGTTTGAATCAGTTTTAATTCTACTGTTTCTTCTTAAATGTAAATTTATTTCAATTTATCTTAGACTACTAACACAACGCAACAAATATTCAAGAGAATTCAATGGAAATTTGATTTACGTGTATTCATACATGCAAGTGTAATATTTGTGCTAAGAGAATCCATGGCGACGCGGTAATACTAGACGAACGACGGAAACAGAAGAGCTGCTCGCAAGCTTTATGAGGAAATATGTCTCGTTTGTAGCACACCTTGTGGAAATAATAGTATGCAACGCGGTGATAAAATACCCTCGCTTCCTTTTACTTATCGTAAATAATGGCTTTTTGGAATTCGTTTTGCCGTGTTTATTTCACAATGGGAGAAACGTCTTCTGCTCCGTTGTGGTTTCCCCAAGACTGCCTTTACGGCCTCGGAGAGGAAATTTGTTTGCGTGTCGGCTCACAGGTGGCGCGAAGGTGATATTTCTGCAGACACCAGAGAGGCCTTCCACCTCGTCCTTCATCTCCACTCGACAACGGATTTCTTTTCCCTATCTGCGGGAACGCACCAGATTCGTTTCGCCAGTCGCGTAAACATTTCCTCGGCTTCTGGTCGGCTCTAGTTTGGATTCAAGTTGTAAATATACTACCAAATGGGGAATAATATATGGAATGTGGAAAATAAATTCAGGTGGGCCCAGATGGGATCCGTGCGGGACACATGAACATTTCATGATTACGATGCGGAAAATTAGAACTAATCATAACATTTATATTTTAGGATTCTATCAAAGATTCATTTTATAATATGCTTTAAGTTACACTGTTTCATAGCTATTAATCTTCGCAATATACGTCGGGTAAATTTCGATACTATTAATCGAGTTAAAATTAATTATTAATCGTTAAAATTTCGTAGAAATGTTAAGGCTCCTTCTCAGACGAAAAGAGCGTATTTTTATAAAGTTTAAGATGAATGGAATTTTCGGTGAACATGAGAAACAGAATTTGCATAATAATCTTTCGTAGTACTTAATGAACTTACGTAGCTTACCGCTTCTCGTATTCTAAAACCATCCGATTAGCAACAACTGGAGTAAGGTAAAAGGTAAACCGTAGAGTACAAAAACACAGGTATTAATAGACAGGGTTTTTTAATAGCCGATGAATAAGGTTTCATAAATGAATAAAATAATTTAAGTCGAAGTAAGAAAAGGATTAGTTGTCAAAGGCGAGCTGCTAGTAAATTTCCCAAGGTTTACTGTTCTAAAAGTAACTAAACACTGACCAACATGATATCTTGACAATCTGTAGGCTATAGAAAATCACTTATTCAAGCACTTACTCGAAAATTTCACAATTCTTTTTAAATTTTAATGTTGACCTTCAGAATAGATGGAACAATTTTCCAAGTTATTGGGGAGCGAAAACTCGAGTGCACCGTGTAATATCGGAGCCTCTTTTCAGTCACTGTTCTCCAAGGTAACAGCTGGCTGTAGCGCAATGAAAAATTACGACGATTAAAAAAGGCGGAGCTCTGATTAGGTCAGCGCCTATTACACTCTTGTTTCCAACGCTCTCAAAATTGTTATTTTAAAATTAGAAACGCGACCTGCGTGTTTTTTTTCGTTCGGATGTCGAATCCAGTCATTTTCCACTCCAGTGTTGCAGAAAGCGTTTAGAATTAAGCGGTACGTGAAATGGATGTAGAATTTATCTACGCCAGGGCAGGCCTCATAATCATCCCGGGCTCTTTAATAATGATATTTCAGCTTACCCAGCCGAAACTCGCTTGTCCAGAAATAATTCCCCTTTTGTTTTTTTTTCGCGATTGAAATTTTCGATGTCAATCCGAAAAAACGTTCCGAACCGTTTCCTTCCTTCCATTACAAACCAAAGGGGCCACCATCAAAGGAATTTGAATAATAAAAGGAATACGAATTAATCGCACGCTAATGATGTAATTAATGGTATTTTATACACTTTTTATTTCATTAAATATGTGATTTTCATAAATGGTGTTTGAAAAATATTAAAATTTTTTGTAAGCTTAGAAAATTAGAGGGATTTTTAATCTAGTTTTAGCCCAAAATAAACCGAAATTTTAAAAATAATTTACATGGAAATTGATATAATTTAATTAAAAAAATTACAAAGACCTAATTAAATTTCTGAGTAAACGTAACTTTTGATTAAAGTCTATGGTTCTATTCTTTAGAATGAGTCCGTCCTTGATTGTACACTAAAGTTAAACTAAGGCGATTTGGAATCAAAATTTCATTTGGCAATTCCTTCGATGGTAAAGATTTAATAAAATATTAAAAAGAATTAATAAATTTTTCTTTACTGATAATAGGAAAGGATAGCAGGGTAATAATCTGAATATTGATCCACTCCATACAACTTATAAAAGAACAGTATATTTAACAGCATACCACGTGATTAGTAACAGATTATACGATCAGTTACGATGAAACGGTAAAAGGCTAAATATTGTGCAGAATAATTTACTCATTAATATAACATGCCAAAGAAAATTCTATTTAGCAATTCCACTGAGAATGAATTAGAACGTTATTCTTGGCTTAAGGTTACTTGTTTCGAAATAGATCAAAACCTATCCTAGTGTTCATGTATTGTAGTATTAATATACGTAATTCTATTTAACTTTGTATAAAATACTTCAATAAATTTATAACCTTTTTTAACTAGGTTATTTCAATTTTGAGTTGGAAAATGTACGTTTTTCTGATTCAATTCTCCTCAATCGTAGTCCTTCCCTAAAGGAAACTAGGTTAGGATTGTATTATTCAGAGAAAGTACATTCGTAGAAGTCGTGAGGTATTGCGCGACCTCCTCGAGACCAACGGCCGATCTGACAACTAGCGTAGAAAACCTGACAAAGAGATAGATGCGATATCGTGCTAAGAACTCCATGTTTCCACGAGAAATCCGAGATAGTGACGAACAAAAGGAATACTACAGAGGGGATCGCCCGGAGTTAACACCCCCTGCCACACACCTATAGGCACCTTGTCATACGTGAAGGTAGATGTAGATCTTCTTTCCTAAAATGGCTCATTCTAACCACGTTGCTGACGTGCGTCTAGATTGAACGAACGCCTTTTAATCTGGCAAACCAGTGTTGTCATACTTTTTGGCCGAAGGGCATGATTCAAAATTTCAACTCGTTGGTCGACGGGAAATCTAAATATAGAGCTCCGTTCTCTCCTTCAAACTTTTAATGATCTTGAACAACTGTATATGCATCTATTGGCGTGTCTGAAACTCGAGAAAGACTTCTGATACTGTTGATTTATCTAAAAAGTGAATGTTTTGGTGAGTTCTACGTATGATTTCAGCTTTTCTGACGATTCATGTATCTTTATATTCTTTTCCAAAGCCTCCGTCTTCGATTGCTGCTAAGTTGCCCATCTTTAGATGCTTTCTTGCAAATTTCAACGTTTGTTTTGGATGCTTCGATTACTTGATTACTTTAGCGATCAATTACTAAAAAATTCCCTTAACTTTCGTATGTTTCCTGATCAGTAGTTGATACAAAGGTTGTATTGGATTCAGTCCTTAACCAGATTAAAAATTAAGCAGATGTTATGTCGATTAATTTTTGTGTTAAACAGAGCTTGCTGACATGTGATAGTTAAGGTTTATTAAAGAAAAATTTAATTCGCAATGCATGAAAAAAGTGTCGAAAATGTCATTAAGTTTTCCTAATTACGTAAACCAGCCATGTCCTGTGTATTTCTATAAAGATATATTAAGAAAAGGACCCGCCATATCCGTAGTAACGAAGACGTAACGAGTGACAAAATGTTCTTGCGAACGCGCCACCTTCCCTTCACAATTTTACGCAGTGTATGCGTGATGTGGATCTCTCTCAGCGATAGAAGGTTCAAAATGGGTATAAGACAACAGGTCCCTCTTCTCGGTCGTGTGGCCCTCTTCGCCTGTATTATTCAACTCCCTCTCCTACCGAAGGCTTCCTTTCCTCTCTTTTTTTTTATTCGTCCGGGAATGAGGATAGAGGTGGGATGGGGACTTGGCAACACTGTATCCTGGGCACCGATTTACTTCTCTCCGACCACTACACGTCAGTGGCAGGTGCAAGCACAGCCTATAAGTCTGGAAGGGTTGGGTGGTCGTTCCAGCGGACTGGAGGGAGGCGGTTAGCTTGGAGGTCGTCGAGGGTAAAAGACAAAAGAAAAAAAGAGGAATCTGGAACCCACCCCCGGGGCAGCAAAAGACGATCTTCAGGGCTACCTCCGGCGCCCAACACCCCCTCCTCCAGCCTACCTGCTACCCGTGAATCTCCGTAGGCCAGCTGTTGTTACGCGCGTAAAAAAGGTCGGATTTTAAGTTCGAGATTGAATGGGAGGGAGTTTTAGTGGGTGTAGTAGTCTCGGGGATTCTTTTATAGGTTTTAGGAGGTTCTCGGACAGGGGTTTTGTAGGTGTTGCGGCAAGGCGGAATGGCGAGAAAGAGCGCGGTGTATTCGGGGAGCATAGGTAATTAACGATTCGTCTCAATCGAGGTGTCCCGCGCGGTTCCGATTTAGGGCCGGTCAAATTGAAAGTGCGCGGTTGTATCGTGGGTAAAAAGTGCGAGGTTTCTCGGTCTCCCCGGTGATTTCGTTGCCATTTCCCAGCATCGTCGGCCACTTTTCGCGTTATCCAGCCCGATAATGGAAGCCTTACGCGGGCATCTCGAAGATTACGCGCCTCAATAGAAATCTTACGAGTGCTTTTTTGTAACTGAACCCGAGCGCTAATCCACCGAGACTTTGTTCTTCGGCGACGACCAGCAGATGCCCTCGCTTGAGAGGTTTGCTTCCAACGGGTTTGGAAAATGTTTACGTAAAATGATAGCTTATAGGCATGAAGTGAGGAATTTCATCTCAATCGAGATGATTCTTTTCACACTAGCCACGCCTTCTTCATCTTTAGCGTAGTTTAATTCAGAGGAAAGTTAGAATAGGCGGAGGATGGAAAGTTCACGCCTACGTTACGAATTGAGGGTTATTAATGAGAACAATAGCGATGATTCCACTTTAAAATGGGCTCGTTCATTATTATTCATTTTTAAAGTGCGTTGTAAGTGAGGACAGAGATGTTAAAAAAGTATGAAGAAGAGAAATTTAGCGTAAGAGTATTTTATTTATAATTCTTTGAATTAGAATATCGAGGTTTTATGTGACAATTCTTGAATTCTCGGGCTCTTAAAAGTATTTAAATGTCGCAAAAAGATATTACATATCGAAATAAATGGCTTTCAAGTAGAATGAATTATTCTGTAGCTTAATTTAGGTCGATTTTTCTCCAGCATTTAACAGTAATGTATAGTATAAAGAACGTATCGACAAATTATTTCCCATCAAAATATAATCTTTTCAATTAATTGAGATAACCTTTATGTTTCATATTCTTACGTTCAATGTATGTTACGAGAATTTTCGTGCATTAAATGTTAGGAAAAATAAACACCATGCTTAATAGAAAAGAAAGAACACCCATCCAAACACCATTATCTCGTAGAAATTTGCTCGGATAGGATATCAAATTTCACATCACGCTTTTAGATGATTTTAAAACCCTATCGCATTAGTTTATCCATATTTGAACATCGTAGTTAAATTTTAATATCGGGCCCCGAAGTGGAAATTTATCTCATTCCGAATAATTTCTTATTAAATAGCCACGGCGCTATCTGAATTTATGCAAACTCATTCGACTCCTAACGCACAAAAATAAATAGTCTATCGTTTGTCTCGTAAGTGGCATCTTCTCTAATGTTGGGACATTTTATGATAGATATTTCCATTAACGATTCCTCGGGGCTATATCTAAGCACGTCGCCGCTCCATCGCTTGCCCATCAAATGAGAGAGTAACTGAAAATTGATTTAAACGAGGATTAATAAAATCGGAGGGTTTTATAAGGCGAAAAAATTTTATGGGGCATCTTATAGTGGGACATAGTATTAGTATTAGGGAACTAAAAAAGTATCAATTTTCAGGAGAAAATTTGGATTATAGCTTTATAAATTTCGATGTTTTTTAGCTGTTTTACGTACTCGTTCGTGAAATGCATACGTGTACGTAAATGGATATCGTACTCTCCTAGGTGGTAGATATTACAAGCACGAATTCGAGTTTGGTAATTACAAACAATGGTTCTTAAACCTATCTCAACTGAAAGCTAGCTTCAGACGTATTTACATTATAAACAGTATTGGAATCCATAGATTTGGTTTCTAAGCGACCGTTCCATAGCTTATATGCAGTTCTTTTTTAAAAGCCGTGGTCTCTCAAACACCTGTACCGTCTTTTATTTGAAGACCCGGCAGCAGTTAGTGCCGAAAGCTCGTGTTCGACTCAGCGGGACTGACCCACGCCCTGCAGGTTCCTAAACACCGCTTCGTCGTCCAGGGTGTCGGCTAGAATGAAAAGAAGCAATTCGAGGGAAACGGCCTCAAAAACTCATCAAGGTGAAATTTCGGAAACGCGACAAAAAAAGAGTGGGATTCGGAGACGGAGTCGTCCCATCAAATGATGAGACCGATCGGGTTTCGTGTTGCAGGAACATCGTTTCGGGGAAATCTAAATAGTACGAGGAGGGGTTCGAGATGTTGACATGCCTTGAAATAAGTACTTCAGAGGGTTTCTTGAGACGAGGTTTGGGTCGAAAATAATGAGCAGCAACGAACGAATGTAAAGAGCTAAGTTTTTTAGTGTCTACATAAATGTCCTGATTTCCATATACGTAGGAACATTAGAGTCAAATGCAGCAGGACTAGTTAAAAGGATGACTTACCTTACATCGACGTATCTCATACATACGTTAATGGAAATAAATGGAAACTTTCAGTAACGGAAAAACCAACAAGTAGTACAGTAACTCTTTTTATTTAATAGACGAATGAATATTAAACAGAAAACTACAGCTATCCATCCATTAATACTTGGATAGTTAATGATTATATTTTACCAACTAATTATGCAAAAATGAGAATATATCAATGTAATGTAATTGATGTGATGGAAATATTAACAGTAAGTTATAGATAAGTCATAGACGTATTGAAATAAAGACTTATCCATTAAATCTCAATTATTAGTAGAAAGTTTCGTATTTGTTACAAGCTCATTGTTCGGGAAGGCAATAAAAATATTCCACTAAGTGAAGGCTTCGTCTATTTAATCGGTTTTTATTTATTTTGATTTTCATTAGATCATCGAATTTTTTCATTACACCTCAGCATATTAAGGGTGCTAATATTTAAATACTCGTTTTTTATACTTGTTTAATAAATACTTCGTTAAAGGGTTTACATCCTCAAGAGACATCTACATTTATTCACTTAAAATTCTATCCATTA
This sequence comes from Pantala flavescens, assembly GCA_020796165.1. Classification (NCBI taxonomy): domain Eukaryota; kingdom Metazoa; phylum Arthropoda; class Insecta; order Odonata; family Libellulidae; genus Pantala; species Pantala flavescens. The sequence continues at coordinate 7,021,252 of CM036888.1, forward strand.
CTTACTCTACATATTCAAGCTGTTACAGTGATTATTAGTTAATGGATTAATAATAGTTTAAGTGTTGAATATTCAAAAAATGATCAATTATTAAGGAATATAAGGATAAAGGAATAAACATCAAAGTAGGTGACTTTCTTTAAAACCGCAGCCTATTAAACTGCTTCTCCATCAAGGCCGCGAGAATGCATATTGATGGAGAAAGATGAATATATTCTGAAGCGAAGCAAGAAAACGAAACTTTGGCAAAAAACCGATTCCTGCCGTTCTAAATATAGTAAGTCGAGGCTCTTCATTCTTTCCAACGCCTCCACGCCCATCGGCGTGATGTGATTTATAATCCATCGGATGGATTGTTATTAGAGTGCATCTTGACGTCGAATTTCTGGAAAGCGTGAGATGTTCCTCCTTCGGCAGCAGACATCATCCCTTCGCAAATTATCTTTATTCAGCAGTGCGTGATGGCGAATAAAACTTCCTACGCTTTTCATAAACCGAATACATTTGCATCGCTTATCCGACGGCCACCGTGCACCGCTACGGACTCTCCCTTTTTAATAGACCTTCTGGGAAAAGGAGGGAAGGTTCGGATACCGCGTCTCAATTGTTGCACCCGCTGTCGCCATCTTGTGGAGGAATGACTCGAAGGAAATGCGTGTTGAAGAGTGAGTAATGGGTTGTCGATTCCACGCTGGATGCGTCAATAATAATAATGAGAAGCGATCCAAGGAAAGTAATGTATTCGGAACGCCTCACGATCTTTTTCAGTTGTGTTTGCAAAATGACTCGGCGGATTAAGAATTGGCCTTTAACCTGTGAGCTCATTGTCGTTGAAGGAGTGGTTATTAATGCAGTTCAAATTTTATAGGCGTGTCAGTGGTCATCGATGAGGGATACATACTCGTGCGACATCCGCCAAAGATTTTTAGGTTGGATTAGGTTGATAACAATGATAAACAGTATCGTTCTATTATGTTGGATACGTATTTGATGGAGAGAAATAGACCTATTGAATATTTTCAATTGTTGGTAATGTGATTAGAATACTAACTTTATACAGGAAAATTCAACTTTTTATGAATTATCTGTTCTGCATTAAATATGATACCAAAGTGGGAAAGATTTTGCAATGATTTGCACGTAATCATTGATTGAATTCGATAAACTAACAAAATATTTTCTCTGTTTAAATCTATCACGTATATCGTACTATATTTAATTATATAAATAAAGCTCTAGGTTACTATGAGACTGGACTTTCACCGTTAATTTAGCAAGAGCTTCTCTTGTTTGTTTTTATAAATGTAATCAATTGGAAAATGTAAACATCTCTAGATAATAATTGCAAAAATTCCACGTTGAAAGCGGAAAGACAATCATGACATAAATATCTCCTAAATTTAACCTCTGCCTATTAAAACTGTATTTACTTTATTGATTCGAAAAGATCATAATGTATAATTAGCAGGCATCAGAAATTTTTTCGTAATCAAACGAAGATTTGCACTCTTTTTCGTGGAATTTATTTGGGAATGAATCAATGGAATGTTAAGAGAATATCGTTTTTAATTATTTATCGATTAAATATTTTCTCTCATATTATTCATTATGTATAGGGATTTGATGAGAGCGAAATTAATTACTTTCATTATACAGCAGTTCTAATTAATTTCGTCCGACGAATAGATTTTTACGAATAATGAATTTTTAATGAAGTGCAGTCATTCAACGGTGTTAATTAACAAATTTGGTTCGTGTATTCATAAACTTTTGCGCTGTTTTAAATCAGTCGCCTGGATTTAAGATTTAATTAGTCTTCTGTTTTTCGCGTATTTATTCGCTAGAGTTTCGTTTGATCGAAACGAGTTTTAAAATTTTTCGTATATCGACCATTCGCCGTTTCTACCGATCCGTCTAGTTTGTGCAAATAATTCGTTCTTGTTTGCCAATTAAATCGGCAGATCGATTCGAATTTCTATTCGCAATTGAGATAATGGTATCGTTTTTCATAGTCTCCTCCTATTATTCTCATCGCACTTTCCATTGTGAATTTCGGATTGATTTATTCGTTTATCTAGCCTTCCCATTCCACCCTCACTTATCGCACACACGTTGAATTATTTTAGAAGTAATTATTTGAACCAATTCGATCCCAACTTTAATTCGCTTCGTTAATTGTTGCATTAATGACGGGAGCGAACAAAAATCTGCAATTTGGCAAATTAGCCACGCGCTGAAATCTCGATCGCTATAATTATTTTTGTTTTTAAATACTAGTTCGTTCCCTAAGGCTCTCTTTGTACTAAACTGCCGAAAAATAAACCTCGTTCGGGATTTTTTGTAATTTTATAATCGTACCAATGTTTCGCGGAACACTAACGAACTTCTATGAAATAATTCCACGTGGGACTAATTGGACCAATTCGATTTTGTTTTGTATTAACAATTCTTATTTTATAAGCTGTTAACATTATAAAAATTGTACTTGTTTATCCCAAAGAATTTGTTATTGGAAGGATATTTAAAAAATATTAAATAATTCATTCTAGATTGAGCTAGTATTCTTTATGGCAAACATATTTTTTCACCCTGTGTATACTGGTGTTCTGTTATTTGTTAGTGAATACCACAGAATAATTACGTGTATGCTAAATAAAAAGATAATTTTACCAATCCTTTCGTAATTGCATGTTTTGTGAGTCATGGCCTACTTATTGGTTTGGGCAGAAATTAAATTGACCCACAAAAAAATGCGAGAAAACTATTAGAGAATTTAATTACGAAAATTAATTATCGCGTTCCAAATCAACCCTGCATAAACCCTTAGTTACGAGATTGTTAGTAAACATGAATTCAGGAATAGTTTATTTTTACTGCACGACAATCCATTTCCGGTTCAAATCATCCCAATTATGGGAAACCTTACGCTTTAAGGGGGGGGGGGGAGTAACTCAAATAAAGGTAATCCCATCACGGCTACTTAGGCACACACCCTTTAATGCCCGAATTATTCTAATTCTTAAAAAAAAAATCTCCCTAAATTTTTCTAAGCAATCGAAACTCGACCTTGGAAGCTTAATTGAAAATATCCTTCGGTCGGTAAATACCGAAGGCGATTTTCCATCGGAAATGTACAAATCCTCCTCCTTGGTGATAATTTGGATCAGGTATTCCTAAAAATTATAATCCCCATCATTCTGTCGGGAGCCGAGATGGAACGAATAAAAAACGCCGGAGATATTAGACGTCTCCTTCCTATCTTTCCGAACCTTTTCAACGATTATCTCTACTCCGCTCCCCCAACAAAAAACCTTTCTTCTCCCATCTCCCCCCCCCACAATTCTTCCCTAGGACGCCATGACCTGCGAGAAAAATCGGCCCTCGCTTCAAAGTTCCCATCAAATCCCAATCGTGCCGATGCGCACCTTCATCAACTTAAGATTCGTGTTTCTTCGAATGCGATACCAACACCATACTCCCGTACACCTCCTTATAGATCCTCCGCTTGTATGTACCCTCTGGTTCCGCAAGGCTCGTGGTTCGATGGTTTCCGCACCGGCGAAAACGAAACGTTTTCCACGAAGTATCCCGAACGGAACGATGTACCAAAAGAAGTCAATCCATCATCTTATTTCGTTCTGTTTGGAACATCGAGCGAATAATGGCGTTCCAGAAGTCCTTCCGCACGTATGGGCTCGTAATGCTCGACGCTCCCATTAAGGATTCAAAACTGTTAAAACGGAGTCTTTCGAATGCTTTCGAAACTAACCGAGCATCATCTCCGAAGAATTATATCTCTTACGTTCCGGAATTTCCTGTAGACGTGGTTCCTTAAACTGCATCAATCTTTCCTTCTCTCTTTCTAAATTCTAAAGTTCGTGCCCTATTCGGTTGCTAATGAACGTTTAGCAGGATTATTTTGATGGATCTATTTCTTATTGATAGAGTAGCTACTTCTGAGACTATCGCTGCTTAAATGGTTCTTGTACCTTTAAACTATGTTAAGTACCGCTATTTTTAGTATCAACGGTAAGGAGGAGGATAATTAAAGTTTTGAATACACGTCTACGTTGCTATCTTTGAAGAAGAGGCTGAATTTAATTTCACAATTATAACAATAAAATTTACCGGGAATATTTTCTAATATATCTCCTTTTATACACGATATTAGAATATCATATCGATTTAAATTAACGATCAATTAATTAAGATATTAAATTAAATGAAATTTTGATAGAAAATACATCAAATAATATTATTATTTGCAACTGAATATCTTTCATGAAATAGGTTATTCATTCATTCTTCATTCTTTTCGTCAATAAATATTTCTATTATATTTATTCTATAATTATAGATTCTATAAATTAAAATAATGCGGTCTATTTTATAATTATAAATACTATGTATAAAATTTAAATAATTTTAATATAACCTCTTAAGTAATCCTCAAAGTTTTTATACGCCTAAGCATCTCAATAATTTGGTATATTCGTTCCAGGGTTGTACAGTAATCTAATCATTCTCGTACACAACGAAATTTACGTATGTATATATAGCAATTTCATATCTTCAAAGACAGTACACGACGAATAAGGATGGTAATACTACTATGCTCTCAAATGATACGCGAAGATAACTGTTGCATTCGAATGCACTCGAGGTATCATTACGAACAGTTTGGGAAAGTTGAGATGTGTGCTACATCTCCACGATAGCCAATGGAGTCGTTCCGTTTCGGAAATCGTATGATCGCCTCAGGAAGTGCGAAGCGATGGAAAAACGAAGCAAAAATGCCTTTTTTCGGTCGATTACGAAGCATTCCCTCCGAATAAGGCCGTGCTCAATTACCGTCGATGCACTAATACGGATCGCTTGATTTAATTCGCCGCCAGCTCGTTCGAATTCAAATAGGACGAAATTTATGGAGATGTTAACGCTTAAACATCGTGAACTTTCGGATACAGCTGTTACGGAAACCTGTAAAGGGATGCTTTATGGTGTCTCCTAAAATTTCAACGTATTTTCATGGCGAAGTATGCCAGTATATATTCTTTAACCAAGCGAATTCCATAGGTATCATTTTACAATTTTATTATTCAAAGAATTTGCTTACTCGTGTTGTATTTCATCACAAATGATATAAGGTGAATTGATTTTTTTAGTTTTAAACACTGTTCTTGATAGAATTTACATCTATTCTGGAGCTTTCATTTATAAACAATGCAAATCCATTTATTTAGTGTCGATTACAAATTGAATTTCATCGATCATAATTGAATAAGAAGAAGCAATGTGTTAGTAAATTATAAGCATATTTAGAAAGTAATATACTTCTTAATACGAATAAAATAATGAGTATCAGTTTTCTTTCTTTTTTATATTTACTTGTCTACCTAGGTATGTTTACCTTGAGTTCACATCATAAAGGTCTCTAGTCGATTTAGGTAAACAAAACGCAAGAGAGAAATTCCTTATAATTGAGCTTTTATTAGAACTATATAAGATTTTAAGCTCTCATATGTATGATATAGAAATCTTTCGTTTAGTATTTACTGCTATCAAATCGAATCAAATACATCATAAATTTTGTAAGCTACGTGTAAGATCCTAAGTAAATTACTTGTGTATTTAGAACCTATTTGGATTGGTCCAAGATGAGCTAATGAGGTTTTCGTATAAAACAAATAGAAAGCATAGTGATACCTCTAAGTTACCGGAGAAAACGTAAGGTTTATTTTCATAAACATCCAAAACGAACAACACATTTGATAGACGTAGTTATCAACAAAGTCCTAAAATTTCCGTAATCCAGTTACGACTGTGTACGATAGCACAGGCATCTATCAGCTATACGTCTCCGTAAACGGATAACATTCCATCAGAAGTGCATCGTTATAATCTCTCCATACAAACCGCGAGAATACTTCACACTGCAGCGCCCTCTAAGCGGTCGGTAGCGCAAAGCGAACTCTACAGGTACATACGCGTCATAACACGTAGGCCCAATTCAACCATCGGCTTACGAAGAGAGTATATAAGAATCATATAAAGTCCGCATCATCGAGTTCTGCCCAAGGTATAATTCAAACCGGACATCCTCATTGTATCGACTCTACATGCCTCGGAATCTCGACCTCTTTCGGTCCCATCTTCCTTTCCCACGCGGGGCGCACCTGCCCTCCCCTCCCCCGACTCACCCACCGCTCTTTCCTGCCCCACCTTGAGAAGACCACATCCCTCTGAGGCGTCGGTCGGGTCGCGTGGCTTCAACTCTTCTCGACCAATCACGTAGCCTCTTTCGCCTCCGTAAGAGAAGACCGTTCCCGTGCTTTGGCGCCTTCAGAGCCGTTTTTCGCGCCGATTTGCGCTCTTACGATGTTCAATTGTCGGTTGGTCAAATGGGGTTTTGTTGGTCGAATGGGTCACGGTCAGTAGGATTGAACTGGGATAGTTTCGTTTGTATAGATCGACATAAAAGTATTAATAGAAGATACTTCTATCCTCTTCAGCTGACTCCCATCCTCCATTTGTTTAGGATCTTGTATTGATGTTCGGTGGAATGGAGTCCAGTTAAGGAAATCGAGCATGAAATGAAAACTTTGATCTACTTAACCTCAGGGTCTATTTGGTTGGATAATACAGTCAAAACACTCACATTTTTGGCTGATTTATTTTATAACGTATACTTTAGTAATATTTCGTTGCCGAGGATACATTAACGGTATTTTAGATAATGATTTTTTCCCCGGATTGTGAATTAAGTTATATTTATCTGGGTTTGATGGAGATAGGCAGCTATATTAAAACTCCCTTTCTCGCGCGATAGAACTCACTTTCATCTCCATGCTAAAGCGAGAAACTGGTTGAAACCCGAATACTTTAGAACCAGATCACCGTCTGGTTTCTCTTCGTAGCTGAGTAGCTAAATCGCATCTTTTCAGATTCTCGCTCTCCGCCTTGGAACTATTAGAGATGAGTTGGTAAATTGATTGCTAAAAGTTGTTGAAGTCTGAGATGTTGTCTACCGCTAAGCTTAATGAGATATGGGGATTTAAAGAGATATTTTAGAAGTTCATAATTAACTCGATTATGGCGTAATATCTATTATACGATTGTACCTTGACTCGTGAAAAATAGTTACTTGTAATATACATGATATGTGATTATTATTGGTCAGAACGCTAATATATTATTCCTCTAATTAGCATAAAACGAAACTGATATACTTTCAATAGTACTTCAATATAATACTCATCGTAAAATTATACAATTTACTTAGAGTTACATTCTACACAAAATCTAGCAACGTAATTTAGGCGTGAAGAACACTAGAAATGTAATATTTAGAGTAGTAGAATATTATGGATAGTTTTTCACTTCTCAAATTAATTTCAGTCCGTTTAAAACCTTTGAAATATGTGTAAATATAAAAACATATATTTTCATACTAATGACTGAAGAAGGGTTTATATTAAATTATTATTATTGAATGTTATTTATAAAAATTTGTGGTATCGAACTACGATTAAATGTGTATTTTGTTGTTATGTACGATATTTGATTTATTTATTTGTTAACATCCGAGATTTTGACCTTAAGCCTGAAAATATAATAGTTTACTTCCTTTTCTGATTTAATTTAGGTATATGATTTGCTGAAAAATTACCTAAAACTTCTGAAAGCTAAATATTAAAATATATAAAAAATACTATTCTCGAATAAGAAATGTACGCCAATGATTACCTTTAAAATAAACGCAATCACGTATATAATAATGGACAAAGTCTTCCAGTATATAAAAGGACAGATATCGTAGTCGTTAAGTGCCTCACTTTTCATTATTCGAGAGAAAATCAGGGATGCATATTTATCGATTAGCCCAAAGAGGGCCACGGCATTACGACCTCGTTTCCGATACTCCATATTCAAATTTCCGGATACCATTAAGTTTTCGTCGGGTGCAGCGTGTATTTGTTATTTGGGGGAGGCGTCGTGGCACCACATCGTGTATACATACACAAGCCCCGAGGTTCGACGAATACAAGGCATGGCGGACGGCAGCTGGAGGACCGCCCGAGGTGAGACAATCCAAACATGATCGAGATCCTACGAAATCCTCAAATTCTCGAGGGAAAAATAAAAACAAACACTTGCTCGCTCACGGGTTGATACGAAGTGTGTTCCTCAAGAGGAGACGTAGTACTCACGCGAATCGGGTGAGAAACATGGAGATGTACCCCTCAATTTAACTTTCTTGTTCATAATTACAGGTGCATTTTTGATTAAACACTTCAGGGGATATCATAGTCCTATTCAAATTCCGATTTCTCCCAGAAATTATAATTATACACACGAGGTTAGACTTTGACAAAACGCTCCTGGTTAGAGGTACGATTAAAATAAGCGGGTCCACTAAAAAGTTGGGAATTATGAGAAGCAATGGCTTAATAAGCCGTGGAAGAATGCCGTCTATTAATCTAGTAAGAGTCTTATTAGGAATTTAGGTTGATGCTAGAGTTTGTCAGATGGATGAATTAATCAAAGGTAATGGGATGTTGCAACTATGTAGAATCCAAGATAAAATTTCATTGTTATTCATATTGAAAAATGGTTTTACATCTTATATATTTTGAATTTTAAATTTATTTTTATTTCTTTGGTTAATAGTACTATAAATTTTTATAATATTTATTGATAATTTTTTCCGAGCAATTTAGTTAATTTAATTAAAATTTGATGATTACGGTACATACTGGCCAATACCGCATTTTTTAAGTGACACTAAATACTTCCAGAGATAGCAGAAAACTTTATTTTCTTTATTATTATGACATTATTAGATGGTTTCAGATATTTTTTGCCTAGGAAGCTACATTTGGAAAATAAACTCCATCCTTCAAATGTTCGTAGAAAAATAAAATAATTTTTATCCTATTATAATTAATTAATACGTAAATGATTGACCTTTAAAAAAATCGATTTGAAATCCTTGGTATTCATATACATTTATTATGATGTTGTAATTGTAATTTCTATTGAGGTATTTCAAATATTATAACTGTTTTGAGAATAGGGAATAGAAAACTGAAATTCCACGAAAGTTTTAAATTTTCCTTCTTTAATAAATAATAAACACGAAGTTATGTACAGTATGTGCTAGATGAATGACTGAATATGTGTACGTATGGAGGAAGGAACTAGACAATTTTTCGAGAAGAATAAATTTGATATTAAAACTTGCAAAACGTCACCTGTCAAAAAATCTAGAGACGAGTAAAGATTTCTTTTAACACTAAGAAAGCATAACCGCTTCTAAATTCACAAATAATCTTCCATTATAAGTACACCATTCGAAATTTCTTTTGCATCGAAATATTGTTATATCTGTACAGGTAAATTTACCTCTTGAATATAGATATTGGTACGTAAGCTTTGTTAATTGCGTTCGAAATCGTAGTTTCAAATTCCCATGGATTTTCTTAGGAGATGCGTTGTACCTATACAATATACCTGCAGCTAAGGAAGATTGGAACAGCAATCTGGCCTCAGTTGGAATGCAGCTATGGCAACGTACAGTGAGTGGAATGAAAGTCGAAAATTATGTTCGGCCCGGAATAACTTAATCCTCGTCCGAGGGTGTAGCAGATGGGACTCTTGCCCCTGGCCCAAAAAAAGGGCCCTGCACTTATGACGAAGATTGCTGGTTAGCTTTCTACCATGGTGGCCCAGGAGCTGCGTTGCATGATTCAATCCCGACTAACCTATCTCCTATCTGGAGCTATCAATCGCAAAAGATACTGTGCCCGATCCGCAAAAGTCCCGTGAAAGATTCCTAAACTGCTGGAAAATTAAGAGTTTGGCCATCTGAATGATATATGGGGAGCAAAAGTATTGGGGAGACTCGGTCTGGTTGCGGTTTTCATGGGAATTGATGCCTTTAGATAAGGAAGATTCGTATACTAACAATATGGTTCGTATATCTATGTTCATGTAGGTCAGTAAAGTAGGGTGATGTTTCCTGAAACTTAGGAGCATTATGGAAAGAATTATGGTGCTTTATTGAATGGCTATTTACTATTATTCCAATTGTAGAGTGTTTAGGAAGTTTCCTAATATTTTAATCAATTTTTTTTAACTTTGATTTCTCTTTTAACATCTAATTATTTAAGCATTTATTATATGTAAGATATTCTTGTCATCACTACCATTACATTTTCTGTTTCACGAAAATGAGTTGGTAAAAGAAAGTTCCTATCCCTTGCATTTTTGGAATTGCAATAATGAAAGAAGTCCTGCCAAAAAATTCTTTTGGCTTCCTTAAAAATTTACCCATACATTTCAAGATTTGTGTGACAGGCAGTTGTGTTTTGCTCATTTAGTGGATGCACTTTTTCATTTAATCTTTCAGTATTATTAAAAATATCTTCGTTGATGCGAACTTTAAGCGGAGACCTTGAACCTTTACTAGCTTAAATAACAGTTGATATATATTTCTCCATATATTAATTAATTAATATATGGAGAATTAAATCGCTTTCTGCTTTGTATAGTAGCTTTTTGTAACATATTGCATGTATCAATTTTTTGTAGACAATTAGTAAGATCGCTTATTAAAATGTATCCATTTGTATTATTACTAATACCTGGAGCAGAACTACGGAATATGTTTTTGTGCATGCTTTTTACTTTCTGTATCATAATAGGATCATATTGCTATCGTCAATTCTGACGTACGTGTATATAAGAACCTTTCAGTCCGAATGCCTCTTTAATCTGTAAAGCGTTCCGGATTATCCCACTCACGCTTCGGATGGGGAGAAGTGTGTTTTTCATCAGGAGAAAGTTGTTAGTGCGCGCTTTGGACGGCAGAGGGAGTCCACGTGTCGGTTTGAGAGAGTCCGTCCCGATGCTCTATTTGCACGCGGATAACTAACGGTTCATTCTGACCTTGGAGGGAAAAAGTTTTTCTTTTTTTTTCACGGCCCCGAAGAATGCGCCATTATAGTTATTACTCTGCGGGAGATGATCCTCTTCTGTTTCTTCTTTTTTTTTTCGAAGGGGAGTTGTCTCATCTGCGTGTTATGCGGTGGAAGCGTGAGGGAAAGGTTTGCATTTAAATGGGGAAGACAGAATTGGATGTAAATGGTGCAAAAATACGGGAGAGCTTCCATTACTCCGCGAAAACAATGGGACCAACCTTTTTTTTCTCTCCGCAGTAATGGTGGAATTTCTTGGCGTAATTCGGTTCCGTGGAAATATTTCCACGCAAATATTATCTGCTGCTTATTAGATTCTTTAAGATGTACGAAAAGTCCATCTGTGATGTGATAACTAATTCTAATTAATGTGGATTATTATTCGAAAGATAAAAATAACAACAGATAAAAGGAAACAATATTAGTTTAAATATTAACAAAGAATTGAGAGCATAAAGAACCTTAAAGATTAAAGGAAATATTCATAAGGGGCATTCTAAGAATAAAGACTGATAAACACGTTTTACCAAAGAAATAATAAGACTTCATGAATTGTATAAAGCAAGAATCTTATGTAGAGATTTATCTACGACAGATATATATCGCATAGATAATATCATAAATAACTTGGGCTTAGGAATTAACATGCATCCATTCAAAAAGTCAATCTTACAGTTCAAATGCGTAATTTTTAACGCAACAATAGGATGCTAAGATCTGAATAATGAACAATGAAATAAAAATACACAAAAAACAAAATAACAAAACAAATATCAAAACGATTCTTTAAATAAGAATATTAATACTACAATGAACGATATGTATGATATCTTATCTTAAACATTAACTTAGACTGTTTATAAACTGTATTTAATACACTTAAAAAAATAATCTTAAATTTTTTAATAATATTCGCCAGGTATTTGGACTTAAGGTATACACGTTTCTTATGGGAAATCCTGGAAAGAAACCACTATTGGAATGCGTTAAGTTAATACCCGAAGTCTACTAAAAGTTATGAACCTTTAAATCATCTATTTTCATTTTAGTGAAACTTTTATCTTGTAATAATCTACTCGAAATCCTTGGTTAGTTTCTGAGAGTGAAACATAAACCTTAACTTCTCTGCCTAACAACTAAATTTGTGGCTGCGGCCGAAATCGACGTATTTATGTAACCTTTGACCTGAAGGAACCCGTTTTTAAATAAGATTTCTAAGAAGTTATGTGGTGGGTTATTTATCCTTTCCCAATAACTAAAAAAGTTGCGTTATTTGAAATAGAACGAAACGTAATCTTGTAACCTAGCCCTTCAATGTAAGCTGAAACAACATAAAGTTTTAGATATGTCATTTCTTGGACTTGGGAAATGAACAACCTCATCAGAACTGTCTTCTAGATATTTGAGCATAAATACGGGAAAGTAATATATTTAGCATCATCCCTATCTCAACCGAAACACTTTGAACAAACGAATTTGTATTCTGTATATTCGTATTACAAAATTCCATGTTTAATATTGTTTAAGATATCTCTATATTGGACCCGCTTTTTGGTATTATAAGTGACTACAAAAATCTTTATAGAGATTTTTTTCTGAATGAAATATAATTGTCAGTTTACTGTCCTTTTTTTAAAAAATATACGTTTGATATTAACGAATAGGAATGGCCGAAGTGAACTCAGCGGTAGAGTTCGATATTAAATTTAAGTTTCCTTTTTTTACCACAATTCCGCTCCTGTCAATCAACGTCATGCATCCTCCGTATTTTGGGATATTATTCGTACAATTGCAATTGGGTTTTTATCGATTTGTTTTTATTTCGATAACTCATCCCGATATCGAATGCAGTCAAATCTGAAGGAAACTTTGGGTCAGATTAAAAAGTATTATACAGTCACAGTTCATTCCTTTATGTTTTACGTGAAATTGGTAGAAAATGTATTTGTAAGAAATTATGGGGAAAAGATTTTACTATTTTTTTGTATATAAAAGTACGACAGCTTATATAAGTTGAAGGTTAAGAAGTTGCAAGGTTAGATTTATTTTATTATTTAGTACAATACAATTCATCAGATTCTTCTTTATTATTTTGCAATTGAAATGTCTATTCAGGAAAAGGTATTAACTATTAATGACGCTTTCAATACGTCAAATCGAGACATTGCTACTACATTAAGAAAGTATACAGTATAGTTATTTTGAAAACATGAAGGCAATTTATATATGGCTCATATTAAAGTATGCTAGACGTAAATCCATTATGTACGCTCCAGGTCTATTAGGAAAATAATAGTCATTTATGTTAGAGTTAGATGGTAGAGTATTTGTCGTGGAAAATTTACTTTGTGATGTTCTAGATTGCATAATTTAACTCGATGAATATTAAAGGATCTTATATCGATAGATATTGAAAGCCTAATTAATTCATGAACACGTGCAGTACACAATCTACTACATTAATCGTATGTATTAATAACGATATTTTAAAAAGTACGTTTCTCATTCCCATTATTTTTACGAATATATTAAAGAAAAAGCTTAGATGGACTCTGTAACCAATGGAAGACTAAAAGTTAAGCTTCATCATTATTTAAAGCGAGGAAAAATTGGAATAAATTTCTTTTGCACGCACTTAACATTGCTACCCATTCGAAGCTAAAATCTATGTCACATTTCAATCGTTAGTTATTCATCAGAAATGTGATATTTAAATGGAATTCATTTGTTTAAGTTTACGTAACTTGCATTGGTGGGTCGCTAGGCTCGTGAGAATATCACGATAACAAGTTATTATGTTTCTATGGAGTTATTTGGAGCATTTTTTGACGACGGAATTCAAATGCAATCGTTGGAAAAATTCCCTTGTCCAAGCGACCTTTCTGACGTATTCTATTCCTTATCTTCCCCACCTTTTTCGGCAGAGGAAACGTCCCTGTCTCGCACAGAAATGATATCCTACGAAATTCTCCGCGAGGAAATGGAAAGAAGCGGTTTTCGGGTTATTCAGCGATTTCAATTTTACGAACTTTCTATTCTTTTTCCATCAAACTTTCAGAAATTACTTCGTAGCGCCACAATTAAAAAAAAAAACGGGAAAAAAATATTGACTCCCTCTCACGAAAGACTTTGGGCCAAATCTTCGGATGCGCATTTTCTTTCATCAGAACGTCTTCGAAAAAAGGTTTTCTTTTATTTTTAAAGAAAGCTCTCATCTGTCACATTTGGTTCATTAAGAATTGTCCAGCTTCTAATGAATACCGGTTTTCTCCCGCCGCCGTTTCGTATAAAAAGACGTTTATGCACCCATCGCTAGAACTTTTCCCTGTTTAATTCTTGGATGGAGTTTAAAAAGTCAAGGCGATCGCTTTTCCTTATGAAATTTCAATTTGAAAGACGACCAATTTCCCCTCACAGAACTAGGTTCTAATTTTTTTTCAATGTAACGGTGGCTGTTGTAACTTACGTCTTCATTGTGAAGCCCTCCTGAAAGTTCATCCATGACGATTATTATTAAGATATGTAAATATTAATTTTTTCAAAGTTCCGGCGCCTTTGGATAGGTTACCAGCCGGCAACGGTTTAAAAAAAATACCTCCCCGGCGGGGAATCGAACCCCGGTCTCCCGCGTGACAGGCGGGGATACTGACCACTATACTACCGAGGATTGTTCTTCAAAAATGAAAACGCTTAGAATTCATTAAGGAAACTTCATAAAATTACGTTTCTTTGGGTAAATTTGAACGAAATAAATCCATTTTATAGTATTATTTTGGTGAATGTAACTGCCAATAATATCCAAGTCGATTCATTGATCGAATTATTTACAGTTAGTATATTGAAAATATATATTCAGTGTTATAAAATTCTTTGTACAAAAAATTTTACGTCTTTATTATGTTATTGCCTTTTCGAACATCCAATACTTTTTTAGTGACGAATATAAGTATTGTGCTCAATAAGACTGTTAAATATTAACATTAGACTAACTTATCGGATGTAAAAAACTTCATTGAAATCTTGATAAGAAAAAGTTTATTTATGAGTATAAAATCAAAGAAAATGTTTGAATACCTGCTCAAAATGTAAGAGAAAAATCCAATTAAAACTTAATATGATTCTCAGTAAATGAGTAAATATAAATTGTTGATGTGATTCAAACTGGAAATCATTATGGTATTATATTAATAATGAAATATTACGATGCAACAGATACGTGTGCATTATAGATATCGAACGGATGTCTTTAAAATATTTCTTAAAAATATGTTGGCAACTAAACTACTATGTGAAGAAAAAAAGGTTTAGCTTCGTGATTGTCAATTCGTATCATTATCAATATTCATCGCATAATATAAGTAGAGTGAATATGAGATATGTTCTTAGCGAACTGTCCTGTTTCATAAACTCTTGGCATCTATTTTGTAGAGTCATAACTCACGGGCGTGAACTTGGCATCATCGTACCCAAAGAATGGAATAATACAAGTGCTGTAGTCTCTGCATATGTCTGCACTAAAAGATTCGAATAAGGTCAAATCCTGTACAAATGATAGCCGTTGTTACGGGTTATTGTCTCGCTATTTACATACATCTCAGAAAAGTTTTGTGTCGCAGTGGAAATGCAAGTGGGGCATTATCAGATTTTATTGGCATGTTTATCATTTTATGATATCGCTTTGGCTACGAAACAATCCGACTTTTGACCTAACTTACACGTCATAAAGATTTTTTATTGGCGAGCAGTAAGAATTAACAATGGAGTAAAGTGGTGGAGGAACACGAATTTGCAAGAGAATTTGCCATTAATTATCTTCAGTTCGTGGAATTCCTTGTTTCTGCTCATGCAGCACTATTCTTGATTGAACATAACTGCTCATAAAGGGTGACATGAATTAAAATATTGCATGGAAAACTATGGGAAGTTTCCAAGACTAGCGGAGGATATTGCTGAGTTTGTATAGATTACCGCATATCCAATGAAATCTTGGAAAGAAGTGCAAGAAAAAATCTGATCTTATGACAAATGGACACAGATTATTTTAGTATTTTAAAAACTGTAAGTTTAGTAGGTGATACCAAAACTCTAACGTTGAACGAAATGCCGAATATTTGCATTCACAAACTACTTTTCGGTTTAGAATAGTGTGCTAATCTCACGATACATATGTTCAAAGTTTCACCGTGAGAGATGTGTCTTCATTTCTTCGTTGTATAATAAAGCTAACTGTGCATTTTTCACTCTGGATTATTTCAAATTTCAAAGGATAAAGCTATATAGGTGCTTTGTTAATACATTTATACAATTGCAAGGAAGGTTCTTTTAAATTTTAATTTATAAGTATCGTATGCTTACTTAATGCGTGCTATTCATTCTACGTGTTATTATTAGTATTATTTATTTTATTATTGTTTAGCTAATCATGAATTTGCATGGATTCAAAAGTAAATTGTAAATCTCTGCAGAAAAATCACATTAGGGTTGTAGCACATTGAATAATTTTTTATACGATAAAAATAAAGAGTTGAGATTTTTTATGGGATAATTTCAATTTAATTCATTGAGTAGGTTTTCGATTTATAATACTACATTTATATACATACATATCATCCCATTTATGTATCGTATTACAACTCCATCAATTTTACTGAGATTTATTCGAAATATTCTTTTTTGTATTCGAGAAGTTGTAGCATACATCTATGATATTCAAATAAATCATTTTTTTCTAATATGTTCGTTAGGTAATCTGAAAAAATAATGTATAAAATGAATTTTACTCGTACGGAATGAATTATGTTTTAATTATTCCAGTTCAACTGGTTACTTGAATTGTCTCTTGTATTTTTCGCTAAAATATAACTTTTTGTGTGATTTTGCTTTATTGATTCCTCCTGAAGTAATTTCCAAGCCCCGTGATTAGTGGATGGGACCCCATACTTTTATATAATCTTTAATTTAGGAGCGTAATAAATGAAAGGCTAGTGTACCTAACACGTTAATGAAAACTGCTTTCCAAAGCGGAAATTAATTCAGAATTGCTATCGCATGGTAGTACACACCTAGATTAGAGATTCCATCAAACAAATTTGTACTGTGTGTGGATGTTGGCGATCCTTCCTTGTTACAGCTAGATAACCAACGGTCAACAATACGGAATCCTGAAAATTTGTGGCATATACGCCCCTGAAGTTTGGATTCACTTTCTCTACTACGGAAACTTGCAACATGATTTCTTAACTTGTGAAATTTCCTCAAACTATGAGCAGGCTTATGATAATTAATATGTAATTTTCCGGCATTTTTTATATTCTAAATCCCTTCTAAATATAAATTGAATATTGAATTTTCTCACAACCAGATTCAAAAATTTTTATAAAAAGCATTTTACTCTTATTTTAAAATACCACCACAATATATAAATATACATGTATATACACAATATTATTATATAAGGTCTTATTTTATTAATCAAACAATCCAACAGTTATAGACGTACATTAAATTCTGACTGAACTGACTGAGAAGCTATATAACAAAGATGTTTCAAAAATTATAAACTGAAAATTTTTAATTTACAAAACGTACTAAGATTTTTTTCAAATAATTATTTTGATGTTGAATACTTTTATTATATTTTCAGAAATTACATTTTCATAATGTTGTAGAATTTTTCTTGGTTAGGGAACATTAAATCAAAAAAAAAAAGTTTAAGTTTCATAATTAATAGATTACAAGCACTCCTCACCGTTATTAAAATTTGTCTTATGATACTAATGTAAATTTAAACGTCAGTCAATTTTCGTTAACTTCATCTGTACATAGATGTATGGTAATCTTTATAGAAACATCTAAGCAAATTTTTTGAGAAATATAGCTCAAAAATTAAAGATATCAATTTATTGGAATTATGTTAATCGTTCACAAGATTTTATAAACCGTATCACTTTCAGAATAGCTGTGCAGTTAATTATTGCACCTCACAACAGCTGCAGAGCTCAAGTTTCAATTGTGCATTCGTAAAAATAAGAGACCAACCGAGTACATACCACCGAGGCGAATAAACTCGTACTTCCGCAGCATGGACATACATACGTATTCAGGGATTTTCCATGCTTAGGATCACTCGGATAAACGGTAAGGTAGCGGCAATTGTTGTGATAGCGGTTGATTGGTATGGGCGATTCGGAGATAAAGTTTGATGAGGCTGTAAGGTGGATGAATCGCATCGCCCTAACGAAGTGGGAGGGGGTTCCGTCCATAGAAGAGACATAGTGAGTGTCTAATTGGTCCAGCCGGGTCGTGTGTGAACTCTCTCCCGAGAGTTAATTTGTAGACCGTGTTGGGTGGAGCGCGTGCAAAAAAGGTTGTAGTTGCTTCCGCTACTTTAATAGGCGCTTTGCTGAGACTATAAGACAAGGAGACGGAAGGTTTTTAGTGATTTTTTTTGCAATGTATAGAAAAAAGAGTTAGGAAAGGATTTTGATGAGTACTCGTCCACTTTCCGAGAGATCATATTTTGGTTTTTGCGTAGCTACACCGATACGAGGGAAGTTAAATATATACTCGTATATATTTATATATATTTTTATATATACACAAATTTTAAGGTGCTTAAAATAAGTCAAATAGTTGATTTATACTTTTTGGACTAGTTTAAATTTCAAATAACAATACAACTGCTGAAAATTGTAATTTTAACGTAAGATAGTACAACGATTTTTATTATAGTTTTCTACATAGGCCGGGATATTTACAAAGGTATATATTTTAAGGTATACTTGCTTTGAATTCTTCATTTAAATATTTTTTTAATCTCTAATTTATTTTAATCTCTATCAAATGTTTCTACCATTGCCGTATTTTTAAGTATAAAATTTTTGTAGGAACCGATGTCTCTTGTCATTATCTACGAATGCTTAGGTATATTTAATGGGAATTATTTAGAAAATTCAAAATGTATCAACACTAGCATTGTAAGCATTTAAATTTTTGCTGATTAATTTTAGTTTTTTTTCTATCTTAAAATCGTGATAACATTATGAAAAGGTCTCTGATTCCAATTATATTTTATATTTATATTGCATTTATGACATTGATCATTTTCCTTATCCATTTTCGTTATAATTATTTCTGTGAACATATTTAAGGCAATCTCAATTTGTATCGCTTTCAACAGTTACAGTTTTATATTGCATTTGTTTCCAAATAGTAAAATATATGTCAAAGATATCACTTCAATCGTTGTCTGCAGTTTTATGACTCAGGTTCATCGAAACCAACTTCAAAGTGAATTTCGAAATGTTCTGAGGATAGATTCGTGCCTGGATCGTAATAATTACTAAGAAAAGGCTTTTCATTCTAGATTTAGCATTCTCTAGTCACGCGATGGTTATTATAAAGGAATTGGTTTCATCGCCTTTAGAAATGAGGTCGAAAATTATCTCGTGAAGGATGAGTTATTTTCAAATTAAATTTAGCCCCTACACTTTCTTTAACTGTTTTTGTACTATTTTTTGCGCTTAAAATTTTTTATGAAATATTTTAGGAATCTATAATATTCTTCCAATTTTTAGAGTATATGAATTGCTTCTTAACGTAGATTTCCTAAGAAAATTTTCAAAGCGACAATAAACTCAGCATTCTTTGATTTGATTTAATTGGAAAAAATATATGGTGCGAAATTCGTACAAACTTCGACGAAGTCCTCTAATTTTGTAGCACTTTCTAATCAAAACTTCAAAATGTTTTAAAAGCTGAAAAATATTACTTATCAAATAAGAAATATACGCAATCAATTTTTCCTTTGTTACCATCTCAAAAAACAGCATAATTAAGGAAACTTTAAAGTCTTAAGGTCGATAATGAACATTTGGAAAACTCAGATAATTTAAGCAAGTAATGGATGACAGCCATGTGGAATTGTTCTGTATGTTAGACTATCAGATTTTACATTATTTTTTCCAGAAAAATCTTTACATGCCACTGCAAAAATATTTCGCACGATACAAGAATCTTGCTGAATTTAATCAAAAAAAGAAACATTCCGTACTTTTTCTCCTATAAGCCCAGTCCTGAGTCGGTTTTAACATACCGTATCCCATCTGGTTTACGTCCTCTACTACTAATCTTTCTTCTACTGACAGAGTCACGGATCCCTTTCTCCAAATTGTAAATCCTTGTGACCCTTCTGTCCGAAGGCTTCTGATAGAACCCTTCTCCACCTATCCCCTTGTTTTATTTATTTTTGTTTCCCTTTTTCTGATTTTACTCCGAATCGGAAACTCTTTCTACATGCGAATTTCGGTTAAAATCGAGTAGAAACAACGAGAAATAATAATATAATAATATTTATGCGCCGAACAGAAATTATAAGCTCGTATTTCTAGCTGCGAAATGTGATTATAACGCCCAAAAATTTTTAGTTATTCCAAATATTACGTCATATTAGCTTTGAATTTCGAGACGGGTTGAAATTCGATAACGAGCGCCGTGTCAAAGAACTACCTTGGCAACCAAGGAGTATAAAACAAACTTCAGCCAAACTAGTAGGCATGGAAACAAATGAGAGATGGAGATAAGGCATCTCTCGTTAGATAGACGCAAGACATCCGAGACGAGGTGCCGTGATAACAAAGTAAATGCCGTTACGTCAAAGTACGTAGGTTATGGAACGAAACAATTGCTAATAAGAGGTGGCAAATTAGAGATATGATCAGGGGGCGTTTATAATCTTGCCGAGGGACTGCTTTACAATCACATCGTCTCGATCCATCTTCAATCCACGCTCCCTGTCTCATTAATTTCCCGTTCTTTCTTGAGAATGCCGATCACGAGTAATTTAGGTAGATTAAAGCAACCTTTTGCCGAGTTTAGTGCGTCTATAATAACGGTAGTGAGTTGTGAGTAAGACAGTGACAAGTTCGTAAGAGTAATACGATATTTCCGTCTAATTCAAATCTCTATCTTCGCATACGGTGCTGTTTAATTGGATAGGAAGTTATATCTCTCTTATTATCACTTTAATGATGATATTCTAGTTGCTGGTAAATTTATGCGATAATTTTGGATACGATGATATGCGGAATGTCTTCATGTATTAATAACTGTGTCAAAGTTACTAGTAATCATTAAAGATTTAAAATTATTAGGCTAAATAATATATCATTCATCTTGTAGAAATACTCTTAATGTACCAAACACCTAATCTTATATATTATATGCAATACAATGATATACTTAAAGATGTAAAATATTTGGAGCATTTTTAGTTATATCAGTCAATTATATCAATTGATCTTCAAAAATTGTCCTGTTTTAAATATTAAAGCTCACTCGAACAATTCATATTGCCTTTATTTAAGCAAGGTAATATCTCTTGGCTCATATTTGCGTTGACCCTAAAGTATGTCCTTATTTATATTTTCAGGGCTCTTTTAGATAAGGGTGATTCTCGGACACGTATTCTAGTAATTCTGTTCCTTCTCCTTTATTTAATTAATTCAATTCATTCATAAAATCCACTTCGTACATATTATTAATGTATTCTCAATTCATAACCGGCTCAACGGCATAGAATATAATGTATATTGAGTCAAATTGCAATATGTACAGAGTCATTTTAATATTTAAGCTCTTTTTTAAGGCTATCAAAACTCCAATTCTCCCTTCTTTCCTCTTCTGATAAACATATCTCAAATGATTTTTTCTTTAATTACGTATAATTTGCATTAAATAAACTTTCTAAATTTTATCACAAGATCCACTCTTGGAATCATTTTGCTGTTTCTCCATTTCAAAGCATTCGTTATCATTTGTATGTTATCGCAAATAATACACTATTAATCATTTTTACGTACTCTCGTTCATTGGTGGATTAAGAGTTACATTTTTCTATTTTATCCTCTCTTGGATGTATATGCTAATTAATATTAATACTTTGCATCTATAAATAAATCTTATCTACGTATACGTACTGAACTGCATTACATATATATCTTAACGTTAATACCGAAAGAGATGTAACATTAGATATTAGAATTCTTAGAAACTCCCTTTCTAAGCCCCAGAGATGGGAGTTAGATTTTTTTACAACTAAAATATTACTTCAAAGCATATCTCGCTATTTATAGCCCACTTTCAATGAAATTAATGAATTGTATTTTTAGACGGTTGAGTTTGTTATCAAAGTATTCTATCTAAAGGTTTAATCTTAGAAGTACCTGAACTACCAAAGGACTTGATCTTTATCTAAAGTAATATGGATAACTGCTTTCATTAATAGTCAAAGTAACTCTACTCTTGATTCCGTGTAAATAGATAATTTATGGGATGCGTAATGAATTTCAAGAGAGATGCATCGTTCCGCTCTCGAGTAGAGCTAAATTTAGTTTAAAACGTTTTATGTTCTACGTAAGAAAATGAAAAAAATTTGACTACAAAAAATAATAACAAAATAGTCACAATGAATCTCAGAACTGTACTATTTATAAATCTTTAGGATATTTTGATATAGTATTTTTTATCATCCCACATAATGAAAAAGTACGGTAAAATTTTAATATTTCGTTTTAATTCGCAATGACGTATAATCATAAACTATAGTAATGCTTTATATAAATTTTTGCGTTCAGTTAGTAATAGAACTTAGTGTTTCCAGCAAAAATTATGTTTCACCACTACAAAAAATTAACATTCGTGTAGTAATCCTTGACACTTCCTTCAGTTGCTTCATATTTGAAAGATCATGCAATGAAAATTATGTGTGAATAATAAGAGAAAAACAGAAGAAACGAATTTTCAAAGATCTTGAATACATACTATTCTATTCTAAAATAAGTGTTCAATCAGTTATTTAGGATACATTATAAATAATTATAAAGTGTACTATTAATTATTATTATTGAATTATTATCATAATTTTATTGATCTGTAAAATATAGCGATTAAATTTGATTTACAGCACTATACAGTCTTAAATGACGACCATATAGCAACATACAGAATTTCAGACCACATGATATGATACCCTGAGGTTTCTAGAAGACACGTGCATAAATTATACCGACGTACGGAGGCCTCATCTTCCCATGCAGTTTTCGCTATTGATTCAACTCTCTAATGTTCCAGCGGCGACCCCACCCCATAGAGGCACTGCTTTGATCCTCCAACCTACCTCTAAGTTCCCTCCGCGCTTAGGTGGTCCCTACAGTTAGATACATTCAATTAGCATTCAATTTATTCCCCCGGTCCGGAAATTCGAAAGATATCGGAAGGCAATTTCCACTCAGTCGCCCTCGCTTTTGTAATCATAACGGTGTCGCGCGATCCTTTCGGAAGGCCGTATTTCACGCACGTCCCCGGTTTTTAGAAAAAAATTTACTCCCGGAAGCCAACACTTATCTGCAAATCCATTCTTCATCAATGATAACCGAATTTATCGGGAGCTATCTCGGGAGCGGCGTTCGGTCATCTAGGATTTTTTTACGTACCCCGCCATCGCCGTAGAAACTCTATATTTTGGACGATTTATCTCGGCCGCTGCCGTGTCTAAGTACAGCGGCCTTCTGGAGGACAGAGTTTTCTCAATCCGGACGTCATTTGAACTCCAAAAGGTCTATATTTTTCCCTCGATAGTCCCACTTACTTCACGCATCATTCCCTCTTACCAGAAGGACCCGTTAACCAGTTGGAACAACTATACTTTTAAGAAGTGCAGGTGGAGTGATGATATACCGCAAGCGCTGGATTACTTCCGCGGCTTTTTTTCAGATTTTTTTGTCTTGCAGTGGACATCCAAAGGAATTTCCGTCGAAACCCTTCTTTTCTCTTAATTTCTGGCTCGAAATTGGCGGAAAAATGTTTTTTTGTCGGGTCGGATGAAGACTTACGGGACTGATACAGGATGGGCGTTGAATTCACAGTTTCATGGGTTATTATGAATTTCTATGAGGCGTGAACGTATCATCAACGTGTTGGAGGGATTAAAGTAAGTGTTGCATTTCCGTAATGAGTCAAAGCACTACGTTTATATCGAAATAACACCACGTACGTCCTGGTAGGAGGGTTCTGCCAAAACACTAGGAAACACTAAGCGAAGGAGATTGAAAATTAACGGAGATAGAATATTAGATTCCCGAATTATGATTGTATCTCAAGCATTAAGTATTAATTAAGCGGAATAACTTGCGCGAATTATTGCTAGCCCCGTTATTTTGGCCGAGCCTCTAAACGGAGTCGTCAAGAAAGATGAAAGAGGTGACAAATCGTTGGAAAAACCCATTCTTTTGGTGGGAATACCGTTGCATCGCCTCCACTGTCAGATATGGATGGTGAAATTTCTTTCGTCTGTCATTTTTAACAGTCATGATCGAGATAAATTTCTTCTTGCGGTTTTCTCTAGAACTGTACTTCGAGAGGTTTTTGACGGCATCCCACACGGTCAAGTCGTATCACCCAATGTTTCATTTATCTTTCGATTGAGGATAGAGGAATGTACGGTTTTTATTCGCCTTCCGTCTATCTAGTTCATCCATCTAGTTCGATTAGATTGCTAAAGGTTTCTTGAGCAAGTGATCATCTCTTCTAGGTTGATGTGATACATTTTATAAAAATAGATAGATATCTCAAATGAATATGAAGTTTGATATCAATTGTGACATCGAATGCTTAAGTATAATTTCCATTACAATAGTAATTATTAGCCTTATAGTATATGATGTTGATATATTTTACCTCAAATATTTCAATTAAAATTTTTATAAAACTATTTTCGAGTACTTGAATAATCATAGGCTTATTATGTTTCTCCATTTTGATCGATGAATTATAAATTTCAATATGATTAAAATCGTACAGTTTATAAATCATATCAAATATTCCTATATCATTTGATGTTGCTGT
The DNA here is from genome assembly GCA_020796165.1 of Pantala flavescens. Lineage (NCBI taxonomy): Eukaryota > Metazoa > Arthropoda > Insecta > Odonata > Libellulidae > Pantala > Pantala flavescens. The sequence continues at coordinate 7,046,133 of CM036888.1, forward strand.
CACATTCAAATACAGAGTCGTAAGACATTGATACGCGAATATAATTTCCATCGAATCTCTCGGAGTTCACGGACGAGCTTTATTCCATCCAAAATCGCATTTCAAAGCATCGATATCTGACGCTTGAGTTAACATGATAATGTAAGGAACCGAAGGAATTCTAAAACCGAAATGTCAGCGCCGCACACATCCTTTTGTTTCCCGGGAATGAATCTCAAATGAAAATTGAATCTCATAACGTCACGGTGCCTTCACAGAAACCTTTTACTTTTACCAGGGCATTTTCTTTGGGCGTTTCAGGTCTGTCGCTCAACTAAAAGAAGTCTTTCTTTCCCTTCTGCGGTTCGAAATCACATCAGCAATTTTCCACAGTCCCTTCAGCCGTGCAATGCTTTGTCCTTCTTAAGGCGATTTTTTCCTTAAGCTCCGTAGGGCTTGAATTTTTACTTTCAGCGACCTCGGATGTCTTTGACGCCGTACACTCTGCGACCCTTGAATGTTATGTCTGATCCGTATCTTCTTCTCTACGATTTCACCTTTCTCTTTCCCTTAATACCTAGAAATCGCAAATAGACCTTTTGTGCGTCGGGAATATTTTCCTTTCGATAGGATGACAGAGGATTCGGTCTATTTCACTTTGAAAGAACTCGGATTAACCTTAAGAATCAAATCCTTTGGAAATTCAGTCTCGTTTGATGAAATACATGTACGAGGATTGAAGTTTCCCTTATTTGCTTGTCGTGAATTATCAATCGAATGAGCATACAAGCAATAAAATATCAAGAGTGGATTTGAGGGGTATCAATGTTGTTGACAGTTAAAAGGTTGAACTTAGGTCATAAGATATTAATTTTCTTTTGTTATACTCAGTACAAAGTATTTTTAGATGATTCAGTCTGAAGAAGAGTCTGAGGATTAAAAACAATTTTTACACATTTTAATTTTAATAATTACTCAGAAATATTTATCAACAGTATTAAGAATGTTATTATTAATTTTATTAAGAAAACTATTGATTTATATTTACTATTAATTTATCTTTGGCAGGTTTAATTTCTAGAACTCTATTAACCTTGTTGTTTGCAATTTTCTTGTTTATTTATATGTTACTTTGAATTCTCATCAATCCCTTTTTCTTTTACGCTTTGTGTATCTTTGTTTAAGCTGAAGCTATGATTTTCAATGAAAAATTTATTACCAATTGAATGTTGGAAAAGAACATTAATTTGGATCATAGATGAAGCCACCCTTATTCTACACAATCTTAATGGCCTTCTTAGAAATTTGAATTCAAAAATTTGGCTTTACTTACGCGACTTAGTCAGAAAATAGTGCGTAAAATCAATCCTAATCTATTTGTGTATCTCAAGACGAGATACATAAATCCAAGTGGTGCTTTAAATTTGAAACATAACGGAGATGTAAATTCACTTTATTCATTAATCGTTACAAAAATTCACCTAAAAGTTCTGTAAACTGTAAGTATTGTAGTAGAAACAACCGAACGTATGCTCATTTAATAACTGAACGTAAACAAATGCTCGTCTTGTAGCTCAGCAAGGTCACGTATTTGGACCACCACACTTGCAAAAATCGATTAGACCAGAAATCTCATCTCGACGAGTTTTCCGGAAGGACTTTTTTCAAAAGAGGATTAATTAATTAATCGGGCCCCTTTTTCCTCCGAATCGACCGACCCGAATAATAAAATGCGACAAACTCAAATAATCCAGATGACCGCAGGGGTGGACCTTAAGGGGTGTTCTAGTCCGGTGGTCACCGCTTGGCCACGCTGCCCGGGACCCTATATCAAAGCAACTTTCCGGCGTAGATAGCGAGCTTTCCTCAGTTCCATCAGAGAATACCTCGCCGTACTCCACGGAAAATGATCCCCGCCTCGCTAACGTCCCCTAATCCTGATTCCATTGTTTCCTGTAGTAATCACGGACCACAAAGCTTCGCCCCTCCCACGTTCCCTCCATTTCACCCAAATACCTTTTCTTCCTTGACTCGTCCCGCCCACGCTTCTCCTTATTTCATTTCGGACCTTTTATCGTCACAGTTTTCATCGTTCCGGGATCTTCACGCCCTTTCGCATTCTAATTTCCTCATCTCGTTTTAATTTCGCCCCTTTTTAGTTTTTTCACATTGTGTCCCCTTTGTGTCATCCTCCTTTCTGTTCTTTTTCTGTGGGGGTTCCTGTTTGAGTGTTTCCATCGTGGAAGGAACGAGGAAATGTTTACCGCTCGTGTAAGTCGCGCCAACAGAAGTTGAATTTCAATATAGATATGTTTAAAACTACAGGAGATTTTTAATTCTATTCCCTTCTATATTTTTAACAAATGTTGAACAATTTTATAGCTGATGAAGGATCATAGCAAAGAATCATTTTTATCTTTTAAAGATTATCCACTCATTTTAATCATTTACACTTTATCTACTTTTATTTAAAATCGGAATGAATTTCATTTTAATTATATTCAAACCAAAATTTCAAATAACAAGTGAAGCTGTTATTCATTTTAATATTCCTCCGTAATTTTTTACTCAACTTTTATTTGATTTTTCTGACTATTTATAAAACAAGTTTGGATTAATCAATACGATGATAATTGATTGTAGAGTCAATCAAAAATTCATTGTTCTTAATATAGGACATTTAGAAATTATTATTTTAATCACGAGCTATATTCTTTTCATAATTCGTTATTAGGACTTTAATTGACTAGTTACCAAGCATAAATTGATTATCACGAATTGAAAATTCTTGTTTTCAACATGCTTGGAATAACAGGAACTCTTAACTCGTAGGAATATACACTTTCGTTCTGGCTAATAATTCAACAATACTCGTTGTTTCCCACTTCATAATTCATCCTCCTTCTCAACTTATCTTACGCGTCTCCAACTCCAACTCCCCTCCCCTTTTCCACTCACATGGTGTCACTTTCACTTCTCCCAACCCTCCTTTCACTTCCATCCACCTTCCTTTCACTTCCTTCCCCCGCCCACTTTCACACACACATTTCCTTATCTAAGTCGCTATACCCCTTCTACTTTATACATTCTTTCCTCTATTATTCCACAGCACCCACACTCTTTCTACCATTCGATGCTTAAACCCTTTTTCCTTCCACGCCTCTACTCCACCCTCTTCCTCAATTTAAGCACGTATATATGAAGTTCCGCATCGGTAACCATACAGAAGTTCTGATAAACCGCAACAGCCTTCTTCCCACGCCAACAGTTCGTTGACGGAGATTTTCCCGTTTATTTTCGACCTCATCTCCGGCGAATTGTTCCGAGAAATAGTGGAATGGGATGTTGTGATTGATATCACGAACGTATAATATTGTTGCCAATTTGGCTCACCTTCAGGGGACTCTACAGTTCACTCACGTTGATATATTTTTCCAAACGTACGTGTGCTCTGATATTATCTGTTTCTCTTAGATGTTTACAGTGACGGTTCTTCTATAGCGGATAGATTTGCATGCAGAATTGCAATCTACGAGTAGCGCTCAGAAAAATATGTATTGCAAGAATTTATATTTATAAATTATTTTTAAAATGATTTATACAAAGTGATGTCTATATTAGCATTTTGGAATCTATATAAAGGCTGAAAACTAAGACAAGAGAATGGATATATTTTGGAACTTAGCAATTGTGATTAGCTATTGATGTGATATCATAAAATTTTTAAATTCATTTTTTTATATTATTTTTTATTTAATTTTGCTAATATTTATTGAAAAACCTAGTACCTTGTACTTCATGAATGAAAAAGGAAAAATATTGCTATAAAAAAATAGAATCAACAGTTCAATGGAACTCGCCTTGTAATTTTGACATAATCCATCTATAGACCATTTCGGCAGATCAAAAATTATATTAGTAGCATTATGAGTTGAACCTGACCTAGATAATAACTAATGTTTCACTTAGGTGTCTAAATTATCAGTGACATGATTCAAAAATTTCTTCAATAGAACATCATTATTCACTTGAGATTTGGATTATATCTCAAAATTATTTGTTCTCATTTATGAAATATGTAACTATTTCTTCTCAATTCGTTCAAACTTATTAGTGTATCAGGTGACTTCCATCTATTCATACTACGGTTATGTATTTCGAGAAAATATTACTCCTTGATAGTTCATTCATCTTATTAATATCTTGTAAAAGGCTGTACCAATACCAATGATTTTATCTTTACCTCTCACTTAGTGGTTGTTAATTGGCAATCATCGATTCGTCTTAATGTACGCAATGATATCTAATTACCAATCGTACCTCAGTTTCATAACTCTGCAATACCAGAGCACAGCTTCCAACCCCATTTCTCCACCTGCTATTTAGAGCACCATTCCCTTAGCTTCTCATCCTTCCCCTGAATGAATCCACCAACAACAACCCAATACTTCGCGAGGGAGAAATTCGAGCCGGTCGCATCCACACCAATAAAACTCTCCACGGAAGGAGACCGTTCTTTTAAAAGGCAACAAATTGAAGAAGATCCCGGTGGAAACACACTCCACCCACGCTAAAAGCCCTATATTAGCCCTATATTAAAACACCAGCTACTTCATTCCTCGATCAACCTGGGATTTTAAGGGATGGACGCAGAATGTTTACGTATACTTACGCGGAAAGATAGACGCACAAGTAGGAGCATTTTATCGGGCGAAAAAACAATCGCCTATCGTCAGGGGGAGTGGAGAAATACGGGGATTGGAAATCGGCAGAAGAATCGAGAACATGGGTAATCCGAGACCCGATCGCTCGTGTTCTCCGGGAAAGCAATTTAGAGGGAAAGGAGTGTGCAATCTTGGAGTCGGGACTTGTGAGCGGTGGCGATAAACGGCAAGTGCGTGAGAATGGGTGGAAGTCCCGCGGGACGGGGCGGTGTTATTGGATTAAACGGAGAGGAATGGAGAAAGAATTTTGGAGGAAAATAAACTGGGAAATGGCGCGTTCCGCGGACGGTGAGTTATTGCGCAGGTCATCAAAGGATGTGCCTTTTTTTTAGGAGGGTTATTGCTTGCTAGTACTACTTGGGTTATTGTTTATTTGAATACGAGCGGATTTTATTGTGTTTGTTATGCTTTTTGGAGAGAATTATCTTTCGATATTTTCAACTGATAGGAAACTTTATATATTAATAATTAATTACACATTTAATTCGATTAAATTTATGTGATTTATATAAAAGACTCGCAACTTATCTCTCCAAGCCAAAATTCTGCCTTTAGGGTCTTAATTAATTTCCGTATTTACGTATTTTCGGACATAATCTTATGGGAAATACGAAGTTGATTCATGCAACATTCGAGTTCGCTTACCTAGGTAAGGGATTTCATTTTCATGGTACGCATTGATGTAGAACCCTATGTTCTCATGAGAGGATGACATTCATCTTTATTGCTGGAAAGGTCTCACTGTTAATAACAGAATGAATTATAAGATGGTACCATAAAGTAGCATACGAACTATTATTAAAGTTTTTTTACCAACACTTAAGTTCTTAAAACTTCATACCCCTCTCTCTATGAGCTATATATTAGTAAATTAGAATAGAGATAGTATTGATTTTAAATCAAAGCTCTACTAGCTGATAGCGTTGTTATTACGATTTCATAAGCCATCCTTTTTACATCTAAATTTAAATTAATAATGTAGGATCTAAATTTTCATTGATAATCTGAGATTGCCTGAATCTATAATCCTTCACTAATATCTCTTGAATTCTAAAATATGTTCCCAACGTATCATGATAAGTAAATTTGAATTAGTTACTAAAGACAGAATAGTATTTGGTTGAAATCCGTAAGTAATTATGAAAATTTTATGATTGAATTATTACTTTTCCATAGTGCGTACCTGAAGAAACATAGGCCTAATATATATTTATGCTCCCTCCTTGCTATAGTGTAAATCTCTTACCCTCTGGGGTTCTGAATGTGGTTGTCAGGCTACGAAGGTCATAATGCAAACCCCATTGGGATTTTGTCCAGATTCCGTGCAAACAAAGCAAAGACAGTATGCGTAGTTCTAACAAAAGGGGATTTGGAAGTCCCTGAACCCCGCTCCCTTCTTTGCCACGGGTCTGCCCAAAAGTACAAGGGGACAAGCTGAAAAGTTGCGAGCTAACAATCCTCCAGCGCTAACCGCAAGGAAAAGTGGTGACTTCAACGTACGTGATACGACTCAGGTAATTAAATTGGGATTGCGGAGAACTGAAATATCCTTCTGGAAATTAATCTTTTATGAAACGTAAATACGGGATGATTTCGCATTTAAAGAGTGTTTACCTTATACTTCACTCATGGGTGTAACTCATCGTTGGAAGTCCATGTACATTAGATAGTATGTCAGTAAATAAGCTTTTATCACAATAATAAAGGCCAAATGAATTGTGGTCAGTTATTTTAAATTTAAGCAAAGGCATTAATAGACTTCGAAAGGAAATATTTTTGGATTGGATTTGATTTTGATCTCCTAAGCATGAATGATTGTTGAATGTAAAGTTAGTAAAATTTAATTTAAAAAAAAAATTATTTGCGCCTTAATCTTATATGACCCGCAATACACGCGCGATTTTTTTCTGGGGTTGCACTTGTATGTATATTCGTACTTGATTTAGCGTGAATCATTTGCGTAAGTTTTTTGTTCCTTTTCCTTTCTTATAATGAACTTTCGTGATTATTATAATACACTTTTATTATAGAAAGGGAAATAATAGCTAATGTCAATATCTCCTTAAATTAAAATAAGGTTTTATTTTAAATATTTGTATTGATTGCTATCAATAGGATTTTAAGGCTTGGGGATTTATTGTATTATTTTATGGTTGCCCTTCAGTAATAATTATCAATTGGTAAGGTCAGTAGACATATGATTTATAAGTAGAAGAAGTGGTATGGTAGAAACCTTATCGTCTAATGGTTCTTTTAAAACATTAATTAAATGAATAGGTTTTTAGTTATCATTACATAATTTCATTCACATTAATCACTGTCATCTTGTATGAAAATTTACACTAGACATTCTAACTATAGAACTAACGATAACTAACTTTAAAACTCTAAATTTTTTTGTGAATATTCAGAGAAAGCGATTGAATTTCGAGTTTCTTTAGATGAAATGAGTATAAATTCATCACCACGAGAATATATGGAAAGGCGTATGATATTTTCATCAAGAGAAATATAGTTTAAGATTTTAAAAACAAACTAAAACAGATAAAAAACGACAACTGAAATATCCCCTTAATTCTACCTTTTCTCCAATCCAATTCAAGAAAAAAATCTCTGGCAGAGAGTTTTCAGCACCTCGTCAAGTGTAGACGAAAGAAACCTCACGGGATCTGGAAACAGAACTCGAATTTCGGCTAATTTTTTCATCGTCTCGAAACAATCATCTTAAGACGAGAGCAATTCCTCTCATAAACTAGGAACGGGCGGTTGAACGAACCCATTTGCGGGAGAAAAGGATATACCACTTCTGGAGAGGAAACCGAACAAAAAAGTTGGGATGATCCCAGTGAGAAACTTCTCCAGTACAGCATCAACTCCGTCTGCAATTATACCTCTTTCGCTACTTGTAAGACAACCCTATTCTACTTAGCCGACTCTCCCTCTCTCACACCTTTGTCTTCCTATATCTAAACATCTCTACCACCATCTCCCCCTTACTCGGATTCCTTACGTGTCTCTCCTTCTCATTTCTCCCATTACAATCCACTCGTCCGCCCCCACTCCACACACCACTGCTTTCACCGACATTTCTTTTTCTGCCGAATTGGTTTCCCTCGGAAACTGCGTGTCGATACTGACTCCTAGACTTCTTATGGTTGGTTTAACGAGATATTTTCCTTACCCTTGTATTTATACTGTGTGCTACGAGAACTTCGGTATAATTGTGTATTTTTACGACAAATAGAGTAGATTTTTATCTCACTTGTCGCCATACAGTCGTCATATCTTTGTGCCCAGCTGAAAGTTAGATTAATATACCGATCTATGCTATCTGTAGTTGAAGGTGTTGATTTTTTTGAACTGTCCGTTTCAAATATTTACAATAACTAGTTTTCCCTTCCGTTTCAAATATTTACAATAACTAGTTTGTTCCCTCTCTTTCAATTTTGCCATGTGTCAGTGCATCTTGTTCTTAGAATAAAATAATAAGCATATTATTATATGTATATATTTAAAACTTCATTATTCCTAGGTAAACATATATATATATATATGCTCTTTTAAATACGTTGATTTTGTAGCATTTAAGAATATAAATTCAGTAGTATAAAAATGAATTCAGCATGAATGTTTTATCTTTAAGATAATTATTCGTGTATTAACCTCCAAGGCATTTGCGTGTGATATTAACGCAAGTATAAATATAAATTTCAATTGGAAGAACTTTTTATTCATAAAAGTAGTTCATCCTAGAAGAAGGATTGTCTGACTTACAGAGCAACTAATAGGCTAGTTTCATTGATGGAATGTGAAACTGGCCCATTCTTTATAAAATATTTTATTATTTTGAATACTTATTGATTCTTAGTTATCTTAACTATTTGCAGTTTATAAATAATAATTTATATATTTATTTATGAGACAGAAAATAGTGGTACATCTCAATAAATACTTCGCATATAGAGCTATGAACGTTTATCTTAGGTATTGAGGTATTAACTTTACCGTTCATTATCAGAAATATATTTTGAGGAAATTTATCCTATCGAATGGAGTGCTTGAATAGCAGAGACTAACAGCTGTTTCTGATTTAAATTGAACGTACTGGAGTAACTAACCTTTCGCGTTTTCAAGGCCAATGTACGCTCTTTAATTAAAGAAAATTGAGTGTTTATTCATAGCGGAGGATACCATTAACAATGGAGTACTTACTATTTTTACCCTTAAGGTTAATCACCGCGAACTTAACTGACGTTAAAGAGAAGGCGTTGTTGTATCTCGCATATCCATCTCGAGTGCTTCAAGATTACTTCCAGCAAACTCTTCATATTCTGCGCTTTTAGTCTTAGCTCTATCTTCAAGGCAGAGTATCCTGGCAGAATCTGTTGCCGTCATATGAAGCGTTGGCGTGAATCATGCCTTTGTTCACGCATTGCCTTCCTTTGTATGCCTCGGTATTGTCACAAAGCGTTAGAGGAACGATACAGCTGGCTGTGATAAGCCCACGGAATTTCACGTTAGGACGAGTCTATGGTACAAACGCGAACAAATTGCAGAATACGTCTGCATTTGCTACTTTCGTGTAGTCATTGCATACAATCGAGACTTTGCAGATATACGTACTACAGCCACATTTGAAACATGATTACGAAGATTTGTGATACGCGAGGTTACGTAAATATGTAAACTTGAATTAAAACTGGTATCGTATCTTAAGATAGATGGATTTATTAAAGCATTAACGTAATTAAATTGTTTATAAAAGCAATTACAGCTGATATCTACTTATTTCGCTTTTTATAATTGTAGAAAAATAAATACTAAAATTTGTATATTCTACTATAACGATATAATATATTTACCTAGCTAGACTTATTATTTATTATTGTTTTTATTGAATATTATTTGTTCGTCTCAAAGATATATTGCTGAATCAATGAACAGGGAACGTATAGCTATAAACGTCCCCCAAAATAATACAGTCTACCAGTTGAGTACGTGATAAAACATATACCTTCGAGAGATACTATAAATGTATATGAAAACGATGAAAGATATTAGTCATAGACAAGCTACAAAATTTGTCTCATAAACACAAGCATATTGCGTTTCATTATCTCAGACTTTATAAATAGTTTGCGTTGAAATTATTGAAAATATCATTATATTGCATGTACCAATATTACATGCACGTCTTAAAAAGTAACAAAAAGGTTAACGTAAACCGAACAGAGTTGAGTACGTATTCTAAAAACTTCTATCATTGAGCATTAATTTCCAATCACATCACTAAGTACTTCAGTAGTCAAGATACTTTGCGCCAGCGTTTTTTTTTTATTCTAGTACATCGCAACACCCACTTCTAATATCAAGATGCAGATTAAGTACGATGTACGAGAAGATTTCGGCAGACGCACCCATTCCGCATCGAGGCTGATTAAAATGGATGTACTCGACGTTAAAAATAGCGCGTCTCGAACGAGCGAACTGGATCTCAATTTGTTGCTAGGATTTCGGAATCCTCTGGAGGATTAAAAGAGCCGAAAACACGGGTGCCGTTTCCCCCCGGAATATCTCAGCCCAATTGATGAAGTCAAGGGGGCGTCGAGAATCGCGCCAAAGCTAATCCCATTCGGGCGAAATCCCGACGTAAAAAACAGTAAATATAAATCCGAGAGGAACACATCCATTGCCGGATTTTATTTCGTCAAGAGAGGAAAAAAGGTGATCTCAATTTCTTCTCCGATAAATGCCAGAGGGCAATTCATCTGAAACGGCTTTCAGACTCTTTCGCTGCCACCTCTTTCTCCCTGGACCATTTTCGCCTCCCACACTTCTCCACACTCTCAAAGATCTCTCTTCGCGATTTGTCTTTCTCTATGTCAACCCGTGCGGGGCTCGAGGGCGGGGAGGGGAGGCAGGGCCCGACTTGGGGACCCCTCGAAAAGGGGGTGGAATTTTTTTTTAAAGGTTCCGGATGCTTCGAAGACTCTTTCTCGATTGGGGATGCGTGTACGCCCAATTAATCAGAGTCAAGTGGCGAGGACGGTGCGTACAAAAGACAGAAGGGGGGCTTTTTTTTGTTCTTTGAGAGAAAAGCGATGCGTGGGAAGTTCGAGTCCGGATGACACGAAAAACGCATTCGAGGATGGAGAAGAGGATCAAAAGTGTTTTCCGAGAATGATTTTGTAACAATGTGTGCGTACGCGGAGGCGTAAATCATCCTCTTGATCTTTTATGCGCTCAAAATTGATTCAAATTGGTTCTGCGAAACGCTTACTTCAACAATCGTATTTGGGAATCGATTTTAAATCTTTTTTCCGAATGATAAGTTTCATTAAATGGATTTGTAATTTTTACTCAAGGATTATAATGTGGCATATTTTAAAAGGTATTTATTGATAGGCCTATTTGTATTGATACATGAAGAGGCATACATGTTATCTTCTTCCATTTTTTAAAAGATCTTTAATTTTTTTCCATTTAGAAATTAGATTTCTTCGTAATTCAGAGTAGCTAGCTGGTTTGAAAAAAGTTCCAACGCATATTCTGAAAAATATGTTAGATGCTGATGTATTCTCAAAACAAATAAGTTACGCGTATTAATTATGTAACTTTTTAGATTTTCGAATCTTTCAACAAACCATTATAAACGCTTTGAATACACAATTAGCATATTTAAGATATTTTTCTACATAATCAATATCATCTTTAGCTTTGAAATATTGTAGTTACATCCATTTTATTCATTCTCCGTTATTTAGTATTAATACGATCTTCATTTACGAATGCAGCCTACGATTCCTCGTGCTCCCTTTATTTTCATTATTGTGTGCCTTGAGAAGTAGGTCGTGTGAGGAAAATTGACCTTAAATATATTTTTGTTTTTAAAGCACTCCAAGTGTTATTTTTCGATAACTATCATTTCTTCAAATATTGTAAAAATGCTCCAATTTTATATTCACTTTGAAAAGTTAATTTAAAACATATTTGTATTTAGAATGTTATAAAAATTATACATCTGATATAAAGTAGTTGAAGAATTCCAACGGTAAACTTCTAAAATGGAAATAAATAATTTTATAAATAATAATAATAATATAAATTATTATTATAATTTATAAAAGTGTGAATGTTCCCTCAGTTCAGCATAAGTTGCTGCGATGATGTTAAATTGGCGATGAAAATAAACACGAATTACCATCCTTCCGTATCTTAAAATGTATTGTTTGAAATGAGCATCACATTTACGATATAGATTTTATCATAACTTTCAGCGAATGAGGCATGCTTTTGTTAGCAAAGTGAATTGATAATCAACGAGTATAGTAGACAATGCTCCGGGCCCGTAAACCAGCGTCCGAAAACAGTGGTAAACCTGAGCTAACGTTTTACAGTCGATATCTTCCGCGCTGCACAGCCATTTCTCAGACCTCAAATTGCTCCATCTCTTGGCAACCAATGACTCTTAGTTCTCGTATCTTTTCAATTGCTCCGGTGGATAGCTAGCGGAGACTAGGATGCAATTTCGGAAGGACTGGGACTATCCAATCTACAAATACGTATTAAACAGAAGCTGGGGACTTCCAGTGTCTTCTGATTTTGATAATGAAAAGTTCATTCATGTTCGGCTCGTGATGTTTGGTTTAATTTCATTCAGCAGCACTAAGCGAAAGCCAAGGGACGATCGCAATCAGATATCGCGATTGGATAGCGCGGACGTTTGCTTCGATAGGGTTAAGGTTAAGTGGAAAACCGTGCTGTACTGTGGTCAGCAGGTTTCTCTCGAAAACATAAATAGGATAAGATCAGGATTTCGTCGGCTTGCAATGGTGTTATCCGTACGCAGCTGTGTCCGTGAAAAGGATGCAGGTGTGGATTGAAAAGTCACATGGTCATCAATAGGGAATGAAAGTAGCCCTGTATGAGTTCTTCTGCGTGGCTAAGATATGGGATTGATTTAAGTGCTTCAGCGCGATTAGATTCTCTCGACTTTGCAGGAGGATAAGGGCTGATATATCTGCACTTTCAGCGTGCAGTTGTTGAGTTGATGTGAGTGGTTGTTCCGATGAATATTAAATGGAGGAATAAGTGGCTATTTGAGTTATGTGCTCAGAAGTATTTATAATAGAAGGAATGTTTCTTGAAAACGTTATACTTTTCTTTAAAGTGCATTAAATAACGTATAGCTGTTTTAGAAGCTAATATTGTAGAGAATTCTGATTCAGTCCAATATACATGCATTCATTCATATCGGCCTGTTTAATGAATTGTTAATTTCATTATAGGACCATTTAGTCTATTTCTATATTAAGAACTATATTCATATGTTTCATTCCATATTATTTTAAATAGGAAACTAGAGAATAATTAAATAATTATAGTGATTGTCCTAATTAGCTATAGTAATAAGTTTACGAGCTTAATATTTTTTATTCGAAAAAGAATTTCCAGAATGAATTACATTCGATTACAATAAAATCGAATAAGATAATGTTTGATAGAATCTATAATAATCTCGAAAGTTAGTAATAATATTCTCTTTCTCTTTAACTAAACATCTCGATTAAAGAATTTTTGATATGCATCAAATAAGTTGGTCAAATCCTGTTAGGGAAAAAAATTTTTGTTCTCATTGATGAAAACAACCTGGATCATTTTAATGTATCCGTAAGGTTAAAAGCACGCGTTACCCGTTCTTTAATCACAAAAACGGATTAAATTCGTTTTCCGACATATAAGCTTACAATTATTTCCCCATATTATTATTTCTATACTCTAAATTCAATCCAACTACGCAAGAGAGCAAAGTAGCGAACCTTCCACGCGAAAACGCATTCACAGAATTTGTGGATTTAAACAAAGAAAACGACCCAGAATTCTCCGGTTTATAACTCATTACTCCGACCGAAACAAAAAAAAGTGCAACGTTCGCGTGTTTCAATCAAACGTACAGCGAACTCAACTTCCCTCTGAATGTTTTTCATTCTCCGTGGAAACGCCTGCTTTGCGATTCAGTGGTACAAATGCTCAGCTGCGACCTCTTTTTACCGCAGCTAGAAACCAATTATTTCCGAGACATTAAATATTTAGTGCTCGATACTTACCGAGCTGCCGTTCATCCCCAGGGGAGTGCATACACGCAATGGTGGCTGCACTGGGATGATCAACTTTTTCCAAACGTTTGAAAACGACAAAAACATCGATCGTATACTGCATTTTCTGGATGGGAAACGTCTGATTACAAAAAGAAAAAAGGTAAATGGTAATCATTCTTAAAGCAGACATAATTCAAAGTTTTAATTTGTCAATGGAGTTGTTGGCATACTAACTTTCTAATGCTAAGGTCCCCGGTTCATATCCCGGCTGAAGAATTTTCCTATAAAAGTGTGAATGTTAGTGTACATCCATTTTTGATCTGAGTAACACATATTACTTGTCCAAAAACGAGATGTTATTGAGCTATTTTGCCAGATTAATGTTCAGAGCAAACGACCAATAATTGGAAGATCTGGGTTCGAGTCCCGGTACAACCATACTTTTTCGCGTCTGTTAATTTTAGGAAATTTAATTTATTTGAGAGTGGGTTAGGAAGGCCAAAGAAGGATTGATAAACACTTTAAATTGGTTGCATATCTGTATTTGTTAAATTGATAAATAAAGAGTAAAATGGCGTAGATTAAATGATTTATTGAATCAAGTTCCTGCACGCCAGCTTTGATAAAAAAGTGCCCAGCTAAGGCAATTAAGTTGTCGTGAAAAGAGAAACGCCATCTGATTGTTGTTAACATTATCTATTGTCCATTTACGTTTACCAACTAACTTAATGTACGTCCCCATTTACCCAGAAATAGATTGTCGTACACACGCAGTAGAACACTAAGTGTTTGCCGCGTGTGTACGCGAAGAGAACAGACTACAGGTTTTGCTCCAAGTTCGGTTATTTTCTCTCAGGCGTAGATAGTATCTCTTAAGTTGACCATCATTTTAAGAGGATTAACCGTTAGGCCAAGTAGGACTGACACTCGCAGATTTCTCAGCATTCAAAGGGCTTACGAATCCAGGCCCTTCGTCATCGCCCGCGATAAAGATGAAACCTGGGTCTGTCATCTGTATGACACTTAGGTTAAAGCCAAGGATCTCTCGTGTCACTTGCCCGAACATTCTTCCCAAATGCAAAACGTCTCTCGATAAGGACAAGGTGTCTCGAAGTCTTGAACGAGAAACTGTACCTTGATTCATTGTTGTTTGTTGAATAATGGAAAGTGGTGATACTTCTAAAGAGGTCTTGACGCATGTGCGAACGTCCCTTGTGAAGATAGTACGCACTTATACTTCGTTGTTCAGTAGACTTTGGATCATTTTTGACTTTGGCTTTAACTTGGAATTAATGTCTCTTTATATTTAAGCTCATATTAAAGTTTCAAATTGTCTATTAAAGATATATGAAAGAACAATAATAAACTCAATATGAGAAAGCGTGACTTCGTGGAATGCCATAGTACTGAAAACAACTATGTAAATTTCCACAGAAAAATGGTATATTACGAAACCGGTCGCGAATATACCATTTTTTGTGTGGAAATTTACAAAGTTGTTTTTATTAGAAAGAACAATTTGTCAATACAGCGTATCTACTTTTCGATAAATTACGGTTTCAACTCAGACGATACCTATAAGGGTATGATATATATAATATTAATTGAATAAAATTCTCGAACACTAGTTACAGGTTAATATTGGATAAGCAGTGTTTCATATATACGGCCTGAAACGTTTATTAATATCTATTTAATATATCTTCAATCCAAAACAACAGTATTGTATTGGTTTATCCTAGAAACTTAATTTTTATAAGATTAACCACAAAAATAAAAATAGTAGGAGTGATAATTCATTTACTTATTTAATACAATGTAGCATATTGCTTGAGTATTTATAAATGGTATTGGATCTCGAAATATTTTATACGTTTTTACCTATTCCTCACCATAGATCTGTCCGTGAAAAAATACCATTATAATGTGGCAATACTTGATAAGACAGTATAAAATATTGAAAAGGTATTTTTTAACATTATTTTATTTCCTGACTAAAAAGTTAGTGTTACCTTTTTTCCATGATCATTATTTATTAAAATGGTTCTATATAATATAAACCAGTCAGAGGATTTTTAAATTTTAAATACGGTTTATGAAACATAAAATGATATCCTGTTTTATGTATTAAGTAATCAATATTTTTGTCTTACTAATCATTTACAGCCACTGTAACATTGTCTGTTTATTCATTAAAATTAACCACTCATCCGTGAAAAATGAAGATAACAACTTTTGATCGCGTTTTCAAAAGTTCTTTTACTTGCATTCACGAAAAAGCCCGCAAAAATATAGCCGTAATTTCAATGTATGAACGCTGTATTTAATTTCATATTCCGTAACCATTTCGTTCAACCCTTTCTCGTGGAAATTAGTTTTTTCACAATCCCAATCGGGCATAACTTTTTCTCGCGGAATTAAATTAAAAATCGCCATTTCGCGTTCATCTCCATCGGAAATAATATCGTAGCTGCATTTTCTCCCTTTCAATCAATTTAACATATCGCTGTAGAAATTCAAATGTTATCGACGTATCGAAAAAAGAAGATCCGTTTTATACTAATCGAGAGTCAGTTCCGATACGCGTTTTAAATTACAAAATTCTCCTTTCTTTACATTTTAAGCTTTAAATATGACTATTCATCAACTCGCTTATATCCTCTAATAAATTGACGTGGAAAAAGTTTCGCGGTTGTCGGCTGCATAGAAGTCATCGTCAGAGAATATTCATTCATCAATTTTTCCCGCACAGATTAATGGCCTGCGCTGGATTTTAAGTCTCGGTAAACATAATTGGTCCGCACGAAATGTTATTCGTTTTGAAATGAAATTCTACATGGACGTGCCGCGAAATTGAATTAATTAAGCTATGCTGTCATGGAAATATTACGTTGACGTTTGTGGAGCACGGCTACAGAAGGCATGTATTGTAGTTTCTCGGTATTATTATGTATCGTCGAAATGTTTTATTTAGGGAATTGTGTAGTAAATTTGTGATAGCGGAATTAAAGGCGGTATTGTGCAATACTTTTGCAATTTTCTTCGTATAGATGGACTCGAAATTTAATGAGCCTATCTGTTCGACGATATGATATTTTCTGAAACGAACTAATTATTTTTATAGAGAGCTACAACGGACGAATTTAAGAATATTAATTATTTAACTAATATATAAGAATCTTTCAGTGGTAGAAAGTTACGTAATTACTTAGAATTGAATCGATCCGTCTTTAATAAAATATATTCTGCAATAATTTTGTACCTCGCGTCTAAATTTTAATAAAATCCAGTGGAATTATATATTAAACATTTATGCAAATTTTCTAATTCTAAATCGCTGGAAATGTTTTATCTTTAGCCACTTTTGGCAATTAATAATCATTGATTTTACATATTATTTATTTATTTCAACTTAAGAGTAAAATGAAAGTTAAAGTATGATAAAATCGAATTGCTTTGGTAATCGAAAACATTGCTAATTTGGAATTTAATTTTACGATATTTTTATTTATGTTTCGATCTCCATAGCTGACGATTTTGGAAATATCGAACAAAATTTCAGTCCCACATAAAACAAACGACGCCAGAGATCTAGTTCGCTGAAATAGAAGAAATCAAATTTATTCTTCCAATCAAAATCCATTATTTCAGCCCATTAATGCACGACGATGAGGTAATAAAATTTTTTCCCGATATTGGACGGGATATAATAGAGAGAATTCGGAATCCTCCTGGCTCTAGCTCGATTGCTCCCTGGAAATTAAGATAATTAAATCGTATCCCCTCGGAATAGGCCAAATAAACTTGTCACAATAGCGCCGCAGATGAAGAATAACAAGGTATGGGGTGGTGTCTGCAGGGATTTGGGAGGGAGAGAGGGAGACAATTCTATCCGAGGGCAGGCATTCGGAGATTGGGACAGCGCCACTGACTGGTTGCCTTAGATATGAGCCAACGCAAACAAACGGGCCGAGAGGAAAAACAAGTGAAGTCGGATAGGCGAAGGATTCGCGTAATATAGAGGTCAGAAGGGGGGGAGGAAAGATAAGTGAGGGATGACAGAGGATTCGCATAGTGAGGTATAGGGATTTCCAAGATGGAGAAATTGGAAAAATAAGGATAACACCTGGAGGGAGAAGGGGAGGGATCCTTATAAGGCTGTGGGGGAAATTATATTGTACGATAGAGTTGCCTAATTTCAGAAGCATTATTTACATTAGAAATAGATTTTAATTTAGAATTGTTCAGTTTTTGCTTTATTAATGCTATTTTGATCATATATGGGTTTAAAAATTAATCATATACCAAACCCTGCATGATAATTCAATATAGCATTGAGAGGCAAATTTTATCGTTATTATTATCGAATATGTTCTCGAAGAAAATTGCAAACAAAAGTTAAATAAAGTTACTCATAGTTTTTCCTCTATTAGACGAAAATTTTATTATTTTTATTTATTCATTAATGGGTTTTACATCAAGTAACGGTTAGACTTGTTGGAAGTATAATATTGTTTCCAATTCACATATTCTCAAAGAGACATTGTCTGTCTATAAAGATGATCAAATGTGGTAATTTAGTTTTAAAATTTAGTTTTAATTTGAGTCAACGATATAAATTGGAAATGAATTTTTCGGTTGAAACATTAAACTGAGTATTCAGTGCTAAAAACATCATTATTTATATAGATTCATATTTGTAAGAAAAATTAAGTAAAGGTTAAGTAAATTCTATCAGTTGAAAAAAACACTCAAGTGTTTTATCTACAACTATCTATAACAATTCATATAATATATGTACATTAATCCATGAAAATATATAAATGGACCATCAATTGCTAAATACTCCTAAATCAGTCGTTTTCTTTAATTAAAGTTTCTACCCATTTTACTATAACAAGCGGATGCTTACGGACTTTCAATAAAGTCACTAAATTTTTAAAATGTTAATGTTGCGTTTAAATATTTGTCGTTGAAATTTTCATTCTCCTTCCGCGTGATACCATTGCGATAAGTGGTAGCAACTAGTCGGCAAGCCACATTTACACAAGAGGGCAAAAGGAGCCATTACACGGCGTATCTCTGGGAATAGTGGATAGCGGGGTCTCTAGCGCTTTCAGCCGAGAAATTGAAACGTGGGAATTACAACGATTTCCAGCGTATGCATTAGACGGCCCTTTATCGCTACATTATTTCTATTCGAGTAGTTTGCCTTAGGATAAAATTTCGTATGGATTTTTAAACTTAGTTCGTAGAAAAAGTTAGACGGAGGCATTGAAATTTATACGTTTCGGAATTGGGTCAAAGAGAATAGAATACGAATAACGCTGTCGTAGCTTTGAAGTATATGAAATAAAGTACAGAAATGTTTTATTTCTTTACATTGGTATTATTTTACGTGCTTTTTCTTTGTTGAGTTTTATTGTTTTGCTCTATTTATCGCAATTTATTATTTCTTCTTTTAATTCAGAAGTATACCACGTTTGTACTTGATGTACTTTTAATATTAAGTTTTCGTAAAATTTTAATCGTTAATTTAATTCATTATTGTCAGAATTCAATTATATAATATTATTTTATAATTTGGGCTGTACTCTAATTTCCGTGTAACAATTTTTAAAAATTAAATTTTAAATATCTGTCGTTTTACATTTGTAGCACTGTATCTTGTGAAACTTATTTTTAAAAATATCTTTGTATGGTTATTGAATGTACAGGGTTTAAGAAAAGTTTCTTGAATCCTTCTGTGCATTTCCATGGCTTTCTTCAAATGTTTTTCAAGTTCACTATAGGATTAAGTAAATAAAAGCTTACATAGAGGTAAAATTATTATGACTTCTTCAACTTGCATATTTTAATCTAATCCTCTTCCAAATCCTTACTGATGAAGTATTAGATTCATTAGATAGCTAAGTGGCCTCTACACAGAAGTTGTATCATTATTCGACCAAAAATGCGTCTGAAAACGATAGATGAATAGAACCAATACTACGTCATCCTTTCTCAACACACGTAAATATTAAATCCGGATATGTATTGATACATCAGAGGATAAGCTCTTTTAAATAGCCGAGGGTACTTGGAAGGAATACATACTAAGGGAAGACCTTCCAACCTTTTTAATAATAGAATATCGTAAAAGCTTTTTCAATGGGAACGGAGAACTAATATATCCGAAGCTTTAAATCAGATCGGTATGAAGCCAAAAAATCCATACGCAAGCAATATTCCTTTCCTCTCTTATAGCCCCGCAATATTGCATGTATCAGAGTGTCGTTCAAACATCCTCGAAAATTGCTACTGGTATTAAATAGTAATCAAACCCTGATTCATCGAACACGATTTTCCTTAACGTTCCCTTTCTACTCTGGTTCACCCTTTTCACCAATAACGAGCGCGGCTGACACTAAACTCTCTGCCATTGGGTTTCGCCGATCATTGTTAAAATTACACATCATACGGTCATGTTTCCATGATTCCCATGGAAACGGATTTTTACTGCCAATATCGCCAACCTTCACAGCCCTACTTCTTTGTGCTTTCGATTCGAATTTTACGTGGTTGCGTATGATTACGCACGAGATAATTATGCGTAAAAAAACTTTGAATATAGGAGGATTCAATTAACTGAATCATATTCAATGTGAGAAGGCGTGACTTCGTGGAATATCATAGTAATAAGAACAACTTTGTTGTTTTTCTGTGGAAATTTACAAAGTTGTTTTAATTATAACTGAATTCTACATTGTGATAGAAGACTGAAATGTATTGAGCGTAAGAAAATCTTTATAAAGGCGTCTATCCTTTTAGAGTAACCTTAAATATTCCAAAATGATTAATTTACACGAACATTTTTTAAATTTATGTTTTTACTAATATTATGAGGTAATAATCTCCACGAATACGTTCTGTATTTTCCTTCTAACCCTCTTCTATTGAATCATATAGGAAAACGTGTATTATCTCAAAAATTAGCGAATTAATGATGATTATAAATCGGGGTTATTAAATAAAAACACCACAGCAAGTTTTAGAACATACGGAAGAAGGAAAGATAAGGAAAACTGTAAAAATCCAAACTCTTGTGATTATTTGTGCAAAATAGGCTACTATTCAAGGATTATTTGTTTCGCTATGGCAGCATCTCCAAATGGATTTGAATACTCAATTTTCTAACGAATACTTTAGATGTTATCTCTCCAGCCAGGCACATATCGGATACGGCCGGTGATTGCAACCTTTTGTTTCACATCGAATTACTTAATGAAAAGGATACAATTACCGCATTTACATAACGCTGATGTTTTTTACTGAATCTCAGATTGATTCAAGAAAAGTAGGGACTTAGTAATGCGCAGATATCATCAGATTCTTATCTCTATAGTTTTTCTGAGAACGACAACAGATGTTCCGAGTGCGTGGTCTGAAATCTCTTCCATTCAGTTCCAAAA
Organism: Pantala flavescens; assembly: GCA_020796165.1. Lineage (NCBI taxonomy): Eukaryota > Metazoa > Arthropoda > Insecta > Odonata > Libellulidae > Pantala > Pantala flavescens. Next base: position 7,067,385 of record CM036888.1, read on the forward strand.
GGGCGTTGCCAATGTTCGCTTAGCATTTGCATAATTTTTACAACCTAATCCTCTTACCTAAGAATAGTAAATGTTTTTTTTTTTCGACATGTTTCGATGTATCATAATCTTCTCTTCGGACAAAGTTATCTCTTATCTATTTGAGTGATGATTTTTGTATCAATGAACGAATAAGATGTCTTAATCTTGTCGATAATCTACGTAGGTCCGTGTTTGTAACGTCCAGTCTGATATGTTTTTCTATGGCAATATGTTAGTATGTTAATCTTAAATGAAATAATTTTAAATCTTTGGCAAGGATAACATTTTTAGCACACTACTTGAATAACCGATAACTTTTGCTATATATTCGTTTAAGCCATATTTCTTGAAATCATATCCTGAATTTAGTTTCCTAAAATCCTTTTATCAGTGTATAGTTGTAAAAGGGGGCATATTACAAGAAGTAGAATCTATCAATAGAATAACTATTGTTCGCTATTGTTAGATATTGTATTGACGTTTAATCAAACACCTTATTTATCAATGCATATATTCGGAAAGGAAGAACGAGTTCACAAAAAGCTGAGATGTTTAGCATACACACGTCAAATCATCAAAGTATTTATAAAGGTGGAATTCCTTTAGAATTGACATCAAAAGGAAACTTTGCTCAACTTCTCGGACGTTTAGGGAAGTAAATGACTTCGGGCAAAGATTCTTACTCGACACTGCTTATTACAGAGGCAACTTGGAGTTCCTCAAAGATCTCTTGGCCCTTCTCCACTAGCACCCCATCAGCACTTGCTAAGTTCACAGGTTGCGAACGTACTACTTGCGTTCTCTTTATCCGTCTTAAAGTATAGGGTGTGCGAACAGTTTTACCAAAATTTAACATGGATCTGTATACATGCATGCGCACCGTGCCCTACTTTGAAGAGTTTTGGTTGTACGAAGTGACCTAAATCGAATTCTCACCGTCGGAAATTTCTTTTGTCAATCATAATACGTATACATACATAAGGTTTCAGTGAGGTAATATTAAGTTGAGATATAAGTATACAATCGTATACGAGTAATGAAAAGTAGCCTTAATTCTTTTTTTGGTGAATAATTTCTTAGTTACGTGTAGTAGTTCTTTAAAGAATGGAATTTCCAATGCATATTACAAAGGCAAGAGTTTTATTCTTATTTTTTATATATTATCGTCCATATATGTTATTATTGTAAAAGGACGACTTTGTGGAAGTTTTAATAAGTTAATTATATATTAAGTGACCAGGGATCCAAGACTATTTTTCATTGAACTGATCTTCGTATTTTCAACCAGAGTCCCATCAAATCTTACTTACTTTAGTGCTAAAATATTTAACCCCTATGATAACATTAAGAGCTATCTTGTTCGATTGCATTACAACGTACTTTCACCAAAAGATTTCTTAAATGATACCAGGAGTAGTTATTAAGAAGTTAAAGTTAGTGAAAACTAGACAAATATAGCTGAATGATTTAGCAAAATTATGACTTATTCTTTGTTCGTTTCAGGAACAGAGTGCCTTACGTAATGGGCATATAAAGGAAAAGAGAATTAGGATCCAGCATCTTCCACACACCGAAGGGCAACTTACGAGGTATTTATATAGATATAGATGAACAGAAAATAGCTCCAATTATTCTCGGTAGTCTAGGCTATTGTTCCATCCAAGCCTGCTAGTCTTTAAGTGACAGGTATCTGATACCAACACCAGAGCACAAACATTAGGCTTAGGAAACGCCATTTCCAGAATATTATTCATCATATTCATCTCCATCCACTCCGGTCCAGTTCACCAGGATATAAGAGAATAAAAAAAAGAAACGAGAACTCTGAATCATCTCACAAATGAATCTCTCCCCGCTCAGAATCATCTCTGCCCAAACACATCAGACACGTGCCTAACAAACCCGAAGGTCGCGTCGGGGCGAATACGTCATCTACAGCCTCCTTCTTATTATTGGTTCTTATTTGGCGACTCGAGAAAAATCCTCCTGCAATAAACACAGCGATCATTTCGTGGAACGTCCCCTCTTCTTCCCCCATGCACTCAAAGGGAAGAAAACACAGTGTGCAGAATGAATGGAAGGTCTTCTACGCTTCGACGCGGGAGAACGGTATCTCTGTTGTTACAGCGGAAAGTTTCGTATCGAGAGTGCAGATAAAAGAGGGAAGATGCGGAAGTCTTAGCAGAAGCTGCACTTTCCAGCGACGCTCGTATATTTGCGGGTTAATTATGGATGGCCCGAGGAAGGCGGGGGAAAGGTCTTCGCCAATAAAGTTGGTAATTTGTGGGGCTGGTAATTATCGGAAGGAAAGGAAAGTCAGTCAGAAATAGAACAAAGGAAGAAGAATCGTAAAGTGGGGACAAAAGCTATTCTCCCGAGGCAATGACTCTGTGTGTGTGTAAGATGGTCGCGGATTTCGTTTTCGGAGCCGTATGTATTTTTTGCGGGGATTAGCGTTTCTTATTCGCGAGTTTTTTTAAGGGGAATTCCGCTGCTAAGTGAGGGAGAAATAAAGGATTTTTTTAAATGGGTGGGTTTAATTCTGAGAAAGGCTTTGGGAGTGGATGTATGTTTAATTCGTCCTGCGAAAGGGTTGCTTAGCAATAATCTGCGATGAAATTTGGGTTTACGATATACAGTGATATATTAAGAACTGGGAATGAAGATATTAGCTCTTTCAAACAAGCATAAGAATTCATATTTAAGGCCCAATTTTTTCATTCAAAGAAATGGATTTAAACTGTACTAATATACATATATAGTGAAACGGATATAATTTAATTGAGTAATTTATGATTAACTATTTAAATAATTGTGATTTAGTAGAATTAATCTTTTCTAAATTTATTTTACGAATGATGTTTGTTAATTCACAAATGTATCGTTTTTGAAGTCTCTAAAGTTCTCGTTGGTGTGATTATTCAAAAAGGTTCAGGTAAAAAATGGTGCCAAAGTATGAAAATATTTACCATAATTAATGGTTTCTTTTCTTAAGATTTTTGAATATACTTTTTTTAGGTTTAAGAGTATTTATCAATATCCATTAAATAAAATATTCCATTATTTAAAACAATTGAGAACATTTGAGCTTAACTTTAAATCGTTAATCCTAAAAGGTTGTAGTATAATACATTAGTATGATGTTCTCTTAAAAATAATTACCTTAATATTTTTAAAATTAAGAATGTTTAATATTGCTTTCATTTCCTGATGATCAAAAGCTAATGAACTCAAAACTTACTTCCTCGTATGACTGCGAATAAACATTGAATCCATTTGTACAAATTCCATACCATTCAGTTCGGAGAGTAAATTCTACTTTTCAATTGTATCAATATCTCAATAATGGAGAGGAATCAATCAAACTTCTATTTGCGTTAATCGACGGAGATAGAGAAAAAATTGGATTTTTTCGTTTATGAGAACATTCACCTTTGTAAGCCTATTATTCAATGCGTTTAGGGTCAGTGTCCTGTGCGATTTGAAATAACGAGAGCTTTAGGTTGTCGGATACTATTTTAACACTAAAAATTGACTTCCGATTGCCTGATATATCCTCTTAATTTATTCCGAGAATAATTTTAACATTTAATAAAATGGGCGGTTCTGTATTTGCTGAAGCTAATTAAAAGAATATTTCGGATTCTAATTCTTCGTATAATTTTGTTATTAAATAATATTTCGATAAATGCTAAATAAACATGACTGAAGATAGAAAAGCGTAAGGAAATCATTTCATTTCAATTAATCAGCGTGTTTGACTAAATTTTCATATTATTATTATATTTTTGCCTGAATTAAATAAGGGATAAAATCATTGGAATATTGCCTTTTCCTGCATTTTTAAAAAACTGTATTAAAATTATTAAAGGCAGATAATTATTAAAATGAAACTAGGATGATAATCCTGAAGTAGTATTAATGTAGCAAAACCCCTGAAGAAATGAGTGCAAGCAGGGAATTAAAAAATTAGTTCTTATGTTTAAAATAATTTTTCTTGATAGATTGGGTGTTAGGTAACCATTATAATGCACGATTTAAGGCATGATAGTTTATGTTCCACAATCCCTAATATGATTATCATACGACAAGTATTGTCATATTTCTTTTTCAATGAACATAATATTTTCTTGTCGTTCATTACTTTACAAACAATTTGGAATAACAGTCGCACTCGTTTATTCCTTGTAGATAGAATTGAAATTACATATTCAATATTAATTTACGTTTTCTAATTTCAAATCAAAACTTGAAGTAATTCAGTGAAGTTTATGAATAGAGAACAGTAAAATTTTCGATTATTTTGCTTCATAAAACACTCAATATGATGCTAATTTAAAGATTCATAAAATGTCTCTGAAACAAAAATACATTTTTAATTCGGAAAAAATCCCTATATAGAAGAGAGCAATTCCAATAGAACAGTTTTCTATGGAAACAACGCTACCCACCGAACCCGTAACCCCGCAATATCGTTCGCATCGGCGTGGAAAGAAAGGGATTATTTGAAATGAGACCCTCCTCGTGTATATATAAGGGAAGCTCTATAGTCAAGACGTGAAGAGGGGTTTTGAAGTGGATTGTCGCAGCACGAAGTATGCCAAGTCGAGGGCTGGTAGAGGGGGGGTGAAGAAAGATCTTGAAGGGGCGTAAAATGGAGTCAGGGCGCGTAGCTCTAATGAGCCACGAGCACTTCTCTTGCCCTCTCTCAAACTTGGACCCAGTTTTGTTTTGTGGGGGAGACCCCATTCGAACTGCCGCCCGTAATTTACGACGGAGGACATTTACGCAACGCGCTATAGACTCGTGAATGCGCTCGGGGTGTTTTAAGTACGCGAATGTGTGGATTATTCCAAGTTGAGCCGATGTTCTCGAGATTTGGATTCCTGAGAGGAGACGTTGGCCCGAAGTGGGAACTAAGAAGCGGGATACGCGGTAGTTAAAAGAGCTGGATTATTTTGATGGAGTACTTATGTTCAGATGCCATTGTTTGTTATACTTATATTAATTATATTTCATCGTAATTTAAACTAGTATATATCGAGTGAAGTTAAAATAAATATATCATAATCCATTTTCCTCGAATGATTCAAGAAGAGTTAAGGATCACAGTTTTAAAAGTTAATTAGTTCCTTCGTCAATTATTTAATTAAACTAATCTAATGTTTTTATTAACACTTATAGATCAACTTGAGAAAAACTGTAATGCTACATTAATCTTCACCCTCAATGATTTATGTATAAACATTTATTTACTCTGAAAATGCATGCGATATCTTAAACTCTTCAGTATTGTAATTTACGTATATTTAACTGTATTTTTAAATAATTCTATTTTCTACAGTTATGTTTTCATTTCAATTCCATTTATTTGCTACTGTTTCTCTTAAAAGTATGTGTTCAGTTTCATATTGGAAGTGTTTAGTACTTATTTATGGTTTAGGGATTCTATTTAAGCATCAAGATTAAAAATTTCTATCACTTGAGTTCATTTGATATTTGTTAGATCTTTGATCTTATAGATTTATGAAAATATATTCTCTTTAGAATGGTGGAAACTAGGTTTATCTAGGTCATTTAATTATGATACATTTCGCCCTATAAATCACTATTTTTAATAATTAGTAACTTAATTTATCCAACCTGTTTCGAAGGATTATTTGCAATACGTTTGAAATGATACTTATAATCAACAGTTAATATTTCTTTAATCTACTACCAGAAAAAAATTGAACTTGATGTATCTTTTCTGCGTTTATATACAATGAATTGCCACCTTTGACATGCTTGGAAGATTGAAAATCTAATTGCCTAAGGTTTCTCATTATTTTTTTGAGAAAATTTATATTTTCTCTGAGTCATTCTCTTCTAAAAAGGTTTGAACAGATGATATCGAAAAATCAATTGCCTCGAAATGCTCTCCCCTTTCTCATATGCAACCAGTGGAGCATAATTCCACAATCGGGCAACATTGTATTGCCTCAGGCTGTCATAAGCCCTGCATGTACTTTCCACCCCTTTTCAAAATAACCGCAGGTGAAATATTCCATGTACCCATCATCACCACAGTTTCCTTTATCACTGACTTTTGTCCCCTATTCAAGTTTCCTACGTATATGTTGACGAACATCTGTTCAAGTTGCTTCAGGATGAGTTGTTGTCGAGGAGGGTTATCGATCCCAGAAAATGTAGGTGTAGATTTACATGAGAATGTACATCTATTACTTTCTCTGTCTATTCATTCAAAAATATTTTACATTTCATGAAATTATTTCACCTTAATAATAGCTTCGTTTCATTTCAATGTCTTTCAAGTCTTTTTTTTTAGTTTCTAAGAATGATAGCAATATCGTATTCGAAATTAGCAGATGCTGTATTTAAAAGTTTTCAGAAAATGTTGAATGATTATAATGGTTTTCTGTGCTTTGATGCATTTAAACTAAATACAATAATTAATAGCCTCTAAATAGCCTTTAAATAAATTATACATGTAAAGCAATAATGAATGAAATATAACTTCTTACTGTATTTTAGTTATTTTGATACGTTCCAAATAGTTTTAGATAAATTTTTTATTGAATAATGAGCAGACTATGAATGAATATATATGAATTATTGATATATTTATAAATGAGTGGTAGTTAAAAGAAAAAAAAATGCTGTTAACTTGATCATTTGGTTGGTATCACGTAGAAGTTAAATGACCTATTCGAAGAAATTAAGTATCTTTTAACAGTTTAGAATCAAACAGTTCAGAAAAATTCAATCATTCGTGTTTATATATACAGATGAGTAGATTCACTTGATAAGTCTGTGTACAGTATGTCTCGATCTATTCTAATTATTAAAGTTCTCTTTAGTGCAACGAACAGGTATTTTACTCAAATAAAATATCCAAGAATTCTGAATATTTCTAGCCTAACATCCGTCGGAAGAATTATTACTATTTACAAAGATCAAAGCGACGAACCTTCCTTAACGATTCTAGATACACAAATAAATATACACAGTTCCATATTCTTTCATCTCTGCATTTTACCATTTAAAGTAAATTGCAATTAACATCATCAACTCTGCCTGCAGGTCGTCCAAAAGTAAAAGACAGTTTAAAAAAATGCAGGAAATTGCATTCCCAACTTAATAAGACGTTTCTCGAAAGCATTTATTTGAAGCTAATTTTAGAGAAGGACATATTAAAGTCCGCCAGGAGTGTATCCAGACACCTCAGTCCATTTCTTCTGTTTTCCATATTCGTTTTTTGAAAGTCGTTAACTTCACGAGTAGGGCAAACACTTTTCAGCAGGTTTATATGTCGACTTCTAATTAACAAGCGCTAAGGTTTTGACTCATCAAGAAATACATGGCCTCCAACAAAACAATCTTTCCCTCAAAGGAGTCTGCTATCCCCATGAGCGTTTACGAGCGAAAACATATAAGGATATAATTTTTCTGAAACCTTTCATAGCCCTTCGTCGCTCCCTCTGAAAATTACACCAATTTCAGATGCTTGTTTGCATGAGTTAAGATACATATCGGACTCATTTGCCATTCCTAAGGGAGCGTAAATAAACAAGAAGATATTTTTAAAAATTTCCATCTTAGTTACGAGACGCTACCTTTGTGAAGTTTTGTGAACTTGATTACATTTGTATGACTCTTTACATTTAAGAAAACCTTTTGCACTCAAATGCCATTTTTATTTTCATATATTTAAGGCTGTGTACAGAATAGTATAATATATTGATAGACTAATTAATGTAATAAACAATATATGAATGGAATAATATTATAATATAACATCTATAAAAAGGAATGTTAGGTGTTGTCACTTGAGATAAAAAGTTATCGTATTTACTTTGTAAATAATTTCTCAAGTAGTCCTGAATAGTAAATCTTAAACTCATTCAATATTGAGATATTTTTAGTTCTTACAGTTATCTCGTATCACTATGTATTATTGCTTACGTATTCTGATATGTCTGTATATATTAGAGTTATCATATCATACATTTGGTCTGTTTAAAATCTAAACTAGATTATACTATACCTATTTTACTGAGCAACATATAAATACCTTACAGTTATATCTTTGGAAAAAGTAAAATTTTAACGTCATTTCCCACAGCCTACTTCTTCTCCACGTTTTGGCAATTCAGAGGAAATTAATCTCTTTCAAGTCTTTCCAATTAAAAAGAAGGGATTAAGAAAATCTATTCGACAGCTAGGTGAGTTTTGAGTTCGCCCAGGCTTTGATAAAATCTTCTCAGAGAACAATGGCCTTATAAGCGCATAACCTTCCCTTTGAAACCCAAGTTTAGCGTCAGGATCTATGTATAATTAAGAGAGAGCCTAGTGGAACGGATTGTTTCAGGGAAGATCAGTCTCTATCTCTAGCAAGGAATAGGTGAGGATGGAAATTGGATGGGGGTGCGGTTAGTGAAGCAAACGAGGCCAAGGATGGAGGAAATGGATCGTGAAGAGATTGTTGCAAGTATAATTTTGAGAGGAAGAGATCCGAGAGTTCCGCGTCACACTTTAATTTCATTCTTTCCTTGTACCCGAAAGGGTATCAAACTATGTATGTCGCCATGGTTCAATGAATCAACTGAATGATGTTCTAGTTCCTGTATCGATACGTTAACTGTGTCGATAGGGAGTGAATTGAGTCTTCTCAAAGATACTAATTGAATCGAAGTATTACAATAATATTTTATTACTGGGCTTTTAATTATTTTGGGCGATTTTAAAGGTTTCTTCAATTGATATTTTATAAGCAATTATTAATCGTGATAAACAATAACTATATCGTTTGTTCATAAGAAAATTATTCGATCAAGCTTTGTATTTTATTTACTTTACTTGTTTAATGCATTATAATTTTAGTGCTTGATGGTACATTTCTGTCTGATTAGTGTGTCAGGAGTCTTCATATCGTATTTGGAATGGTTTGTTCTTTTTAGGAAGCGAAAATTTGCATCGATTTTTCAATGATTTAATGATATTCTCGTCTTTGTAGAAATGTCATATAATATAATTATAATAATATATACATACAATATACATATATATCATTGTAATAAAATGATTTATAAGAAATAATTTAGAATTTTTTGACAATATTATATACACATTATAGATGATTATATATATGTATGTATTTATTGACTTCATATTTAATGACGTTTGAAGCCCTTGGATAGAATTGAAATCACTCTAACATTTTTTATACCTAATGTAGTTATTTTATGCTTACATACACTTACATTTATATGTAATAGCGTATGCATGTAAATAATATAATATGTAACCTTTATAAACGTAAAAGAAGGACGACGCAGCGACTCTTATGCTAACATCTTGATTATTCAAACGGTTCAAGGCTCGTTTTCTTTTATTAGATACGTAAGGCCATCATGCTTACGTATGTGTTAAATTAATAATTTAGATAATGATACAATGAAGTGCATTTTAGATAACAGTAATGGTAAAAACTTAATCAGTCGTATCCATTGTATGGAATGACGTGAAACTCTTTCATCGCCATAAAATGCATTAAAAAAGACACAGGGGTTTTATCGGATTTGGGAAAAAGATGCAGAAGACCATTTGTGAGAAAAGACCGGATATAGAGGAGCGGTGGCGGGAAACGAATACAAAAGAAGGGGGAGCGGCGTCTTGTCCCTTTCAATTCGATCATTCGATGTATGCCCTTTTAAAACAAAAGGGAATCGAAAAGAAAATGAGCGAAGGAAATGGGGTGGGAAAGAGATGGAAAAGTGATCTCAAAAGCAAACATGGAGGGGGGATGAAATCATAAGACAAAGAAAAGGGAAATGAAATTTTAAGATATTCAAACGGCTACGGAATGATAAGGAAATCGGCAAATGGAGCTAAAAAGTCTAAAGAGGTAAATAAAATGGTGCTCGGAATTAAAATGAGGGTGAAACAATTGATCCGAAGATTGGAAAGGCAAAAGTGAAAGTGACGTCATCAGTGACGATAATGGTTGTGAAACGAAGCCGAAATTTGAAGCATAAAGATAATTTGTTTACGCAGTTGATACGAGGAGTGGAATATGGAAGAGGGATAAAAAACTAAGGGAAGAGTATCATCAAAGAAGATTGAAGAAAACTCTAATATTTTGACATGTAATATCGTAATAAATAACGAATTTTTAGTGAGTTATTTTAAAGTTTCAGTTACGCATTTTAGAGTAAATTTTAGAATTAGATTTTTGTAAATAAGTAACTTTAATTTTGTAGTGTAATATTCCTCGGTCTGCATTTGACTTGCATATTTATGTAAGTGAATTCTGAACTAAATCTGCTAGTTCGTAAATAATCATAGGACTAACTGTAAATATCTTATCAAAATTTAATTCGAGTCTTGCATTTTTCCATTAAATAGAAACTTAGTTCTTTATAAATACATTTATTAATGTTTATATATGAGTAAATTACCTTTTAACGGAGTCTAAGACATGCATTTCTTAAGTTATTGCTATATTAACTGGATAGGTATTATTGGCTCGTTAGAAAGAAACAGAACGTCTTATAAGAAAAGAATAATACCAACATTGACCTTTAAGGAGACGATATTAAGAACTAGCAGGTGTATGTGGTGCAGACAGTAGCACCAAGATAGGATAACCCGAATAGGAAGATCGCAATACACACCTCCGAGGGCAAGAGTTTTGTGGAGGATATGGGGTAAAGCAAACGGAATGCTGAAGTGAGAGTGTACTGAAAGGAGAAGATCGTTGAGGGGGGTGGATGCTAAGAAGTTGCGGGGCAGATTAGAATAGCCGGCCATTGTGAAGCACAGGAACGAGCCTATTCCAGACCTGAATGTACTCCTCGGGTTAAGTCAACAGTTTCCCTTCCCCAGTCTGCAAATCCTTATTCCCTCCCGTTTATGCCTCGATACAGCTTCCTTTATCGCATACCACCCACACCCTTATAGTCTCCCTTCCACTCTATACAATCCTCCTCTACGGGGGGGGGGAATCGTTACTCTATCCAGGCTTCGAACCCCGTCCATTCCAAACCCCCGTATCTTTATGGCTTTCCGTACGGGGAACCCTTTTTTCTGTGCCCCCTTCCGTCCCCTTCGCACGCTACGTGGAAACATACTTTCCCTCTTTCACATGCGATCCATTAGGCGATAATTCCGTAGAAAGGAAAGAGGTTATTAATCCACGGACCTGTTTCTCTTTGCTCAACACGTAATCCATAACCCTTTTGAATAATCTTCGCTCATTACGATGGGTATGGGATCTCCCTTATTGCGGGAGTTTTGCTTTGTTAGGGTGTAATTCGGTGTGTCCCGCTGGGGGCGTCGTGGACGAGGATATCGGACCTTGATAGGGAAGTCGTTAGTGTGGGATTAAAAGGGTGGAATTCGTGTATTGGTTGGGAAGGTATCCTTCGGAAGGGGTTTGCGTGGCTGTGGGTTTTTTGCAGGTTGTGTAGGGCATGCGATGGCTTTTTACTTGGTGGCGAAGGAAGGGTTTTATTACGGAGTTTGAGGACCGTGGTGTCGTATAAGTTTTAGTGGTGCGTGAATCATAATGGGATGATGTTATTGTCTTTAAGCATATAATTAGGATTCCTAATTTACGTTTCGTTTTTGACTATTTATTTATAATGATGATAATTAGGTTGGAATTATTCATATTTCATTTTACCATCTCTGAAGATTAATAAATTTACTTTGGGTAATTTTTATGGCTCATATGATTTAGATATAAAGACATAACTCTACGTAATTAAGAATATAGATAGGAAAAAGAAGCTTAGGAAAATTTATCTTTCAAATATAATCATTTAAACTAGGAATGAAATACATATTTAAGTTGATTTGTTATATAAATTGATTAATCTATGAAATTATACTCTATATATCCCAGAATTACAATGGTAAAATAATTGTAAAAATCAATTGAGAAACACTGGGAAGGATAGGCATATTTTTCAAATTGAGACAAGGCGAGAACGAATAAATAGCGAAGTATTTGTTTCTTAAATGAGGTATTATAGAATGTAATACGTTACCTGGAACACTCTTTGAGTACTTATTAGAAAACATTATATCCTTCAAAAAATGTGCAATTATTCGTTAAATATTATTAAATGGAGTAGCTTTTATAGTTTTTATCCTTTATAGTATAATATTATTTTAGGTAGCGTAACGTTTTTAATTAAGACAATGTATGTAACTTCATTGTACAAATTCATGTGTTGCCATTATTATTTTATGTGGGCAATCAATCCAACTGCAGCATGTGATTGTTGATGAAATTAACCGAACAGTACAAGGCTGTAATAACTTTGTGATAACCATTTGCACACTATGGTATTTGAAATGGGAAAAAGACGGTTTATACCAAATAAGTTATATTTGTATGGGAAACAATCCGTCCAAAAGAATCGATTAAAAGCTTTGGAGTGAATTCGATGAAGAACTCGACGCAAACTCGTAATAGAGGAAGGAAATTGAGTTCGCGAATTCCATCTCCGAATCGCTTGTGATTTTGTCAATTCTACTCCCTCCCCATCGCTGGAAGCTTGTTTCGAAACATTAATGAGTAATTTTGGCAGTGACCTTTTCACTTTATGTGGGAGGCAGTTAAATTCGCGAATTCCCGACGCGATTATCGTAAATTTCTCTCGAAGGTTCTTCAAGATCCCATATTGGGCAACCGCAAGAGCGTCTCTTAATGGACACTTAAGTCTCTAAGGGAAATGCTTAATTCGTGGAAGAAGAGGGGGACCCCTTAAGGAACTTCGTGGTCAGTTTCTATCAAAATAGGAGAAACGGAAGTCGGAGTTACAGCCGTGACAATTGGGTATTTCCCTATCAAGAGGATTCGCATAGATGTGTTCTCTGGTTGTAATGACGTATACAGTAGTTAATCACAGACTCAATTGGCTCTTGCTACGAGGTAGTTTATTATCGTAGTTTTTGGAAATCGATATCTTGTCTATAAACCCAAGTAGTATAATATTTAATTTATTTTTCGTTTCATATTTTCTGTGTTATTATTTTATATTTGTATATATTTTATTTATCTTTGATAAGGAAACCTTGCCTGCTTTTAAGACTTTTAAGGTTTTCCAAAGTATTTTCTGATTATTTAGATATGGTCATTTACATATCATCCTCCTCAACAATTTAGTACAAAAGCAGTTTTTCCATTAATAATGGATGTTTAGTTTGCTTTGATACTTACTAGCCTCTTAAAATTTAACTTAAAAAATCGTCGTTCAAAACTAACAAAATATTTGAATTGCCGTGCGTAGTTTAATATTATCATTTATTATTGAATATTGATTTCAGTGTAAAATTGTGTGTATTTTATCGAATAAGAACAATCGGTAAAAGTATGTTAATTGATATTCCATAAAAAATGAGTAGAAAAGTACGTAATTATTATTGATAGTGGAATTAACTTTAAAGTGATTAAATTATGGACATTTTTATAACTAATTTTGAAATCAAACTGAGCTTATATAGAAAAGAAATTAAGAACAGTAGAGCCAAATTTAATTCTCTCAGAATATCTTTTGAAAATCCTTATAATTTCCGCAAAAAGTGACTCAACATACGTACGTTTCTTCCACAAAACTTCTTTAACACCTTTCCGTCAAACACGAGGTCAAACCAAAGGTCGAAATCAAAGGTTAAACCCCCTAAAACATGACACCATCACACTGTTAGCACAAGCCTCATTTGCTTCCATCAACACCTTTCATATACGACACATCAGGAGTCGCTCAGGCCGCGCGTTCGGGGCGTTCTCATCATCCATGCATCCCATTAACATACATGCGATGGTAACGCAAACTAGAGCGAAGTCTAAGGAGAGAAAGACGGCTTCACACGGCCCCCGATTCGCTCACTGTAACCTCCGCTGGAGTAGACAGAGTTGTCTCAACGCCCCCTTTATGACAGAGATGCAATCCTTCTTTCCTTTCTCAACCTAACCCATTCCCCAAACACATCTCTCCCGACGCATCCGTCGGTTTATACGCTGTTTTCTCTCGCAACTGCATCCCGAACGGAGTGCCCTTTGACCCGCTTACGGGGGAAATATTCCGCCTTAGCTCCAAAAGAGATTCCGGAATTCCGAGTCGAAACTCGCCTTTTGCGACCGGTATTGTTAACCCCGCCGATTGAGTCCTCGCCCGCCTCAAAGTGATGACGAATAAAAAGAGAACTCTTTGGCCGCCCTATACTTACTTTATGGGTTCGCGGGTTTGGATGTGAGCCAAACTCTCTTTCTGAGATGGACGTGGAGTCGGAAGTGCTCTCCGGAAACTTTTGAAGAGTTTTCCATCGCAAAGGACAACGGAAGAATGATCGTGGAATCGCAGGTTTTGATTACGTTTTTGAGTCGACTCTTACTACGAAGTGTTCCTGAAAGAGTTTCCGTTTTATAGCGTCTTATCCAAGGATAGACTTTTTATTGTTTTTACGTACAAAGTAAAGAGTTGTCTCAATTTAATAAGCCTTTAATTCCAGTTGCACTTTAAGCAGTACTTTCTATCTTTTTATTTCTAACCAGTGTTGGCGGAATCTCGTAGCCTTTGGTCCATCGTTCTCCAGCAGGATTTCTTAAGTTTGGTTCCCTTCTTTCAAGTGTTGTAACTCCACTATTATTAATATGAGTACAGAAGACATTTTATAAGAGTCATAAATCCGTTGGATAGACATTTGAACAATCGAATGTAGATTCATTAAATATGTATCGTCGTTAAAATTTGATATAAAATATGATATATATTGCAAAACACGTTCAAAAATCCTTTTCCCAAAAATTTTGATTAAATTAAACAGCCGAATCACGTATAGTAATTTAAAACAGCAGAAATCGACTTAATCCACTTAATTTAATGTTCAGATCACCTTCGGTACATAATAAAGAACCATCACCACACTGTATTTGAATGATTCTAGAGAACAATGGCAAACAGTACCATTATAGGTTAATAATTAATGGTTAGAAAAATACGTACGCTGATATCTCTTGCTCTACGATTCTAAACATTTAACTTAGAGAGACGAAAAGATAATTGTATCATAGTTTGGGATGATGGTATCTAGAAAGGCTGGTCAAAAAGATAGCCCTGGTAAAATAAAAACAAACGAGTAGTTAGTGAATGGCGGGAAATAAACCGAAGAAGCTATAGTTTGTGAGTATATCGAGAGAGCTAGGAAAGGAAAGTAATTGACGTTAGAATGCAAGAGAAATAACCGAGGGAAATGAAAAGATAAAGGTCTCCGGTAGATAAAAAAAGAGTAGGGTTAGTTACCAAGCTGTAAAGGGAGGGTCGTTAAGTAAGGAATTTAAGGTGGTATGAAACTCCTGAGTGGTGGTGTACATTCGTCACTGCATCTCCACAAAACAGTCATTCCGAACGACCTTTCTGCTTTCTTTCTCAGAATATTGCCCTCAATTTTTTTCTCTTTACGCCTCCATCTCAAAGTTAAGACATCAAAGATTCCCTTTCCCCGAATGCTTAAAATACCCTTATTCAAAACAATAATACGATATTCTCTCTCTTTAAGTTAAATGAAGCAGTGACGATTAATTGGTATTCATTCGACCGATCAATTAATGAAGATTAGCAAATATCATTGCCCACCGCTGAGGTTGTTTTTGATCATCCTATTATTATTTAAATCGTTCAAATTCGCCGTAATTAATTTGTCACACAAATGTTCGATGCTTTGATCAGTTCACGCGGAAGAATAAAATGTTTCTGCCGTTAACATATGCATCATTGTCACATCTGGGTTAATGATACGCGCAAAATGTTTCCCGAAGCGTTGGATAATTGCTGCACGGATTTGAATGTTATATTCACCCCATATAATCGTATGATATATCATGTTTAGTGTTTCCGAGTGATCACATAACCCCTGTATAAACACGCTTTAACGTAATAAATTGTAGGTTAGTGCAATTACATCAGAATATTACTAGTTTAGTGGTTTCATTAGTTAAATTAAGGTTACAGTGTATGTATGATCTCATTAACTTCGATAAATCCTTTAATTGCGTTTTAGTTTAATTATTGTGAAATAAAAAGGACTGATACTCTCTAAACTGCAGTTTTCTCGAAGAGAAGATACATGTCAGGAACAAAATAATTAAAAAATGATGATAATATTACTTTCTGCAATTGATTCCCTGATTTGTCATATTCTAAACAAATAAACTTTAAAACATCATCGAAAAACTGTTACTTAAATATCCTGTGTGGAATAAAGGAGGTTATTTTTACATTTCTAACTTCATTTGGGGAGCTTTCATCTTCCCCTTGCAAGTATAATGTAAATGGACGGAATGATAGGTATTCATACAAAATTAAGTCCGATTGGTAGCAATACAAACACAAAGGTTTGGAAGGTAGGAAGGAAGCAATTAAGAGATGTCAGTGGAAATGGGTGTGTCCAATCTTTAGAGGGGAGAGACTGTTCAAGAAAGTGATTGAAGTAAGGAGGGAAGAAAAAACTGAGAGAAGGCAGAGAAAAAGATGTTACGTCAATGCAAGGGTGAGAAAAGTCATTAAGAAATGAAAAACTATTAAGCGAGGATTACACATGGCGGGAACCTGCCATTAAGGGGGGAGTCATGATTGAAAGTTATCAATTTAAGTCCTCCGCAATCAATTTTTGGCACCCTTCAGCCTCTTTAATTTGTTGCAGACTTACCCCTCTGTCATGTTTCCCTCTTTAAAGAGTTCCTTTTGAGTAACGTGTGTTATCAAGAAAAAGTTGTAAGCAGAGAGGACCAAGATATGAACCCTGGTGAGCATCTCTTTTTCTTCCTTGTAGGTTCTCTAACTAATTTGTTATAAAAGATTGATTTAGTGTACTTATAAATAGAGTGGATGGCACGGAAATGGAGCACCCTACTTTAAGCCCCGACACTTTCATATTTTTTAAATCCTCTTGTCCCTAGAATTTCTTTGGCATACTCAAACGCGCCACGTATCTTTAACCCTTTTCTCGAAGGCCAAGTCGTTGAACATCAACACGCGTAATCCTAACGAATGCCGGAATGGAATCAAGGGACCCACCCTAATTTAAAACCCAGTCCGTGAAACCACGGCTGATTTGGGTGACGCATTTCTCACCCACGCACCCTATTCGTAGCCTGGGCGCGTCAACGGCCTTTGATCCTATCCTCTCAATCTGTAGCATTTCATTTCCGTATCGCCCACTCCTGTACCCGTAGCGTCTCCCCAGAAGTTCCCTTCCTATTGACCAGATCTTCCCCTTGAAAGGAGTCCTCTATCGCATTTGCTTAATGAAGATGTACAGCTATCCCATCAGACCCACCCGAAGTCTTCCGACCACGTGCGATTCGCCCGGACCATCGTCACCCTCAATATACCCGCAGTCCTCTTCTCCCGGATATTTTTTTTCTTTGCGACCCTCTGGAAAGCCCTTCTTATCCCTTCCACCCCTCTTTCATCTTCCCTTTTTCTTACCATCTCATTCATTACGTCCCCGAGTCCTCTTAGGCTTCCTTCGCAGAAGGGGCACCGGGCGAAACTTCGCCTCGGTGGGGTTTCGCGAAACTAATTGGCGGACGTTTTTTCTTACGATTCGGAATGGAAAACGTTTACGGGGTACTGGGTTACTACGTTTGCCCCCGAGTTGAAAGGTGTTAGCGTTTAGGCTACTTGAAATTCCGTGTGGTACGAAGATGTTTCCGATGTTTTTGCTGGAGAGATTACGAAAATCTTACAAGATTAAATTGAGGGGGATTGTTCTTACGAGAAGTTCTTAATTCATAAATATAATAAACTGAGAACGTAGGTCCGTATCCAGAGTGAAGCTGGTTCATTGAATATCTATATTTGCGAAGTATTTGAAGCAAGATACTTCCAATATTTTATTCACTACTATAAAGAACGTATCATCACTTTCTCTTCGAAATTAACGCGCCTTTGTCTTTGAATTAAAGAGGTTTAAATAGCAAATAAAAGACTCCGTTATTACCACCAAATTTTGAATAAAACACCGATTTTGAGTATCATCCTTGTTTTTCTTCTCTCTGACATCTCGTAATTTTTCGCGCAAGTTTAACCAAAAGTTTAATCCCCTCTCTCTCGAGTTGTGCTGGAGAGCTTTGGTAGGGAGCGGTATCTATCAAAGGGACACCATTCCCTTGTGAGGATTCCTCCACTCATAAGTCGATTCAAAGAGGACCATGTCAGAGATATCCAGGTGTAGATTTTGGGTTCAAGAGAGCTTCATGCGTTGTGATAGGTCCTTAGACCCCCATGACCCTATAACCTTATCTAGTAGTGAAATTCGAATATTTATTTCTATCGATATTCTTAAATTGGAATTGATTTTAAATTTTAGTATGATGAATTCCATTAATTCGTAATAAATTATATAGAAGTGAAATTTAAAACACATACTCCATCAATTTATCTTAAAATTTGTTTGTGAGTTGAATTCTCTTGACGATTTCTTTTAATTTTGAAAATAAGCTAATATTCTACCAGGTAAATTTTTGTTTCTCAGTCTTCAGAAGAGTTAATTTGCATACATTTTATTCGCGAGCACATCCAAGCTATCTTAAATAATTCCTCTCACATAAATATCGACAAAGATTTTAACTAATTTTCTATTGAATGATTCCTGATAAATTTAACGAAAAAAGAAACAAATGTGCTCAGTTTTCTTTGAATTTGAGTGTATAAAGTATATTTATCTTATTTTTACGATAAAATTGCAGTTTGAAGACTTGAATTAAGGCTAAAACTTAGAAGTGAATGCAAATACTTTTAGTTTGGAATTTGTACCTTGTGTGTATACCATGACATTAAAGCTGCCAAGTATTGTTCAATAGGGGTTTTTTAAAATAAAATCTAATTATCTCCTTATATTCCTGTAAAGTCCGCAAGAAAATTAGTTCCATTGGCGGCAGAGTGGTTCGGTGATGATTGCCAATGAACGGTGTGAAGACCTGAAAATAAGGGGGACGCGAAGTATGCAGTTAACCGGCGTTTGATGGTTGAATTACGAGCGAGCTTCCAACCATGAGGAATCCCCACATGTTTTAAAGTATTATGTTAACAGAGCTGTAAGCACCTACTATCCGCCGGGACTAAATGGTGTCTTATGACCCATAACCTGAACATGACGATTTTTTACACTCTCAATTTCATTGGCGCAGTGGTTATATGTGGCACCATGATTCTGTAACTATTTGAGGGTAGTAACTTTCGTACTCAAATATATAACGAACACAAGATAAGGGAAGTTTGATGGATGTGTTTGTTATCTGAGAAGTACAGCAAGGGCATTAAATGGGAGATGAGGTAACAATGTGTGAAACTTCTTTGTAGCAGTAGATAGACAAGACATAACAGGTTAAATATAAAAGAGATCCAGTAATTGGTTTTTATAAAGGCTGAATCATTCTCTGATTACTAAACAATAAAACTGAAATAGATAGGTCATTCATGATAGATTTATATAGTTCATTGTTGATAAGATGAATGACTAAGATTTAAGAATTTCAAGGAAGTTATGAATCCAGTAATACATTTCCAAAACATTATAACAAAGTGAAAGTTTAAAGTTAACATTTCGTGGATATTCAATGTAATTGGGGTTAAACTTAAGTATTGACGGCAAAAAATTCCGACAGGACCGGGACTCGAACCCTGATCCCTTGTTACATGGGTAGAGAAACCTATTGGAAATTTGAAGATTAGGGTTTGCGTCATATTAGACTGTATTTTAATATCCGTTGATTTTTGTTTAATCATTTAACTTAGATCATTCGTCGAAGCAAACATTTTGTTACTCCTAAAAATAATAATAAGCCAGTCATTTAATATTACGTAAGCGTAAAACGTATTTGAAGAAGTTCGGTATCAAATTTCGACTACATAAACATTTTGTCAAGCTTTTGATGTCCCGAGAAAGTATCAATTTAAATTCATTTCCGCGAAACTCAAATCGGGAATCGCGATAAAAAATATCTCTCGCGAAAGAGCGCATTCAAATACGAAATCTTGAGTGACACCCATTTCCACGTATTCCATTCCGGGAGAAATATATTTATATATTTATATAAAAAAAAACAATTCCTTGGAAGGAAAGAGCTACTCTTTAAGGTTGTTGAAGAATTCGGGATGCTCAACTTTCTCTTCAGGAAATTGTTCCAGAATTTATGTCTTCCAGAGGGGAAAAATTGCTTCTTCAATTCCATCGCTTCCCACGCGTTCACTTCGACCTATCGCGCCTCCCGACTAAATATCGCCGCGTTCATTCCTTCCCCATTCCGATTGTCGCCTTCTTTCCAAGACAGCTACTCTTTCCGTGTCCCATTTCAACCTTCCCGTACGTTTTATTCCCCCAATTCATTTCCTCCATCTTGTTACGCTTGTCAAATGTTTATATTGTGTGCGCCTCGCGAACCCACCTTCGTTTCTCGTTCTAAAAAGCGTATTTCGTGTATTTTAATAATCGCTCTCGTGCATCTATGAAATTTGTTTAAGAATGTCTTCCGTACTCATCATTCATTCTGTATTTTATTAGAAGTTGAATTACGACTTTGCTAACTTTGCTAATTTTGTATATTAATTTATATTATGTTGCATCTCAGATTTCTTATTACATAAAATAATATATGCTGTTATTTTGTGAATTTTTCAAATTAAATTCAATTAAAACCTCTGAATTTAAGTTAACGTTCCAAATTCATTTGATGATTTTTAGTGCTAAAATGTCGCTTACCTATAATTTGTAAAATTCTGTTTTGTTTCTTATCGAAAAGACTTCATTGGACAATCAATTCATTTGGAGTCTGTAAGCACATATTCAGGAGTTGTATCTACCTTTTCTTTCGTTCTTTTTATAACACGAAAAATAATTCCATAATTAGTTAAGGAATTTTCAAAGAAATTTCAAAGAGAAATTCAGTGAATAATAGCATCCTTTGGCAAGTACAATTATAAGTAAATATTCTGCTTCTCCAAGAAGCTTTTCTGCAATGGTATCAAATTAACTGGAATAATCGTTTAATTTATAGTTTAATACTTGTTAATATCTATATATCGTAAATATTGGTAATTGCACATGTTATCGCTATATATTTGTTAGCTTAAATAGGGTAATTTAATCGCATCCATAGAAGAATGCATGCAGTGAAAAATATTCTCTTGAATTCTTTCCATCTTTCATTCTCATCCTAAAGTCTTCATCCCGAAACTTCTAAATCCCGCAGAATCTTTCGTAATTGTTCTCCCGTCTTTGCCCCGAATTGAATCGGAAGTCTCTCTTGGCTCTTGCGGTCGAGCGATTATGACACCGTAACCCACTCGATATCCCCTTTTATATATCACCGATTCCAATTAAATCACTCAAATTGGAATTTTCCGAAGGCCTTTTTATATGAATCCGATATACGAGGAAGGAAAGACGGGGAAGGAAAAGCTTACGTGGGCGTTGGATGAGGTAGACTCCGCTAGGCGTGTGAGTTACTCCCCTGCCTCGAAGATAAACAGGAAGTGACGGGGGTTTTCCGCTTTTCCCCAGCTACCAATCACTGTACAAGAAGAGCAAGATGGATCCCCCGCCAAATTATTTCCTCCATCCCCTTCTCTATATAGCGTAAAATGGATGCTCCGTGAGAAGGTATACTCGCGAGTGAAAAGTTCCTCCTAGGGAAATCTCCGAAAGGAAACATATTTCGGAGCGTATCATTGTGTAAATTTTCGCAGAGAAGGCACCCGTACAGTTCGAGGAGGATTGTTACGGAGAAAATAAGGGAATTTTCGAAAATAGATTTTTGTCGCGAGATTTCGTTCTCTCCTACGCGTCTGTGTATTGCCGCGCCGATAAGCCTATCTACAGTTTGCTCCCGTTCTCATAGAGCGCTCTACGAGAGAAATAAGTTTGGATGAGATAGGTGATGATTCCGGAGTAAAAAGTAACGAGAGAACTTGACTCCTTTAGAACGATTTTTTTTCTTTTCTCGTGTTCTTATATAGAGTTCCCGCGTCGATTGCGCTTGATTGTTGATTCAGTGCTTCCTCTATGTGTTCAATACGAGCGCACAAAGATAATGAAGGTGTCGAGAAGGATTTTTTTATCTAATAAAAACGCGTAAATATTACCTATCTGTAATCAATTATTGCACTTTCGAGAGGTCTGATTAAAGTACGAAGGAAAGGAAATCAGCTTTGTAGTTTTCATTATTGGATTAATCATATTCTATCCTTATACTATTGATTGAATTAAATGTTGATAAATATAAGGTAATCTAGATATTCATTTTTAACTTTAATTCGATACGAGAATATAATTGTTACGATGAAGTTGTTACTGTTTACTAATTTTACCATTGTCGTTAATCATGTTGTAGAAGCATTATATTTCCAATTTTAAAAATTAATAAAATGTTTACTTGTATGTATATTGATCAAGAATTTTACCTTATTATCGATAAAGATATATGCTTTTAAATTAACTAAAGGTCGCTCCATCATCAAAGTAAATTATGAAAAATTAATTAATCTACAGTAATGATTTTTGTAACAGTATTAAACCAATTTTTTTCTGATAACCTTACCCTAGTGAATTAAGCGGTTTATATTCGAAATGAAACTATTCTATAAACCCCAAACCTATAAAACAAATCATTCTGACCTTTCCATTTATTTCTATCGAATAATTTAGATATGTCGGTAACTTGATAGCAAACTTTGGTTCATATGAGCCAAACTACACTTAAGATGATTCATTTGAAAGTTATCCCACTGCGCAAATGAACTGGATGAGAAAAGAACTATGCATTATCTAACCGTGTGATCTACCGATGCGTTTTAAAATAAAGGAAACTTTTCTTCGAAGAAGTATTTTTCGAATCCGATAGCACTTTTTAAGGGAATGTTCGAAGTGTGCATTTTCGGTAGAGTTGACCGTAACCTTGATATTCGCTCTTGGCCAATTATGCTTGAAATTTAAAGTCATCGAGTTTCCGAGAGGAGATCGCCTTCTTACAGACAAAGTCTCTCGGGAAGTTCTGGAAATTACTTGGTAAATTACTAATGAATCGGCCGAGAAAGCCCGTTCTTTATAAGATGCATCCAATTAATTTCCATCCGACTCCCTGACCTTAATTTAATAGCAGCTCTTTCATCTCACATCCTTCGGAAAGTGGTCGAATTCTCTCAATCAGTTTTAAAATGGAAGGAATCCTCCCTTGAGAATCGAAATTTATCTTTTTTTACTTAGGAGACCGATTTTTTAAAAATCGCTTTTGAGATTATTTTAATTGCTTTGAAGATATTAATTGTTAAGTGTCTTTTTTTTGGTTAAAAAAGTTAAAAATATACAGTAGTGAAATATGTTTTTGAAAAAGTAAGCTAGTAACTGTTAAAGTTCTTATCAGAGAAAATTTCAGCGATATTCGTTTAACTTGGCATCAAAAGAATTTAATTTTCGAAAGAAAGATTTCAAATATCATGCACTCAAATGCACCATAGAACTGCGTTTAATTTTCATCTCTCTTTGTTAATTTCACTCTTTCAAATGCAATTTCTTAAGCTCTGGAGGAAGTAATAAGTTTGATGGAATAAAACATAAAAAAGTCTATTTTAACATACTGTATTTTAGAAATGCTCATCTGAAAGGAGAAATTTAAAATATACCTCTCATTGTCTTTGTTGATTTTAAATGCAACACATTGGTTAAACATTTAAAGGATTAAAAAAATATAGGGCATTCCAAACTGTAGTGTTGCAAGAATTGGACGGATTTAAAATCAAAATTTGTAACTTGCAAATAAGATTCATTCCAAAATAAACAGTAATAGTATTATATTAATTTACTAACTACTGTTACGAACAACTGTTAACAACATTATTATATAATTTAATAATGATACAGTTAATACTTTTACATTCAGAATATCGATATCCAAATTTTAATTAAAAAATATTAAAATAATAGATTATATTAAATTATTTGTACATTTTCACTAATTTTATGTCATTTTCTTTCGTCATGTTACGAAAGGAAGCTTAAAACACAAGCTCTAGATAAAACACAAGACATTCGGCAGAGCCTTAAAAAAAATAACGTAAACTCTTCAAAGTCACCTGTGTACCTTAATTCAACTCACCGCCCGGACTTTACTTAACTCACACACACACCCAGCCCCCTTAATGGCACGATTAAAACACTTCCACCCCCGCTTTGGAGCGTATAGATTAATCATGGACCGTGCATTCGTACCTGAGATAATTCCCTGCAGACGTGATTCAACGCCGAGCTTTAATCATCTCGCATTGGGATGGCTCCTCTTCTCGAACTCTTTCATTCCGCATAATCGCGTCAAATCCGCTCATTTTTTCGTCTCAAGTCGTCATCAGAATCACGGACGACGTGCATAGTTAAGGGGTGACGATGAGAAATGGAGGTTTTGGGGGAAAAGAGACTTTAAACGCGAGCATTAGCGGAAATATTGCCTTCGCTCCGTAGTGGCTTAGTTAGACTCACAGTGAAGACGTCCTAGGAAAATAAATCGAGCCGCTCCGCCGTTTCGGAATGCAGTTTTAGGTAAAATTGACGCCATAAATAATTGAGAAATCCGGGCGGAGGGAGGTAATGCACTCGTGAGGAGGACGGTTCTTTCGTCTCGATTAATACTGTACGGCGCGAACCGTTAAGTCTCACTCCATTATTTGCGGGCATAAAACTCCTTCCGTATAATTTAGAGGGAGTGCGCGCCTATCTTCGACGCTGGCTGTTTCTGTGTGACGCGGGGCGATTCTTCAGTCTGAAGCGCGAGATTTCCTCGCATCGTTTCTCGCGAATGTGGAGGGAAGTTGAGGTTGGGTATGACTGGTGTAATGGGCAGGTTTTGCGTGAATTGAATTGCTCAAAAAAGGGGGAATTTTTGAGGTTAAGCTTGTAGGAGGATAATCCGAAAGAATTGATTACAAGGCAATTTGGTTGGTTACACCCCTGAAGTGAGTCACCAAGCAAGTATTATATTCATATTTTATGCATTATTATATCGTTTTATATAATATTTACTGTATGTCACCTAAATGTTCTCAGATCATTGTTGCAAAGCAATCATAATTTAGTAAATAATAATCAACAAACTCAGATGGTTTAAAAAAAGATATTTTGGAAGCTAAATATTAAAGTATTACTTAGTCATCTTTTATAATTATTTATTACATTCAATTTAATATCAATATTAATTTTTCAATAGAGCATTGTTTCATGGATAACGTTCATTAAATTTTTTTCCGGTCAATAATTTAAGTCAGCTCATATAATATGTTTTGAGATGTTGAGATTCATTCTTTTATTTACAGTGCTGTGATTTGTCCAAAGATTAGAATAAAATGAAATAATATACTCGTATTGAAATGTTATATAGTTCCAGATCTGCTGATAACTCTTCAATTACTGTATCAATTTAATTAACCCATGAAGGAGACATGTATTTATTTCAATTATGGCGCTTGGACTGCAATTTAGTCTTAGCTTCCAGTCTTGAGTTTTTCTGAAGATTTTAATACATCCCTATATCATTTTGAGGATTTTCAATTAGCTTTTTATACGTTAAGATCATATGTTATACCTATCCACCCGATCTTAGTTCGAATCGAAGTTTACATGTACACAATATTCCTTACAATATCTTATAGGCTTAACTATAATTGGGAATATTTGATATCGAGCCTTTCTAACAAGGTAGTGACTTCCCGAATATATATATAGGTACAGCATAGGTTCACAGCTATGACAAGGAGCAACGTTAGCGTTTAGGGATATAGAGTCGAAATTCTTGACTGAGAGAGGTTACTCTGTTCTTTACGTTTCATCCAATTCACGAACGAAACACAGTTAGAAATACCTAAACTTCTTCCTCGCTCAGTACTGGGGTCTTATGCCATCAAGTGTGTTGGTGGAGGAATGTTCCTTTATAAGCCCTCAAGTGATATTGACTCGCGATCTGGAAGAGTAATTGCCCCTGTGAAACCTAAGACATTTGTCTGAGAAATGAGTATATCCTTAGATACGACACATCCTTGCTGAATTCCCATTACGTCCTCTTTTCAAACAAGAGCAATATTACGTACCTTAATTAATAAGATAACTTAATGGTATTATTCAGCATCACATACCTTTATTCTCGTAATCTGCATTAATTTTTCATCTCGTAAATATTTACAAATATAAAACTAAAATTACTGTTACAAAAGTCACAAAAATCAACACGTATACTTTGAAGAAAAATGCAATGATGAGTAGTTTGTTTGTTGTATCACTAGAGAGAATGAAAAAAGTACTGGCTCGAATTATAAAATTTTAATGCCAAAGGATAGTTATCATTAAAAAAAAACTGACAGAAAATGTGATAAAATTGCCCATATGCTGTCCTGATGTATTTTAATGAAGAATTTTTTGTTCATCCGGAACATTTCCAGGAAATAAAAATATTTGTATGTGATGGTTAAAACCCAAGATAATTTCGTTAGAAAATAGCGGCAGAAAATATACACTTTGCCTCGCTATTATACATTCAAAGTTAAATTTGTATTCGGGAGAAGTAATTGATTTATTTATATGTATTGATAATGTATTTAATTTATATATTTTTAATATCTTGATATTTTAGTGCCAAATGTCATTTTCCTCTAAAAATGTCCTATTTTTACGTATCGAGAATGATAATCGTTGATGCCCCGCGGGCATTCATATCGGAGTCATGCGTTTTCCCTCGAAGGAGATTCCATTAAATTAATGAATTCCGGTTTTTAGACTAATGGCTCGTTTTACACGAATTAAAAAAGGAATATTTTTATAGATGGATGTAAGAGACTTATGTCAATTGAATAGGTGTACATACATTTGCTGAAAATTGAATTCCAAGAAGGTTGAATTTAACTCTTAAATAGGTCACTGTTATACATAAGAGATCTTTTGGTTGCTGCACGAGGAAAGTTGAACGTTATAAGTGATGGAGTAGGAGATATCACGTGGTGAAGCACTGGTTTAAAATAGATTCTACTCGATGTTCCGAGAGAAAAAAAAAACATAAATGTAATAACATGATGAGGAAATTATTTTACAGTGACTTAGGTATGATACGTGCATGAGTTACTTTGTGCATAATTCTGGTAATAGAGCAAAACTATTGTAACCCTAGCTTCTTCCCACTACATTTTCCCATCTCTTTGTTAGATAGAAGTTATTATTAGAATGAAAAGCTATTTCCCGCTTCAACGTATATATCATGTTTATTCCCATGGGTTTATTATTATGTTTATATCATATTATAATATCTTGTATTCGGATTTAATTACATGCTACATCCATGTACTACATTTATATCAATAGCATTAATAGATGATTTAATATGATAGCATGTTGTTACTTGGAATGTTGTACTATAGAGATAATGAGTTGGATATTGAATTAAATTCATTCATGAGGCTCTTGTTCATTTCATATCATGATGATAAAAATCTCAGAAGAACATCACTTATAATTAGAAAGTTATGCATGGGTTACGGCTTGGTCTTGGACGTAGCGCGGGTTGCATAAGGAGAAGGATAGAGGTACGAACTAGAAATTTTTCGTTTCGAATTGTCTTACATTAATTTCTTAATTTTGAAAATGTTAAATTAGCCTTTTTCGCATATTCAAATGGATTAATTTAATTGTTACTACTGGCTCGTAATATAAGGCTGAGTGACATTATTTACAATTGGTTGTAAATCACTTCTAAAAATTATATATTTTTCTAGTTCATTTGTATTAGTATTAAATTATATATGTTTGGATAGTATTCACAGGTTTCATATAATAGTAACAATCGCTGATTGAAGTTTAATACACACGTTTTGGAATATGATCTGACGAAGAATGATTTTTTTAGAATCAGCAAGTTCGTTAAATTTCCATTCGAAAAAAGGAACTTTTCAATTGTTTCATAGAGAGAAACTGTCAAGGTCCTATTTTACGAATAAAATTGACAGTTCGTAGTATATTCGTTTAATTGCCTCACTGTGTACTATATCTTCCATTCACAAAGGTCTATTGTAAATAATGCAATCACGAAATTCTTGATCAAAGCCACGTCGAGTTTTCTATAACCTTCTGGATTCATTCGGATCTCTCTCTCTTTTCTTCAATTAATCATATGTGAACTCAAAAGGCTATTCCAGCGCGAATGCTCATCCAACGGCCATGCAAAACCATTTAAATGTCAAGTGCAGACCTTATCCTCCTCACGCCCTTTCAGTTCAATGAAAATGCACGCACGTGCACCGACTTTGATTCCGTTTAAAAAAAAGAAGAAAGAGAACGATATGTAGGCCGTATTTACTCAATTTCCATATTAAAAAAAAGTATGATGAAACCGATTACGCCTTTCAAGGACCCAGTCGAGAAATAATAAGAGCTATTATTATTATTATTTCTCTTCTATATAGTATTTTTCATGCGCCAGCGAGCTAGAATGGAGAAAAAAGAAATACTTTGCAAATCCCATTTTGAACTGCTTTTTAAACTGAAAGTTAACAAAGTTACCTCGACCTTGATTGAAATATAAAATTTATATAAAGAGAATGGAAAGCTGTTTGGGAAATTCATCCCGTGGGTTTTTTTTATGTAAGCGATGCGGTACTGTTCTACTTTTTATACTCGGTCACAAAGAAAGGATTTAGTAAATTTAAGAGAGTAAGAGATTGCATTAATACAAAGAGACATTTTTGTACGTATGATTAAAAAAAACGAGTTTCTTATTCCGTTGATTGTTTTAAGACAAATTAACTATATCTAGTTGATGGATTGATTAATACTAGATGTTCTAATAAAGAATGATACATATTCTAATAAAGTAAAATTTACTATTATATTTGTAAAAATTAATTCATTCAACACGTAAACCTATAATTTGATAAATAACGCAAACATAACTGTATTTTATCCTAATATTACATCGATTATTGACTTACGGAACTTTCCGAGAATTTCCGCCTAATTTAAATAAATATGAAATTATACGATTTTTCCCCCTTTATTATAGATATCGAAATGAAAAAGAAATGTTTAAGTAATATCTTTATGAATACTGTTTTGATTTTGTTACAATACAAGGTTGGTGCTCCAAATAAATTATTTTCACACGCAGTTCTATAAAAATCTTTAAAAATGTTACCTTTATTCTTTTCCGGATCACAAAGGTCAATGAAATGCAGCACTTGACGAACCCGAGTCGGGTTAATATTGGAGGAAAATCAACGCCCGTAATCCACGCTCCTGTTCCACTATAGAATACTTTATGCATATCTGAACATCCTCCGAATCAGGCAAAAATCAAAGGGCATTTTTCATCACCCGTTTGTTTGAGATAAGGCGTTAGAGTCGTCGGGACCAACAAAAACCGGGGAGGATGTGATGAAACGACCCCACCGATTTCCACCTCTCGTTCCGTTTTATTTCATCTCTTTTGACCTTTTCCTTGCACTTCGGCAAACGCCAACGATTGGTCGTATCTCACGCGGGAGAGGAAACTGAATTCGTAAAGTTTGCGAACTCGACTCGACTTTGAACAAGAAAGGATATTAAAATCCCTTTGTTAATCCCTCGATGTTCGAATCGACAAATTTACAGCCTCGTAGCGTACGCAGTTTTCGTGAACATTTCATTCCGCATAAAAAAGAGCAAAAGTACAACAGAAAGAAATATTGACATCTTTCTTTCGGAAAGAATTAGAAGCCACAATGCCTTTGTTGCCGTTGGAAGCGGGGAAGTTTTCTCCTGCCAACGGAATAATGACGTGAACGAAAATAATAAAAAAAAGAGCTCGGAAATTCGTGTCACGGTTGCAAAGGGCGGAGCATTTAAATATCAAGGGTGTGACAGGTGAACACATAACTGCGGTGGGATATTTACACAGCGGGCATTGGAATCGAGTGACGTTTTTAAACGCGGCGCGCAAGAAATAATCTCCTGTTCTGTGGGTATGGTGGCGTGCACACATGTACCTCTGTACGGATGTTCTATTGAAAGGTAACCATCGTCGGACGTATTTCGATGCTTTATGCGGAGGTGGATAAATTGGTTTTTGCAACCGTACATCATGGTCGTTAGTCATCTGTCCGAATGCTAGAATACTATTCGCATGTTGCCTCGAACTTTACTCCTGATTGCAGTCTCTGCATAGGAGTTGATTTTTTTTGCTGTGGGTTTTCTTCGAAAGGAGTTCGTGCGCATTCACGTAAAGTAACTCTGAATCGAGTTAAGGAGATGTGGAAGAGTTATTGTATTTCGTTGAGCGTTGCTGAAGTAACTGGGATTCGTATTCTTATAAAAGGATTTTTGGAAGTCATAAAATGACGAATTTTTTCCGATATGGAAAGTTCAATAATCGCTGGAACACATTACAATTATTTAAGATTCATTCCTTAATATTTATTAATAAAGAGAGATTCCGGGTGTTAATATTAAATGCTACGTTAAGTTTCTTTGAGAAGAATATTACTATTTTTTCAGTCATTTATTTCTAAAAAATTCATTTCAAAACTATTTTAAACTATTTGATATCTTATGTATAATATTAATTTTAATTCTGTAGTATTTACATAATTTTTTTTCTATTTAAAATACTCAAATCGCTTTGAACAAGTTGTTTTGCAGTCAATAGCTTTTTTTTTAATTTCCCATCCATCCCTTTTGTGTAATAATTCTTGTTGTATTGCTAGGATTTAGTTTGAATCCATATCAGATATAGAAGATTCAATATAAGTGGGTTTTGGTGGTGTGAGGTCTACTTTGACTCCATCCATAGAAAGCATGTTGAGGTATAACAATCCAGGAAATAGCCGGATATGGAATAGTAGCTCTGATCCCATTTAATCATCATCGTAGTCCGGAAATCACTGTCTATTTCCGCAAGACTAGTAGCTGTTATTTCTTTTTAAAATTATAGTTGACGCTCAACATTACTTTGAATCTAATTCGTTTGACAAAATGAGTAATGTATCAACTTTAGGTAAAAATCAGTTCCAGATTCCATCTTACGCATCGGATAATAGCTTTTCCATTACTTCCCTAAAATCATAGAGCTACCTGAATTGATAAGTAACAAACTCAGGGTGTCCCGTAAGTTAATGAGGCACAAATACTTCCTGTAATTTCATAGCTAGGAAATGGCAACGGTAGCTTTATTATTGCTATTCGTGCCTAATGATGTATCCAACGTAACCACGGGTGACCCTAGAACATATATGATAAATCATTCTTGCAGTAATATCGTCAACGAACATGCGATATTGTGTACACGTTGTTTCAAAAGTGACTGTGGAATAGTAGAAATTTAATCTGTAACTTTAAACTGTAATCCGTACATGTAGCTGACTTTATCCATTGTAAGCATAATGGACATCGAAAGAAACCGGCTTTCTGAATGCTATTTTATATTCACGAGATCTGTAACGTGT
Organism: Pantala flavescens; assembly: GCA_020796165.1. Lineage (NCBI taxonomy): Eukaryota > Metazoa > Arthropoda > Insecta > Odonata > Libellulidae > Pantala > Pantala flavescens. The sequence goes on from CM036888.1 coordinate 7,098,920, forward strand.
CTTTGTGTACATCCGATTCGTTTGAAGATGCTTGTACATCGGTGTACATACATTGCATCTCACAGTTCTTCTGTCAATGTTAGGTCGATACTTTACCTTTGAAAGAGGGTACATTAACAACCCTAAACTCTAATCTGATCGTGGCGAGTTGTCGTCTCTGGATGGAACCGGTACCAGTGCATTTTTACATCCTTCGTATTATACAGATTTAAATTCTATGGAAACTGTTGCTCAAGGAAAGTTTTCTTACGAAAGCCTCATTGTCTAAACATTGTACTACCTCCAATATTTCTTGAAAGGGTACTTGGTTAGCGCTGAGCATATACAATCAGAATCTGAAAGCTCACTTAATTTCTACATCCTTCGAGCATACAGCGACCTAGGTACACATTCTAAACCATTCGCTCGTGATTGTTGATCTTTTTATACCATTTCCTCCCAATCCAACACCTCATAAACATATATGACGTCGCGGAAAATGTCATCGGGACGCGCATAGGGCAATCCATCCTTATTTTGCACCTTTCAATTCCACTCCGCCAATTACCCGAGTGTTGAATTATACGCAAACAACCAGAAGCAAACATTATTGAAGCCTTTATCTCATAGGATAAACCCCCCGCACTCTTCAAACGTTCGCGAGACATTTCAAAAGGGTAAATTTAGCTCTCAAAACGTAGGTTGAACAAATAGTGGACGAAGAGAAAGAGCCATATAGAGATCAAGGCCGAGATTGCCAAGTAAGATGCGGAATAAAACGATTCGACTCCATTAATCTTCGTCCCACGCCCGAGATTGTAAAATACCGTGCCCATACTCTTCTGTTTTGCTTCCTTTTCATCAGAATTGGATTCTGGTCTTCCTGCGAAACTTCCATTCCCCTACGCTCACCTCAACGTAAGGCGATAAATTTTATTCTAACGTACGTCCCACCGGGTATTCATTATCCCGAGTCAACGAGCTCGCTTTAATTTACGAACTATATGAGCGAGTGGAAATAAATGTGTGATACGTTGAAGTTTGACGAGATTTTGTTGAATTCGAAAGGGAAGAGGGAAACTTGAACTTTGGCTTCGTGGAAGGGTTATTAATGCGAAAAAAAGTACAGCTATATGTATTAATGATGTTTAATCGAACGAAAATCATGTATTCAAATGAATAAGTGAACAATATGATTGAATCGATAGTTATGATACAATACTCTTATTGTTCGAATACGATTGTTAATTTAGAAACTTGATTTAGAGATGGTTTCGCTCATATAAGCAAATATTAATAATAGCGATGTATTATACTTATCTATAACCATATTTCATTACTTCATATGTATCCGAATATGCCATTGTATATCCTGTATAAAGTTCCATAGACTGTGTCTAAGAAACGTATGGTTCTGACGCGGGATATATATATCTGCGAAAAATCAAGTTTTCTTAAGACGTTTAACTTCATCTATTCATTTAAATTCATACAAAAACTAATATAAAGAAGACATTTAAAACTTACTAAGCAGTTTCAGAGGTCAGTTTTAAGTGAATTACAGGAACTAATGATTGCAAGTTTAGAAGAGCTAGTCGTAAAAATGAAGTTAAACACACGTACATAAATTGGAATACTCCATTAATATACTCTAGGAGGCAATTATTGCTAATAGAATTAAAGTCACATCCTACCCCGGTCTCAACAATGTCGTCTTTCATTTTCAATACTTTCTAATACTTTCCCGATAGCCAATTAACTGTCTATGATTGGCGACTCGTCTATGAAGCTACCGAGTAAACAATCTACGAGTCCTTTACCATGACGTATCTTCATAACCACAACAATGATCCTTTGGGACTCTCTATGATATTGATGGATTCCTGGAATGCTTAATTATGCACTATTTACTATTCATTACTCAGTATTTCAGCGATAGATCAACACATTACATATATTCGATTGTTTAGGAACCGATAATTGCATCCAATTAGGCAGAAGTCTATCTTACGTACATTTCTATTATGGTAGCACTTTTCTGAGAGCAAATGGAAGCACACTGTATTGTTGTCAATTAATTTATGTTGTGATAACAATCTTCTAACAAACAAAGTTAATATCTTCCATAATGGAATGACACTAAGTAACGTATAGTTGCTACTTTAATTGGATTATTTCACTGTATATGTCTATACGAGTGCCTAAAATTGATACATTGATAATAACAGGGTTTTTATTAATGCGTAAAGTTAGGGAAACCGAAATATTAAGCATCTTTAATCATTAAAAAAATGGTAAAAACTTTATCTAGCACACGCTGCATACCCGGGAGTACCTCCCCCGCAGCGAAAACGGGCCAACGCATACGTAAATGTTGCTGAAAACGTTTCAACAGAAATAATAGGGAGCCCGAAGTTTACCCGTGGATAATGTCGAGGCGAAGTAATGCATGCATTTGGTGGCACCTGCCGTGTGTGCTATAATGAGCAGAAGGGAAAAATGAATCCGTGGCTCACGTGCGAAGTCTCAAAGAAAGGGTGATGCGGGAGTCCTTCACATAGATGGCGCAGGTGACGGTAAAATACGAAAGGAAGGAGTTACGTTTAATGAGGGACCGTGAGTGTGTAGCGCTGTCGAGGGCTTGAAATAGAAGGGGAAAACGTGAGGAATGGTCGTAGAAAAGGAAAGTAAGGACCGGAGACGTGGATAGAGAAAAATCAAGGCGACGAAGTGCAGGTGGTTCCTAAGGAACGGATTACAACAATCACAATCCAATCCGATACGTCAATCGAACTTTCAATTACGATTCGGTTATTACGTAATTGAATCAATTTGATTCTTTTGTTGCTCTGAAACGTCTCTGCTCTATTAGATGATTATTTTAATTGATTGATAATTGCGCGGGTTATTGATAATTAGTGATAATTGGAGTTTGGCCGTGCGGTAATTAGCTTAGTTAATCATAACAGTACATTTATCATCAAACTTTAGATTTTGCAACTTGATAGACTGAATCAGTTTAAATTGTATATTAAATCACAATAGATTAATAATAACACATAATTGCAATTCGTATGGTTTAATTTACATTCTGTTTCTGATGAAACAGATTGATTCTTCATTATTACAGTATGTTGCTCGTAACTTATTGTAAAGACTGATGGTAATTGAATCACTATGATTTACTCGTACAGCACAGTAATCATTTAACTTTTAAATTCTAAGCGAATAGTATAAGATGATATGAAATATTATAAAAAGATAACCTCTAAAAGAAAAAATACATTATAAATTCATTCCTACAACTTATTGTTACGCATAATGTTACAAAAACATCTCGTGCTAATTCATAATGAACGTAAATTTATATTTGATTACACAACATTAATATTTACTCAATCATTGACATTTTACAAATAATAAAATCGATAAAATTTACATCTAAATAAAAGAATTTGCAGTCAGATATTGTGAACTTATTTAATTCATATAGAATCGAATCCTTTTATGATTCAATTTGATAAAAATGTAAACTTTACGTTATATTCAATAAAATCTATTTGACGTAAGTTTACATTACACTAAGTACAGAAGTAGAACATTTTGTTTGAGCATTAAAAATGAAACAAGTAATTTCAGAAGTAGAAGTTAAATATAGCATCAAAGAGTTAGAAAATACAATACTTTATACATTTTTTGGATTTAGTTCGACCTATTTTTTGCATTTTCCTCGTCGTACATATATTTTTATATTAAAATTTATGTCTTTGATACGTATAAAATCAAACTCATCGGAGACTTGGATGCAAAAAATTAGTATTCACTCCTTCGGAAGATATATTACGAGATAAATAAAAAAAGAAGTCTCTAGTGACCAATAGGGAAACATAATGTAGGCACGGGGCTAGAAAAGAGTATCATAGGAAAGCAAGGCCTCGTTTGGATATGGAAAGCACACAGAGTTAAAAAACATAAGCTCAATAAAAAATAGAGGAGCTGAGTGAAAGGCGACAGTGGAGGCAGTAGAAGATGAAAGGAAATATCTAGAAAAGGTGTTCCGAGGCACGAATAGGTAAGAGGTGCATAAAGGAGGCGATAGGCTGAAAGAGTAAAAGGGAATGTAATGGGGGTAAATGAGGCAAATAAAGAAGGTGAATAAAACGGGATAAGGGCAATGGGATGTAAGGAAGTGGGAAGAGAGGTATTAGAAAGGAATAAAAGCAAATGGGAGATGCGGTGAAACGAATTTAAAACATGAGGGGGACGAACGAAATAGGGGGTTTTCAAAGAAGTAATAGTGATACGCGTAATGCTAGGGGATGGAGTCAATGAATTAAGAGTAATAAAATAGTACACCGTATAGCCTATTGGATTATAATTGCTCTTTAGAAAATGCCTCTGTATGAAAATCACGAGGGTTTAACATATTGTTTGTTTTCATTGTTGCTATGGTGTCAAATGTCAGGAAGCTAAATATTTTAACGTTTCATCACGGAATAAATGTATTTTGTGTATTCTGACATCTTCAATTTCCATTCCTCATAAAGATCAAACTAGAATCTCTTTTGGACCTATCAATGAACGATATTTGTTGTAATTAGCCTCATGATTTTCTAATGGATTTCTTTGACAATTTATTTGGTATTATTACAATGATACTGAATTTATCTTACGTTCAACTCATTTATGAAGTCCTCCCAACCTAATTTCCAAATTCACAGTCTTTTTTTAAGAATATTATTAATTATGAGTTGAAGTAAGCATACAGCAAACTCTTACTTAAATTTGTACTTTGTAAAAATAGCTTATCTCTTGGATAATCGTGCATGAACATAATTCTTCTTGTACCTTAAACGAAAGAGACTTGCTTGATCTGCAAGAGATGTTTTAAAGATACAAAATTTATCCGTAAAAATAAGTATGTACATCCTATTTAATATTGTATATCTGAATGGAAGATTCCAAACATTTGAGCCTCTATTTCTGACAGCAGTCTCATGAATTAACGTTACTTTAGTCCCTACCGAAATACACCTACGACAAAACACATCGCATGCGAGTAAAACATCGTTTCGAAAGGCGTTCAGAAAGACACAAAACAGCGATTCAGCGTAGGATAGCGGAACGACCAAAGCATCACAGACAAGGGTGCGACTGTATGAAGAGCAATAGAAAGAGAAAGAGAGAGAGTACATAGGATTCGCTTGGAGGGATTTGTATGCGTAACATGTGTAGGGGAATAGCGGAGTGTGCCAAAGGGACGGAATTAAAAAAAGAGTCTAGAATAGCGTATGATACGTATGTCTCCAAGGCGACGCTCACTTAAGTACAGGGAGAGAGTGTGTGTGTCCCGACCTCTCCATAGAGGACTATTCTCTCTCTCTGAATAAAAGAAGTTTCACGGCCTCGGATTTAAAGGCCAGTGCCATTCTTCGGAAGTCGTTAAAAAGAAGCTCTATTGTGATTGGATGACGGGATGGGTACGCCGAACGTAAATGAGTTCCACGGGTGTGAATAGATGCGAATTCGTCTTCTACGATTTATCGCTCGTTTTATCGCCCTCGAACAACTGCATCCCTATTCCTGAGAGATTCGCATCCTTTTTTTATTTTCAGATGTTTCTCTGAAGGGTTTTTCAAAGCGGAGACTGTTCCTTGTCATCTCTTTATGATCTGGTATCTTAGTAGCGATTCAGTTCGTGTTCCATGTTTCGATAGGCTTTTAAATAACCTTTTTGTGACGTATTTAGACGTATAGAACTATCGTACTCTATGTGACACATAATTTTGATTGTAATTTAATAGTTAGTTGTTATTTTTTATTTAGTTAGTTAGTTAGTTAGTTGTTATTCTCAGGAGTTAATCTCATAATATTATATAGGTTTTGTACTAATTTGTTATCCTGTGAGTTAGCTTACCTGCCCGACAAGCGAGGCGGTCCTGGGTTCGAGTCCCTGTCATATCCTTATTTTTCAGTTCTGTTTAACTTTTACGAGCTTTTACTTCCATAACGTTTTTTATTTCGCATTTTTGATAGAAATTGTCTAGAATTTCTATTAATATATAGTGTGCTCACGGGTTTTTTATGCTTTTTTTCTTTCAAGTTTGTTGTCCCTATATTATAGAGAAATGTCTCAGTTATCGTGTTTCGACAGGGTCGTCCATGTGTCATAACACTATCATTTCACCTTAGTAAATCCCCTTATCTTACTTAGAATGCAGCCAATTTATCTGTGCCTATAAACGCCGTAATTCATAGCATTCTCCAACTAGAGCGTACTATGAACGAATGCTGTGCTTTCTATCATCAATATCTTTCTGCATCGCGAGTAATAACCGAACTTGAAGGCAACGTCGTTCGGAATTCAGGGCTTCTAAACGCCAAGGGAAAAAAAAGAGCAGAAATCCTTAAAGGCCAGCCACGGGAATTTTCATTAATACAGAGCTCTCTCTATCCGAGAGTTCGCGAAATTAATGTTTAGTATCCCGCTCTGATTCGAACAGCTCTTATTTATTAATGGGCTCGACCTTCCAGTCAGGTCTATTTTTAGGGTCGTGCGCGTAAAAAAGGTTGGGAATTGCTGAATAAAGCATCAGACATCTCTGCAAGACCGATATAAAGCCAGCTGCGAGCATTTCAGGAGTGGATGTAAACAGATTTTTAAAGTGGCTGCTAAGACTTGGAAATTAACAAATCGCAGTCTCGTAAAAATGTGCCGTTTCACGATTTCTATCACTTCTCGTCGCACGCTTCCGTGTAATTTTGAATTGGACATTTGCATCCAAGAACTCTTAGCCTGCATTCTAGCAAGTTTACGAGATGGTTTAATTTTCTCAGGCACTCTTGCATCTCGAATGGTTCCAGCGAGGGTTCAATAGTAGACGTACGCAAGCAATTGGAATGCAAATGTTTCATTAATCTCTTTCTCTTTTTACAAGTTAACTTAAATAATCGGTTAATTTTATTTTATAAAAATTGAATGAACAAGCTCACTCGATAGTTATTATCGTGTAAATCAAATCATTATCACTTTTTTATGATTTAAAGTTGTCGATATATATTATTATTATTACCTAAGCAACTGTTGCAATTGAACTTCAGTCTGGTGGTAGAAAAATACAACAAATAAAACAACCAAGAAATCATTTCACAAGGAACACGATAAAAAACATCTAGCAAACATCAATACCCTTAATGAACATAAATAAATATATTTGCAGGTTAAAGAACTTCTCACAAACTCAGTTTCTTATCCAATTTCGTAACTTTTCACTAATTAATTCAAAATTCGCGATACTTTTTGAACAAACCTCGTAACTTGCTATAATGCTTTTTTAAATTAAGCCTATTTTATGAATTTAAATCAATATATAAATAATATCAAAAACATTTTTGTTGTAGTATTTTCTTCAACTTTGCCTTGAAAGTTTGCATACGATAATGAAATGGCTAAAAGATATTCGCAGGCAACGGATTCCATCGTTCTCTACTCCAGGATTATTATTGAATTCTTGAAATTTTTCAATTTATCTCCTATGATATAAGCACGAAAATCATCCCTTATTATTCAATAATATGTAAAAATTTAAGTACTCTATTAAGACAAATTTAGTGCAGTAAAAGTGATTCTATCATCAAATTTAATTGAAGAAGGATTGAGTTCTATTGATCCTGATCTTGAAAACCTTGGAAGATTGCTCTATCATGAAGTGATTTCACATTGAATTTAATCTTTTATAGAAACCGTTCATTTTGCAACATTTAGGTTAACTTATGAACGACTTTTAACTGTTTGCTTAAAGCCTGATATGTAGATATGAAATTTAAAGTGTTTAAATTTCTCCATATGTAATCTCACTAGTACGCGAGCTAAAAGCATAGTTATTAGAACGAGTAGATGAAATATATCACTTTAGAAATGTATATGTATATTTGTTTTAGGACATTGGATTACTGGATTTTTTGTATTTTTTCCGTAGATTTTTACCATTCAGAATGTGCTACTTACACTTCCCTAGGGTCTGTGACGTCACTGTTGGATAGCGAAGGAATTAATTCGCCAGAAATCGGGAAAACACCACGTTAAATAGCACAAAATGAATGTGAGGCAGAAAATACTTCCCGTTAGAATGAATGTTGTTGGTTGTCGTATGGAAGTATTCCAACTGCGCAACCACTGGGATACATGTGATTAGCACATACCAGCGATTCCATCGCATTACTGCTTTGTGCAGCATTGAATTGAATAGACTATGTCAAATGCTGAATCAGAAATACAATCTCTGCACATCAACTTGACAACGCCCTCAAGTGAAATTGCTCTTTTTCATACTGTAAGGGTAAATGATTTATATGCATTACAAACAAAGGAATCGTGGTGACAATTTGAGCATATATTGATTAATAAATTAGTACTATCATACGTGCATCTTACAATTACGTCTATAAAATTTTCTCTCTCAAATCAATACATTATAAAGGTTTGTTATTCCGTAAAAATATGTTTGAACGTTATAATCAAGTAGATAAAAGTATATGCAGATTACATATAAATAAAATAATCATGCTTTGAAGAATATATTACGATACTTAAACATAATTATAATTTTAGCGAAGGTTTTCTTCTCAAACTAAACAATGAGTATCTCTGAGTATTAAATGTGAATTAATTTTCTGCATATTTATCAAATCGATGCTAATTCGCAAATGTAGACACAAACAATATTCTTAAATTAAATATTGACCAATATTTAGAATAATTATGGCAATATATAGCTCGTAAACGTACTTAATTCGTTTCCACACAATACCAATCAAATAAATTGAATTGAAGTTCCATCAAATGATTACAAAGATGCGGATATTATTAAAGGAAAAACAAAGAAAATCATTTGGCGGCAAAGGAGGGATTTTGGAGAATTTCAGCCGTAGCTCGACCGTGGTCAAACTCAGTCTGATGTCTTGTTTGCAAAGGACGTGAAACTGAAGCCGAGGCAAATTCCAGGGAAAGGGAATTTGAAGGCAAACAGGACATTTAAAGAGGAAAGAACGAGGAAGGAGGGATGGCAAACTTCAGGAACCTTCCGATTTACTGCGCAATGTAACTCATGCCTCTTGGGGAATGCGAAGATACGTGTTTTTGCGAATGGAGAATAGGAATTCTGAATACGAAGGCCGTGTTTGTAGGGCCCACGACTAGAGACATAGGGTTCATAGGGTCAGCCTTCTTTCACAAATACTTTCATTAGTAAGGAAACTAAAGAGAGAAACAAACAATAAGATCCAAAATAAGGGTGTACTAGGAATGAATGAATACATAGTAAAAATCATACACAATTTCGAATTCAAACACTCTATCAACAAAGAAACAAGAATATATATTTATATGGTCGCTAAGAAAATCTATCAATACTTAGTGATCTTGTCAACAATATAATTTAATCTTTTATTGTATCCAGATATGCGGAATATAATTACACTGCCCAGCTACAATTGGATCAATAATTTTCTATACATTTCATATTTCAGTATTCATTAATAATTATTTAATATATTCATTCACGATGTTTCTTCAGAGTTATTTAGCTTTTTAATCGGTTCTAATTTAGTAAAAACTGCCCAAAATGTTGTTTTGAATTGACTATACGTTAATAAATACATAATATTGAAAATAATCATCCTCAAGGTCAGAAGACCTTGAAAATGATTAAGTTTTATTTTTATCGAATGAAATAGCATAGCTTTACCTAGCAATTTCATTAAAGGTATGATTGAAATGTCATAAAATGAATTTTATAAGAATCGCTTCACTGTTCGCATAGCTATATCTAGTATATGTACATTTATACAACACCTGATAGATCTATTATGTATCATGTAAAATAACATGTATAGTACGGTGACTATTCTTATAGTATTATTACTTACCCATTGATGTAGAACCTGTACACTTTCTTGTAAATGTTTCCAGTATAGCAGCGCTTTCCCCTTTAGTCCACCATCGAGTTCCTTCATCTCAACAAACATTTTTGAAATACTTTCTTCATTCAACAGTAGTCATAGGAATGAAATATTGGAGTGCCACTAGCTTTCGCCGCACATCTGAAGGGTTTGAGTAATAGTTCTTTCGGAAATGCATTTTTCATAGGTTCATCTCCTTAGGTGACGTCCAGCGATGAACGCTTGCGAAGGCCTACTTTAAAACATGTATATTTATGTATGTGATATTTGTAAACATCCAAGAGTGACACTCGATAGAAGTAATTGTTAGATATAACCATACAGTGAATGTTATTTGAGTATGTGCCTATTTATTATTGTGAAGGAAAGTTTTCAATGCATGGGAATTCTTGCTGAGAAATAGTAAACGTATAAAAATTATTGATAGTAATAATAAGTGATAATAATTTTATTATATAAGAGTTATATTATATAGAAGAATAAATAGTAATTAAGGTGATTATTTCATTATTAGCACAATTGTTTTATCGTCCAATGGTTAGGTAAATATTATTTTACGTCTTTTTTTAAATTAAAATTTTCGTATATCACTTTTTTCCTTGATAATCCTAAAAATAATTGATTTGAAAATATTCAAAGAGATATATTTGATTAGGTGTCAATGGATAACTATCCAACCCTTTCATATTCATCATTCCTCATATCTTTCTTTATTTTCTTTCCTCAAAGAATATTTTGTTTATTAATTTAATTAATCAACTAATTCTGAAATCAATAACTTAATAAATAAATTCCTTACCTTTGTAGACTCCCAATGAAGGAAATTGGTAGCATAAAAAGGATTCATAAGTCTTCTAAACCTCAGCGTAATGTACTATACGTAATATTTTTAACGTGCGTATAAATTAGATTAAGATTTAAGCTATTTAGAGACCATGGGGCATAAAATTGGAAGATTAAAAGCACACGTACAGAAATTAGCATCCGTATTGTATCCGCAGATTCCACGTATTTTATTCATCTCTCAGCATACCATAGAACAGTCGCGAAAATAAACCTCGAACAAAGCAGCTTTCCCGAACTGTAAAGCGGCCATGGAAATCGTTTCTTTTTGTAAGGGGTTTGGAAGATCAAACGGAGGGAGCAAGAGAGTAATCCGTTAATGAGACGGAAGTTTTCTTAACCCTTTAAAAAAAGTCTCGTCCACACACGTTCCCTTGTGCGAACAAAGGTGAGTAGTTAAGGCGATGTCATTAAAATGCGGAGTGCATTTCATATAGATCCCGTTCCAATGGAAATCTTTCGCGGAAAAAAGGGGAGATTTACGTGCACTTAGAGGCGGTCATCTCCGTATCTGTTTGAGATGATGACGGGGGCATGAAAAGGTTTTAAAATAGCTCGTCCCAGAAAAGAGACCGTTACAGGTTATGATCCAAATGAGATAGGATCGCCCTCTTTACTCATCTTGCCGATGAGAGCTTATGCGGTGATCTTGTTTGATGAAGCATGGTTAAGACTCGTTTTGAATCCGCAGGTTTTCAATCGGCTCGTTTCGCGTCTATTTCCTTTTGTAGTTAACGAAAATTGGAGGAGTTAAACAAGTGAAGAATAACAACACAACTGGGGTTATTTATTCGATATTATATAGCGCTAATTTATATATATCGATATTTCCACTTTGTTTAACTCCGTTAAAAGTAACGTTGAAATAAATTAACAAACCTGTTCCTCTCTTATATTTACGAAAATTAGTGATACGTCTATGCGCGTGCAGGTAAAACAAGTAAACAAGCTTAATTAAAATGCATTAAAATTAAATCTTTTCAGCGATAAAAATATATTCCAACCCTCATATAGAAATATATTCTAAATATATATTTATGTAGAAGTTTCTATTAGCGACTTCCAACTTTGCATTGGGTTCAGGTTTGCCAACCTTGTGGATTCGTAACGTAACATACAAGCTCCGACAAGTGAGCTAGTTATACATCATAACATAACGCGAAGCCTTGTTAGAACTTACATCAACCTTCAGTATGATCAATCGGCTTTATTTTTATATACCCTACGGTCCTACATTTACGAAAATTGCTACCAATAAGCGGTAAACCTGCTTCTTTACGGAACACGCTTACGCTCTTCGGCGGACTTCACATCGTCACGTTGGCGGCACTGGTCACGTGGCACCACGCGACCGCAGGCCTCCTCTCCAGGAGATGCAAGTGGGGATGAGGCGGTAGGGGAAATTGAGTGGATACGGGGAATCTGGAAGGAGGAGGATGAGTCGAGGTGCATCGAGGGGAGGGGGTGTGGCAGAGGATGAGTAGTTAGAGGTGGTGGGGAAGGAAGTGGAGATGGGAATGCTACAAGAGGGAGTCTGGAGAGAGTGAGAAATAGCTAACTAAGGCAGGCGAGTGCGAAAGAAAATTCCGTGAAAGGTGGAAAGCAAAGGCTGAGGGAAAAATGTGATGAAGGAAAGATTTCATTAGTGAAAGAGAAAGAAAGAAATGCGTGTTTGAGAAGAGGGGATGGAGAGTAATCATAATGAAGAGATAGATATATTTGTCGTATTTAATCTATTTATCTATACTGCTCCTGAATACGAATTTGATATTTTATGCGTCTAAATTTTATACATCGATATTATTATTACGAAAAGTCTTCCTTTTTAGAAAGATATAAAGACGAAATACTGATGTACGTAGGTAATTTTAACCAACAGTAGAATGCTAAAAGTTTTTGTAGCTATGTTATGATATTCTAGAGATATTATTTTCCCTGAAAAATACTGAAACTATGATTTAGTTACCTCAACGTTGACCCTTTAAGAATAATTGATCTCCTTGTCAACCCGAGGATGCTCCCGTCAAAAGACAATGACGTACTTTATTTAAATTTTTTTGCGAGAGGTTGGATTTCTTCATGAAACAAGGTACGAATAAATTGGGATCATTTCTGCTTTAATATTGACTTGAAGTCAACGTGGAAAAGCTTAATTGTTGGGAGTTAACTCCTATTTTATACGTAACGTGGATACGTAACGGTGCTTAAATATACTTCATTTTCAATAAATATCCGATTCTATCTAGAATTCGGTGCCTGTAATTTCGCAGCCCAGAAACAAAACATTGTGACTACTATGATCTAATATGAAAATATGATAGATAATGTTAGACAGCTTGGCATTAGGAAATGGAAGACAATGAAGATGAAATATGGTAGCAGGTAGGTATAGTAAATGGAGCAGATGCTGTAGTTAGAGTCTACGACGGAAAGCCCTGAGGAAATAGACGGTGCACTCGGGTACAGAGAGCTATGACAATTCGACCGGAGTTTAGCCTCCATGAATCACGTACCTGCATGCATTTCGGTCAATTCTATTCCCCTGAAAATAAGCCGCGGGTTTAAATATTTTATCCCACCACCTTTCAACCTTGTCTGAGACACCGAGAAGGTATTCTTACAGTTAAATTAGTCATTGGACTCGCTTCCTGCGTAAAATTGCAACACTGGATTCTTAACGGCAGTGAGCGAGGCAAGGAAGGAATGCTGCGTGTGATTTCATATCCGGCCGACGAAGAAGCGCTCCACATCTACGTAATGGAAAGGCAGTAGCTTTTGAGGGTAAAATGATTGAGGTCTATAATTGGATATCAATCCTACGTTTGAAGTGATCAAAGCTGTTGAATAGTGCTATGTTTATCTGCTGTCTTATCGAGTTGTTTTGCAGACTTCTGTGAGGTAGAAAAAGAAAGAGCAGGTTACTGTATTAGTTGATACCGTTTAGAACGAGGATGGCTTTTGTCTCAGGTTTTGCTTCCACCATCGTTAACAACAGTGCTTATTTAATAGTAAGAATATTCGTGCTGCATTTGTTTATAGTTCCTACATTAAAACACTCGAAGTTTAGGGCTACTTTGATAGGTATCTTTTGTATTATATTTGACCATTTTTGTTGAGGAGTCAACTTTTAATGATCATAGGGTCCTGACTTCGAATCCCAGTTCTATATAACTTTTATTAAGTATCTTTTTTCTAATCTGCTTCGACCGAAAACCAGCTCATCCACAGACTATTTTCCAAGAACGTCTGCCTACATACCTGCCCGTGAGGGCATTTTCAGGAAGCCGAGCGGAACAAACGATAATATAATCTACGGCGATAAGGTAAACGAACTACCGCGCTTCGGGAGTCGTAGAAGTCTTTCGGAAAGCCATTCTTTTTAAGTTTGGAGGGGCGAGCAGAGAGAGGTCAGGCGGGGCAGGAAGATGAAGGAAATAAATGGGGGAAGAACACGAAGAGGAGAGGAGGGGTAATAATCTACAGGAGGAACCCCACCCATCGCCTCGCCCTACCTGGAGGGGGGAGGAGTGGTTGGAAGAAGTCTGTCCGGTGGAGATGCGAAGGTCAGCAGCCGCTGGAGAGATGCTCCCGCCTCAGGAGGAAGGGTTAACACGGCGGCTCTGGAACGTTGATGAAAATAAAGCGAGGCATTAATGCAACTCCAGCAACGAGACATAATGCTATTAGAATCTTGGCGTGATAAAAGTCGGGGCGCGTGAGATCATAAAGGATGGTGCAGGTAGTCTGGACTTCTGGGAGGAGGGTGTGATTGCCGTAGCCCGCCGGGGGCGTGGGTGTTTGTTGTTAAGAAGGCCCTTTACAACAGACTTTCCCCGTCGACAGGTTTCTAAACAACGTGATGACAACTACTGACTCGTAGCTTTTGATTGTCCCGACGTTTGTCGAGGACTTTTTTGAGGAGTACGCGGCAGACTTTGTCTATCTGAGCGGGGATACTTTGGCGAGAATGATGTTTTGATTTTGAAAGAACGGTGTGTGTGGATTCATGTCTGGGGATGGTTAAGCTAATTCAGTGTAAATTAAAACCCTAACGTTTGCTAAAAGTTTATTAATTGTTTCCATTCCTTTGAAGCCATTGTTTAACGTTCAAAAGAACTGATTACTTCCTTTAATAATTGATGAGTTAAAGAATTGGATTAGAGTTGATGAATTATTTCGTTCCTTTTCTTGATTTCCTAGTAGCTTGTTCAAAAATACGTTCTCATTTACGTGCAAAACTATACACAATGTACTTTAATCTGTTCATTACTGAGAGGTATTATGGAAGTGCGGTATGTATTGATAAACGATGTTGTAACGAGATAAATTTAAACAGGACCCACCCTTTAAAAAGATAAAAGTTACAGTACGTTTAAAAAATATATTAAATAAAAGAAGACGTCATCAGGTAAAGTAATCCTATTTTTTCATTTAAATAGACAGTGATAGAGTAATAAAATGGTAATCAGGAGTCAATACGTTTGAAATTTAATGCAAATTTAATAATTACAAAAGATTGTGGAAAAGGAAAGCTTTACAAAATGGAAGTAGAGAAAGGCGTTCTTTTTATAAATGCAAGTTCATTCTGGTTGTCAGATGTTGTCTATTTTATATCATCATCCATGATACTCACAAATAAGATATATCTAAAGCATTAGCTCCTTTCTTAGTAAGGCGAATCGTTTCATATCAGAGAATATCTTTGAATAAAACTTAAGGTTTCTCGGAGATTAAGTAAAGGAAGTATTTTAACGCATCACCAACTGCTTTGCATTCGATGAGAAAATTCGAAAGCTCAGAAACTTATCACGGAAATTCATTGCCCTAAACAACAGTGGTAGGAGATGGTGGGACAACACGGGGACTGCATTGCATTAAGAGGCCTCATCTATATGATGTTGTTAGTAATGCTACTTAAAATGGGTTACCTTCTTTGTCTAGGCGGATTCGAAGAAGACGCGATGCAGCCTGAATAAAAAAACCCTCATGGAGGTTTTTTAGCCTCTCTATTCCAGTGTCTAATGCAGCTTGCGAGCAAAGTTTCCATGTCATGAATAAACTGCGTAGCAAAAACAGAAACTATATAGAGGAACAAACAGCACGTCAAGTATGAGATCCAAGTCGGCAAAAATTTTAATCTTTCTTGCCTACGCTTTCATGCATTATTGAATCACGGATCTTTCGCTAGAATCTCATCGAATTCAGAAAGATTGTTTTAGAGTGCTTTCTCGCACTGTCTTTGCATATTTTTTGCGGAGTTTGGTCATTGTCCGTAGTATGCAAGGCTGCCTCTCGGAGCAGACGATGAATAATTTCCCCCCAGAGCGCGAAAGGATTCTCGTCTATTCGTCTAACCATTCGAATCGTGAAGTTTTCAGAGAATTTTTCACCTAGATTCGAAACGATTGTTTTTATGACGGATTTAGAAATGCTGGAATGAATCTCACCTAATAAAAACTACACGTATAAATATGATTCACGCGTGTTTTAAGCTTCCATATAAAGCGGAATTTATAGAAGTATGGATTGCTTTGTGGAGTGTTCTTTTTGAAATCCTCGTATACTTTTCTAATCTAAGGTGTGTGAAGCTATACTGAGTTGACGGGATTCGTAAAAAGTAAAGGCACACATATTTTTCAAAAGATCGATGTCAATATAAATGATAATTTTAAATATGTATAATTTATACAAATTATTTTATTTAGGTATAATTTTCTAGAATTAACTCGACTTAGTTGAAACTGCAGTAAGATATATTTGTTGAGTCATTTTCCTATTGGATGATAAGAAGAATAATATCATTATAGGATTAATTAACTTTATTCAATTCTTTGGTAACTTAAAGTCAATCAATGGAATTAACTATTCTTTACTATTATTAAGTAATACATTCCAATTATTGATAAAATGTTTGTAGAACATTTCTTCAGATATATTTCTCATTAGATTATCAATTTGGATTTTAAAAATGATGATCCTTTCTTCTTATTTCACTATGTATAATTAGCATTACATTAAAACATAAATAAAACTGATTAAAATAGAACTTTGACTGCTATTTTGCTAATTTATCCTTCTCTATAAAATGACGAAAATCGGAAAATTTAAGGCAGAGAAAGTTACATTTTGAGAGTTGAAATTTTTAGTATCGCTTGATTGATTGAAAGCTGAGATCGGTAATTAAAAATGTGAATAGCCATTATTAACGGAGAGTTTATGAAAGCAACGTGTTTTCTCAGGTTGGTTATATATCCTTTGTGGACCACAGGTACTGAACACGTCAGCTTTAACGGATTTATGTGACAAATATAGCCTTCCAAACACTGTAATTTAAGAGAAAGGGAAACTAAAAGCTGGGCTCCGTTTAATTAATTTTCTCTCTCATTAGCTGTCGGCTAGCCTGTTAGGAAAATATTCTTTTATGCATAACAGTTTATCCTTTTTAGTTCCTCCGAAAAAAATATTTTTTATCTATAACCGATTCTAAGGGAAGGTTTGGATTAAATAGACTTGACCTACATACATGTAATTATCATTCGTATTTAAGTTTAAGGATTCTACATAGAGGAACTGTTTTTATATTTTTTTACTAGTTAAACTTAACCGTTCTAGCGTATCTCTAGAAGATAGTATTACTCTACAAGAGACTTGAAACTTTTATCCAGATTACAAAACAAAATACTAGAAACATTTCTGCAGTCGTGAGTTGGCATATTCTTTTTTGTGCAGATGTTTTCCATAAATGAAAATCTTGGATACAGTGCTAATAAAATCTTGAAATATAGCTTTGTTTACATAGTTTCGTGTTTCTATTTGCTCGGAAAAAAAGTTAATTTATATCACTTTGAGAATTAACAATTTTACAATGAATCACCATTTTCATTAGGATCGATAAGGGTTCAAGAATTAAAGCTGCTACGTTTGTATTTATAAATGAGATTCCCTCTGAGGTTAATTATCTTCTTAATGATGAAGTGTTAATCATGAAGAGGCAAATATTTCCCTTCTTCTCTAAGGCTTCCTCATCTTGAGATATTATTTGAAATGAGATGAATGAATTTTGGCTTTTGTTTAGTCTGTGACACATTGTAATTTGTCATGAAGAGAATGGGAGGAGCAAAAACAAACTCGGAAATACAAGAGATGTTTGGGAATGCGAGGGAATAAATTGAAATCATTAATCTTGGAAAAATGCGAGCCAATTACTAAGAATTTAGGCTCATTAAACCATTACGACTCGTATTTTACTATTATACTAGTTATATATTTTAGAATAAACAACGAAATCTTTTAGTATACATCATAGAAAGAATAAATATTTATTTATTTTATATATGTGTTAATATATTATAAATATTTTCAAATACTCCATATATATTTATATCACGCATCAAATGAGTATAAATTTATATATGCATATTTTCCTATTAGTTTTTATAGATAAAATATCGTATGAGTGCAGCATCTCTCTGGACTGAGTTCTTTAGGCTATTATGCAGTTAAACCCTGTAGTGCGGAAAGTAATATTTATTCTCGTTATTCTTAGGTACCTTTAACGAAAGAGGAGTATTTTACAAGATCATTTTCCATCACGAACAGCCTTGAGCTAAATGTGAAGCAAAGGACTGAACGGTAAGTAAACTATCTTTCTTTATTAAAATTACCCGGAAGTTGAGCGAATTTCCAGCTGCTTTAAATAGGTGAATTCTTCTTTGATCTTTGGTATTTAGGCTTGATTCTTGCCACGCGTAATTGCCTCTAAATTTTCCCTCAGTATCCAATACGTGGAGGTCTTCTTGGTTTTATGTTGGTTATTACTTCCTACTCAGGCGATATCACGTTATCTTTCTTTTCATACTGATCTAGTCGTATCGAAGGAAGTCTATTAAATGCATTTCGAAAGATAGATTTAAAAAAATATTCAGTCTGTCTTGGAAATCCGTTTCAAAATAAATAATGAAACTATTTGTTTTTATGGCCATTGCTCGTCCTTTTTGGGTGAATTATGTTTTATAGAATTTGATGAACATTTACTGCAATCAAAAATTATTTATAATTGCAGCGTTTATTATCCAATATCCATAGAAATTGTCTTAGTGAGCTATATACTAGAAAATCGTTAATCAATCTAATATTATTAGCAATACATCGTCGATAAACTTATCCTATCTCTACGTATATTCTTTTTGCTAAATATCTGATAATTTACTTTGAGGTTCTTAAAAAAGAGCATAATATCCTTTTCGAAAATTTTGTTCCATCAAGTAGATTATTTCTTTACAATTACTGAACTAGTATTATATGGTATTGTAAGTAGATTGACATTGTTGTGACAACAATAAGGATTGAATATATAAAATTAAACTCTAACATAATTAGAATCTAACACAATTAACACAGGACTTAGGAGTCCACGATAACTAATGTGTCCCCACAAAACTGTTCGCAATGCACTTCCGTACATGGCGATCTTCAGCGGTGACATTTTCTCTTAAGTTCCGTCTATTTTGAAGAGCAGAAAAGGATGGCTTTTTTCAGCGGGAATTGGGGCTCTTTTCCCCCGCAACCGTTTCTACGATACGCGCGGGAAACCGTCCTCTTTGTCTCCGCAATTTGATCCATCATTGTTTTCGGCGAAGTGACTTCCCCCACTTGGGCTCTGCGGATCACTTCGGAACTAAACTGAAGACGGAATAACTGCCGCAGATAAAAGCCTATTACCGGGCGAAATGAGAAAGGAACCGTTCCCACATAGAAATAATAGTGGAACGAGAAAAACAGCTTAACTCCCCTTATTGTTATAAATGGATCCGTGAGGAGGCGCCATCTTGAAGCACTCCATCCATCTGTGGAAGACCCAACACAATCATAGGTGGCGACACCAGCAATCAACCCGACGGAAAACAATTTATAAGACTTCGCCACCCTTAGACCTTAAGTGGCGTGGGTAGTCCACTTAGAGGCGCCGGGTTCGATTCCGTGGAAGAGGGAAGAGGGCTTAACAGGTCTTTTCTCCTAATAAGTCATGTCAGGCTTAAAAACTCTATGGGTTTCGGTAGGAAGATGAAGACGGATAAGTTTTCCAGAAGGAAGCGGGGAGATGCGCATGGGTTAGGAAATGGGAATTCCTTGCAAGTTCTCTCCAAGAAGCCGGAGTCTTAGCTAAGAGAGACACCAACACAAACAACGGTTGATTATACGAAGTTCCTAGACGCTTGAGTACCTTTACTGGAGTAAAATGTATATAGCCTACTTATAAATTATAAATTTAAAAGTGGAGCATTTAAAGTAGATGAATTTATGTTATGAACGGAATAAATTCGGAACACTAGGATTCGTATTTTTTTCGGAGAAGATCTGATGATAAAGAACTGCAGCAAATTAGAGGTTCAAAAAGAAAATATTTTGTAATATGCACTTTCTTAAAAGGGCCTAGTTAGTTATGTACATATAAATGTCTTTTCAGTAGTGTGGAATAATTTCAAAAATTATTTTCGTGATATCATTTTTAATACATAGTAGCTTTAATATATATTTTGGGCATTTCTTTTCTGACTACAATATTACATTTACAACACAATTATTAAATTAGTTTACATACAAAAGATTAACATCTCTTGTTATTCTAATTCTTTAAATTTATTCCATTGAGGACCTTAACATGCATCGAGCGTATCAAGACGAGAGTAACTATTTCTCTATTTAAATATCATTTCATGAATGCTTGTATAATTAATTTGGTTAATTATTATTGGGTGTTT
Source organism: Pantala flavescens (assembly GCA_020796165.1). Taxonomy (NCBI): domain Eukaryota; kingdom Metazoa; phylum Arthropoda; class Insecta; order Odonata; family Libellulidae; genus Pantala; species Pantala flavescens. The sequence continues at coordinate 7,119,463 of CM036888.1, forward strand.
GGCTATTTTATTAAGTTAAAAAAGTTAAAATAAGAGCATAACTTCTATGTGGTAGATTTTTATTCAACGCAAACAAAATGTACTTTTCTTATTATTATTTCAAATATTAAGTTTTTACCTATCGAAACATTCATTTGAATATTGTATTCGAATCGTAATAGCTGCGAAACGGCATATTGATACAAAATAAAGTATATCGAATACCAATTAGTACTTGCGGTAACAATGAAATACGTTGTAATGGGAAAAATTTAACCGGAAACAAAAAAAGTATTCTAACAAAATTACATTTAATGTACATATTCCTATGCAATTATGACTACGAATAAAATAATTTTTAGATGAAATTTTCAGCAACAAAAATGTTCACAAATTGATTCTGTGGATTTGATTTTTATGGAGAAGCTATTCCTGCAACCAATTATGATCGTTAGCTGAAGTAATTTATTGGTAATTGCTGCAAGCTGACGATTTATTTTGTAAACAATTACCATTAATTATGTTTTTTACCAAATTTCCTCGGTTACCCGGATGCTGTGGTTATTTGCACTAAACAGATGCGTTATATACATTCGAAAATAGGAAATTTAACGGTATTTATAACAAATATTTGACTATAAATATTAATTTATTGTTTATTTTTAATTTACAAGCTTTTGTGGGATATGCAGAATTAATATATTTGACCGTTGTATTTCAAATCAAACAATTTAATCCCTAGCAATTAATAAAATTTGGGATGATACTTTACCATGATAATAGGTTTGTTGAAACATCAATGCTTCGGGCGTTTGGGATAGGTACTGGGTTCGAGTCCTGGAAAATATTATTTTTAAAAATTTGTTTTTAATTTATGTTTACCGTATACATAATTCAAATGTATTTATTCTTGTGATAATGTTACTAAGTAAATAAAATTCAAAAAGTAAAAGGATGGGAATATGTTCTTGGGAAATATAGCACCAATCTCTTTCTGAATTTATTTATTTCCTATTGTGAGAAAGTATGCTGTATAGTTGAATTTAAGAGTTAATTAAGTGACAAATAATTATGATTATATTTATAAATGAACACTGTAACTACAGGTGCAAATATAAATATTGTGTACGACTGAACGAAATACAAGAGTTCACGTAACATGTGAAAGAAGAAACCACTTGAATCGCAATTTAGACACAGATGTCTCTCAAATAGTTAACATTCGTGCTATGCTATGTAAAAATATTTTATTTAATCATTGGAAAGAGTCTAAACTAGTAATTTTTTATTATAAAAACCTCTGTTAATTTTGACGCAATTATATCACCACGCATCTGCGATCAAAAGAAACTAAACTACGTCAATGCACTACACACAATTCGAGCATTCGCCGTAAGACAAACCGTAGCGTGCCTCGAATAACAAGCACTAGGAAAAGGAAATTAAAACCCGTGATCCAACTTTTGTTCAATTCGTTCGCAACGAGCACAGTTTCCCTCGGTTATTCAGATAGGACAATCAGTTGACTCCACACTGACTACGAAGCGTTGTAAACTCCGCCAAAAAAGGACATCGCGTTCTGCGTTCTTTTTTTTCCCTCCAGATGGCTCTCCAAACCAACAATCGGACTGATTTTGCGGTCCGGGAAATATCTTTTGTGTGGTTTGCAACGGAGGAGTACGAGTGCCTTATCAAACAAATGAGGTGCATACGGGAGTTTGGGGGGGAGACGTTGCAGACGAAGGCGTGACAGAGGTAATTGGATTCACCAGGATTTGCAGTGCGTTGACTTTGAACCGGAGTGCAGCTTTGTTGGAGGATAAAGGAGGAAAACAGTATCAACATGAAGTCGGGCATTACTTCCACTTCATAGATGATAACCAGAATGCCTGACGTTAACCTGGTGCGAATTTTTCCGAGCCTAATGCGCTGTGGCAATACTTTGGGGGGAGATAACTGGTCGAAAAGCGGTAATATCGGGGTTTTTTTTATTTCGGTCGGTGTAGCTGATGGGTTGACACGGTGGGCCGAATATTTCATGCTGTGGTTTTGGGTGCAGTGTAAGAGAGGGAGATGGATTTGAGTGAGGGTGGTTAAACGGTGGAAACAGGATTGGTAACCGTTGGGGGTTAATGGGGAAGGGTTGCGTTAGGATGAGAGGTTTCTTTTATATTATATTCTGTAACAAATTGGCTCAGAGTGCGTGTAACATAGTGGAACGTATCTATAACATCGTTCACAAAGTTATGTTCCGGAGTTTTTTTATTAATATGCCGTTTCAGTTTATTTAAACTAAGCATGAAATGTCTGACCGACTTTAGAAATGATTTCTTTATTTCTATCTATTATATCTATATCTATTTAAAAATAAAGCAAATTATTTTTTACAATCCAGCGAAAATGTTTTAGGTCCTAAGTTTTTAAATATTAGAAATATATGCTTTTTATATTTTTAAGTTTGCAATAAACATTACGCACTTTTTTTTAAATCTTCATTCAAGGATGTTCGATGTTTCGTAAAATATTGAGAAATTAAACTAATAGAGTATAGAATAGTAACAGCAAAATAAATGAGTTGAAGTGTGCTCAGAAAATTGGATTTGGATGGATTTATTCAGGATGTAATACTTAATGTTTTAACTGGCCGCAGAGTTAAGATGGGAATGAACTCTAATTATATTGGTATTTTTAGTCTAAGTATTCACTACTCAATCAACTGCATTAGAACAGTTATCGAAACACTTAACTATTTTCTAGTTATCTTAGCAAGACAAATTGTAATATCTTTCCTGAAAAGTGTTTCTGATGCCATAACGAAGCAAATTGAAAAGAACACGTAATGCGTATTGCATATTACAATTTAAGCATCGTAATGGAAAACCGTATCGGTCATGTTTGTGCACACTTACTTATATAAATATAGGTCACACACATCCCATCACTAGATTTGTCGTAATTAAGCCCATAATACGTTACACAAATAATATACACCATACGGGAATTTCTAATTTAATCCCAGGTCAAAATTATGAGTTAACATATCGTTGATTAGAATTGGTCTGTTGATTCATATGAGCTTTTAATTAACTTAGAATTTATTTTGAAAAATATCAACTCAAACGCGAAGCATGCAAACGTATACGGGTCAAACGATTCCACTGAGCAATTACCGAATAAATTGTTTTAAAAACGATATGTTGGAGCAGTAATTTAGAATTTGTTGGCAACATATATCCATTAACGTATAGCGAGAATGTATCAAATGTCCATAAACGGATTAGACGTCGTTTCTAGGAGTTCGGTTGATTCCACGTGTTATGAATGATATGCGCATAGAAGTGCTATGATAGAGAATAATAGCCTACTATCAATAAAAACGTTCGAGACATTGTAAAAAATGTACGATAAACCTACGTGTAGATATGCATTGGGTTAAAAATTGTGATTTATGGAAATTATTATTATGCCTTTAGGAACGATTAGAAATATTCCTCATCAACCTTGAAGTTAATTTTTGAGCAGAATTAGTTTGCAAGATGCTTCTGATAGCTGTCCTTAAAATAATTGCGAGGTTTATTCATATTATAATCTTTTTTCGTATTTGCTGTTCATACATGTATACAGTGATAAGAAGGAAAGGAGATCTTTCAAGAGCGTTTTGGAAATGCACGATTTGTTCTAGAAAATATATAAAATCTTACGTTAAATAAAAATTAAAAATGAGCATATGACTGGGAATCGAACCCAGGTCTCTCGGGTACTTCAGAAGAATGGAATTTATGCAGTATGGTGGTATAATATTTGTATCCTTGTCGGGAAAACGAGGGGCCTTGGTTCGAGTATCTTTTATTTTTTTTTTAACTTGGTATGCATCTCACCATGGAAAGTTTGTATGGAAGTAAAGTTTGTTAAACTTTTTATAGTAAGAACAATAACAACAATAAATGATAGAAGACTCAACAACATGGGTCATTCATTCATTACTAAGATACGGCATACGAACAATAACTCAGGCAATCAATTTTGAGAAAGCCAAAATTAGTAACACCGTAAGATAACACTTCAGTGAGGAAGCCAAGATACCGGTAGTATCAATCAATAGACGAAACACAGTGCGAAAGGTAAGGAATTGGGTTTAATAGCCGTGGCCCCACTGACCTTACGAAGGTGGGCCTGTGATGTTGAATGGGTGGGGCGTCCTCTTGAGATTGTTACTGTGGGAGAGTTGGTGAGAAAATATCGGAGCTAAGATTTATGGCCGAGATTGCAAGGGATGGGTGTGTAATCAAGGGAAAAATGATACAGCCATGCATTTCCTTAGCATCGTAAATTCTACGTTTGGCCTAGATTAGCTGATTATAGGGCAATGATATACTTTATTGTCTTCCTTATTGTACCTTCATTTGGCGATTGAGGAGTATCTAATTAAGATGAAACTTTGACCATCAATGTGTCAACCAGCTCATTCTTCATGGACAAGCGAGATATATAAGTGTTCCGAAAGACACTTGAAAACAGACACCTTCAGGTTCAGAAAAAATGAATTTTTTTGATTTAAAAGTTCAAGAACAGTTCTACGTTGACAACTAAAGTATTCAGAGCTTGTATTGACACATTAGCAGATCTTTTATCACGATACAAAAGAATGATACACGTATATTTATAAAAAAATACGTAAATTCTCTGCTACAGTGATGGACAACGGGCTCTTATGGTTAATAGCTATCGATAAATATTCTCAGAGCTGTCTTTTTGTAAAATTTACACAGATTAATGTATAATATCTACTGTTATAAATGTAACGTTGAAATACGTTCTCTGTAACATTGAAATTAGTTCATAAATAATACAATAACGAGGGACATTGTGGGGCGTAATGGGATGTAATTTAAATCAAATGGATAGTAAGAGTGAGTATAAAATTAATCTATCGTACGTTTCACGCAAAAGTTGGGTACTCCAGAAAGAAAGAATTGAATGGCTTGATGAGTGGATAGAATGTCCAAGGAAGACCCACGAGAAAACACGAGAGACAACTGGTGGAAAATTTCTAAATTAGGACTTTTTCGGTGTGAAGTGGTTGTCATGGGGTTCAGAGACTTGGAGACATCCCTAACACCATAATCTATATATGTGTACCATCAGAGGATAGGAACAGATAGACAACAAAATACTTTTACTTTAAATTCCTATAATAAATATATGTGAATGAGGGTGTTCCAACTTTAGTATTCTTGTAAAAGGAGAAAAACGAGTATTAGAGATATACAAAACTAATAAATTGATTTTTTTCAAGTAGATCCAACTGTAGATTGTAGCTTTAGGCATTAGATCATAGTGATACCTTTTCAACGAATTACGTATTGATATTGCGCAACTGTAACGCTATAATAGCAATGTTTTCATTGTAGGCACCCTATAGAATATACAACTGCATAATTGGCACTTTATCCTGCGACTTCTATCGTAATTTGTATGGAACAATAACATTTCTAAGAAATAGACACAGTCATGCAATGAATTTCATTTAGGCCTTGCTTAAGGTTAAATTAAGTAATTATAAATATAAATTACTAACTTCCGTATCAATTTCACAGTGCCTATAGGGGCTTTTTTTCGCGTGTCCTGAGGCAGAGTGAATATTTCATTGGACCACACCTAGCATTCATAATCACGAATACTGTTACATCGCCTTGAGTTAATGATGAGAATTTCAACGTCATACGAGTGGTGGCATGAGGTACGGATTCGCTTGAATAAATGATTTGTCATTTTAGGAGGAAATTAAGAGCTCAAATCGAGTTAATTACGAGTCACCGAAGGAAAAGAAAGTTTGAAGCGATATGTTTAGACAAAGAGAGTTGATTTTAATTCTGATTTCTATTCTTTGGTGTTTGTTTTACTTCTAATTTTGTCATGGATACATATTAGACAGTAAGAAGAGTAATTTAAAGTTTTAGCTAAAAATATTCTTTACTGAGAGTTGACACAAGTACAACGTGAATTTTATTTTTTTTTGGAGTTTTTTCTAATATTATAATTTATAAACTATTACAAAATTTATCATTAAGTGTATTTAAAACATTCTCTTTTCTTTTAAAAATCATAATAATAAAAATCATTAGTTAATATCTTATTAATTACTCAATTTTCTGCTGAGATATTTTATCATGAGGAAATATAACAGCTTAGTGTGGGTTACGGAAAATAATTATGAGAAAAGGTAAAATATTTTTTCTGTGGAAAATATATAAAGTAACTAAATTAGTAACGTTACTAGGTATAGGCTTCATAATCTTATTTTCAATTGATCAGATGAAAATAAAATAGTTTTTACTATCAATTTGCTCTGAATTCAGTTCCATTGTACTATTTTCTTCTCTATTCTTCTCCAAAACAAAGGATATAACACAGTTCATTACACTATCAAAGAAAATCTATCCACTAGTCAAATGGTCCATTTACTTTTCAATTTTCTACTCTGGCTCAATTTTAATCGTGTCCAATTCGACAAAATCATTCCCATATTCAATTCCCGATTCAATCACTTCATATCACAACCCCCAAAGAAGAATCATTCATAACCCTTTTCAACCACAATTCCAAAACAGATACAGTTTTTTTGACCAATCCACGCAGTCTCCGAACTGCATCGTACCCCAATTCACGTACCCGAACCGGGTTAAGAGTAACTATAGAAACCGAAGTAGAAGCTTTAGTAACAACTACTAGAACCTCCTACCACGCTTTCCCACCCGATTATTAGAATCCAATCGGGTGATGGACTCGTGAACAGCGCATTAATGGAAAACTGCACATTGTGCCTCCCATTACGACCGACGCATTAGCGGATAAAGTTAGCCGTAATGAAATCTGGACGATACCAATCTGGCAACTACCGGATCTTGCTGCTGTTATGAGGCACGGCCCGGTAGGGGATCCCTCTAACCACTCTCGAGGAAGGCTGCCGTTTCCAACAGTCACGATCCTTCCTCGGGAGGTCACGGGGCCGTAATAAGCAGCCTCCAAATCACGCACTCACGCTTACGTGCATCCGAAACGATTCCCGCACTTGAGAAAACCAGGCTAACTCCCTCACGGAAGGAACGATCGCCTCGCCTCCTTACGCGGCGAAATATGTCGTAAAATCCGAGGTGTAGAGAGAGAACTACCTTCGTAGACCCAACTCCGATCCAACCCACTCCCCCACCAACGCCTCCCCACAACGTTCATGGGCTCCTACGCTATGATTTCTTCCCCCCGTTACGTCCCCATTTATTATGGGCGTGAAGGAATCGCGTAATTGTTCTCCGGGGTGCGTCCGACCCAGAGTTATTTATTTCGAGCCGCTAATGAATAAGAATTTGGTCGTGGCAAATTGCGTAATAAACTCTCAACGGTGTCGATTTTATGGTGGATTCCCCCTTAGTTTCATCCCATTTTTTATTTCCGTTTTTATGCATCCTTCCCTCGCGAAGTAGATTTCGGAAAGGGTGTATACGTAGACGGGTACGTACGTAGTGTAAGCGTTTATATAGAGAGAGGCTCTAGCGCATAGGAATTCCTACGTCGTTTCATGCATAGAGTTCACGTAACGGCGGCTTGATGATGATGCAAACAGCTCACCGAAATTGAGTTATTAACGCAATTAACGATGCACTCGATCTAAGGTAATCCGCGTATTAATTCCATACAGCCCCAGAGGCCTTCCAAGATAACGGGTCATTGTGCCTTGCGATATTCAATTACTCGCCGACGGCTATATAACATAGACGCGTAGACGTTGTAAAAGGGTTAAATGGGAGGAGTGATGTTCTCTATTCTTCGTCTTAATCCACGCGAATCACTCCCTGCACACAGGGCCCTTGATGGAATTTTAATTCGGTGGAGTACGGAGCATTACACATCCACGGTTTGATGTCGAATGATTTTCCGCTTGAATTGCATCAAGCAAAATAATCGACGAAAGATATTAATGAGAAATATTTGATAGTTTTTAAGTTGAAGCATATCCCGTACCTATTATACGCCTATGAAATATTTCGTAATACGCAAATTTCATAACCGAATCGACCTCAATTCGTTGAAATACGATATGAATATTCTGGTTTAAAATTCTACGATATGAAAGCTGGAAAGGAATTCAATACCATATACAATTAGTAATTTTTGTTACGTTACCTTGGTAACTGACTAACATTCATCGATTCGATACGAATGTATTCAAATTATCTCTATCGGTTCACTAATTCTTCCGCAATGTATGGATTTTTAAATTTAACTGAGCTCTGACATTTTAATTCAGATTATTCCGTACAAACTAGAGAACACTCTATGATTTCCGTAGAGATTAAAGTTATGATTTCATCGATATGCATAAAATAATTCTTGATTGATAGATGAGTTATCTAACGGGAAAAATTAGTTTTATTATGTGGATATGTCAGATATATGTTATGTTTAATATATGGACAAGTCAGATAAAAAGATGTCTACATCTTTTTGTGTTGGTACAGTTCTCTATCATATTGGAGTAACAGTTTCTCATAATAATAACCAGGAGAAATGTAAATAATGTGGATTTATACTTATCTGTACTGGGCATAGACGGTTCATATTATGCTTTTCCCGTTTAATAAAATAATTTTATTTCCTGTTATCATATTAAAAGGTATATATCATTTTTGACAGCTCATGATTTTGTGATTATCTAGCCATTTTCTGTTTCCTTGATTCTAATTTTAAGAATACTTTTGGTAGTTCTAATAAATATCTATTTTTTTCTACAAATAATATTCTTTTTCCTTCTTCTGATTTATCAACATAAAGACAAAGATTTCTTTAGATAAGCTGTAGATATGCAGGAAAATTTGGGACATTTATGAATCAATGAATATAAAAATCTCTACATGGACCAGTTTAATGCATTGGAATGTAAATTTAAATGTTTTATTCAGAACTTGAATAGTGAAAAACGAGGGAGATAATTTTAAGTTAATAATCTGAAGTATTAACTGTCAAATTTAGCATCTTACTACAACATTCCAAGAGAATGGAACAAATCGTTCCTCCTATAAATTCTACTACTTCTAAACAGTTGTGGAGGATGATTTAGAGTAGGCGAGCCTGGTAGCCTGAAAAAGCCAAGCGACGGCTATAAAAACAGATAGCATTTGAATACATTTTGACTGGAAATCGTAAAACAAAAACCCCTCAAAATCTCTCCTCCACAAAGATCCGTACTCGAGTACAGGCAGCTCATAAAACTGGGGTCGCTAACCTATGGCACGCGTGTGCCACCTGGTGGCGGGGCGCGGAGACTCGGTTTTGCACCCTCAAACGAGGTTGGAAATACTACATAAGTGGGGTTGCTGGCGTGCATCTATTGTTTCCATATAATGGCTCCTTATTAAATACCTGCAAAGGATACTCGAGAGGCGAATACGTCAGGTGGTAGAACGCTTCCTTTCTCGCGTTTTAGTTTTATTGCCCACGAGAGAAATTCAGCCTAAATTAATAAAGAAGAGAGATTGAAGGCGGAGATATTAAATCGGTAACAATATTAAAGTAATAGGGAGCTGTTCCATAAATTTATATCTTCTCCTAATTTTCACTTGTTTAATTTTCAGTTATAGTTTCAAAAAGGGTTCTAAATACAGTTATATTTAAAATTATTAATTTTTTGTAATGATAAAGGCTTCCAAACAATTTTTCAATAGTATTCTTTCAATCGTATTCTGTTCTGAGAAATAATAGTAATATTAATATGTCCACTATTATATTTAGTCTCTCTTTTACAATTTTTCATCATCCGGTCTATTCTAAAATCTTCTAAGTACATTTTCCTTGACGAAAAAGATCAACTGTATTCACAATTTTCCTCCCCTATGAGTTAATACCATTAGCTACCAAATTTTTTACTTACACGCGACACATATATTAGTATAATATTTCTGAAACTGTGTCTTTTCAAACTGATAAGTTTTCACAAAATTATAAAATATTTCTCGAGAATATCATAAATTTTAATGTAATAAACCTCTTACACTTTTATGCTGTAATAACTGCAAAATTACTAAGGTAATAGTTTTTCTGATTAATTACGCGTAAGTTGTTTAAGGATGACAATAATCTTCAAGTTTCAGGTACATTTATAGCTCATATAGCTCTATGTATGCTTACATATATCATGTTAAATATGATATAAACAGTAGTCTCTTCGAAACGTGAAGAGAATATTTCTTCAGCTTGTTACCCATACGTATCTCCATCCAAAGCTTCGGAATTTCTCGGAAAGGATAAATAATTTAACCTTAAATACCTCAATCGGTGGTTAAAAACTTCACTTTCCCTCAACCATAAAGACCCTTCCAGGAACTACAATTCCAGGGAGTTGCTATGGGATCTTTACGAGAGATTTGTGTTTATTTATACGGTGGCGATGAATCCTCAATAATGTACCGAGCCGCCCGCCATGTGTTACGAGAATAAAGACAGATATTCCTACGTAAAATCCAGGGAACACATTTTATTGCATAGCGCTCTCCCCCCCAAATGTATGTGTCTGATTACGGGTGAAACGCGTGGGGAACGAGTAGACATCTGCGCCTAGCGATTAGCTTTAATACTTCAAGCACGGAGTATCTCAACCCCACTGCGGAAAAAGTCCCTCTACTTTCGATGGAATGATAAAATCTCGTATGACAGCACTCACATAGCAACCACACGTAGGTTTGTTTGATACATGCTCTTAAATAACTCGTAGTACGTAACTCTCTCCTTCTTCCTTCCTTGTTTACATAACACTGTTTCCGTTGAATCGATGAATATAAGCTGTACGAATATGGCAGAAGATTGGGGATTCCTTTTATATGGAATCTTGTTTCCCATAAATATCCTCGGGAACATTACCGATTTATTCGTATGCGTACATAAAACTTGCGGCGATATAATATTTTACGTACAACACTCTAAAGCTGATCTACGCTTGAAGAAAATTACTTTAAAGACTGAATGGGGTTGTGGAATAAGTATAAAATTGGTCTATCGAATATTGAATAGTAGCTAGCTTTTACGCCTTTGGTTATATTTTTCCATGTTCAGTACGAGATAGAAAGCCAACGCACAAAAAGCAATTCTTGACGTAACACACTCTCATATAAAGGTTTCAGCATTGAATAAATTTGGGAGTAGATGTACATATTTTCCAAGGAGAACCCTTAAAATAGCCTAATTGTTTAATCAATCGCCTGCTTTTGGAACATTTTAAAATACATTCACCTTGATATTCAATAATATTTAAGTAAAATAAATTATAAGATGGTTTTACAGTAAGAAGTCAAAGTTTTTTTGCAGAATTTGCTCAGCTATTCCTGTGTCTTTTTTCTTGTTATTCAAAACTACACACTAAAAGTTACTTTGATCGGATTCAACATATTCATACAGAATTGTGCCAACATTATTTCCATATGTATAATTAATTATTTTCCTAGAGAGAATGTTAGACTGTTATTCACTAACTATAGAGAAAGGCCTGGATCAGTTAACTCCCTGATTCTTGTCAATTTAATATTCATTTATGCGATTCACAGGGACTTTTGTAGAATGTGCATAAATTGAGTGCCCCAATGGATTTAATTATGATCTTTTTGCTTCGATATGTTAATAGTCAAACTGAGATTACTATTAAAACAATGGAGTAATGATAACTATAAGCGTGTGATTAATAAAATTAAGTTTTATCAGAGATGGAATGAAATAAATATTGATCTTTAGGCTGGAAAAGACCAGAATGTAGTTTTTAGCTGAATATAAAAAGTACTTAAACGTTAAGAATAAAGGATTGTGTGCGAAGTGTTTCCAACCCTCGATTTAATCTAACGAGCATCTAGAATTAATCAAGCAATACTCCGGAAACCCCAATAGAATGCAATGGGAATAGAAAAAAGGTCCTATTTTTTAATGTTAAGAAATACACCGAAAGGCGGTATATCGCATTAAGCAAGAGGTAGGTCAGTGGTGGAATTTATCGCATAGCCGCTAACAAGAAGTTAACACGCTCCTAAATTCGATGCGAGACATTTCGCTTGTTTGCACGTGAATAATGAATTTCATACTTTTAATTCGCGCTTAATACTAGGATACTTTTGCCGATGGAATTCGATGCCGATGGATAAATCTTTTCCGTATGAAATTAATCTTCGCGAGTATTTAACGCGGAATCGGCGAGTTGAGAGTATTCATGAAGAATTCTCGCAGCTCTGGCAACGAGTTTGAATCAAAGAAAATTTTTTCAGAAGCCGATTCGGTTGAATTTATAGCTTCTCTTCTTTGAATCTTTAGGAAAAGGCGTGATGTTTTTAGAGTAAAAATTTACTCACGAGATTTCCAAACGATGTATTGTCATATTTAGATTTCAAAATTTGGTTTAGGTTCATTTATTGAATGTCAAATTGTTAAATTTCATTTTCATTACCTTTTAGATACATGGAACATATTTCGATTGGATAGCTAGCTTCCAAGATCTTGTTATCGACTCGCAAATATTCAAATCATTCTGTCGTAGGTTTTTCATATTTTTATCTTCACGTAAACGCTGTTTTATTCATCAATATCTTCTCAATAAATTAACCGCGTTCAAAGGAAAAATAAACGAATGGAATTTATCGGTAAACAAGCGAATCCCTTGATTATATATTACGTATTATTTCGATCACAATCACGTACTGCAAGGTGTCCCGAGGCTTCGTCTAACCGCTGGTGCAAGTACGGAGAGTAGTATAGCATTATCTTCCCATTAGTTCCTAATGTCTGATGAACGCAGTACTGAGATATCTCCAGCATGTTACCGTATGAACGCCGAGATTTCACTTCATTAAACGCGAATCAATTCAAAGAGATAGCAATAAAAACAGTTCCGAGAATAGAAACTTAACGAGAGGTCTCTGAACTCGTGATTTATAACACGCATTATCGTTCGTGCTGTTTATAAATAGAAGGATATTAACATAAGAGTAGCCTTCGTATAGGTACGCATAATGATTACTAATCGTACCTCATTAGCAGTAATCGAAACTGTATAATGTTTTTGCGGTTGAATAGAATCGCCCCATTTATTGATGCGTAACGAAACCGCATACTATGTAAATCAAAATAAATGAGAGCTGCAAAATTAATGTAATAAAAGGTGAAGGAACTATGTACCGTGTGAAACGGGGGACAAAGTTTTTTAACCAACCTGAACTGAAAGGTATTAATATTCTTAGGCATAAAAATTTAATTAATAAAGATCAATAAGATACTATATTGCGATTCTAATATTAATAAGTGAAAGGTTGATTTTACAATTGCTCGATTTCTCGTGTTACGTAAGCGCAAAGTTTAAATGAGATGTGTCTGGGACTCGAACCCAGGCCCTACCTGCCATACGAATTAGGAATGGGTTCCTGGGTTATAGTCTTAATCAAGTATATATTTTCACTTATTTTTAACATTAATAAAGTACTTTTTAATATTTTTGAATGTTTAGGGGTTAAGAATACCTGAAATTACATCTCTGTATAGCATATGTATTTTTATATACACACCATTTTAAGTTGGATGTTTTTCTTGCGAATGAATCTGTGAATTGGAGACGCGTCGACAGGAAGTGGTTGAGAAACGTCCGTCGATCTTTACCATTCGATTTTTTTTAAAGCGGATTCCGAAGAATTGGGTGACTAAGTCTCCGTCTGAGCTCCCTTATATTGAGGAGCTCAAACAGTTGAGGTTCGAATTCGGTCACGTGATTGCCAGCGGACTATTCGTCTGTCTCATCACTATACGTCTGCAATTTACAGACGTACGGATGATATTTGATTGCAAACGGTTCGCGTACCGTTGCCCTCACATTCTACTTCGAGAACGTCAAGTTTATTTGTATATAGGAGTCACAAAACTTAAGTATTTTTATGAAGCATTAATTGAGGAAAGAATTCTGAGGCCTAAATTATCGTCAGAGCAATAATTAGAACTCGAATAATTAAGCAAACTCGTAGTACGATAAAAGTTTGTATAAATTGCCATACATATAAAGTTTTGTTGAAAAAGGTTTTTAAAATACACTAAGTTTAAATGAAATACACTATATTTATAATGTATATAGAATGAAGTATAAATATATATATAAACTCTTTCACTGAAATATTTCACACTTGTATAATTGATTAAAATTTCATTGATTGATAGCTAACGAGGCATTTACAGCCAGGAAATTTGTTCATTATAACATGATTGCTTATTATTTTGCCTAAAAATCTTTAGAAATTATGCTTAGCTTATTGAAAAACTACACTTTAATTTAAAATATACAAAAATATCTGAAAGAATGTTACTTTAAATGTATTTAAAGTTAAATATCGTTCTTAGAATAAAAAATAATAGATAATTAAAACGACAATATCATTGTTTATGAAAGAGAATTAAAAAAGACTCAGCTTTACGTATTTGCAACTGATTGTGCAAAAAGAATATTAATGAAATGTGTTTACCGACTTCAAAGTTAATGAAACTTACGCAATATGATCTTGTTGATGGTATCACTTCGAACACCTTATTATATTCTAAAGAATATCCTGAGCATTTAAAACACGAAACAGGTCGTTAAGTAAACATTTTTCTCCTAGCAACGGCCCCTAATGGATAGGCTACTCGGATATCACCTCCTTATGTACACAAGACCTTCCGAAGTAACAATTTCTCCGTTAAATCCAAAAGGGCGGCCCTGTGGAAATTAACGGAACAACACGCTGCCAAACTTTCTTTCGGGGAGGCGGCTTCATTATTCAAATATCTCATTTATAAGCGTTTAAATTCCATCCTCTCATTAGCAAGGGAAGGGGCGAAGCGTTATAAAGTTCGATCAGACCACGAGTTTTGCTACACTGCCTCGTCATCGGTGATTAACCGATCGCATTCATTAGAAGGAACGCTTGTTTCATGTGATTCTCACATTAATGTTTGAGGGGTCGTCCGCCGTGATGGATGCGCTACTAAAAGGTCTTGCAAAGGGTTTTCGGAAGCTTATAATGGGGCCGCCGGGTCTCTGGCACAAACGGGAAAAAAAAGGTTTCCAAATACCTGTCCCCTTACGAATCAACAACTGTGCCCTCTCTACAACGCAAATGAGCATTGGTTAATCTGCGTTACTCAAAACTTCTTTCGCTACCGATCAGAAGTTTATAGGAGAGTCTATTGATGTGCCTGTGAATTTGGAAATTGGCTCAGAGGATATTTTAAGTGGCTATAGGTTCGTGTCTGTGTACGGTGAAGGATTATAAATGTCGGTAATTTTGAATGACGAGTAACAAGATATAGATTAGTCCCACAAACCACTTTATACGAGATGTTATGTTAATATAAATAAAGGTTTACAAATACAATTACGATTAATTTGTCAAAAAATAGCATATTTTTCCAGAATGCAACTTTGTTAAACCCGTATTAAAGAGATATTATGACCTCTTTGGAAATTTAAATCTAGAGTAAATTTTTCCATATTTTGAAATGATCAATTGTGATTAATAAATCATGTGTTTTATTTTTATGAAGAAATTAATCGCTTGAAATATAGGTAAAATTTCAAAGATTATAAAAATATTCTGCTTCATCAGATATTTAAAATTTGTGACTTTTCCCAATTTAATTATGTTGTAATACTTCACTAAGAGTTTAATCTGTCTGTTAAATACAAATCAGAAAGTATGGAGTGTATTTCATTATCAAAGTTTCAAGAATTTAATGTCATTAATAATCTATTAATAATACTATCATTGTGTGGAGGTACTCATATTCTGAGTTAACTATAGCTAGACCTTGAATCAATGGTCAGAAACGAACGAATAAGTACGAGTTGAAAATATTGAGGGAATTATAAACGAATAAAAGTAACAGCTTACGTTTTAATCCTAACTCTTCGTTTTTATATTCTGAATGAACGAAATATTTTTATATTCTGAAAATTTATATTCTGAACCCTTGAACGGAATTTGATATTTAGGCAGCTATATGTAAGTTAAGTATAAAGTCTGAACAGGATGAGGAACCGCATCCAAATAAGTGTATGAGTAATATAAAATACGAGTTTTGGTGTTTAATTTATGCATTTGTTTGGCTAACGTATACTTCACGCAATAAAATCTGAAGTATTTTTTTCATCCACCCTTATAAAGTACTTCAGTACTGAGTGTTCATAACAGTGAAAAAAAGGAATCCGTTCAGTGAAGCTTACCAGATTAATCTATTATCTCCCATACGAATACTCGCTTATCATGTGGACATCAAACTCTGCTCTTTCACCGAAGTGAGTGAGGAATAATGACTAAAAATTGGCATCATCGCGTTTCAAAATCGACCATTGTGCTAAAGGATTGTGCCTCATTATGGCAGATAATGGCCCCATTGTTTTAAAATGAGAAATGTGATTGTACCTGAAAAGGGAGAGCTGTATCTGTTCGACAAATCGCTTTGTGAATGGAGATTGAACGCAATAATGGCTATCGTAACATTTTCGAAAAATTCACTTCGGATATAATTAACAGCGGTACTTAGGCTTTTTTTAGTAGCCTATGCTCTTGACGAAGAAAATCATCCCAGGAATTTACAATAAAGCAGGTGATTCTTTTGAGTGGAAACATTTAATTGCCTCTCTTCCGTTCGCAATGGAATCCATGATTAGTTCGTTTGCTATGAGACTTCAAATGGAAGTCATAAATTCACTCGATATAAATTTCTTTTATCATTATCTTAAGCAATGTACGTGTATAGTGTTCGTTTCCGTGAAAAGTTTGCGATAAATTTTTCGATACGATATTTATGTAAAGATGGATATTATCAAATATGATCTGGTTGTCTGTTTTTAGACTTGAATTTTTATATTTTTTATATGTATAAGAGATAAACTGAATTATCCTACCCTTATCCTATCATTATTTCAATTTTAGTTTACTTCATATTTTAATGATTTAGTAATTTTTAAATCGAAGAAATATATTTTATTATTATTAAGAGATTTAGGCGTAGTTGAACTTTAAAGCCTGGTGGAAGTGTCACACTTACTTATACAGTACTTATTACTATATACTTATTAATATATATAAAAAGCACACTACCTTACAGTCCTATTAAAAAAGTACTTTAAGTGGACTTTTAGGTAAGACACCCTAGTGTATCAAAAACTCTGAAATGCAAGGCTTTCTTTAAATATGTTCATTCATGATTTGTCAACAATTTAATTTCTATATACATCTGGTAGGATGAAAAAACAGTCATCTGTACATTACGAAACATTTCTTTTCATTTCTTTCAACATTTCTTCTTTTGGAGCCTCGTAAAAGCTATCTTATTTAATCCGTTAAAGATAAAACTAATAATTGTATTTGTTATTATATATATTTATTTTATTTATACATTTATTATATTAATACATATTTATTATATATAATTATTGTTATTACGTATATATAATAATCATAAATATATTGAAACTTCGACAGTTTTCCGCCTCTACCTCAAATAATCATTCAGGATTAGATTCTGGGTCAAAGTTACCGTAATCCATTCAAGTATAAGTATATGATTCTTGGTTCATTACCAGCTCCCACAAAAAGTCCAACAACAAAGAAAGCGTAAATCTTTCCGTAAACATCGCGGCGTAACATTCGACCCAGGCAAGAAGATGCAAGGAAACCGTAAGGTCGTTATGCACCACTGCAATTCAGACCCATTTCACCCTCACTTGGGTTCTTGTGCCGGTTCAGTCATGGCGAATCGAGCCCGTCGATTGATCCGTTGTTGAAATTAAACGTTTCTAAATAAGAGAGCAAGAATCGATTCCGCGTGGAAACCTCCCCAAGCGGCGACGGTTTTTCCGGACGATTAGTGAGCAACTCTTGGAAATTGTATCCAATTAGCAACTTCCTTCCAACGCCCTAAGATAACGTATTGGAGCTACGAGTTACTCAATCATTCCCCAATTATGCAGATTCTCTGACGATCTCGCTTTTGACAATGGGCGCTCTGAATTCGAGGAGGACTCGGTGTCTCCCTTAAGAATGCGTTTTCCAAGACGACAGCTGGCTCTGAATCACGTGTTGACATTGGAAATTTGTGGGAAGGTCGGTGTCAAATTATCTCTTCACATGAATCGATTTAATCTATATTTGATAAACTCCATCGATAATTCTTAATTCGTCTTGCTTGTGTACATTTTGCTCTACGGAATCGATCTGTTTCATTCCGTTGTATCTCAGAGTTTGCTTCCTTAGTTACAGCTAATCGTATCTGTGTAAATAGATCGTATCAATCTATGTAGGTTATACATATTATATATCTATACTGTGTCTATTATATATCTATATAATATATCTAAAAATTATGTGAAATATATCTATGATATATCCATAATGCATCTTTTAATTTAAAGTATATTCCTATTACCTATAACTTTATTTTACCTTAAAGTTTCAGATGAATTTCTTCATGAAATCAACAGAATCGTGTTACTATATGTACCTTTGTTCCTAAAATTCAGTAAAATAAGCAAATAAAAAATCCTCTTCATATCGTTTAGCCTATGTGATTTTTGGTATTCAATGGTACCATATATATAGATAAGTGGTAATTTGTATCAGATAGTAAATAACAAATTTACTTATAGAATTACCTCAATGGATCTTTTTTATTCTATTTATGTATTTGTGCAACTATATCTTGTATTAAGCTTACGATAAACAGTAATTTCCCTGCGACAAATTTAGATTAAGTGTCTGGAAGAGGTCTGTTTTCTTTTACCTCTAAAATTAAATTCAATATAACAACTGTATCTAGGTTAGAAAGAAGTAGGGGAATAAGGGATTATCCTCACTAAAATAAAGTGTGTGTTCATTCATTCATGTTTAGAAATGCCGAAGAATACCATCCGTTGTCTCTCTCGAGCCATCCTAGTAGTCTTACGTAGTGCAACAGAAGTTCTTCCATAGGTTTCAGAGTCATTGATGCGTTAACGAGACAAGTCCCTTATCTTCCGAGGACGGAAGGAAAATATTTAACTCCGAAGATGTCCCCATCCTTAAGAAGAACCCTCTCGAAATGAGAAATTCTCGGTTGAGATGCCTAGAAATAATAGTTAGGATATGTAACCGTGAAATTCAGCTAGAGGCAAGGGGATGGAGGCTAAAAAACAAAACGAAGGCTTTTGTCTACTTCCTCAGGATCCGGTATCATAATCCTATTTCCACATGGTGGTTTGAGAACAATAAAAGTCTCAGGATTTGTGGACTGTCTCTCTTAAAGTTACCTACTTTCTGGAGCCTACTCTCTATTCCATTAACTACGGTCAAAGAGCCCTGAACTTGACTGAAATCGCTCGTAGAAATGCCTCCGGTGCAGAATAATTCGCCAACTTAGATGATAAAAGGTGTTAAGAAGGAGAAGCAGTTTGCATTCGCCGAAGAGTAAGGAGCAATAAACAGTTGCATCGGTGAGTTTCATTTCGTGAGAACACATCTACCGCAATCCGGTCTATAGAGATCACAAGGTAATACTGGATTGAATTCTTGGGTATTATTTGTTATTTTTCTTACAGCAGCTTCTGAGTAAATAAGATATCAAAAGGAAAGGAAGTACAAATTTCTCGTCGAGTTTATGTATTAGAATTGTTCTATAAGAGGTTTAACCGTCAACTTTCAGTAGATTTTCCTCTAGTATCATTTTAAACCACGTTTAGATGAAAGTCTTACAGTTTAAAATATATATTTCATCATTGTTTTCGAGATTATTCATTAAATAAAATACAGTTTTGCAAAAATAAAACCTATAGTTAACTCTTGTTGTAAGATAACTCAAAATTTTAGCTATTACTATTAATTGAATTATTTTCAGCAAGTTCTGATTCATCCATCTGTATACAACGTTAAAATTAAAAGATATTCCCTAGTGAAGGAAAGATAATACAGTCGTATTTAATGTTATTTTATTAACCTTTGTGTGATTATTTGATATACTCTTAAGATGTGATGGATTTCCAAAGATTATAATAAGAAATCATTTCTTAGTGAAAGAAATAATAGAGCTAGAACGAATAAAATTTTAAAGTGTAACATGTAAAAGCATAATTCAAATTTTAATAATTTTTAATATATAATTCATTTAATTTTATAACTATATTATATATATCAAATTAATATTCATATTATAATTCATAGATTACTTTTTGTATACAGTGTTTTTATTATTAGATATATTTCATATTCACTTTAAAAATTCATTTTTTTGTGTATTGGTACTTGATGAAAGTTATATTTTGCATCCAATATGACAATATGCCAATTCGGAGAAAAACAACAATATTCACAATGAGACAATTGTTGCGATATTAGTTTTTAAGAACTAACATATCGTATATCATAGAACTTTGATAACCTAAAGGTAGCCACTATTTTACATCTATTGTCTAAACGTAATTCGTTGAATAATTTGAATCGTTCTTTGATTTAATTTTCTCACCGATGGCTTTATTTGCGATCACGACGCCTCAAAATGAGATTCGACGGAATTTCTCGATCAAAGCTCATTATAACTCTGATATCAGATTGATTCCTGGATCTTCTAATCGGCGATATTATTATGCGTTAAACGGATGATAGATTTTTATGTCTTTTTGCTTCGAAGGGTTAAATTTGTTCGAGTCAAAGAACTAACGGAATTCAATCTTCAAGCTCAAAATTTCTTTTCAAAATATCTACCCTTTTATGTCCCAATCTTATTCCCGGAATCGGTAATCATACGCGCTGCCATTAGGCCATAAACCTTTTGATTTTTGCGACTCTCTTCCGATAAAATATCCAATTATAAAGGTTGAATCCGGACGGCAGCTGGATAAAGAATAAGTTGGATAAAATTTTATACAAGTATCCTGAAAGTTAAGATTTATATAAGCTTCAATTAAAGCATTAAACAATTCGTTAATAGGAGTAAAATCATTTACCTAATAAACTTGAGACCGAAATAAAATGTGGTTTGCCCCGTGATCTTATGCAACCCGCGCGACAATAATATTCCAAGTCCTATTGAAGTGTATCTGCTAGGCAGTTATAAGAATAACTTATGAGAAAGTATAGAATATGCGATTTTTTTATCAAATTTGTTTCCACTATAATGAATATCTTTTCTTACCATTTCTTTAATTCTCGAACCTCAAATTCTGTTAGTTTAATTCTAATAGAGTGATATATATAATACGAGAGCCAAATTAATGAACGATTCTGTAAGTTAAAATATATAAATAAAGTAAAATAGTATTCTTTTGTAGATATCCCAAGAATAAATAGATATATATTTAATATATTATTATATTTATATAATATATATATATTTAATATAGTATTATATTATTAATTACTAAATAATTATGCGAGAATTGTAGGATAGATATGCATTTTATCGAATTTTGTACGTAAATCAAAGACAATGAGATGGCAAAACCATGCATTACCATGCGAAAAATGAAGATTTACAAGTTATTTGTAATTTATGCGGTATATTTTACGTAAAAATACATATACAGTGGATATAAATTTAAATAAATACTGAATTCTACTCTTAATCTGAATCAAGGTACAAAAGAATTTTCTCTCTTCGTAAAAAATAAATGATTTTCATTTTTTAGTATCAAAAACTTAATAAGGTTAGAGTTATTGTTTTTCATAATAGTACCATCGTAAATAGAGCACTTAATAAACGCTTTGGTCGACCAGCTGGAAGCATTACGCTACGCGTACAGAAAGATAGCCTTTCGTCGCCAATAAAGACCGGTAAGTATTCCCTGGACCATAAGGGTTCCCTGCTGATGACGTCGGGGGCCCTGAGTCAAACGGGGCCACGGCTGAGGCCCGTAGAAAGTTCAATTATGTAACCGCCCCCGGTGAGGCGGCCGGTAACTAGAATGCAACTCGAATGGAAGTAGGGAACTGCCGATATCCGTGCACGTTTTAGGGACAGAGCCGAGAGCCAATCGACCGGTAAGGGGTGTGTGCGTTGTCGAACTCCGCGCTTTGATACAAAATCAAAATATCCCGTCGGTTGTCAGAGTTGGAAAACCTGCTCAAGTATGGGTAGAAGAGGAATTATCGGTCGCATGACATAGGGTGACTTTTTCAATGAGAAAAATTCGGATTGGCCTCGAGAGATAGACGAAACGAGGGTAGTATATCGGTTGCAGAGAAGTGCATTTCCCTTTGCGAGTCAGACAGAATTTAAGGGTCGGGTTTTAAAGATGGAACAACCGCTGTCGGAGTGCTCTCTAAAGGTTTCGATTTCATTACTGTGGATGATGTGCATTGACTGTGTGGATTTTGGAATGAAAAGACGAGATTGTTTTCGAAGCGATGGCTGTCGCTATATTTCGCTATTCACATTGGCAATCGGTGCCACTATATGGAATCGATGGAACATCTGGGACATGGAATTATCTTTCTTTTAAGAGCTTTTTTATATAGTTTATTGCTTGTTACATTTATAGAATTTTTTAAATCGTTCTTTCAAATTATTTTATTATATTCAAATTCATTTGAATTTGATTTTATATCGTAAACGTTTCTTGCAATAGTTGTGATAGAATTGAACCAAAATATCGATGTTTTAATTAAATACTTAAATTTACCTGAATAAATTAAATTATTTTTTGAGTTTTATACTCGTTAAACAAACATAAAAAGTGTCAACTTCTCTTTCGAAAATAGCAAAGATATTAAGTATGCTATAGTACATAATGAATGTGCTTTCATACGTTTCTCAATTAATCTTCCAAATAATGAGCACCCATTTTCGTAGAGATTATTGTATTGAAGATGTAACAATTTCCATGCATCCATAAAAACGCAATGAACTAATTTTCTTGATTTTTTTGTTTCTATGGACCCATAAAAATGTTATTATTATTAATATTTGTTTTAGTGCCTTTTATTATTCAATAGTAAGAAGGGTTTAATACAGAAGACTCATTCTGGAATCTTAGACTTTATCGTTGCACTAATATACTAATTTAAATCTGTATTCATTATAATATTAAATTGACTTTTTGTATTCTTAACAACATTTTTCACTCTAATGCTCTAATGACGTCAAAGTTCCGGAGTTGAGGAGTATTACTTACGAATAACTTCAGTGGGCGTAAGTTAAGCAGGCTTACTGCAAAGCATTGTTTTTAGCTCCTACTGGGATGATGGAATGAGATACATCATAAACATCATACTTTCCTTTGACCTATATAAGAATTGAACATCGATTGACCATAAAAGCATTGTGATTCATGGCTATGAGGACCCCGAATTATTTTTTTTCCGGATTTTAGCTAACTTTCGTGCGCTCGTACGATTCCATCATTCTTAAATACCATAAAATAATTATTTCATTCTGTGAGCAATGCTGAGATAAGGGTCAGAAAATGGACACAGATCACGAGAAGAGGGGAAACAATTTTCAATTATTTTCCGAAGGTTCCCAATACCTTTATCGATCAGACAGCCATCCGGTTTTAGTACAGATGATACTGTTTTTAGTGCAGTTTTTACGAGTCATGAATATTGAAAATTTTGATGGCTGATCTCGTACCCGCTTTTGGTGTTTTGCGTGCCACTGAGGTTTTCTCTCCACCCCAACCGTGGCACGCGATCTACGTTTAGTGAAAGTTCTTCCAGTGTATCTCTAATCAACGAAGAATAAGATCATAGCTATCGTTTCCGTAGGGCGTTATCTTCGTGGGAAGCAAACATCGATCCGATATGGATATATCCTTTACTAAATCCATAATTCATTTTTCAATTCTTTTTCTCTAAAATAAATTATTTGGTCAGAGATAATCCAGATCAACCAAAAAGTTGTAAATTTTGTTTAAATTTGTGTAAATATGTTTAATTTTTGTATGATAAGCTACTCTAGTAACGCCTAATTTTATTCACATATTTTTATTCAATTTTTGTTTTGTTTTGAGAGGAGAATTTGGAGAGTTCCAATCAGTTCAGCCTTGTTCTATGCACAAATGTGTTATATATTCAAGATGATAGCATAGTTAGGGTCAAGAAATTTTTAAACAATGAAAAAAGACGTATTTTGACAGCATAATTTCAATATAGTATTTATTCCATTGGTCAAGTAATAGATATTAATTATTCGAAGATTCCAGCCCGATAGTGATTCTTTATAATATTTTGTGTGCTTTTAAAATTTCGTCCGGTTTTGCTAGCTTAACTTATCCTCATGAAATCATAACATATTTATTGTACTTCTACCGTTTATAATGATTCTGCTTTCGTGTTATGGAACAAGCTATAATATCAATGAATAAAATTATTAAAAGATAACCCAATCTTTATCTCAGCTAAGCCGATAAAAATGCTTTTTCTGAACCCTTGCTTTCATGAGAGTAAGGGATTGGTTTGGTTCAGAGTGATTATATTATAATTCTTTACGAGCGTAGGAATTCAGTTACAAGAACAAAAAGCATTACATTAGACCTTATATATCGTACTTGGGCTGAAGTAGAGCCAAATTTCACTTAGTGAAATTCTCCAAACGTGAGGAAAGTCAAGGGTATATACTGGATGAAAGACAAAAAAGCTTGTAACCCTCCTTTAAAAACGATGTTAAATTTGTTCTGGATGGTATGTCATAATATCCCTTCCGAATCTGTTGAATGGAGTAGCAGAAATCTCTCAAATCAATGAATTGAAAGGTCTTTATCGACTTGAATGTTACAATCGACTCCGGACCTTTCAGAAGTTTCCCATCAAATGATGAATACCAAAAGTCAAAACGTGACACCAAAGGGATGATTACCCTAACATATTTTTCCCAAACCACAGTCTCCGTCAACTTCCTCCGCGGGTCCGGAACCAACCAACTCCGGCGGTAAAAAAGACCTTCGCCTTTGGGCGACAAAACCCAAGCAATTGCCGTCGCTAATTGGAGTCTCTCTGCAGACATCCACCATCCTCTAGGTAAACCTTTCTCTCCGAGAGAAAACCCTACTCCAATTCCTTGCTAGACAGGGACCTTTTCAAAGGCGGGGAGTTTTGGAGAGAGTAGGGGAACGCAGGGGCATCAGGAGACGGGTGCGTCGCATGGCGCAGGCGTCAAGGGAAGCAGCGTCGCGGGGGGGGTCAAAAGGGGGGGGCGAAACCCGTGCTCTCGGATGGGGCTTCGGTGGGGCAAAGAAGGGCGGCTCGGGGGCGGATGGTGTTGTACTCCAGGTAGGGCAGGGGAGGGGAGATCGCTTCAGTCGAGATCGGTGCTCCGGACTGTGTAGTTCCGCGGGAAGGATTTGCAGCGACCCCGGTCTTCTCGTACGCTGCGGTGTTTTAAACTGTGCGAAATTTTCGGCGAAAAAAAATTTCCGCCGGCCCTGGTCCGTCGACCCCTTTTTCTCCTTTACCCCGCGATTCCGCCCCCGATAACCGCATCGCACCACGCGCGTGATTTCCGGTCAGGGTGTCCGAGAGGTGCCGGCCCTGGTCAGTGGCCAACCGGTTACTCGTCGCGCTATGGTGCACCGCGTGCGTGAGTCTGCAAAGGGGTGGTGTCCGTGTTTCTAGATCCCTCACAAGTGGGGATAAACTGGAAGGTGGTGACGAACCCTTTCTGCAGCACTAATTAATGTCACTCTAGGGGGTTTTTGGGTTCTGTTACGAATGGTTATCACGTCGTTAGGAGTGCAGGCTTCAGCGGTCGTGAACCAGCCGAAGGCCTGAATGAAACGACGAGGAAAACTTCGTCCCGTTTTGGTCGCAAACTCTGGCGGAAAGTTTTTACGGGACGTAAGAGCGGGACAAGTCACAGTGCCCTGGCGTTAAGTAGTCACCACGCGGACAGGCCGCTGTTCGGTGACCCGTTCGCTAAAAAGGACGAAATAGTGGATACGATTTGCGTGGAACTAGATCGGTGGTACCCTTTTTGTTGCGCCGGTGATATACTGTCGCACCGTGCCGTGTAGATACATATAAGGACGAGAGTTTTTTTGGATGGACTCTCTCTCTATACATACCAACCCTGAATGCGAGGGCAACTTTGCGTCGGACCTGATTTATGGGGTGTATCTTTTTTAGCAGTAGCCCAAAGCGTCTTGTGTGTCGATTCGGCTATAAATTAGTTTCCTTCGGGGGAGATTTTTGCCTTACCCTCTACCGGTGAACTACCGTGTTTGGTGAAAGAGTGCGTCAGAAGTGTCGATTGAAGAAAAAAGAGCTAGATAGTGCGAGAAGCTTTGTGGAGTGCCTTGGAGTTTTCTGGAGGGTTGCCTTTTCAAGAGGGAATCTGTGAAGTTTATCCACAGCAAAACGGAGTGAAGGATCTATACTCGAAGTGCATTCAAGTTAGATCCTCTTTCGGGAGGAAGAAGTACGTACGTATTTTTTTGTCGGCGACTGAATTTTGTCCAAGTGCTGAAGGATTTGTTGGAATCGTTCTCTACTTTTTCTGCAGAAGAGGAGGAAAACTCTATCTCTCTTGGATTGATTCGAAGCCCATCTTCTCTTCAAGGGAGAAGAGAGCGTTGAAGTCTTTCCGTCAAGGTATTTATTTTTCTCTATTTGCACCCAATTTGTTTCGGACCGAAGACTAAAGCTGGCAGCCAGTTTGAAGGGATTCTGTCCAAACCCGTGCGCCTTATCGCCCACGTAGAGAGAGATTAATGGAAATGGAAGTAGGGCTGGGCAAAATCTGAATATTCATTTATTAAAGTCGTGTCCACGTATATAAATTTAATACCAAAAAAAGTCGAGACCTTTTTTTGTTAAGTTTTACAAGTTCTCCCGGATCTGGGTTGAAATTTTATACTTTAAATGTTTAATCTCGCCTTAATGTAGTTAACAATCAGAATTAATTTAGACGTTGATGCTTTTTCAAGCCCTTTACTCGAAGTTTTTGCAAGTAGAGCTCTTATCGTAACATGACTCACGTACTATTCTGTGACTCACACAATAGGGCTGCCGTATTCCCCCGGAACATTTGGGAAGATTAATCATTCGCATAAATTCTTTCTGCTATATTCACGCCCGGAAGATTTTTAATACCTTACTTTCCTAAATATTCCGGTCGACGTATTAACATGTTCGTGACACTGTTCACCCTAATGACTTCATTCCATCCTGTTCGTAGCACGTACGTGAACTCTCCGTAGTGAGGGAAGTTTTACGTGGCTTCCTTTTGCTTATTCGCGAATCGCGAAATATTTGCAAATGCAAAATTTAACAACAATTTCTACAACATCTGTAGGTTTGATATGGAGGGAAGGGTTGTGAGGTATTATAGAATCGCTACCCCTACCGGGTCAGATATCGTTAGTACGTTAAATTTCCCATCCTCGACTCATTTTCGAGTAAGCAAGCTCCTTTAAGCGATCGTAATTCTCGGAGAAAGCCACTCCTGTCCTTTGGGCGGAGGGAGGCGGAGCAATATCGAAATACAGTTAACGATCAAAATCTCTACTAACTCTCGTCAGAATGGCCCGTAAGGGCAAGGCTTTCGGAGTGTTTGGGTTGTGCTGAAACGCTCCTCGTTACGGATTCCGTAATGTTCACGGATATTTTCTCGGAGGTACCGTTACCGAAGAGGGTCGTAAAAATTTTTTCGAAGCTATCAGGAGCACAATTAGTGGAGGTAATCTAGAGGATAGGGGATACGTACATGGATGAAATTCGTGATTAACTGAATCGATTATTATGAGGCTCCCTTTTAACGCGTTGTTTATGGAGATACTACGATTACTAATCGGGAAAGATGTATAGCATCTTTCTGCTTATGTAACAGGAGAAGTGTAACGGTGTGAAAATCATTTACGTGCCAGCTTTAATTCGAGATTATGTTGCGTAATCGCTATGAATACTAAAGAACGATGTATTGTCAAATTGTTAAGGAATATTTTTTACATTTATAGAACCTACCGAATGAAAATTAATGATTAAATTCGACATGAGTTTTGACGTACAAAAATCGAATATTCTCTATAAAAATCGGAATTCCATTTTGGTTAATCATTCCTTTTACAGTACCTTAAAGGGGTTTCGAAATACGATCTCCAAATCAAGCAATCAGAACCGTATTTCAGGCCTTAAACTGCTTCAAGAGTGCCTCTTGATCAAGCAGATTAGGGAACGTGTGCTCCCATCTTTGGTTGGTTTAGGAACGGCTTCCGTTCCGAGTATGCATAGATATTCGTAAACGTACCTTAACGTATGTGCAGTTTTATAATTGGTGCTCACGCAACAATTCGCAGTGCGCCCAGAAACATATGCTGCGGAGCATAATAGAATCGTTCGCGGATATTTCCCACTCCCTCGGTCCATATCAGGAATGATGTTACCCGGAAAACCTGATTACATTCGCGCATATTATCATTTCGTTGTATTTTGCGTTCGTGCGCGTATTCCAGGGCGAAATTTTATGCGCGTGAATTATGTTCGCGGAATCATTTCGACAATACATCACCCAGTTTTGATCGGTTAAGTCAATCAATACGATAATGAAGTGAGAGATGAGATACAGAAGCATATCTGAGGCAACAGACATATTTATATATCGGATTATTGTACACCAATTTAAAGAAGTTAATAAAGGCGATTCTTATTTCTTACAGAGATCTATTTTGTGGTATTTCCACAAACTTTTCTTACTTAGAAAAATAGTACCTTTAGGCTTCATACTTGATTATAAGTTTTCGACTATCAAATATGAATTGAGGGAGAAACCTCATTTTTAACCACAAAAGCAATCTTTCCTGTTCTGTAACATTAATTCCCAGTTCTGATGGATTGGTCATTATCTGGAGATATTTAGATTCTAAATAATAAGGATTTTCTTAGCACATATTATTATATTTATATTCCTTATATTATTTATAATAATGTTACGAAGTTAAATATAGTAGTTTTGGGTAGAAATATATCTGATTATAGACGGTTAGCAATGAGCATTAAAATGTTAAAACATTACGTATTCTCAGGGAAACTTTGACTTCCTTAAATATTAGATTTTCTCTCGTCAGAGTCCTGAATTTCTTAACCTTTATTAATACATTTGCTGATTATTACTGCGTATGTTAATGCAGTAGCGGGGGTTATAGTGAATCCATAAAACCTTTGAACTTTGGTTTGTGCCAGGCGCTAGGGCCAGTACTTTCGCGGAGAGATTTTTCCTGCCAAAGCCGGGAGTTCCTTGCCCAAACCCCCACAACTATACTCAGTTATCAACGAAGACCCTGAGGACTATGATCACCGACTATGAAAGCTATTTCCTTTCTCCCTGTCTATGCCAATCAGTACATATGGACGAAGTATTATCAAGAGATTCAACCCGTATTTTGGGAAAATGAAATGCCTTCAAATGAGTACTATTATTGCACTCGTCAACGTGTTAATTTCTCCAGTTGCCATTGCGCCAAATGGCTTTCCGTCACCTATGCAAAAAAGATAAAGCGACGATGGAATAAACCGGCGCGAACGCATCGTATAGCTTCATTATTATGGAAAGAAGGGATGTTTAATTTTCACGATCTCCTGGGAAGTCCACGAGCGACTGGATGTATGCGTGGAAATTCGGGCCACGCAAATTGAGCTGGGAAAAATGTCCATGAATATTTCCATGTTTTGTCTGACTAGCGGAGCGTTTTCGACCGGTAGAAGGTGTCCCTCAGGGATCGGAAAGCCTCTATGGTGCCACTTGAGTTAGAAAGTTTAATTTTTTAAATTTGAATCTCCTTCCTTTCGTAATTCTTATTTATAATTAAATTTTTTTAAATGTGTCGAAAACTCTTGCGTATGTTCAGCTACAAACAGCGTGGATTGTAGTTTTTATTGTCGAGAAAATGTCGATTTGAAAACTTTGTCGTATTGTCGAGGCTACGATGTAGGAATTGCAAACTTGAAATGGTCCTGTGCGTTTACCTTTATTCGTATGGAATTACAGTTTATGTACAGTAATGACTATGTAGACTTTCTGTCATAGGAAAGCGATCACCATGACTTCAGCTCTATTTAACCTACGTCACTCTGCTAAGTCACTTAGAGATGTACTGAAATGAAATATCACGTTTAACCATAGAAATCTCGTCTTTATTCCTAAATCCAGACACTATATTGAAGCAATAGTGGTACTTTTAAATATGATAAAACTTTAAACTTTTTATTAAAAGGAAATATTACGAGATTTCTTTCCTTGCAAAACACATCTGAATGGGCATTATGTTTAAATTACGATACCACCTGAACCTATGTATAAATGATTGCACAAATTTAATTAATATTCATTATTTGAGTACATCGTAATGAATATTATTTTTATAATAAGCAATGTACATTTTTATAACAATCATGGTCGTAAATTGTTAGGTTAATATACGTTCAATATAATAGAGACTAACTAGATAGCTTCATTAATGTAACTTGAAGGTAGTATAATTAATACAATTATTTTAAAGAAGTATTGTGAATGGTAAAATAAAATATTTAGCATGATAAATTGTCTATAATGTAAAAGTAATTTACAGGTTTTTACGAATTTATCGACATTTTAACTTAAATTTTTGAGGGTTAATTTTTTAACCTAAATTAACTTAAGAGAAACGTTTGTGAATAATTGTAAATTTCTTAAAAATTTTGTTATGTGAGTAAAACCCTAAGACTGAAAAAGTAGATAAAACTGGCACTATAATTTATTACGTTGAGCGTAATGATATTTTAAAAGACGACAAATGAAGGACGTTTAAGGTCCCTGCAAAAAAACGAGGACGATAAGATACTTAAATATAGACTTTTTTACTCTCGCTTATCTGTAGTTAGCAGTTGCCCTGTCTACTCTTCAAGATCCTTATCTTCTTCGTCGTAAAAACTTGGCAAGAATTTTGGAATCCGATTTATTGGGTCTGCGATGGAAATACTGCTCTCTGGCGGGAAATTTGTTAATTACTAAGGAGAACCCTGCTGTAAAGGTCCCTTAAGTTTTTGATGCCTGTTATTTAGTGTGTCTTTTCGGGAACATTAAGGAATTTCCTGCAGCAGAGATGTTTATTCTTAATGAATTAGGGATATAATGGAATAGCTTCGCGATCCTACTTTAGCTCCTTCGTATATTTAGTAACGAAGTTTTTTTTGTCGCTTTATTTCCGTAACGTAGTGGATGTTAAATTGAAGACATTTATATGCTCTTCGGATGAGTTTTACGATTTTTTACTTTGTGACAGTACATTAAATGGAGTGAAAATTTTATGGTTGGAAATAAATGTATCATTAAGGTTTTGGTATCATCACGTAATTATGAGAATACAACACCTTATAAGTTATGTTGTAACACTTATTTAGAATATATAATTACATATTTTGAATTGTGCTACCTTTCAGCTGACAGATTTAATTATCAAGTACGTTTACTCAGTTTCATCAATTAAAAAAATAATTTTTTTGTTTAGCTATATTTTCGTACAATGGTAGTGCATCCTTTCATATATATACTGTTTGTTTTAGCTTGTATAACTTCCATAAGTGGAGGAATTTCATAATCTGAAAGATATCCAGGGAATTCCTTAATTTTAGGCTACCAACTTGGCCGAGTTTTTAAAGTAAAGACGGAACAGTTGTAAAGGTATTTCATAATCGCCAAACTCAAGAAGTATTTTTAATCATATTTTTGGTCAAATTCAGTTCAAATTTTTCGTGGGAGTTGGAAAGAAAATGAAATATTCTTATGAGGAAGTGTTTGCTACACGGGAAAATTGGGAATAAATTATCCGAAAGTTTGGCTGAAAGTAAGCACGTAAATATGCAGATTTCTTTAAAAATACGAAAAATTGCTGGCCTTAGGAATCTGAGATATTATCTCCAAACTTTCAAACTGAGGAATTCAGTGTAGATTATGAAGCAGGATGCAACCTAATTTGAAATATTTTCCAATTTATCTGTAGCATATTGACTTTCTGCGCACTTTATCGAATATCGAATACATATCAAAGCTTTCCCTTTCTCCATCTTCACTGATCACTTATTCTATTAATTCGTAATGACCTAAGATGTTTTGAACATAACCATCGGTTAAATTCTAATCACAAACAGTATATTCTTCATTAATTAAATGTGTATGACCTTAACACATATAATAGTTGTTATTTTTATCTTCAAATTAGGCTAAATGTTCATGTATTATATTTAACTGTGATCAAATTCATTCCGTTAAAGCCAAGGTTCAATAACTTAAGGGAATTCCCTATTTCAAATTTTCATTATAAAAACTATTTTATGTAATATAATTTGATGAACAGAAAACAATAGACAAACTTATATGAAACTTAAAGGATTATTTTAAATTTTGATTGCGTTCACGAAAATTGATCTACTTAACGTTTCGCAGTATTTTCTGAATCACTATGCTAATTTGCTATCTAGGAGTCCTGGGTTCGAGTCCCGATAACTCAAAACTTCGGTCGAATTTTCTATTGAACAGGCTTACGTGCGGTATATATTAAACTAAGACTAGATAAATTTTACCTTATATGTTCTGTGATAAAGATGTCATATATGTATGCGATAAACCAATTCTTATGTTAGCAAAATTAAGAGATGTTCCCATTAGAAGCGCGGATTTAATAAATTAAAAAACTGCACCAAAAACACACCCAAATTTTTCAACCCAAAATCGGAGGTGGAACCAAACCCATAATAAACATTCTACCATAAATCTTTTTCTTGGGGGTTTTTATACGAATACGGGCCCGTGAATGGATAACCCTAATCAAAGGTTGCGCACCAAAGCTTCAAAACAAATGAGCCCTTATTTATATCCGTCCCTCACGAAAGAAAAAAGGTCAACCGGAGGTCTATTGATTCGATTACCTGGAAACTCAAGTCGCGTTCCAAACCCTTCGCCTTTAACCACATCCGTCTTACGTTCCGATAATTGGATTAAGAAGTCCGCGCGCTTAGCCGGACTTAACGGGGTGCAGAAATCGGTGCTGTTTTGTTTCATGGCGTGACTAGAAACCCTCCGTCTGATTAAAACCGTTGTGGTTCTCTGAATATACATAGAGATACGCCGTTTGCTTGAATGGATAGTCGTAAAGCTATCTCGCCAATTATTTTAGCATCAGGATCTTAATGTAACGGTGCTGCTTTCGTATCGCGGTGTTCACAGTTCGAACTAGCAATCGGTCTTATGTACACGAGGATATTTTTGGCCTATCACGATGTTTCGCGGAATAGATGTCTATTAAATATGGATTATTCCTTTTTGATCCGCATTTTAGTTTTTGATAGAGATATCGTTCTGAGAAATGTTCGATCAAAGAAAACATTTCCTTGCAATATTAGTTAAAATTTATGCTGAAAATGTTTTACGTAAATAGAGTTTTACAAAATTAAATACCTACTACAGCACTTGGACTAGATCATTAACCATTTATATATGATTCATTTTCTAATGTATGCTTGTGAAAAGGAATATATAACAATTGATACACATAAATAATACATTTATATATGAGTGTAATATATTCTAATCGATTTGTCTTCATTTTTGAACATTTAAATGAATCTCGTGTATAAAAGTTAAACGTGTAAGTTAAGCAATGTTTAACTGAATGAAATTCCCGTATGAAGCTTACATTTTAATGCATTAATCTTTATTGTTTAATGCACTTCGTAGTATGAAGTGATTGAAAATTTTGCTTTAAAAAGCTTTAAATTAAGTAAGTACTTCTATGTATGACATTATTTTCGTATTCAATTGAGTAAAGTGATAGTAACGTACGATTCATTTCCTTAACTCTTTTTATATTATTAACCTCCACTATTTCATTATGATATTTGCGATGTAAAGAGCTTAAACGAGGACGAATGATATTTGCGTATTTGCCAAAGAGATAATCCTCTGATAGGGTGAAGATTTGCCAGTGCGAAGGTAATTTTCCAAGATTTAATCATTTTACATGTTCCCGCACATCGTTGTAGTCATCCGTAATTAGTGTGAATGGTTAGGATTTTGCAGCTGCAATTTCACCCGCACTCATTTGATGCCGCAGTTTCAATGCATCTATCCACGAGAAAATCCATACTATTTGTTTGGCCTTCGAAAATTCAGTGGGACAAACGCGGTTTTCACATCCGGATGAATATTTTGTTCCCGTGATTTAAATATTTGTACGCGAGCCGGTACATGGATGGTTTATGAGTTAACTCCGGTGTTGGATGGGAAAGGAGACTAGAGGGTACTTACCCGAGAGATGTTGGCCGTCGCTCGGCATTTGTTTAATTTATTTGCTACGTAATCATACTCGGCAACGGTTTGTTGTACGAGATAGGATTCTCCGTGAACAGTCGAAACCTGAAATTTGAATGGCATTGATTGGGGTGAAAGGCTCGTGTTGTAACTAAATATATATACATCGATATTTGTCGACTATTGTTAAATGAAACAGATATGAAATATGTGCATATATTTGTTAAAATTACGCAATCAAGAGTGATAATTAAAGTTAGAAATATTGTGCCACTATTGTAGTTCTTACGTATAGATATAAATATTAAATATCTCTTTTTCACGCTACAGGAAACAGAGTATCCTCAGTCACAGCTTTATGTAGCCTCCTCACAATTATAAACTGTTCTTATTTTTATATAACACAAAGTTTCTCCTACGTTGTCCTTTTACAAACAATCTCATCGTAAAATTAAACTTCTGTAGACAGCAGAACGGCCTTGTTTACTCACCGATCACCGCCAATATCGGGGTAATGAACGCGGTTTCCGATGTCTGGAGAATTATATCGTCTAGACCTAGACCTCTTAGACGCATCTTGTTATCTCTAGATTAATTTTCCTGAATACCAATTAGAATGTTAATACATGGGGGTAATCAAGCGATTGTTAGGAAATATTTTTGGGTTTTCCATTTTCTTTTTATATAATCTTTGAGAAAATGTCTTGAACTAAATTACGGTATGATGAAATGAATAAATATATTGAAAACTTAATTAAATTACTTGAGTGTAAAGAATTCTTTAAATTTTTAAATTTGCATCCTTTACTATTCTCTTAGAACACGGGGTAAAGGAAAGAAGTTCCGGGTTCGATTCCCGGTCCTGTCTGACTTTTATTACGCCAATTAAATCCTTAGAATTATTCTCTTATTCTTTATTAATAATATGTTTCTGTTTAAGTTTTGAAAAATGATACCTCCAGTTGTGATTCCTTCATGTACATTCTATATGTGTTTTATGGTATCGTATTAAACCATTTAATTTTCAATTATATGGCACAGGAAGTAAAGAATACTCTACCCACTTCTTTTAACATACTAACCCTTTTCTATAATTTTCTCCATTGATTATTAAACTTATTATTCAAGCACTCAAAACCTATTTTGAACATTTCGCTAATAGTATCGCATCATAAATCTCGGTCGTTATCCTCAAAGACTTTTCACTCGTATCAATTGCCAATTAATCGCCTATTTCATTTCTCATTAGCCCTCCCTTTTGTCAAACATCACGCTAAAAATTTGATGCTTTCATAAGTTCGATAAATAATTTAATCACGATCGATTCGACCTAAAAGGCTCCATTAAGCCTAATTAATATGCAGATTTGTTTCCGCGCTTTTGGTAGATGCGAAAAAATTCTTTCAGACGTCGGAATCATCATGACGTCATCCTCGATTCACGTGTAGCACGTCAATATGGCCGTTAATTAATTGTCGGAGGCGCGGGACACCGATAAATTAAGCCACGCTCGTGGCTTGCAAGTCGAATCACGCGCGTCAAATTCTACTACTAGCACGCGGTCCCGCGTCCCATAAATTTGCAAATTTTCGGACCGAAAATTGCATCGATTTTGCATAAAATGTAGGCATATTCGGCAGATGCCTTTTTAAGCCGTGTTCTGAACGGGTCCGAAATTTAATATGTCAATCCATCGTGAACCTTTACGTAATTTTTTTTCTGTGAAGTATGGAACGATTTCTAGGTACGAAGGTACTTATCCTCCTTTTTTGAAAGACTCTTAATTATGTCCTTGTAGCTAAAATTCGACTGCATTTTTTTAGGATCCAATTTTTTCATACATTTTTTAATTCAAGTTTCGGTATTGAAATAATTTAGCTCGTCTTCTGTGACATTTTACGCTCCCATTTTCGTGTGGAACTCTCTCGTTTACGGAGAATATTTTTTCACGAAGATTGATGAGGAATTTGTGACTCACGATGTTGAATGAACTCGAATTTTTTTTGGAAATCAGGATCTTGTAGCTTTACGCGTGTTATACAATACACCGCCAGACGATGAAATACTGGGTTTAATCTTCGTAAGTTCTCAATTGACAACGCTGACATTATAAATTGGTAGTATAAAACCACTTCGGCTTTATTCTGCAATGTACAATTTCAAAAATTTGTTGAAATAGATTAAAACTATATTAAATAGTCAACCATCTTGTCCGTATTAGGCAGTATGCATATTATTAATACTTAATTATTAATTACAACAATTATTCTTTATACTACGAATTCTAGTCGAAAATAAACTGTGCATGAATAGTCCATTTGGTTCACTTACTTATCGATAATAGCAGTTGATAATCCTTCATCGATATATTCCTCTATTAATATGTGTCAGCGTTCTTAAATGCAAACGGTGTTTGTTGTCCTTTACGACTTTAAGAATGTATGTTAAAGTCTAAATTTTATAATTTTGATATTCTACAGATCGTAAACTAACATTGAATTGTATAAAAATTGAATAATAACGCCAAAGATTTAGACCATTAAATTTTTAGAGCTTGAAAATTAAAGGAAAAGAACCTAGAGCTGTTTTTCTTTGAAAAATTAGAAAAATCTTCTCCTGTTTGAGAAAATCATAACTTAATAATCAACATTTTCAATAAATTAAGACCTGGAAAACATCATAAATTTGATACTAGTCAAAAGTTAAAATATTAAAGTATAAATTCGTAGAACATCCATTGATTCCTCAAACTTCCTCGCTCTGAATACATCTTTCAGAAACTTCCCCTTAAAAAATTCCCCGAAACCAGTTAAACGGTAGTTTCAACTTGATAAAAAAAACAAAAACTTAATCATCCAGCTTCTTCAATTAATTAGCGGAGAAGTACGCTTACGGGGATTCTTTTACCCTCCGAAATTTTTCTGAATATATCCCTCGCGATTTGGAGGAAAAAAAACCCTCGGAACCTCTACCAAACACCCTACCGTTTCTTTTATGCCAAAATAATCCACACCCGAAAAGTTTCGAAAATTTCCCTTTAGCGCGTAACACAGCCTCCCATTCTTCCGTATAAAAATCACCCAATTAATTCTCCCCTTATAACGAGCCGCCCTCTCTATATAATCCGTCGAGATAATCGACCGCCTCTCCCATCGCTAACGAAATAAAAACATCCCGATATAAAGCGGCTGCATTTTCACAACGATCGTCTTCTTTTTTTTCCGGATAACGACGGAATGCTCACTTGCCACCCGATTATGCGCCCTCTGTGAGTGGACCTAGGTCGTGTCAACTGCCGAGGAGTGGAGGGCACTTGTCGGGAACAGATTGTGTCCTCGAGATGTGATATCGGACGGGATCTATAAGCATGGGGAAATTTTCCCTCTTTTGCGGCACAGGGTTGTCCCATTTGCCCGCCGGTTTTGCACGCTCGACAGGGTGCCATTTTACCCTCGGGTCTCCGAAAAAAGCGATCGTATCTGGGGCGTCTTTAAAAAGTGTGTCGCTATAACCTGTCTTGTTAGGGAAGCGGGATATAGTAGTTGTGCGTATTTCGTTCCTAATTTCTATTACCACTTATTTATTCAATAAAACGTTAACATACCGAATGAAGACTTGTCTTTGATGACGATATATTACAGAAATAACTCAGGAAGCTTTAGATAAATATTAGTAAAGAATCAATCAACAATAGCTGGGATTCGAACCCGGGACTTATTATTGAAATTTTTTTATCTAACTTTTTGGCGAAGTTGTTAGAGTTTGGACGAGTTATTTATTTTATTTATTTAGCAAAGACAGCTCAAACATCCACTTTCTGGACAATTATAGTGTGTTTCTTAACTTAACAATGGACATTCATAGACATTCACACCCTGAAAGGACAACTTCCTCTTTATCCGAGATTTGAACCCGGGACCTCAGCGTTGCCACGTTTAATGGTATACTATTGCAAGAAGTTTATGCAAACCCTTCCGCAGTTTTACGGTATATCGCCATTTATATAACCGAACCATTTCCGAAAACTGCTACGTCATTATAGTTCTACAGAGACCATTCCCTTCTTTTAGCGGGTCATAAGCATTTGACGTGTCGTGAAGTGTGATGTTTTGACCAATAGAAATATTTATTGGTGAGGTTTTGAGGAAACAGCACTTGGCCCACTTCACAACGAATTCGCTTATGTAACGATTTTGAGCAGATCGCATCGGAAAGTTGATCGGGAGATTGAACACGTATCTGTATGATGCGGTACATTGCCTGGAAATATCTTATCGCTTATTTTACATAGGGAAATTCGAAAACTCTTGAAATACCGTGAAGAATGATTGGTCTCATGATGCATGGAAACAAAATTCTGACTTTTCTGAGGAAAAATAGAAATTAAATAGTAGATACTCATATCCAATACGTAAAGTTTCGACGCTATTTAATAACCATTCATTTAAAATTAAAATTTGTATTCTATATGTAAGCTGTATTCTATTAAATTTAAGTTCTATTGTAGTTCAGTCAAATTTAGATTAGATTAAGTTCAAGTCAAAAAACAGGAATTATTCCTGCTAGGGTATGTTAATTATATTAGCCTTTAAATTAAATGAGCAATAAAATAAAGAATAGTTGTCTATCCCTGAAATCACTGCCTTTTTATCGACAGGCGAATTCCTTTATAACTCTATCTCGTAATCTCTAGTATAGATTCCCGTGAACTAAGCTTATTTCAACATCTATTCAGAGGAATAAATTCTAAAAAAAAATAACTCAGAACTTCGTATGTAGTAGTACGTTATGATTTCGAAGGTCAAGGCATATTATAAGAAGCGGTATTGTTTAGATAGAATACGCTTAAACCTTTTTGTATTGGTACAGCGCTGGAACGATTGGAATAATTCCACGTGTATATCGATTACTCGACTTTAAGCTCCAGAGAATTCCACGTTCGTTTGTTTTGAATTTATTTCTGACGCTGAGTGAAGAATTAAACCATAGAGCTCCAATCAACTCGGTCGTTCAGGAATTTCAATAAAGCCTTTTGAATATTCGTCGATCGAGCTTTTAATTTCTGTTTTTTATTTATCAATACATTTAATATTACGCAATCTCGTCGTGCGTCGTTTTAACTGTACGTATATTTTAAACGTGAAGATGGTGTTTTTAAAGTAACCCTAAAGGATTCCTTACTGGAAATCTGATGTTCTGAAGTAAATGTTTTTGAATCATATTTTCTTTTCTTGAGGGAGACAATATCTTAATATTAAAAGTACTTCTACGATGTCTAAAGCTAATAAGTATATTTGCAAGAGCTAATTTTCCTGTTATTTGAGTGCTTCTAATGGGTAGAGTAGACTGCAATTAGATTCTTAACTATTATTTATATTTATAAAAGTATTTAAATTAAATAGAAAAAATTCAGACTAAGTGTAAATGTACCTATATAATTATACTTCGAGGAAATGGTATTTTAGGCTGCAGGCATCTCTTTAGTTGCATACCAGTAAGTTATTTATACGTTTGTTTTTAAACGGTGCTTGTTTTAAATTAAATTAGTCCTTCTGTAAGGAAAGAATATGAAAATGGTACAATATCCATCATCTAAATTTAAATAAGAATTTAATCAACTTTGAGGAACATTTAACGTTTACAGAGGGGTCGTGAACCCTTCAACATCAAAGGCATTCTCGTACTTAATCAGAAACGTTCATTTTTCGTGGTGAGAATCTTCCCAAGAAAGATCAGCATCATTAGAATTTTTGGAGACTTGCAGATCTTCCCGTTGCAATTCCCTGAAGAGAAGGGTCGGTAGACAAACAGACAACTTTAATGAGTTCCTCCGGGAGATTCTACCTCTGTTACTTTAAGTCTTGCAACAACATCTTCGTCTGATACGTTTGAGGTAGATTTTATCGAAAGAAAATTTCGTTACGTGTTCACAAACGGGTTGAGTTACCTGCTCCATTCCCTGAATCAAAATTACTTAAAATAAACGTGCATGATGTAGGATGGAACATTCGCACATTCTTTTTATAATTGTGTACTAATATATAAAGAATTAATAATTATATTCATAAATAAGATTGCATATAGATATTGAAGATTGTTCCTGTCTTATTCAAGAAGACTATTCAAAAATTTTGCTATATTTTTGAGTAACAAATCTTTTCACTATATATTTAATATAAGTTTAAAATAAAACAAAATTAATCAAGCAGAATTCATTCGTAGAATTACTTTATTTACTATAATAATTATTTTAATAACAAAATGCTTTTAGCCCAATTAATGACAAAGAAGTACAATTAAATGTCTTTTATAATGTTTCTTCATTTATATTAGCATATATTTCATATACGCATAATCTTATAAAATGTTCATAAAATTACACAAAGAGTAAGAAAGGAACTTACAAGAATGGGGAAATTCAGCATATAAATTACAATAATAAATACAATTAATTTTCTATAGAAATCATAATATATATTAATTAAATAAAAATATATTAATGGACCAATTAACTAAAGGCTCGCTTCAGAATTAATTGAAAATCTATACTTTTTATATTAAATATTATTTCAAACACGTTTATTCTTAGTACTTAAATTCTGTTATCGTTACTTTTGAAATTTTATGGACCATATTAATTAAAGAGAAATTGTACCAATCCTCTGATCTTATGTAGTGCATAGAGTTTGCGTTACGGTACTATTTTTTTACGATTCGGTGCTGTGGAAGCGATCTTACGTAGCAAGCGTATTCCTTAATAGTCACCGCTTCTCTGCCGAGCATCTTTCTACTTCCAGGAGTAATATAGCTCCGGTACTTTGATGCTATCTGGAGCAGCCAAGGGAGCAGCGGTCTCCTTGAGATCGTACTCGGCAATCATATCTCAAAAGGATTAAACGTCCTTAATGTGAGAATATAATGTTTGGTTACGTGATGGGTTTAATCTCCGACGATTAAGCTTTCGATCACAAGGGCATCTTTTCAGTTGCTAAGGGAACGGCCTCGCGAGAAAGCTGCAACGGATCAATTCGGGAAACCTCAGCGTTTATCCCCCAAGGATGTTTGCCTCATTAGCGGCTTTATTTTCGAATGAAACGAGAAACAAAAATCTTGCGAGTTAATCTTGCCGAACGGTTTTTTTTTATATCGTTCGTTTCGTGGTGGAAGCTATTTTTTTAAGAAGCGCGAAAATTTCGCGATCGGTGGCGAAGATTCGCAAATTGGCTGCGATTTCTGCGAATTTTTTCTCTTTATCTCTCCTTTTCGGTCATGGATCTCTGGATTCTGTTCGTTGAAGTGTTACGAGACGTCTGTATGCGAGGTCGGTGC
The DNA here is from genome assembly GCA_020796165.1 of Pantala flavescens. Classification (NCBI taxonomy): domain Eukaryota; kingdom Metazoa; phylum Arthropoda; class Insecta; order Odonata; family Libellulidae; genus Pantala; species Pantala flavescens. The sequence continues at coordinate 7,161,058 of CM036888.1, forward strand.
TCAAGGCCTCTCCTGTCAGCCATCACAGTTTCTACAGATGGTGGTTTCGAATGAAATAATTTGTGACATATTGTGATAGTTCAAAGACAATATAAATTTTAGTTAACTCGCTGGCTGAGTGCGTAGTGTATTGAGTACTAGTGCTCAAAGTCTCGAGGTCCCAGGCTCGAATCCTGTCGGATGGGAAAATTTTGTGGGATTGGCTACACTTGTCGTGTTTAAGTTTGTAGGGATTAGATGTAAGAGTGGTCGATTAAGACTTAATTTTGCTCTGAATGTTTCGTATTATTATTGTTATTTCTAGTAAAGATATTAATGATATACGATGGATATAAATAACCATTATCTTTTAGAAAACCATCTTGTAATAAAGTGAACAAAAGTTTTCATATTATTATTTTACACATTACATTACTCAAAAACATACATTTCTTAGTTAAATAGGAAACATTGCTTTATCACATTTCAGTGAGCTATTTTTCATAGATTTATCGGTATTGAACCTATTAGAATTTAATATAAATTATACCTTAAAGTCAATGAGACATCTTACACATACAATTATAAAATATAGTATTGCTGAAATAGTATAAGACATTATCTATATATTATATCGTGTAGTTACTAAATTAATGTACTATTACTTCACTTACTTAGATCCTCTTTCTTTATTCATTCCAAAAAACAAATTGTGGCATATAAAGGAAAAATCAAAGCCTCTCTGTGATCCTTATATGAAGCTCATATAGGAAAACATTGCACTTAAACCTCATTTGTGATGCTATTCATACTAACCCAAACTGTTCCCCTGCCAGACTCTCAGAACGCTTACCCAATCAGGAATAAATTACCGCCTATAATTGCTCCTCTACGTGATGATATCTTTAGCGCACAAACACTGCATTCGTGCATCTCTTAGACAGATACTCGGAAACCTCCCCACACCAACGCGTATAGTATAAGCCCGTTCAGATATTTTCAGTAAGACCGCGTGTTTTTTTTTTCAACCGAGCGATTTCAGAACACTCCGCATTTATAGACGCAAGTATTGCCATTGTTTGCGAACCATATCGTTACGTAATTCGCGGGCGTTAACGTAGTATAACGAGGCAACGCTTGTGGGTTTCGAGATTTCTCGAGGTCAAAGGAACCCTTTTGATGGTTCTCATGGAAACGGGGCAAAGAGCGTTTGGATCGCAGGAGTATGAGTTCGTAGTCGAAGTGGTCTTGAGATGGGAGATGAGAAATTTGGTTCAGAAGCGGCGCCGTGGAGATGAACGGGAGCAATCCGAAAAAAAGGAGAGTGGTAACGTTTTAGGGCGATATTAGACTCGTTCGAGGTAGTGCAGTTGCAGAGGCTGAAATCGGTCTAAATGAGCCATTCTGAGGGGAAAATAGCTCAGCATTGGGTCGGATTTATTCACAGAAATGGATGTTTGCGTTCTCGCGTACTATTATAAGGCCCTCGCGAGTGTGGTAAGAGGGCACGGCGTTTATTCCCGGAGATGAGATTTCTTTCCGCGTGCGGTTGGGTGACGAGGGAGATGTTTTTTAATGTGAGTCGACTTTTTTTTGAGGAATTATTAAGATGAGGATTTAGCTTAGGACTTCCACTTAAACTAAAGCTCTCGTTGGATATAATTTTAGTACAATTATTATGTATAATTACGCATAATTTTTATTATAATTAATCTATTAATTCTTTATGAGAACCAAAGTTAGAGGCAATGTTTTCAAAGCTAAGTTTCAATTACTCTTTTGAACTCTATTTTGTTCTGTATCTTTCTGGGCTGATTCTTATAATCATTTAATACTTATTCGTTTAATAAATTCGTCTTACATGAATGTCAGTTCAACTTTAATGTGGTAGTATTAGCTTTACTTGCTGAAATACGTATTTGGCTCATTAAACTCATCACAATAATCTAGTTTTACTTTAAAAAGCATACAATTAAGTATTGCATCTAACTCATTTCTTTCTTATAGAAACCATAAACAATCGTAGTTATATACCGTTGAATCTCATTTATTTTTAACTCTAATACTGGTTATTTATTTCTGTAATGTTGTATATAATATTATAAATAATTCTACGCATACTATAACATCAAATATATTATCTTCAAATCTATATACTTCCAGCTTACTTCGATTCTCGGTCTTCATTTAAACAAAAGCAAGAATAGTTGCTTTCATTACAATTTCTTTCCCCATTTCAGCTTATGTTTATCCAGCTATCTTTCCCGTAAGAATTCCGTTTAAGTGCTAATAGAGATTCCATCCCATAATTTTATTCATCAGAATTTTATTTAACCCTATAAACCATATCTCTTTCTAGTCCGTAATACCTGTTTTCTGGGTCATTCCGTTACAGACGTTCATCCTCAATTTATAAAGACGACTGACATTTCATCTCGTTACCGCTTTTTATTTCCATATTCTATCATTTAGCTCCCGTATTAAAAGTTAATTAATACCGAGCTTAATAGGAAGCCGATGCTTCAAAAAAACCAACCAACTCCTTGCTCTTCGAAAAAAAACACTCGGAGCCTATCAAGAATTAACGAACTTTTTCCTTTGTTTATTCTTTAAAAACCAATATCGCTCTGAGGAAACGGGAACACAAAGAAACCTCATAATGAGATGCAGCATCGGGTGACGTAAAGCTAAATTACATCTTAAATAGTCTGTGGGTTGATTTCGTTCTCATTCATTGCCCTACTTTTTCAAGTTCTTCCGTTTCGAGCAATCCCTCTTTTAGGTTTTACCCCTTTCCATTACTCGAATCCAGAGCTAATGGTAGATACACAATGAACCAAGTCTGCGAGATAATTGCAGGAAAAGTCTTAAGGGCCTGATTTCTCCTTAATGAAGTTGTTGGTCTATCTATCTTTACTTCCCGACATCTCCACGAGTTCTATCGATTCGAAGGAAGCTTCACATACGAATGTCTTACGAACTGTGGGTGCCGAGTGATTCGTCTCCCCTGCGATTAAATCCTTTCCCTCAGATAGTTTACAAGCATCAATGGTATTATACTGCCTCGGGCGAACTTCTAATCCATCAGGATCTCGACCAAACGTTTCCTTCTCACTGCCGACGATAAATGACTTCCCAATTATACTGCTCCCTATAAAGTCGGCGTATAAAATCCCGTTCGCTTATTGGGTTTTTGAATTGAAGGATTTTATTTTCGATGAAGTCTCACTATAGTATTACAATGAAAAATAGTTGACTCTAAGTACTGCTACAGTAGTTATAATTATCATCTAGGTAGTTGAATTAGTATTTATATTTTTGGATAATAAAATACTAAATGTTACGATATATCTTATCCAGTAAAATGAGTTATATTCCAAATATGTAAAAAAATTAGCTAAATTTAGTTTGACCTAATTTTCAGTATAACCATACCTATCAAGGAGAAAATATGCATTTAAATATATGTCAGAAAATTATGGATTTAATATATTGAAAACAAAAATGAGCTTTATAAATAATTTAATTTCAATCAAGAAGCGAATTTTCGCTTAAGTTTCTACTTTAGCAACTATTTTCTGACGTCTTTATTTATTATTAATGAAGAATTAATTAATAATATTGCCTTTAGCCATTACGCTATCGATCAATGAAATTCTCAATTTTATTTAATCATTCAATCAATTATATTTTTATCAGTGTAATTCTCCATCGCTATATTTCGGTAACATATAATTTTAAGAATCAGGACTCAGATATTGATAATTGAATCAAATATTTTAATAATTTCTCTTGCCTTACCTTCGAAGCTTCATTAACGATATTACGAGAATGACCCCAGTTTTTATTCCACGTTTTGACATCCACTACAATCAGATAATACAGCGATATTTTTAATATAGATGAGGAAATATGGAAACGCGATGCATTCAATATCATCAATTTTTAATCTCCTCCTTAAATTTTCAGTTGCGTGAAATGTTAACGATGTACACATGCGTCATGGAGGGATGGGGAATAATTCGCATCATTAAACGATTTTAATTGCTTCGTATTCAAATGTAAGCGTACCTCCAACAGAGCGTATTGAATCCGCAAACTCGTGTTTTTTAAAGGATGCACGGGGCACTCAAAATAATTCGTACGCCATTGAACTAATTGCAAAAAGCTATATGTTTAACAGCGCCAAATTTATCGAAAATCTCTATCAATTTCGGGAATTAAAATTTTTGATGGATTGTAAATATTAGAGTTGCGATAAATGAGCGGTAAATCTTTTTATACATACGTACCGTGATTTAACGTGTGTGCTCTTTTTTGAATGTGATTTTTGTTAATCGAAAGGATAACGTTAAAGATACTTTTAATGGAAGCTTAGTATAAATGGAATCTTAAATGATATAATGGTTACATTTTCTACTTCAAATTACTCTATTGTGTTCTATTTAAAGAAAGTTTAATCGAAAGACGCATGGAAAAATTTCGTTTATGAAGAATGGACGTTCAAGAAGGTCGATTAAATTTTATTATAATGTATTAAAATTTATTATAAATAAATAAGAGGAAAAAATCAGAAAATATAAATTTTGTTTGAGTTTTGGAAAATATTGGCATAATTGTTCTAATTATAACGTATATATAGTGTAACGTATAAAGTAGAATGAGTTAAATATTGGTTTTAAACTGATCTAATTAATGATCTTTGCTATACTGAGTAGAAAATCCATCCAATCCTACTTCAATGCACCTTCTAAATTTTTATAATTCGTAGGTAAGGAACTCCTATTGTGAAGTATCTGTAAAGAACCGTAAATACGGTAAAGAGTTGATTTAACCATAAAATCATCTTAACACAATAAATTGGCTTTAATTTATTTTAAATTCATAAATCCCACGAGAATATATCAAGTGGAAAACCATTTCTCAACATCCTTTGCAAAGAAATTAAAATGTAGGTTGTATCTGGATAGGGCTTATAATCATCTGTTTATATGATATATTTATACACTAAGTAATAATCGGGATGTATAGCTATTTTCCCAGAACTAAGTAATGTGAACTGACCTATTTAACACTTAATGCGTTTTCATAGTAACCTAATGAATTTGAACCTCTGATATACATATCAGAGAATCATGAGTCCATAGTATATCATATACATATCTCGCCCTGAATGCGTAACCTACGATTCAGAAAAAGAAAAAAATGTGAATTAATAATAACCTTATTATGGTTCCCTCCGTAGGCATGATTCCATCCAGAAACGTTTATCACGAATCCATCCAATTTTCGGGACAACCCATCGTTGCGTCGCATCTGCAGGAGCGGAATCGAAGACAACACCCAAATATATAAAACAAAGGAAGATCGTCAAGCGGACGAAATCTCGGCAATGATTGTTGCGTTTATTAAACTTCGTTCCCTCGCCAAATCGATTTTCAATTAATCCTGAAATCCACGCCCGAGTGAGTGTTTTGCTTCGATGCGTCCAACCCCTCCCCTTCGATGGCCCCGGATCGATTCCCAGCGCTCTTTCTTCGTGATTTACTTAAAAACTCCGATCCAATGCGCCCCATTTAACAATTATTTGCCGGAATGAATGCCCGTTCTGGAATTCGCAGGGGAAACTTGGTGCCGCTGCGCTGTGGGAAACACGGCCAAGTATGAAAATCGACCTATAAAGTACCATTGCCGTTAAGGAGCTGACTTTTTCATTCGTCCAGAATAAAATGAACGGAATGGTTTATGGTCTGCCCTTGGCTCGCATTTCGCATCTGCAGTTTGATCGTTTCCAAAAACATCGAGGGCTCTGGTTGTCATAGTTGCGTCGGAGTCAGTATGGAAATGTCTGGAAAAGAATTCTCGTTGCGCAGATAAAATCTTTGATTTGACTAAAAGAATGGATTGGTGAGTAACTCTGAGAATTTTGCAATGATACAATCATCAGTTAGAACAAATGAGTATGATTCAGTTCCGATTGGAATTTAAAAGAATTGTTTTTTAACGTACGAAAAAATTATAATTTTACGGAACAACTGATTCAGTGAATCATCAATAATAAAAATTCTTCTTCCCAAAATAATTCATTCCATCTCAATTATTCTCCAGCCAAATCGGTATATTTTTAGACTACAATTCTCTAATTTGAAAGTTCATGGAGGAGGTCACAACAAGAGTTTTTAATTGTTCTTAAATTGTTAACGGGAAATGAAGTCTATGTTTCCTTATTTTCAACAATTATTGATCTTCTATTTCAATTTAAAGTACTTTTTTATGTTGCAATGTGAGGTTAGATTGAGAGAAATGTTTTTATTTTAGCCCTGCAATCGCATTCCTGTATAAAATATAATAGAATCGATCCAATACTTATTTGTAGTACCACTCGAAAATTATGATTATGCTTTACTTAGTGATATGAGTAAATTAATTAGCTTAAATAAAAGAATAGTAATTCATTGAAGATTACTTGGAATCTTTCCTGTTTGAGTCTATAGGTTTTTATTAAAGTTGAGGGTTATAACTTGAAATTTATGTATATTATCAGTATTTTACATAGTATTTTAATACGTATCATTTATATTAAAATAATATCTATATGAAATAGGTTTGATGAAATGGTTTCACTTATTCTCCTAATTTTATATTTACACCTTTTAAATTTAGTCTTTTAAAATTTACAGAAGTCCGAAACCTTGATTATATACATGAGCTATGCACTTCAACTCCTGCTAATCTACTTTATGAATCTCATAATGAGAAATCTGCAGCACATTAATTTCCTACTCCTCCCTGTAATAACTCAGATGCATTACCAGTATTAATTACCTTAATTTTTGCCCTTAACAACGATTTATGTGCGAAACGCATTTCTCGCGACGTATTCGCGCTTTTAAACCCCTTAAAGCGGTTAATTATTCATAGCAATTCTTCTCTTCTTCAAACGAGATTTGTCTCAATTGTTATTCATTTCGATTGTACGTTCGGAGACTGCAAAATGCGCTCAAATTAAAGACTCGATAAAGTAAGTGTAGCGAGTGTAATGGATGAGTTTCAAGAGATCTGGAGTATTGCTGCAGTAGTTCGCGAAAATGCCGCGTTAAAACATCTGCCAAAATTAATCTCCTCCAGAGTAATTTGGCGGAAATTCATACAACTGAGATATAAAAGTGTGTTTTTTTTATTCTTTTCTGAAGTTCTTTTGAATTATCTCCGGTGATCTCGTTTTATGTGAACTGTGACTACGTCATGAGCGTATGCAGTTATTCGATTCCTGCAGTATCCTTGCACTAATTCTACGTTTCATTCCTTTTATTATTTCCTAATATGATTTATGGTTTACATAAATGCTCTGGATCAATTTTAAAATACTAGAATTAAATTTTTATATTTATTACAATTTAGCTAAACTATTTAATTAATATATTAAAATAATTATCATTATTTATAAATATCAATCAAGATCGTTATTGTATTTCAGTTTTATATATCCTCCTTAATATACTTTATCAATAATCTATTTAATAGATTGAGTATTTTGAACTTATATTTTATTATTTTGCATTTTTGAAAGATTTTCCCATTCTTTCCCATGCATACTAGACACATATAAATCTTAAATAATATATTTAACGAACTCTACTTATATTCTACTCTTTTGTGATTCAATATAATATTATTTATGGTAGAATATTTGACTGCATGATTCTGTTTGACTGAATTAATTTCAATTACAATTAAAAGCTTTAATTTATAATAAGAAAAAGTTAATACTTAAACATAATTTTTATACATATCATTACTCTGATAAAAATCTTTTAAGCACGTTAGAAAAAATATATAATTAGAATGCACATATATTCATGCGAATTTAACTTTACGGTAAACATGACTCAATTCTGAAAAGGAAGGGGTACTTGCGATCAAAATATGTAGAGTAAGAATAAATCGTAGTCGGACTTTATTGAATATTTAAATAGTTTAGCTATAAGCTGTGAAAATCTATCACCTTACTTGACGAACTCTCACTACAAGCGATACAACCTCTTCGTCACTTAACTTTGACGTAGCGGTACGTCGTTATGCGAAACGTCGCAAAGCGAAGCCGTGGAAACAACTTCAAAAGCTCTCCGCGTAATCATTCCTCTGATTCATTCATTTCTTCGTCAAGCGAAAACAACTCTAGGAACGGGAAGTGGGTTCCGGAATCCGACGGGACGTGGACCTACAACAACAAAGACCCCTCATCCAGTGCAAAGGGCCACGAACCTATATAGCGCATGGCCCATAATGCCCGCCCAAGAAGACTTTCTTTCCCCGGAGAACACGCATTGTCCTTCCGGGAATCGTGAGAAGTGGTAGACGAGTACCATTGGGTGTCCAACGGTCCAACCGGACTACGACGACGTACGTTTTTCTTTTCGCACAGATTGACGTCTTTTTTTATATAGCATTCGATTTTGCTTCGTGCAGAAAGTGCAGAATTTGCGGGCAATTTATTTCCGCGAATTCCGCTATTTCCCCAGAATCGATGGAGCTTTTCAGAGGAGAGAGGTTTTTGTGGAAATTAAAAATGCGCGGATGTCGAGTCCAACCCCTCCTCTCGTTGAACGCTTAAAGACATGTATTGCCATCCATTCCCATTTCGAAAATCAATCTTTCGCTCGGGGAAAGGGTTCGTGGCTCATTTAAGCGGCTGATCGATGCGCGATTCTTACTTAACGCGTGTCCTTGAGTCCTTTTTTTCTTTTTTTTTTTTTAAATGGCTGACTTTCGATTGGGATTAAAACCCATTGTGTACGAAACGTAGCTGGATATTTTTTTTTACGCTGCGCTAAGTTTTAATTTTGATTTTATCGAATGTGATTTGTGGTGCAGTAGTTTAGCCTTAAATAAAACTCGAACTATTTACGTTCATCTGGAAACAAAGCTTAAATTACTAGGGTTAAATTTTATGCACTTGGGGTATATAGACTAAATGTTTTTTTAATGTTTTTTATGTTTACGTTGCACCCTATGTGATATATATATTGCTTATAGTAAGATTACCTACAAAATCTTCTCTTCGCCTTAAGTCATATATACTTCTTGAAACGATGGTGATTTTAGGTATTATTAAGTTTTTTGTTTTCAAAATATAAATGTATAATATAAGATAAAGCTTCGTTTATTTCAAAAACTTTAAGTGCTTTTAGTCATTAATGCTTTTATTTATGAAAGGAGATTCATTAATAATTATTTAATCGAACGTCGTTCTATGCAGAAGTGTTAACTCTTCTATCATTTTTTATCGTAAGTGCGATGAAGTAAATGCATCTGTGATGGAAACACCGCATCGTTAAATTATATTAGAGATTTTAATGCTCAAATTAAACTTAAGGGAGGGTTATATCTCAATTATTTAATTATATGTTTCTGGAATATTAGATTAAGGGAATAAGGTAATGAGCCTACAGTAGGAATGAATTGCACGCTTACTTATTTTGCTGTAAATACTAAATTTTGCATTAAGAACTGCTGAATGACTTAATGATAGTGTTAATACTTTAGTGTAAGGTTGATCAAAACTATATACATTATTAATAACGAAAAACACAGTGTTTATTATATTTATTTTCATTATCATGAACTAGACGGAGTGAAGGTTTACCTAAAAACGAGGTCACGTTCATTTTTAACGAAACGATAAATTATGAATGGTTTGAATCGTCAAATAACAATGAATAATTAATTCAGTATTAATGAATATACGATCCTTTTATAAATTCTTTGAGACGGACTTCTTAGGCAGGTACCTATACCTATATAGTATCTGGAAAGATGTATATGATAGCGGATTTGCCCACCCTCACTCGGTCCTCTAATTGTAGTGAGAAATCTTAGAGGCAACCGTGACGGTATCGCTAATGGGCGCACGGGTGTTGAAGGCTATAATAGCGGGTAAAGGAGAGAGAGCATTGGCTGGAAGTTGCGTGCGTTAGCTTTCGCGTGTATGCACGCCTCGTTGCTTTCTTAATGGGGATCATTCGATATTCTTTCTTTGGTGGAGATAAGGGATTTCGGAGTGGATGGGAAGGCATCCGAGGAATTTGGGGTTTATTAGTTTGGCTATGTGAGAAATATATATAGAGGGTTGAGGGGAATTTCTAACGTGGATTTCCGAAGGACACGACGACGGGATTCGTCGCTCTTTCTGAAGGCTGAGTAGTGGTTTAGACGAGTCATGGATGGACGAATTCCAATCTTGCTTGTTTCCAAATAATTTGGCATAAATTTCGGAATTCAATTAAAATATTTTATTTATTTTCTCCATACTAATAGACAAATTAATATTTTCGTTGTGTATTATTTATCAGTGGTGAGAAACATTTTTATGTTGTTTTAAACTCTATTACATTTTAAGCATTCATACGTTACATGATTCGGAAGTAAAATGGAAGGCTTTTACTTCATTATAAATCCATTTCTTAATAGAATACAGACTAATGAGTTGTAAAACAACATCCTTTATTTTTTCAAGATTCAAGAAGGAGAATTGCATATCTTTAACCAATTTAACATAAAGCTCTTAATTAAAAGAATCTAATATTTAAAAAACAAGTGTAGCGTAAAAATTTGGAAGAATATAGGATTATATATTATGCTACGGTGTATATTTGTCGTTATAGTATTGTATTTAGAATATTTTTATGATTTTCATTTGTGATAGAAGAATTTTAAATTTGGATGAATGGAAATATAAATTGCTAAGTAAAATCGAGAATTTATTTTCATTAATTACCGAATTTAGATACTCTATGATGCATATTCATAATATTAATGAAGATTTTTTCTTTATTTTTCTTGGGAAAACTTATTATTTCTAAGGACTACGGTTTGGTTAGTAAGTTTGCACTCTTCAGTTGAGCACTTTTATTCAACAAAAATACCTAGAAAAAATAATATGAAATATATATTTCATGAAGTTTTTCAGATCGGCCAAGGAAAAAAAAACTTTTAAAAATCATAACAACTTGAGTGAATTCTTTTTTATTCTATTATCACTCAATAAAAATTTCCCATTGTTAGAGAAATGGAGAAGATAGAATGCAGTGTGATTTTACAGTCTATTGTGAAAAGTATTCGAGTTAAAACTCGGTTTAGTGGGTAGATGGCAGGAAACGCCGTATTCATTTGAAATGCAGAATAAGGAAAGATTCAGACAGATTCCAACTGCAAATGAAACAGTGAAGGAAGTGAAAGAAGAAGTTGCGGGATAAGAGACCGAGTCTGCGAAAAGGGCTTCGTTCGCCGTATTAAGGGGAATAGTTTTCAAAGAATACTTCGAAGGCAACTTTTGAAAGGAAATTCTCAAGTTATTCTCAAGGCAGATGAAACCAACACGGGGAGTACTAGTGGAAGTTTCGATGTAAGAAGGCTTATCTATTTATGTATTATCTCCAAGTTTTATCTCTTGATTTACGATCCCTGACGATAGAAAAAGGTGCGTGTGCATTTATTTGCTTATAATTCATATGATTTTTTCTTTTTCTTTGGAATGATCTGAACTAATTAGGTGAGATGATTATTTTGTATTTTTTTGGATATGATCAGTTTCACGAATAAAATTTCAAATTAAATTATCAATTACATTTAGGGTGCGTGAAAAATGAAAATATAAAAAATAAAAATATAAACATATATAGAATTTTATAACGTGTTTTATGATATGTCGTGTTTCAAAAGCTACATCCGCTTTTCAACACGTTATGTTATCTTTTTTCCATCGTGCATTTCAAAGGCTTTTGCTGATAGCGATCGGAAATTTAATTATGCATCATATTCAATCCATATATAATTTCACATTCAGCCATCAAAACAAGGTATTCGTATAATTAACTTGATATTAGCGGGGCTTCTCTAAAAATACACGTTGTTGCAGGTTTTCGAATATGATAGTATTAACAGGATTCTCGCTTGTAAATCTGGGGTATTCAACCTTAAAAAAAAATAAAATAAAACAGAGAGAATTTTTTGCTATATATCTATCAAAATTTATTTATCAAAAGAAAACAGTTTAGTGAAAAATATATTTCCACGCAAGCTTACGAATTTAATATTTATATAATTTTTAATAGAATAATTATTTTAGTTCTTTAAAGGTTTCTCTAAAAAATAAATCTTATGAAGTATCTTATTTGATTTTGACATGAATAGATAAAAAACTTCACGAAAATCCGTATTCATTTCAATATAAGAAAACTTATTCATATCTGATTCATTAATCTGATCTTTTATAATTGAAGGCTTCTAAGTTTACGAATACTTTATTATGCAAATCTCTTCGGAAAGGATTTTTAGAATTTCTCTCTGTATAATTTCGCCCAATTATAGATATTAAAAATGTTAATATCCAGCGTTCAATAGGGAACATTTTCGATGATACTGAACTATCAGAATTAACATACTTCAGATATCATTTAACGTATGCCACGCGATACGTTGATGGGAGTAAATACTATTTATAACAAGTAAATTATTCTACGGAAACATCCATAAATTATTAATATTACTACGATTATCGAATCCGAATTTACATATAATGGAAATTCGAGATCAAATCATCCTGACGCGAGTATTTTAATTGAATTAATTGGAAAATTCACCGGGATTCCGCTAAATGCAAATTTCTCCATTCCTAGCCTCGTATCGAAATACATCGCGTCATTATAGTTACAGTATTTGATTAAAAAAACACTGGAGACGAACGAGTCAATGAGTCGAATTGATCGATATCAACTTATCGGCCTTGCGGTTCGTGTAAAGTGTGGTTTTTATTCATCACACCTTTTTGTAACTAATTAAATCACAAACTGACTTAAAAAGGTGATATAACTCTCAGTTAGCGTGCAATGCGGACTCGAATGAAACTCCCGCTGAAAATTAGGGTACGGAGCCATCGGTGATAGATTGCGGGGATTCTTCATCAACGTCCCCGTGGATATCCGCAGAAAAAATCCTTATCAGCGTTGATAACGTTGGGAGTGTAAATGAAAAACTCGCCTCTTATTTGTTTCGATGATTCCTCGGTCGATGAATAAAAAAATAACTGCGCACGAGACCAATACGGTGAGATAACCTTAAGCGTTCGCGGGCCGCGGCTGTTAGCTTTCGCAAAATCGATCGCTCGCGAATTTTTCGCGAAAAAGGCTTTTATAGAGATAAATTCTCCGCAGCAATATTAGTATCAAAATAATCGGCACAATTTCGTCCGTTGTTTTATGGAGTTTAAACTCCGCGGATGAAATTTTCACCGGCAATTTACTCTTCCGTCCATGAATATTTATTTAAAACTTCGTTAATGCGTTTGGATTATGAAGAGGACTTAATTCTCGGCATCGTAGCCCGTTTTGTGTGTACTAAATCCTGAAATTGAAATATCGTATCAAAGGTACGAAATGTTGAAGTGAAGGTGGTGTTACGTGGTTTTTCTGTTTTTTTTTTTCAATTTTGGGATTTGATTTAATACCCTTGACGTTTTTGAACTATTGTATTAATACTTTGGAAGGATCAAGTTTAATTGAGGATTGAATTTAACTCTCAGATGAGTAATCTGGCAATTTTAACTGTGTTGTAGCTGCTAGAGGTGCTTATATAATTTAAGGATGTAAAATTGTAATTGTTTGGATTATAAAATATCCATTCCTTGATGAAAGGTATGGGACAAATTGGTTATCAGATAAGTTAATGAAAGAAATTGATTTTATCAAATATTTAAAAGGTAATTTTGTACAATTTTATGATCCTTTTATTCCTATAAATTTATGGTTTAAACGAAAGATATCAATTTCGTTAGTTTCGTGATTTAGGCGATTTTTATATGTGTAGATACAAATATTAAAACAATCTAATAGATTGCCCTTTAATGGAAATTATCTGAGGAAATAATATATATCATAATCAAACGGTTAATTTGTTAATGAATAAGCGGCATGGGTTTTATAACTTAACTATAAACATCCATTTAAGTATGAATTCGATTTGCTTCAATAAAGTTTTGAGATACAGTTGATCTCTATAGTAGGCGCATTTGTAAAACGAAAGTTATAATTTGTAACCTGGAAAAAATTAGGTGTTGAAAATAGTTCATTTACTCGTGCGTTGAGCAATCCTATTTTGCCCAACCTCGCTAATACGTATTCGGTATAACGAGGCTACGCATCACTCACCGGTATTCAGTCAACAGACAAATAAAACCTATCCTTTGGCAACAGAATCACGTTTTTTCTGAAAATATCCCCTCCGTACTTCAAATAAAAAAGGATCCTACGCTAAGCTTACTCTATTCACCTATTTCCGGTAATTAAATCCTGCGAGAAATACTCTGAAAGTCTCCCCGTATCAGCAGCTCTTTCATTCCGATGATTTTTAAGAAGCGGATCAATTAGTAAGAAAGCAGTCTTACAGACGGTGCAACGATCCTCTTTTTTTTTCTTCGCCAGCGCCAAGGCGGAATTTCGTGAATCAATTTTTCGTTTCGAAGGAAGCTAGTACCCGATTCGCTCAAAGGGAGCGTTACAGAGAGAAATGGCATAGTTACTCGTTCGAAAATCGCATTAGTAATGCCGTGAATACATTGGAAATACCCTTTCGTAGAAAGCAGGGTTGAGTAAGGAATGAAAAAGCCTTCGCACATTCCGTTTGATAGAAAAGGCTTCGGGAAGTAAAAGATAACCGGCACTCAGAATTAAAAAGGTATCCTCTTTCGATACTAATGAGTAAAATTACTCGCCTAAATCATCCTTTCCTATTTTTAATAGAATGAGTGATTCCTTTAAATAGATTTACCAGTCGAGTCTTAATAAGTTAAGGTTCGGAGCATCAGGGCTCCTCTTCTTTCTTTTATATTTCCATACTATAACTAGCACCTGCGCAATAATTAAAAAGATTAAATACTTATACTTAAGAAGTGAACATAGAAGCTAAAAGTTTGGCATAGAGGAGTGAAATATAGAAAAAATTCAATTCGAGTATAAAATTTACTTGTTGATGCACTTAAATGGAATTGAGAAGTATAGATAAAGATATTATGTTCATATTTATATTGTTATTGAAATATTATTACGAAGCGTTGAACTTTGATAAGATTCGAGCAGTACTCAGGATATATATTTAGAATAAGATATGGACATAAGATAGCTGCTTGAGTATAGCAATCAGGATCAAAAAAAGGATGTTAGAAGTATACAGAACGTTTTCCGATACCGATTTCATTCCATAGCTTCCATTAATGAGGTCTACAGCACGCGCTCCGAGAGAGAACAAACGTAAACGAACGTGTCGTCACATTTTAAAACACCTGAGCATCAGTTAAACACGTTTTCATCTCCCAAAATTCCGAAACGTTATCCACAGCGAACCTGACGACACGAGGGTTGCAGTGGGCACACATTACCATTAATCCCCAAGATACGCGTGTGAGGTATTGATTTTCCCCATTTTGCACAAACATTTGAAGTTCGTAGTGTCCCCGAAACAGACGGCATAATTCATTTCCACAAGCGATACGCGATTGCTTTCCGCTGTATCATGGTGCACCACCGCTTTGTCGTTATTCTGGCTTATTTTCTGAATAACCGCGCCACTCCTTCCGTCACGGGCCGTCTGTCCGACCGCATCCGATCCCACAATGCAACTCGGTGCCTCCGCCCCCGCAGCACGGTGCCTAATTGTATGCGACGACCGGTGAAGGCGTCAACGGGACCGGATCATGCGAGGAAATGATTAAGCGCCTTTGATGGAACCTTTATCGTATGGAAAATCCGCTGATAAAAAAGTGGGGAGATCTCCTGGAAGGTTTCCCCTAATTAGCCCCGTGACCTTGCCTTGGATCTGTTTCCTTTCTCACGGGAGATGAGGATGTTATCAGGTGGAGGAACGTGGCACCTTATGCATCGAACGGATTAAAAGAAAAAGTCTACGCTGCTTACGTATCTCTCTCTCTCTAGGTTTCTAACGCGGCAGGTGGCGCCGTCTGTCGGGTCAATCGTATAACCGAGGTGTTACTCAGGGTTCAGTTTTAGTGCCGCAACTATTTCGAGGCGAGTGAATGAGTTGATTAGTGCGAGATATCTGCCGCATTTGAAGGCGAAGACTGAAAAGTGCAGTTTTTAATTAAGGAGAGTAATTCTGGGGATGGCTCCGCTGCGTCTCCATTTTCCTGCTGGATGTATAAAGTTGGAAGCGTCTTGGAGGTCGATCTTCTCGTGCGGTTACGCAATTTTTGACCGTATTGCTCATAAAACTGAGCAGAGGAGTTTGGATCTTTCTTTATTTGTCATAAAAAGTCCATTAACAGAGTTGTTCATATATCATAAATTATAAACCATGATATTAATAAGTTATGTTTATATATAATTAGTTTAAGTTATACATTCCTTATATTTTAATTCAATGTCACGCAATATATCATACGAATATATAATACGAATTAAATTATTAAATAAATATTCAAGCAATATTTTTTAAAAGGTGAATCATTAAATGAAAATAAACATTAAGTTATATCTTCAATCAAAGAAAAAGATAACTTTCCTACATGTAATACGTAATATTACAGCTTACCTTTGCCTCAGTAAGTGATGATATTTTTTCAAAAAGTAAGGAGATGATACAGTATTGGAAGAAGCATAAAAGTGTTCGAGTTGGAATGAGATTGTTCCTTTGTGCAAATCTTTTCGATAGAAGCTCATTAAAAACTGGAAGTTAAAAACTGTTCATTCCTAGAGTTTATTTATCCATGAAATGAAGGCTTTCACTGAAAGAAAACTTCTGCAGCATTCCGCAGGAAATTCTAAGAAAGGTGCGATGCCAAGAGAAATCGATTCTTTGTAACTTCTCGTAAGATCTCCTTTTTCAGAATGTCATAAAAAATCCAAGGCCAGTGAATAGAGAAGTTGATATCAGTAATTCCAACTGGCACCAAAGTTAAAAGCGATTAATTAAAGCTTCCAGATAAAGTAATAAGAAATGACTGATATCGACCTTGATCATTCATGTGTCGCTTATTTAGTGCATCGGTGTCTTTCATCCTCTCTTTAATATGAAATGAAGTTTTAAAGGTCAAATTAAATTAAATTTTATCGTTCGTCATACATACCCTATTAACAATTAATAAACACATGATTTAATTGGTTCGTAATTTATTTACTTCATCAATTATTAAATTAATTATTAATTAACTTGTGTAGCAATTTTAAGACATATAAAATATATCTTTATCATACAAAGATGTATTTAACGATTATTCCATTCAGAGATTTTATTCTTTTCCATTTTATTAAATTCATTCCATTTAAAAAAACCAATGCTAAAAAGACATTTCGATAACTTTTAGTATCACGTGACATTGTTAGCGAGATTTTGTTTAAACTGCTGTTCAACTCATTTAATATTCCTCACGTCGATTTATTTAAATAAAGTCTCCCTTTGAAGTTCAGATTAGAGGCTTTTAGGATAGTTCATTGGTTTATGAGTTTATTTAATGGCAACGAAAACAAACTAAATTGGGCCAAATGGTTCTATTACGTCAAAGTATATAAATGCATCGTTATATGAAGATTATATTCACACAAAAAGGTAGCATGCGAACATAGAGTATCAATTTTGACTTTAAAGTAAGTAACGAAAGAAATTTCAGCTGAGTTCACAAAGGTAGAAAGGTCTGGACAAATCTAGAACTCCGGTGTTCTTAATATGAAGTTATTTCTCGTATTTTAAGCATTCATGACCCGAAACATGAATTCCATGGTACATCCAGCACATGTTTGATGAAAATGCATGCTCATTAAATCATGAGCTTATGTAATTTTAATCATCAGATGGATTTATAAAGCAGCAACACAAAAAAAAACTTTTGCATCCCTCAGGGGAGCCTTCTTATTAAAATTTGGAGGAAGTAAACAATAATTACCATCGGTAATTAAAACACGTCGGAAACTATATACAGCCCTTTATTTGCTTTGGTCTCTGGTGAGAACTTAATTAATTTTGGGCAAACTTGCGCACGAAGATATTCAATAACGAATAAAAAGACGCTAACCAACACGTGCATTTGTGTGAAAGCCCATCGGAAACTAAATTTATTCAGTTTTAAAAATTTTTTTCGACAATTGCGACGGACTTCTCTTGTTATATCACTCGGAATTTTTCTCTTGTGTGGAGCAAGTAGGGACTTCGGTCACCGAGTTTATTCTTGGACGGGAGATCGCATTGTGTCGCGGATTGTACGTACGTAAATAAACCGATGTTTATTTCCGTTCTGACCACGTGACATCTTCTAGATTCCGTGTAAGGATTACGGGTCTCCCTTAAGCTAGGATAAAAATGCTTTCGGGGAGATAAAAATAGTCTATAGAGTTTTTCCCTTGTTATATCCTTGTTTCCTCGTATGCTAGATGATAAAGAAAGGCCCCTCGTATGCGGAGTCGAGAGATTCCTCAATACCAACGAAGCTCTCGTCTTTTACCACGTTTGAGAGAATGCTTTGTAAGCAAATCCTCCCTAATACGTCGAATCCTTAGCAAAGAATGGCTCTGGAATATAATTCACCTGCGTTAGAGGGATTGTCGATGGGCAGTCGAGATGTTTAAATAGCTTACATCTGGTATTATATATGTTTGGTTTGAAAAAGTAAATATTAGGTTAAAATTTAAAATATTTTACTTCTCAAATACAGAGAAGTTTGAAGAGATTTACATAGGAGATTTATAAATGGAAATAGCTGCATTAATATCCACTTAATTTTTAAGAATTTTTAGTAAGGTTTTTATGAACCGTGATTATAGATTTTAAAATATAGTTATATCCCAGAATTTTTACTTACAGGGCCAATAAAGTATGCATATCTTCACATTAAAGCTATCGTTAAGATTAACTTTTTTCCTCGAGTTTCACAACCTTCATATAAACTTTAAAGCAATATTTAAATGGAAGCTGTCTTAGATTAAACTCCCAATAGACAATTTGTATAACAGCTTCATAATG
Organism: Pantala flavescens; assembly: GCA_020796165.1. Lineage (NCBI taxonomy): Eukaryota > Metazoa > Arthropoda > Insecta > Odonata > Libellulidae > Pantala > Pantala flavescens. Next base: position 7,180,057 of record CM036888.1, read on the forward strand.
ATAATTGGTAGCATATATTAATATCGATGGAGAAAATCACTATGATAAGAAATGCACAGGAGATTATCTATAGTAGTAATAATCAGCCCATGGAAAACTTAAGATTCAGCAAATAACATCCCTCAATCTGAAAATTGAAATCGTCTTTGATCAGGTGTAAATCCAAAATGAAGAAACTTCGTTCGAGTTTTTCCTTTTCCCGATAATTTAAAAAGAAATGGAGACATTTGGAACGAAAAATTCCACTGGAAATAGGGGATCAAGTTTCCAAGTAATCGTAAGTTTTTAGTTACGTGGAGATCAGATGGAATATTTTATGCTCGCATCTGTAGCATTGGACGAAACATCACTCTTTAAACTTTTAAGGCGATCGCCTGGATCGGTAACAAAAATATCCAACCTCAATTTAAACGCGAAATTTTTACGTAACATTAACACGTACGTATACGCATCGAGTAAGTGGGTACCTATTTATATGTATCACTGGGGAAGGAGGTTATTGGGTTAGTTACGCACTTAAAGCAAATCCAGTGGGGGGTTTATCGGTAGGGAAATTAACAGGAATGAGCGACGCAAGATGGCGAGGTGCGCGATACAGTTTCCCGCATCGCGTAATCTTCCCTTTAAAGAAAAATCGAACCTCTGCTGCGAAATCTCGTTGGAACGAACTCCCCGAAAGCGGAGAGAGAGGGATACGATTGAATAATGAGGGTACGGAATGAGAAATTTTTCCTTCCGAAGCGACTCAAAAAAATCTGAAAAATAAAAGATGATACAAACACGCATCGGTGGGAAAAATCTCCGGGGCGAAAAAAATTATTCTTATTTTTTTTTTCGGAGGAAAGATTTTCGAATATTCCTTTGTCTCTCTCCCACGGCGATCGGTCCATTGCGGTGAAAAAGATGGGCACACGGATATTATGAAGAAGCGATCTTAAGCCGCCCAAATATTTGATTGATGAATATTTCCGTGCGTTTTATTATTTTTGTTTTAATTATCAGCAATTGCAGTCGAGTTGGATACGTATTATTTAAATTGGGCATATGGAGTAGTCGTATCCATAGCTACCAATGGAATATAGTCTTTATTCATAAACGTCTGAAACGGACACAGTGCTTCGTATCCTTAAATCTCACGTCCTTGGAATTATGAAATTTAAAATTTATTGTATAAAAATTAACGTAATATAAGGATTTATATATGGTTTAAGGTTTCCAGAATAGTTATCATACTGAACTTAAATTTCCTGAGTATCATTATTATTGATTCAGTATCATCAGACATTGTTAATTCTTTAAAGAACATTTTTATTTTATTCCAACGTATACTAAACGAACGATTACGATAATAATCATTGATTTTGATATGATAATGATGATCGACTATTACGGAAAATTACTAAGTTAATCGCTATAAAACAGGAAATAATATAACCTATGCTCTTTCCAAAATCTCTCGCTCTTAGAATGTAAGAAAGATAACAAAAATTATAGGCGAGAAAAACGGGTGGAATAGAGAGAACACACTTCAGCTGCAGAAGAACGGATCGCTTTTCGAATATATTCAGATACATTCGATAGTTGATCATAGACTTTCAGTTGCGCATACGAAGATAAAAAGCATTGATACACGCCTAAAAACACCGGTCTAGTATTCGGGGAGTGTCCCGGATTTTGTTATTCAGAGTAAAAGTCACGGAAGAAAGCGTGATTATAGCTGCTGGCTTTCTTGAATTCACGTCACGTTTAAGAATAAGGGAATAGTACTTTGAAAGCGTCATAGCTTTCGTTCCTACACAGAATCGGAAATTTATTATTATTCATTATATGGATGAATATTCTCTGTCTGCCACGTCTGAAATGAAAATTAATAGTTCTATTGTGATTTATTAATTTCTTATTCAGACTTTTTATCGAAATATTTCGATGAAATATGATTTTTATCAGTTGCTATTTTTGGGTGGACCATTAGCGTATCAGATTCGGTTTTTTTCGACGAGGTATACTTGGAAACAACCCGAGACGACGATCTGCCGCCTACCGCAGAAAAAGGCTCCTCCTCAGATGCTAATCACTCCGAAAACTTCAGCCCGTTCCGAAAAAAGACGTAAAAAAGGTTCTTATCCTTGCGTCTCGTATCCGAGATCCACCTCCAAATTGCCGTTCTCCCTTTCAAAAAGACGGGGACAAGACCGGAATCTTCCGATTTCAGTAATTTTTAAGTCGTTCCCCCGAAAAGTTCTATTTCCCCCCTTTCACCTCAACGGAATGACAAATTCTTCTCGTTAACCCCTGCTATCCGACCGTCGCCCTCGCCTACCTCTACCAACCACACTTCTTTCATTGCGTCTTCTTCTCCTAACGCATTGGAACAGTACTTTTTTCCTTACGGAATTCCCTCAGGTTTGGTGAATACGTAGGATTTCCATTTCAATTAAATATACCGATTAGAACCGTAGCATTACGTACTATTTTTCTTTAAATATTATTTATAATGAGTACAACGTATACCTGTTACAAATTAAATTCGTTTCCATATTATGTTTAGGAAAGATATTTACTATCATAAAATATTAGTTGAATTAACAGTTCTGCATTTTTATTCTGTTATTCTTGGTAGGATTTTGTAGGCTTATCCACCCGTTATTAGTATTCGAATAAAAAACTATCACATTCAAACATAGGCCTATGTGTAATCCCATTTGTACTTTTATTTACGTTGTATATCTTTAGTTAAACTTACCGTGAAAGGAGCTCTTATAGTACATATTGCAGCTTCTATTTAATCCACTTACAGTTCAGAGTTTGAGTTGTTTTGATCTTAATTGTTCTACCTAAGAATGAATAATTATATTCCTTTTTTATTTTTATATATGAAAATATAAGTTATTTTGAAATGGAGTGGCTTCTACAAATGTTAGTAATTATGTTCATTGATCAAAAGTACTGAAAACCTTCAACGCTGTGTAGGTATATAAAGATTTCTGTGCATCAACTTGCTGTTATAATGTATGAGTTAGATGGAAACCTATTTGATAGCATGGAGAGAAAATATATGAGAAAACTATCATAATCAATGAAAATTGGTGAATATGAAATAAAATGTCATTTATCCTAAGAAATAGACTACTTTTCGAGTTTTTCATTGAAAGGGAAGGACTTTAATACCAATATGTATATAAATTTATAAAACGATCCCAGTGCAATTCATATTTTCATTTATTTTAGAGTGAAACATCTGATTAGAAAGCTATTTTATTGGTGAATGACATTCTCCTCCTAAAAACGTTTAAGTTTCATGTTGTTTTATAAATAGATATTCTCATAGCTTTGTTTCTCAATTCCATAACTTTCTAAATACTTTCGGTTGATTCAGTTCCGATTTTTCTTACAGTATCCGGTTTCCGTATCGAATTACCCACACGGTACATATATTAAATTTCCGGTTGCCGGTTCCGCTTCGGTTTCCCGAATAGTCGCCCCAGTACTAAACAACCCCTCCTACTGACCTACCTCCATCCATGCCTATAACCCTACGAACCCTACCACCCCACCCTGACCCTTCGAACCCCCACCCAGTTCCTAACCCCACCATTTCCGCTAATTCATTTTGGAGTCCCGAGAATTTCCCCTCACGACCTCCATCTCAGACGTTAAAAATCCGGATTTTTTTGCGGACGCCCATTCCGCGGATGCATACAGACCAAATTGGAGGTAATTTTTTTCGCTCCTTCCAGAATCTTTTTCCCTTCAGAAAAGGCGCACTCTTTCCTTTTTTCACATCTACGCCGCGGAGTCTGGAAATTAAATCTGGACCTTAAACTGGGGAGAAACGTTCCTCCTCGAATGGAAGGAAATTCTGTGAGAGCGGTCCATGCGTGAATACCATCGGGAAATTTCGGTTTAGGAAGTAAGGACTAGGCGTTCGGGCGGTTCATTTCTTAGACCACCGGTTTCCGTGTTTCGGTGAAGGATTATGACGAAATTCTCGCGAATTAAATGCGCGAAATTTACGCTTAATTAAAGTCCACGTCTCCTTAATTATTATCTTTTTGTAAGTAGTGCAGTTTTTGATTTGTAAGGAGTGTATGGGAATGCAATGGCCTAGAAGATAAAAATCTTGGAAGTATTAATATAGTTCAGAAGATGAAAGAATCTTAAAATAAATAATTCATTTCTTACTCTGAACTATGCTATTGATGAGTTAACTTGATGGTTAAAATGCTAATATTGAGAGTTTTTTAAGATTGAAACGTGATAATGGCTTTGAAATAATCCATAAAGAGAGGTAATGTAATAACCTTTTAGATAAGGTAATGAAATTTTATTCAGGTCAGTTCGCTGGCGATATATATCAATTTATCTTCACAGAAAATATACATGTAATTGGATAGGATCGATTTTTATCGTGTCATCTTATTACAAAATAATAATTGAAATATTTCTGTGGAATTTTAAAAAATTGATTGTGTTCGCGACAAACTATACGTAAAGATTGTGTGAATGGAAGAAGTAAATCGACTTAAGTAAACAGGGGACTGTAAGCATCGTGAAGTAGTACAATCTTCAATTATATTTTTTCGCAACTAATAATTGTAGACTCATCAACTATGCGTACGTTTATGAATTGGAATCACAGACAATAAATATGATATGGAAAAATATTTTGGATGATGTAAGTTAGACATTCTTGTCTACTGAGTTTACAAAGATGTATGGAAATTCCAAACTATGCACGTCACTGAGTGAATGGATGCAGATATCTTCCATTTACCGTTGATCAGTCGGTCTGATCTAAAGCAGCGGCGACTAATTCCTTTCTACTACTGAGCGTTCCATTTGGAAGGCCACTTGCATTTCTCTCAACTGACTTCTTTGCAAATGTCGAGGCTAGAGTGTTGTATAACCGAAGGTTATCTATATCACGAAGAGTGAAGGTTGCTAGACGAATTATTCAGTAAATCTTAAGTTGGAGTCAGTTGTACTGAAGGTGATGCCCTATAACGTTGGATACAAATAGAAATCATAATTTTTTGAACCATAAGTATCTTTGTATCATGCCAAAAATTATTTCATAACAATCTTGATGCTTCTTGAAAATTATGAGGCTTCCTTTGTTTATGATATAATTTCACATAGTTATCTGGTTTAAAATTTTCCATTTCCAAGAATAATTAGGAATGTATTACATACATCTAAATTACATTGAAAGTATATTTCCGTTAATTCCTATTTGGGTGAAGCGATATAATATAAATTGAATGGCATTAAAGGAGATGTTTATAAATTTTATAATCATGAATATAACTTGAGAATAGTGTTAATTATAGAAAATACATCTACCGATAAATTGCTCCGTATGTTCATTATTGGTGAACGTAAATATGTTGAGCTGTCCCAAATTTACGTAATTATTATGAATATATTTACGGAGATATATAAATTTCAGTTGGTATCGTAACAAAACAAATAATTAATCAAATTTGAGTTTTATTTTTTATAATTTTTAGGAATTTGCATGTTCTAGCAAAAAAAACACCGACTCTCTACCTAAGCAAATTGAAGAGGGAATTAATGACGGAAAATCAACAGTTTTAAAGTCAACATCGGCTCACTGTAGCTTTTAATTACTTTTCCAATACGCGGTACTCCATTTACTCTATTTCTAGCGATTAGTTTTTTGACCCTAAAATGAACGATATGGAAATGTTTATCAAATTGCAGAATATAAAAAAAGGATTTCGTTTCAAAAACTCAATTTGCGTAGTTTTTAAAAATGCATTTCGTATCTTTTAACGCTCAGTTGAAGAGAATTCCTTGGTTGTCGTGAATCTAACCTTTTGTAAATAAAGAGGATACTTTTAATCGGAATATTTCCTGCGGTCAATCCTATTTATTTGCACGAATTTTTATATGACAAATGAAACATGGATTTTGGGTTAATTTGGTGGATATGATTTTATCTTTGTGAAATTTATGAATATAAATTAATAAATGTTCATCAAGAAACTGCTTCTTTGCCGATGTGCCATTCAATATTCTGTATTAAAATAGTATCTTAAATTGATTTTCAATCTAAAATATTTTAATGATCTGCATAGTAATTATTTTTATGAAATTATCGAAAAATTATTTTGAGCTTTAGTCAGAATCAGAAAATATGAAATTTGGACATCCATCTATCCAAAAAACTGCTCCGTACCGTAAAACATTACAATATAAATTCAGATTTAAGACAACTGCTTCCATTAATTTTATTTAGGAAACTATTCTTAAACATATTCATCAATTCATAAATTCAATGAAAACCCGGTTTATTTTCGTCTTGAATATAAATATTTTTATAAATGCAATCAAACAGACCAAATAGTACTTTCATTTAACTGGCTATCAAGAATTTGCTCAAGCTATTACCAGAATCAATCCGATATCTGTTTCAAATCATGAGTGCGGAAAATTTTAAACATTAAAGGATATTCAATTAAAACAGATTATAATTTAAATTGCAAATTTGATTAATTTAACTTTCAAGACGTAATTAATAGTTATTTAAAATATTATCCTAAATTTGATAGGGTTAAATGAATGAGGAGACTTTTCAGTCTCAATTCTGCCCTTAATAAAGACGTTTATTATTATAATTACGATACGTGATGTACGAGAATACTCTACTATTACCGCATTCGTATTGAAGATTATTTCCTTACTTCTATTTCTAGATGTGGTATATGATCGCACCTTAAATGCCGAAACCACTAAACTCATTGCAGACAATAATTGCAACCATAGAGATCCAAACACGTGCGCAGTTACCCCTATTACGACGCATAGGCGCACTTCGAGCACTTGCTAGTTACGCCGACTCATTCGCGACACGGATACGAGTATTCCACACGAGCGAAGTCCCATCGAGTGTGCATCGCCATCATCTTTAATGCATCAGAACGCACAGAGAGGCGAGCGTACGAGCACCTCTTCCCCATCACCTTAGACACCCTTATCCATCCATACATAAATAAACCTTCCAAGGACCTAGATCCGTTCCCCCACTCGGAGACGATGAATACGTTCCACTCCATACGTTTAAAAGTGGCGTGCGATAACCCTTAGGACGCAATGCGCTCTTCTCAAACCCACCGAACTCCCTATCGATTCAAAACCCTCCGCTTAAAAACTCTATCCTGCAATCTCTTAGAACGCCACCTTCCCTTCCGTGTTAACTCCATCTTCGGCTCGTAGCCATTTATATATTCTCCGAGCCCTCGAAACCCCCCTTCAATTTATTCCGATTCCTTTTCATCGGAAACATAACCTGCACTTCCGCGAGATTTACATTTCGTATTATTATTATTTTCGGCTTTTTTTCGAGCGGTTTCGATTGCCGAAAAATGTTCTCTGTAGCTAGTTTCGCGAAAGTTTCTGCGGGTTGTTTTGTAAGGGTCACTTTTTCGTTATTCTTTCGCCACTTATCAGGGTGGTTATACCGTATTTTTTTTTGATTCCGCGATTTTTTTAACGGAGGTGTTATTTTTCGCTGTTTGCTTAAGAGTTTCGCGGTTTTTTCCTTCGTCGCTTCACTACGAACCGTTTCCCGCGGTGTCTTATGCAGAGCTCGTTTGTGAAAGAGTTTTTTCGCGTTCCGAATGCGAAGTATTGCACTTTCCGATTGCTTTTCTCGCTGTTCTTTTTTTCCGCGGTATATGTATCGGTGCATCCATAGAAGTTTGTTGGGTATGAGTGATTTTTTTCTATAAGAGACGCTCACGCCTACATTCAGAGAATTCTGTATGCAAAGTGCTCCATCGTGAGATGAGATGCAATCAGTTTAAAGACCCTAACGTATTAATTAAATATATTATTTTATTTTATATTTTTTTGTTCTTTTTCTGTCATTTATTGCCTACGAATAATTTTCTCCTCTGCTTATCTTGGAAAAAAATAACCGTGCTTTCATGCTCTATTTCATAGATGATAAAGAATCTTGGAATCTTCTAGCTCTGTTCACCACTTGTCACAATTAAAAAGTGTTTGAAAGTAATTTTACGTGCTCTAATAGGTGTATCATTATTATTTGGTCTCAAATATTCCCCGAAAAGTTATTGGTTTCAGAAGTAATATGCGTAAATAGAGATAATAAACTTCTAAAATGATTTTCAGAATTAATAATTTTTACGTAAATATATATTAGGGATTAATAAGGAAAATGAAATGAGGAACTTAACCTGAAATGATTACCCATTTCCTCAAATTTATTTATCCTTATTCGACCTCCATTTTCGTTCACATTTTATGTTCACGTAAGTTTAAAATTCATGTCACATTTTCGCATTTTGTTATACTTGAAGGTTCCCTTGGCCTCTAACACATCCTATTCTTAGATAGCATAAAACAACGTGACTTACATCTAATTCGACCCAAATGGACCACAGAGAATTCCCACTAATCTCAAAGCGTACACTCAATCTTTCTCCAGCTCCACTTTAATCTGAAGATTTTTATCCCGAGCCGGAATAAAAAAATGCATCCTTTTGAAATCTTTAGTATTTTATCCCCGCGATTCCAAACAATCCTAGCCTTCAGAAGTTGGATCTTTTTAGACTTTTACGCCACTCTTATCGCCTCTTTCACATAATGTAGATTCCTACCTAAGATTTAGACCGACCTACACAAAGTTTTCTTTCTTCCTGGTTCTTTCACACAGCTCGCGAAGACTTCCGACCTTATTTCCTCCAAGCTTTTCCACAAATCCAGCACGTTTGGATCCTCAGAGCGAGGTTATCTTTGATAGGTAACCAGCAGCAATACTTTACGTCTCACACAGGTTTTTTGTTTACGGAAAAGAACTCATTTACAATCGTACAATGCACTCTTTCTAAACTTCTTCTGAAGCCCCTTAAGGAGTTTATTCGCTGATTGGATCGGTTCTCTATATCGAGATGTAATTTGCAGACGTTCACTTGTTTTGTTAAGGAAACTATACCAGGAAAGTGTGCAATAGAAGTTTTAATTTGAACAAGACAACTATTAATTAATTGAAGCGTGTAGATATACTTATAAAGGGCAGGGGACTTAGATAGAAGATATTAGATTATAGACATGAAGACTATAGGATATGAAAGAGAATTTGTTTTCATCTATTACTCTATGTTACTCAATATTCCAATATAAATATAACGTAGATAGGAGATTAGTCAGCAAAGTATTAAAATTACAAACAGGATTATGAGTAGAAAAGGAAATATCATTAATATAATATTTTATGCGTATATATTAATATATAGACACATATGTATGTTTTATTTACCGAATTATTATATCCACTAAGACTCAGTTACATTTAAAGTATCTGTTAATGCAGTTCTCTACACTATAAAGAAAGAAAAGTTACCTTCACTTATATTTATTTAATTCGGTATGATATAAAGCAATAGATTATTACAAATATACCATAAACAAGTCAAATTGATTATCATTGATTCAAGATACCCCTATCATCGAATACTGCTCCCGTGAGATTCCGTACAAACTTCCGCAACGAAATTGTACGTATAATTAACAAAATTTCCATCTACGAATACCTCGAGCGCTTCATAAATCGAATTCGAATAAGAGTTTAACGATAAAGCATAAAGGCGCAGATATTTCACCGCCCGAAGCGAATTCGGTGTACAAACTCATCATCAAAGTTTCGTGCAAACAAAATTGCAAATTCCACTGCTAATCGCCGGCTAAAGCTAATACCAACCGGATCGAATTTTATTATCCTTTTCGAAAAAACATCGACACCCTTTTCGGGTAATTGGAGTTGTTAACCGATTGAGTTTACTCGACTGGATTCGCCCAAATAAAACCTCTCCCCTTGAAAAGGCAATTGCAGGGAAAATCCTGAAGGAGTGAATGCCCAGCGGTGATGCAACGCAGACTTTGCAGCTATTGGATTTCTCATTTCGGAAGATTTCTAAAATCACGCTGAGATGGTACGCTAAATTAACCGTCTAGTATAAAATTTATTCGACCTTCAGTAAAATATTTCTACACAATTTGATGAGAATGAGAATTACTCGTAAATCAAAAAAAGAATCTAAAAATAGTAGTATTTCTCAATAAATAAATAGATAAATACATTCTCGTTATTAAAATATTAAGAAGAGTAGATTGGATTAGACTCGAAAGCTGAAAACGATAGAGTATATTACAAATATATTATCATTAATATAATAATATATTTATTACGGAATTTACTGAGAAAATAGTGCTGCTGATTTTCATTAGGGTTCTTACCCAAAATGATAGCTATCCGTTTCGAAATTTACCATATTTTATGATTAAAATTTAAAGTTCTTAGAATATGAATTAATAATTTTGTATACATTAATATTCCGATGGATTTAAATGCAAATGTTATGGAATAATTAACCTTTAAATCGAGTGTTTATTAACTTTTCTCTTTCTTCAATCTCTTTGTATTAACTTATATTTCTGATATTTCTCATAGCATGCGAATAGTAATTAAAGCTTTTCATAAAGTTAAAACTTTTCATGCTATCGAAGACGTTATTCAGAAAGGTGCATTCTCTGAATTTGAGTAAGGAAAATTTGCCATAGCTTATCCTTCTACGGATTCCCACTATATGTTTAGAAGTATTTGTATAACAACAACTAATTTTAATAGCAATTCCTGAAGTAATGAATTATATTTCGCTGAAACGTATCTAACTACTACTATCACCCTTCCATGGGACCGCATATGCTACATGTATACTAGATATGAACCCTAAATAAGAAGTAAAGCATCTAATATGTAAAATAGGAACCCTTAAAAGGTGTAAAGTTTGAGATAAAAATACGATTATGAAAGTTTTTGTGGTTTTAGTGGAAACAATAAATCGTGTTCTCATAGAAACGGAACATAGTTTCCGAATCGACACTTAACAACTTTTCATAATAATACAAGAATTCACACAGCTTTATAAAACAATTAAACAATTGTAACATAAGCTATATTAAATAGAGAACCATTATCATATCCCAGCAATTCATAGCACAAATATATATACGCGCATTCCGTCAGAAACGCGATGAATTTGGGAACATCCTAAACCGCTCACAGATCTCCGAGTTATTCCCGTATCACTCACGCGTTAATGTTTCGCCAGATGCGTGCATTCGACTAAATTACCGCATTTGCGAAGGAGCGATGTCTCTCTCCCGCCAAATTTACGTTCCCGTTTGGAAGCGTAAAACGGCCTTCGTAAAATCTATCCGCGTTTCGACGCGTTCCTTATCATCGAGGATTTAACACCTCAAGGGATGAAGAAGGGAATTCCCCCTTCTTTATGTCTTCATTTGCCATCGCAAAACATCCGAATTTACATTTTGTTCGGTTTGGAATCTCTCGCCGAGGATCCCATAGAATTGGCTTGGCTTCTTAATTTCTATCGTAGTTCTCCCGTATGTAGACAACTAGTGGGAGAGGTAGAAGTCTTACCTCGCTAATGATCCAGAGAAGCTAACAAAAAACTTCATAATATTGAGCTCATACTTTATTGTATAAAATATTATTATGCAATATAATGATATAGTTGGTTACGTTATGATATATTGATAATAAGTTGTATTTTAAAAAATGTATTTTTTTTAACTGTATATAGCAACTGAAAATTTTAAATATATACGTATACTACTTTCATACGCATATATCATATATCATGAGATAGTTTTCTCGGTATTGATTTGATAATGCTTGCATAACTATAGCGTGGAATAAATATCTCTTTTTAGTTATATTATCTTGTTTATATTAAGTATTACAATACGTCAAAAAAGAAAGGTAAAAGCGATCTAAAATTTTCTGATTAATAATTAGACGTTAAAATTTTGCAATGTTTTATGTCTTCATTAAATGAATAAGTATCAAAATATTTCACTTTTACCATGCTTTATGTTTTTGTATGCTTGAAAAAGTTAATTTTAGAGGGATAGGATTTTTGTAATACATAACTTCATAAAATTAGTAGTATTTTTATTTTTTTATTATTTCTAAATAGTTTTACCGGATGAAATTATAACTGCAAAATAGTCCTCAATCTAACTCACCTAAGATTGTTATTCAAACTATACAATAGTATATCAAAGAAAATTTGAAACTTCCTCCAGAATATGAATAGTAACTTTGGCGTGGTTATTCGTTCTGCAAAAAACTTTCCCCTTTTGGAAATTCATTCCTATGATTTTCTAAGAACGCGTGACTGTCTTGAAACGAGTAATTTATTGTGTGCTTGGAACATGAATCCAGATTTCCATCCTACTTTGAGCAATATCCAGTGAGTTGAAGCCGTATGAAAGGCAGCTTATCCGATCTTACGAACTAATATTTCCGATACGACAGGTGAACTCTTTTAAGCTTCGTCAGACTTCGCGCCGCATTCGTCCATAAGGGATTAACCGGACAAGTGCATCTCGTTTTTCAGCGATACGCCAACCCAGGGCGACCGTGTGATGGGGCGTGATCGATTGTTCGATTGCATCCACACGTACACACGGTCGTTTTTAACGAAGGGTCCGAAAGCAGTGCTCCTAGGAGCTTTTTGATTTGTTGTCAGTCCTGAAGCCCTATGAATAGGGAGGAGAACAGCCTCTCTGAGCGCATCTCCGTATCTACACCAAAGGGAACCTTTTCCCTGCAAAGTTCCAGAGCCAATTACTACAACAGAATCCTGTTAAGACGTATTTGGTGAATATAACGTACTTTGAGGATTAAGGCGATTTATGTTTGAGGGATGGTCTTCCATGCCAGCGTTGCATCAAGGGTAATTCGCTTAATGTTCTTCTTTTGTTTTTGTTCTTTTTTGGTTTTCTTTTGTTTTTTTTTTTGTTTTTCGTTGTCCTTTTTTTATCGTCTAGCGCCACGTAGGCATTTGCGTGGTTCGGTAGTTCGCGTGGAATATTTTACGATGACGAAAGAATCCGAACGTAAATGTGAGGTTGGTTGCCAACTACGAGATGCCGTTATGGAATATTTTTGTAAAGCCAGTTTATTTATTTTTTCCTATCCGTCAATGGTCGCAGAAATATAGAAGTACAACTTTATTGATCTTCTCTTAAGATTCTGCCACATGCTAATAAAATTATGTCTAATGAAAGTCTATGATCGTTTTATGGGGTGGAATTGGATGGAGTTCATTTAGTTGTCGGTATCTCTGTAAATATCGTGTGCGTGCGGATTATAGTTGTACAGCTATTAAAATCATTTTTACGACGCAATATCATTTATTTTTTTATATTAATACGTAGTTTATCAGGCTACGTATCGACTAAAAGATTTTATCATTCCCACTGCGAATTGTGTTTTCACCTTCAGGATAGCTCCTACAGCAATGAATCACTCAACTGAAAGGATAATGAATAATATAGAAGAATAAAATAATGGTGTGAATTTGTCATAATTAAGACAATTCCCTTGGCTCTAACGATTTAAAATATCTACTCTCTTCTAAATAATTTAACTTAATGCTTAACCCTTTTCTTAGTCAAGATAACCTATTTATAAATCAAAGTGTATATTTGGAAAGATAAGAGTGTATTTGATAAACGTTTATATATTTAAGGCTTGCGAAACTTGCATAAAATATTCCTAGAACTATGCATAAGAGGTTTTTATAATATTTCTTGCAAAATCCGCCGAGCTCATGATGAGCTTGAGATTAGATTTATGAGGAAGCATATATTATCGACTTGGCACCAGAAGGAGTAATATATTTCATGCAAGGTTAAATAATCAATTAAGATGCAGAATATTGTAGAAGCACAGAACTGGCTAGGATAGAATTCTTAGAAAGCTGTGTCTCTTATAATAAGTCATCCATCTTTATCCGCCAAGTGTGAATGATTTAAAGAATTGGAAGAATGAAAAAGCTCGGCAATAGTGGGAAAGGAGCCAGACGTAATTAATAAGAGTATTTCTTGTCGTTGGGTTGCATTCAGTTGAATTCAAAAGCATACAATAGGTTAATCCATATCTCCTCAAGGTTCGCGTGAACATTTTTAACCAGACATGCTAACGTCATGGTAACGAATGCCCTTGAATAGTTGCACCTTCTTGGTTGAGAAAAAGGGGTATGTAAATGTATGAAACTATTGTTTGAATTATTGCATTGAATCATTGTGTCATATGGTGAATTTAGAGCTTAAATCACTATTAATATTGTTGAGTGTTCACGTTAAAGAGAATAGAAGAAAAATATATTTTATAATTAATTTATATTTGCTACATTCAGATGCCATATCTCTCGTAGTCGTTAGCTCCTGTCTACATTTATTCTTCCTAGTCATATACTTTTCGTAACTCGATTACGACACAGAATGGCATCTGGTAACATCCTTTAAGAAGATCATGGCAGATACAAACATTCCCATAAATCGTCAACATCCATGGAAGATACCTTTCAAATGCGGAATATATTACATAAAATGATATCATACACACTGGGATACGGCGATGCCCTTTCAGATAACTTATGGAGGCTGCATTTTTCAGCGAGCATTTCCCGTTATCCTATTATATTAATTAACGAACATTATAATGAAAACTCACCCTTACGTCATCGCGGCCGTGAAGGTGTTTACCATAGGCGGATGCACTCAATTAAGCGAAGACATCCCAGTTTCTTTCGAAGTCAACAGAATGGCGAAAATGGGATAGTTGCCAGTTGGTTCTGCCCTTCACCTGAAAGAATGCAGCACCTGTCCTTCCAGCGAGGAACGCTAAATTTTAAGCGGATCTAAGAGAGGAAAATTACAAGACAATCTCCTTAAGGAGTTGAGTGAATGACCTTCTTAAGTTACGGTTACATGGCCACGGTTCTTTATCAACAGAAGCTGATAGAATCTGCAGCGTCAAAGCATGCTTTAGACTTTTTAGCTCTTATACCAATTACCTATGCGGATTATAAAGAACCATTATCTCCGAGATTTAAGATTCTTAAACCTTTCGCAATTGCTGCATCGAAGCCGTTCCTTTAGGAGTGCGCTGTTTTTGTTTTAATGCTTCGACAGCTAAGGTCATTTTGCTCGCATGGGCTATCTCCCGGAATCGATCCTGAGTAGTTATAACGATAGTTGACAACGATTTCTACTTAGTGCTATAGAAGCCTTAATGTAGCCTAGTTCTACGCACTGTTTAATTTTAAAATTTTTATTAATAGGGGTTTAAAAATAATATTTTTTCATTTAATAACGTTGAAGTCCAAGAGAACATAAATAATATTTTTTTTAATTAATAGTACATACATACCACATATACGAGCAAATATTCCTTTACAATTTACATATTTTTCATTGTATTTTGCAAAAAAATTCGATAATATTATATAAAATTCTTACTCATTACTAGAACAGTTTCTTACTATCAAATTCAAACTATGATATATGAAGAAATATGTGATATTAAAATAATTCATCAATTTTCATGCAATCAAAAATCATATTCACTTGCAAGTTACTGTCATGCAGAATTCTATCCATTGTTTTATTAAACAATGGATAAGATATAATAATGGATAATAACTTTTAAGATAAAATATTTTTTGTAAGCTCTTACGTTTTCCCATACTTTTCTTTGAATTATTTTGGATTTTTTTCATGTAGATTTAATCCTACCTAATATGGGATATTTTCAGACATTGACAGTGTATTTTTTGTGTAATGTATATTGCTCTCCTCTCTAGTATCATATTTTTTATTTGAGAAAGCAAATATATAATTTAGCTAAATCACTATGAAACGCAAAAATAATAACGTTTATCCTCATAACTTATAATATTGATTGGATTCATTATAAACATAAACATGCTTGAATAACTGTGAAGAAATGGAAGTAATATAAATGGAAATTTCCAATCTAAATTTTAACTAACTGTTCTAAGTTAATCACCTCTTCAGCTTAAAATCTCAAAGAATACTTAATCCATGTAGTCATGCCTGGAATCCGTTCTTGGAACGATATCAATTTCCACTCCACACCAAAGTCGTTCCATGAACGAACCGCATTCTTCATTTGCAAAGAAAGCATGCAGTTCTATTCATATGAATTACCCACAATTCCATATCGTTCCGTAATTCGTTCTCTCCCCTTACGAGCGATTCATTCCTTTAATGGCTTCATTAAAAGTAGATCGAGATCTTGAAATACCACCAGCCATTGTTCTCATGAAGGAAAAATTATTTCGTTTTCTAACGACTATCAATCTTGTGTGAGGAAAAGGGAGATTTCAAATCAGCGTACTCATTATGCAGTGTTTTCAAATGAACAATCATAAGGTTAAAATTACTACGCATGTTTTACGACCAAACTTGTAATTTACGTCTTATAACTCTTCCGGATAAAAAAATGAACTTCATTCTATTGTATGTATGTAAACAACCCTGAACTCTACAATGTTACTTTTTACGTTTTTAATATTTATGCTCCTCATTATTTCCTCAT
Organism: Pantala flavescens; assembly: GCA_020796165.1. Classification (NCBI taxonomy): domain Eukaryota; kingdom Metazoa; phylum Arthropoda; class Insecta; order Odonata; family Libellulidae; genus Pantala; species Pantala flavescens. The sequence goes on from CM036888.1 coordinate 7,196,540, forward strand.
ATTAATTATTTTGAGATCTTCATTCATACCCACATAAATTTCAAAAGTAATCATTTGTTGTGATTTCCATAGTTACATTAACGTTTTACTCTCTCTCAACAACATTAGAAGAGACATCAATGTTTATTTACAGTGTCACTCTTTAAATATATTTTTAAAAATAAATGGTACCTATATTAAATTCAATCATATCATTCTACTATTATCTAAAACGAAGTTCAAAGAACGTTAAAAATAAGCAAATCAAGAATCTATTAATTCAGCAGTCAGTATAAGTTAGCAAAAAATAGTTTTCATTCGTTTGAATTTCGTCCGTAGTTATTTTAATAATAAAAAAACATCACCAAGGTCACTCCATTTCTGTCATCTAGATTCTTCGAAATTTCAATATAATTCTCAGATGGAAAAAATTGAATGAGAAATGCAACCGAATTCCACGCATATTTTTGGAAAAAAAATCTTTTCAATAACACAAATTTATCAAGATTGAAACACACAGTTAGAAGATATAAACAACTGATACTTTCGACAGGAACTTTAGTTGACTACATTACTGTAAAAAACGTTCTTATCAGAAAAAAAATACTTTCACCTTTATAAATTAATACGTAAAAGTCTTCGTTAAGTTTTATTTTTACGTCATTGACACTTTAATATACAATCAAATAGACACTCCTTTCGACTTATTGATCATTAATTTAGGAAAAAATGACCATCACCCTGCGTAATCGAGTTCTAAATAAAATAAACATAAAAAATTCCTTTCAGGAATGGACAGCGATTCAGTTCAGCAAATCGACTCGGATCGTAGTGTGTGGATTTAGCGCGTTCTAAATCCACCCGCCCCCGCCTCGATACGTGAACACGGATCGAGAGAGGGCATCTTAATCGATATAACATCGGCGCGTGGCGTACAGAAGTACCACGGTCGATTTAGATGGACACGTGACCGCTCAACGGCTGAATAGACTTCCCACGTATATCACGAGCGTGGGCGTCAGGGGTTTTGCGCCTCGCTGCACCTCCGTAACATCGCCGATTGCGTGCGTTTAACCGTTTAACGGAGCGAAGTAAACCCGTCCCTCCGTCAACCTTGAATTCCTTATTTATTCTCCTTTCAGCTCGTGATCGCGTTGAACATAAAGAAGGCACTGACACACGCGGACGTCCTAATGAAGAACGGAATGATTTGTTAACTTTTCTTTTCTTTACGAACGGCTGTGCCTTTTTAAAGGTTTTCGCTGTGCACACAAAGTGGGGGTGAAGAGTGGAAGCTAATCCGTCGTTAGCGTATGCAAGGATCTATGAGGAAAATAAGGACCTTTTTTTATTTCTCTCTTAGGCTTTCAAAGAAGAGGATTAAATTTGGATGTGGTTTTGCTAATCTGTGGAGTGTCTTTTCTTTTGAATCAAGAATAGCTATGTAAGTATAGAAACGTATGATAGGGATAGTAAATATTATTCATTAATTCAATTAAAATAAACATAATTTTATTTTCTGCTAGCTATCAATCATACTATTTTAGCAATATTTATGGTCATGTTTTCTTTAAAAAAATACGTAAAGAATACCATTATCCTGCAACGTATGGGCTTACGTATAAAGCGATTAAACGATGGAAAAAGGAATACTTTGTATAAATTATAGAGAGGAAAGGATAGACCTGATTGTGGATGTAATTGGATCGTAAATATAGGAGGAAGAAATAGAGTAGGATGAGAAATATGTTATAGATGGAATACAGAATTTGATTCATCTATAGATAAAAAGAATTATTTATTTAATAAATTGAATTTTTTTATAATTTGTATAATTTTATAAAATTCGAGGTTATTTTAATTTTCGGTACGTTAATTTAATGTTTGTACAAATTATATGAATTGAAAAAGTATTTTGTTCTTTTTCAATGTTTTATTGAGGAAGACAACCACTTCTAATCTATCTGTATTTATTTACCTTACGTAGTTTTACTTAACAAATCTGGTTGAGAAGACATAACGACATCAAAACTTAATTACCTTTAAGAGAATGATATCATTATTAGATGCTTTTTTTAGCTTTATAAATATCGTATCCCCACCTAGAAACTCCTAAACAATCCTACAACTGCCTATCGCATCGTTTCCATAGTTTCACGAACGTCGTTCGAAACTCCGCCCTACAAAAAAACCATCCACACATATGCACTGCGTAAACGCAGTTCCAACATCGCAGTTCACAGCTCGCAACTTCGGCACATCGATACTCAAAGAGCGCGCACACAATCTGTTCGGGACGAAAAGTTAAACAATTTAAAATTCCAATTCCCTTTTCAAACGAAATTTCACGTTCGGAAACGCGTTCAATACACAACGAACGTTCATTACGTCCGCAGAAGCTTTTTATAAACGATTTCGACCCAAAAACGTTTATGCCACAATTAACCCACCTCGTTTATACGCACAGGTGTACGGGTTAAAATATGTTGCGCGCCCTCGCATAAGAGCCGAAAAAAAATACGCGCCGACTTTAACATCCGCACATCGCGCGTTATTGGTATTTACGCACCTTATTCCCGATGTGTTAACCACGTGTTCCTCGCACCAACGGTTGAACGGCCGATCCGTACGTAAGAGCCGTAAAACACCATCGTTTCCTCGATAAAAACAGTAGAGTCTTAACTTCGTCGCCTTTGGCATTTCCAGCTCGTAACCCCGTGAATGTCACGGCCATATATATATTAAAAGCAAGAAATAAAGGCCGCTTCAGCCATACGTACCTTTCTCCCGCAATTCTCTATATATTTTTTTCCCTTTCTCCCTTCGCCGCGCTTTTATATTCTTTTATCCCTTCTCCTCGGCTCTTTATGCAGTGATATATTTCCGAAATGTTGCTCTTGTCTGAGAGATGCTTTTTTTTCCTCGTCAAACAAATGAGAGGAAAAATTCGGTACTTTCAAGTGGGAAACCTCAGTAAAAAAAAGGAGAAAATGCTCCCTTTATTTTATGAATCCGCTCGATATCCCTTGTCTTCCCGTTATATTTGCGGGATGGATTCGAGTAGGATGAGTTCGTGTTTCTTTTTTTTAAAGCTAGAATATTAAATGTACTCCGCGGTAATTTTTTTTGCCCCGAAAAGTGTCACATATTTTTCTTCGTGTGCGTCACAGAAGGATTTCTACAGCAGGTAACAGTGCGTAGGGTTTGTACATTTTTTTGATTTTTATCCTAAATTCTAATCTTCGGATATAGAGAAGGGTTCAGTAAATATACCGTATCTTACAAGAGTAATACTATTTTGAATGACTGACATTTCAAACCTTTACACTTTTTTTTCTTTTTTTGCGCGCACATTGATTAAATTTTACTTGCTTTACTTTCAATTTTGCACTATACCTAAAGTATTCTCGTATGATTTTCATTCTTCACTAAACGTCATGTCAGTAGTTGGACACAGTACTCTTACGAACATAAATTTAACATTATAAATTTGATTCTTCACGTTTTTATTCATGAATATCATTTTAATTTAAAAATGATAATATTTCAAATGTTCAGAATGATTTTGTATTTGAATTTATCTTTTTTATTGTTTATTTATTTGCATATGGGACTCTAATAGACACCTGGCTTGGTGGTAGTCCTGAATTCGTGTATATACATTTCAATCGGTTTTGAATTATTTATTGTACTATCCATTATTAAATTCCACCCAATGTTTTTTTAATTCTGAAAATCACTTTAGATAAAAATTCAAAACAAGTAATGAGAAATGTGATCATTAAAGTCATGTCTAATTCCAAGGAAACACAAAAAGTAACTGTGCATATCGTAATATTATAGCATTAAGATCATTAATTTAGAAATACTGACAGTTTTCAAACATTAAGCTATCTTTATCGAAGCGTAAAACATATACTTAAGGTAGATAAATGAAAAAAACAGAAAGATAATTTTCGGCTGTCGAAAAATTTCAAATTTGTGAACTTTGACCTTTCCTCAGAGAGTTCCTCTTCTTGACACGACAGGTATGACCTGACGCCGAAGAAACTTTCTCCTTGAATACCTAATTAATCACCAATCGCAATAATGCGATCTCTGACTATGTAAAAATTAAAGCGAAAAATTTTTAGCCGTTCAAGAATTCGAATTTACATTTTGGGGTAAGAGACGTGACCGTTTTGCCAAATGCCAACATCTGCATTTGCCCTCCCTAAAGCGACACCGGTTGTCTTTTCGGATGATTGATGGCTCTGGAATATTCCCTAAGCTTCCGCCAAAAATAATCAAGCGATCTTCTTTGATGGACACGAGGGAAAGCCCTCCTTCTTTTGCTAAGAACATATCACCGCCACAGATTTCGCTGTACTAATTACAGCATTTCTCACTGTTTATCAGCCATTAGGACAAAATATTATGCTAATTATTCTTATTTTTCTTTGTGAATAATGAAATTTAATTATAGCGTCGAAAAAGATGTTTTGAGATTCATTAAATACCCGGAGATTCTGGACTCACGCATAGCCCCTGCATCTTATATAACACGCCGTACACGGAGCTTACGGAGTTCGCGTACTTGAAATACAGTGTGTGTGGTCTACTGCTGAATATTTTAAGTTGGTTTTCTAACCATTGCTTTTTGTGCATTTAATCATGCAACAAAATGAAATTAAATGCTAAGAGTTTTATGTTTACATTATATTTTGAGTGAAATTTCCGCTTACCTCGTTGTAAGCTGCAATTGAAAACAGGCGTAAAAACTCGTTCTCACAGAAAGTTTCTCAATACGTCATATCAATCGGTTTTGAAAGATGGTACCCGATCATTAATATATCTCTTGTAGGTATTATAATAAATTGATTGAAGCTTATACCTTCTCTGTTACAATAGATACGTATCGTTGTGTTACACCCAAATACAGCTACATAAAAATGTCTCTACATTGGTTATTTTCTTTGTTTCCTCTGTTAATGAAACGTGTCATTTATAACGAGTTATTTTTAATGCAGAATGAGTCAGATAGTCTACATATTTTTAAAAATATCACTGAAAACCATGCCAACATCCCAACCCTTTCATGACACCCAACACCTCGTGTCATAGTTATTCATTTCACAACAATAAATCTCCCCATATAAGTATGCTCTCCAAAACTTCGCAGTGGAGCTTTAGAAATCGCTTCATTTTCCCGCAGTTAACATTTCATTATCCCTCTCATAATTTAGCAAACATTTGACTATCAATTCACATTAATTATGCGTGTCGCTCAAAATTACATATTCCGCTGCGAATCATGGTATCGTTAATTTAGCTCCCTTGCCTCTATTAAATAATTTTCGATATCCTGCGGTCGTCCGTAGGAAGCGCGGCATTGAGTCCGCAAAAGTTAATAAACTCTTTTATTGCAAATAATCCCACAACGCGTGTGGGTGAAAGAGGTGCGTGGAGAGAGTAACATATATACCGCATATCTGCCAAAGAGAATTGATCAAATGAGAGAAAGGTAAATATTATTCTCGTGGGATATAGGTCTCTCTCTGAGTAATATTCATAATTCGGAGCTTTATTTAATTCTGAATGTCAAAGATCACCTTTATAGTATATATCAAATTTTCCCGCACATCGTGTACACATACGAATATATATATATGACCTTTTTTTACGACTTGTTACGTAATATTAATGTGATATTTGGAGAGTAGCATATATTCAAAATGAAGTGTTTGGAGTATGGAGGGAAATCATGCCCTATAATCAATATAATAGGAAACATATAAGGTCGATGATGTAGCAAGTAAAAGCACTATCAAACTGGAAAAAATCTAGGTTGAAAATTTTGATGAAATATAAAAACTTTTGAAAAATGTCCCTTGAGGAAAATTACTTTGCATTCTCCTTAATGCTTTATTTTTAATCGAATCTAATGAGCACATATTTACGACCCGCGAATTCAACTAACTACTAGTGTCAACTGAAAATAATTATTCTAATCCGCGTCTCCGCGAAATGTTTACGAAAACGTAAGTTCTAATTTATATTTTAAAAAATTTTCAACGATTCTCCATTTCAAAAGTGTTTTTTTATGATTCTATTCAAATTCAAATATTTATTATTGAACTTCATTTATGGGTATGATCTGTTCATTGCTAATACAAAATAATCTATTGATTATACTCATAAATATATATATATATATATGTTCGTTCAATCAACTCTTTTCTCATTTAAAATCTGCATACAGCTGCATCATATATTAGTTTATTACATTATTAGAATTCACGTGATACGCGTATTTTGCACGTGAGGCGGTCAAGCTGTACCCGAATGGCGTATTTTCGACATACCCAAAGCTTTACATCGAAATAAATTCATCCAACTCTATCGCTAATTAAATCAAACAATCGTTCAAATATTCCCCATAAAATTAACCCAAAAAACCTTAAAAACAGTCGAATTGAATTATTTAAACGCGTTCGTTAATTAATCAAAAATAATTCGCGCGCAATGCAGGATCTGGGTCTTGTCGAATACGTAAGTGCGTCTATCTATAAAAAACATAAAACGAGCATTTCCTTACATGCACGGAACTACCTCGCGTTTCCCTATACATACGCTATACGACCTCAAAAGATCCCAGCGTGGGTCCATAAATGCATTCCGTTGTCACCGGTACCCGCCCAAAGTCCTGCAGCGTTGTAAACGAACTTTCCGAAAAACGAACGCCTCTCTACCGTGTGCCCACGCCCCTAACACAAAGTCCCTTTCGTGCTGTCCAGTTAGCCTCAAACGAGACCCGCAAATATGTTTTCGACTTTGTGAAAGGCGGCGGTTTTCTTTCGGGATTCGCATGTACCCCAATAATCAATGGTCTCCGGATTTTTTTTTTTCGCAGAACATGCAAAGTGAATGATGGGCCAAAAGTTGGCAATCTCGCATTTCTATAGCAGACGTATATCGTAAACCTTCTAGTACGGTTTGATCTCTAGATACCGCTGCCCTTTGGGCGAACCCAAACGCATGGAAAATACGTGAGAATACAACTGATTGGCCCTTTGTGTCTTGGTTTGGTTATCTTTTACTCGCTGTGCTTACGGAGTCTGTTTGTGACCAAAGTGATCTGCGTTAATTAAAGGATTTTGAACTGTGATTCATTGTTTGAGATCGTGGAAGGTAATGGATAATAAAGCTAAAGCTTTTCTGCCTTTATACCGTTTCGTATATCTATCAATCTATTCAATATTACATGAAATATTACAACAACTTCTGTCTAGCTATACTGTATTATATTACTATGAAATTATAATTTACTACTGTTTATTAAAATACGTCATAAAAATTATCTTCATTTATCCTGAATTCATTTACTACTGATACTTTTTAGCTATGTTTACGTATAAAATAGTGTTCTTTTACACCACAAAATATGGGATGTTAAATTTCATCGTAGTATTTGAAAACGTCGGATGCAACGATAAATCAAAATGGATTCCTTAAAAATTTAAAGATATTCTCGAGATGAAATGTTAACTAATCGTTATAGTTTATCGCTAAAGGTAGATTTTTAACCTCACCACGAGCCTTTTCTTTATGAAAAGAACATCGTTTTCTCTTCATAAGTCTTCGTCATAAATTATTTAACGGATCATCCATCACAGCCTCCCGCCATCGCTCAGTATCTTCCGTTTATTCCAAATGATATCGCATATTAATTCACTCCTCCGGTGTGAATTTGTGTATGTACTCGGATTTTTTGTTCTTTTTTTTCCTAAATTTTTTTACGAATAAAGTGTTGATTTAATAAACTCATTGCGTGGACAGTAAATAAAGAAACTTTTCCAGGAATTTATATGGCAATAGTAAAATAAATTAAAATAGAGAGCTAATTAAATGTCATATTATTTATGGATATAAACTTGTTGAAAAGTTTAACTTTATTCCTGAGATATAGTGCAGCGATTGAATCCTGGCACATTCTAACGTTTTTCATCGAAACATTTGATACTTACCTCTTTATTGATATATCTTCGTGCTAATGGACTTAAATAAAATCTGTTTCGCTATGGATCTGGTAGAAATGATTGAGAGACTGTAATAATCTTCATTCATTGCTAGAAATTTTTGTAATGATATGCGACAAGTACATTTCGTCCTTAATTAAATTTCAAAATTAATTTAGGCAAAATAACTAAATATTCTCTACAATTCATTAAATTTCTTGCCAATTTATGCCCAATAAGGTACGGGTTTTCGAAGTGAATACGTAATTTGAAACTTAATATTTTAATAATAATAATAGCCTATTATATCGACGCGTTGTCAAACTTTTTATATTCCAAGTACATCGACAATAAATGCGAGTTCAAAAAAGATACTTAATTTTTATTACGAAATATAATCATTAGCTTCTATTGATTAGGTTTCTGCAGCAGTGCTTTTCTAGAACACTCACTAGATAATTTCCTTTAAATGTACTATAGTCTAAAAGTCTACAGTCAAGGTTGAACAGTACGCCCTTTTCACACACAGCACCGCGTTATGCAGAATCGTTGGCGATTTTCATCTATCGCGTGCTACTTTTTTACTCGCCAAAGACAAAAAACGGGCGTGCAGAAACCTTTCGCGAACATTTTCTCCTCTCCTATATATTTTTCCCGGCGTCGAATCCGTGTCCAAATCTCCCCCGTTTTTTCCAACTGGTGTTTGCACTTTGGCCAGATCCACCGTGGAGGCCGATTGTCCGTACGGTGCAGATTTTGACAAACTGTCCGTTGCAGAGAAAAGCCTAAAGAAAACGTTCGATACCGAAATCAAAGGGCGCGTTGTAAAAGTAAGCAAGTCGAGTAAACAGTGCCTCTCAGTGATGGAGGTGAAACAGCAGCTTGGCAACCGGGTTAACGCGAGAGCCCCGTGCCATGGCGTGCATGAAGGGTTTATTTGGTTCTTCTCGTGCTTTATGGAGCCGTGCGCATACATATCTGCGCAGATCGTTTACCGTGCGGTTGTTTTATGCCGGAATAGAACGAGTTTTGAAAGTGATTCGACAATAAACTGCTTGCCCATGTATGTAGATACTGCTCGAATAGATAACTGGTGAGCAAACTGTGGATTTTGAGCGTTATGACGGCGTGTGGGTAGGAATGATAGTCAAATAAGTCCTTAGTGGTCACGGAATGATGGATTTTGAGGATTAGATGGTTAATTATCTCATTTAGTTACTTCCTTGTTTGTCAGAAGTGATTGATTGATGGATTGAGGGGAATGAAGTATACTAACGAAGATAATTAATTTGTACTTCTAAGGTTGAATTAATTAATTTAATGTATCTTGGATTACTTTCATCAAAGATTGAATCTATTATAAATATTCTAGTATCATAGATGAAGGTTTGATTTCTAGGAATATTATATATTTTTAACGACTTATTTGATCATTTAAGACAGCTTTTAGCAGATATACTAACCGTCCTTAATTGATTTTGCTAAAAACAGTTAGGGTTATCTTGGCAGTTTTACGTTTTAAAGAATAAACGATTCAGATATTCTGTTTTTTTAAATTTATCGAACTTTGGAAATAAACTTAAAAATTGCTTATTAATATTGACTATTATAATGTAATAATACTTTTCACTGTATCTAAGTTTTAGTGTACTAAATGTTTTCTGCATCAATCTTCCATTAAATGTATATGAATTAGGGAAACGATTAGTAGTGTTTCTGAATATTATAAGGATACAACTTGTCAAAAATTTTCCTTCATAATATCAATTCTTAATAATCGAAAACATGGAAGCACTACTCAATAAGATTAGGATCCTAGATTTTTAACTTTTGTAACTCTCTTTCCCTTCTGCTTCATATGTTTTTTTTAAACAGTATTTTAAAGTCAAATATTTCCATTATTATTCTAAATATCGTTCACACTTAGCTGAAACTGTAATAAAAAATTTCTTAATTACAATACTTTAATTTTCTTATTGGCGTGAGGATTCTATAGTAACATTAATAAGGATGAATTTATACGCCTAGTTCTAATGGTACTCTCCTTTAGTTATACACTAACTATCACGCATACTGTCATGGAGGAAACCCCATTATTAGTCTCCATTAACCCTCAGAATGCGTTGAAATGCGTATTCCCAGAACGTGCGTAATCTTTGAACTCATTTTCGTCGAAATTTCTGGAAGACCACCACCACCACTGCAGAAGATGCTTTATGGACCTCGTTACTTATGCAGGATACACTAATTCGCCCCATTTGCTTATTGTCTGATGACTCCAAAAGCCGCGGATGAAGTAGTTGTCTTCCCAGTTTATCGTCGGAAGAGAGGGAAAATTTGGAAAGTTTCGGGCAGCGCAATATTCAGCCTTAGGGAAGTGAGGGAGAGAAAGTTTCGGGCTGGAGAAGGGAGAAAAATTTTTTTAAAAGGTCCATCACTCAATAATGAAGCGTGTGCGAATTTTTGCTCGTTTCCAGGAATCTGATTTGGTCCCTCGGCGAGACAGAAAACTTCTCGATATTGCCCCTTTTAATTGAATTTCTCGGCAGAAATTGTTGGTAAGAAATTTCGAGGCGGTTATGAAATTCCTACGTAATTTCCGACTATCAAAAGCTTTTGTTTGTCGAACAGGGAAGTCGGTTCGAAACCGTAGTGACTCATTTATTTTTGCTCAAATTAATTGTTTTTTGTGCTCTGGGCTATTATTATCTTTTATGAATTCCTATAGCTTTTATGTTAAAATACCCAGCCTTTAGTATGCCATATTTCTGAATGAAGATTCATATCAATGTAGTGCAGCACGTGTATGTTTCCTACTGGGCATATTTATTCAAAGGATCGATGGTAAAACGACATATCTCATAAAAGGGAGATCCTGCGATTAATTAGAAACATAAATAATGCTTCTATTAAACTTGTTTCCTAGATCATATGAAAAACACCTCTTATAGCTCATTTATCTAGCTTCATATCTGTAATTATGAGTTGTATTAAGAGGCATTTTAGACATTTTTGGGAGAAGAAACTATTACTATGACGAAATAAATTAAACCACAAAAATATAACGATATGAATTACTAGTCACTTCACAAGCTATTGTAGGGTTTCACAAAAAAACGTATTACACGTATATATCTTTCTCTGTTGGCTTAATCAGTTTATTTTATTTTGACAAAGATTATTTTCTTACTCCCCTTCGCTGTTTTTTTAGAAGTCTCTTGTTTTGTTGATTCCTTTTCTTCGAATGGCATTTCCAAAGTTGGTTTTAGCAGAAAGAGCTTATTCTCCGGCAAAATTCTTGGAAAAGATAACACCGGGGCCGGAATAAAATATGGAACGCCTCGAGATACCATTCCGAAGCGGGGAAGAAATGTTTAAGAGAGCGATTACTTAGTTTTTTACGCATTTTTTTGCTCTTGGAAATTGTTATTCGGAGTAGAGAAGAAAAATATTTCTTTAATCGCCTCATAGTATGTTCTTTATTTTTTGTGTGTAGTTTAACTGCCGCTGCTTGAAATCGCGTTCTTTGTAGTATATTAAAGAATTATAAAATTGGCTGTGAATTTCTCATGTTCGTAATTACATGTACAATATGCAGAAAATGAAAATATAGACATTAACTTCTTATAACTCATTATAAGTTTCCAAAACCTTATGATTATATAAATTAATACATTAGCTATTTGTTTTCACATACTATTTACGGATTAAATTTAAATTATTATAATTTAATCCAGCATTAATTTAAAGTAGAAAGGAAACACTCTAAAGAAATTTCAATAGCTAAAAAATAACCTATGTGGCCAAACCTCTGGCTTTAGACAAATATGATTGAAACTAAAATACGTTCAAATTACCATAGTGATAAAATTATCAGACCGGTACGTAATAGAAGAGGTCTTCTAAACTCTAACGAAGACATGTGTCTGGATAATATTGATCAAAAGAAGAGGAATATTAATTGGGCACACTAGAGGTAATCTCCCGAAGGCGGCATTGAAATGAATGGGAGGATTATTACGTGAAGATCTTGGTTAGATTATGAGAGGCGATCATTTCTGATAGGAATTATGAGAAAATGTAGTAATTGGCTGGAGACAGAATGGCTTACGGAACTGTTACACGCTAATCCTACAACCATCAGCCCAATCTGAGGATATTTACATCGCCGCTGCGAAATCTAAATCTAAGTTGCCAAAATAGCGAATGATCTTCTGTAATAACTCACCAAAATAGATTGTGAGGATTTAGCTGAGGGCATATCCTTATCCATTTATGTTAAATCTGTACATATTTATTCATATAAAGTAAGGTGATTTTACAATAAAATGAAATTTAAATTAAATTGGTAATTTAAGCGTAACTTTATATTGTAATCGTAGTTATTTTATAAATTAACTATCGGAAAATGTTCATTCATATTGAATTTTAAATTTATCTCTAACGCAGCATCTTTTTTCATAAATTGATAAGATATTAAATTGTTTTTGCAACTTAAACGAAACTATATATCAAATTGGTAATGATTTAAAAACTAACTCTCATAAAATGTTCGATTATGATGAAGATTATATCTATACTAGGCATTCTATCTTTGTGACTTTATAAATAAAAATTAAACCTCCAATTTTGCAGAAAGTGATTCTAATAAGATATAACTCAGGATTACTTTTTCTTATAAATACGTGAAAAAAATCGTCATGGAAACAAGCCAAAATTCATGTTGCGATAAATTTAAACAAATATATTCACATATGAAATATCCACCTGTCATTGAGTCTTTATGTTACCTTAAAATTAAATAATTTATCTTACAAATATTCTATCAAATTAGACATCACTGGTCACATAGGTTCGCTAAATTCCCTTTCTGCAAATAATACTCGAAACCCTATCTTAAAAATACGCTAAAATACGTAGTTTGCGTAATGGATATACTGTTTATTGCCCATAAATCATGCGAGAGGACAGAGTACCTTAGAAAGCCCCAAACATAAGCAGAAGGAGAATGCAAATTGGCCGTCTCGGTCCGTGGCTTATCTAATTTCTAATCTGTACGCATTATCACGTAAGGGCGCATAACGGTGAAGAGGTAACGAGCGGCCTGCTCCTTGAATGAACGCCTCGATTACCACGTGGATACGTAAGCCCCCTTCTCGAGTGTGGGGCATTTAAATGGCCGAGAAGAAAGTCCGTAACGAAGAAAAGAGAGGGCAATGGAGTGGATAACTGGGAAAGTAGGGTCCCGGATAAAATTGGGTGTGGAAGGAGGCGAAATGGGGGAATGAATGGTCTCGGAGAAGAAGGAAAATGATGGAGAAAGAGGGGTGATTTACGAAGAAAGAAGGAGAGGATTTAAGGATAAGGCAAAGAGGAGATGAGAAAATGAGGAACGGTGCATGGCAGATGACTTGCGATGGAAGTACCGAGTATGGAGTGATGAATAAATTAGGTTTCATTCTGTGGGAACAATGTGCGTGTAATTTACCCCTTACTTAGTCTACGAGGTGTCAGAATAAAGTTTCTAAAGATTGAGGAACATTAAAGCAAGACGTGTATACTGATCTTTCCTTCAGGATTATAAATAATATTGACAAGCTGAAATTATACATTCTTGTTTACTTTTTTATTAACTATTTATTATGAGTGCTTAAACTCTGCAGAGAATAGCAAATTCTGTGAGAATAGCAAATTCAAATCGCTAAGTTTTAATGGTTAAAAATGATGGGTCACACTTTCTAACTGGCATATAGGCTGGTTTCTGAATATTGCATAAACAAAGATTGAGCAATGGAAAGGTACTTTCTTCTAAAATTGATATTCATTTAAGATTTAGGGAAAGTCTGAATCATCCAATAATGATATTTCATCATGGCTGAGTATAGAAGAACGAACATAGATAATATTTGTTTTTACGATATTTATTGTGAACTACGTTAACTTTCACTTTCTACATCTCTTTCTAAATTTAATTTCGTGTAATCATTTCCTTCAGATTATTTCTGTAGGACTGTGTTACTGAGATATTATTTGTCGTTTTTTAGTAAAAGTACCGAAATTTTCAACTCTTAATGATCAATTTGGACTGCACAGAAAAGTTCGGAAGTATTGTAATTTTAAACTTAGTTATATAACAACAAGCCACGCAGAACTGTACTCATCCCAGGATTTTTTTTCTAATTTCATTTCTTCCTATTCAAATTTTCGAGACTTTTGCTTCACAAACTCCTTTGTTATATTCTTTTCTCATCCAATCTTCACTTCTATGGGTATTTGTAGGATTCGTCTTCCGTACTGCATGAATTTGTCCGTACCGCGAAATTTCTAGGGATTTTCGAGTTTGTTATTCCATTAAATCGTACGCTTTTATTTTACCTCTGCTTTCTAAATGTAATCGTAGCTGAAGTATTAAAATCTCAGAGTTAAGCCTGGTAGAATTCAAACTGGATATATAATTAAGAAAGGCAAGAATGATTCGTAATGGATGCTCAAATGAGAAAATGCAAAAGAAAATTTACGAAATAAAGTGATACAAGTCTCCGTTAGCTAAGCTTCTTAACTAAATTTTGGAAATTACAGTTTTATAGAAGACAGTAAATGTAGGATCATAAAAGGCTACAAAGTCGAACACATTTTCAGACTTTTTTAGTTCCAACATTTAAGCTCTATTTTTCGGAAATGTGAATTACAAGTTGTAATATAGAGAGTGGTAAAATCCGCTGTATGGAACGTTACTTTTATGTAGATGATTTTTCGGGGAAATTTAAAAAGATTAAAATCATTCTGAATACCTGGATTAATCTAATCTTCCTAAAAAGTCCCTTCACGATACCAATTCTTATTTTAAACTATGCATCATCTGTCATGATAGTACAAAATTTATTTTACCTCCACTTACACGTGTATTCCATCTCATTAAAAGGATAAACATTTACAAGAAAATTAGTTTCAAAACACACGTAACGAGGACTTAAATCATAATTGCTGATTACTCTTTAAAATCCCCGGCTTTTATTGCGGAAACATGATCGCTATGGTTACGAATAACGATAGTGTATTCTTGATATTACCAACTTATGTCTTCACACATTCTTTTGAGGGAAATTCGAGGGTATGGAACGAAGCGAGAGCGGGAGATGAGATCGGATTAGAAAAGTTGGAAAAGGGAAAAGGAAACAGAAGGGGAGGCCAAACAGTCAGAAACTACGACCAGGGAGGAATTCGGCCTTAAAACCAACTCTCTCAACATTTAACTCATTCCCGTTGCATGGCATGACCGGATATCACAAACACATAAGGCACCCTGAGGGAAACGAAGCCTTGGGAGGGAGAAATTCGCACGAAACGGGTAGAGAAAGACCGTGAGATAAAAAATGAAAGAGGCGAAAGACAAGCAGGATGAGTACATAATAAACATGGGGTGGGAAGAGAAGCAAATAACGAGACGCGTATAGGATGGATGGAGAGGAAGAAGGAATGGATAAAGAGCGTGGATATTCAAGGGGGTGATGGGGGAAGGGGCCCAGGGTCTCCCGGTCGGGAAATTTGCTTGCCCCCAGGCGGGAAAAAAGGCAACTTTCCAGGGACACTGAAATGGGAACGTTAGAGGGTTAGATTTTTAGGGGCCTTAGGACAGGGTGGGGACCAGATCGAATTCCACAAGTTACCCCGCAAGAGTGAGGAGAGACTTAGCAATTCCTTCGTAAAGCAACACCCCCTACTGCGTGGCCACGCGGAGTTCCGCTGGTTTTTTTTCTTCTTCTGCCCACGTTATTGGCTCCCCCCTCGTATTCACCAGCTCGATTCTCCGAGGCGCCTATGGTTCTCTGGATTCTAAACATGGCGTTACATTACCGCGGGGAATAAGGAGACTCTCGAATTAAATGGCTCATTTTTGGGACCGGCTTTTGGAAGTGAAATGTGAGGGAACTTACGAGAAGTTTGCTCTCGCCTGCAGCTTGGATAACGATCTTATAAGGGGTGCCCACCAAGGGCGAGTTCTAGGACCTCTAAAAATTAGGGTCCCATTGAGGAAAAAGTCAAAATATTTGGGAGAATTTTTTTTTATCAGGATGATCCCTGAATATGAAGGGAGATGTTTATCATGTATTAATTAAATTGAGATTGAATTATTTTCAGTTTGAAGTGGTTAATAATTGTGAAAGAATAAATTTGTAAAGAACTCAGTTTCCCCCGTAGTTTCCTAAGACTCGTTCGTCTCATGAAACTGAATCAATCTATTATCAATTCACGCTCTGTCTATTTATTCCCAAATTGTTAGTTGTAACAATCGTATTTTCTTTTTTATAATTCTTCCTAGTATATTCGTCACGGTTCAAAAGTTCGCTATCCTTTTAATCTCAATTCGTTAGAGTAAGCAACTTTCGATTTCACGTTAGAATTATGAATGAAATTATGATGATGGAACAAATGAAATAGTTAAACGCTGACGGACATAAATAGCTTTACGTACAACTCTATAAGTTAATCTATTGTGCCACGATAGATTTAATGGGAGTCAGATTCTGTGAATTGCTGCTTAGTTTACGCTGGACCAAGTTCTCCAGAAATCTTTCCAAATGCTAATGCGTCCCACTGCAGAATTATACCCTGAGGACCTCGTCTTAAGCCAAGAAGAGCTTGCCAGAGTTACAGAGCTTCATTGACGGATTACACAATGTGCCAAATTATATTTCCATACACATGTATATGGACCAGTTATTGTGCCATGATTAAGTTATCTCAGCAGTGGGATCTAATTCTAATATCTGCCATTGTTTCGTCTATAGCCTTAGATAGATTAAACCGAGGCATGTTGAATCTGATTAAGTTGTATAATTGTCAACGAATTCTTTCAGATAAATTAGTATCTGATATTGTCATCACAGTTAACTAGCAAGAAGATTTCTCTTTATATGATTTAACGAAGTTAAACGGAAATTTTGTCAAATGAGTTCGGGTGAGTGATGATTTATAAATACTGTAAAGAATAAAACGGTTCTGACTTTTCTTGCGTTCATTTATCAGAAAAAGTTTAGTAGTTACCTTCAACACCTAAACTTAAAATCAATACGGTGGAATATTCATTGGAAAAATTTTTAAAAGATTTTTTATTTGCACACTTTTAACAAATTTGTTTCGTATTAAACTTAAAAATGACTGTAATGCTTTTTACCTTAGCTTCACGATACTTACGTGAGAAGCCTTTTACGGAAACAAGCAAAACATTTGTGCATTTCTAATCTTCTCAGCAGGACTGCATTTCTTAAGCTTTTAACCGAAAGCTGATTGTACTCACGACATGCAATGCCGCAACTATCTGGATCTTAGATTTATCAGCAGTCTTCTTTTATACAAGGCGGACTATGAACAACCTAAATGTTATCCTAAAACCTTAGTTGTATTTAGATTCGTTCTTATAGATATGGCTGGTTAAAGGCGATAAACTATATTCACATACTTCAGAGTGATTAAAAAGATAGAAGTTACTATATTCAATTCATAATAATTTCTTTCATTATTTATAATTGATAGCTTAATATGAGTAATATTATTTTATGGCTCTTATTACTATGAATGACATATCATAAAATTACTGTCCATAAAAAATTCTTTTATATTAAAGAGCAACTTTAGTTAGTTTATCAATAAATGCATCATAAAATTTGAAAATAAATGGGCGTTCCATAATATTACCTGTATTAAATGAACTTATTCCTCGCGATGATGCATATATATATTAAAATATAAAGACCCCAACCTGTATAAGATCGAGCAGCTTTTGCATACTTTAGCTTCGCAATGCAAGGCACCCAATACACACAGAATTCTTAGCCTGCAACAACGGATGAGAGTCCTTGCGTGGAATCTGATGCCGCCTCCTGGCATTCTGGAGTATATTAGGAAAAAAATTGAAGGGATCCACCGAAGGAAATTCTTAGGTTCTCGAGGGCTCTCCAACCCCTGCCACTCTGCGGCATGATGAATTGTTGGATAAGATATACGCTTTCGGTTTGCGTTCCCCCCAAGCACCGAGGAAGCACTTTACGCTCCTGCGGCCAAGATAAGTAGGCTCCAGCGGTGTACGTAGGCGGGTGGTCCGTGGAGACCAAATCTTACCACTGAAAAAGGGGGGTCTTCGAAAAAAGAGATGGAAATTCTTTTCCTATAACTGGTAAGCTCAGATCCAAGCGCGTTAAGATACGAGGGCCACGCTGTCGTTAATTTTAAATCTGGGTGTATCTGAACGAAAATAAGTGTTGTTATAGATACATCTCATATTGACTCTAGGTTGTTTGAGGGCATAGTCTAATGAGGGAATGAAATTATTTACTGAAGCGAATAAATTTGTTAAGAGAAAGTCCTCCAATTGAGCATCAGATCTCTATAAATGAATCGAGGGTAATATTCTGTAATGTGTCCAACATTATCATGACACGTAACAGTCATATATATATTATTGTAGTCTAAGGCTCTTAAATCATGTATAACCTGATGAAATCAAAATATGTCCTCATCAACGACTTCTTGTGATATCTGGTGGAACATCTCTATAAAGTATTAAATAAAACTTGGCTGAATGATTGAATATCTGTCCGTTACAGTTTTTATAATAGTTCAAGGAGGAAATTTTTAAGTTTAACTCTTGTTATATATTTAAATACATATTCATTTTGCTGGAAAAGTATTAGACGTAATTTCAAGTAATAATGGCATACTGTTATGAAAATAAACAATGATAACAAGCAAATTCAAATGTCACCATTTTTAAAAACCCTTTGGTCTTACTTAGGCAAAATTCCTCTAATAATTTCATTTTCATTCTAGTCTAAACATAAACAGATAAATAAATATCCATTTTAAATTCCTATTTCGAACATCACATTCCATCCAACATTAAAATCAAGATAGTTCTCTCACAAAGTAATCTAATTTATTCTTCAAGGAGTTAGTTTTCGTATGCATAAGAAAACTCAAGATTCGCATCCAGATACTGCCTTAGGAGAGATCACATTATCATTCTCGAATTGGTGATTAAATAGAGAAGCCCACTCGAGGGTGGTTAAACGGTGCACTCGATAAATCAGGTTGTGCCTTGTCTTACTGACGCTATCTACAATCGCCGAAATTTATTCATAGGACGAATATCATATCGATCTAAATTGACCCAACGGCTGGCTTTTGTGCTACCCTCTTGCTACGGAATTGATAATAAACAATGATACATTATATGAATGCCTTATGAGGTTCCCTGAAATATGTTGGCGTCCTGAAGCATTGCTCGCGTTAGCACACCCTTGATGCGGTAGTTTAGCCCGGACATCGGCTTATCTGGAAACCTCCTGTAAATTAGGGAAAGGGTTTGGGAACTGAGCCGTTTTCGATCGTTAAGGGGTACTTCATTTTTATAATACCTTGAGAAAACTATGCATAATTTATTCGCAAATTAATCAAAGCAATTAATAGAAATGAAGCAAATTATGTTTAGGAATTTTTAGTGTATGAAAAGTATTTCTTTTTACTTTTTGACTGATTAATTGAACTCTTAGTTTAGCTTCCTATTCCATGTATCGAATCTCAGATCTTAAGTTAATATAAAATATCGACACTGGATGGATTCATGTTTTAGTGATTGTTTACTAACTACTCAGGTAAAAACCTATATCTTCGTCTACTGGCTGTCAAAAAATGGGGATAAGGCTTGCTTGGCTTTGTAGGGAAAGAGTTACTTTCATATGTATCCCTAACTAAAGCGGTGGAGTAAGGCTTCCCAGAGATATTAAATATATCTATACGTATCATCATGATATTTTATAATTAAGGATAAATATTACTTAGGTTTTGACTCAGAGTTATCTTATCTGATTTTAGATCATTATATCGTTATATAAACCTAGAAAAACTTAAGGGGAAAATTAAATTGATTCTGTATTATTTAAAATAAAGGGCTTCTAAAGCTTTGAAAATACATTATTTAAAATAATATTTATCGAAAGTTAAAGCAAAAGAATGTCACCTGGTTTCTCAGAAATAAGGGTGTCAATCATGCAGCGATGTAACACAGAGAGATTATGAGATGTTATAGGTAAACGAAGAAATAAATTTTCACAATTTTGAGTAACGATTTCAGATACTTTAACCAAACTCTGACATCAAACCTCATTCACGTCCTTCACAAGCGCTCCTTTTTCGTCGTCTCCTCCAAATTCACACCCCAGAAACCTCTTCATTTCATAATTTCGGCAAAAACAGGTCAATTCTCAAACCGACAGGTGTGGGTCAGCCCATATATTTCTTTCCCCGAAAATCACCGCACCGCTTCCGCGAGGAAAAAACGTCGTTTGGGCGGAAAAGGAAATGTTCACCGAACAGTGACTGATCTGTGGAAAATCGCCCATTTGCGATGGCCGCGGGCGGCGGACGTACGTAGTCACCGGGGACGGAGCTCTCTCCCTTACGGACGGCGGTTTTTGTTCGTGGGCCGCGGGGGCAGCGAAATACTCCCGGGAGTCCCTTGTATTGTATGCAGCGTCGATTGCAGCTGATGCCGGACCGCGGGGAGAACGTGGTCTCTGCTCCCGTAGAGAGCAGCTCCTCCCGAATTTCACCAAGTTCGAGTTTTATTCGGTGGTGAATTACGTTAGCTTCGGTGGAGAGAGAGGTCTGACTGACTGACTTCCACTGCGCCATTGATGGCTGTAGGGGGATGTGTATACGTGTGTATTTTCTAGAATGATATTCATTGGGAACCATTGGGCTGTGATTAAAGTACGTTAAGCTGTTGATAAGGGAGATGTCGTCTACTATTATAAAGAGTACTTAAAACGACGATTAAAACTGTTATATTGATTCGGTTGATATCATGTAATGTGGGCTTTGGAATACGTACAAGTATGAGGTACAAGGATCAATAAATCATAGCTAATTTTATTGCTTAATAATAATGAAAAGAGGGCGAAATTTAAGATAGTAGATCCAAAGGTAGATAAGCGTTGGACTATTATAATAATAGTTGGAGTTGGAGTAATATTATTTAAATTAAAGTTTGGGACGAAATGACGGATGATAATTGTAATTTTTACAAGAAAATTGTGGACTTAACTTATAATAAATACGTGGTTTAAATCTACGAAAAAACAAGTGTATAATTTCGATTGTTTTACATAGAAAAATCATATTGTACACAGCTCTCGGAATACTTATTTTAATTTACCTGTCCGTACTTAAACTCGCAATATATTACCTTTATAGGTATATATAGGTTATACCTTTCATCTCTTTAGATTGATTACGTTTATGAACAAAGTAAGAGAATTTCAAGCTTTTTATGACTCGTATTTTAAAGTCAAACGAATTCGTTCTTCAAATAGCCATACTGTATTCTCTTTATAGTTTCCTTCCTTTTTGAAAGTGGAACTTTTGACTCACAAATCGGAACGATAAAGAACGGGCGAATTACGATTCCGAAAAGTTGCCGCAATTTTACGAAACACATAATACGATTTTAAGAGAAAACTGCACTTTCGTAAAGTGTTACGAATTATCGAAAAAACGCCTTCAAATTGCAAGGGATTCCAATTCAATTCTGGAACGCGGACACTTCGTTGTTGAAACGCGAGCATTTTTAATTGAAAGTCCGCTTGGGTCAAAAGAAAACCCGTGCGGGAAGCATAATTTGAAGCAATGCACAGCATCACCTTTCTGCCTTTATCAAACCCATTTCCCTCCTCGCGGGCAAAAGATTCATACTTTTCTTTTTTTTGAGGTTTTTATGCAAGTGTCGAGTGTACTCCCCTCGGACCCTTTCGCGCTACTAGGACCGTCCCCGCATAATAAAAAAAGAAATAATCCTTTCAGGGTCGTCAACCTGTCTAATTCGACCTGACCTTTGCTATTAATGAGGCCGGAAATCTTTGCCGAGTCCCACATTCGGGGAAGAAAAAAAAATGAGAAGAGCTAGAGCCAGAGCATGTCCGCCGCAGTTTTTTGCAAACCGCGTTCTTTTCCACGTATTCCGAAAAACCTCTCCGCTAAATTTTTTTCCGACCGCGATTCAAATGCGTTTTCAACAGTTGCTTCCATAGCCGCTGGTACATAATCCCCGCGAGTTATCTCGCCCGAAAGAAATTCCTCCAGATTTTTTCCTCCGAGTAGTTAACGAGTTTTGATGCGGAGAATATAGACGAAGCCCTCGGATGAAGGAAAGAGTTCTTGAAAGTTGGCGGAATGAGATTGAGAAGGGCGTTCGGCTATTGCCTTCTTCTTGTCAAAGTGAATTTATCCTCACTTGAAGAGCGAGACGAAGAAACGTCTCTCGTTGTTGAGGTTTTTTCCCTCGTAACGCGTGTTGCCAGGAGATGAGATGTATAAATTGTTCTCCGTTGTTCATTTTTTTTTCGCCCGCCATCTTTCGGATAGTTTACGCAACTTCCGGAATGCGCCGGATTCTTTTTGCGAGAGATGCGGAGCTATGACGCGTTGCTTTTGCGAATGAGAAATTCGTGCTTGGCCGTAACGAGGGAGATTTTTTCGCGCTTTTAATATCTTGCCTCTTAAACGGGGTGATTAAAGTCCCCGGACAGTGAAATTAGCGTAGATCTGAGAAGAGATTTATTCCGTTTGTACTTTTCGCAGGATTTATTGCGCTGCGAGAGTGTAAAAAAAAGTGGGTGGCTATCTTACATTAAAGAATTCTCTCGACAAATCCTTCCATCGGAATTATTACGTGTTTAATTCTCGGATTAATCCGGCGTGAATGTATAAAACCCATACATTAATCCTCGCTGTTTTTTCTTTAAATTCTATTAATGGTTATAAAGCCAGCTTACTCTAAGTGTTATCGCGTGGCGGTACTGACATACTCGCACGTGCACTCTATCGTGTTCAAATGTTCGTTCTTTATCTCGAGAAAGGTTTATCTTCCGTTGTTTTCCTTACTGTTCTTTTAATTCCATTCTTTATTTGAGAGTAACTCACTCTGTTTACAAAAATCGCGTAGAAATAAGCACGTGAGCGAATTAAATAAATTACGTTGATATGTAAGTGTACGTTGTTCTAATTGTTGAACAAATATGCTCGCAATTTTTAATCAAGAAAGACGTTTTAATGCCAATTGTTATTTGCTTGGTAACTGCTCACTACTTTTTAAAAAATTACTCCCATTTTAGTCTTCGATTGTCAAAAAGTCATTCTGTTTTTTCCTCTTATACTTCTTAACCCACTCGAAGTCGGAAAAACTGCTCTTTTCAATATTTCTGTTTAATTTTACGACGTTTCATTTACATTATTCTTCCATTTCAAGATGGAAATCTAACATTCTGTTTCCTCCTCCTGTCAAATATCTTATCCTCCGTTAATTCCCGAAAAGGTAAGTTAGCTAAAACGTTTTTTGAACAGATTTCCTTTCAAAACCTTTTACGTTTTTTTCTTTACGAATTAGGAAACCGCCAAATGCCGTGCCGCTTGTGCGTAAGAGAATGAGAAATATATTAAAATTATCTAGCTATCAGGAAAAGTTTTCCAAGAAAAGAACAGGTTGGGAAATGCCTTCAAGTTTAGCGAACCTTTCATCTCAAAAGAGCGAGCGAGTTTAATAGGTGGGTTGATTTATATTATGAAGTTATCTCATTACTAGTTTCCCATACTTTTCCCATACTCTCAACCGTGTTTTCTCGAGGCGAAGAAGGTTATAAATATTTAAGAAATAAAAACCTCTCCGATAAATCTTTTCGCTTCGTATTAATTTAAACTTTCTCGTACAACTGGGATAATTTCAATTTTACGGCTCTCGGAAACTCGGAAAATTTAAATACTTCCCCTTTGGGCTGATCCGTCAATTAATTTTTCTTGCGTCCTTAATCCTAAGTTAAAGATAACGTTGGAAGATGTTATTAAGAAAAAAAATCGTGTTCTATAACAGAAGATAGTGACTACGAAAATATTTTTTCGACTTAGGATAAAAAAATCTCCAAGATTATAGAGTAAAGTAATTTCAGTTCAAAAATTGTATATCAACTCATGAAATATAAACTACTTCGTACTTTTCTTCAAAGCAGTAAGAGCTCGTCATGTAACTAATCACTTAACCAAATTGATCCTTTCTCCATCAGGAAGTAAAGTCCCCCAACGCACCACTAGCAATGTACTCAAAGATTATGCATGTCACCACCTCATAAATCTACATTTAGTAATGCGATGTCAGAATTATTTGATGGCCTCTTGTTAGCTTTTGTTTGACCTAGAACTCCGTAATAAATATAAATCGAATAGGTGTTAATTTTTTTTCGTAAAAGCTCATATTCATAAGTATTGTGATCTTTTTAAAAACTCAGCTTCTAATTGCTATTTGATACATATCTACAAAAACCACCGATGAAAATGTTACTTCATTGCCTTCTAATAAAAGAGTATTTAGAGAATATAATGTAATTTTTAATAACTAGTGATTCGTTTATAGTAAACTGTATTGATTATTTGAATAATCTGATGACAAATGAGAGAAATACATTATGAATCCTTTCTTTACAATTATTAATAATCAATCTTAATTATTTGATATATTAGAATCGTAATTACTTGTAAAACTTTAATTTAAAGGCAAGAATCTCCAAAAAAGTAATTAAATAGTACATCATTTATATAGTGGCAAACAGCAGTTAATCCTTCACATCAAACCCCTAATCAATGTTTCCGTATGATCCCCTTCTAAGTGAGATAGCAGACCCTAATTGCTTTCCCCAAATCATCGCACAGAGGTTGAAAATCTCGGAACCTCTCACCACGTCCCCAACCGCGATTTCATTCACCCCTAACGAGACGTAACGTCGCACAGGAGTTCATTCGAATGATAATTCCATCATCCCATGCCGCGAAAATAGTCTCCATATTTTCCGATCCTTAATCGTCCAGAGACAAGCGTCAAAACTCTCTCATAATTCCCCAAATGGAAAACACATTCCCCCAAACGCCACCGACCAGTCACGTCTCCCCATCGTTAATTCAAACTGCGCCCACCGGGGTCGCCACCTATCGCTCGTAATGATGGCCGCTCAAATGCCTTCCAACTCCATAACTTGACCGTTCCTCCCTCGGGCTAGCCATCCTGGGAGACCACCTACAATGCTTCGGGGATAAGCCCCTTAAATGCGTATGGGCACGGAAACGTCGGGGCAGGGGCAGGTGATGGGTTTCGCACGGAGCAGTCCGTTTTCGTATGGGAGCAGAGGTGCCATCTACAGGGACACATGGCCTTCCTGTTAACGACGACGTTTCGCACAGATCGGCAAACACGCCCTCTCTTCTGTGTCCATTCGCGTACGTCTTCACAGCGGGAAGCCTTTTGACTGGGCGGTGTAATCTGCCGCCAATTTCTCTTCGAGGGCCTTTGGGTCCAAAGGATTCGTTTGAGCTCAAACGAAGGGGAAAAAGAAGATTTCAAGGCGCTAATTTTATTGCCGGAATGCTGATTGATTTTGTTTCCTTGCCAATGGAACGAAAAGGACGAGCGAATCCAAATTAAATGGGGGCGCTGTACCGTAAAGGGAATTATATATATTGAAAAGGAAATGTAATTTATTTAAGAACACATAAAATTAAAGGATATTGAACAAACGATTTTAGTGCTTAATTATATTTATGTCTACTGCTTTATAGCCTGCTGCCAATTGTTGAAGATGGCATTTTATATACGTTCAATGTCTTAGTGTACAGCCAGATATAGTACAAATTCATAACACGCTTAAATGGGCACAGTACTAAGTCGATATGCACAATAAGATGAGAATTAAGAGAACCGAAACATAATCCCAACTCTGGAGATTAACTAATTATCTAAGAGCGAACTCAATTTTTAATGTCCTTAAAGCTCTATCTATGACATAAAATTCCAAAAAAACACTTTAAAAATTACTTAAAATTCTCGACAGTCCTCGTACCACATGTTTCTTTGATTCCTCTATGTAAGTAATGAAATTTTTTAAATTTATATTTTACAAATGAGAGATTTATTCATCTTCATTCCAAATAAATTAATTACTGGACTATTTCACATTTTTATAACTTTAGCGGGTTATTATTATATCAGCATAAAGCAAATATTAAAGTTATGATACTTACTTGCCACTATTTATCCATAGAAAGTGATGTAGTTCGCTCTTAATAGAAGCTGCCCTCAAAAGACCATACAAGTACACCGTGATTTTCTTCGTACCTTTTCCGTTTTGAGATTTTCTGAAAATCGATTTTCCAACCACATCCACATGTACGCCTTCGATATTGTTAAGTAGATCGAAAGCGTATGTAACAGCCTCAAATTCGTAACATTAGTTGTTATTCCTCTTAACTTTTATTGCACTCAAAAATAGGTCTTGAGGGAGCGAATCAATTTTCGAGGCCATTCGTTCGAGATCGCCGTCCTAAAGGTATCATCCACCGCCCTGTAATTTACCGTTCCATTTAGGGCTAAATGGAACTCTTCTCTCATGTTTGCACTCATACCATTTTTTGCCCCGTAAGATTCCAGTACGACGATAATTCTGAGCTTTAAAAGCCGCGTCAAAAATGCCGAATCGTAGACCGAAAACTAGCTTACGGTTTTATAGGTGGATACAGATTCCTCGAAAGAGTAGACCGCCTCAGATAATAAGGAAAAGAGTTCCGGAAGTGACACAGCACTCCAGCGTTCTCATCTCGTATTCCAGCTGGTCTCCGGCAGCCAAAGGTCGCGAAAGATTCTGGCCCGAGCGGATTTTGCTCCTAGGATGCTGGAATATTCATCGGCCCGCATTCATTTTTCAATATGGATGAACCTCTTTCCTTATCATACGTGAGACTCCGGGATCTTGAGTCAAGAAACATCTCGGAGCGTACAGAGATTGGATTTGGCGGATGATGGTATCGGAAAGCGATTCGAGCCGCGGTGACGCTATTGGAGAGGTTCGAAAACGAACCTAAAATTCAATAAATACGATGGAATGCAAGTTTCCTCAGCGTTCGACCTGTCAAATTTCGGATATTGACTTCGATTGTGAGGAGGGAAATGTGAAAGTGAAAGTACGTGCGTACGTTGGAGGAGTTTGAAGCCACCTCGTCGGTACACAGTTCACGAAACAGCCAATTGATTTACGTTTCCATGCATCCAATCAAATGTTGACGTTCCCATAGTAACCTGATGAATTTTGCGATAACAACCCTGTTTCTTATAGTAGTCTTTTGTAATTGCTTTAATGAGCCAATGAAAATAATTCGTTGCAACCTGAACCTTTTAATACTTCATTCACGATCATCTTAAAGAGATCATCGTAAGTATTTATTCTTTTTTTTATTTTGAAGTAATATGTAGATACATTCACTCAAGTACCCATCTTTACTGCCCTAAGCTGGAAGTTTTACCAATAGCTGCTATTTATTTCAGCAAACTTTTTAAATAGAATATACCTTTCAATACTTTTCAAATCTTCAATTTACTCAAATGTTTTTAAAAGTAACTGATCAATAATATTCCTGGAGATTTAGGAAATATAATAATTCACCAACACTGATTCACTGATAGTGTTTTATTGCCAAATTTTAATGAGTTATAAATATTTTCTTTTGATTAAATGATTCTCTCTTTCATCTTGTAACCTTGTGCATCATTAAGTTCGAGGTTCTATTTGTCAGCTACGTTGATGACTCGTGTAATTAGGAGCAAAACAAGGGACAAACTTTCCGAAAAGTCATGTAGGAAACAAGTAATTGATGTCTGGTACTCGTTTCATTCCACTTGCAGTCGGAACTAATCGCAGAAATGGCTGGAACAGTGTCCACAGTTTAGGTCGTGCTTAAAGCCCACCATCAGCCATTCGACGCCGTAATCCTGGTGGCGCGAAAGGCATACCATGCCCTATGTCATCACGGTCACAAAGCCTCCCGAAATTACACTCTTCTTTGCTCACGACGAAGTTGGTTCGCATAGAAATCTAAATCCAATTTGCCTCCGTTGATATCCAAATGATCCAAGGACTAGCCAAATTTCGTCTAGTCCCCGCCTTCCTAATAGGATTAATTGGCCCCACTCAGCTGATCGCATTAAATTTTCATTATCGTTTCACCGCGAGTGATTCACGCGGGAGTCCGGGATCCCGAAACTTTGGACATTGTCCCCGGAACATTACCGCAAACTACGGCGCGCTCAAGGGGGAGGGGGAGGGGTGGAAAGTTTACACATTACGCGCGGACTGTGTAGAAGAACGGCGGCCATTTTGGGCTTTCGGATATAATTATTTTCCGGGACGAAAGAGTGCGCTTTGACGGCCCAAACTTCCCTCTCCGACGATATATATTTCTCCCTGTCGTGTTCCTTCGCATATCGTTCCTCATTTGTCCGCGCACATCCACCCGGACGGTGCGTTTTCCGACCATTTGCGGAACCGCACGGAAATATACTGCCGCATTCGGTGCCATGAGTGGCGCCCCAGTTCTATGTACCTCTCCCATTCTGCATCTCCGGGTTCGTTTTCCCCGGACTGCACATCCTTCTTCCGGTCCCTTTTACGGGGCGACAATTGTTCTACGGCGGATTGTCGCGGAATTCATTAGCGAAGTTGAGGCTGCACGTATGCGAATGTAATCTTAATGCTGGGTGCGGAAGATGCATGCTGGCAATGCGAACCGCATCGTCAAGGGACGAGAGAACTTGAGCGATCAATCTCTTGACTATTAGGGACCATTTGCGAGGATGTGTATTTACAACCTTTATGGGGTGATATTTCCGCTGCGATATGTTTGCGAGATTGAGGTGAGCGGTTAGGAAAATAGTGTGTGAGATATTAAACGGCACTCTGCTATTGCGATACGAGTTTCGAATCTAAATGATAATAGAGAATTTTTGGGGAAATTTATCTTTCCTCATCACCGAGGAAGCTTCGAGTCATAGTTCGAGTTTGACGCATCTTTATGGATTAGCTGCCTTGAATCATTCAAAGATGCAGTCTAACACGACCTTGATATGCAGTCTTCATCAAACAAATAAAATTTATCCAGCATCTGTCTACACATTTTAAAAACGAAGCTGTTCTGTTGGGAGTGGATTTAATTAAGTCTAGATGGATTAATGAATTGATTAAATGACCATAAATATAGTACCAAAAAAAATTTTAATACCTTTAAGGTGCCTAAGCTTCCTCTGAAAGAATTTAAAATTTAATCCCGTTAGAAAATTTCGATTCAAAATTTGTGTTCTGCATGAAATTTTAATTAGTTCCAAATGTTTAATACTTAGAATATTTATATTTTTGTATAAAATGAACCAAAAATATTTGTTCTTTTACATTATATTTGTTTTAAGT
This sequence comes from Pantala flavescens, assembly GCA_020796165.1. Lineage (NCBI taxonomy): Eukaryota > Metazoa > Arthropoda > Insecta > Odonata > Libellulidae > Pantala > Pantala flavescens. The sequence continues at coordinate 7,225,842 of CM036888.1, forward strand.
ATTTTACCCTGCTTTTACGATGCTTGTTCTAATATACACGTGAAAGAAATATAAATTTATTTATATCCGTGGATCTTTCATTCATCGCATTTAAACATGATTTATTAATCCGATGTGAGATATTTTTCCTGTTCTTGTGATAGAGCTTCCGTGACAAGATTCGCATTCCATTTTTACAACAAATATTAATAACAGTCTCTAATATAAAAGTTCCTTGTATAATTCAATAGTAACTTTATTAATCTCTACTGAAAAAGGTCTCCAGTTCGTATCCTGATATCGTTCTTAATATGCGAAATTAAAACCTTTCAAGTTTTTTCGCGAACGCCACAACGTTCGCCGGAGCAAATATAAAATATTCGGCGGAGCAAATACGTCTTTTGGAGAGACATTTATCTCTTCACAAATTCGCGACATTTTCTTAAAGCAGTTTCTGCCTCGGTGAAGTCGATTAAACGTGTCTTGGCTGTGAAGGTTTCGAATCACGACCTAGCATTAACGGAGCAAAAACTCTTCAGACTTCATTTACCGGAAAGCTTTCATAGTGGAAGCTAAGAGCTTCCAAATGCTAAGAGCGTACTCGGCGGAGGGACCTAATTTCAAACGTTTACAGAGTTTTGTACCCTGAGGGAAAAAAAATTGTCTCCCAGCGTGCACCTTTCAGGACATTTCTACTATTGACGTATTCCAGTTAGAAATCAAATCATTTGTAATCGATGGAAGGAAACTCATGCTTGCAGGCTATTTCATTTTGAAATCTTGCAAATGTCCGTAAGTTCCAATTGTATAATAGATTGAATGGAACCGATTTTCCTGAAGAGATATTACGTTCTGTAGTAGTGTAATTTTACTGGAAGATTTTTCAAAATATCAATTTCGTTATCCTTATATTTTCCTTGTTAGTTGTCAGATCAGCCACTTTACAAGACTCGTTCCATCAATAGGACTCTACTAACAACATAGACACTCCTGTTTTCATTTAATTCATATTAAACAAATGGTCTCGTGATTTATTTCCAATGTCACAATGAAAACAATGGGAAATTGGTTAACAAATCAATTACTGAATGATTGAATAGGATTGATGGGTATATATGAAAGAGATTAAGAGTAATTTAAATAAATCTCTCTAAAATTTTTGATCGCCGACTTTTGTAATGAATTCTATGTTTACATCGTAAATGATTGGAGAGTAATTGAGTATTAATAGCATCCTGTTGATACTCTTAATTTATATAGCTTTTTGAAGGTCGTGCATTAACAACTCATTTTAATTGAATAGCATCCTTCAATTAGTACCCATCGTAATTATTAACATGACCTTTAACATAAGTACACAGAATGAAAGGCCATTGATTTGACGAGGTTGTAAATATTTCGCGGCGAATCGTTTTTCCAATTTAATTTTTAATAGATTTCGTATCACACTATTAACACAGGTTTATTGAAAGATATTATGATATAATAATTTATATAATTCATCGGATAATTAAATGGTCAGAATTCGTGAAATTATATCTATGCAATTATCTAATGGTGGTTAACAATAATTCACCGTTTTGACACTAAGCTCCTCTTTATGTTGGTACTTATTGCCTCTAAATGAATCTAAATCTCTAAACATTCTTTTGAACTATCATTTTATTACTTTTTGTACCAGTTTTGCAAACGATGACAAAAACAAATAAAGAGAACATTTTGTCATATCTTTTTTTATATCAAAAGCATGCACACCTGATAATCATTACCTTTACATATTCAACAATAATTATTAGTAATAAAAATATTCTAATAATATATTTACAATTCTGTACTGTACTACTGTAATAATATATTTATAATTTATATATACAATTCATAGGAAAATTAACAGTCTACGATATAGAAGAATTAGTCATAACGTTGTTTCCTAGAGATGGAACTTCCATTGTTGCAAAATCTGCATAGTGTAAACAGAAACTAAGGAAGCTCATTACGAATTATAATTCATGCTTCATCTTCATTTTGAGTTTTACTATAACAGCTATGTTAAATAATATACTTAGCAACTTCCGCAACAAACTAAAACGTCTATTCTGATTAATACGATATCGAACTATAGCAGGATTTGATTCACATTTTAATTATAAAAAAGTGACTATCCTTTGCCTTACGCGTACTTCATCTCACCACCTTTCTTTTCACGGATATCCCTTTCTGAATCAATCTCTCTCAGAGGTTAAACGCCAGTGAAGAGATGAAACGCCTCGATTCTGTCTTTTTTGTAAAAAACCCCTTCTAACCTCCGACTTTTTCATAAAAAAACCCCTTCTAACCCACTTCTCCTTATCTATCCTTTTCTTTTGAGGGGCCGCTTGCATTAGGCTGTAATTTGGCTCTTCAATGATTCATTAATTGCTCGAGTATCATCCAGAGAGAGAGAGAGAGCTCCTTTTCATCGCGATGATGGTGGAGAGCTCACGTGATATTTAAGTTGGGAGCGTCTTTGAATCTGCCCATTGTTCGTTTGTCGGACGATTATCACCAAGTACTGAGGGATTTTCATCTCGCTCGTTTCCAGGGCAAAGCTAGGTCGCCTTTCGATCCGTAAAAGTTGAATGATGTCACCATGAGCTACGTAAATGTTTACCGACGTACGATTGCGCTGAATGAACTGAAGTTGAGTCTATCTACTGCGCAGTGGAACGAGATCATATCGTGAACTATATAGTGCATATAAATGGGAGTTGATACAGGTTTTTGTATATTAATGAGTGCCAGCAATGTCGTCCTAAGTATGAGGATTATTAAATCAGTACTAAATATTGCGAAATAAATTGAAATTTTTATGATATGTGTTCGTTACTTTCTCTGTATTCAAATAATAAAATTTAAATATTAAATACGACAAATAAGCATAACAGCCTTATTCTATAGGTGCGCCCATAAATTAACACAATTGGCTCGTATTGAATTACGTACGTTTCAAAATTCTTAAGCTTAATTTTCATCAAAGTTACAAGATAGCAAAGAAAGAGTAAGGGGACAAATAGTAATTAACCATTGCAAATTCTATCTATTACAATCGATACACTTATAAAAGTTCGTATAACGCTATCAATTTTCATAAGCTCCCTCTTCATGACGTTTTGAGTACAATTTAATTTAATCACAAAACCCTTTGGAAGGCTTAAAAGAGGTTTGTCATGAAATTCTTGTTACAAAGGACTGAGAAGCAGCGGGAAACAGGACTTACGGTCATCTTATACTGGAAACGTATAAAAGGAAGCCCTGCAGTGAGCATTTTAATTTGTGCGAATTTGAGAAGTTCCGACATTTGACAACGATCCTCATTTCGGAAAAGGGAAAGCAATACGATTTAACCGAGTATCCTTTCTGTCGATACCGACAAATTAAACTCAGACGGGAGAGTGAAAACAAGTAAAAACTCAGGATATAAATTTTTTTTCTGGGGTGAATTTCTATATCAATCTTGTGCTTTCTCAATCCTATTGGTCCATATCTACAGTGCCAAATATATGAATAAAATTCTTAATTACGTACTTAGACATTAATACCGCAATAATAATATACAATATTGATACAAGACCTCAATTTTAACGAATTATTTTTTACCTATATTATTCTCTAATATATGTACTCATCACTGTCAGAGAGGATACAGTATCCTAATTCAACTCGATAACCTCTCCCTCTGTACTGAAGGGTACAATCAACATACAATATCATCTCGCCCTGAATATATCGAAGTCCATTCAAGCGAGAGAAAGTACGGCAATGTGTCCCTTCACGGAGACACAGCGTGCATTCAGTCGCCAAATATCTCGTGAACCTTTACATCTTTCCTTCGCGCAAAATAAATAGTTTCGTGGAAACGTCCTTTCTCGAGGTCTTAAGAAATCTGGCAGCCCTTGTCTCCTCTCGAATACCTCCTGTACTCTATACACCGCCAGAAAAAGGATCCTTTCCTTCTACCCCCTCCCCCCTCTCCCGGTGCCATATCCTTCCAACACTTTCTCGCCGAGTGCCCTCTCCTTCCACTAGAGTTATTCCCGCTTATTCCTTCACTCTGAGGCCAAATCCCTCCCTTCAGATACCTCTCGACTGCCAAATTGTCTCTGTGACCCCTTCGAAGGCGTCGAGACAGCTTTCCGACCAGGAGCATCACGTTTTCTCTCCCGCACTCCTTTCCCATCATCCTCTCTTCTTATCTCCGATTCTCCTTCCGCTAACCAAGAGGTCCCTTAAGTCCTCGAGAGGGTGGCAATATTGTCTCCGAGGCTTTGGGTAATAACCCATATTCGTTTATGGCCATTAATTTGGAGTGCCGTGTTTCACCGTCGTTAAAATCTTGTCGGGATTTTTTTTTATTTATGGAAGAATTGAGACCGTGGGAGAAATTATTTAATGGGAAGATGTCGAAGTATTTAAAGTGAATTTAACGCTATTAAGGTGAATAAGTTTCTTTTTAATAACCAAACAATTTTTCAGGTAAACATAAAAGCTGTGATGATAATTTTTTTTAATGCCAGGGTCTCTGGTTCGAGTCCCGGTTAACTATGATTTTCCTATTCAGAAATAGATATTAACGAAACAGTTCTTTCTCTATATATAATTAAGTTCTTTATAAATCAATAATTATGCATGGAAAGTTTCGGAAGCTTAGAGAAATAACGTAAATGGAAAACATTTCGAATCGTATCATATCCTACTTTCCCTGAATCTGGCCGCATTTCTCCTTTAAAGATACCTTCCCGCATTACAGGCCCTCTGCCCATATCGATATTTCCCATCCTTCTGTGTCCTCGGTATTCAACGTTAGTTTTATTGTACTGTTAAGTTAACAACAGTTGTTTTATAATATGTAAACGTACTTAGTTTCTTAGTGATCGATTTTTGCATTATTATGAAAAAAGTTATTACATCCTTCAAATCGTTGTTCGAAGTCTAACTCGACAGATGTTCCATTTCTGCGATAAAATATTGCTGTATTAATGACTTTTAATTCGTTTTCCCATTGGTCAAAATTTGAAATGATTATTTAATTTTATATAATCTATTCTGAAGTAATGTTAATAGGTGAATCCGTCTATGAATCTTTATTGCTTATTTCATTCGTTTCCCAAAATAACAGTTTCGTGTTTTCACTTTAAATGCCACAGAAATTAACCCTCAAAATGTTTTCGACTTTAAAACAAAAAATACCAAATATTTGGGCAAAAAGGTTCTTTGTTTTAGGGTAATATTTGTATTTTTATATATCTTTTTTCGGCGAAACCGTAGTAAACAAAAATATCGAGAAAATAAAACGTAGAGGAGTGGGTTATTCAATCGCAATCGGGAAAAAAATAACGATCGCTAGCTAGCGTAGAGGAAAACGAGGGCAGGAAATTTCGCTTTTTCTCAAAGGAAACCGCTCTATGGAAAAATGCTGTAACCGTGGATATTGTGTAGCGTGAATCGGAAAAGGAATAAACTAGTGAAAAAAATTGATTCAAAAAGATCGCCTCGTTAGTCATTCATTCCTTTTCCATTCCTTGGAATCGTTGACCTAAAGCCGTCATCCAAGTCCCCTTCCAAAACGCCACGTAGAATCAATTTCCTGCTATCCCTCGAATGCTTTTTGAATCCGCTCTCCTGCATTCATTTGTTTGCCTTCGTCAAATTTAACTTTTCACGGCCGATTTTCATTTCTCAAACTCTCTCTCCGCGTCTTTCCTTTCTTTTTTTTTCGTTCATCCTACAGTCGCTGGGTTCCTCTCCATCAATTAAGTTTCGGAGAATCAGGACTTTTCCGTCAAACGATTGTACGTCCTGCTCATTCATCACGTCATTTTTGTACAGCGAGGCATGTTTTTGAAAGTTATTTTTCCAAAAACGTTGTTCGTTTGGATCGCTCAAAAGTTAAACTCTCTCTAGATCGCGGAGAAATTTTTTGACAGGTTTCAAGTGAGAGTAACCGAGTGAAAAGTTTATACTCGTTTCAAAGTGTTAAAACGAACAAGGTATCTTATAATAGAAGGTTGCCATTCGCTAAAATTGAATATTTTTGAATTCTCTTTGATTTTAGATACCTTAGAAATAAATATACCTCGTCACATGCTTTTAATGTAATGCTATTGCTCAAACCTTATCTTCTTATATTGCCTGCATGAACTCGATTATCAATAACCTTTCAACTTTTTATTGTTTCCAATACATTCTTTAATCGATCAATTCAAACCATGATAAAGGAAACTAAATATGATTTTAGAAAAGCTATTAAATATTATAAAGAAAGTAATCGTAATTTCTATCATTCTTCTCTCTATCGTATACATTGAGTCCACAACTTAAGTAAACAAAGTATTTACTTAAGTCGTGAGTTTATTCCCCGTTTATAATTATTATAGAATAGCTTTCTATTTTTTTATTAGCTGGATGCTCTCGATATTTAAATCATTTTTTAACATGTTAAAGCAGACTTAAAAGTTGCAGAACAGACTTAAAAGATAAATTAATGAGAATCATTCATATTTACATATTACAACCTAATCTAAGGATTATTATTTTGGTGAATCATTCTGTATATTCGAACCACTGAATCAAAGGCACAGGTGTATCTTTCACGTGAAATATTTGTGTAAAAGTGGATAGCATGATTTAAGATCAAGAAATAATGTTTCTTGCATTATTATTTCTGCAGATCACTATTAATTGCTCAGGGAATTCCTTCCTAACTACTTCTGAAAAAGTTTAGTTTATACACACCATTGATTACTTTTTATATATTACTGATTCTACGCTACCTTATTATAAAGAATAATAGAATTATGTTGGATACGTAAAACAGATCGTAGAGATAATGGATAAATGATGGTTACTAGGTAACATCATACCGTAAATCTTTAATTCGTACGGAGAATCGGGCTGAATAACACCCTTAAATAACTGAAAGTCGCTATCTTCTGTATAAGTCTATCTTAAACAATGGACAGTATTTTTCTTTAAGAGCAATACCCGCTCTCAATTGGCTAATCGTCAACATAGGAGCACCGTAATGAAATCCGATACTCGTTACTACATGTTCCTCTCGTAGAGAGATGTACATCCACAAATGAGCTATCCGTTTTCCCGACTTCATCCTGAGTCGAGGGCAACCTTTAAGAACGATACTCCGCACGGCGTATTATCGGCTTTCCATAAACAGATGATGCTCGGCACAATCCGAAAAATACTGACATCCCCACCTCGTTTTCGAGAACGATCTTTTAAAATTCTCGGAGCGCTTTCTGAAATAAGCGAATTGACTCGAGACAAGAAAGATGCCAAGTTTTTGAGTAAGCAACTCGTAATCGGGGAAAACAACGGTTGTATACTTTTATCCCTTTTATCTTTTCAGGATAAAGGAATTCGCGTATTTTTCTTCGAGCGCATTATGATGAAAAGCTTCATGAACGTTGCGTTTTCCCTTTCTCTCCATAGCTTTTGTTCTTTCCATCTTTTTTTTAAGGAATCTATGCTATCCGAAATGTATAGGTCGTTAAGAGGTATTTTACGAGAACAATAAACTCCTACTTTGACCTAATTATTGTTGTAATCAAATCTCAACTCAACAGGAAAATGGATCGTTCTGGAAGGAGCGGAAAAAATACGAACTTTTAACTTATTTACCTACATCATATACTTTCAAGGTCAGGATGTATGGACTTAATATCCAATTTATAATATTTTATTCTAATTTTTTTTATTTTTATCGCAATGATTGAAAATATATTTTCGCTTAGAATACACTCAGGTATTTACAATTACAGGAAATTATGAATTAAATTATTAAGCGTAATACATTTAGCAATATATTGATGATAGCCATCTAAATATTATTCAAAATAAAGTTACTATAATTTCAAGCTATAATTAAAAAAATAAAATTCTCTGGAAGAATAGGGGCTGCAATTAACCCATGTCTGAACTCTCTCTTCTTTATATTCGATTTATTCCATTAAAATAACAACAGGAAACCATTTAAGCTTTCCTTTGTTCTAAAAGTACGGAAGCTACTAGCACGGTTACTACTAATATGGTTTTTATCAACAGTAACTTAAATTCAATGAGTAAAACATGCGACATTTGTATCTAGAAAAGACAAAGGAATACAGTATTATTCGTGTAACTTTCACAGTAGTACAGTTACCACAAAAAATTTCCCTTACATTGACCGACTGAACGTAACCGTTAGATATGTTCATTAACGCTGACTATATATATTTTTTTGGGGAAAACACACATCGAGTTTCGATTAGGCTCATGAGGGAGACCAAAAATCCTCCAGGTGAGCACATCTCTACTTCCATCCTCACGAAAATTAACCCTTCCAAATCTCCGGGACCACGCCCTGGTACACGATCATCCTCCCCTTGGAAAATGCGAGTTACAATCTCTCGAGAAGCATTCTTTATCATTAAAAACTAATCTTGCAGGTTGCGAGAGACTCGGAACGGGGATATTTACGGAATTCGGGCAGAAAAAAATAAAACCATTGCTCGCGCAGGAATCAAAAAGGGCGTGAGGCTGGCACGCGGAGGGAACTCAAATGATATCTTACGCACTCCTCATCCTCGAACTTGCTTACAAAGGGTTAAAACTCGGGATCCTGGATGGTTATAACCTGTGAACATCTCTTTTGGACTCATATCTCCCTTTTTCCGGGTGTAATCGGTTCCTTTTTTTATTAACCAACCTTCCTTCCTTTCCCTTTTCCACGTGAAAGTTCTCTTCCGAAATAATTGCTTTTTTATATTCCCGCTCCGTCGTTACTATCCGGAATAGATCGTTGTTGTGGTAATCGGCGGAATATAATTATAGATGCCAACTAAGCCAGGAGCTATATATGACTCACTTTATTACCTCACGGTTCGTTTTTTTTTTAATTCTGTTCATTCTGTATGTGATTGTTTTACTCATCTAGCTCGTTTCTAGTTATCCCGCTCATTGCGATGAAAGATGTATTATATTGGAATAATTTGTGCTAAATAATGTTACTATTTAAGGTTTAAGAAAACGAGTATCTAATATAGAACAGTTTTGGTTATATTCTAAGTATGTGTACGTTTTCTACTTTTCTTAATATTTTGATTACCTAATAATCATCAAATTTTCTTTGATAAAATACGTATTATTTTATCCTCATTTTTCTGGATTATATCTTCTACCTTTAATATTATTAAATTTATTATTATATTCTGTGTGCCTAACTAATTAAGTTATATATATTTAACAGAATATTTTAAAATGATTTATCAATCCTTCCTCAATAATCAACAATCAAAACAAGGAAACATACTTTCTGTATCAATCCGAATCTACAGCTGTTGAAACATTAATTTCGTCATCCATCGCGTAAATTGTTTCATCCTCAAAAACAAAATCCATTCCGAGTCATTACACGTCTCCTTCAGGAGTTAATTAGTTCTTTTTGGAAGGGCTTGGACTCCCTTGGGCTTCCAAAAACGCCTCCTGCCGTCCCTGTCTACGCCATTCCCAGTTCGATGTAAGTAATCCCGCGGGCTCACACGTTCCCCCAAATGAGGCCGTTTGTACAACTGTCAGGTCTGTCGTTCCCCGTATTTTTCCCACCTTTCCTCTCCCTTCAAATCTATTCCCTGTTATGCTTTCCCATCGCCACTCTTGACGTTATCCCTCTACTTTAAAACCTTACCCAACACTCCGGCGCCCCCCGCTCCTCCCCCCCGGACCTTCCATCACCTCCCCGGATCTTATCCCACCCTCTCCGCCGGTACATCTCCATCCAATCCCCGCAGCCATCGGGACTCGATTTTATGTCCCGCTTGCCAACGCACGGATCGTCCATAGCACCCCCTTCCTCCTTAGGCAACCACTGCCAACCCATTCTGGCTCCCACAATGCAACGCCGAAGAGTAGTGAGGGTCTGACCTGTGAGAAATGGCGGGTTGCTAGGCTTCTAGGGGCGGGTCGCAAACGCCGTGAAACAAACGGACGATCCGGGGGAAAAAATGATGTTAACTCTCGCGTATCTTCGAAGGGGTGCCAATGGAGTGGTGCCTGCAAGCCGGTGATGGGTGGAAGGTGGAAAAAAAACGCGAGTTGGAATTCGCGAATCGGTGGATTTACGATACGTTGTTTTTTTTTCTTTCGTCGAACGCTCTGATCCCTCCCGCTGTCGAGTGGTCGCACGGAAATATTTTAGCTCGTGTTCACGGTGTGAATCGAAAGTTATGTTTCTCTGCCTAAATCGCTTGCACCGCTGAGCTTCGGATATTTTTGCGGACTGGTGAACTACGCGTTGGGTACGGCTTCTAGCGCAGATACTTCTAGTTTAGTTGCTGATAGATGTATGGGCGTACGAAAAGCTTTGCTCGGTCTACATATACCTGTATATATACGTCAATTTTACGTACTGGATAAAAGTTAAAAGATCGATTTAATAATAAAAATTGGATGATGAGTATTTTTATGAAATAAAAATTATCCTTCTGGTAAAACATAAGATAATATGCTCCAATATATGCTATAATATTTACTTTTACTACCTCTTTAATTTAGAACAATTTTGCGCGTAAATATTAAAATACAAATTCATAATGGTTTAATTAAGTTTCGTAATTAGAGCCTTAAACAGTAGAATAAATATAAAGTAGTTTTTGCAGTACAAAAATTACGTCTACTTATTGTTAAAGATTGGTATAACATGTAAGTACATAATTCCTTGCTGTGGAGGAATTTCTAACTTTAGTTTTCAAAATTTTGAATAAAATTCTCTTTAAATACATTACAGTATATTAATGAATTCTTCGACTATTTGCATTAGAAACTTTTAGCGCAGGAATTCATATAATCACACGTACATCACATATTTAATTAGTCACATATTTAGTATTACTACATGGATATCCAGTAATTTATTGGGTTGTTTTTTCTTAGCATTCTTTTACTTTCAAAACAAATTCGAAAATTAAATAAATCTCTTGTTATTATCAACATAACAGTACATATCATGTTTCAAGAACGATACAATATAATGGCATGCGAGAGCAGTAATGGGTGAAACAGTCTCCCCCTGTTTTCAGTTTAATTTTCGAGAATATATCATCGAAACGGGGGCGTTTAAAAGGAACAGTACATTAAAAATGCGATCTTTATGTATAGCAGTACAAGAGATGAGTAACAACCTTGTCAATTCACCCTTTGACCCCATGTTACCGTGGTAATAACACCCTCGCGATAAGCAATTCCCGCGACAAGTAAACCCGCGAACCCTCCTACAGAAATTGGGATGACAAAGAGATGTAAGAGCGTGGAACAGGGAAAATTCATTTACCTCCTCGAATTTTCATTTCACGGCCGGTTCTCCCTCGATTTTTGTTTCCTCCCCAAATATTTTACCTTCTTTTCGAGAAGAAAATTCTTTCTTTTCCTGCGGGAGACGCTGTTTACCGAGTACGTGAACTGTTTACCATGTATTCAATTGGGAAAAGCTTTTTTGTTTACCTAGAAAACAATAAGCAGTGCGTATACGGGGGGAGAAGATTGATAAAGATGGGATTTCCGATGAAGGAAACGGGGTGAAAGGGCGTAGGTATCCGACTTTCATTTCCATTTTTATCCCCACTTCAGCGAGAGGTTAGCTTTACTTTAGTGTTTTTCCGTGCCGAATTCCTTTAGATTTTCCTCGAATGTCAAAAATCCTATGAAAGTAATCAGGAATGAGGAGGTCTCGTGTTCACCGCCAAATCCAAAACCGAGTGTTCGAAAATATTCCCCTCTCAAAAGTATGGCCCCGGGGTGATATGGATGGTTCTCATCCTTCCCAGACGTAAATCAAGCCTGCGATTGTCAACAGCAATCGAAAGTTTTTCAAAGAAATCAAACCTGAAATACCGATCCGTCTGATTTGTTTCCCCTCTTCAAATGCTTGACATTCATCTCCGAGTGTTACAACACGTAGGTTTGCTCTTACTAAAATATGCCATGAATAAACGCCAAATTTAGCTATATTTTTACAGGATACGTGTGGCTTTGATATTCAAATTCATTAATTGGTTTTTGGTTAATTGGTAATTGGTTTTTAGAGAACTTTCCAACAAATAAAATCCTAAAATTCTGCAAAATATAATGGAAATACTTCAAATAATCCATATGCTTATATTAAGAGTTCTGACGGATATTCTGAGAGTTATTGGTAATCAATCACATTCATTTGTTATATACCTTAAAATCAATTCAGCCTTTTTATTCAACTTCTTCTTTCTCTTGAGTACCTGCATTAATACATATTAAAATAGATGAACTAAGCTATTCATATAATATAACAAAGTTCTACGATTATGGCAGCTGAGTAATTTTTAAACAGAAGTTTAATTAGCGTGAAAAACATAAAAAGAAGCTGCATTTAGCTGCTAAACTCCTCAGTATTATTTAATCAAATAGATATCACATAAAACTGTTCATTAGTTTCTCTATAGGTTGGCTTTATAGGCTAGAACTTTGGTAAAAGTAGAGGTATAAAAATTATCCATTCAAATTATTATATTGGAATACAATCGCTTCAAAGCCAATCTCTCTCTTAATCTTCGTTGCGAAAAAAGGAAACAATATGGGATTATGGAAAAAGGATACCCTAGCATCTCCAAGTCCATTCAATGCAGAAACAAGTAGGTGATGGAATTCACGTCAAAGCAGTGCAGGAACCCTCAAGGGTTTTCAGGTTTTATATATTGATTTTCTGGTCGTAAAAAAGTGATAAATATTATGGCACCTCTTTTTTCATGAAGGGGATACGGAGGGATAGAATCTCACCCTTGCATTTTAAATGGACTTCCTTATTTGTAATTCCCAAGCAACCCCTATACCCCCAAACCCCTATCACACCTCCCCCAAACACCCCTATTGCTTCCTTCACCACTACTTCTTCCACTAATAAATCTCCCTCACCAATGCTATTGTCATATCACTCCCCTCGTACCGATATTTCCCCAAAGTTAACCTGCCTAATATTCCTCATGCAATTTATTGCATCGTTCGGTAAATCCTTACACGATTGTATGCGTTACTTCCATATGTATTGCATGACCCTCATTCTTTCTCTTTTCTGATTGCTTCTCGGCTTCCAAAACCTATTTATTTTCATAGTTTCTACTTATTGAGAAAGGAATTACCACTATTATTACTTTGCAGATATTAAATGTGCTTACACTAAATAATAAACAGTACTTAATTGTTCTTTATTTCTCTGTCAGGAGGTCTAATTTTCATAATAATATCCTATGCTACTCATGCATAGTAGTACCTTTCAGTAATACTGCAAAACTATAACTTTTTCTTTCCTGAAATTCATTTTAAAACAACTCTCGTTTGATACATTAAGTGTGTACAACGTTCCCCGTCCAGTATTCCTCATCTAGTGCAGTATACATTACCCTGTACATCCCTTAGTGCTATCTCTAATGCAACGACTAGGATAGACACTTGTTAACCCCATACTACAGCCACTAGAGTTCACCTCATCCATATAGAACCACCACTCTTATAATTCTTTCATTACTCACCTTGTACTCTTCTCCAGTTTTCCCCAACAACACTCACCAAATAGTAAATTCCACTGGCATTCCTCTCATGTACACCCATTCCAACTTCCACCCCACCTTACCGCCCCCCCCCACCCCTTAATCCTCCCCTACATCCACTCTCCACAACTTGGCACTTTTCCTGCCAACTCATCTCCGTTTTTGTGCCCATCTTCCCTTCCCTTCCTAGTTTTCTTTCAATACTTCCCATCCCTCTTTTTCCATCTCGTCTTTGGAAAAAAGCGCCGTAGGAAATTTCCGTGCGTGTGCGTCTGGTTGTGGGTTAACTTTTCTCGAGACGTGGGAATGAGTGGGGAGTGGGTGGTGGTTCCCGAAGTTGGCAGGAGGACTTCCTTCGACTCCCGGTTCCGCCAGATTTCACTCGCAATCACCGGAGAGGGAGAGTTCGATCGCCGATATGCGTTCTGCCGATATCAGAGTCCACAAGTTTCAGGTTGTACTCATTTCGAACGAAAAGAAAGAAAAAAAAAGATTTCGGACGGGAAAATTAAGAAGGGATGGAAAAAATAGGCATCTCTAGAGAGAGATGGATGGCTGAAAAAGTGATTGAGGCTAAGGGATTCATCATGGACTGAATGGAAAGATGTTGGGTGACACAAAAGATGGGATAAGTTGGCGGAGAATGAAGGTTGTGAATTAAAGGGTCGCGTGAACACATCGAGATGTACAAGACACGAGTTGATGAAAAGAATAACCGTAGCAGTTCGCGAATAGTGTGTGATCAGAATGACTCGAAAAAATTCTAAGCAGCTTGATTAAAGTAAACATAAATGGTAAACAAATAAATATTCCTCTTTTGTAATGATTAATTTGATTCTTGAGTTCTATTGCTCAATATGAGTGTATTGGAAATTATATATAAAGCAATATTTATATACGATAAACTCCCAATTATATCTATGTTAAATCAATATTCTTTATTATAGATCATTTGTTACACTTTTTTAAAATATATATTTAGATTAAAATTATGATAGGATTCAAATATACGTATAAAACCAACTGGAAGTTTATACATTCTATCACAATAAAGATCGAATTAATTCATAATTTATACTTCTAAAGGAAATTGAACCGCAACATAATTGTAGAGTCCTTACTATTCATAATTATGAAAGCATATGAATTGAATAGACTCATAATAATATTTAATTGATTTCATCAAGGTAAGGAATTTTAATTCCAAACTTCATTCAAATAATTAAAATGGTAATAATAAACCGATAATAAGTTAAAATTCAGTTTATGGCGTGTTTTTTTTGGAAAATATACGTGACAAAAAAGGGAAATTTGGTAGCTTAATCGTATTTAATTTTTCATAAAAAATAAAACAGGATAGTATGATTATTTCTTTAAATAATCGCCATCATAAAGGGTTTAATGAATCGTTTCACAATTTCACCCTTTTACGACACGAGCGCCACACGCAAACACTTTATCCTTTAGAGACCGACTTATCCGGAATTTGAGTCGCTTTAAAAGAAGCCTAACTATATACGTAGTGCACGAAAACCACCCAACTACGGCATGCATTTCTTCTCCAACACTCCCTCATGTGCTCGTAATAAAAAAAAGAACGAGCAATCCGGCGACAATAAAACTCGAGAAATTAACGCTGTCGAAAACAGCGCCAGCTTGAGGAAACTCCGAGAATATAATTCCATTTCCCAATAGCGGCGGTGGTGAAAAACCTTTTCCTGCTTTCGAATACTTCCACAACTACCAAGACTTCTTCTTTTCCTCCATCGAGCTCTTTGTCCTCAACCGCCTACCTATCCCCTTCTCATCACCCGACTCATTCTCCATGGTTAAGTTGACAAAGACTGCGAAAGGAACGATGTCCCTTAAAGAGAATGAAGAGAGAGGAATTCGACAAGTTAGATGAAAGGCTTCAGGCCAGAAGAAGTTGGCGGTTGTAGGTGAATTAGGAAGGATGAGACGGGTCCTTTTTTGTGTCCCCGGAATAGACGGAATTAATGTATAAAATGTGCCTCTGGGAGATTGGGAGGGAAAAAAAAGAAAAAAAAAGAAAAAAAAGAAAAAAAAAAAGATTGGGTTAAAGTAGAAAATGAGATAACGGAAACTTTTTCAATCGTGGTAAAACACACACAATGGGACGCAATGAACGTAATCGCTCCAACATTTGGCGTATTTATCCAACAGCCATCCGCGCTTTCTAACGAGGTACTCAAGGGGGGTGTGTATGTATAAAAAAAGCGGGCCCGAAGAAGATTTGAAGGCGGGATGTCTCTTTTTGAAAGTGGATGATGGACTCCGTTGACGTCCGTAATGAACTCGTTTTTGGGGTGCAAAACTGCAAATTTCATGTTCGGAATCGGTGTTGTTCGGATTCAATAGAGATGAGTTGCAAGATGGGTGAATGTTGTCCCAAAAGGAAACCTTTTTTTCAAGTGCTTACTCTTGCTGACGTTCGAGGAGTAAATATACGCTATGAAAATCACTGTTATTTATAGTTTTGGAATTGGAAGAAATTCTACCGTGGGAAATGATGGTACCTTTTTTTGGGTATCGAAGGAATGTCTTTCTATATCTTGAACGATGCGATACCACGATACTAGTTTATATATAAACCGTTCTGTAAATAACTACATGAATCAATAAAAATGTTAAATTGCTCAATATTTTTACAGCGTAAATATAGGAAGTGAGTCAGATGTTACAGTTAATTTATTCTTCAGAAAAGAAGTGTAGAGTTTCGTCGACTGTTAGATGAGCGATAAGTTTTTCAAGCGGTAGTTTATTTAAATTATTCAGTCTAAAATAATGAAATAATTCATCGTGCTTTCTTTACTCAATTTTTGAATTTATTATTATAATTGCATTTAATCAATGAATTCTCAGTTACGAATTATTAGTATAATGAATTTGTATTACATACATGAGCCTTCCATTCTCAGCACAATTTGTAGGATTGACAATAAATAAATTGATGGGTTTAAAGTATAAAATGACATTACCAAAAAGAAAGGAAAGTAATATTTCGTAGAAAAACATAATTGTTTTTTTACGTTACTGTATACAAGTAGGAAAAAATCATTTTATTTGATAGGGCATAAGGCATATATTTTGCCGCATGAGCTAATCTTAGCACCTTGGTAACACGAGCCAAACAAAAAAAATAACGCTGAATTCGGATAAAAGACTTGCATGATCCATGGAATTATTCCAGTGCACTCAACGTGGCCATGAAGCAAAAGCTTGGGATGTACTTGCACGAAAAAGATGGCATTCGTGATATTGCTATTATTTAAAACTAGGGCGTCATGGGATGCATTTTATCGCTGATGACCTGAACGTGTGGTATATATATTCATTTTAATTAAGGACAAGTAACCCATATACCTAGATGTCATCATCCTGACATTTTGAGTGACTGAAGACTACTACTTAGAATTAACATAAGTAAAAATATATATTTTACGTCAAGTGTTTGAGTATAGGATGGCATAATACTACAAGAATGTGGGATTCAATGCTATATATATTTTTTGTGAATTTTAAGTCATTACGGTGTGGATATATTCATGTATTGATTTATAAGCTTCTCAATGTTAATTATTTACGTATTATAAATCAAACAAATAAATACGAATAAATATAAATTAACTTAAGTTACATATTCAGCCATCATATTGAGAATAAATAAATGACAATACCTCAACACAAATCATTATTTCGTTGATACGATTCTAAAGCTTGATATACTTGTTGTATCAGTGGAAACGAAATGGCCATACGGTTGAGTTCCATCAAAGAATATCAAGTTCATTTTCCGGAGAAAATGAGGCAAGTTTATAAACTTTTCCTTGATTCCCTTGATTCTTTGGGAATCTTGGGTACAGAAAGTTTCTACCGGATCCTTCTTTGATACTTCAAAAACACTCTCGACGGGTCCAAACTTCTTTCCTTTGAATATTATCAGGTGAAAATTTTGGAAAATAAATCAAGCATTGAACGATTTCTTTTTGGATCGTTACAGTGATGTTGAGTCTTTTGAATAACACTATCATTTCAATTGTGTTGTTTTCGAGTAGTATTGCTACTGTTACGAATGGTCTTTCAATTCAGATTGTAAATGTTACGTTGTGATTAAAATATTGATTTGTTAGAAAAGGAAAATGTAAGATTTATTATATACCCGGTTGGTCGGTTGGTTCATCTACGAGAGTATCATGATGGTCTTATGAATTATTTTCTTTTTAAATAAATATTTCATGTTAATTTGGCGTGATATAAAATTAGTTTTAAATTGAACTAAAATACTTGCATTAGTTTATTTAATATTACGAAATTGCGAACCGAATCTATTTTGTAAGGAAAACGATATAATATGGTATAGAATTACAATTCTCAGCAAAAAGGATATTATATCTTTAATATATAAATTTGAAGCAATAAAATCTCAGAACAACAACAGTAGAGGCTTAAGGGAAGTATTCTAAAATGGCAGGAAAATTAATCCGAAGCACTCATCGAAAGTAATTTAGAGAATTCCATGAAATACTTCTCTAAGAAAACATATTGGGAAAGTTTCTTGGGAATTTCAATTACTGTAATACTCATTTATAACATGTAGCAAAATTGCTGGGAAGTATCTATTTATTGATATTAACCCATGAATGCTTTAAGCTTATTCATCTACGTACTTTTTACCAGTATAGAACACCACCTTTTTTATTGTCATTAGATTCCCTTCACATTTTTCAACTTCATCGAAAAATTTTTAATTTCAACAATTCCCTTTGTGCACGCCGATAACCGATTTCTCTATATTTATTCATTGTGGAAAATTCTTTACGTGAAAAATAAAAGTGTTTGGTATCAACCGATGCGCTTTAATATTTTCAAACAGCGAGCCCTGCGTACGAGCACATACGACTTCGTAAATACATAAACGTAATTTTCAGGAATTCATCGAATCGAGAGGTACATTAATCCATTGATTTATAAACTTTCGGGACAACAGCGAGAGTAATAACCATAATGACGATTGTAATGCCGGCGGTGACAACGGTAATGGAAACAGCGACAATAATTTAATCGAACAACACACCTGCGTTACGATTAGAATATTTGCTCGGGAAATTCATTCATTTCCGTGGTCCGTAAGAGCCGTTATTTTTTTCCCGAGTAATTTCCATTCCATTTTAGTTGCATTCGCTTCGAATCATTTCTCCTCCCAACCCCCGCAATAAAAAAACGTTACTTTGTAACGCCGATCCTCGCTTTTTCGATTCCGTTAAAAAAAAGGCCAATGGAAGAGCAAAACGCGTGAATGAACGCGCTCAATGCTTTGCTCCCCACCCTCCTCATCCTCCCGCAAAACTCCCCCACGCGACTACATTTTAATTTTTTTGGAGTCATTTCGATTCGATACGCCCGTCTGTCCATGTTATCGCTCGTGGAGAAATAAGCATCTCTCTTACGGTCTATCGTTTCTATGTAACCATGAACGATGTTTGGTTTAGTGAGGATCTTATTATAAATATTGATATTATCGGATCATTAATTTGTTGAAGGTTATTAGCTACCTAAATCTTTGTAGCATATAGCTTCACCTTCATCTATTAGTTTGTAAGATATATCCAAATATTTAGGGGATATAGGGCTACTTATGAGAATACGAATAGAGAATTGAGAAGCGATTTGGGAGGCATATATTCTGAGTATAATTGAAAAAGGAGGACTTAGTTAATTTAAAAATCATTTATACGCTCAAATTTTAGCTTCTTTGGAGAGAGGGAACATCAACTACTGGAGGTAAGCATTTCTCAATTCAAGTTATAATTAAGTTACTTAGTTGCGAACCAAATTATGATAAAGAGAAGAGTTATTACCTTAGCTAACCTAAGTTTTGACCTAACACAAAGAACAAATTAATTTGTCATTATTTTTCTTCTAATAACTCTGAATTTCTGCCTTATCTCTTTCATTGTTTTCGGTAATGGCTTGAAGGCTTCTTCAGGAAGCATATTCTTATGCATTTCAACCCTTCCACTAGTACTAACTATATCGTCCATTAAATTCTTGAAATTTTCATATATTAAACGAAACTCAGAAGTAGCGACATGTCTGGGACTCGAACCCAGGTCCTCTCTTTTCGATGGGGAACCTAAAATACCACCCTGGAAAGTAAGGGACCTGGGTTTGAGTGTAAGCCATGCCACTATTCTTCTCCTCTGTTTAATTTTATCTTCCATGCACACGAAGGGATTAAATCTCCCTAGGTAAAAACTAGTGCAATTATTTATAGAGAACACATCCATTATATACGTGAAAATATGTGAAAATTAAATATTAATTCTTAACCCTTTTAGTGCCAGCCTCTTTTGCCTGATATTAACGCTACTGGTTAAAACTCTAAGAATTATTTATATAACAAAAATGCTAGGCTTATAAAAAATGTAAAATAAGATGGGATGAAAGCTTCGCAAAAATTGTGTTTTTATATCCCAAAACAAGTCTTATTCGAATCCTATCATCAAGATGAGAATGGCTATTTCATCCTGCAAGAAATATTCGAAGTAAAACCATCCTTTTTATCGATCTCAGAGCTCTCTCTCTCTCTCTACTTCTCATTCTTAGAAGGATCAGTGACGTCCTCGTGCCATTTTATCCTTCCCATGAAGCACCGCATTTTTTTTTAAGGTGACCCCTTCGCTTCGATTTTCCTCCACTTCCCATTAAAAAAAATCACTTCCTTGTTCTTCTCCACCTCTCTTTTCGTCACCGGGGATCAACTTTTATCGCCCCTCATTTGTTTCGATTATTCCCCTTCTTTTTCCCTATTAATTTTCCCGCCCTTTTATCCATGACCTAAATTCCCGACTCTTTTCTTATCCGCTTATGCACCGCCCACTCATTTCTCTCCTTCCCGTACCTAATTACTTTCCTAGCGTCCCACTTGTTTTCGTGCCCTTTTCTCTCTTCTCGATAATCCTCAAACATCTGTCTTTATCAGTGTCCTTCTAGCTCTCGCTTAATCTTCCTAACCTCTTCCCGCCGAGAGATTTAACTCCCTTTTCTTCTATATTTTCCTCTTTTCCCTTTTTCCGAAATCTGATTTTCTCGGGAATCAAGTTTGGGTTCTCTCGATAGTTGGAAGATGGATGCCTGCAGCGAGCGAATTTTGATCTAAAATTTTGAAAACCGAACGTAAATAACTCATCCCATACGCAGGCTTATATAGTAGGGTGGTTATCAAGCAATTTTTTAATGCTAAGTTCCTGGGTTCGAATCCCGGGTCAGGTTGAAATCTTCATCCCGGAGTATGGGCGAATGTCTATTGGTCTACTGACATTGAAATCGGTAACTGCACCTGTTTTGATTAAAACGCGATTATTACTGTTAAAAATCATCAGTTTCCATGAGGAACTATCTTCTAATGTATCTAATTTCTTTTATTTTTACGTTCGATATGTTTATTTTACCATCTTTTATTTTCTTTCTAATATTATCGTAATGGCGAGTTTTAGTTTTACGCTGCGTTGATGTCTCCATTCATATCGAACTACTTCATCATATTCCGTGGTATTCCCCATACATCGCGTTCTCGTTTCCTGATGAATTTCCCGAGATTAACGTCACGTTAGCCTAACAGTAGTACCTTAGCCTTCGATTACGAGATGAGGGGCAGTGGATAGGCAACCGTCCAACCTCGACTGGGTTGCGTGTTGCCTATAGAATTTCCACCGAGAATGAAACAGATGAGTCCATCACTTTGCTCCCTTTTGTCTCATTAGTTCACGCTTTTATCTCTCTAGAGTACCAAATAATGAGCAAAGACATATTAATTTTAATTATTTATCTGAGAGCGTAATTTAAGTGGTTTAGTGCTAAGTTTAGTTGGTTAAACTAACTTTAACTCTACTTGAACGAAGACACATGACATCTTAATAATATAATATATCGTAAAGTTTGAAGAAATGAATAAATATTTACGTCTAAGACTGACAAAGATTCGTGAAAAAATAGTATAATAACCACATAAAAGATGTAAGTTGTTATAAAGCGTATGAGTAGAAACAATGGTGCGGAATAGCAAATTGGGTATACCATGACGTAATTCTCATAATATGGTGGAACGCGTATGATTCTAGTAAATTTTTTAATGGTACCATTTGTCAATAATACAGAAAATTACCTTAGTTACGAAGAGTTTATAAACATTACTATAAACTTATAGACATTTATTTTTTAATTGAAATAAATTAGAGCTCTAATTCACTAATTTGTTTGGATAATCTTAACTTATAGCGTAATTTTATTTATTTTTTCGTGATTTGGTCAATGAATAATATTAACAGGAAAAATCATTAAAAATCATTTGTAATCTATTTGTTGTATATTTCAGCTGATTGAATTTTTAAATAAACATTAGTATTGTTAGTATCCCAGAAAGCCAGCTTTTTTCCAATGTCAACGAGCAATCCAAACCTTGTCCGATCCGCCATGATCGTAGCTCCTACTAATCATAAAAAACTTCGCTGAATATTCACCTATTACTTCCCAGAAAAGGCTCTTGTCTATAACAAAATCAGAGCCCCGAACTCGACCGCTCCACAATTCAACCCTCTCGCGGTCTTGGGCGAGCATGAATAAGCACCGCCATAAATCCCACTTCCGTCTGCCGCTATTATATATCCCTTTGTTTCTCTAAGAAGCGGAATTATTCTTTGTTGCATCAGAGGCCATCCCGTGGGGACACGTAAATCAGGGGACAGCATATGGTAACGGCCTCAAAATATGGTCTGGCGTTAAACAATGCTCCGTAGTTATGCGGCATACAGCGGGCGGAATAGAGGAGTGTACAGCTTTACTTTCGGAGATAGATAGCTATATCCTCCCACGGTCCATTTCCCCATTCTCCGTGCCGGTTCTCCGCAAATCCTTTATCTCCCACCTGAAGCACTTTGTTTCCACCATCTTCCCTTTTTCTCCTTTATTTTCATCCCTTCCCGCGTTCCCAGAGCCCTCATTTCCCTGACGGAGAAAGATTGGACTACTCTGCATACAAGTGGAACAACTGAGATGAATAGCACAGGAAAAGAAGGTGGAGGGACTTAAAAAAGACCGTCTTCTGAAGGAGATGAGCGTGAAGAGAGGAGGATAGGAGAATGGTCTGATTAAAATTTTGGACGGGACACGATTCTCAAATTTATGACAATTATTTCTCTCGGAATAAATAGCCCGTT
Source organism: Pantala flavescens (assembly GCA_020796165.1). NCBI lineage: Eukaryota > Metazoa > Arthropoda > Insecta > Odonata > Libellulidae > Pantala > Pantala flavescens. The sequence goes on from CM036888.1 coordinate 7,248,661, forward strand.
TCGCGCTTGTTTTAAAATTTTGAGAGCTTTTTCTCTCTCGAGAGGGGGTTTTAATTAAATTCTCTTTCACGAGAGAAGGGGATGATCGCTGGAAAAAGTTCGCTGCGAATGGGGTCGCTAATTTAGAGGTGTTATCAGGCTCTAAGAATAGCGGGTTTATTGTGTGGGGTTGCGCTCTTAGGGGTGGAGACAACGTGGGCCTACCCAAGGTGGTGGTTGCTTGTGGTGCGTTGGTAAAGACCTGCCTGGCCTGGAGACCGAGTGTGGCCTTGATACGCGTTCAATGCAGCTTTCGTCGTCAAGAACAGGATTTATTTAGCTACCAAATTGATTTATGTTATAAGTTTCATAATATTTTTTTAATAGAATCTTAATTTTAAGGAATATTTTTTGTATAATTTTTATTTAATAAACATACAATATTTTGTTTTAACAGAAAATTAAATATATAATGGAACATGAGGTTGCAGTACCTTTTTACAGTACGTAAGTTCATTTAGTCGGATGTATACATGATAGATTATTTTCAGACAGTTACTTTATTATTTTAATTACATACTCATTTTTTTATGAAAATATCATATATATTGTATGAAACCTCTAATAATACAATATTATTTATGACGAAAGCGTTATATGAATGCTTAACATTAAATAGTGGAATTTTCAGAGTAAATACTGAGATTTCAGGAATACGGTAAGTGCCAAGCTTAAATAAGTTCTTATCAACAATCTCATCTAATGAAGAAAGATTTATACGTTTTTAAAAGATTTGACATCGTGAAACTGAAAACAGATTCTTCCAAGACGTATTCGAATGTTAAAATGTGGAGAGCATGTTTAACACGGAGTGTTTGTACCTCACAGCAAAGTTAGATCGTCTTTGTTTATCTACACAGTAACCTGGATACTTATTTATATCAGAAAGGTAGAGGATTAAAACCAAGCTCAAGGCAATCTTTTCAGCCAACCTATCTTCCAAAAGGTATGCAATCGTGCTTTGTGTGATACGAATAAAATAAAAAACAAACCAAAGATTAGGTAGGTTTGTATTCTTTAGCGCTAATCCAAAAATTGCCGATTACAGCTATCCTATGTCTTGGAAGCGATAAAAATCTACGAAATCCGAATTCGTGACTCAACCCGAGAAAAAAACACAGCTCTAGACTACGTAGAAGAAGGAGGAGATTTTCTCCGTCATAAAGTCCATATTCCTAGGAAAAAGAAGAATGAATATGTAAAACCCGTGACTTTGAAGGACGATACCCAGTAGCTCGGCTAACCAAAGCACCAAAAAAAATTCGTTTCGCAAAGCGTAAGATGCCCGACCACGCTTTGGATGACATCAAAAAGAACGCAATTTTCGCCAAAATTCCATTTACATTTCATTCGGTTTGTGAGGGCCGCCTTTTTGATCTCTTGATGAATCGAGTTTTTGGATTCGGTTCGCGTTCATTTTTTTGTGTGTACCTGGAGGACCCGAAGATGGGGTTTGACGAAGCAACGCCATCTACATTGATCACCGCTGTTAAACCCAAAAAGCCGTGGGGAAATCGCATTTCGTGCTCGAACGAAATATGCCCTTTTTATTTCTACGTGTGTTTACCTCGTCGAGGGCGGGTACTTGGTGAAAAAGGTGCTGAATTACGCTCCCGAGAGAATAGTATTATAAATGAGGCGATAAGTATTGCACGGGAGAGACGTATTAAGGTGTAATTGTCTGTGGATATAGCGTGGCATGGAGATTACCGATAATGGCAGCATGTAAGCGGTTGGATAATCTGAAAAATTGTTATTGCTTGCGTAATATTACCGCGTTGATCAATGCTCTGCATAATAAATCATGTTGTATTTATGATGAGTACTACGCGATTCGTAATCAGTTCTAGATTTACTATAGGGATAAGTTTGAGTTGATTGAAATCTATGCTTGTACTGTACTTTATGGTAACGAGGAAATTAATATTTCATATCTTTATGCAAATTGTTTGGCCTTCAAATTTTTAATTAATTTAATTTCTATTTTGCATGCAAATAAATATTTCCACGGTATACAGAGGTGAAAACGAATGTAATACTGATTGATTGATGATCATTTAATTTAATACTGCTCTTCTACCATCGCATAAATTTTCATTTTTATTTACGATAAAAAATACGCTTAATACAGAATATATTGCTCGAGTAATAGTTTAACCGTGTACTACAGAGTCGAGAATTTAATTGAAAATATAAAGCTTTCGCAATTTCTCCTTGTTACAGTATTACCTATTTTCCGTTTTCAAAAGCTATGCTTCATTAGAAGGCTGTATTTGTTCATTTGTAGATCGATTTAGGAAATACGTTAATTATGTCTCGTGCTAGTTAAATCAGGGATTCAATTGCATTTTTATACATATACAATATAATAACTGCTCGAAAGAAGGAAACTTCAAGTTTCATCTTATACTTTCTTACGTAATTGGATACCATACACACCAGTGAGAATAAAGGTTATAAGAGAGTAGAAAATATCGTGTACAAATCACGTATAAAAAATCACGGTACGCGACAACCTATCGTTCGGTCCAACAAATTCAAGGAGCGGTCACACCTATCGATTGACCCCTTTGGACATCCGACTTTATTTAGCAGTTCCTAATCGTCACATCGGATGGGATCCCAGTGATTAATCATCGAAATGGCAGCTTACAGTGACGCCCGTTAGATGGAGTCGTAATTGAGCGTGTGTGACGAAGCAACGGCAGTCGTGGCAGCGGATGGGTAAAAACTGTCTGCGGAGACGATGCACCCGGACAATGGAACTGCTGGTGCTCGTGTTAAACGAATGAAGTCTCTGGTTTCGAACATGCAGGCGCTGATTCAGAGGGAATACAAACAGTTTTCACCGCTTCGAATGCCAGCCCTGACATCAGGGTACACGCTGATGAACTCATCCGTTCGGAAGATATCAGTAAATAGCTATAAATCAAGTGAGGCCGACAGGAGACAACGAGGTCCTCGGTTACTCCTGTAGTTTTACAAGCGAGGAAGGTAGAAATCGGAGTCGTTTTTTTTTGTCATATCCACTTTAGAAATCGGCAGTGTTAATGTCAAAATCCTTGCCTTGATTCGGATTTGAAATGATGAGTTGTTTTTTGCAGACGAGAAAGTATATCGATTTTGAAGAAGCCTTTTAGAATAGAATGTATTCGTGATTGTAGATTTACTAATAATGACATTAAGTATCCATATCCACGTATGTTACATAATTACCTACCGTGTGGAAATGTATTAAAGCTAAACATGAATGTATTTTTAACAATACAAGTATCATGAATCAATTAATAAATAACTCGTTTACTCTGAACTTTTTGTCGCCTTGCATCCCCTGCCACACGCCCTTGGATGGCCTCTCTGAAGTATAGAGTATAAAAATGTATACTGAAAGAAATACAATACGTTATTGGATTTTTTTGCAAAACTTAGAAAGTTCGTATTCTTCTCCAATTCGTGAACGTAAGCATATGTTTTACACTATGGAGCGTATTTCTTTTTATTTTAGCCAAATCTGTAAATAAAATATTACTAAAATACAATAGTATTATTTTAAGAGCAATAGTATAACATTATTAATTTTTATAAAATAAGATGAGTAAACAATAATATTGTAACTAAAATAAATATGTAGGGGAAAATAATTGAATTTCTTTTAAATTTTAGTCATATCCTCGCTTAATTGAGTCGTGCGGTGTTCGGTAATGAAAGACTTCCGCACGGACAGCGAGTGAATACTTCGTAATATGTTCTCTAGGGCTCTCTTTCACAGCGCGTTGAGCACCTTATTTACCTCGCAACCGATATTTGACACCTCGCGGCCACCAGCCGACATCCAAGCCTAGCCTCCCCGCACAGTCCCCCTAAAAATGGAAAGAAGTGCTGTGATTGGACAATTAGGCTTTCCTTGTTGATTTTGAGGAGGTTGATGGGAAATTTGAGCTAGTCGATTACGTCTGCACACGCTTGAGTAAACCGTTACGGATAGTGGTTCTTGCAAACGCAGTGGTGAGTTAGGTGCATTTTATGGAGAAAATTAGTTCGTACTTTGTTAATTTATCAACAAAATGGATATATTCACCCACGTAAGTAAAGTTTTTGCATTCAAGTGCAATGGAAGTAGCTAAGTACTATTTTTAATCTGCAGATTGTATGCATAAGATTTTCAATTCGAATTTATGTTTGTGATACTCGGTAATGATCGGTTTTCTACCCTATTTCTCTTATCATTGGATTGATACATATCGTTTCTGGTTACCATGACACCGAAATGTGACAATATAGTGTAATTATTTAAGTTCGTCAGCATATTACGATACGATTATACGATACATTAATCGGAACGTTCGACCTTGTGCCCTACATACCGTCAATTTACGATTATAATTTGTCAAATCTTGCCTCATCTTTGGATTTAGCTAAGTACGATAGGAGGAACTACAATATCCAGGATTTGCGTGGTTTACGGGTACTAGTTTACGGCACTGATTATCATTCTTTTATAGTTTTCTGCGTATTATAAAAAAGTAAAGATTAAAGAAAAGTGTACAGGATAAGTAAACCGTGCCTGTAAGTTACGTAAGTGGAATATTATGTACAAGTATAAAAAGCGAACTATTGCATTGATATGTAGATAATCATCGATTGCAGGATTTACGATATGCAAGCATTAAACCAACGTTTACATTCGACAGCCATCTTGACAAGGTTTCTCGGGGCAATTAACTTTGAATCCGTTTACCTCATAAAGCTCTCCGGCGAAAGAGGGTTAAGTGCATTCAGGAGTGTCTTTGGAGGCGTAGTTTCTTAATTGAAGACTGGAATCGTGCAAAAATGTCGTAAAAGCCACTTCCTCGCACGGTTATTAAGGAACTCTCTCATAAGGTAATCGATGTTTTGACAGCTAGCTATAAATGATTTAGAACGGGCGTGGATTTTATTGAATCTTAAATCGTTTTAAAAGCCAAAATATTTCCTTTTATACTCTGTTTTCCGTTCGCGTGATATTCTTCGAACTGTAAATCCGTGATCGTGGAAGGAATTTCGAGGAAATGCCAAGAAATGGATGCACGCACGTTAATGGAAGGATCGTAAACCTTTTATTGCTCTTCAAGCAATCGTTTCATTCTAGCTTATCGCTTTTCGTTTCTATTTATAAAAGCTTTCTCGTAAATATCCCCGTATCTCTCTTTCGTTGAAATGTCTCTTCGTAATCACTGCCCCAGCACGCGTTCCCATGGCGAATCTAATCATTCGATCGTCCCTTCCATGGATATTGAGGCTTTCTTAAAACAAGGGTGGTGTGGGACCATTAAAAGATAGGTCAGGGAAGGTTTGAATTTTAAAGTGGCTGTTCGGAGTTCTCGTTAACGCTAGTATGAGTAGCTTTGACTTGTTTATGGTTTTGTATTTAATCGTAAAAGCGCACAATAATGGTTGCTTCGCAATATTATCGTATTTTACTTTTATTCGTTACCCTAAATTATTTCCTCTGAAGCTCATAAATATTGATATCTTTAAAATTTTCTCAAATCGCCATAAATTACATCGATAGGTATTCATTTAATTGTTACCAGAAAGAATTGTTTTTATATTTAGAGCCAGAAAGTTGTCGACGACTACATTTAGCCAAATACCAATAATATATTTTTGTAAAAGAAATTGTCTCCGATTCTTTGTAAAAATATTAATATAACGCTGAAGCTCAAGCAAAATTTAACAAATGTTTCAAATGATTCAATATTGATTGCATTGCCATGTAATCGTATCTAAGAATTTGCTACTTTCGGCATATTGTGTCATTTTTATCATTTTTTGTATTTCCATTCAAATTTTAGCGGACGAAAATTTATAGAAATTTCTTTACCCCAACACACTTTACAATTTCTGATAATAATTCACAAAACTTTTGAAATAATTTCCCTTTTATATTTAGATATTATATAGGTGCTATCTTCCCAAAGGGTTATTCATAGTTACGTGCCGTTAAAATTGTATGCTATCAAGTTTTGTAAAGGTTTAACTTATAAACGTAGCCTTGAAAGATAACTGTTTGACTTAAACTCCGCGAAGTATATCGGTATAACATACTTCCATTATACTGTCACATTTGCCTACTCTCGGTTATAAACTTACAATTTATTGAGAAACTTTACGCTTCCGAAATTTCATACACTACACAGAGCACTGCCGTCAGTTGTCCGAGGTATTCAAGTAATGCCCTGAAACTTCTAACTCCACAGCTACTGTAATCAGCTTGTGTTCACGAACCATGATTGCAATCACGGAAAATCTCGAGCCGATGGTGGAAACTTAACGATAGGTCGGTCTTTGCGAAATCGTGACTTTGGCTGGATTGAACTGCCGGTTAGTCCTGAAACGTAAGTAATAAGCCAATTATAGATTTTGATACTGAATAATTTTCCACGGCTTTAATTCTTTACAATTTACATACGTATGCGCTTATATTTTTAGCACTGAAATTAATAATTAATTACAAAGCATTTACGAAAAAATATGAATAAAATGAAAAAAGATCTATTGATCTATTAAAAATTTATCTTATTAAACTCACATCTATGACTTTTCTCATATATTTTTTTCAGTTAGTACTACGTTAGATTTTATGAAATATCAGTACTTTTACTTAGTTTAATTCCATAAATAACTTCTCCAGATCGTAATTGATATGTATGAAACGTTAAAATGTAAATTTTAAAATTAAATTTCAATCAGGATAGGTAAATAATAATCAAATATTTATCGATAAATATAAAATTAAATTAGAAAAATAATTTGTTCCCCATAAGTTAGAGAATGTAATGCTTACTCCACAAAGACGGTTAGTGTACGTTATCGAAGAAATGTGCAAATTAGTTGGTTTGAGTACGGTACATGAAAAAATTCATCAGTTTTATATTGAACTTGCATATAATTATATTTTTTTATTTTTAAACGTAATTATTCAAGACGGATATTGAATAGTGAATTACGAAACCTTACAGAGAAAGTTCTGCTATTGCGAAAATAAATATCGCAAATTTATACCGGAACCAGTTTCGCCTTAAGAGCGGAGCCGTTCATTGTCTTTGCAGAAATAGCTGCAATCGGCGCCGAGGATTTGATTCCGGCTAAAATAAATCACCACCATAATTCGGCAATTCAAAGCTGGCAGAATAAGAGGGTCTCTAATGCATTTACAAGTCGATTGACATAAATCGAGCCGTCAAGAATCGAATTACAGCACCAAACTACCTCTTTTCTTTCTACTCTTCCAATTTCCCGGCGGAGAGAATGTCTCCCATTCAGTTAACTCTTACTCCATTAGGCCATTCCGTGTCTTTCTAACAAATCCGTCTTTCCTCCCATTGACCCCTTTATGACCCCAGAAATATCTTTCTAGCTAAACGCACTCCGTGCCATTCATAAAGGAATTGCTTTCGCTCTCAGCCCCCCACCCCTCCCATTTGTTTCCACCCTTTCACGCCAGAGGTCAATCTTATTCCGTTTCCTCTGTATGACATATGCCTCCAAATACAATGGAGTCCAGAAAGGTCAACGCGATGTTTCCACGACTTTATGTGGGCTCTTATCTTACGCCCTTTGATTGAATTTCGCACTTTGAAGATGTATTGAAGTCGGCCATGTTTTCCCGCGGAAGTATGTCGCATAAATTTTGGCCGAATAGTGTTTTGGATGCTTTTGAAGCTACGAGTATTGTTTTTGGACGTAACAATGTGAATATATCTCTCAAAGCATATTTCGTCTCTTTGCTTAGAGGTTCTGTGTGTTTAAAATTAGTTTTCATGGGCTTAAATGCTCGTGTTACAGTGGTTGTATATCTTACGTGAGTGAGCGTAATTCGAGACCAAAACTGGTTGATTTATTGCCAACTACTCCTCGGTTATTCGTAGAAAAAGTATCTCATTTCATGGCGAATAACTCCTTAACCACGCTGTAGTTCTGCAGTAAATTAAATTATTAGTAAGAGTGAAAGCATTTTCAATGCAAATAATATTATTTATTCTCAAATAATTTGGATTTAGCACATGTTTTAGTGAAACTTTAATTCATTAATGCTGTGAAACACGAAAGAATATGTTCATTGAAAGTTTAAAGGAGCAAAAGAATGAAATTATATATACCTGTTGAATTTTATCAATTTATATTAAAAATATAAAGGATATATTTTTATCCAAATATAATTTTGACCCCGTATAATCTATTTTTATCACCGCTTATTAAAGTAGGAGTGCGTAATTACGTGAATAATAACACGAAAAAAGAATAAATTTAAGCAGCTATTACTTATGCATATAGATTCAGCAATATGAATTTGCTTAATAGAATAAAATAACTTATTTAAGAATCATTAGCATTACGTACGCGGGGAGCTGTGGACTCGGTTCCATGAATATAATTCAGACGTCGAAGATCCGCTCCTAAAACAAAGAACGGAATGGGGAAAAGGAGCTTAAAAAATATGGATGTTATCGTTCCATAGTAGAGACATCGAATACGACGGAGGGGCGATAGGCATATAGCTTTAGCGGAACCCACGCATAAATTGGAAAAAAGAAAATCTCCATCTATTTACCTTCCTCGGAAAAAACCGTCGGGGCTATAAAAACGCGATCTTTTTCAAATTAAGATTTTTCCATCGTCGTGCGGAGGTCATAAGGTATGCACCATCACGCCCCCATTTCCCGCGAGTACGAATTCTTCTTGGTGGGGGAGGGGGTTAGCCACTCAAGCAGCCATCTACTTAGCTTCCCTCTGGAACCGGGATCATCCTCTTATCTTGTCCCTTCTGGTGCACTCATCCAAGAGGCGTCGCCAAAGGCAAGGTGCTTTAAGGAGCACGTGGGACATATGGAAGCTGTCGCCTAGGAGATGGGATTTCATGCGACCCATCCCGCCGCAGTTACATTTACATTCATACGTTTGACCCGCAGGCTTCCCGTGCGGCGTACGGCAGAAGGTGTCAAGACGTCGTTTTCTCCAATGGGGGGCATTATTCAAGGTTTTATTGGACCCGCGGGGGTTTGTACGTGTCTGAAATATTACTGTACCTGTTCTACGTTCTCTGTCGATTGTTTAAGGAGATATGTTTTGAATTGTCGTGTTTTGATGGTTGTTACCAGTAACGATTACATTTATAGGTTGATCGAATTATAGTATTTTCTCTTTCTTTTCCATTACTTTTCTTTATCTTGATTATATATTCATGGGTAAAAATAGATATGTGTATCGGAAATTTATTTATCTATACTTTGAAGTATATTAAGCTCTATTCCTTTCGTAAAATGTAAGTAAATCTTTTCGTTTTATATAGCATTAGTAATTAATATACATTCTTCTGTGAAAAGGCTAAGCCGAAATGGTCTTTCTTTTAAAAATAATGGAAATGAAACGATGGGTTTGTTATACCTACTGAGCTCTCGAACCTTATAAATTTAATAAAATCAACTTAAATTTTTATATAGGATAATGATAGTGTATAATTAGATATTTGGATACACGTATACTTGATATGTATACTTGATAATCGATAGTGATTACTAATCTCAAGAATAAACTGTTTCTTCTTTCATATATATATAAACAAGACATAAGTGTAAACAGATGGTAAATGTAGCTTTTAATTTCACTTCTATATTACTTAATTATGATCCAAAAGGTATCCATAGGGTACCATAGGATCAATTTCATCTTATTCTTTGGCGTTTATCAAGGTTCTAAAACACCTAATTAAGCTACCAATTTATTTCTTTTCGTATATTTTTAATCTGAGAGTACCACTGATCCCTTCCACGAATCAATCCTCAATCGATATCAAAACTTTTGTACTCTTTTGACAACCCGACCCCAACCGTAACAAAGGAATCCATTTCCACTCCTTTTTACGAATGCCACTCTAATCGAAGGGAACCGGAAGCCTTCTTTTAACGTGTTCAGGAAGCTGCGAACATTCCCCTTCCAAATCCTAAGAGTTGAAAGAGTTGAAAACTCTTCCAGGATCCTCTTCCAGGAATGCGGATCCTCCAAGTTTCGTTATTTGTGAGAGCATCAGCTCATCAGAGTCCCTTGTGCGAGTTTCCCTCGACTTCTTTGCGAAACATTTCGAAGCGGTAGTTTTTAATCGTAGTCGTCAAACCCTTTGATCTGACAAAACGGACAGTTCTAGGGCGTTCTCCTCTCTCTCCCGGAGATCAAACCCTCTCACAGAGCTCGACCGATAGCTCCAGAGCAACGGAACGGAGTTCTCGATAAAACACGCGTCTTCCTCGGACGAGATATCGACAGCACTTGGCGAAACAGAGGACACGAATAAAAGGGCCCTCTTCCCGAGGCATTCCGTTCCACAAATCTCCGACGTTTTAGCAGTCGAACGTATCCGATGGTCGATAAAAAGCACTCGTTTTCCGCAGTGTACGTTCTAGTTCGAGCCGTTTTGGTTCTTTTTGGTTTTTTTACTGTCCGGATGGGATTCTGAAATGAGGGAAGTAGTCGACGCATATTCGTGATTATGATGATTTGTTTGAGAAGGAGAAAAGTTGGTGTTAGAATTTAGGTTGTTGGTGTAGAAAAGCTAAGCATTTACTTGTACAGTTATTATTATACAGTACAGTGTTATGGATGTTGCAATTTGATTAAGTTATAACCAGGTTTAAAGGAGGCTTGGTTCCAGTACGTGATGAATTCTGCACGAAAAGAATACGATAGTGATGAAGAAAACCCGAAAGAGCTTGAGGATATAGGAATATATTTTAAATCTGTACTACGTAGTAATTCTTGGTGACGTAACATTAGATTTGAATTAATATAGTACTAAGGTTATCTATTAGCTATATTTTATCATATTTGCGAATTTAGCTGGCTACCAATTTCCCCAATTTCATCCTTTCTTAAAATCTCATCATATCATTATTTTCGATCCATTTTCACAAAAACGAATACATTATTAATATTAACGATGATCATTAAATGATAACTGTAATTCTTGGCGTAAAGAGGCCCTCATGATAATCCAGCTTTTATCTTCGTAATGTAAGGCTTTTTCACGCATTTGACGCAATACTTAGAACACTTAATTCCCCAGATGGGATCGCCAACAAGGAAAATAACATCCTTTCAGAAGGGAGCATTTCGCTTTTTGTGCGGACTCACCGAAGTGAAAAATCCTTTAATCCATTTCAGTAAATTAGAAGAAAGCGCTGATTGTATCCCTCTTACGGGGGCTGAAAAAAGGCAGGGAATCATCTCGCAAGATGTGCCATCGGTAAATCAGAAGTATACGCAGTCGAAGGGGTTTCTTTCGGTCATTAAAGAGGCAGTTCCAAAACCTTTAATAACTCAAGCAGATCGTTAAGCAGAGACATTCATGCGGCGCGTGAGATTCATATCCAATATCTCGGAGTTCATATATGTCAATGCGCGACCTACAGGTTTCACGAGGCACAATTACCTGCTTTATGCGACCCGCTTTCAGACGCGTCGGATTCTTATTGCGGGCATTAACACTTCAAATAAGCGTTTATTACCTCAAGTAGGACGAACGGTTAATGATCAATATCTTTGTTTAACGAGTGAACGCCATAAGCGATTATTACTAGGAAGGTTTTTTATAAAAAGGACGATATTGTCAGAACGTTAATTCCAATATTTACATCAGATTTAATATGATAGAAGTACTTGAAAATTATGGTTAAAGAAGCTATTGGTTTGAGAAAATTTTTATGGATTATTTCAACTGTGTTAACGAATATAGTTTTATAGTTTGGAATTATAAATACCCATCTTTATTGCAATTGTTAGGGACTACTTCAAACTGTGTTGTAATCAGAACGATTTATAGGTCCGTAGCTTCAATGAAACTTATCAAAAGTGTTACTTTGTTTTTTTTTATGAAAGAAAACATTTAATAAATATTTCATATACAGTTTGATTGATAATAATAGCCCAATACTTACAAATATGTTTTATTAGTTGCAATAACTTACGTTCCTAAAAATTGAAATGATTTTTTAAAATTTTCTCGTATATTACGTTACCTATCTATCATCAATTGTTCGAAGTTATCGTTAAGGTTACCCTTTTTGTAGTTTTAAATATCTACGTTAATAATTTAAAATCAGTAGTAAAATTTATTCATACATAATCCCTGTATTTGATACAGTGAAATTTAATCAATACGATGCATCATTTCTTCGATATATAATCAAAGTGAATGATATTGTTGCCTTCTCCAAGCTGCTTTGTATCTCAGCCGTCTCCTAGGATACGTACACGAGTAATGCTTCTCAATGACAATCAACTAACCCTGCTAATTACGCGCTTAGCAACGAGAAGAGTATTCAGATACTATTACTACAAGGGGAGACGATATTATGTTAACGTGGGGTAATTTGCTCGTTTATCGATTCCGCAATTAGGCGAAATAATGGATTTTGCCGCTCACAATCAACAGAAAGGCACAATCGATTAAGCCTTAGGCGCTAATCGACGTTGCTTCTCAATTAAAATCGGCCATACTTTCTCTTCCTTTGCTGTAGGAACGTTTTTGACTGGTTATTGTGGATTGAGGCTGCGGAAAGTAAAAGAACATCGCCTTCGGATGTCTTCATTACCTTTTCGTAGATGAAAGTCTGATTATGTTAGCCACATAAGTAGTCTAAACCATATGCTCATCGTAACATAATGGTTTGTCTAATGAGAGTAAGTCAGATGGAATTTCAAAGATTGATTCTTAAAGTCTTCCTACCGTTCTTGATGTATTAGAGTCTTTTTTTTTGATAATTCTTGTTAAAGTTGACTCGCAGAGAATTAATCGTAGTCAATGAGTAGCTTTATTCGTTCAACTTGAACCGAATACAGTTTTATGGCTTCTAGATGGCATTTAAAAAAATGCGAGAACTTTCTGTTTATCTACTCAAAAAGTTTCCAATTCAAAGATTTAAGTTTTCCAACAGCTTACGGAAACAATTAAAACTTGAATGTTTTTCGAAAATTTGAATATATCCTTCTTATAGCAAACGTTTCCAATGTTATCTTCCGATAGGATATCATTCTATCATTATAATTATAATAATTCTGAGTGAAAATATTTTAGGTTTCGTTATAATCTACTAACTTATCGGTACTTATATAAATGTGTCTCAGAAAATATGTAAAAACATAAGTATATAAACGCTACGTTATCTTTTACATTTCCATCATTATATTCTCGATGAATTTTGTGCTAAGATGGGAGATAATGAAGCACTGACATTATACCGTTCTTTATAAAATATGTCTTTGATGCAGAGAATCGTGTTCAACTATCGTTTCCATAAGACTTTTAAATTCAGTTTAGGTTATTAGTTTCATTAGTCTTCATATATTACTTGTGTGATTCATTATCTTCTTTACCCCTGTGAACTACATAGAACAGTACATTATACTATAGAATGTATGTTATATAGAAATGAAAGGTCCACTGGCTACATTTTTGGCCATATTGCCGTCCTTGAAGCGTATATCCTGGCATTAGTTCCCTTCTCCTACGCCACACCGACTTCATAAGAATCCTCAAAGAGGATCCGAATGCATCGGAAACTCAAAGGGCCCCTATCTAATGAACGATTTCAATTATAACATATAGGCATCCTTTCATCAAATTCGATTCAACGGACATAATTCCGCTCCTTTGCCGGAAACACGAAGAATTCCCTCCCTTTGCCTGCGAAATCTAATTTCAACGCAAAAATTACTCCCTCGGATCTTCTTCACGGTCCGTTTTATCGATGGTAAATTTCTGTTCCCACCTCACAACGAAAAAAGAAGCTCCTCCAATATCCCCTGGACGCTTTGACCCCTTTCTGCGTATCTTTCTCCCATCCTTCTTTAATCTTTCCATATCTCTTCCCAAGGGGGCACCATTTCTCCAGTTCTTCCAGCAATTTTCGACTGCCACGAGAACAAATATTCATTAGTGTCCATAACGACAACGTTTTAAAATATTTTTCTCCATTCCTCCCTCTCTTTTTACCCTCAGAGGAACCCCTTAATCGCCTTTACCTTCCACATCCTTTCTCATTATATTCCTCTCCTTCTATTTTCACCCCTTCTTACAGTATTTTCTCCCCCGAAAAAATCTCCTACCCCCAATCTCCCAGTGCCGTGTCTGTTCCACTTCAAAACCTCTCCTTTCTGATGGAGAAAAAGATTTTTTTTTACTCTCTCTCTCTCGCCTCGGCAAAATCCGTCCATCGATTTTTTACCGGGGCTTTTCGATGCGCAGAGACGTTCGGCTGGCCACCTCGATGCCGTAGTAGACGCTTCCATAGATTGCTTTTGTTTATAGATACAGTCCTTTTCTCTTTTTGGATGGAAAAGCTGATCTCGGGGGAGCCTTGGGTGTTTAAACCAATCCGCCTCGGGGGCGATTGCCTATTTTTTGGGCCTTTAAGGGCGAAATTGAAGTTTGCGAGAGATAAATCAATGGGATGGTAGAGGTGAGGTTTTCATATCGATAATTTTTTCGAGCCCAAGAAGTTTCTTTCCAGGGTGAGGTTTTGTGCCAAAAAAGCTTCTGTTTCTATGGATTATGAGTGTTTTTTTTTGAAATAGGAAAGCTTGGATGTATATTTTTATCCTATGGATATATCTTGAATCTTAATCTCGTAATAATGACGAGCATTTTTAGTTACGAGTCACAAAAAACTTCAATTTATATAGAAGTTTTTAAGCAATGTATTCGTAAAGAAATATCATCCGTTCTACACGGATTGGTAAGCTTAAATTTTGCACTTTTTTATGGACAGAAATGAATGAGGAAGTAGCTTTATTACAGATGTTTCTGGAGTAATTTTCATTAAGGCCATTTTTTTCACTGTTCTTTGATCTTATCAGGCAATTATTTTGTCATTCCATCTTTTTTCCACGATGACATTATGAATGAATCAGGGCTGATATTGTACAGCATTTCCTGGTTTGGGAAGAGAAAATTATGAATGAAGATTCCTCATCCTGTTCCCCGAAATTCCATTTTCAGAATGATTCATAAAAATAGCCACGTTAGCGTTCCGTCGAACTTATTTCAGAAGTTTTCTTCATTACCCTTTTCTGGGCCGAACTCTTTCCTCGTTCGCTAATAGCTTCCTCTTCAGGAAAATAATATAAGAACTATTTTTGGTCTGAAATACTGACTATAGTTATACAGTTTGGATGGAAATGTTAGCCTAAAAACTAACATCGTGTAAGCAACATGAAATAAGTTAGATGCCTACAATTATTCATTACATTCATTGCTGAAATGTATTTCATTGACTCAAAGTAATTTCAATTATGTCTGAATAATTTTTTTAATGTATAAATTCCTTTATGATTTCTTGTCTTAGGTCTAAATAATAATTAAAATATCAAATTTACTTCTACAGAATTTCATAAGACTGACTGTTAGATCGTGATTGCTTAATGCTAATTTTTTCATTTAAAATCGATTGAAATTGCAAAATAACATTTTTGAATCAGTTTTTTAATCTAAGCACGGCTATTATTAATTATAGTATGTGAAAATTAATTCAATTATGATATTAATCGTTCGATACCAAGAACCACTCCGCTTTTTAATGACATCGGACCTTGAGTATATTACTTTGCGATAACCTCTCAGTGCAGGGAGCTTTTTCAAAGAAGAATCCTGACGATTAATTAAAATTTAATGAACTACTCAATCGGAGGAATTTCTCAAATAAGGGAAAGGGGACAAAAAAGTAATAAGGCGAATTCTTTTTATATAAAACCAATTTCCTCTATTCATCGCTGTCATTAGCTGTATCGGAAAAGCCACTCCGCCGTAATATTTAAGCATATATATTTTTTCCCTACATTGTGATGCAGAACATAAATCTTTTAAGAGAGATATTAATGAGAAGAAGGGAGATTCCGTGGAAATATCTCTCCTTGGAGCACGCCCGTCTTTTCAATGAAAATCCATAATCCTCTCACCCAGCTATTGTTTTGAGAATGTATCATACAATCAAAGTGATTTACGCCCATCGTTTCATTGCTTCTCTTCGTTGCTACCCACTCTCTCTCGTTAAATTTATCGATGAATTAAATATTGGGTGTCCCGCCGACAAATAACTATTAATTTTCGGAAGAGGCGTTCATTTATCGCTTTGTACTCAAAATGTCGGTTATCTGGACCTTCTCGGGGTCTCGATTTTTCACGTGGGAAGCTATACGTTGACGGATGATTAACCCGTGAATGTTTACCTAAAGGTTGTCACCCGAGTAAGTTATTTGAAGGAATTAGTGTATCGGAGATGCTTCATGAGTGATAAAGTAGTTTGAACGTAAAAGGACGTACCTTTACGAACGCTGTCGCCTAAAAAACACCGCATTTTGATATATTAGCTGTTAATTTGAATTATATGTGCTCTGTTTAGGTTAAATTGTGTGTAATTAAGTAATATATTAGTCGTTTTTACACGTTCTCATGTATTAGCTTCCGTATGGTTACGATTTTAATGCGCGATACTTCCTGTTTTTCCCATAGCGTGTCTTATTTTGTTGAAACCAGAATATTTTTATTCTAATTATGATTCCCAATTTTCTGTACGGAAGAGTGATGACCATTATGGTCATGCGATTCGTGAATTAGAGAAATTCTCGTAATTTTGAATTTCCCATTTTTCATCGGTCATTTAAGCCTTTTTAAGTATGGTCCCTTTGATAGGATATTAGAATAAAATTGCGGTCTATTGTGTGTCTCGAAAAATATCGATTACTTTCACTTACTATCATTTGTTGTAATTTACTAGATTTTTTATACGCCTTGATTATACGCATTTGAATAACTGGGTAGATAAACTTCTCTTTCTTTGTCCAATTTTTTTCTCTTTTTTGTTTGGATCGAAATTAAAATGGATATTTTCGAATTGGTATTAAATTCAATTTGTCCAAATTTCTTAAAAATTGTGTTGAACTCAAAAAGATTTGACTGTTAAACGTTTTCTTTTATGGGAATTACTTACGAACGTAATTTGCTACGTTGTATTTATAAGAATTATAAGAATTAAGTAAAGAATTCAAATATAAAATATTTATAAATTAGTCCAAAAATATAGAATATTTTATCAGTGCATTATTCCTTTAATTTTAATTTGAGTGATAATTGTGCAAATGCGTAATAAAACATCATATTTTTTAGGCAGCAGACTTTTAATCCTCTAGCATTCAATTAGAACAATTTTAGAGCATAAGGTCTTAACAGTTATGCATATGAGTTCAGCCATTTAAATTTCCTCCCACGAGAAAAATTTCGAGCCAAAAGAGGCAGTATAAAAAGACAAAAAATCTTGAGTCACCATACTCCTTCGCGGGAGAGATTATCGCCGCTTCCATCTTGGTCCGTATTTGCATAGGAAACAGCCAACTTCCCCCATTTTTGCATCTTCCGTTATTAAGAATAGTGACCCGATTCCTTTTCCAGCAAAAATAAATTTCCAGGATGCCGAGTAATGAAAACTTTATAAATTATGCTGGAATTAAAACCGCAAGTTGACGACTAATTAAATCACGGCCGGAATACCGCCTCCTATGGCACCGATAAGCAGATCAGCGTACGGATTCCTATTCCGTTTTCGTGGCATAAAAAAATCGTAGGGGGTGGGAAGTTCTAGAGCCTTAATAAGGAATTCGGGATAGCGAACGGGAATTCCATCCCCTAAACTAACTTTTATTAGTTTTCGCTAGCGTATCCCTGAGTTAATTGATGGAAAGTCCGAATAAATTAAAGAAAAGCTAAATAAATGCAGAAGGCGAGAATTGAATTCAGGGAAATCAATTAGGGAAAGGTTAAATTAAAAACCGCGAAAAGGCTGGGGTAAAAAAGGGAGTGAAATGTAAATGAAGATGAAGAGGTCGTGTGAGGAGGGGGGCTTTTTCATAAGGAGCGATGAATAAGCAAGTTTTCTCCAGCTCGCGAGCGAATATTTACTTTTATTTAATCGCCCAGAATTCCGTCTTTATTAAAGGGGTTCGATGTGTTTTGGTTATTCTCGAGTCATCAGAAGGTGGAATCCTTACGTGATAATGGGAGTGTGAATTTTTGTGCGCGCCAATGAATTTGGGATGTTTTTTTTGCGAGATTTGTAAATATGTCTAGATATGCAGAATCATGAGGGAATTTCTTTTCCTGGCTGCTTATCTAATTGGCTCAGGAAAGCTTTTTTGGGTGGTTGATTGGCTCGTGCCAAGATTGGTTTGAGAAGTTTGAATTATATTTAATTTAATTTAAGAAAGTATAAGAGTTGATTAAGATTCATCTTAGTCATTGTATATGTCGGATGAATGATGAATTACTAATATTGAGCAAAAATGAATCTCTAAAGAAAATGCGCTTAATTATCAAAGCCAAAATTTACTTGGCTTTGGCTCTCTATAGTATAGGAGATTTTCCAAATCAGTAGCATTATAGGAATTTTTCGCTACAGATATTTAAGTATCGATATAAAATGAAAGAGAAATATTGTACCATAATCATTATTAAGAGCCTTTTTATAAAACGTAAAGGAGAAATGGATTATATATAAGACTTATATTAAGACATGTTAACGATATGTATACGCAATGTATATGAAAGAATATAAATAATATAATGATATTATAAATTAAATTCAATGATTGAATCCTAATTCTTAATTTCGCTACAATTGCTAACGGCGACAAGCAAATCTAGATTAGTATACATTCAGTTTCGTACATATTCAAAGCAAACGATCGAAAATTCAACTTTACATAAAGTATTAGCAAAAAATTCCCTTAATGCGTAATAATTGGAGAAAATTATCTTGTTAATCGAAATCTTAAATCGGAAGGAATTATACTCTAAAATCATCGTCGTTCAGGTACTTTTCTTCTCAAATACACGAACGAAAATCCGAATTCTTCAAGGGGTCATTATTGAAATTGAGCTATTATTAATTTAAGTCGTACGTCCTTGTTGATATTGAACTCGTTCCGTATTGCTCAATCCAAAACGCGAAAATGAGAGTACGATTGATTTATCCAAAAAAAGGGAGCAAATAGCGTGTTCTCAATTTAATCGCAAAGGCGTTGAAGTGTTTTCAATTCCGCGATAGCGAACGAAGTCTTTCGCTCTCTATAATTCCTAAGTTTTCTCCGATTGGTGGGAAGAGCGCGTGCCAGGTCAGTTTTTCTATAAATATCGAAATTCATATTTTCGCTCACGAAATGGCATTTCCATCAAAGATCCGTTTCTTTCATTCTTTATCGAAATAAATTTTCCATTCTTGTTTCCGTGATATTTTCATTTCCTATGGAAATAAAGCAGTCGTCAATACGGGCCCTCTGGGAATCGAAGTTTCATTGATCGCCTAAAGTCACTATAAATGTCCGTCAATTCCGATGGGAGTTTTAGAATAAACACTATCGGGGAAAATTCTGTTGAAAAACGAGTCCAAGTCGAGAGTGAAAACATGTTATTTTCAGGTTTGAGATATTTTTTAAGTTTATTCGTTAAGTTTTTTTAGTCTTAAATCGATTCATTTAGTGTCATTTTAATCTTTATCGTTGCTATGTTGATTTGTGTTACGTAGTAGTGCTAGATTGATGTCAGTTAAGTAGCCCATAGAGTTATTGGCCTTTCTAAATAGTGGGGTTATTCTTGTTATACTTTCCTGTACTGTATGGAGAGAACTAGATAGCACTACCTTATTCAAAACCCGAATTAGCTGTATTCATTCTTTATTCTTAGCCATTAGTAGATAGGAGAAAGTTTTACTGAATCTTGTTCCTAAAAGATATTACTATTATTAATTCATTTCCCTACTTCTGATGTACATATAGTTTAATTACAGGGAATATATTTGTAAAAAGTAAATCTTTGCAGCATTTATAGAAGAATAGTGTTTATTTTATAAATAATATAATATAGTTTATAAATAGTAACGTTCCATTTGGCACGTATTTCTTATTATGTACGTAAAAAGAAGTTTCAGAATATTCAAATGTTACTTTGCTATCGCTGTATACCGGATTATATCAATGCTTTTTTCGGATGATTAAATATATTTATACTCTTTCAGTTACCAATAAAACTGCGTTGTGCTTGTAAATGTATAGAAACATGTATACGATCCAAATCCTTTTTAGAAGAATTTACCTTTTCCTTTATCAATGACGTAGATTTATGACTGGGTCCCAGGAAAAGTAGTTTGTTTCGAGAATTGCTGACGTCAGCCTCTGATATTGCTTTGATCATATTTGTATCTCTAAAGGTTCAAGGAAATTTTCTTCTTCTCCGTGTAGCTAGTAGTAGTAGTAATATCCATAAGAACTGAAATGGTATTGCATATAAATATATGTTGATGTTTTTATTAGATATTTTAATCTGTGCATCCTGAGAATGAAAATAAATGTTATAGTGATGAGTAACTGGGGGATATTGGATGGATTCATGTTAAAGTAGAGGAGTTAATAGATTAAGATATCTACCATGAATTTCTCAGAAGTATTCAAAAGATTTTATTAAGAATCCAAATCAGGCCGTACCTTTTCGAATCGAAAAATCCTAAAAGAAGAGATGGACCTGAATTCGTCATAGAATGAATATCATTCAGGTTTATACGCCTTGCTCTCTTCATAATTTAACTTATTTGAACAGAAATCTGGTACCTTTTTCTACGATTTATCCAACGATATCTCGTTAGGCGTCATTCGAAATTTACGTCTAGATAAAAAAGATTCAAATTGGTTCTCTAGTGTTAGCAAGGTTAGCCGATCCTCTTTGTGAACAAATAGCGGATGATTTTTTATAGGACAGAGAAGAAATTTCAGGACGAGGCTTTTATATAGCGTAAATTATGAATCCCTGTGACACGCACTCTATCTGCCGTCACTCCGGGTTATTCAGCACCGAAGACGGGGAGACATTCACATAATTCAAGGTACACTCACTAAATATTTAACGCTTCCATAATAGGGCCCATTATCTTTTTCCTCTCATCCTCCTAGCACATCCTATTCCCTTATCTCGACAAATGCTGCCCTTCCGAAAATTGTTGTTGGCATGGCAGGTTTTTGGTTAGAGCGGCGTTTTTTTCAAACTCAGCCAGATAAAGGGTTTTGTGTGTCTGCATTAATACCTATTTGACCCTCCATCCGTAAGCGAAATCGTGATAAAAGTGAAGGGCGATTTAGCACAGCTGATCACGCCCTTTGGGGATATAGGCCGTGAATTGATAGAGCACGAATGTAATAGAAATAGCGGAGTAGGAATTTAGGAGCATTGGTAAGTTGGTGATGAATTGATGGTTACCATTTTTATGGTATATGATACTCTAACCAAAACTGAATATGTGTATGGTATTCATTTGATGATATAATTGTTGTGTCTTGGTTGTTTAGGAACTGTTACAAAAAAGCTATTGGAAAATGAAATGGAGGTGAAAATAATATGTGAACTCAATCCGTGATCTTTTCTAAAAACAAATGAAGAAATATCTTCCGATGGCTGATGATTGTCTGCGTATATATATACATACGTTTTATTGTCCCATAATCGAAATAATTACTCTCATTATACATATTAAAATTTGGGTGCTATAAGAGTAAATAATAATAATAATCAGGTCCATTACCAGCTAATTTGGCGAGGTTTCCAAATTATAGAAATTCATTAAAAATTTTTGTAGAGGATAATGAATCAAAGTATGATTAAAGCTATGTTTTCTTTCTTCTGTTCTAAAACTTCTCATAAAAATAATATCGGTAGCAAATATTTCATGAAATTTATCTACTTTAGCATTGATAATTATAAATTTAATTTCTCCATTTTATTATCGAATACTTTATTGCAGTAATATGAAGCAAGAAACTTTAAAAATTCATTCCAAACCGAATTGTTGATGTATGCAAGATCTGTATAAATTTCAATATCCAGAAATTTTAAAAATTAAATTTAGATTCGATTTTAATTCAGCTTCATAAATAATGAATAATTAAGATTTTTCTTGATATTCCCTTCTTGATTTGGTAGCGGAAATTTTGGCTTAATCATAAGCAATCCTATGCATAAAAGCATAAATTCTTTCGTGTCAATTATGCAACAGGATATTCATATTCAGAATAAGTTTCTCACTTTGAAAAGATAACGGAAAACTATTGGATAGTTGATTCTATTTCTTTAATTCTCGAAGTAAATGACTCATGAATGTATATCAGAGAATAACTCGCGATTTCTAAAAAAGAATCATCAATTGGAATGTGACGTAGTTAACGAATTACATACAGAAGCTACATGTACATTAAATTATTCATTGTAACACGATATTTAACGAATGTATTTTTAGATATCACAGCGTCACTTCATCACCAATCAGTCACAGTAGGGATTTGATCGCGAAAATTCGCAATGTTTCGTTCTAATTGATGGATCAGGTATGATAAATTCACACGACTTCAGCTAATGTACGGAGATGAATCGAGTAGCTTGGAGAGAAAGGCAGATAAAATTAAACAGCTCGTCTAACTCTAGTAAACTGTATTGATGGATGAGGCGTGCTTCAGAAAACTCCTCCTTCAACAGCCAGAGGTCGCGTCCCTAGAGAAAACTTATCGAATGAACCATGGCCGGGCAGACGAAGTTTCTTCCAAATAATTAAAAATAATGGAATAACTCACCCTCTCGCGAAAATCCGACCATAAAAATATCCAGCTTATCTCCCCCCTTATGAATTTTCCTCGGAAAACTTTTTTCTTTACTCCATTTAAGAAAAATCTTCCCCAGCAACTAATTGCATACATTTTCCGCGGCCTTCTCCTTCGCTAACGATCCCTACGCGAAGGGTTGAAAGTTTTACGCTTTTTTTTCCTTCAAGATAAATTCACTTTCGTTATATTCCCTTCTGAAAAACCTCCGCGTTAGCCATCTCTTTTCTCTCGGTTTAATTTCGCCCCTCTTCTGTTTTCTCCCGTCCGAACATGTCGCCATCTCCCGGGAGGGGGAAATAATTTCCCGAAATCATATTCCGCTTCTTTTTCGACGGGATTTACTTCGTAAGACTGTCATCTGTCTTCTTGTTTTATATTCCCAGATATTTCGCGATTCCGTAGCGTTGGGAAACGCAGTCCACTTAACGAGATGCAAAGCCCTTCTATATACGCTGGCGCAGTTAAAAGCGATGGCAAGTGGAGAATAGAGTGCGATTTTCCCTTGAAGTAGATAAGTAGGCGAGTTTCGGTTGCTAGGGAAATTTTATATCGAAATATTTCACCGAGGTAACTATACGTCAAAGTAAGCTTTCTCTCTCTCTCTCTTGTATGGGTTGCTAACAGTAAAAGCTTTTTATATGGAATGAATATCATCGTTTTAAACGTCCACTGTTCATTTGAAGAATTCTTATTATTGTAAATAGGTATAATATTGTTCGAATATTTTATTTTTGGATGATTTTATTTAATAAATTATACTTTTCTTCTGATCTTTAGAATACGATAAAAGAATGTCTGCTCATCATATCATGATATACTAAATGTTTTAATGATTACTGACTGTAATCTATCAGAATAAATTTCCTTAAATTAAAAAAGGATTAACTGAAATGAATTAATTTTAATCGCAGGATATTATTGTTAGATCACAAATCTATCATTTTAAAGACTAGAAATGCCATACAATATTCTATGCACTTATTATTATTCTTAAAACGATCATGAGTATTTTAAATTTAGCGTATGAAGTACTGCTAAATACAGGTATTCCGAGTTATAAAATAACTTTAATTTCTAGCTAAGACTTTCAAAGAAAAGTATAAGGCTATTGTGAACAAAATTATACGAAAGCAAAGCGATTTTTAATGCCAATATTTCATTTTATTTTTGCAAAATATCTTACTCTAATAATCGGCTCCTTGCTATTCATAGTTACTTATAGGTTTGAAAATGAATGAATAATTCCTTTTCCTTTAGTTTCTTCAATCTCTTAGTAAGATTATGTCCTTAAAAGAGAATACAGTAAATGAATCGTCCCCTCTCTGTGATACTTAGTACATAGAGCTTTTACAATAAAATTAGATAAATATTCAGATGTGAGTTTTCTTGCTTTAAAAGACAATTGAGTATCTTATTGTTGAAAATCGAAAAGTTTTATACTAGAAGAGAAGGAGACAATTAAATTCACGTAAAAATATTTTTAATACCATAAGGAATAATAGAAAATGAGATTTTCCTTCCAGTAAGACCATGGAAAAAGTCTTAAAAGTGTGTCATATTTGTAATGAAAATTGGGAGTTAGATTTTATAAAATTTTATAGATTTCCTTTTTTTCAAATTTAAGTTGATATTTAAAAGTGGTGTAAACAAACAGAGATATTCGCTGCAATAAAGTATCATTAAATAAGCTACCAAACTTCAGTAAGGATAATACTGATTGATTTTTGGATCTCATAGAATCAAAGAAACATCTTCGTTACCTATGCTATTACAGTAATATCGAATAAATAGATTTCTAATAAATAACGAAATAAGTCAATACGAAGTACGTCCTGCCGGTCTATCCTGTTGGAATCGGGATGCAGGTCACGATATATCTTTTTCATGTCCATCTCTCTTTCAAAAAGTGCATCTCTAAATATTTTCAACCCTTTGAGGGTTACAGGTTTCTATGCTTTTTATTTAAGTCCCGTTCCTCTATATTTTAAACATCTTAACTAAAAATAGAATAAATTTATTTAAACGAACTTAAATCGAATTTAAGATAAAGTAGAAAGTAATACATATATTTTTAAAATGTTTGGGAGAATTTTTCAAGTTCATTTACCGAAGTAGAGATAAAAGCGAAGTAAAAAAACTTCCATTAACTTTATTATTCCCCTAAATTTAAAAATACCCGTTCCGTAAACGCTCCTAAAATTATTCCAACCATTTATATTCGTTACGAATTAAATTTTTTTCCTCTCGTTAATTCTAATTCCCCCCATAATAATACATAAGGAAGTGTACATGGAAACGGTTGTTAGGATCCACTGCGAAATTTCAACTACCGTCTCTCTTATAATTCCTCCCGAAGTCCTTTTGGAACGTAAATCATTTCCTCGCCTCCTCAGGAGAGGGTGCCGGTCGAGTCGCAATACTAATAACAGTAAAAACGAAGTGTCCAGGCGTTAGTCAGCGGGCGTGGCTAACGACCCAACACATTCTCCGGGCAACGGCGGATTCCTCGCACGGGTCCGTAAGTAACGTATGCCTCACCCCATTCCTCCATCCAATTCAGGCTGTGCACCAACGCCTTTCATCTCCCATCTTCAGCCTGGAGTAGAGCGGACTTTCCATTCACAACGCTCGATATCCTTAATTCCTCTAGGCGGGAAAATGTAGGTTGGAAATGAATAGATTAAAATATCAAGCTGTTTTTACTTTTGAGACGTTTTTAATATGGAGATGCGCGCATTGGGTTCGGTCTCTTAACATCGAAGGATCTAATGGCTCTTATGGAGCGTTTTCGCAGTTCTCAAGAGAGTGTACGGATCGGTGGAGTGAGATCGATGGGTTTACGGTAATGCACGGCCTGAATTTCGCAGTCTTTTCAATGAGTCGAGGGCATTGGAAGGTTCGGGTAAAAGAACTCTCTCTCTCTAAGAGTGTGAGTGATTATTTAATGCATAAATGGGTCTCCATGGTGATGAAAAATGGTTCTCACTCAAAGTATTTCGGTTTAAAGTTATTCTGGAAGTTTTTCTACAAGGATTTTTTTTGCACTTGTGGTTTGAGTTGCTTTTAAAGATTTTTGACCCACCTACTTTAGATGACTTTATTTCTGAAGCTAAAAGTCTATTTATTTTTTGAATCCTTTTACATCGATTTCTCTCGCTACCTGAGAAATTTAGGATTTTGTTAAAGACTTAGTGTATCCATAGGTGAATGCAAAACTCAATTAAGAATATTACATGTATTTTAAAAGAAATTATAAGACGGTTAACTTAAGGAACTACTGCAAACTATTTATTGCTTATTTTATTATTATTAATTATCATAAGATTATTATTTTTCAGCTATTAAAAAAGAAAATAAATCATTCAATCACAACAATATCTTTACATTTAGTAAGTAATGAATTCAGTAGGAGATTTAACTTCAAATGAAATGAGAAAAGAAGAAATTCAATAAACTTATTCAATTAATGGTTATCAGAGTTGTGTTGCTAAGGAAAAGATACGGTTTTGAGTATTGGGGGAGATAAGTGGAACTGGTAGCTGTTCCCATCTGGCAAATTTACAGCAGCAACAGTTCACAAAAGAACTGGCGAGAAACTTGGGTTGAATTGTTATGTGATTTCTTTCCAGCGTGACAAAAATGTCAAATTGCTTTATGAAATGATCCAATTGAAATTTCCTATTATTTTATTTGTTTAGGAGCCAGGATTGTCTTGAAATTGTCATCAGAAACTGTATATTCATCCCTGTTGTGAAGAAAGAATTTATTACAAATATTATTTATTAAATATTATATATTCCTTTAAAATATAATGTAAGTATATTTTCTAGGAATAATATCTTATAATGTAAATTATATGGATAAACTAGTAATAAAATGGGATTCTTTTGAAGAATGCTATTTATATAGGATAAAAAATCTACAATATCATTTGGTTCTGAATAGGGAGGTTTTTTCATATATAAAATAACAAATCATTCATTTAATTATTCTTCATTAGTTTACAGTATAATTCACAAAGATTAAAGAGGACAGTAAAAGATGGTTTAGAATGTTATGATAAATTTAATTAATTTATTTATAATGCCACGCTATTTATTATAATTTGTGATAATTTTAGTAATCCTTCAAGTAGAGATTGTCTCCAAGTTTATTGCAAAATATTTAGCATTTTATCACAAAGATATGGTAGGGTAAAATTTAAGTTATAGTATATATTTAAAGCATCTAATTCAACTTCAGCAGACCAATGCATTCTAAAGCAAATTCCGCGGACATTTCATTCTTTTCGCTCCAGAAATTCTCCACAACGTTTTACTCCAAGAATAGACAGTATCATCGATAATGCGCGCATTCAAATTTCACAGTGGAATTGTAGTTCGGTTTTCACAACAATCTTTTCCAGAACTTTGGAAGCGATCTTCTCCTTTTTCTTGCAACAACACCTCAGATTTGAATCGCAGAAGTTTACCCGATTTCGTAATCCACAAAGAACCCTTTTTCGGCCCACAATCAAGATAGCCTCTTTTTTTATTCCTCTACTCGGAGGACCTATAGAAAGTATTGCGGTAGTGAAAAAGTTCGGGAGATTTCAAAGCTTCTTCTCCGCTTAAGGTGCCCATGATGAGAGCAGAGGTGACCCCGTTCCTCCCAAGTTATTTTGGTCGCCCACGGCGACGCTTCTATCTATTTCCACCTTCCTTTTTTCACTCCTCGAACTCGCGATGTCCTGTCACGAATGAACGCCCTGGGCGGTTTACTCCCACCTCGTTTGCCCAGTGCTTTTTTTTGTCCTGCATTAAGTTCGCCATACACCAACTCGTCCTGGGAGTGGAATTCGGTCGTATTATTTGAGAAGTGCTGCCATATTGAATCTTTCGTCTTGGGAACGGTTTCCCTGGTTTTTCGTTCTATTATCACCTTCTGAAGAGCTTCGTTGGACTTTATTGTACGATATGAGTCTTCTCTGCGAACCTTTTTGAGGTTATACTGAATAAATAAACGTTTTGTGCGGTTTATTCAGTTGGTTTTTTAGTTTAAATGGTTTCTCAGGCTGCTAAAATAATATCAGTTAATTTGAAATTAATTTAAGGATTTTACTCCGAATAAGATCTATGTTTTACTCCCAGAGGGTCAATTAGATGGCGCATTCGCCTACGGTGAACGCTGTCCGGTGTAAGATTCCATAACGATAGTCTACTTATGTGTGTTGAGCTTAAATTCCCGAGAAATTTCGATAAATATATTAAATTATAAAGGTAATATAAGCTCATAGATAATAATAAGATTTAGGGTTAAAACATTTTATTAAAGATTTTGAGGATCTTAAGGACCTTGGTTCGAGTCCAATTTATGCCGTAAATTTTCACTTCTAATTTAATTTGTTATTAAAGGTTTTAAATTAAAAAAAAGAAGACAATATTTCAGGAGAATTATGTGATGAAATTTGTACCGTAATTTTTGTTATATTATATGTAAAATTTATGTACTATAATTGACTAATATTTTAGTGTAGACATGTCTTCGATTACTTTCGTATTTTATGACTTATTAAAGGAAATTTTAATTCGTTAACTACGCTTCATAAAATCATGCGCTTTACCTTTCAATAGTATACTATTCTGAAAACTCCCCATTTTCAAAAGTATACTTCTTTCTATTCATTCTGCCTTCACTCTCCCCTCTAATATTCCCCTAATGCATTTCTTATCAATCACTCCCTTCCAAATGCATGTCTAATCCCTTTTCTCTTCCCTTCATTGATAAAAGCAATCAATTTCCTTTCCTCTTCGGCTATTCTCAGAAACTCGTACAGCTCCTGACCCTGTCCGTCCACCTTCTGTTTAGTATCATCCTTCAAAGTCATATATCAGACACTTCTATCCTTCCGAACCCATTCTATAGAATTTCCTAAGCGTTAGACCCGCCCTACAAACACGAAATTTATCAGTCTCTGGTTAGTAATAGGTTTATTGGAACAGTTTTGAATGGTTCTCTACTTTAGACAGCTTTATTTAGCCCTATTTTGTTGATGATATTCTTTGATGAATCTATGAACGTTTAATCTATTTTTGGTTATATGTGAATGGTCAGTAACTATATTATCTAAGGATCTATTCCATGTCTTGCCTCGTAACTAGAGATAATACTATGTACATAATCTTTTAATTAGCGTGTATATTTGATTATAAGACTCAGTCTTTTACTTTTAAAATTTTACTCTATTTAAGTAAATTTGGAACCTGGCTATGGTGGAATTTAGCTCCTGATTATGACTCCCTTTTGGTAAATTGCAAACATAAGACATGTTAAAATAAACAGTGAATTTTTGAAGGTAAAAACTGCGTCTTATAATTGATTATATACGTATAGTACGTAACCCAAAATCTTCATCACGTCTCTTTTCAAAATCTGGTTAACGTAGAAAGAAATTGCTATAGCGTTGAGGACTGGTTTTATAATCGGCTTTATTTTATCTTAAAGTTTGAAATACGTATTAGTTTTATTTTTTAAGTAAATAAGTATCCCGAGTTGATTCAATATATTCACTTAACACTGGTATAAAAATTCCGCGCAATACCTTACAGCAGTACGTACTACACCCACTCCATAGCGCTCCCTAAACGCAATATCCGTTCCATTACTTATGCATTCTTTGCTATTATCCACGGTTTTCACTCTCTCGAGGGATTAACATAACTTCCGATCCGCCGTCTGCATCGGATAAGAGAGTTTCACTGAATTCGCGAAACAGGAATGGAGACAGCTTATCGCATGACTTCGCAAAAAGAGGGACAACGGCCTTGGGCCATACATCTGCCGCGTCCATTTTTGTTATATGCGGTTCAAAAATCACCGGACTGCATTTTTCGGAGAGAATAAGTGGACGAATCGTAAATAAAGGGAATCAATACAAGAGATATTAGAATTTCGAAAAGTCACCGGAAAATCAGCAGCATTCTTCGGACATGTTTGAGGAGTCCTATAGTACGGAACTTTTTTTGTTCGACTTTTTTCTTCTAGAATGCGGTCTTGCGGAAGATTAGGATTCCCGATAGCGGGACATAAAAAAGTCGTTCGAATTCTCAGGGATTCTTCGAAATTGGTATTTGCTTCTCTTTTGTGTACGGATGGAAATTATAATAAAAAGTTACGAGCAAACAGACCCATGTGTGCGTATTCAAAACGGCATTGTGTTTCTTTAACAATGACCTAATTTGAAAGCGATTAGTTTAGTAAAATATCTCATTATTGTATTTCAGTATTGTATTCATCCGACTATTGTTATACTAACAATAGAAGTTGATAAATGAAATCAGTAGCTATTTCATTAAACAAAAATAAAGGTTATTTTATTACTTCATTGTTAGATATAATTATATTTGTTCACAATAGTGCTTGTATGGAACTAGCTGATACATTTCCTTATCGAATGAATAAGCAATTAGTTTCCTCAATAATTTCCTTATTTGTGTTTTTGAATAAGAATAACAATAGAAGTGGAAATTTTATCTACTTTTTTTAACAGAGTGAATGTTACGAATTATGGACACGAATAATAACTTTATCCACATTACGCATAGATTTACGTTAGATTCACTGCCAGCATTTAAACATTTTCCTCATTAAAAGTACTGCTTGCTTTTGAGAATGTGTATGTTATACTAATTATATTCACCTGATGGCGAAAGGGTTCATTATCTAGGTAAATATTGAAATACATTGAAAATACGAATCATAAACGTTCTCTCGTACAGCACGTATCGTCGAATAGAAAAGTAGAACGTGCAAATGGTTCGAGAAATAGAGAAAGAGATATGGATTGTCGTAATGGGAAACAGTAGTAGGGAGTCGGCGTGAAAAAAACAGCAATTATCGAGTATGTAATTACTTTCTAAATGCTCCGAAATCTTGCGAGATAACGCAAAAAATCCACGGAAGGAATTCAGCGGAGACGTTAGCGCCACAACGGTGGCGTAATTA
The DNA here is from genome assembly GCA_020796165.1 of Pantala flavescens. Lineage (NCBI taxonomy): Eukaryota > Metazoa > Arthropoda > Insecta > Odonata > Libellulidae > Pantala > Pantala flavescens. The sequence continues at coordinate 7,279,402 of CM036888.1, forward strand.
ACTTTTGTCCCTCGATAAAAAAAAGTTTTTATTTTTCAAATTAGTCGATCGACTCGACTGCTGTGCCAGGGGACAGAGAGATGCTACTTTGGCCGTCGGAGACGAGGATGGTTTCAAAGCCTCGATTCTCCCACATTTGATGGAATCCTGCGAAAAAAAGTAGATTGGAACATCGGCCCGCTGTCAATTTCGGGGCACGCTTCCGTTATGAGTTCCGTCAATGTTAATGAATCCCGGTGCTGGTTAAATTCGCCGCGGAACAATATATGCCTTTAAATATTCAACGACCTGCTTTTGAGCGCGTTTAACTTATTCGGGAGTCATCAAAACCGCATCTATTCGTAAATTGGTCGTCGATTTCTTTCGCGTATCGTATGGTTATAATTGATGCATTAAAAGTGCGGTAAAGGATTAGTAATCGTGACCATAATTGCGTTTTCCGACATGATTTAGTAATTGCTCATCAGGATATCCAAGCTGGTTGGCCAAAAGAGTTGGCGTTATCGAATCATGAAGTTGGTTAGATATGTCAGTCTCCAGGGCATTGATTGCTTTTAATCTGTTTATGCATGGATTTGGATTCTTTACCAGTTCATCCTGTTTTCAGCAGCTGCGCGATTTTATTAGGTGATAGATCCTCGTTTGGCATACTGTTGATGGAGATATAGTAATAAATTTCCGATACCTAAAAAGTTCTTTGGAAAGATTTCTCAATGCTTATTATTGTGCTTTGTAATAAGTAAATTAACGAGATAAATATGTATGCATTTACAAAAGAGGGAAGGGGTTGACCTTTTAACCACAGTACACTAAGTTACGTTGTCAATGAAGGTTGTCTAAGTTGTACGAATTCCAGTAAACCAGTATCGACTCTAAAATTCTGATTTGCGTAGAGGCAAAGTGATTAATTATGTAACCCATTAATACTTTACAAGGCATTCTACAGAGTCGTGTTATTTTTCTGTTTCTTTCAGGAATACAGGGTAATTGATTTCGTTTAGTTATACCTTGTTATTATATGAGGTTAGTAGCTGCAAGCTTATCAAATACTTAGAATTAAGGTTTATAACTTTTAGAGTTTTTTATGTCCTTCTATTTGTGATGAGAATTCATATTCTCATTTTATCACTGCATAAATACTTCTAGAACAGTAATGGAAAGGAAATAGTTATTTTATGTCTTTACGTTAACTGGAGTATGTTCGAGTTATTGAAAATTTAAATGAAGCTTTTAACGTCTGAATATTGTTAAATTTAAAGAATTATTGCAAACTATTCGTACCAAAAGTTAGGCATCCATGTAGTTGAATGAGCAACTATAGATACTTTAATTATATTAGTGATAGTATTTTTTAAAAAATAATTACGCAATTTATTTGATATACAATTACTCATATGCAGATTGTTACGAAATCCGCAATAACGCGCGATCGTATGAGTCTTTGAAGTATGAAAGCTGTTCAACACGATATGTCCATTTTATATCTCATCTCCACAAACTCATCGGCCTCACCTTGGACGCAGGGGACATATACGCAGCGATATCCACCGCAACGGGAGAATTATCCCCAAAAATAGCACCATTCGGAACTCAACAAATCGCCAAAATTACTCGGGGATGGAAATTTTTCGGGATTATGAATTTCGGGGAAAATCCAGTGGAGAGGGGTCATAGCGCATTCGGTAACCCGCATAAATTGCAGCTCGCTTTAATTTCGGACCCTTTCCCCATCCTTTCTGGGAAATAATCAAGGAAAGAAGGGATAGGCGATTGACAGCACCCCTTCCATGCATCGTCTTCTCTCGTCGGACTCTAGTCCCAATCCTGTCCCCTCCTCTCCGAGGGCCCCCCGAATTTGATTATCCTACCTTTTCTCCTAATGATCGGGACCCCTTGGTTAATCCGCCGTGGCCCATTGGCTCTCTGAGAAGACATCGATCGGACCCGAGGCGAGTCGTAAATATCGTCGGAGGTGAAAGGGTTACGGATCCGACGTGAACGGGATTTGCTTAGGAAATTCCTCGGGAGACGCGGTTTTAAAATTCCGCGGAGATGGCGGAGAAATTATGAGCGGAATATCGAGGCGGTTCGTGTTGTGGGATTGATTTCGGTGCAGATGTTTCCAGTGCACGTCTTCTCGGAGGGCTTTTTTTTCTTCTTTTTTCACAAGTGCACAAGTTCCAGCGGCGGTGGAAAGGGAGTTTTCGGAGTTGGCGAGAATGAGTTATTATGACTCTCACTTTTGGGGAGATGGGGTAGGCAAGCTGAATCCGAAATCAGTTGAGGCAGACGTGAGGAAATGGTGGAGTTGCTCGGTAAAAGATAGCGTACTCGGATTTTTAAAGGGGTTGATGCTCCACCGAGACGGCCACCGATCATATTAGACTTGGTCCATTGAGGATTCGTGAGCTATAAATTAGAATGTGAGCGATTCAACAGTCTGCAACGAGTCTGCGGTTTTATAGATAAGGTACAAGATTCTCCGGAGACAAAAGAGTATCCTTTTGTTTGTTTTATACTTTCAACGGACTAGAATATCATAGTTAATGCATTCATAAGTTGTCTTCCATAGTTTATCCACCCTTTATTTTTATGAACTTATTTGTTTGCTGTTTTACGAATCGTAATCTGCTTTGTGGTTATTTACTGTATAGATACAGCCACTTATATTTTCTTTCGAACTTTTTGTATTATTACAACAATCTAGTTGATATGCATTACACATAGTAATTTTTAAATGCTTTTTAGCCTATTTTATATGCAACTACAGTGCACTTATGTTATTTGATTTTTTCCTTAAACCTAGCCTTAATTTTTGCTTTAGCTTGAGAGATTTTTACATTTTAGTCTCTCTTTCTTAAATTTTATCTTAAGGTTAATAATAGTTGCATACCTTATAAATTTACTTACTAATTTATAATAATACTGTTATTGTACTATTATACAATTAAATATATTTATATTTATTACGTATTATCCATTGCGTATTGTAAATTATCCATTTCAGATTTATTTTATAAAATATCCCTATTATTTTTAGCTTACTTAATCTTTTAAGAAAGTTGATTGATCCTCTTCGTAAAATTTTTACACGTATACTCAAAATTATTATTCAATTAGTATTAAGCATTCTTCTGGAATACAATAACAGCCTGGTAGGATAGATATAAAACAGCGAGTCTTTTAAATATTGCCAAGGAAACAATACAGCCCTCTGAATCCATTGCAGGATGTTATTGGTTGATACAGGATAAAATGTTAGAACGTCGCATCATATTTTATCCGTTCTCTACCGTTAACCGCTTCCACCCATTGTTTCCATGATAGGGTTCTGTAATTGATTCCTTGGCTACCCTATCTCTAATTTTTTGTTTGCTATCGGACCATTGGAGACCCCCTTAATATCTTCTGTATCTCGGTGACCAACCCAAGTAGGACCGGTGAGTTATATTTATCTAGCTAGATTCAGATAAGTACCTTAGTGACGATTACTGTTTTATCGGGCGGATTTTTCCCAAAACCCTACTATCCCTTAGGGTAATAGGATAGATAAGGCTTAGCCTAGGGTCTTCTCGAGGTGTTTGGTACCTCGCTTATCTAGTGACCATCCAAACTACAGCCATGGCCAACGTGAAGTAGGACTTAACCTTGCCCTGCAGTTCCAGTACTTTACAGGAAGGCGTTACGTATGCATACGTTGTGGGTCTACGTATTTTACATTCTAAGGTCGAAGGTTGTTTCGATATGTTTCTGTTATGATAATGCCAACTACATAATAGATTAAATAGTATTCTATTTAAGAGTGAGAAAAGAGATAAATATATTTTGTTGTTTAGTTAAATATTTGTAATTTACTATTTTAAAATGTCTAAACGTGTTTGCTAATATTTAATTACTGCAATTGATATTAAGCTTTTGAAACATAAATTAAGGTGTAGAAAGGGTATCAAACAGCAGAAGAGAATATAAAATAGAATATTTAATCACTTTTGTTTAGAGTTTTGGGATAGGGTGTTGAAAATAATGTAAAATTAATTCTTTTAACATGATAACATTTTGACATTTAATCTTCTTTTGTTCTAAATTCTTTATATTCAATATCTAAAATAAAAAATAATATTGTTATAATAGTTAATGTGGTTTATTTTTAAGATTTTCCTTTTCCCGCTTTCGATTTTTAATAACGAAATAAATAACAATCGAATTGAATGTAACATATTATTCAGTTAACATTATTTTCAAGACTTGTAACGTAAAATATTCGTATAGTTAAGGAAAAAAATCCGCTAAATTTTCAGTTATTGATCGACTGTTCTTTTTTCTGCAGGTCCACCTTGAAGGCTAAACGGGATAGTAACGTATCGAAGAAATATCGAGCATGGCAGAGGAGGCTAAACCTGTTCATCTCTGAAGGTCAGATTTTGATTGATATGCATGCATTTTTCAAAAATAACACCCTAGTGGGGATGAATGCGGCAAAAAATATCGCGGTCAAAGTTGAGTACATTTTTAAATAAAGCTATCGCTAAAAAAAACTTCAAAAAAGCGAGGTTCCAGAAGAAATATCGTGTTAGGAAACAGCAAAAAGATTTCCCACCTGGCCGCAGTTGCCTTCCCAACTATTTTGTGTCACCTATGATGAGGTCTTTTGTGAACCATTCGCTTCGCCGATTTTTCTGCCTTTATCCCGACTTTTTTTGTGGGTTACTTCAAATGACTCCCTTACTTTCTTCGCTTTAAACTAGAGTCGCTGGATTTCACGATTCATCCAGAATGGCGTTTACGTATTTTTTTTGAGGCCTCAAAAGGGGAATGAGGAGGAATTAGTTTTTTGCTTTTCCGATTTTCGAGATGTTTTTGGGTGTTCGAAAAACGAAGGAATGGTTTTATTGTGATGTGGCACACAATACGCTTATTAAGTGTTCTCTTTTCTGTTACTCTTGTTTTGATGGCTCGGTTGGATTGGTATACGTTGAACTAACTCAATTATTTGTGAAGGAATGTTAATGATAGAGGTATGAAGGTATATATATATTCCTCGTTTATATTATGTCATTGGAGCTAAACTTAAGCATTTTAAGTTGTTACAAAATAATCTTTTCATTATATTCGCTTGTTTTTAATTTGTATTCTTTTAGTAAGCATCGGTATTCAAAATCATAAAGTCAAAGTTTACGAAGAAAATGTTAAATTGTGGTTAATTTTGTTTATAAATTTTTTAATGTTAATAGTCAAACATTTTAGATTCTACATCATTCGAGAATGATGGAGAAAACACATAATGTTATTGTATTCTGTGATGATTTCATAAACTCTTTTATTCTACCAAAATTCATATCTTAATAATCCCAATATGTATGCATACATATTATATGTATTGAAGAGGTAAGCCTCGTTAAGTCATAAAATATGAATATTACACAGCGTCACCGCCAATAGATTACAATTTAATTACAGCATTTTTTTATTGCAAGTTAGCAATTTCCGTACACGCGATACAAAATTGCAATTTTCTCATAACTCATGCACATATTAAACTCTTATTTTTTAAAAAATTAAAGCGAATAAATATTCCCCAAAACAAATTTATATGTTTCAATTAGACTCGCGATGGGCAGAGGAGTGACCGAGATTACGCCGTAGCAATTATTGAGTTTCACATCCATGTTCAAATAAAACGGGAACAGCCGACACTCAAGCACACCGATCGATTAATTATTTCCCCAAATTTAATTTAGTCAAATGACATACCCGACAGTTGCAGTTTCTAAATTAATTAACGGGACGTAGGTCTTCCACAAGATTAATTGGTTTTCGGTCCTCCGATTGCCGTTCCGAAAAAAAGAAGAGAGAAAATGCAAATTACGGAGTTGTTATTTCTCGAGTGCTCATTCGTTTCGAGGGTGGAGGGAGCCTTTGGACGGAACGGAAGGGGTAAGTTTCCGCGCATATCTCCCAAACGTATCGCAACGGGATCGATTACGCCACCCTCCCCGGGGGGTGCGGGCGGGATCGCCGGGGACAAAAGACGCGAAAAGGCGGGCTTCCGATAGATCGAACGGGTAACGTAGAGGGGTGTTCCTTCCGCGTCGAACGGGACCGTGGTGGCAAAGTTAGTGTTCCGGGAGGTGATGCAGCATCTGGTTGGGGTTCGAAAGGATCGGCTTTTGAACTGGATGACGGTGAGACCGTGATGCGGGTAAAGTTGCACACGGTTCTTTGATTAAAGGTCGCGGGTAGAAGGTTAAGAGGGTGGATGGTGGAATCCGCTCCAAGAGGAACGTTTTGAAACGGAAGGGCCATGAATATAAGTGATTAGGCTCGTGGAGGTTCGAATCTTTCTGTTGGGGAACCGTGAACCAACTAAACGAGGCGGTGGAACGCATTGTGTTGCGGGAAGTCTGAAATTAAGGGGAAATTGCCGATTCGAGCGCTAATTTGCGGGTGTGGAAAAATGAGGAATTTATCGAAATATAACCAAAGGGATTTTTTCGCCGGTTTTTTTGATCGAGCTCGTAATTGATGGCGTGCACGAGTTTAAATTGATGGCTTACAGGTTCGTGACAGTCCGAGTCAGCAATTTTAGTGCATACGGAAGATGGGACCGGATGCGTTTTCGGAATTGAATTACTGGAAATTGATTCGGACCGCGAAAATTGATTTTGAACGTGGATGAATTGAATATTAATTTTTAAGTGGAATTGAATAACGATGAGTCTGTGTCTACGTATTAAAAATGGTAGAGGAAGAGAAGTTATTTTAGAGTTTTTGTTTTAATATGTTACTTAATACTTTTTGCGATAGTACTGAATTTTATAGTTAAGCAGATTTAATTTTTTATTTGAGTCAACATAGAAGTTTGTAAATTATGAAAATTTCTTCTAAAGTTTTGATCAATCAGTTTTAATATTTTATATTATAATATCGAAAATATATATAACTGAAATCGGATCCATCGTTTGCAGAGTAGTCGGTATGAATAAATATATTTAATATCCGTAATACTGTTTGTATAAGTGTATATAATTAGTATGCATGTATATTAACTTATGCAAAAACATTACTTCACATTCAATAAGGCAGTTTAGATACCATCTAATTATTTACACTTTCAAATATATGCAATATAAATAGGGAATTTTGTCTCAGGTAATGATGCAGAATTTAATTATCGTTAATCTATTACGAAGCGTTTCAACTTCAAGGATCTCATTAAAATTAATTGACTTTAAACAATAGATTTAAGTGAAAGGAATGATTTGTTTTCCTGTTATGATTACAGTTCGGGTGTACAATTTAAGTCTTTCTGAAAAGTTTCTATACAATTTCGTTTAAAGTCGATTTTCATGCTCAATTACGTAAACTGAGATGAATATCCTTAAGGAAGAAAAATCTATTGCCTAATCGTTTTTATATTATAGTAAAGCTTATTGTGGTGATAATTATCTTCACCTTGTTAAATCATATTAAAATTCGTAATTTTATAAATATAGTTACAGCTTTCAGCATTCTTGCATCTTTTGATTCGAATTAAGGTCGAATTAAATTTGTAAAATATACCATTAAATATTCTTTATTATTTATCAAGATCACTAGTCGTCAATGATTAATAGTTGTTCATAAATTAATAAAAAAGTTCTCATATTAATATTATTTTACATATCGAAATGACATAACAGAGAGGCCTTCATCGTGTTCAATATATAGAGAAGCGGAACATTTCGAGCGAATTCAATCTCACCACCGTTTTATTCCACAAAAATCCCGAAAGCGAATATTTCAGACATTTCAGAATCACAATTGCCGCAAAAATCGGCAGAGTTTTTATTTACGGCCGCAGATAAACCAGGAATTAAAGCAAATGAATAAAATCTCGTCGTGCGATAATTTTTCCACGACCCGCCTCCGTCAGCAAGCCGTATCTGCTACAAACTCGAGCGGACGCATAAAAATCCACAGCGCGAATTATTTTTATTCAGCGCCCCCTCAAAAAAAAGTCTACGTAATCACAATGCCCCGTCCCAATCATTCTTCTCCGCGCACACACGCACGGATACGGGCCGGTAAGAGTCAATCGAATCAATGGACCCCTAACGAAACTACACAACGGCGAGAGGCAAACACCCGCACGCTCCGCACACACGCACCGAGTACATCCTCCATGAAGCCGACAATTTCTACGTCACTTCACTTTTAACTTTTCAGTCACCCCCCCTCTCCCGCTACCGATGATGTTTCTGGCTCCGTCCACCCGCGGCGCTGCTGTCGCACGGGTAGTGTGGGTCGTCCCCCCGTGCGTGTATTCCGTTCATGTGTCACCATCCGCCTTTTTTCACCTCCCTCGCTCGTTATTATCCTTCGTGGAAGTTCCATTTCCCCCGTTGGCATGTGGATAAAAACCGAACACACTTCCCTTACCGACGCGAAAAACGGGGGAACCCCTTTCCATCTCCCCTCCGTGATCCTACGTGTTTTTTGCCCCTTTCCATTCACATCCCCCATCTCTCTCTTTTTGCTTCCCCTTCAATTTCCTCCCATCCAGCTACAAGACACGCCCCCTTCCGCTAATTGTCCGACCAATATCCGCCTTCTTTTACGGGCGCGTCTCCTGCATTCTCGGTTTATTCGGTTTTAAGGGAAACGTGATGGCGGAGTTAACGAGAGGATTCGCTGCTGATTGTTTTCAGGGTCTCTAGGAACGAAACCGATCGGATCGATTCCCGGGTGTACTGCGAGAATCGCGTGAATATACAAAAGGATTCGACGGGGTTTTTTTTCAGGTCTTGTGGATGCGTCCGAAGGTACGGAGGTCTTTAATAATGGGGTTCCTTTGAATGTGGAAAGAATGGAAATGTAATGCACTCCTTTTTATACGATCATGAGCTTCAACAGTATTTTACATGAGGAGCATAATATATGAATCTCGTAGTGGCAATATACATGGTTTATTAGTTCACAAGGTATATTTTATGAAATTCTTTAAGCCATAATTGATTTTTAAATTAATGAAATTGGAAGTAGGTCTTCTTAAAGTATTCAGATATTTTTCAGGTCAATTTTTTATAAGAGAATGGAGTGGAATATAAAAACTGTCTGCAGTCTTGTATTTTTTTGTCTCAAGGTTTTATTGTATCAGTAAGCTCCTCATTTGGTGATCGGAAAGAATTTCTCAATTCATTGCTATTAATATCGATGTATAATATCTCTTTAATATCTCGTAGAGTTTATTTGTCTCGACGTAATTTTATACATCATATCATCATCTAATTGGTTTGTATGAAATAGTTTCATAATTTTCATTATTTAATAGTTTAATTTAACGTCAAATAATGCCTCAAACTTAATTATTTAATTGATTTTAGGTAACTATTTTTCTCTTATTTATTTCAAGATATCTTAATGTCCGCATTTTATTCACCACATCTTCAGAGTGGAACAATTAAATCTCTCCTATATATAGTCGGAAATAGCTTATTATAATTAAATTTCTATTATGAAGAATTTCTTTTCGTATTCAATGTAATATTTTATTTCACCGTGAAATTGATATCAACGTCATTTATAACTTGTATTTAATCTCCTTGGTATGGTAAAAAGCTTATTCTTTGTGCTACAGTAGGTCATTTATCCTATACAATGTGTCGTCATTTATACAGCGATAAAACTTACGACAACACAAAAATAAATTCAAAGAATACTAGTTCATTATTTTAAATATTACTTGTTACAGTCAGCAATGGTTTCACGTGCTTAAATGTGAATTATCTATGGCGAATGTCCCGTAAAGGATCTATGAAGTTAGTGAAATAAAATATTTGGTATGAATTTGCTGCGGAGAATTTTTAAAATTTATGCTCTATTTATAAAACATTTTTTTGTTCTCCACGATATTTGTCTCTTATGTAAGTTCCTATTCCTTTGCAATTAAAAGAAATTGGCTGTAGAAACCTATTATGTTCTTTTTAAAATTCAGTATTGCAATCTCTATGGAAATTTTGTCGCATATAAATTCATCTTTGTGAATTTGAAGAAATATTTATTTTATTATTCCTGCAATATTTTTAGAATCATAGCCAAGTTTCCCAAACAGAAGCAGCGCCGCGTAGAATAAAGAGATTACTCTACGTAACACATTTGAAAAGGAAACATTTTCCTTTCTGAGAGGATGAGGAATTGAATTATTCTTTCAGAATCAACAACGGAATCGAACTTAATCCTTCTGCGGACCGAAAATGTGTCATACGCCTCAATCCTATTCTCTATCCAAATCCAGATCCAATTTCTTCGTCTTCCTCTAGTCTCATTGCCAATATAGTTCCCAAAATTCCCAAAAAAATGTCTAATTCCCATTTCTATTCCCATTCCATTTGGATCGTATTTTTACTCATTCAAATGTTATTTTTTCCTTACCTTTCCTCAGCCATTTGCGAAATGTCTTTCATCTCCTTTCTCTACTTTCTTAAACCGGATATTCTACATCCTCGTTGATTCGAAAGTAGTGATCTCATAGCCTTCCACTACGTTCACAGCTTCTTCTTTCCTTTCATTTAATCCGATTCTAAATTTTTTCCATCGTTCTGTTTTATTTCTGACAATTATTAAGAGATTGCATTTTTACGATCATCTTGGTTTTTTTATGTCGTTTATTTGTCACGTATGTAGAGATTAAAAAATATATATAAATGGAGCCATTTAGTAGACGATCCTGAAGACAATAAAATTAATTGAATGATTTATAGCTTAGGATCGCGCCCTAATAATTTAGGGAGAATTTTACTGTTGAATTGAATTTTCTAAACTGTTTCCTAAATATTCATTGCTAAATTTATTTACTTAGACCACAATTTCATTTATTTTTACATAAAAAATTCATGTCTTGAATATCACGCATTATTTTCACAGCCACTCATCTCTTGTTATCTTATTACTTTTCCGTCTTCAGTTAATTCATTCCTGTTTTTGGGAGTTCCTTAGAGGAGTACAATATTCAATTGGCGAAATCTTTATGCAATTGCAGCAATTAATTTAAGTACGTAATTTTTTCGTAATCACGTTTTCTATCATTTAACTAAAGGTTTTCTCATTCTTAGTCTATAGTTCTAATGAGGTATTGTATCATTCTGCAATATCCATGAAAAATGAGCACAAGGAAGTAATTTTAGGTTTCAGGATTATCATCCACATTTATTAAAAAATTCTCTTTTCGGCACCATAATCTGGGGCACATCTTATTACAACTAACCCCTAAGTACAGTTAAGCACAGCGCGGAGCAATTTGGGTGAGAGTAAACTGCACTATACGAGGTAATAATGTACATTGTTTAATGATTGCCATGGTTACTATGCTCACTCCTGTTGCTGAGCGCATTGTATGCAGCTTTGCGGGTTAAACCAGCGATGAGAACTCTGTGATGCTTAGCGCCTAGCATACAGACGCGGATTTGAGCTATCTCTGGTGCTAAATACCATATCGGAGCTCTAGTTAGAGAGAGTGGGGGATAATATTCCCTTTAACCCATCTACCGAAGAACTTACGCTCTTGGGTATATCGAAATATGCCGCTAATGGAGTATCGATCAATTTTACTTTGTTGTCGATATATTTTGTTCGCACCTGGACTTGAATCACTATTTAGATAATATTGACGAAGGAATAGTTTTGTGTAAATATTAAGAAGTGTGTAGCTAATTATTTTGTACGAAATTTTTCATTCAAAAAGTCTACGTTAAACTGAAATTTTGTGCTCAAGGCTAGTAGAGAGAGACGAGCTTTTTTGTATGAGGAGTTATGTACAAATTTATTTTAATAATTTAGGTTTAGAGTTAGGTATTTTTTTCTTTTAATAGTACCAGAAAATTAGAAGGTGGTGTGTAATGAAAGTAAAACGAGTGTATTGATAACGTTTGAATAGCATTCAGCTGTCATTCGTTGAAATATTCAATTGATTATCTCAAACGCAAGTTATCTTTATTAAAGTGATAATATAAACAATAGAATTAGCTTTTTGTTGATTTGAAATCTCCATTTATTCCACCAATTAGTTTTATAATAGCTTCAGTAGTTATGGTATCAGCGTAATCTTGAAGTAGAATGAGGAGGAAGTCAAAGAATTTTAACAAATTTATCATGTCTTGCCTATAGATGAACGGAAATAATTTCACTCTATTTTTATAAAGTACTAGACGGACTTAAATAGAAAATATGCCTCATATATTGGTTATAAGATTAATCTTTTAGTACATGGGGAGAATATTAGACTAGCTTTTACAAAAAATTTATAATCCCTTTTTCATGATGTTCATAGAAGGTTTACCACCGAATAGGAAGAGTGAATTATTCGCTAGGTTTTTCCATTATTGAAGGCACCTTATATATGCTAGTAGTAAATTTACTCCCTAAGAAAACAATTATCTCATTCATTCTCGTACACTATTACACTACACGGAAGCAAACTAATGCAATATTAGCTCCTCGTCCTTAAGCGCTCCTTACGGAGAAAACCGGCATTATTTCGCAATTCGGCGTAACATCTTCTGCATATTATACCAATCATTCCTCCGCTAATCTAATCCTTCCCTCATTCGCTATTCCGCCGACATACTCCCCTTCCTCTCTCAATCGGCTTTCCCCATCTCCTCCCCAACCTTCTATCTCGAATACACACCCACATTTCCATCCCACTTTCTCCTTTTTCCCCTTTGTGCCCTTAACTTCCTCATGACCACAATTCTAATCTAACCCTCACTCTTTTCTCTCCGTATCACCATGGTTCTTTTCTCTCCCTCCCACTATCTTTTTACCCTATCTTTCCCTTTTTTCTATTCATCTCCTCCTCCACCGACACGCTTTCGGTGTCAATCAAAAAACTCCCATATTGCAGTGATTTAAGATTTTCGCCGTCGACCCTTATTCGAAAGATTTATAGGCTCGCTATAGACGCGGCTTCGCTCTTTTTTTTAGAAGGAACGAAAGGAAGAAAACGGCGCGGTTCGGCAGTTTTAACCTTTTTTAAACGATTAATCACCCAGTCGACTTTCCGAATGCGCTCTCTCTCTTTCTCTCGATCGCTCCCCGAGAGTCTTTTTTTTCCGATCGAAAGGGGTTTTTCTATCTTTTTTTGTTGTTGTTTCTTAAACTTAAGGGGTCGTATTGAAAGGTATGCGGAGGTGATAGAACGTTTGGAGTTTGGATCGAGATTGGTGACGTCATGGCAACGGAAGGGCTCGTATCCACGACTTACAACTTTGGCCTATGAATACATGTTTTTTGGTGTGAAGTAGGAAATACGCGATTTTTATTTTGTTATCCTTTAATATGTATAGTGAATAAACTACTATACTTGCTTTAATATATCTAATTTTATAATATTGCCAATATATATCTTTGCAATATCTCAAATAAACGTAAGTATTGAGGATAATTACCTTTGATGGTTATATCTGTACACAAAATGTTGATTAATTTTTATATTTAAAGATATTTTGAATGGTGTTTACCTATAATTGATATGCATCAGAAATATAGCGTATAATAATGTCGTAAGTGTAATAATCAGCGGAATATTGTGCTACATATGAATTCTACTGGGATCTAATTAGTGTAAATAGTTGTCCGCCTGTAGATAAATAAATAACCTATTCAATAAAATCTAAATATTCCCTTATATCTAGGCAAAAACTTGAATTGCGCTTGAAAGAGCCACAAGTATTTTTGATTAAGTTTACGGAATTAATGAAAAGATCTCTGATATCTATCATCTTGTGAGTACTCAACTCAAGTTTTGTATGATCAGTAAGAGGTAATTACTGCGTGACCATCGGTTACATACGTTACTCTCCTTACCAGTTCCAGTTTACTTAGCAAAGACGAATAGGATAGAAATGATTGAGACCAAATCCACGTCTCTGGTATGCTATTTCAACCTCTGAAACTATTATTCCTTACGAGTAAGATCTGCTTTATCTGAGGTCCACGTCATGCAAATATTGTCCCCTTCTGTTACTCTTCGGATCCACGTAGAAGCCCAGCTACCAATTCTATGTAACTAGCAAGGAGTAGGGAAATGTAGTTCTAACTGCTGTTGGTTCATCGGGTCTTCTCGTACGCAATTTGCCATCCCAAAATCAATACCCAGTGGGGTTACAGAATGTCCAAACACGTCGCTTGTCCATAGCATTAGCCGGTGGACCTTACTCGTGGCTGTTCACACTTTTGTAGCAACTAAATTTCAAGGCGAGTGATATGATCCTTTTTTTTGGGATAGCACACAGGTTGTCGCGTCGGTTCACCCGAGCAAACATTGTGATTTATTTTGGGGCAAATGAAGTTCGGATACCGAAATCGTCACGGAGTTTGAATACTAAACGCGAGCGATACTTCTGGAGGAACGGAGGCGTGGTTACTAAGTAGCAAACTAGGTTATGTGTTAGGTTTTCTGTCGGAATTCTGTTTGATATCCGAAGGTTCGTCAATGTTTGTCGTTTGAGTAACCGAGCGTGTGGTATCATTCGCGAAAGCTGGTTAGGTACTCCAGACAAGCTTTACCTGTGTTTCCCCAAATGAGTTTGGAGTCCTTTATTCGAATTAAAATTTCTCGCCGTTTTTTAAACGGTTTGTTTATGGCGTGTCAAGTTTTGATGAAGCAGTTGTGGTGAATTTGTTTTCTTTGTTTTCGACCATTTTTGCGCTTGAGCTCTGAAATTGAGGCTTCGAAAATATTGTTGGTGGAAATTGAATCAGCCCTCCGCTTGTTACAGAGTATACATAAGAAATATTTTTCACCAGCGGTAGACTAATAGTTAAATTTATCTGGTAGTACAGATTTTGAATGATAATCATTTTCTTATTGAGTTTTCGTTAATTTGATGATTTGTTATACTTAAATTTATTACAACCGAAACTATTTTGTATATCTACAGATTGTAATTGAAAATATTTAAGCCTTATCGATAGTATAATTAAATGAATATGAATAATTAGTTTATATTTGTTAAAAATTTTAATTATTATATTTATAACGGAATATAAACAAAGATAAAAACCTTGAGGTATGAAGGATTATGATTGTGATTCCAAAACTACTTCACTGTTTTTTAAGGAGTCAGATATTTAAATTTTTTTTCCTTTAATGAAAATTGTATACAATAATTACGAAAACTTTGATTTTAGTGTTTCCGCCTATAGTTGTTTCATGGAAAATTGTATTTCTTTCTTCCACCTACTTCTGAGTCCATGTTGTTTCCTATGACGCCAATACCATTACGTAACTAATAAGTCCAGTCCCATTCTCTACACAAGTGAAGGAACCAATCTCCATTTCCGAACATCCATTTTAGATTAACATAAACAGGTGTCAGCTTTTACTCTAATGTACTTATTAGATTCACCCGAATTAAAACGAAAGAGATACGTCAGGTCACCCAATGGACATCCGCCAGAGACATCTGCAAGCTTTTATTCTTCCTTACGAACTGCGGGTCAAGTGGATATAGATGTCTAGCTGAAAGAAGGACGTCTATCTAAAGTGAATTATACAGGAATCGGAGATTACTTAAACAAGTTTTCTCGGAGCTCGGGAGTGGAGGCCTTCTAACTAATTTAGGGTTTCCCCGTTAGCTTAGGATTCCGAGATAACTCTTTTTAATTGACCTACGAGAAATTCCGGACTAGGAAAAGTAGGCACTATTTTTTAGAGCTGCCACTTCCTGTTCCCTCGTTCTTCGAAAGGGAGGATTTAAAGGGACAGTAGCAAGAATTGTTTCTGTATCTGAGCTAGAAAGCAAATGGTCGGTGTTGGCTGGTCCGAATAATAAGAACTCCTATAAATTGATGCCAATATACATCTTAGTCCTAACGAAAGAGAAATTCGTTGTTCTATATCTTGAGCTGAAAACTAATTAGATTCCGGGAGTTTCTGGTTGATAATCCTAGCAACGGAGGTGATTATTTACTCAGATAAGCCTATAGTATACGGTTTAGATTTTACGTAAATTAAGTACAATTAATACGAAGGCTCGCTTTTGATTCGAAGTTTATTTAAAAAGTCAGTTAGGCGTGACTTTGTTGAAGGTCATTTCACCTAACGATGCTAAAATCTAGCGAAATCGGTCGAAAATACTTTGTATGAAACTTTACTAAGTTATATTTGTTCTTCAGTCTTCACAGCATGTTGCTTTCAACTGGGGAGGTAAATTGGTTTCATCTCATACGGTTAGCGTATTTTGCAGTTGACAGCAATTACGATTATTTCCTTGAGAGTTCTTTTATTACACTTGATATAAGCTAGAATTACTCTTGAAGCGTAAATTTACTGAAATAAATTATCTAATAATACCTAAGATAATTTCATGACATCAAGATTTACCTTTTTGTTTAAGAGCTAAAGAGAGAGAGTTTAAATCTATTTTTTGTCGGATACATATTATAATATATAAATTGATATAAATTGCTATGAAACTATATACGAGCAACTTCGAAGAAGTTAAATTTATTTATACATTCCTCCTCATACATTACACATCAATTTTCTAGATGAAGGAGTGTAACGATTAACGTAATTCGAGTTATCTGCGGCAATAAATTCATTTCATTAGTACACATATCTGATTTTGAAGAGTTGGAGTTACAATTTAGCTATACATACTATCTCATGTTAAGAGTGATAGAATAACTAAAGTTATAAATATACTAAACTTTTCTGATCTAATAATAAGTTGCAGTTCTTTATGAACAAAGACAAAAAACAGATTTCGAGGAAGTTACTTCGATAATTCAAGGCTTTGTTTGCGAATGATTACCCGTCGTATGTTGTCTTACTTCGTAGGATGTTAGGTTTTTAGGTAAATCTTGAACATTACGTGCATAGAAAGGGCCGCTTGCTCATTAAATAAGGGAATCGATAGCCTTTTGATACTCTTAAAGTTGCGTAAGTCTGTTCCAGTTACGTCACTTGAGTTAGAAGATTGTGGAATAAGTACCTCATTCTTTAATGATATCACTGAATACTCTAAAAGATTCCCCGTAAGGCCTGAAGCTGTGCATAGGATGATTTAGGTTACGTAAATGTGAATAGAATTATAGAGGTGCAATTTTCTTTAAAATTAAGCATATTCACCATATACGAAACATAAAAGTTTTCCATGATGGTTACCAAAATTATTAATGATTTATAATTTTATAGGTAACGCTATATGTACAGCATTTTGTCGAACATACAAGCCACTTCCAGATAAACCTTGCTTTATCCATCATCGTGAAGTTTTCCTGTAAAGGAAATCACGTAGAGTGTTTTAGTCCGCAACTCAAAATTGGCAGAAGGGAGACAGGTACCGACTCACCTTTTATTCTGTCATCGTTCATTTTTTTCAATTGATATTCGCTATCCATCATTCACGATAGGCGTTTCGCATGTCGAAATTTAGACCACTTATTCGATAGAGCGTATCAGGAGAAATTTATGTAAATTCGTGTGTTACTTTGTTACGTTAGACAGGGATGAAAGGAAAAGTTTCAGTCATTCAAAAGCTACTATTTTGAGTGGCCATATATATATATATTTGTTTGAAAGTAATGCCAAAGAATAGAAAGTAACAAAACAATCTCGTAAAAAATTGTGCTGATTTGAAACTTGTTCCAGCTTTTTAATCCAGTATATTTCCCATGCAGTGCTCTATTATTTAAATCATTTATCTAATTATAATACTAATTCCATCCAATGAATTATATTAGTTTCGCTGTAATTCCTTTAATGGTCTTTAGGATTAATAGCAGTAGCATTTATTTTCATGAGAAAAAATCTCTAATTTTTCTGTTTTGAAATACATGAGTCAATATTGTAGAAATCGATCTAAGATAAAACTTAACTCGTTTAATAAACTCAGTTTTAATCCATACTTAATTTTCACTAATGTGATTTGACTTCAGATTCTCTCAAAAACATTTTGAAAATTTTAAACAATTAAATTATCACATATCTTGGTCAGTCATAGAATTCTTGTATTAATTTTTGATTCCTACTTTTATCTTTGGATTTGCTTTAATGGCAATCGAACTAATAAATGTTGATATCATATATATGTAATTTATCGTAGAATATTAAATAAGTGAAAGGTGCCTCAGTGTTCACGATAAGTTTGAGACCCGGGTTCGACTTTCACTCACGTTACCATTATTCACTTTCATCTATCCGAGTGTTTAAAAGCGTACATTTCCTCTTAAATAAGTCGACAACGTTCTCTAACCCTTCCGCACCGAAATTCATCCTTTTAAAATTTTAATAATTCATTTCCCTTGGAATCGCATACATCTTGCTATCCCAGTACTCCATCTGATGCCGAAATAAATAATACACTCCCCTCCCCTTATAATGAGTACACCAGCTTATTTATTCCTCTATTTGTTCTTTTTCAATTCCATCCCCCAGAATCCCTTCTTCCCCCCCACACCCATTCTTTTGCCCCTTTCGGGAAACAAGGCTCTAAATTTGCCGCCGGTGTTCACATCTCGATCCATATGAGTAAAGGGCGGGGGACAACGAAGTGGGAGAGAGATACGACTTTTTTTTCCCTCCCCCACCTCCGCGTGCGTCATCAATGCATCGTGATAAATGAACCGCGAATTTCGGAAGCTGACGTACGCGAAAAAGCGCCGATTTGCCCCGAAATGGATTGCTACAGCAACATAAGTATTCCGCGGATAAGTTTTCCTCTCCCTTATTATTTATAGCGAGATGACAAGTAATGAATCCAAGGATGAATGCTCCCTCCCTGCTCCCAATCCCTTCCCTCGATGTCCTGAATTATGTCGACAATGGCAGCGTAACAGAGGTTCGGCGTCTAAATCCAACTATGGATTTATGAATGGTCCCCAACTGTCGGGGATGAAAGCACAGGGAGATTGAAAAAGTTTGTTCTTTTTGGCGTAAATCTATCGGGATGCGGGAAGCGCTGGCTAGGCCGTTTCCGTCGCGACTCTTCGGAGAAAAGAGTGATGAAATGCATTCGATTCGTATTATCGTGGAAAGAGTTTCGTTGCTTTTCATAAGTTTTTCTGCTCGGATTTAATCAGATGGATGGCCTTCACTTCGCTCGACTACCCACGGGCGTTCTGACAGCCCAGAAAGAGAATGGGGTGCGGGGGAAGCGTGTGTGTGTGAGAATTTTTGTACGTCAGCATAAAGGGATGAAAATATAAGGGAGGAATTATGACGTTCAAAAATGGGACTTTTGTTTTTTTTGGCTCTAATCGGGATGTAAAATATTTGAGGCGAATGAGGACAAAACTTGGATGTTTTGAGTTAAACCATCAAATCTTAAAGTTACCTCTTAATAATATGCAATTAAAAGATAAAGATAGCTATTTATGTGGATCTCGTATTCATATTTTTCAGCTTGAACCTTCAATTATTAGATACGTTTTATCGTATGAATGTTAACTCGTATATAATTCTTAAATTTCTATGCTAAAAGGTATTTATTTTTGAATTTTACTATAATATTACCTGTGTAGGATGTGTTTAGAACATCTAAATTAACTTAACTTTCGAGTTGTTTGATATTAAAAACTTTACATACAGCCAGGATATTCACCGGATAACGTATTCTACAGCATAATAGGATATAGATAGCTAATTTAGCGGAGATATTTTGAGCAGAATATTTCTATTTGTTAACGTTAAATCGTTTCATACAACTCGCACTTAGAATCAACTTCAAGCTCTTTATTTTTTTTTGTAGCGTTATTTATGCTTCGTAGATAAAGTAGACAGTTTGATCTTTCGATTTATTCCCGATTCTTTGCTTCTCAATTATATATTTTTAACATAAATTTTCATTATGAAGTTAAGAAATTTTGAAATGTTCACTAATACTCATGTTTCCGAAAATGTTATTTTTCGAAAGAATAAGCTATTCATTACAACTAATTATCCATTTCCTTTCAGTTTTCTTTGGCCTATGAAACTATATATATATATATATATATATATATATATATATATATATATATATATATATATATATTTATATCCAAAAGTTTGGTTAATCCATAGTATGTTAGTGATTTTTACTAAAACATATTGTATAGTCGATGAAAATAACAGTATTGTAACGTGACGCGTAAAAGTTTCAGCGCATCGCGATACATGTATTTTTAGACCCAAATTAACTCGTGTTATAAAATATTCAAACGAATTCCGAGCAAATACACAAGCCATAATTCAGACCGCTTATTAACCCCTTTATTTAATCTAATTCGTTATTTTTACCGCCATCGACACGTTCCGTGACCTAAATTGGAGAAATTAATTGTCGGAAACTCTAGTTCGGCCAGTATGTCACTTAATAATGGCCAAAGCGCTCACGTTTCGCGAAATGGCGGACTGAATTTTCTGGTTGATTATCTTCGTAAATAGAAGCGAGAAGGTTTTTCAAAATTGCACGAGAGAGATGTATTATATATATAACATATGCTTTCGAGAACGTAAGAGTTGCATTCTGTCATTCTTTATGGTTTTAACGCGTTTTAAAGGGTTTTAGATCGAAAGGGGTGTGGGGTGGAAACGGGAACACGTGGCGAAGTGAAAATACACTTCAAAAATCCATTACCGTCACATTTGACGCCATTTACGCTTTATGCTCGCGTACATTTTAATTCACGGTTAAAATCAGTGTTTTTGGATGACATAGGAAGTGGGTCACGTAGAATGATAGAGGCCTCCCATGCATAGAGGCTTAGAAAGCACACGCATTCATCTTTACGGCTTAGGAAACGCAAATTAGCTTTTTCGGCTGTTTCTATTATACGGAATAATTTTCGAGGCCCTATAACTGAATTCTTCAAAGGGTAGTTTGTGCCGAGGTACTGCAACAAAAGGAGTTTCCTAGCGATGGAGGTTAAGCACGGATTCCTGATATCAGCGGAAACTTCTTTGAGTTCCGTTATTTGCAGAAGAGAACATTTATAATACTTTGTCGAGTGTCTATGGCTGAGAACGCGTTCCTTTAAATTACGAAGTTTGGAGGAATGAAGTAGAATCGGGAATTCGGAATTGTGAAAGAAAAGGATCCTACGAACTTAATGCGGTAAGCAGATTAAATTATTAATTTAATGGAAGCGGGGCGGTAAAAGCAAATGGTGATGTATTGCCAGAAGCAGCTAATATTTAGAATGTGGATTCGATTTTCGGTCACATTCAGAAGATGTTTGGAAGAATTTAGTTTTGAGTTTTAATTAAAATTATGAAATTTTTCTCGTGTCGTACTATTTTATGGAATTGAAAAAGATAAAAACTTCTTATGTAACTACAAATTATATCACACAAGTTATTATTTCCCTTTCTTTTACTTTTTCCTTACTTAATTTCATCTCATGGCACCATTAATTAAGTCGGAAAGTTACGTACGTACGATATTGTACAGTATTGCTTAACAAAGCAGTATGAGCGTAAGGAACCGTTATTTTTCAATTCTCCTTTAGTTCTATACGTATTGGAATTCTTATGTTAATTATTTAAGGATCACTTCATCTTTGACGTGAAGGTAATTCAATTGTTATCTTAGCTTTTTTGGTTAGTTTTGTAATACAATAATGGACGTACGAGGTTATGTGGAAGAGAGATTGACCCAACCCCCCCTAAATCTGGGTCTACATACGTATCAATCAATTTAGCAAGGCGTTTATTTTAAGATTCACATGCGTATCTTATTATTCTCATTCTTTTTGATAGAACTACTTATTCAAATAGCCATAAGAGGCACCTATCTTTTTGAATACCCAACTGATTTGGCGAGGGTTTGAAGACCTCTTGAGGCAATAAGGTTTTTTATCTTTCTGTTTGAGAACGGATTCCTCGCGTATAACCTTGATAAAATAGGTTTATAGGAGATGAAATGAATAGAGAGGAACGAAATAAGAAATCGAGGGAAGGGTGAGTCGAGAAGAAATGGAAGGAAATATTGTGCGCTCCAAAGAGACGGGATAGGAGATGCAAGCTTTTGATACAAAGCAAAACATTTATCTTTTCAACTCGCGCGAGAGATATATTTCCACCGAACAAATTGCTGTAAATTTCCTTCAAAAGACATCCCACAGGCTGCTAAATTTGTCCGGTTTGCCTGGAATTACCTCCTAACGGAAGCCGCTTCGCATGTCTTTCGTTACAACACGAAGCTTCACGAAGAATTTCCCATTGCAGCAGAACACTAGCATTACAAGAAGGTGTGCGAGCAGGAATAGCCGCATTATGCGGAAATTAATGCATGAGAATCTATTTTATTTATATTATTGGATACTATTAACTCTAACAGTGCCTAGAATGCGGAAATTAAAGCAGAAGAATCTATTTTATTTATATTATTAGATGCTATTAACTCTAACAGTGCCTAGAATAGAATAATTCGTAGAGGAAGACCTATGCTTAGCCTCCAAAAGAATATTTTAAGAATATACTCTATTAGTACCTTTATATAGAGCATATAAGGTTCGACTATGATTCAAATTAGTTTTTTTTGTAAGGCTTTCGAATTTTATATGTTGATCTTACCTGAATATAGGATTTTCTTTTTCTTTTGACTTTGTATTCGTTTTTATTAATCCAATTAATTCATCCAGCGTATTGGATGTGTGGCATTAATAGACGAACGAAAAAATTTATATTTATTGTTTTTTTTTCAAATAGCAGCGGTATTGAAAGGCAAACTATTATTTTAAAGCCTTGTTGTCAGATAGGAATTGAAATTTCATATATGCGTAAATACTATCTGGTAGTTCTCAACATTTAGGGGTTTAGGTAAACATAAAAACATTATTAGTAAAATTACTCCTTGTAACTTATACATTCTTGTAAAATGCTTGGAATTAGAATAAGATTGCAAATTAATTAGGGAACCATCCTTTGGGTGTTCATAATAAACCATGAACAGCTTAATGTAGCGCTCTAAAAACTTTTAAATCAACGTTACTAAGGAAATAGTTTAGTAACCCGAAGCTGCAAGCTTTTAAGCAAGGATTACGTAGAAGATATTCATTCAACGTTTTTTTTAACTATTATTAATTCAAACAATTCTGAAGATTTCATCCGATTATATAAGTAAAAGAGATTATAATTTATTTCATACTAGAATATTAACTTCTCTGCGAAACGAATCATTGAACTACTTTTACATTGCACTAATTATACGTAATGGATGATGGTTCATTTGTGACGAATACCTTACAGAGGCACGAATCACCTCATTGAATGGTTCCTACCCGGAATGAAACCGATACTCCCGGCTATTTAACACGTTAGCACAGGGAAATACTATCCCCTTATAAAGTGTGCCATTACCTGACGGGAACACACTTCTCGCGGCAATAGGACTCCAAAACTCCATTATCTTAGCAGAGAATATCTTCATTGCTTCATTAGATTCTCAAGTTTATTTCTATCGCACTCGTAGAGTGGCTATGGAAGCGAACTTACTTCGCACCTTTTCCGAATAGAATAGAGCCCAGTTCCGTTTGATTTCATCTCAACTTTCGTCGAGTTTGGAAATATTTTAGCCAAGGAAAAGCTTTCAAATCCCCAATGTCTGGTAAGGGTCAGATACGTTCCCTATCGATTTTCCCCGAAAGGGAAGCCATGGGCTGCCTTATTTCCATTAAGCGAAGAAACATACATTCTTTTGATAGGGCCGCCTCGCCCGAATAATTCCGAAAATTTCGACGTCGATACGGGGTAACTATTGGATACAAAGCCGCGAGATAAACTTCGGTGCTTTTTTCATTTCCGCCTCGATCGATAGAGAGCATTAGGCTCTTTATTTTCTGCGAAAGTTTTTCCTACATTGAGTATTTTTGTCTTTGGATTAGTGTGGAATGAGTGATTGGAAGTAATGAGTTGATTGCTGGGAGCGAAGGAATCGCTTTTCTGGATCTGTTCAATGAAACTGTCCGGAGTTTTGAGCGACCTGGAAACAATCGTAAAATCAAGAAAAGGGAAGTGGTAGATTGTAGGGAATGGACATGCAACTTATTCATTCACAAAACATATCATCCGTGATGGTATAAGTGAATTAATAAACGCCTAAGAAATTGGGTTATTCTTTCAAAAAATCAACACAGGATACTTATAAAACTCATACGAACGAGTGATACAGTTAACGAATTATGTTTGTATGTACTTTTTACTTGTGAATACCGAATGCTCTAAAATTGGTATTTAAATAAAACATGATTTATGGCTCTACTCAGGGGTAGGTTTAAGTATACCTTTATTTCAAATTGTCGTGATTAATAGGATACTTTACATATTACGTATATAATTTGAATTCTTAAGTTAGCTTCTCATCCTTACAGGCTAATACACAATTTTTTTGTGTTTATATTTGAGTAGAGAATGATGTGCCATTAGGATTTCATGTAAAACTTGTTTTCTTTGTAATCCTCTTACGTAGAGGAGGAACTTTATAACTGTGACTAAATTGAGTTATGGTGAACAAGATCTTCGAAAGCTTACACCACCTAGCGTGTTGATACTTTTTCTAAATCACTTGTGCTTTAAGAACACTCGTTTGGTTCAGTTTCCACCGCAACCATGTATGCATCCACTTCCGAAGTGCTTCCAATGCAGGCACAATCTGATCAGTGGATACTGGTTTGAACCTCGAGTTACTGTGGCAACGAACCTTACGATATCGCTCGCTGATCAGTCACACATCCATAAACAAGGAGCAGAGAGTTATGGCGTTCCGAGTGCTCACACCTAATGCATAGCAGGTCATATTAAGCAGCAACTCACTACCTTGCGTAGATCTCAGAATTAATTCTTGGCTCAGTGGGTTACGAAGTGGTGTGTGTGGACTGGATTATAGTTGATCCATTTAAAAAGTATAGTTTAAGAGTGAGTTGATGTCTGTTCAACCCTGATAAATAGCACATTTTTCTCCAGTAATAAATTTTATTTTGGCGTATATATCATCACGAAGGGTTCTTGTTTTGAAGTGGTTCGTTACTTAATCTCTTGTCAAACTGTTTTTTCAAGTTTATTTCAAGTCAGATTTATATAGTGTAAAATCGTAAATTATGTATAACATAGATAGTAACTGTACTGTATAGTATGTAAATGCATTATTTTGTATTATCGTACATTATGGAGGAAATGATGCTTTGATGCAGGAAATTGTATCATGAATTCGCGTTCAGGTACTTGCTTCGTTAAGGTAACACCTATTTATAAAAAATACACAACATTCAGAAAATGATCATTTGTATTCATAAGTTACTAGGTACGATCTCTATATTGGGTTGTATAAAATTACTTTTTAAGTGCATCTGCTATTATTAGGCTTACGTAATATTTTGACGAGGTTTTTAATGCGTGAATGAGCTTATAATGGTAACTTGAACCGCGGAATTAAAATTGCGTGTAGTCTAAATCATAAGGGGAAGAATATTAAAGGTATTTGACCCTCGTTCCATGAAAATAAAGTCCAGGATTACAAGGGAACTCTCAACTTTAAGAAGAGGCATATAGCGTGCTTTCTATAGGGGACATATGGAAGGAGTATAGGGAGGGTTGGAAATTCGTAAAAGGTGATTCGAGGGAAGTGAGTTGGAGTAAGGGAAGGGATTAAGGAAGATAAAGAATAGGATTGTTCGGCCAGAGGGGATTATGTGCATCAAGTTAAAGGATCAGAGCAGATTACACGTGCCACGACGCCGGTGCAAATATTTTTGGTTCAGGTGCGAACCACTTTTGCACGAAGAGGATACGTGTCGTACACGCGGGGAAGACACGGTACTTGTGTGACACTACTACTTCTGAAGCGTGCACGCGGAATGTGGATGGGTTGCGAATCTCTATAAAGGGGGTAATGAAGCTAAGAGTGAGGAAAGAATTGCGTTTCGTGTTATTATTATATTGGTATTCTTGTAGTAATGGAAAGAAAAGGATGTACTCGTAGTTCAGGATCGTACACTGGGCCACATAAGGATAGTAGTTTCAATCATTTGCAGTGTATATATATATATAGATAGATAGAAAGTTATTAGTATTATTAATATCATTTCCCATTTTATTTATCTTATATATGTACTAATTATGAACTATAAATAGTGTGAGATGAAGTGAAGATAGGTATATTTGTCCTGAAGTTATAACAAAACGGAAGAACTTATTTTCTTTATCAACCACAGACAGAACAAAGCAGGTACAAGCTTCTACCACAGTTCTGTTTTAATTGCTCTTTTATGCTAATGAGCTAGCTTAGAAATAATTTTAACTCTCTCCAAAAATTAATTTTCCCAGGAAAAAATATCCTCTTCGTACAAAGCCTATTTTGGTTCTCTTTACAAGAGGCTGTTTCATGAGAAGTAAAGTATGATAAAAATATAACTTTATGATGTTTTAAGAAAAGAGTGAATGTAAGATGAGAAGAGTAAAATGAATATATGTTGAGACCCGTTTAAACTCAGATCGACTATTATCAGAGCTAAAATTATGTTATTTTATTCTATTCTTATTCTTTCTTATATATTCCCATACAGTAAAGCTTACTTCAAATATTAAAGGCTGGATGTATTTTATTAAAATTTTCAAAGTAATTCGACAATAATTCAACTAGTATAGTATTTCAAAGAAAGACAATAGATAGGTATAGCATAGTACGAGATTATATAAAGAGTGTATTTCAGACTAATCTCCTCAAACGCACAATTCCATCAAACAAAAATACACCAATTATCAACCGATTGAACGATTACAGAAGGGAGTGCATCAGGCGTTTCCTTAAAGGAACAGTTTAGTATATGCAGAACAATAGAGGCAGGTCTGAATATTTATGCTGATAAGGGTAAGCGGGGGCTCGGAAATTAATTGGAGAGCATGGAAGGATGTTGGTTTGAATACGAGAGGTAATTACAAGATGGTGGCACGGTGTGGGAGTATGAATGGGATGAAGGACGGCTCTCGAGGATCTATTACCGCGAAGTACTAGTAAAAAGATGAGCCAGGGCAGCGGTAAATGCAAGTTAGGGATGCTTTCCACAAAAGTGGAGTTATAAGGAGGCGATTTAGAAGAAGGTGATTGGAGATAAAGGAAGGCATAGGTTCTTCTTCAGCTATTTTAAGGGCACTTGAGTGGTTTGAGAAGGAAGGAATCGTTCAAGCGGTGGAAACAAAAACGGGGAATTCTCTATAAGTAAGAGAGAGAGAATGAAAATATCCCCGCGCACAATCAAATCATGTAGGGTTTCTCTCTCTAAATTAGAAGCACTCTGTTTCACCTTAATACGTTGTGAAGCTAGTTTAAAAAGCGTATCTGTTGTATTGAGTTACAAGGATGAGATTTGTTGCTTTGAAAAAAGAGAGTTTGAAAATTCCATAATAAAAGAGGGTTATTAAATTTTTGGATATCTTGCGGTACATTAAGTTAGGCAGAAAGGGAAAGATGTAGAAAAAACCAGGGCTTGAATTAAGAGAATAATAGCAGTAAAAAGTTGTTTACTTAGAAAGAAAGATTTTGTTTTTTCTAATAGATTAAACTCATCTAACATCGAATGATAGAATTTTGAGCACAGATATTTATTCAATTTAAGTACAGCATAACGTTAAATTTAAATATAAATTTTGAAAATACTGTCATGGCAAAATACGATTTAAATCTGTAAAATATGCTATATTGCTTGATTCTTCAAGAATCATTAATAAATTCATGAAGTACACTCATGAATTCTTTACTGTGCTAAGCTAACACTGTACTAACTGACAACAAACTAACTGACTGCACCAGCTGTATTACATTTATATTATATATAGCTTAGTAGATATCTCTGCATATCATTTAATTTTCACATATTTTTTTAAACGATAAAGAAACGTAGATAATTATTTTCTTCTGAAGATAAAGAAATCGTTTTTCTTTTACGCTTTACGTGACTTACGTATTTGAACCTTTTTTATCCTAATATAATTAATAATAGCACATATTAGTTATGTTGGCTGTTAAAACGAATAGAGGTTTTGGTAACAGAAGAGTCAACCGATTTCGTAATTCACCGAATCTGCAAGAGATCGACTTAATAGCTTTGGCACTTAGGGGTAAATAAACAAACCCGCCCCATCACCCGCCGCCGACTTGCAAACGCACGCAGAAGTTAACGCGCTGGCGATCTTTCGCTACGTGAGCACACACGGAAGCACGCGGCGTTCGCTCCAGCACGTGCGCACGGGCGTGCCTTTTATGTCGGCGAGTAATGGAATACAATTGCGGCGATTTGCACGCTACTGTACCCCCTTTACACTCCTTCGCGAGTATAAAATGCGCAGTTCAGACGGCATTCGATGCAAATCGGAGTGGATGCAAATCCAAGCAAAAAATCGCGCTGCTCAATGAGTTCTCCGCACGTTCGAATAAGGGATTTTGTTTTAATTAAATTATTAAGGCTTTTTGAGGCACTGGAAATCTCGCGAATTTTTTTTATTAGCGGAAGTTTTTTCTTCGCCAATATTGAATCGGTGAATTTTTTGGGTGAAAGTTGACTTTATATAGCTGTCTGAAAGAGTGTGCATAATATTAGCACAAAGAGAATCGACCAATGAATTCTATTACGAATTAGAACGATGTATTTATATCTATGTGCGTATAAAAAGGAAGGAAATAGCTATGGAATTCTAATCGTCTTCTTCAAATACGTAGTTTAATGTGTTAAAATGCTCATTGATTAATCCTCGTACGGAATTTTCGTGCTTTTTCATTATAAAAACGATTATTGAACGTATGAATTAATTAAAATAACATTGAGAAATGAAACTTTAAATACTTGGGTAAAAATTTTAGTTTTTTTTATAGTTGGTTTATTGAATTATTTAGGGAAATTGCTTTGCATTCTTACGTAATCAGTTTCAATTATAAAATTATTCTCTGCAATACAAAATATATTTTGTTGAGATAATAAAACGGATTGGAAGAAATGAGAAAAAAATTCTCTCCCGGATAGTTACGCATTCTAATCGCAGGGGTTATTGGAAAAGACTCGACGGCTAGATTGGAAATATCTATTTAAATTCCCCGAACACAAGAAGGTTATCTTCCACTGAATATTTTGCGAATATTTTCTCTTTAAAGATATGGAAATGATGTTTATGTTTTTAATAATGCCGAGTCACGTTTTATTTAAATTTTCAGGCCACAATCGTACTTCAGCTTTAATGAAGCGTTTTTTAGCGTTAAAAAACCTCCAGGGCGTTTTAGAAACAGTAACTCTGAAAGATAAAATAAAAACTATTTATGCAATTTATTAGTCTCTAGTGTATCTAATCTATTCCACTGAGGCTAAATGTATTGAGGACTTAGACTTAGATCTGTATTCGACGGGAATTAAAAAGGATGCGATGAATAAAACATTATATATTGAGCTTACTAAGCAATTGTATTGTATTCTTCCGCTTAATTTTAAACTGGTACTAATAAATAGGTAAACTTTACATCTTCTGATATGAATAAAAATTCAAAATTGATCAAAATTATAACTTAATACAATCGATATGACGCAATTACGAAAAGAATAATAAAATTATTGAGCACTTTTCAGAAATATCATTGATAAAATTTTTAATTCAACCAATGAAATATTGACAGCAGTAGTTTAGTTTGTTAGTTTTTTTTATTCTTTCTATAAAAAATTTTCCCTACTCGTTTTTAAGAATTTTTTACATATAATATTCAAAGTCGTTGTACTAGAATCTAGAACCGTATGGTTTAAATTCAATTTTGAGCTTGAATATATTCGATATTAGTACTTTCAATAAAAATTTTCTTATCTGTCCTTAAACTCTGTACATAAACTTCTATTCACTCGTCACTTGTATTAAAATTACGATCATCCACATTGTGCATTTTAAACATAGCAAGATCTTCGGACCCATTCACATTTCTCGTATTTTTAACATCCGCTGTGTCCTCAGCAGAGCCGACAACGCATACTGCACTCGAATTTCGCCATGTAAATAAAACATAACCAAATCCTGTTTTTATCACCCTCCTTGTTCTCTCATTAACGTTTTAACAATCTGGCGCATTCGGAACCCCACCCCCACCCATTGCCACAACACAACTTCGTTTCGAGGAAACAAAAGAAGTTCGGGAACCGCATTGGTTGCGTGCTTGGAGACCCGTACGAAAGCGGCCTTTAATTCGCGAGTTACAACATTTTATGAAGGGACTACGTCATAAATCATGCTCATTAAATAAGGGTTGTGAATGTAAAGATTTGAGCACGCCGTACCAATTTTAAGGTCTAAATTACTTTTTTTTTAAGGGTCGGGGGAGCCAAAAATATTGCTTCCGATAATTTGCGATAAAATTAGGAATCAAGCGGTAATGGTGAACGCAATATTAGTCGATGCTTAATAACCGTACGAAAATTACGATAATGGAAGCAGAAATGTGTGAATTATTATAAATGGCGTATTGTTATCTGTTTTTATTCAGGGTTACCTTGGAGATATTTTATATTTTATTTTTAGGTGTTATCGAAGTGTAATTGATTTCTGAAGTTCAGAGATATCGTTTTAAAGTTCGTATATTTGTTGTTGATTTTTATTCCCTGTCTGAGCTTTCTTTGATTTATACGAAGTATATTTAGGTTGGTTTTTACTGATTTTCCGTAATATACGAAGATTTAAATATAGATTAAAATATAGGTACAGAGGAATTACAACGAAACTGATTGCTTCAAGCATGAAGATATTATGTTTTACTATGAAGGCTTTAATTTATTTAGAAAATCGATTTTAGCTCTCTAAATCAGTAAATTAAAAAAACTATTTCAAATATTCTTTCAGTTTTATCTAATCAACAAGCACGAATGAAATTGGCTCGGTTTCAGTTACTACATACAACTTTTAAAGAATACATATATTATACTTTTGATTGCGTTTCACTTCAATTCTGCTCTGTCTATCTTTTATAATCTCCCATAGAGAAAGACGAATTGGCTTTTCTGTTATACAGTGATTTCACCGGTACTTAATCGCCCAGGGGAACTTAGCATTTCATTGTACGTTGCTCTTCTCAGCAAAGACGTGAAATATCGTTCTCTTAGAGCAGAGATAAAGAACTCACGGCCTTTCCAGCAGTTCAGTGCGTCCTTTTCAAGTCTTTCGAAGACATATACCTACTTCAATGATTTACTTACTTCGTATCCCATACCCAGATGTTTGCAAATGAAAAATGAGTAGTGACAATGTTTTTTTTATTGATTTTTGTGTTTGTAAGCGATCATGTTGCTTTTTTATTTCCTTATGAAACGATTCGCACTTTGGAAAAACGCATTAGATATACTGATAGGTATAATGAACGGGGAAAATGGTAGAGGAGACCTTGTTGTAGAAATAGCTCGTTAATCTCAATTATAATTATTAATGTCATACTTCTAAGGATTATTAGATTTGATAATTCATCTCTTTCACTGAACTGTCTGGTTTATTAGTATGATAATTTAAATTTATAATAAAAACTAAATTTAGTATAAAATATAGGCTCATGTAAAAATAAATTTATATAATCGATAAATATGTTTACATAAAATTATAATTTTAAGAATTCCACAGTTTATTTATTATGAATTTAACGATTAATCTTTCAAGGGATGTGATTTATTTTTAAAGACTTGATATACATTTTTGAATAAGGAATTTATTCAATGAATTGAGTTAGAATTATATATGATTATTTTGAGAAAATGCAATTGAGATGAAAATTTGCTATAACATTATCGTAAAGATACAACAATAGAATACATATTTACCTTTGGAGTATGGTTCGTGATAGTTTAAAGTATATAAATATCTTTATCTTGAATAAAGCGTACGAACGAGTATAAATATGAAGTATCCCAATCAACATCTCACCTTTAAAGTACAAATCATAGATCGACCGTATGAATTTTCATCATCGAGGCTTTCATAACTTCCACAAGGCCTTTCAGCAACATACCACTCTCCCACAGCACTTCGGGATGATTGCTCTGTTTTTAGGAATCCGCTAATTCCAACTGCGTCCGTTTTGTCCTTATGAATTACGTCACAATGACAATCGAGGGTAAGCTTTTGAGGAATTTCGAACGAGAAAGAGCCGTTTGTGAAGCGAACATTTCATTTCGGGCATAAACTCGGTCGAAGCTATCCTAAAACCCTATGTTGACGTTTTCAGCCATATTGCTGTGTTCACTCTCTAATAGATTGGATGTTAATAAAGCGGCTGATATCAAGTCGTCTATCCGTGTGACGTTAAGGTAAAGATCAGCTATTGGGTGATTTTATAGTGTCCTAATTCATCCTTTAAGTAGTCTGTTTAGAGGTTATCATTCATAGTATAAAATTTAAGCCGTTTCTAAGGTATAAAAGTTGATTTTTACCGAAGAGGAGGTTTTAAAATACAATGAGATATAGTTAACATTTGTAAAGAATGAGAAAATTATCTCGTGATGAGAAATGGTATTTCTACAATACTAATCCATATATCTGATAGGAAAATAGCTTATATATTGAAGATTACATGATATCGAGAAGTGTTTATTTACTGTACAAACTACTATATCAAATTGTTTGAATTACATTCGATGAGATTGCATTAGTGTAAAACAATTTATTTCGTATAGATTTCCGTAAAAATTATTTTAGGCTTATTGCTTTGTGGAATAAATTGTTTTTTAAGTTCTAGTTTATAAGTAGCTTTAATTTTTCTCTTATAGTTTTTCTTTTTTTATACAATCCATAAGAAGCTTTCCGATTTTTAAAAAGCAGGTATTTTTAATAATAGGGGTGATTCTTTTTAGAGTTGTAGCTAGAAAGTTGGTAACGTAAACGGATTTGATGAAAGATATTCATGGTTGAATTCCCAATGAAAAACGACTCTGAAAAGTATTTGAAAGAATTTAATTAACAAATTTTTCAAAAAATAACTCCAACCAAGACCTAACTATTTATAATGGCAATTCCTATGTTTCCAATCTTAACCCAAAGAAAATTAGGGCCCTGGATTTTAACGGACGTATATTCAGACATTGCTCTCTATATTTTCATCTATTTAAACTGTATACTCGGATGGATTGAACTATTTTATATTTTGAATATAGATTCGTAGCTGTTCTGTTCAGTGAGATCTATACCTCCATTAAGTTCTAATTTCGAATTCCTGAGTGCTAGAACGAGTTTAGTTTAGAATTTTTTATCCGAATATACGTAGTTTCTCTCTTCATGCAGCGCTTAATTTTCAAAGTCAAAATCCCTTCTATGTTAATCCATAAACAATCGGAACGAAAAAAAAAAACGAAAAAAAAAAAAAACGGAAAAACGGAGTTCGCATAGAAATTCATTCCGCCATGTTTGTCAACGATAAGCAACAGAAACGTTCAGAATTCCGCGTCTATAAATTTCCAATGTCCTTCCCTTTATTTATTACTGGAATGATTGTATCCCGGAGTCAGTAGCGGCGTCGCGCTAAGTTAATTTGATATCGATGGCTCAAAGGGCTTGCAAATGGATGAAGGCAGATGAAGATTCAATGGCAGATGCATATCTCATATAACGCAAATGAAAAATAAATGAGTAACGCTAGCCGAAACACGCGGATACGTCGCAATAAAGATGCTGCCGCAG
The DNA here is from genome assembly GCA_020796165.1 of Pantala flavescens. NCBI lineage: Eukaryota > Metazoa > Arthropoda > Insecta > Odonata > Libellulidae > Pantala > Pantala flavescens. The sequence goes on from CM036888.1 coordinate 7,313,042, forward strand.
TATCCGACTATTTGACAAGAATAAAAAGCTCTATATCCTTTGAAATGCGTATACATAGTGGCTTAATAGAGGCTTAATATAGCTGCATCTAAAGATATCGGCTGTTCCATCCATTTTTGGAAATTAAAATTCGTCCGCCTCTGATCAGAGTTACGTTTGCGATGAAAAAAATTCTTTGCTTTCTGAATTAAAGAGTGAATGGTAAAGAATATTCGGAATTTCAGTGGGAGTATTTTTGTTTGGATACTTTGATACAAAATACTCCCATAAAAAATTGAAATTTTATGATTTCGCACACTCATTTTTTTCTGCTCGTTCGTCTAATATTTTGATGTTTTAATTAAAGTAATATTTTCTAAAATTTAACTCTTCTTAAGGAAATGATTATTAATTGAGTTTACGGTAAAAAATTATATTATTATATATGATTTTCCGTCGAAGAATCATGTTTTCATATAGAATTTAAATTTAAACCTTAAAATTTGCAATAAAAATCCAAAGTTTCCTCAAATGATTATCGATTGCTGCAGTTTATCAATATATCAATCGATTCGATTATATTACTGGAATAGATGTCATCACAGCGACTAATTGGATCTCAAAAATCATCTCCAAGGTCGTTCAGGCATTTTGATTAGCAAATACTGTGTAATTCAGTTTAGTTAGCGATATCTACGAATCGAACGTTTAATTACTTTTCAAACTTGGAAAACATTGATGGAACTATAGAGATGCTAATGAGATATGCGTATCACTGCGTTCAATTATAGATATCAGTCATTAAGGTTTCGTTATAATATAATTTGCTGCTGTGTGTCCGGAGAATCAGACAAGGGAATTGTCATATTAGTGGGAATATGCTCTGAAGATATTAAAATGTACTTGATTGCAAGTTACTGAAAATACGAGGAAGGAAACTAGCTAAACTAGCTATCAATAGCTAACTCTATACAGCTCTAAATACAATTTTTAAACTGGACTGCAGTATGAACTACTTTTATCTGCCAAAATTGTTTTATAGTATAACTAATAGTAGTATTATATCGTTGATATTGAAATACGAAACTATAACTAGGTAGCTAGTAAACCAAGTGTTGTATCAGTCACAATTTTCATAGGTTTTAAGCTGATTCATACCTGTTTTTTTAATATCAGTTTCTTTCTATAATTAAATCAGATGTACTACTATTGCTTTTCAACGGAAACCAAGGTGAACAAAATACGACTCTACTTCAATTTTGCAAATATCTTCCTATGGGTAAGAAATTTTTAAACCTTAGCACTGTTATAATCATTAATGCTAATCTACGAGCTCATCTTATTTGGAAATTAAGAAATAAATCAGATGAAAAGCTGTTTGTAAGTAAATAATAGACGCAACATAGCAACACGGATGTATTATTTTTGGCGGAATAGGTTTCAGAACTCCGCAATAGCGAAATACGTGCAAAAAATTCAGAAGTTTCAGGTAATCGAACCCGGATCCCAATCGGGAAAAAAACGCGAAACTACGCGATATCGTCCCGAATTGCGTGAGATTACTCATCAGCTCTAAGGCTCTTTCACGCATGAAGCTCGTTAAAAATAAAATAAAAAAGGCTTGCGGAAAAAAAATCGAGTCGCGCGATGTCTCCAGCAAAACGAAAAAAAATCGCGTCGTTATCTGTCGCAGACCTTTTAGAGCCATCGACACTGAAAGTCTACAATTGGAGCCCATTTGCATCTGTCGCTTCTAATTGGCCGGCACGAAATCAAGCTTTAAAGCAGCTGATAAATATCTCTGGCGCAAATTAAAGTAAGTAGCCGTCACTTCCGTTCATCGCTAAGGGGAATAAAAAAAAGAAGATCGAAGTGCCAGAATGTTTGCATTTACATTTCAAATTATACCTATTTGAGCTCTGCGTTCGAAACACAGCAGTGAGGATGACAAAAAAATTAAGGATCGTCGTCTACGTTCTTTCTGCCTTCGTCCGTAGTGTGACTGGATAATTTTTATTCCCGCAAAGAGAAGCAGCTCATACTGCGAACTTGTGTCGTTATTTTTATTCTGATAGGAAGGTGTCTTTGGAGACTTCTGAGGCAGAGTTGATGGTGATGGATTGGTGCTTTGAAGGAATTGAGACCTTTTTCCGAAGGCTATGCAACGGATAGCCAACTATTTGACATACCCAATTCTTATCTACTGTAAGGATCGTAATTAACTATCTGATCCTTTATCAATTAATCAGCCCATAGGCTCGCAATCATTCGTACTGTGTGGGATAGCGATATGTCTTGAAACTAGTCTTTGCGTCATTGCTCGATGTAAAGTAAAAGCTAAATCCTTTTCAGTGCTTTTAAGTTAACCGAATCGTACCCATTAATTCTGCAAAGGATACCAATATGTCCTGAAGCTAAATTCTCCGCGGTGATATATGAATTTGAGTAGCATTATAACTATCAGGATAGTATTAAGACTAGAAAACTAAAACTAGGCTTGAGAACTGAAATTATCGATAAACAATCAAATTTTGAAAAGGTCTGACTGAGATGAAGTCGGAAACGGCTCAATTCTTGCAGCTTCCAGAATATTATCTTAAATCTATTCAACTACAAAGAGAATATGCAGAGAATACTGGAAATAATTATGGATAATGCTAGAAATTATCTCAGCTTTGTATCCCTGCGTTCCCTCGCCATGAACACCATCTTATGAACCCCACTAACCCAGATATACCGTTCCAAAAAAGGCTAAAATCGTTAAAATTCCGCAAGAATTAAAGAAACAACGATTTCCCATACATTTATTGTGATATTCTTTCCGAGAAAAATACCGGAAACTTGAATTTTTTCGTTTGAATCGATCTAAAGGGTTGTCGCTCGCACAGTTGTTAACGCACGAGCCGAATGGGTGTTTACGCGCCTTAAAAATCTTCAGAGGGTCAAATGGGGCACGGAGTGGACGATTTTACTGGTTATGGAGGCGGTCGTAAATGAGCGGGAGAATTTTTTATGACGTTTCCGCGGTTCTTGAGGGTGTTTAGAGTCGCAATTACTCGATTCTCACTTCCTTGCGTAATTCCCCGAAACGGCCGTAATGTACGAAACCCGCGGCGAGTGGACGATAAGCACTCGGGATTCGAAACGAAGCGACAATTTTATATCCAGAGTGTGTCGAGAGAGTGTTTGACAAAATAGGTGCTTAAGATAGCTCGCCGACTCTGGCCAATCACTTGATGGCTGTGCAAGGTTGATGACGGGCTGAAAGGAACGGAAATGTGTATATTTACGCATCCAAAATTGGTGTACCTGAGTGCTCCATTGTCTCAAAAATTTGTCTGTTATTTCTCTGATCCTTTAACCACCCTTGCTCACTCGTATCGTCTTTAATTGATTCGTATTCTTCTTTATTAGAGAGAGTGAAGCGGAGTAATCAAATGCCTTTGAGTGTTTGAACTAGTCAACACAATTCCCTCATTCATGTCGTCATTCAAAGCAGCCTTTCATTATACGTAAATCGTCCTTTTGCAAAATATTCATTCAATTTGATTGTTAATATTCACTCATTCATAGGATATTCGTAAGTTAAAACAATATTATTTGTATTTATTTATCAATATCTAATTATTATTTATTTCGAAAATTCATAGTCTTTCCTCGTAGGATTTACTAAAAAGCATTTATAAGTTTAATAACAGTTATTTATTATTTAGCTTTGCTTCTTTTAAAATATAATGTCGTTTTGATATACCTGGAAAGAAAGATTGAATAAAAATTTTTTCTTCTAAGAGTGGGATAGTTGAATAAATATAAATCGATATCGTAAAATTGTGCATTGAGTTGTTCTCATCGAATTATTTTTGGTTCAAATAGTATTAACAGTTTATCATCTAAATTTATTACAAGCACCTCACTGATAGAGAGTAAAAAATGTGTAAAGGTGAATTTTATGGGACATATTCGTTTGTAAGTGAGATATTTCTGAGAGCCACGATGGGAGAAAATTGTGTTAAATCTAGAGCATCACAATTCATATGAGCTAATGCGAATATTTTTGGAATGCAAAGCTGATTGGGCAGTGGACTAATAGTCACATCCATTTTAATTTAGATTTATGGGGCATGGTAAGTGCGGAAAGAAGCACTCTACGTGTTTTTAATTTTCCCGGAATCGCCGTGATTTTTCCAGGATGATTTTTCTAGCGAACAAGTGCTTGATTGCAGCATTAATATTGCTCAGAATGAATGAGTCTATGTTATTCGCAATATTTTTTTAAGTACAGTTAGAATGAAAGGTTCATAGTATTCTTGTTTTCGTTGTCGAGGTAGTTATTCATTCTGAAATCTGCTACTGCACGCACTAAAGTATTTAAGTGATGAACATAAATCTGAGGCGTACTTTTGATATATTTAAATACATCGACTGTGTATTTCAGTGTGAAAAATATTATCTATATAGCATATGTCTATAATAAAAATATCTAAATAGTTTTTCTAAGTCGATTTATTATTCATTTATGTAAAGAATAATTATTGTTATACAGGTTGGATGATAATATTTTAAAATATATGTTAGGGAGTAAAATTACCAGCTAAGAAACCTCGATGTAGACCTCATAGGGATCGTATTAAAAATAATGAATCTGGTAAGAAAGGGCAATATATGTATCTTTTCAGTGTTTGTTATAGATGTAGGGATTAATCAGATGAAATTACCCTATTTATATTAATATTTGTAATTTAATCGAAGGGTTTTGACTACCACATGGAGAATGACGTTAAATGTTCCAGAATTTTAATTTTAAAAATTCATCGGTACAGTTTGAATGGTATTGATTTCATTAATAAAATAATTAAAAATATTTAATGTCCCTTATCGAAATTAATATAAGATAGTAATTTATCTTTTAGGAGGATTTTTAGGTAAAATATTATGATTTTGATAAGTATGTAAATCAAAATGATCCATGATATATCATTAGAATAAAAATTCTACCTGAAAGACTTAAATTACTGGAATAATTTGGAGTAAAATATGTGCTTTAAATTTCTTTGAAATTTAATGTAATTACAAAACATAGAAACTTTCCAGGATAGGAACTCTATAACTTAAAGTGACTTACCTGAAGCCAAAGCGCCACTTGTCCTTATTGCATTACCCTTTCTGAAGGGGCAGTACTCTAAGTTAAACATTTGATTTATTTACGCTCGATCTTAACATTTATATAGTGATATTAATGCGTGTCCTTATTTTGCACTTCTGAAATTTAAGCTACATACCATTAGCGTAATATGTCTCGTCGCCATGGTAATCTATGATGGCGCTCCTTGAATTTCGCGGTACCCTTTAAAATTTCAAACACCACGGAAACTCAGTCGAGATGCACAAGTCCGGAAGGCTATTTAAAATATTCAACGCAAGGCAGAGAAAAATTTGTGGTAATTTAACATAACTTTGCGGGACGCTAGTATCGTTCAGTACTCTCTCTCCACGAGCATGAAACTCGGTGCAAACATTGATCCATGTAGCCGGATATGCATAATATTTCCCTCATATGTAATATATTTCCGTTCCCTCTGCAGTTAATATGCATAATATTCCGTATATCATGGTTTTAATGGATATCAACTACTGTTTCCAATGTCATTCCTAAACTGCGAACAAATTTTCATGAAATATTATCATAACTTTGGAACTAAAAGGTATTAAGAAATATTTCTTATCTTTGTAACATGGCTGTATGTCTATTCTTTCTTTTGATCCATTTATAGCTACTATATTCTTTAAAAAGTATATATGAGATTTCTCTTATCAAAGTAGGTGATTTCAAGTTAGTTTTTAATGTAAAATAAAACTGAACGAAATATTATTCATATGAATCGGTTATCACAATCAGTGTAGAGCGTTCTAGATCAACTTTTTCTCATAATTTGCGATGAATATTAATTGTTTTTATTTCTATTTCTTTGGATAAAATCTCGTTAAAGACAGTTATTGCTTATTGAATTATAATAACTATCTCTTCTCAGTGAAGGTAAATAAGTTTCAATAGAAAACGTTCCATTTTGTCATAAATCACCAGGAAATAAATTCAAATGGTATTTCTAATAATTTCTTACAACACTAAAATGAATTACTAAAAATTTAAAATAATATCAATTTAAATATGTGTATAGATTTCATGACGTGAAACATAATTAAGTTTACTTTGCGCTAGTCTTAAACTGGTTAAGTAATACATTAATTTCTTGTTCAAAAATGATTTGCTACTTAATGCATTTAACAAAGACTCATTTATTTCTTGTGGTGAATACAAGGATGTATGTCAGGAAATAAGTTTAAAATCCTAAATTAACCACACTACAAATTACTCCCATTTAAATATCAAACCCTCATCCCTATACACGCATAATAGATAGCTTCGAAAATGATCCCGTACGTCACATTACATCCCCACCCGCCCCACCGAGCCACTCTACACGAGTAGAATAAATGGCGCGAATTCCGATAGGCAGATAACATCCAAACAAAGGAGCTGCGAAAAAGGGAGACAAAAGGGGGTCCGAGAATATTTTAGTGTCACCTGCAAAACCGGACCCCTACGGTGCGCATAAGTCCTGCCCCCTGACGGAAGCAGACCGCCTCACAAACGACTCCTGAAATAAAATGAATAATTCATTTCAAACGATTGCGCCAAAAAGCGGAGATTTCCGTGCGCGCGTATCGGGGATATTTTAAAAATATGCGAAGTACAAAAGTTATACGAAAGAATTCCGGATTTTTATGAGCACGCGCGCGTTTTAGCGGCAGTGCCGAGCGTGCCGGGATCAATTACCGGGAAAATTTTCGTCTTTTTCGGTCGGAGGAAATGAAATTAGCGCGTTCTCAGTCATCGAAAACTTTTCAGAGGGGACCTTTTGTGCCTTTTTCGATAGGGAGTTGAGAATGACCGGGGAGAATAACGGCCCGGAGAAATTTTCCCACACTCGCTCATGACCTGGCTGCGAAGTTCTATATCCACTCTAAATTTCTCTCGTAATTAACATCTTCTCTTATTAAGCTTTCGTGATGGAGATTATCTTCGGGTCGCGGAGGCAGGCTGTCCGCAAAAATATCCGATTTCAAAGGCAGACATTACGCTCGGTGTAGTTTTTTTGCGGTGTAAAAAGTCCGTTTTACTTTCATATCTCTCTACGTTTTATTTGCTCGATAGTAATTGGTTCTATTTATCATTTTTACCTCGTTATGCACGAATAAGTTTCTGTTTAGTATGGTACCCTAGATTGCACTGCGGAATTCTGGTTTTTTCCCCGATTTAAGTTTCAGTTTTATGAATCAGTGGAGTTAATTTTGCGTATTTATGGCTCGAACATTCATACTGAGCTCTGATAATGTGAAATGATATTGCGCGAAATTATATTCAAATTATGCTCGAAATAAATGTATGTTCCTAATAGTGTTACAGCTATAATCTTGTTTGCTTAGTAATATTATTTATAATTGATAATACGCTTGATTGACAGCTAAATTAATTTTATCAGTGATTGTGTACTTTGCTTAGAGTAAAACTCCATACACTAGCTCGGAATATATCGATGATTTAATCCATATTATATGATGGCTTCAGAATTAAATTTCAGTTGTGAATAGGTTTGCTCAGTTTGCATTTGATAATGTACAAGTAGTTAATTTTAATTTAGCTTCGCTTTACCACTTAGCAAATTTGTGCTGTCAAATTTAATGAAAATTATTCATTGGTTTAAACTTTATAAACATTGAAGTTAATGTATCAAGATTAAATAATTATCAAATTTGATAAACTATTGTGCAAATTTTACGGTAAATTATTCCCAATAATTTGAATAGTTATGAAGCAATGGTATAGTAATTGAGTACCAGAAAGTTACGAGGCATCTTCGATTATTCTTAAACTTAAAACTAAACAAATATAACCAAGTACTTAGCTTTCAGAGTGGTAATGGCGATAACAGCATGGTGTATACTGTACCGCATAGGCTCTTAGACCCTGAGTTTCTGATATGCAATTACATGGATACAATCTTAGAACGCTGCTTGTATTTTAGCAGCGGCGAGGTTCCTTAAAATTTTCGGCACTTTTTCGTAATTTCGTATTTTTCCACTGTATTACGTCCCTTTTTTTAAGGAACGGGAAAATTTTTGAGGGAGCTTCAGTCACTGAATAATAAGTTCTCACGCGATGTAATTTTCAACTCCTCACTAACAGATGTCGCGGATTATAGGAGTAAATGTAGATTAAGGTGGGGATTAACGAAGATGGATGCAGGGAATAGCTTGTTAGGAGAAAGTACGGCGAAGACTTCGTGAGTCCCATGCCAAGTAGGATATCCGAAAACCCATCTCGCTTCAGAGAAATTCCAATTTCAGCCGTGGGTTTTGTCAAATTTTAATTTTTTTCCGGTGCCGGAATTATACCCCTGAGCTTATGCAAACACGTATTACATTTTTGGTAAAAACTGGATGATGTTTATGAAGTATCCGTTTTTCGTTGTTCAGATATACACCACTCGACTCAAGAGCTGGTTTAGATACGGATTTTCGATGCGCGGACTATTTCCAAGGCACTACTTGACTTTGAGGTAGATGCTCTCGCCGCAACCTATTTTTATATTTATTTATATCAACTCATCCAGTACGATGAAAGTAAAACAGTATGATGTACAAAAAAGCGATAGAATAAATATTACTATATAACTACCGTATTTGTACATCGATTTATTGCGAATTTCAGCAACTTATGTACACTAATCGTAGAAAATCCTTCATCCAGCTATACGATTCGATATTAGTATATACTTCTTTGTAATCTAGGCCAATATTTAACGATCAAAGCTCTTAACAATATAAATACACTTAATTTCTGATCTAGGTCGTAATTTGGTATAGCTTCCAGGAACTATGTGTGCGTAAATATTTGAACTAGATATTCCGCTCTGCTCCATTGGGGAATTTGATTAATTAAAATCCTTACTTTCATAGAGATCTACACAGCTCGTTTAGGAGTTCATAATTCCGGAAATTATTGGCGAAATAGCATATTTAGGGTTATTTAAACATAATCGATCTATAGTTTGATGTGTTCCACTTGTTAATAGTAACTATGGTTTTAATTTTCATATGACTGACTTCTTCCTTAATCCTCAACTTATTGAGGTAATACGTATACGATCCATTGCTCCCGCATTGCGGAGTTCTGCTCCTGAAATTATGGCCCTAAGCACTGTAAATGAGACATATATATTTTCGCAAAATTTGAATCTTTGTATCGTAAGTTTTCGGCAGTAAAATTATAATTGAAAAAGTTAACTTACATTCAAATCGTAAGCATTTTTGTTACATTCAGGATTGATTTTTTTATAAAATTGTGAGTGATTGTACTACGTAATATTCTATAAAATTTTTCTGCGTTGCATTTGGACCAAATTGACTCTTCGAAAAATAGTAATTTATTTCACCTGAAAAATCTTATCCTACTAATTGTAGTCGTTGTTAGGCTAAAAAGATGGTTAACATAAAGAATTCCAATTATGAATCACAATATTATTTCGGTATCTAAATGTAATTTAAACTAATATAAATTATAAAACAAGTTTTTTTACGGTCGCCCTAACATGCCGGAAATATTTTAAAAAATTACGGTTGAAAATATTATGAACGTTTTGGAATATAATATTATTATTTATTTCATTCAATAATATAATATAATATAATAACCAGGTGAAAAACTCATACAAATCGTATAATAGCAAAGTTAGAGGTATAAAGTAATGTAATTGGCAAACTAAATAGCAAAAGAAGTACAAGGTACTAGGTAAAGTTGTAATAATATGTTCCCAGGCAGTAATGGGGCTCACCCAGTGCCCAGTATTAATTACAAAAACACTGAAAAAAACCTCCGTCTCGTTCGGATCACAATACCTTCAAACAAAGCGTCGATACTAAAGGAGGGAAGTCTGAAACGGGTAGATCTCGCGTGCATAGAGTCGCACCTAATGAACCGAGCAATGTTCCGTGCTTGGGAGGAGTTTTCCCTGGGAATCCAGGCGTCTTTTCGCGGGGCCCTTCTCGTATGACGGCAATTGCTCCCCTAAGTAGATAAACACGCTCCTCTGATTGGAGCAATTCATCGAACTTCGCAGCAAAGAACCCCCTCGCGGAGGCACCAATTTAGGCGTCTTCGTCAACCCATACACACACACACACCATACGCTTTGAATTCTCTCCTTTCGGTAAATAAGTCTCCCTTTCGAAATGGGATTGAGATAGAGAGAGTTGCATTAGGATCACGCATCCATTGCCCTTACCGGGAAGGTTCTTTCTCTCTCTAAACGTTCGGTTAATACTCCTTCGAAGCGGGGCTTATTTCCATCCACTTTATCCGTATTCCTCAGCATTTTATCCCACGCCGATCTGCCGCACGCGAGGCTTCGAACGAGAGGTCGCGGTGGGGTCAGGCCGAATTAGCAGGGAAGAGGTTTAAAGGGCGATCGGGCCAAAAGAAACGCCACCTATTTCTCTGATTCCTTACCCTAATCCAACCCCAAATTACATTCCAGAGTTGGGGAAAGAGCAGCCGCCCACGACGCTCTCGGGTTTTCTTTTGTTTCCGAGACATTTCCTATCGCTATCTTTTGAAAAAAAAACGCCCGTGTCGGCGTGGTTTTTTTACGTGAGGTGCACGGAATTTCGTGGAATTCCTTCGTGCTCCACGGGTCGTGTGATTGACCAATTTTTCCATTAGGGGAGTTTGGGAAATGAAAGCGAAACTTTTTTTTATTTTGGAATGGGTGACCTTCGATTGTTTCGCTTCGTTCGGAGTATTGACCGTCTTCGGTGGGGAAATGTTTTCGTAAGTTGTACGGTGCTGGGTTTAGAAAAGGTCTGTTTCGCGTAGTTTTACTGTGGTTTAGTTAACAGCAGTGATGCTATACGTCTCCTGAGGTATGATTCATGCAAAATAGTAATAGTTTACACTTATGGGATTCTATGACCAATATATTTCTCAGATTCCGTGCATTTAGACAGCTTTTAAGTACAGAAATAATGCTTTTTTAGCATCTAAGGACATATTTTACATTAAGACGTAGTGATTTTTTAGTGTAATGTACATATTAAGAGTAAAAATCTAATTAACTTCTTTGCCATTGAATTAGATTTCCCATTAATCAGTAAAGGTATATAAAACAGCATTTAGGTAGTTTATCACACGGTCATAGTTTATTTCCAACTACGTGATGAGTTCTAAGTCGTTTTAATTTTGTGTTGTAATAATATTTGGAACTAATTAATGAATTCTTTATTGATTTGGTTATCTACGAAATAGGATATTCAAAATTGGCTAGACAGTTAATTTTTTCGGATTTAATTTAAAAAGGAATTGTGTGAATTTCAGTCTACTAAAAGTTTGACGCATGAGAAGTTCAGTGGCATTGTGTTCCATTGTGTAATATGAAGTTATTTATTCATTACGTTGCCATTCCACAAACTAACGCTCGATCATATTAACTTTACATTGTGCACCCTTTAACTTCAATCAGTAAGAAGCGAAGAACGGAAATAATAATATTTAGCACGGTATACCACGATAGAATTTTCTTTCGCAAGCCAAGGATTCATCAGGGTGAAAGGATGGTCACTTGATGTATTTTGCACTTAGGAGAGTTGTATCCATCACGATCGTGTTCCGATGGCTGCCCTAGGTACAGGTAGAGGGCATTTCCCAAGGGTGTCTCATGATACCTCCGGAAAAGAGGCTGCCCTTGGATCACTCCCTCCCATACTCCTTTTACGGTCAGGAACTTCAAAAATTGTCTCGGATATTGGACAGATCAGGACGGTCCCCACCCACGGAAGAGAAGAGTTCGATTTGGTTCATGGAATATCCGAAGTCATTACCTGTATATAAGAGAAGCTATCAATTCTGTCTGGAAAGCCTACTTTAAGGCAGGGACACTCTTGAGAAGATGGAGTTATTTAATTTACTACCACATACGAATTTACGTCGGTTTCCTTCGGTGTTATAACACCTTGGATTTGCGGGAATAAAGTTTTTCATTCTCCGATTGATTATCTCGTGGATTCATTTCTCTTTGACAGTCATTAAGCACGATTTGAAGCCATTAACTTTTCATATAAGGTCGTTCCTTGATGCAAACGTAGTGTTGGCGATACATTATTTAAGATTTCCGATGTTAAATAAAGCACAACAAAAAGGAAATCCCTTTGTCTAATACCTTGTCTTTTGCATGTTTTGTATACATTCAATATAATAGTTTTCTATTCGAATTAGGTTGTAAATTTATGGATCCTTTATTTTCTGCATTATGCAGAATAGAACAAAATAATAGTGATCATATGATATTATTAAATGAATTCGGCTATATGTATCAAAAAATCATGAAAATTGGAGGTAAATGGATTCTATTAATCTAAATTAATAGCTGATAAATGTTTAGGACGAAGCATCTTTTATTTACTTTGTTCTTTATAAAGCTTTTTGATACTTTAAAGTCTGATAGAATATTTACTGCGCTGGTACACTAAAGGTAGACTCATACAGGTACCTCTCAATTGAATGTCCTTAATGTCTTCATTCATACCATAATAGTACTGCGATTACATATTCGTTCGTTTAAATTCATAGCTTTCAATGAAAGGAACCAAAAGCTATTTCTTCGTCTCGACTCATTAGTTCTCCTAAACTATTGTTAGCCCACATTGAGCTAAAAATGGTCTAAATTCTATACTGACGTAATTGCAGAATAAAACTGTTTCTAGGTACAAGGTTTCCATAGCCACAAAAGGTTTGATTCTTATTGTAGAATAATGAAGTCTGACGCTAACAATAGTGGGAGGAAAAGGAATTTTAGGAAAGATCGGAAGATGGAACAAAGGATGTAATTGAAGCCACGGGATAAAGTACTGTGTTCTCCATTCAGAATATCGCATACTTATTCAGTTAGCAGCACTCCGTTACCTTTTATCGTGGAGTCTTGCCAACCGAATTACGTTTCAGGTATTCTATGAAAGATTCTTGAAAGTTCTCTTTATCCATTGTTTTCCGAATTGACTTTGTGTGGCTTCGAGAATAGGTTGATATCATTGCTCGCGAAAATATCGTAGCTCACAAGTTGAAACTCGTAGAAAAGCTATATGGAGGTAATTCAGGTAACCAGTTGTATCGAAGCCACACGAAATGAATACGGATTAGGTCGGTTTTGATGTGTGGGTGATTTGTAGTTTTTTACTACGAATCTCTTGATAATACAATGGGATCAAATGAAGTTTATGTAGGTTAAAAGGAATTCAGAAGTTTCAATAGAAAGAGGCACAATTAGACCGATTTCTTTCGGGTATAAGGAATGATCTATTTGGACCTACGACCTCGTAACAGCTTGTTGATACGTGTATTGTAGAATAGCTGGCAAGATTAAGGTTTCAGCATTTTCCTTGAGCAGCTTTAGGACCGTTTCCATAGCGATCTCTCATTTTTCGGCTTCATCGAAACGAACAGTATCCATTATGCGACTGTGCCAGTTGTCAGACAAAAAAAGCAGTCCGCCCGAAGTTACGAGTGACTCCAATATGGGTCTTCCCTTTTTAATTGAAAAACTGCCTTCAACCGTAAGGTCCCTGACATCCAATGTCTCGGTAGTTTTACGCGCTGATGGAAATGTAGAAATATTGCCCTCTATTCGTTGTTTCGTATTCATTTTTATCATCGTCGCTTTCCGTGTCCTTCTGAAAACCTTTCATGTGTGTGATACAAGCATAAATATGCAGTAGTTCGCGAACATATTCGTATAAGTTGCTAGTTTATGCATAGTTATATAATTATGCTATTCATAATGTTAAACATAAGTGGAAAATAGCGACCTGACTGGGACTCGAACCCAGGTCTCCCATATATATTTCATTCATCCTTATTTTCTGGAATTAATTAAGGGTAAGATACAAAGAAATTATTGACTTCTGATAAAAGTATCACTCCCGAACTGGAAATAAGTAAAGAAATATATAAGAATAATTATTATAATATTATGCTTAATAAAATAAATAACTATTACAAATTTTTTATTTAGTATTTATACTAAAGATATAGTTTACTCTCGAATAATAATACTATTAATTATAATATACGTCAATTTGTATCAACATTTATGAACCGATAAAAAGGTGGAATATATGTAATTTATTTTTACATTATAAATTTGTTTTTTCGTAATATTTATATGTATATGAATATGTTATGAAAGGTTATGATAGATGCTTTGATCTGTGTGCTTTTAAGTAGTGTATACCAAGTTTGAAAAGTTATATGCTTAGAAAGTAATTTCGGACTGAAATATGCAATACATCCCGTTTATATTTTGCATGAAATGAACTCATTCATATACACATATATAGTTGCTCTAGTTTATTCATTACAAAGAGCCACACGTTTTTTAGAAAACACCATTAAATTTTATGTAAACGAGCTTGCTTTTTCGTAACGCCACGATCAAATCCCTACCAATTCTCACAGCAATAGTGTAAGGATATTTCTAAGATAAAGTAGAACAAAAAACAAGGCAAAAATGCGTGACTATGAATATATACGAAAACAAAAAAAAACCACCAGAATCCACGTAGCAAACGATCAAAAACTGCGTAGATATCCTTCGCCCGGAGCACCGATCTCCATGGTTACAGCGTCATCAGCATCGCGTCTATTTCACAAAGTCGTATAGAATATCTCGCATTTATTATTCAGCGGGAAAGACTCTTTCGATGGAACTTTCATCGAAGCTCTTTCTCTCGGAAAACGCCTCGGGAATATCCCGATCACGGACAATTCCGCAACAGGAAAGCGGCCGCGGAGGACAAAAAGAACGGCGGATGTGGGGGCGTCACAAAATGCATGGAAATCGGCGTAAAGGAAGGAGGAAACAGGGGAGTACGCGAAGGGGTTTTTCCTTCGCCTCCTATCCTACCAATTTCATGCGCCGATTTCTGTAAGTCGGACCGGAACGTTGTGGGGGAGAACGGGGTCGAAGTTGTAAGGGAAAGAGGTGTATGATTGCGAGGGCAAAGGACAACAGAACAGAGGCGATGGAAGTATATATGCCTTTTTTGAGGATCAATGGAAGTTGTCGTGGTGTTTTTCTTTTTGGAACGGGGTGGTTTTGTACTCGCAGATGAACCGGAGATGATGATGGTGACAAAGGAAAAATATGACGATTATGAGGGAATGGATGGCTATTATGAAACGTTTGGAGGTTTTGAAAGGTTTTTCGTTTGGGAGGGGAATGCATTTTTTAAGGGGATGGGAATTTAAATGTGAAAGTATAGCCTATTCTTACGTAATGTCAATTAATATTTTTTTGTAGTGAAGTTGATGTGCAGATTTCTCGTCCTTTTAATTGACCTTGTAGGAAGAAAGATTTTTTCTTATTGCTTCTACGTTGGTTAGCTGAAAGTTGGTTGAATTTCGATTGTATCGGAAAGCGTATTATTATTATCTTGAGAGACGAATTTAGATGTGAAATTATTCTATATAAGTACTAGCTAGCCATTAATGCATGTGCTTAAATAAAGGATAGGTACAGATAAATTTTCTAATGCGTGAAGAACACTTTTGAAAGAATAGTTATGCAAGTGATGAATTCACAATCTTAGGATGATTGTTATTTCCCTAAGAGTATTCTGCATCCTTTAACTGAATCAAGAATTATCTTTCAAGGCTAAACTAACTTAATTAAAATCCAAAACTGTGAATGCGATTTTAAATTCGCATTTCTTACGTATTTGAAGTTTAGTATCCTTTCGTGAAGATTATAGTTTTTAGATTTTTTATGATACTCATCTGATGAAATGATTACGTCTTATATCAGCCAAAATAGAATAATTTAGATCGATAACGCTGAAAATCTGTATCGGGAAATATTGATAAATTTAAGGTTATTCGACAAATAGGACCATAATTTATAAACGTCCACGAAAGACCTAGTTTAAACTTAGATCACATGTGCTGATATTAAAGAACATCTATTTTTTTTAAACAAGGAGATAGAGGAGAAGGTGAGATATTGAATAACAATAATAATATATCACTGAATAAAAACTAGGATTCTATAATTTTTTTAACTTACCACGCAATCATTGTTATCGATTCATCTCCGAACTCGACGACCCAGTTAGTTCATCTCGAGCAATCGATAGATTAAACCCGCGATATGTTTAATAACAGCTGCGGACGGTTACCACCTCCCATTCCCACTTCTAACTCAACACCTCTCTTCTCCAAGCAACGCCCCGGGACGTATTTACTCTGCCGCATTTCATATCTCGATTATTATGGGAGTCGCCAACCCAGCTGGCGTGTAAATACACCGTATACATCTTACAGCGTATGAAAAGATCGTCCGTGCGCAATATTTTACCACGATAAGCATTGGAGCGTATCGTAAGGATCGGAAAACTCGGAATAGGTGGCAGCACTGGGAATTGCACCAAGATGAGTAATGGAGTACGGCGGGGCGGGCTGAAAAAGAAATAAATTGTTTTCGAGGGTTTTATAGCCATGGAAACGGTCTGTGGGAGTAAACCGTACCAAACCCCCTTTGTCACAATAAAAACAGCGTTGCAATCTCAATAGACAAAAGTGTTCTCGTGTTTTTTTTTTTCCTCTCGCTTTTTGGGTGTCGGCTGAAGGATTCCGTTCGTCTTCGCTGAGCACGCTTACCCGCAACGCCTTGTCACACGCGGTTCTATCCATCGGAACACCTATTGTCTCCCTTCGCCCATCCAAAGCCTTCTTTCTTCCTCTCCACTTCCCGTCTTTCTCTTCCGAAGGAACCGTTTTTTTTCTGTCGAAACAGTCTCGTCATTATGCTAAAGCGGAAACCAGAAGATCGTTATTCTCGCGGATTTTCTTCCCCCGCGAAAACCTCTTTCTTTCGAGATTTTCATCGATTTTTTTTCCTAAATGGAATGGTTAACGCGGTTGTCAGGTGGTTTGAGGGGTGTTTTGTGTTTTTTTTTTAAATGACTTTTTCCGTGGATTTCCGTCTTACTCAGACTGATTTCGCAACTGGGGTTGACTTAAGGTGGTGAGCTTCTAAGTGGTTAAGTTCTTTTCAGAAGTTGATGAGGTCTCGTTGTTATGGATGGAATGGGATGTAACTGGCTTTTAAAACGTTATGAGTTTGTCAATTGGTATCACGGAAATTATCCTAATTAATTTCTTCAGTCCACGAATAATAATGTTAACAGTATTGAATTAATTTATGGGAAATGATTAAATGTTTTTATTGAACTTAAAATCGACTGTGTTCATCGAAGCATACTTGACACGCTCATATACAGAAAAACATATAGAAAAAGAGACAAAACTGAAAGTTATAGATCATAGACATTTAATGGATCGTGAAGATGGATGAAGTCAAAGAATTTAATTTTAATACGAACGATGTTGAAACCCAATATATTCTCAATTTTGAGTTTATTTACGTAATTTTTACTGTAATATTTCTTGTAATATCGTTGAAATCAACTCAATTATTTAATGAATTTAGTTCAAGATTATGATGTATTTTTAGTGTTGAATAGTATAGGTCAGA
Organism: Pantala flavescens; assembly: GCA_020796165.1. Taxonomy (NCBI): domain Eukaryota; kingdom Metazoa; phylum Arthropoda; class Insecta; order Odonata; family Libellulidae; genus Pantala; species Pantala flavescens. The sequence goes on from CM036888.1 coordinate 7,330,660, forward strand.
AAAACAATCTTCAAATTTAAAGACTTTAATGATATTGTACGTAAATATTATAACCTATAATTTACCTTGAGTATTCTATCATATACAAAGATCAACATCTTCACTCTATTGCTTATCCACTCTACTGTCCTTCTTATTCTTATCAAAACATCTTTATTTGATACTTAGGTGTAAAATATTTTAGGACTTCTTGTTATCCAAGTAAGGACGATTGTACAGATAAAATAGTCCCACGAGTGCCTTGTTTCAAATCAACTCCCGCACGTTAAAAAAATGAATTAATTAGTTCCGTTTCATTTAATAGAAATCTGATTCAACACGTCAGGTAATTAAAATCACAATGTTTACCGCTGAGTACACTCCTACGCTCGGTACACATTTTGTACGCTACACACGCAAACACGATACGTTACTCATACGTAACGCATGCAATATTTTGCGGGTTACTTGATACATTTCACTTGTTACGCACACTTGAGTAGCACGGGTAGCCGATTAGGTTTCGCACGTAGTCTTCTTTTCATGCATTCTTATACATAACCTCGAGTATAAAAAGGTTTCGAATACCTATGCATGAGTGTGAAGGAATCCATCTTTATTATTATGCTCTCAGGAAAGGAAAAGTAATGGGGAAAGTTTGTAAACCTGTAAGTTAAAGATGTATTTTATTGAGCGTATTCTTAGAGAAGTGAGTTGAAAGTGGTTTGCGCCTAAGATTGTAAAAGTAAAGTCCCTAAATATATAAGGATAGGGTACATTACTATAAGTATTAATACTGAACTCGAGTCTCCCTATTTTTCGTTTATTACAAGAAGTTTAAAACGAGAGTTCCTGGTACCTGGTCGCTGTATATTTCATGATTTTTTGTTCTTTAAAATTTTATTGGTATCGATAGAAATTTTCATCGTATTTCTGCACTGATGAGTTATTCAATAATACTGTTACTTAAGTGTTTCATTAAAAAATGGGATTTTTACCACAAATTTTAGCAAAATATGATGTATAATGTTGAATAAGACCTCTTAGACCCATGGATTAATATTATTCTGAACAAAAGACGTTGGTTGGCAATTCAGCAGGCGTTACCAGATAAGATTTTTTATCTTTAGAGTGTTGACGGGATAGATTAATCATTATATTCTTATATAATGAATAATCATATATATACTCTATATTCTGTGCTCTTTTATTCTTTAAAGTTTCGTTTTTATTGATGGATAATTTTCATCGTATTTCTGCACTAGCGTGTTATTGTATAACACTGTCACTTACGTATTCCATAAGAAAATATACTTTGTATACTCAAAATTTAGCAAACTACGATGTATTATAGCAAATTATATATATTACAGTAATGTATAATATTGAATGATACCTTTTAGTTTAATTGATTAACATTATTCCCAAAAAAAAGTCTAGTTGATTGACAATTCAGCAGGAGTTATCAGATAAGAATTTTTACCTCAAGAGTTTTGACAAGATAGATTATTTCATAAACTAAAACAAAATTATAAGCATGAAATGCTCGTATTTTTGCGACCAAAAGAAATGTCTAGATTGAATTTCTTTTGTGGGAATGAATAGAAGGTCAATGGCATCGATCAGTCGACCGCAAAATTGCCTTGTTCTGCCATTGAATTCAGCCCTTCCATTCCCTTCACAACAGTAACCATACTCCGTAAAGTTTCTTAAGTCCCAAAGAGCGAATATTTTAGGTCTTATTGCAAATTTTTTGCGAAATTATTACGTATTAATTTTTTGGCTTTTTTGTACTTTGACCTGGTTCTGGAAAATGTTGGCTGTATTTCCTTTACGTAGGCATTGTAATGGTATGCATTTTGTATCTTAGCGAGAAGATGGCATGCTAATTTAAGGAATTTTCCGGTAAACGGATATCTGTAAGTTTTACGGCCTTCTTTCCATTGTTGGGAGTTTTAAAAGGGGATATAATGGATTGGATGTTGCTTGGAAACTCGGGCAAGGTTCCATTTCATTTGTTTCCATGCTTTCCTTAAAGGGGCTATTATCAGGTAACTTTTTGGGAGATATCGAAACAAATAGGACATGGCATAGTTTTCCGAGAAGATTATGGTGTTTATATCCGGCTTAAAGCGGCCATAATGTCTCTGTATGAGACAAGTATGTAGTTTATGTTGCTTCAGAAAATACGAGAGAAATTTTTCTAATAAATTCAGTTGTAGAATTGAATTTTTTTGCATTTATTTGCTTATTCCAACACTGCTAGGTATCATATGAGTGTTAAGCTTTATCGTTCATTTTTATATTTCATAGGAAAAGATCTAAATAAGAAAGCATTTTATTGCTCAGAATAATTATGTTTTTTGTAATGAATAGAGTTTAAATTCCCCAAAACTTTATCTATTTTACGAAAGATTCAAAATCAATAGTCTTTGAAAACGATAATTGAATCAGTTAACATCAAAATTACCCAAATTCGGTACATAATCATCTGGTTGAAAATTTATTGATATATGTGATGAATGTACGTAAAATATTCTATCTCCGTTTCTGAAAGTCATACTACAAATAATTACAAATTACGCTCAAAAAGTTAACGTTCCAGATTTCATAATCTTCCTAACTTTATTAACTTCGTTTAAATTATTATTTATCGGATCTTATCTTATTGAGTTATTTTAATACAAACATTAAGCTATGGTTTTAATAGACAAAAAATCCGATTTGATTCAGCATATAGCTTAATTTAATTAACGTCGAATTCATAAGTAACAATTAAATTTATATAAGTTTGATTATTACCATAGTAACAGAGCGAAACGAATTCGGGTCCTAATGAAATAACATACAACAGTCTATGCTCTATGGATGGCAAATTACATTCAAAAATCTTTATAGTAATTTGAGGCAGTTTCCACGGTATGTTTCTGCTTCAACCTCGCCGTGCATTCTCCGGGTAACATTAAATTAGTTGGCTGTTTCCCACCAAGTTTTGAATAACGATGTAACTGGGTAAATTACCCTGTGAAACTCGTAGGAACATGGTGCGATTCTCTGCATATCTCCACTGTATCATTCATCCTAGAGATCACATACGCTTTTGAATGTTTGCCCCTAACTTTATACAAGTTGAATATACGTAAATTTTTAAGAGTAGTTTATCAATGCTAGAGTAACATTACCAGCTGTGTCAGTCTGGCGCAGTGTGAGATATGATTTTTGTTTAAATCGTAGGATTCAGTTTTACTTTAAGACAAAGGTGATTCCAGATACAGTTTTTTCTTTACAAGGACTACAACAGTTAATATTTAGGCCTATTACTTGGGTTCATGAAATTAAATATGGTTATAATTAAAAAGAAAAATTAATGCATATTCTTCTCACCACGTTTAATGCTTTCTCTATGCCAAAAGTAATGGTTATTCTAACATAGTTAACCTTTTAATAACATTAAATGATTATCTTATTTTAGCTAGCATATTTATTGATTGCGTTTCTAATTGTAATTAAAATGAATAAGCTTCTTCAATTCAGTTACCGTGAAAGTTATGTTTCTTTACTACAGAGCCATGAGCTAAAATTATGTTTATATTTCTCCTATTAAAATTGGTTTTATTCTTAAAAAAAATAAGTATGTGTTATTATTCTGATATTAAATGTATTACAGATCTAACTCATTGTGACTTACGTATTATGATTTACGTATTTCTCATGAATTATTCCATTTTTTGTGTATTACTATCTCATCCGGAATTCATAGTAAAAAACATTTGGTTTTCGCATTCGTTTCATTAATTTCCTATATTATCAATGAGTATAAAATATAAATTGAGCTGAATTAAGGGAATAGATAGATAAGGTATTAAATAAAAGTAAGAAAATTTATAGAATTATCATTGTAGAGTATCAAAAACATTACGCCAACCCTCGTAAGTAATACTTCAAATCACGTGCAGTATTTCTTTTCTCGTTCATCCCTTTTTTCCAAGTACCAACTTCTCATACAACCTCTCCACCAACATGTGATGATGTACGTTTTCTCTCATCGCGTAAACACCAAACCGAACGATTCTTCCCTCGTTGTTTCGCAAATCATCACTCCCTTTTCACTCCAATTGCCACTCGAAATACTTCCTCATCCTTCCGAATCTCGTATCTCCCCTTTCTTCGAAACCAAACGAAACTTCTCTCAAATAATATTCCACTTCTCTCATGAAAATTCCATCTTACATTCCCCCGCGATTTCCCTAGTTCCCCCAACCGCCGCAGCGCGACGCCCTTCATACGCCCCACCAATCCAGCATTTTCCCTCCACATCCTGTTCCACGCATTCTCGTACTTCCGTCTCCTAAACGCTCCTTTCATATTATTTTCTCTCCCGCATTTATGCACCGCTGAGTTCCGCGCCACCTTTATTGGTAGAGACGTTCCTCAATCGGTGTCATCACATCTTCCCTTAAGAAACCGTCCCCCGCTAATACCGCCATACATATAAACACCGTCTGAGAGCATTCATGTGTGTACGCGAGATGGAACGCGTCTTCAATGAATACAGAGTTTCATCCGTCAATCGTAGTTTGCTATTCATATAAGGAAGGGAGGGGTCTTTATCTCATTCGTACGCGGTTTAAAGTTTGCGGCAAATAAGCCGCGCTATTAATAATGTTACGAGTGTTTTGCGATGTTTGATACGGGCGTGGATGATTTTGGATCTCGTTTAAGTTGAGGGACTAATTGATAGATGATAATTATACAGGGTGTAGAAAGATGTTAGGAGTGAAATGGTTTACACGTATTAAGACGTGTATGATTGTCATAAATGTATTACAAATGTTTATTAATTTAAAAGCTTTTTAATATTTAATGTTTTATTTTCTTTTTTACTTAAATTTAATTTTACAATCTTATATAATCCATTTTAATTCACGTTTAAACGGTAAAATGTGTAATGAAATTGGTTTTCATTTTCTCAAATTATTTTAATATTATCGTATCTTATATTACACGAACTTTATTCGATCATACCGGTAGCTACAGTCGTACATTTCTTATTTAAATTTTATTGATTGAGTGTTCTTAACAACCTACCAGAATTATTTCTATAGTATTCTGTATCTTTTAAAACTGAAACAATTAATTCGAAAAGTTAAATCACGTATGTATTTAATTTAAGAGTTGATGTTTATTCCGTAGAGAAATACGTAGAATAAAGAACAAAGATTTTCAGTCTAAATACTCGTAGTTGACGAAATTTATAATATACAAATAGGTGAAGTTGTCAATTAAGAATCTTTTTTGAGCATTTGTTTTCATAATGAGTAAAATTAAAAATAATTTACTTTTATTTCAATAATAGAATTTATTATCAAATTGTATATATATATATATATATATATATATATATATTAAATAAACTAAACAGTATAATTAGTAAATGTGCGTGAGTCTTCACAGAATCCATTTCTCCAACACTTAATTACTCAGATACTTCATTGATCGACATTAAGTATTGATTATCAGAAACACCTCTCTCTCACTAACTAGCCCATAAATTGAAACACTGCCCTTGAACTGGTAAACCTGGCATCGTCACAATATGCCGTTATCCACCGTGCAAAATTCACTTAATCATAAAGATCTACGCGGTAGCAGGCACCGAATAATCCCAGTTAATAAAAGCTGCCTTGAATTACACCACCGAATCACTAAAAACGGCCCAGTTTACTCCCTGTTGTTCTCTGCCACGGCTTCCGGTATTAATTCATCAGGTCATTATACGGACGCTACCGAAAATCGACGATAACAGGCCCCGAAGAGATCGGGTCACGACCAACCAATGACATAGACCGTTACTAAATGGCCACAGTCATTACCATGCGAGCTTTCTTTTGATTGGTGGATGATCCCCATTTTCCCCTGGGATCCTTTTCAAAATTGACTGCGCTGTTTGGCCAACGATAGATCGCCTAGGCGGGAGCGATTAATGCTCCATCTGATGGGATAAAAGTGATACGTCGCGGAGGGAGGACCTTAATCCATCCCAGAGATGGATTATTTCCTTTTTCTAATTAGTCCAATCAAACAGCATCCCGAAATCTATTTTAGGGCTGACTGGTGTTGTGGATTCGCTTCAAGCTTCGAAAGTTCGAATGATTACTCAAAAGGTCGATTTTTTTACGTCTCACTCGCACCGATAAGGGTTCATAAGGCTTTATGGATTCGGAAGGTATCAGTTTTGTTTGGATTATTTGTCCTTTTTTCGTAAAATTTTTAGTTTTCAGATGTGTCCTTCTCCTGGGATAGCAACGTTAAAATATGGGTGAATTAATATTGTAAAAATGTTATCATCATTTTATTCTATTGAATACATAACCTACGATTGATATTATATAGGAAGAATATTAATTTTTAATTAGCACCACTTTTTTACAGAGAAAAGCAGAACTTTTTCTCTACATTTGATATGTTATTGATGTATCCTCTTATGAGTATAGTGGTGTAAATATTTCATAGGTTTCCAAACTTTTATTTTAAAGATAAATACTTATAGTTAGGCTCTTCACTTTGTTGATTTATCACTTAACATGTACTGGAGTGTAAGATAAAAATATATTAGTTGAAGGTGGGGACTTTAAATCCATATTCTACGAGATGATAGTATATTTTAATAATTCTTTGGAGAGGTTTAATGATGTTTTTTCTTCCGTTTTACGTAAATTCTAATGCATATTTGTATAAGTATATTTTTCCTGCTACCAATATCGTAATACGTAAATGTGTAATAATATTCACGGTTTTATTGTTGTTGTTGGTATGAATGCATATCATTTCCCTCAAATCATTTTTTATAAAATGATATATTTTCCCGACTTCTTTTGAAATTTCCAAGCAGCCAATATAAATTCTATTTTCAGTATAAAAGAATCTCACCACAAGTCAAAGCGGCGGTTGATAAATCATCGAGTGTTATAGCTTTCATACGAAAGAACATTGTGAGATGTAAAAAGAAGTTAAAAGCTAAGGAAAAGGGTTCTTAGAGTTGAAAAATGACTGCGCACTTACGACTCGGCTGAAATTCTTTCACGCAGTATTCTAGAAAACGTGACGCTTTCACCATTCCGGAGACTCGTCTCTTCGACAAATGCGATTTTGTAGTTCCCACTCGCGTTACTTTCTCCCACGTCAACTTCGATCGCGTCACTTTGGAGAGATGTGCGACTTAATTCTTGGTTGTTGATCTCCAGTGGTTACCAGCGAAACACTTGACAGCGATTGTAAATGGTTGCCATGTGAATGAGGATTAAATTAATGGTTTTCAAGTCGAAAACTGAAATATACTTGGTCACTTACAAACTAAGGGACCTTGATAAATTAGTGTACTTGATGTGTTAAAAAGAAATTAAGAGTAAAAGGGGCATCTATAAATGAGATATATACTGTTTTAGGAAGCCATACTTCCATGCTGATAACATTAAAATATAAATGCGATAAATGCGATCTATACTGTTTCAGGAAGCCATACTTACAAGTGGATAACATTAGAATATATCTTACATTAGGTATAAGAAACGCAATGTTAATTCTATCATTTCATCATCATTTATTTTATCATTATATCATCATTATTAGATCATTTTGTTTCATTGCATTAAGGAAGGTTTTGGTGAAAGATGAGCAATAATGTTTACGTATAAAATAGTATAAATTTACGCAAAATATGGTTTTAATGTACGTATAAATTCGTATAAACATGAATTAGCAAATTGGGAAAGTAATGAATTATACAAAAAGAATGAATGATACAAAATATTATGAGAGAATCTTAAGGTAGATTGTTCTTCCACCGACTTGAAAATTCTTATTGATTAAGGCATTACCAAACCATATCTTCATTAGAAATATGTTGCGTTATGTTGATTTTAGAATTTCCTTCCTATATTCGATGTAAGGATGATTTCCGAATACATAACCATACGAAATGCGAAACTACTGGAAAGAGGCCGTGGATCTCTTCCCTTCACAGCTCACCTCTCTCCGAAGCTTTTATTACCTCATTCCCACTACCAATCCATTCCATCTCGTTTTTGATCCCGAACAACCTTATCTCGCCCATCTTTATTTCATCATTCGATTCCATTTCCCCTCGCAACCTGTTTTCCTTTACTTTTTCATACAGCATCTCGATGGATCCTAGCCCTTAGAAGATGGCAGTTTAGTGTATTTCCATAAGCGCCCATACGTTTACCCCTGTGAAGTTACTTCGAGATGTGAACTTCAAAAGAAAACGTGAAAAAAGGGGAAATGCGGCATAAATGTTTCGGTTTATATTTATTGGGGCTTGATTAACCTCGTGATGATTTCTGGAATGGAATTTCTACGTAACTACGAAAACAAGTTGTAAATTTTCCGAAATATCCTCTACGTCGGAGTTTATCTTAATGATTATCTCAAACAACTTCAATCTATCATATTATCCTGATAACTAACTCAAAATATTTTCTGTACGTAGTCTAGTTCTGAAACTAACAGCTTGACACACAACATATAGCATTAGTACAGGAATAGTAGAGAATACAATAATTTTACTGATTCAAGCACTTAATGATATATTTTATTTCTATCGCTTTCACTAAAATTTTATTATAAATTTATTTTAATTTTAATATTATTAAATTAATTATGCAAATATATACTTATATTATAAATATATTAATACGTATGATTGTATCTATTTTATCACTATCCAGAGTGTGGTTTTGCATAAATGTATTGATTGGGTTACGTGATAAAAAATATCCTTTTCCATTTAATTAATAATTTGAATCATGTATGCATATTTAAGGAACAGTAACATTAATTCTTGAATACTAAATTTTGGTTAAATTTATCAAGGATTGGGTCATTTAATATGAAGTATATTTTATTTTTCTCGTCAAACTACAGAATGAAGGATTTATCAAAAAAATATTGTGAGATTACGGTTAGTATACCAATGAGATGGAAAAGAAAAATTCTTGTGACGCATTCGGCCATTTCTCGGGCAACCGTGAGTGATGAATGTCTAGGTAACCTTTCTCTACTTGGGTCACGTAAAGTGTGAGGAGCTGTTAGGTCTCATGGAAGTCGCATTGTCCATTTAAATTAGAGTGTGACTCATTTCGAATGGAAAGAGAAGACGGTGCGAGTGGAAATGTATTTCGAAAATCGGGGTATCGTATAAAGTATTTTGTTTACCATAGTAACCGAAATTTCGGCATAATTTATCGGCATAATATAACATTATTCGGCATTTGTTTTATCGTACATTACGTAATTTATAATGTAATGATAATTATGTTAAATTTCTGTTTTTATGCCATTATTTAGTGCATCCTTGTTCATAATTCAGCACGTGTTAATTGTGACAAACATTTTTAAAGAATTATGGATGAGAATCTGGAAAATCGATGTTTGAATAACATTAAATAATTTTTATTCATACCAAACATATTCACTGCCTTAAAATTCAAATGTTTTAATATATATTATATAATATGCGTCCAAAATGATTATATTTCTGAGATTCAGAGTGCGTTTATTTCCAAAGCTATTTGTTGGAAGAATGTTAATAGTTAAGCCGTAGTTACATCTATAGTATTGGAAAAATATGAATAGTTATAAAATATCGGAAAACATTGTAATCAGATCGTGTATGATTGCAAAGTTTTTTGGTCAAAAATAAGATGAAATTATTGTAGAACTATTCCTGAAAAAGTATTGGATCAATCAGAATATCCAGTTTTACTCGCGATTCCTCATTTGATGAATACTTCACAATTATCATCGATGTTAACATATTAAATATAAATTCATGCATCCGTGATTAATTCAATGTATGGTAAAACATAATTGGTGCAAGCCATTCCAAATCACACTCAAATTAATCTGATCCTACTTGGATTCAATCATGAAGAAAGATGATTAAAGAAAGAATGCTTAAGCACGATATTTGCAAACTCAGTGTAACTTACAAATATAGATATAATCGCTTACGTAATAGAAAAATACAATACTACGTCACTAAGTTAATCATGAATTGACAATAGACAGTTGAAAGTTTCGTATTAACTTTCGTAGAAAACTTGTTAACCAATTTTTACCATTTTTGTATGTGAGTGTAAAGGGGGTAGTGTGTTCAGTAGGGGTTGGTTCGGATTTTTAAATAGAGAAAGGAGATGAAGTTGGAGAGGATGCAGAGAATGGGATGATATATCGACGGTTCTGAATTAAGGGCTGTGGTAGGACTCAGTCCGAAAATGCCTTTGGCATTATATACTGATTTCCGGTTACGAAAGTCCTTTGGGTAGGATTATCCGAGTTCTCTTTTAGAGCGATATACAAATTATGGGGTACTTCGGAGATCGATCGTACGGGAAAGGGTACCAGCTTTACTACCGGACTTTTTTTTTAAACGAATTAGCCAATTTCGATTTAAAGGCAGTAAAGTTAAATGTGCTGGAAGAACAATCGCGTACTTACATTCTTAACATTCTCTGTAGCTTTAGCTCTCAAAGGTTTTTTTTATATACATTACATTCGCTTTTGCATACGAAATGGTATGAGGGTGGATAAGGAAATTCCGGACGGTTTTAAATGCGGATAATCTTGGTTTTTCTTTTCCGATACATCTGCAGTCTTAGACGAGGAGTTCTTTTTTTGGATACTGTGCATATTTCTGCTCGTTTATGCACTACTTTTGCATATTCAAGAAAGGCAGGCGGAGCTTCATTTTATCGTACGTAGTAGGCTTGCTTCACTAATCTAAATGTAATCGTTATGATATAATGTTGTTTAAAGGCTGCATAGGCTATCTTGTTGATTATGTTTCATAGGAGAATAGAAAAAGGTTAATATAGTTTTAAATGCTTGAATGGTCAAGAAGCTACTAAAATGAAGAGCGTAGTATAATGAGTCCTTAAACATAATTAAATGGTTACTATTATATTTAAAAGCTTGAATGCCAAGAAGCTACCTAATTATGTTCGTGGATAAATTAGTGATAAAGTCAATATATAAATAAAAAATAGATAAAGCAGCGTTCGATACCTTGTGTTTTCGTGATTCATATGATCACATCTCGATTCAGTACTTCAAACTCGGTGCATTTTAATCATTTGCAAACAGTAATCGTCGAATCAATGTCGGCAGAGTGTCCTTTGTACTCAAAATGCATATTTTCGATGCAAATTTCGCAGGAGACAGAGCATCAAGCCTTTTAAAAACATACTAGTCGACCGCAGGCCGCGCATAATTATGTTTGGATGAAGTCCGGAACCACTCATCACCCAACAAGGGGTGGGAACCCTGAATTATGCCAATTTTCATTAATCTACTCCAGCGCCTCTAGTGGAGAGATCCGACAGCGCTCTAAATTCCAGCATAAGGCGCCAATAATTTGGAGAACGTAGGAAATAATTCATCTCAAATTTCTTGAGTTGATTATTGCCTCATAATGGGCAATTTAGAGGATTTTTTTTTTGGAAAAAAATATGAAGATTGCGAAGAGGATTTTTGTTAGGGAGATAAAAATTTAATGCGGGGTCAGACGGGGAATATTTATTAAAGAATTTTCCTTTAAAGAATTTATAAGGTGTTGGAAGAACCCTGATAAGTTTAGTGAATGGATGGAAATAGAACAGATTATTTGGAGTGTTTGGAGAGATTTCCTACGGTTATTTACAGTGTATTAAACCTTTCTCCTAACTTGTAATAGTAATAGTAGCAGAATAATGTCATCATTATATATGAAGTCTACTTTATAGCTATATTTTTCTTACGATATATTGCTCTTTCTTTCACTGGAAGATAAGCTATTCTCGATAACGTTATTCCATTAAAAATATTTGATAGAACGGAATTGACTTATTCCATGTTTCGAAAAATATCATTCAGTGTTCTTCTAACATCATTAAAGGAGTTTTTAGTTTCGTGATATAAACTCGAAAAGTAAAATAGTGATATTAAAATTGGACTTAACTGTAACAAAATCAACATAATGGAAGATTATCTTCATATAATGAATATCGTTTCTATAGTTGGGTTTTATATCTGGTAAATCATCCAGTTATATTTTAAACTTTTTATCTATATTCTCCCATAATCAAGGAATTAAGTTCAATGGAAATTAAACTTGCATTCTCTCTTTCGAAGTAAATTATCAAACTTCGTTGAGTCAGCATCTCTACCATCGTAATTATACGTACGGCAGAATTAACTCTTCTTTTTTCCCATATAAATTCACTGCATTTAGACTCCTTTCAGAGATACGTAACGAAAGCAAAGTAATGAATTAAATCCTAAAATAGATACACATGTGTATACGATAAAAAAGGTTTTCGGATCATTATTAATAATGTCACCGGGGTTGCAGAATAGCAATTTACTTAATTTATTAAGACTCGGTTATCAACATCGCTTCACTTTCCATAAATCCGTCTGTTCATTCAGCACGTAGTTTAAAATTAATCTCGACGAAACCTCAAAGGCTCATTATACTCGGGAATAAATTAAGACCCGTTATTTAAATTTATATCGCTGCAATTCATGGGAACATGCATAACTAACACAGAGCCGCGTTACTCTCGGATGGCTTTCCCGCAATTCCGCCGTGCACCGAGTCTGCATAATATCTATAGACATTTCCCGTTTTAAAAGAATGCGGACTCAAAAGACGATTTTTTTTTTCGAAACTAGAATCTCATTTCTCCCCTTAATTGGGTCTCATAAAACACGGGTACGGACTCACCTGCTATTTTATCCCGGTGAATAAAATCTTCAGAGGGGTGGTGAATTTAAAAAGGGGGCTGAGTGGATGGAATTATGAGAATACTCCATGATGAGTGCCTTCATGGAGAAATCGATTAAAAACGTAGTCTCCTGTGGGAATTCCCACCGCCGACTTTTACCGGACTTCACCTGAATGACGTTTTGAAATTACGTTCTCTCTGCAGAAAGAGGTGAATCTCTTTTGCCTTTTATCTAATAAATCCTCCGAAGTATTTAATTTTGTATAGTACTCATTCGTGCTCGCAATAGATGGATATCTTTTTTGTATATTAAGTCTGCATATGCTTAGTCAATCTTAGAATAAATGCTATAAGCGTTTGAATGTTACTCAGATGGTTTTCAGTCATACAAAATGGTTGAAATATGAGTGTTTGATTTGGGAGATGTATATCTTCAATTGGATTTTCTGTTCGATATATGTCTGTGTTCCATAATTCCTATTCATTCTTTTATATTTTTAACTACCTTCAAATTGAGATCAACTTAAAAAGCTATGAAAGAGGTATGGAAATATATTCAGTATAAAGTTTGGCTGTATAGTATAATTGGATGGTGAACTATTGAAAGCCTCTTTCTTAAACTTAATATAGGCATAGATTAATAAATCGTGCTCACAATATAATTTCGAGTTTCTAAATTGTGAGAATAAAAATGTATACAGATACTAACGCAATATCCAGAACGAAAAATATTAATAATAATAATAATATTTTAATAGTTTCACTCGTAAAAAAGTAAGAGAGTTAAATAAAATATTTTTAGTTTTCCTAGCTTGTATCTCGTATCTCAAATAATTTAAATATACATTCGTAAACACTGAAAATGAAATTAAATAATTATAATTATAAATGAGGTTTATTTATGTATTGATATACATGTATATATATTTAATTTTGTGCAATTATGATTCATTATTATAAAGAGAGATTTACTTGATTAGAAAACCCATTATCACCTTAAAAATTGTACAAGAGCATAATAAGTAACACATATCTTACATTTGTCATATTAATCTTCCTATAGAATGTAATTATAGTGAATGGTTAATTTTAAAAATTCATAAGGTTTTGTGATTTAATTTGATACATTCCTTGAATTGACAACTTTTTGGTGTAAAATGTATATTTAAAACCGATTTTTTGTAAATTTGTGTAAGACCAATAATTAAGATGGATAACAAAATAGTTATGATTATTAAGTTTTGAAATCTAGTGAACATTCATCAGCTTTTTGCGTACTTAAATTTTGTATCTCAAAGGTCTTGACAGTAAATAATACGATTTATTTTACGTTCACAGGTTCTGGAACCGTCTCGACACAGTTTTTCGGAAATGGTGAGTAGAAAATTATAATCATTCGTCGTTAGTTTACTTTTCTTTTAGGCTTTTTGATATCATTTTAGCTTTAAAAACTAAAGCTAACACTACACGCGAAATCTTTAGCGTTCCCTTCGAGGATTTTGTTACTCAATCAATTAACTCACGTTCAATTCAAACGAATCATTCAATCTGGCGGTCGCATTCATTAGGCGAAAGAGAGATGGATGGAAAACGAACTCTTCCAAAAGCCTTCGCCTACAACCCCTCCCTTTACAAATCGTTGTATTTTTCACTCTTTCAACACTGCCGAAGGGCCAAGAGCGAAACTAAACTCGATTCCTCATCGGTCTACAGACGTCCCAAATCCCGGTTTCGGACGTTATCGCCTCACAATATAAATCGAACTCTGAGACGAATAAATACGCCCTTTCCATCACGCACAGTTTCCCGCATAGATACATCCCCTGCCCCTCTTAACCCTCGCTGACATTTCATCTTCTACCGTTCCGCCACCCGTCCGTCGGAAGCGACAGCTTCTACATCTCTCCTTCAAAAAGACCGCTTTTTCGAGGGAGACGATCCCGGCCGTGCCCCAGCCAAACGCGCATTATTCAAGGGGCCCCCGTCCGTTGCGAAACACTTGTCATCGCGCCCCCTGAGGGGAGCCGTAAAAAGCTACCGCTCCTTCTGCACGGGCTTCCACCGATTGCCTGGAAGGGTCCTCAAGTAGCGGCAGGATCCGTTACGGTTTATCGGGTTACGCAACGAGGGATTATCGGCGAGATTTCGGGGGGTTTAATTGATTTTAGGGATTGGTTTATAAAAGGTTGTGTAATTGGTAGGATGATCCTCACAGAGTTGCGTCGCTCGGGAGTTGTTTTGCCGGCTTATGGATGTGTACCTTGCGTGGGTTGAAAAATAGAGTGGGAAAACAACGCGCGTGCGAATTTGATGTCGGACAACGTTAGAGATGAGAGGATTTTAACGGGGCTCTTAAGAGGTTGACGGAAGCTGTTAAGTGGAGATTCCGCCACGGAACAGAGGTACGATGGCGATGAGAGTACTTGCGAAATGTTTTTGGGGGTTATTAGTAAATGGATTTTGTGTGTTGTGTTGTGTGGGTTCGGTGCGTGATGTCGAAATTGGATTTAATATGCGCATTAAACCATTATGTTTGAATAAGAGACGTAGTTCGGTTATTCTAAAGGTTATTCATATAAGATATTACTGCCAAGATGATCACAATTCGTATTTTTATTGTTAGGTTTTATTCTTGAACACTACTGTTTTTTCATTTAAGTTTCATCTTAAAGCGTTGTCTAATAGGCAATAGATTTGAGAATAGTTTATCGAGAAACTTTATTCGAATGCAAATAAATTTCTTTCGTTTTTAAATTATATAAAGTTTGATGTTTTGAATGTGATTCACGGAAAATTCTTGTAAAAAATATAACTATCGGAATAATGTTGATTGTTAAGGTTATTTTAGAGGAATTAATCCTTTCGCGATTAATAATTAATAATCTCCTTAATAATATCAGACGATTTGATATTTATGTTGGTTTGATATTTAATTTACATAAATATTTAAATTAATTGCGGAATATTTAATTTTCTCGTATAAATTAATTAATAATTAACTTAATCCTCATCGGATGAAATTAATTTTTAATTCCCAAGTGGATAAAGTTATTTATTAATAATTATTCTCATCTATCATAATTTTATTCTTCAGTTTAATGTAAAATGTCATTTAGAGACTATGAGAAACTTTTTTTAAATACTATCCTGAATAAAGAATATTTATTATATATTTTACGCTTATAAAAAAACCAATTTTCGATTACGACTTATTTTAAGGTGCTCTTTTTCTGTCAGACCACACACACAGCTAATCCAGATTCGCTCCCGTACTTTTTCAGACACCCGTCCTTCTCGATACTTTGATATATATGTTTAGAAAAGAAGGTAATTGGAACGAGATAGCTATATACCGATCTCATCCTCGAGACGAATAACAGAGAAATTACCGCTCTAGGTAACAAAAAGGGAGTGTGGAATTGTAGAATAAAGGACCCATTGGAAGGTCCGTGACGGTGATTAGGGTGTAGGAAAGGGTCTTGGTTACCAGGCTTGTAATCCCTTTTTCCAAAGAAATACCCTAATACGGGGGTGTGCCTTTTTTAATGACGGCCCACATCAAAGGCGACTGCCTACTTGGCCGCCTGCGTTAAAAATTGGCATCCTGTGTCGGATTTCTTGCTCAACTTATTCAAGGAGTTTTCGAGAAGGGACGATAGAAAATGAGATAATCTTGAGAAGTGTAATTTATCGTAAATTTGGTACCTTTTTTAATGATAGCCCCCTCGCAATTAATCCCTTAGTAATGAGGGTGATTAAATAAATTAGAGAAGTAAATAAGAGATGAATTACGTCGCGAATGCGTTGCTATGAATAAGGCTTTGATAAATTATTTCCATGGTAACTGAGCTAAGTTTCTTTTAATTCAACGAATATAATTACCTATTTAATGGGATACTTAGATTTTAGACCCCGAGTTAACAAAGAATTAAATTCGGATGTAGTTAGTCGAGAATGATGAATAAAATATCATTATCTAATAAAAAGTTTTAATAGCTTAATTAATTTTTACAATATTACAAAATCTACTTGAACGTCCTTGGATTTAGAGTGGATATTGAAAAAGAAAGAAATAAGAGCAAAAGTAACGAGTATAAGTTTTTATTATTTACTTTATTTTCCAATATTATAAAGGGTTATTCAACTTCACGTATTTCTGCATTCAAGCAACTAATTTACTATTAGTTCAAGAACCTTTACAGTTCGACCCAGATTATATTTTTTCGTCCGTAGATTCTTATTTTTTTGCTGAATGGGATAAATTTTAATCGTAGAAAAAGCTTGTTTCGGTTATCATTTGTGAGTATAGGATATACAGTTATGAAAATCTGCTTTAAGCATTTTTTTCTAACTGGTTTATTCCTATAAGTAAATTTATTTTTCCCTCCCTTGCATCTGGCATTTCAAGTGGTTCCATAACGAGTTTTCGTAATATCGCTATATCTCGTGAATAATTAAATAATGCGGTTTAATTGGAATGATTGAGTGCATCTCGGATATTTTAATAATTCAGGGTTTTCAATTAGAGCCAAATACCACTCTCTTTTATTCTGCTTTTCGTCATTTATATGAATATTATGTTCTAATTTGATTTCATGCTATTCCATCCCTCATTCATCTCAACCACACACTTCAGCATCTCCAAAAATCAGCTTCATTTTTCTCTAAATCTCATGATTACCTTCTCTGCCAGCTAATAAACCAACCTCATTCACTTGTGAGCCCGATCGTTTTGTGATTGTTAACTCGACCGTTTCCTAAGACAGCTTATCCTTTTATGTTGGAAATCTTCCGGTCACTCTGTTTTCATTATACGCCTCCTTTTCCGAGGCCACTGCCAAAATTCTCAGACTTTGAGTTCCGGCTTAAAATTATCCTTGGCTTTCCGTGATCTTACAAAAGACTCCATTAGTGCTCCAAAAAGCCGTCATATGCTCCTTTCCCATGATTTCTTTAGACGTTCTTTCCCATTTCTTACTTGGGTAAAAAATATTACTTTGACTTTTTAAGTTCTGCATGTGGTTATGTGGCTACCGCACACAAGACTATTGTGAGGTAAGTCGAGCCAAGTCAAGTGAAGTAAGTAAGTGAGTAATTCAACGGAATTTATATTAAAATCAAATAAAAATCGATGCCATATTTGTAAACTCACAGATCCTGAGATTAATTATGAAGCTTAAAGTTCTAAATTTAGAGAATAAACATAAGTTTATAGTAAAGTAAATATTTCGTCGAATCTAGAAATACATCAAACGTGCCTACCATGTTATGCTATCATTAATTTCACGGAAACTAGGTATTCCCTTAGTACAAATTCGATTTCATTGATCGGGTAGAGTTATGAATAGACTGGCTTGGGAAAACCCGTTCTAAGAGCCCTTGACTGGGTTAACAAATATATCATCCAATCCTTCACTGGTATGATTTACGTTTATATATTGAAATTAATTAATTGATTGTAAATACGATGTTGGTCTGCTTTAAATTTCTTCTTCTCTAAGAACGTCATTGTAAGGAGATTTTTTTGAATCCAATGCTTAAGATATTTTTACATTAATTTATCTTTGAATGTATTTATCAAACACATTAAGAAAGGGTTTCTAGTTATGTATAGTTCTTAAAAGGTATTGAAATAATTTTAATTGGTTTTAATTCAATTGAATTACATTCAAAGAATAGTAAAAAAAAGTAATTTATGTAATGTTAGAATCGTAACGAAATTATAGAATGGATGCCGAGACGAATAGTTTCAAGAAAACAATATATCCAGAATCAAAATGCCGTGAATGTAGGAGTCTCCGAACTCCTTTTTGGAGGTTATTTATGCAAATGCAGGCCTAAAAAATTAATATGATGAAATGGATAATCTATTCAACTTTGTAGATATTGTAATTCTGATTAATATAACATAATACAGAACGTTCGGTGTAAAATTATACAAGGAATATCGCACCTTAGGATATAAAACGTGTTTGCCAGATTTTATATCGTATTCGCAATCTATAATCTTTCACATTTCATTTCTATTTCAAAGCCAAATATGGAAATCAAAAATGTATAGTCATATATTTTTCTACGAAACGATTTCATTCCTTTTATATTAAAAATACACTGATGGGCATTTTATGATTCAGTAATAAAGCTGTAGTAATTTCAACAGATCTCGAATTCCCGACTGAAGCTAAAAATAATTTCCTTCCGCATTAACTCCTCTATGACTCCAAATCGTATCAAACTGCACTTCGTAACAGCGCGAACTTTAATTCAAGTGGATTCCGGCACAGCAGTTCCTTTTCGCAAGAATTGCTTTCGAGAGTTTTCGCGAGGACAGCGATAATTGCACGAATAAATCGCAACTCGATAAATATTCCCAGTTTTCCTGCGAAAAAACATCCTCCTCGAAACGTAGCATCGGTTATAAAAAGGCGCTCTGCTAGACGTCGGGCGCCGGCTCCGAAAGAATTTTTACAACCATCATCGAGACGTTATTATCGTATATCCGCCCTTGGCAACGCGCCACCATGGAGATGATGTTATCCCCGAGCCAATGAATCGCATAGCAACCCCTTGTAACAAATATATGGATTACACGAGGCAGACGATCTAGCGCGAAGACTTCATTTTGGTCTCAATAGTTGTCGGGGTTGATGAAGGGCGACTACTATATCCCGAGGATGGTGCCGATCTCGTTGGACCGTGCCGCCAGAGGAAGAAAGGGTTTGTGACTCACATCCTGACCGGAAAGGAAATTTCGCAGGATATGCGCGCCAGTTGACGCTTCCAAATGTCCCAAATCTACCGGAGCCGAGAGATTTTGGCAAAAGTTTTAGTTTCAGTAGTTGGAATGAAATAGGCCCAGCTATGAGCGGTTATGAATGCAGAGAGCGTTGAAATAATTTCGCGATTACTGTAAACTATGAAAAGTAATGTTTTGGATTGTAGGGTGGATTGTAGAGCTTGGTTGTTTGGGTGAATATCATCCACTGTGTGGATTCAGTCGGGATTTAATTAGAGATGAGCGTATGAAATTGATCTTTCTTAAAAATTAAATTGAGATCAGTAGAGTGGAAAGCTGTACAAAATTTATGTTGAATTTGATTCATTTTATTTTAAAATAGAGTTACGTATCGTCAGTGAAAAGGATTCTTATTTCCAAAAAAATAAATTTTATTATTTTTTAAATTATTGTTATTTATTCATATTATAATTCATAAATTAAAATATCAAGTAAATAAAGTCAATTTTTTAAAAAACCATTAAATTTAGACATTCCTTCCCGTATCTTCCAGAATAGATCAGTAGGTTAAAGGAGGGATAATCAATTTTTATGCGTATGAATGCTTATTTTGAATACTCGTATAATCATGTCACAAATATATTGTCACAAACTTTATTATGCAATAGATATGGCAAACCAAATCGTAGTACTGTAGAAAATTATATTATATTTAAGTATTTTAGCCACAGTAGTATTTTGATCAATGGATATTGAATTTGTTTAATTTCAATCAAAATGTGTAGCTCTGTATTTCGGAGAAAGAAAAAACACCGAATCGCGTATCTTCTTAATCTAATACAAACGTTTGTGTGGTAAAATTGTTTTGATGGCCCAATTAAAGTGTTATTCCTATGATTGTAAGTATTACACAAAACTACTTTATCCCGAAATAACCCAGATATTTTTTATAGCTGCGCAATTATGTGGTTAACGCAAACAGATAGGCGAGCGAACGTGTTGTGTGCTGAGCAATCGTTGCATTGCGCACTTCATTGTGACAGGCGGCAGTTAAACGGGTGGGAATTATTCCGCATACAACGTTTGAATGATCGCCTCTTTCGGAAAAAACTTCGCCAGCGTTGCTTCTTTTTTGCGATTTCCGTGACCTAATCTTCGGATAAGCCCCGATGTGAAAACATTTCGCATGCAAACACCGCCCTAATTTCGCGGTAGTCTCCCCTTTGTTGAAACCTTAAAGAAATTGATGGCGAAAATTTACGCTACCCTCCCAATGACATGCTCGTTGCATGGAAATGCATTTCTGGAAAGAATGCTTCATCACAGGAAGTCGGGCGTTTCTTTACGCCAAAACTGTGAGAGGTAGTTTCCTATTGGACGAGACATGCAGACGTTCCTCTCTGTTGTATCCGGAAATTGGAATTTGAAGTAAAAAAGCCTTTATGTTTGGCAAAGGAACAGCGATTCTATTCGCGTGGACGAGCGTTGTTTTAGACTAAAGGATGAGGTATATTTTTAACTCGCCTTTTTCAGCGATATGGCGAAGGGCAAAAATTCGCCTATCTTGCCTTGCTCACACAGCAATAACTTAAAATTACCTTTGCAGTCGCGAAGTTCGGCCGTATTGCTGGAAAATTGTAGGTATTAAGATAATGGAATCTGCGTTAAAGCACGGAAAAATTTCCTTACGTTTTTGCCCATTTCGATAACGCCTTGGTTTAAGTTTAAATCTTTCTCAAAGCTACCAGGAATTTTGTTGCAGAAAATGGGGTGTTTAGAAAAGACGGCTACAAACGTAGCGCTTGTTCAGAAATGCATTTTAAAACTGTCTTTCGCTCGCATACTTGTTACGTACGCCATTGCTACGTTCTCTTCTGTTTCCGAGCAATTTTTAATCATCTCCCGAATGAATCAGAGCTGAAATAGAATTCTCTGCAAAAGTAATTAAGTTTTTGAGCAGTTTTCAATTAATGAAGAATCTGAAAGGGATTTGAGTATTCGACGGAGTTGGCTAGATTTTTAAGCAGCTTTAAAAATAAAATCGTTAAGTCTTTCCTTTTCATTTAAAGTTAGTTGAATGTGTCTGGCGAGATTGTTTTAATATATTTGCCGGTCAGTGCTTACAGTTATATTGCGATGTATTGTTATCTGTTAGATTTGTTTGACTTACGTCGAGCGTGATGATTTTAATTTTTCTTTTTATTGGATTTAAATTGTTAAGCATCGTAATTCGTTATATTGCGATAAATTTTAGCGATATATGTTTTATTACGATTATTTGGTTAATGTTAGATGATGTTGAGTTCAGAAACTTGCATATTTATATTTTTAATGTCAATATAATTCTATCAAAGGCTAATTGTTGATTATTCATACGAGTCTAGTCTTGAAATTAATTTTACATTAGAAATAACTTTAGGTGAATTAAACATAATTTGAAATCATACAATCTATTACGAGTCCAAGGATAACTTTTAAGGTTTTTTAAAGACTTACGTGAGATAGTCTCTATGGATACTGATCTTGACCCAGACTTTAAAAGGCAATTACTTTTCACGATTATCGTGAACGCGATTCTGTCCCTTTCTAAAACAATGGAATCGTGTCATCAGGTGAAATTCAGGGACGAGCGAGTTTCACGGTGTTTTAATATCGGATGACTTCGAGTCAGGAAAAGTCCCGAGTGCCACTTCAGATAAATATCCAGAAGTTTTAGCAGTCGGACTTTACCTTTTGTTATCCTTCAATTTTAACAGCTCTTCAAGATTCCTTTTTTTCAAAACGGCAAAATGAGTGGAGTGAATGTGCATTATGTTTCCAAGGCAACTGTGTTTAGATAGCGATCGATCCGCCAACGCCGTTCTGCCGTTTAAAAACGAGCGCATGGACTTACTCTGCTTTTTTATGGCCGAAAATTTAATATCTACGTAATGTATCGAAGTTTTTATTTATATATACGTCGTTTCGCAGATTTATGAATGTATATTTTCTTGATGCTTCGCATAAGCAGTTAACTTGTTAAAAATGATATGAGAGTCAAAGTTTAAAGTTTTCTTTACGTTAAATTGATGGAAATACGCGTATTTTGAAAGAAAGATTATATTTATGTTGTGATTATCAATCATAATGACGCAGTATTTATTTTGGTGTTTAAATTACGTTTGATTGAATGTATATGGAATGCGTTACTTATTTGTGAATAATCCTTTTTAGGAAACCGAAAATAAGTATTTCTGCAGAGAATGATACCCCACAGTAAATATGTAAGTTAGTTCCCTTTAAGTTAAGTTAAGGCAAATAGCATTCAGAATTTTGCGGAAGTTACAGAAACAGAATGTCCTTGAATCAACTTGTAAATTCTATAGCGTATTAGATCATTTTTAAAGATATATGGAGCCTATCCAATAATGAAAAGTGGTATATTTTGTTTCAGCTTCCCATCCGTTTAAATTTAGGAAGAGTTTAGCTTCAAGTTTCCTCCAATATGAAATGAAATGAGTTATAATCGAAATAGACGATTTAATATAATACATTATTGCATCGATCTATTATTATTGTCATCTATACTTTTAAGTGGCACTACTACTAGTGTTTCAGTACAAGTTGTACTTCGTGTTAATAGATAGTACGACACCTCAGATATAAGACAGGTAAAACTCTTCCATCCTGCCAATAGCTAAATATTATTTACTGACTATATAGATTGGTAAATTCTTGGTTAGTAATTTAATCTCGATTTGTTCTATTTGAATTTTAATATGTTGAGATTAAATCAGCAAATAGAGTATTTAGTTTAAGTTAAAAATACTTTGAGTCGCCCCTTAAATTAAATTTGACTGTAACAAGGTTAAGACAAATTTTTAGCAGCATTCATTCTCAATTAAGCAACAGTTTTGTTCAACTACTGCTAGTTTCTAAACCAATGATTATACTCTAATATATTTATTTTTAGTTTGATTTAAAATGATTCAATCCAACCATCTCAGTAATTTTTCGTTTTGTCTGGAATCTTTTCTATTCTTTAATCTCGAGCTAGTAAGTAATGGTTGAATATATATTTCGGTTAAATTTATTCCCAGAATGATTACTTTAAATTCACATCTTAAATCATCATCCTTGAGCGACCACAACGTAAAATCTACGAGGAATTAGGAAGCGCTAAAAAATGAAGGGAAGTAAACGCTGCGAAAGAATACGGAAGTCTCGTTCTGGATGGGTCACTAAGAGATCCAGAGATGTCGACAATAGAATTGTCCTCGGAATCCTTTTATTCCGGGGAAAAAAAAGGAGGAGGTCTGGAACACGGGATGCGTCCACGTAGTTGGAGAAGTGTTTGAGGACCTCCCTCTCCCACGGATTGCCCCGGGGGAGCCATTACTCCAAGCCAAACCGCCGCTAAGAACGTCCGGGGGCGACTGACAAAGATTGTCGAAGGGACTCAAGAGGAATTTAGGGACAAAAGAAGAGAGATTTTTCCGCGGAAGTGAAAATCGGGATGCGTCGACACCCAGAGGCGCGCTAAAAACGTCCGGAGCTTCCCGTCGCTTTGGTCCATTTTTTTCTCAGCCTCGGACCTTTTTATTTTCAATTAAGGAAACTCCCAAGATCTCCCAAGTTCGGCTCATAAATATTTACGAGCATTAAACCCGCGGGGTAATTGGTCAGTTCTTTTTTAAGTACTCAGGTATTTGGAGGATTTATTTCCCGCAGGAACGTATTAGGTCTAATTGAAGTTTAATCCGGTTCTTTTTCTTTCGTGTCGAAATATCCTCTCGTAGCTCGTTTGGCGGTGGGTACTACTACTTGGAAACAGGGTTAGCTTTGATGCGGCGCAAAAAAGTTGGACGAAGTTCGCCTTTGAGTTTGAAACTGCATCTCGGCAACATGGCCAGCGAGCAATTTCCGATCCCGGTCGGTGTATGCGGGACGCGCTATAAATTTTTTTTGCCGCCTACGTGGGTATTTCCACGCGTAAGATCGCCTCTATGACCTTATAATGTTTTTGGGTGTGTGAAATTATCCCTGAGTTTTCTGCTATGGTTTGAGTTGGTTTATAATAAGGTTTTCACTTTAGGTTTAAGTAGAACATGTGGAAAGTTACGAAGTAAAGAATTATAAATCGGACTCGTAAATCTTAAACTTTTTATTTTAATATTCGTTTAATAACAAAGTCATTAATGTATAGGTTTTATTTAATAAATTATAGAAATAGATTAAAAAATGTAAATCTTATTTTGACAATAGAAAGTAATTGATTGTTTTGGTTTTTTATTAATAATGCCTAAATTTTAAATAAGAACATTTTTTGTTATAACGGATACGCTTAATTGATGAGCTTGTTCCAACGTCATTAAAATTTTTATTTATCATTTGATAATTAAATAGCCATATAAAAGAATGGCGAGATGTTTTAAATTAAACAACAAGGCAACTCTACATTTTACGTAGTTTCTTTCTTTTAAGGACACTTAATTAAAACAATTGTAAACGATGATTCCACGTAATGTTTGTAGTAGTAACGGTCTAAAAACTAATGAGTATTCTTGCTAATATAATGTTCTGATTTAAAAACTAGTAGGTATTATTGCAAATAATGTTTGGTTTTAATTTAAGATTACGAAGGAACTAAAGAAATATGAATAATACGTATAAAAATGAGGTATTTGAATAACGAGGAATGGAAAATACTTTATATACATTACGAACTGTCTAGTATTATATGCAGATATTACCATCGGAAATATCGGAGAGGTATGATTATTTCCTCACTAGGTACTTGTAATAACATCAGTTAAGAATGCTAAGGCAACTCTTTGAAATGTCATTCTAGAAAAGAAATGCATACCGTATTCATACAACAGCAAGGTGTTTAAATTCAGCGAAAGCACTGGAGCAAATAATACGATGAACTATTGCTTCGAGTTTCGCGAAAAATAAATTTTGATAAATCGAGAATATCAGACGAAGTCGTATCGAATCTCATACCTCACACACTCTTAATTTATTTCTTCGGCGTATCGGAGAGTCTCATGAGAGAGATACACTTCGGATAATACCAGGTGAAATTAAAGATCGAGCGTTGTGAGGCGCCATAAATTTCTGGCATTTCACCCTCCAATTACTTTCTCAAAAATCGCTCGAGAAGTTTCGAATTAATTCTCGCAGATAAGAGCTCTAGCTATTAAAGCCCTGAGAAATACGGATCTTGTTATTAAAGAAATGTGAAACATTGCTCTGTGCCGCGAACGAGTGTATCTAGCGAGCTTCTATTCCCTGTCACGCGAACTGTTTTATCCCAAGGAAATCGTAATTATGATCAATAGTAAGATTTGTGGATACGAGAGGATTTGTGCATTCTTATTTTATATACAGTTTTTCTGGTAGTGTTGGAAAAATTAATGGCATCTCTCCCAACCCCCTTATGCGAAAGTTGCGTGGCATACAGAAAATGTTAATGCGATTTTCATGAATTCCCGACAGCCAACTTTAATATAAAAGGCAGCCGAGGCTTTTGATAGATTAAGTTCATTTCTGAGACCACTCTAATCAGTAGAATTGAGAAGCGGCAGTGATTTATAACGTCAGTTTTCATTGCGGGTTATAAAATTCTTTACCCCCCTTTTCTACATGAATATCCCGCTAGCTCTTCGTAAATATTCGGGAAACGCTCACGAAAAGTTTTGCTCGAAATTGCGTCAGATAAGGGCGTCTTTTGTCTCTGCGCTAAAATATTCTGTCCTTCAGAGTGTTTTTTTGTGGAAAAGAAAGAAAAATGACGAACGAATATATTTCGCTACCGATGTTCTTGTATGTGCTTCGTATGGTTGCTCATAATCAGGAGGTGTAGAGATTAATGTAGTGCATCAGTTTGCTATTGTAAGCATAATTAGAGAGATTTATGTGGTATGAATATGTCAACTTACGTGTTATGATTATGTAAATATAACCATCATATATGAGGAGCAGTTTATTATTTATACATTCACAAAATAACAATCAAGGAAATCTGCATAAAAAGTTATTTTTATCGTATTTTTAATCACAATAATTAAATTAAATTAATTAGATCAATCACATTAATTGGATTAAAAATTGTACAATTAGCTGAAAAATTGACGCTAAAATGTGATTACGTCTTATATGAGTGGAAGATTAATTATTGATTATTAGTATTATATAACATTTTATAAATTAAAATAAATTCGTTCAATTTAACGTAGTGGTATGCTGATCTAATAATCTTTGATTTTTTTGTTTTGGTTTTTATGATGGTTGTTCTTTAAGTTAGTGCAGATTGATATATTCTAAGGCATAAAATAATCATTATAGATAGCATTTTCTATAAAAAGGTATATTTCTTTAGCACCATATTAGAATATCCGTACAGGATAATTTCAAAAATAACTACCGTTTTACGCTTCCACCGCATTAAACCCTGAATACAAAGCTGATTATTCAGGAAAACATAACAAAAGCATCGAGTTTGTTTACGACTGCCAAGTAGACAAATACATCCACAAGAATAGCTATGGAAACAGCTTGAACATCGCAAATTCGCACCTAAGTTACTAATCTTAAGCTTTTCCCAAAACACGGCGAGATTAGCGAACTTTCGCAAATGCTAATTTCGGTCATCTTCAGGGGGGGGAATATCAATTTTTCCTTGTAAATTAGCATAATACCCAAGGTAAGACCACATTAAATCTTCCGCATGGAATTAAGCTGTTCTGTTTCCCGTTCCAATCCTTGGTATATCTACGCCCTAATATGGGAGGCGTATAAACACAGCCTATCTCAATTCTTGTTGTCCCCTGCCCTCTCTATAACCCTATACGCAACCCCTTACCCTCTCTCTCTAACCCTTATGCCCATCTTCCCACTTTTCTTCCCTGCGAGCAAATCCGATTTTCCCTGTTTTCCTAGCTGACCCTTGCTTGAACTACCGAAGCTTACCGAAGCAACTTCTGCTCCCGTATCCCACTGCCCCCGTTTTCAGTGGTGGAGGAATCTCTTATGATTTTTGCGGTGTTTTCGTTCTTGGGAGGTGTGATGGTTTGTTTACTTATTCAGCTCAGTTTCATATGGAACAGAAATTACAAATTTAAAGTGGAATTGAGTAATGTATCAGTTGACTATGATGTAAAAGTAATCAATGGCTTAGTGTAAATGAAGATATGCAAGTTAAAGGGTTGAATGTAAAGTTATCGTGAATAACTCACGCGGGAGAAATGATGACAGGATTCAATTGACGTGAAAAAAGTCTGACAGGACAGGGACTCGAACTCAGATCTCCTAATTGTCGGTCGGTCTAATTTTTTGGACCCTCCATTACTTTAATCGTGATGAATATTTGCAGTAATAGAAGTAATTTTTTTTATATTTTGTTAATGTTCATTGTGTTAATATTATTTAAATAGCAGTGTTATTTAAAATACAACAATCAAGCAAATGTAAAATTATTATTATCATCTCTTAGGTACAAGTAATTACAACCTAGCCCTCTGTATTAATGTATTAAGAATTCAATTTTGTAATAGACTTAATAAGGCTTATAAGTGGAGAGATTTTTGACTTAACTTAGATAGTCGATAGTCATTCAGCTAGGGACAAATGTAACATCAGGAAAATATATCGG
Source organism: Pantala flavescens (assembly GCA_020796165.1). Classification (NCBI taxonomy): domain Eukaryota; kingdom Metazoa; phylum Arthropoda; class Insecta; order Odonata; family Libellulidae; genus Pantala; species Pantala flavescens. The sequence continues at coordinate 7,358,795 of CM036888.1, forward strand.
CAATAGAAGAATTATATATTTAGAAAAATGTTACCATTGTCGATAAGAAAGTTAAACGAATTCCCTATTTGTAAAAATCGAAATTTTTATTTCGTAAATAATTTCCAATATTTTTGATTTTTTGGGTGTACATCCTAAGAAACTAAAGTGCAATTAGGTATTCAGATATCAAAGAACCGACCGAGTCCAAAGGTCCAAAGCAGAATAACAACCCCTCGATACACGGTTATAACTCCAACGGCTTGGAAAACGGCTCTTTCCCGAATCTCCAGCACACACACCCACGCCCCCAATCGCTTTATTTGTGGGCCCGACTTGACTCCACGACCTTCATTAAAGACCATATCGCCCCCGAACACCACTTCAAGAGAGCGGTCGCCAAGGGTTCCGTTACGTAACAAGCATCGTTACTATAATCTCGAGTCTTCGCTTTATTAGCCAACGATTAGTAATCCATCGCCAACTCATAAAGGCCGAATCATGGACGGAGGATTATATACGTAATTAGGAACGATCGATTAGGGTAAGAGCTACGCGTAAACGCATTCACCTTTTTCTGTTGTTTCGGAGATTCGATCACGGGAGGTGATAACGCGTACCTGTCTACGAAAGCGGGGAATGACACTGATGAAAGTCACACACGTTCTCTGACGCCTCCGGAATTACGAATGGGTAGTCCGCCAGTCGAGGTATGAATGCGCCCGATCGCTCACAGCGATAGGGACTCTCTAATTGATGTTTTTATTCGCAGCCATGTAGCGAATGCGTATTAAACGTCTGAAGTAAGCGGGGTTTGTTTTTTTTGGAGCTGGAAGAGACAGCGGGAAGTTTTTTTTGTGTGATAAAGATTTTGGGACGAAAATTTTCCCTTTCTGGGAAGTTTTTACTGTGATTATAATGGGTGTCTAGGCTAGGGAAGTATGCAGTGTTTCTTTAAAGTTGTTATATTATGGTGAAAATATGGAAGAAGTAATACAATTTATAGCGAACAAAAAACAAATACAGTATATTTCTGCAGTTTTTTTTGGAGGTTTAGCCGTTTTTGTCACTTGCTTTTAAAGTGGATTTATACAAAATGCGGTCCTCCAAGGTTAACTTTAGTTTACTTAGTTACCATCTCCAAGGAAACCTTAATCAACTATAGTTAGGTTGTGTTCAGAAACCATTGTTCTACAGGTTACTATATCACTGTACTCTACTGTGGTGTTAACTTGAATGTAGATGAATTATATCGTATAAATATAAGGATACTTATAGTTAATAATGACAGAGAAATTCAGAGAAATATTTCGGTATATTTGTAGGTTAACTATGATAAAAGCTTGTTATAGATTTTATTTTAATGTATGCATTTAAAATGATCCTAGAATTAATCACTTGGAAAATTCACAATTTAATTGCAAAATTTGTTATAAAAAGAAGTTAATACAGATTATTTTATAGTCCATTAGAATTAAAAGATCGAATTTACCCGTTTTATAGGTCAATCCATGCATTCTTGTCGGAAATATTATTAGCAATACCCAAATACTCAACTCTATCTTACATTATCTATCTATGTGGTCATACATTCTACAGCAACAAATGATTTCTATGCTAAAGAGCTATAGTAAACTCCCATGAACTTCGAAAGCATTGAGAGAGGGCAACATTCCAGCGCACGACTTCATCTTTTCAACGTTGCTTTACTTCTTTACGTATTTCCACTCCCGAGTGCATTCAGTTGACTTGACCGATTTTGCTGAGGCTGACCTCATTTTAGTGAAGATTAATGTCCTCTAAATCGTATCTTTGGCGCCGGTTAAGTTGGTACGTTTGATGCAGTTTGCGCATAGCTCGCTTTTTGTTATCGGATTCGTAAAGAGAATTTCAATTGAATGCGTACATAGTGCATAAAAATCAATAGCTAAATTATATATGGATGACTGAATATGGTTGTTTGTGATCTTTTGCATTATGAATCTATCTTTATTTATTTTGAGTACGTTTGCGCATTTAATATTCGTATTATAGATAACTTTTGGAATTCCATATTAGTAAGGAAGTTGGAATGAAGTCATTGAATGCTGCACATTTCAATGACTTCTTTTTATGACCTTTTTGGCTCGTAAGTTTTGTTTTCAAGGGTTTTAGAACTTATTTATGAGTTGCTAGGGTATGTCGTAGTAATATGGTTTAAAATATTTATGTTGCTAATGTAAATAACTTTTCAGGAACGGTGTTGAGCCAATAGGAAATAAAGTATTGTTGCTTTTTCGTAAAAATTTAATGAAATTCCGAATAGGGATCTTTTTGTTACGCTTTAACTCTTTTTTATTAGTTTATCTTTCGTATTTCCACTGCATTAAATTTTGGAAAAGAAAAAAAAATTAGAGGAAAAGATACCGAGTCTTTTAAGAAAGTATGTAATTGTTTCTTTAATCCTTCTATTAAATGGAATAGTTACAGAAATCTCAAAATCATCCCAAAATATTAAGCAAATATGAAAAAACGTTGAAACAAATTAAAAATCTGCAGTTCGATCACTTATGCAACTAAATTATTTGTGCTTCAATTTGGTTCATAGTTTTAAATATTATATTCGTTTTTACGTTTATTATGAGTCGCAGATTCATTTCTTATATATATCATCATACATCTTATCTATCTTATATATATTATAGATATATTGCATATTATATCTACTATAAAAATATGTTATTTTTGAATTTAAGTCAGCAGATGAAGAGGAATACTTGTAGCATATCATCTTTGAACCTTTCCTGCTTTCGATATTCACTGCCTACGTTTATGGGCACGTGTGGGACGTACTAAACCTCATTAAGGAAACACACATGATTTGGAGCAGAATCACAGCCCAGAACCCTCTCTCCCTCTTTACGTAGAACCACGCTTTCGGGGATAGTAAAGTTCTTGAGGCGATAAAATTTTTACAAGTCTGAAGCAATATCGGGAATATCGCAGCAGCAAAAAGAGCATCCTGCATCGATTCGATTAGAATCCCCGGCTTTCCTCGATTATCTCGCAGGTGGGATGTTCGCGGCGGAAAAGGAAAACAAATTCGGCGCGATATTGTTCCAGGAGGCGACGTTGCCGTAGGAGATATCCATTCGTTTGTTTACCACTTCTGTTCTGGGACGCTTCCACAGCGACTGTATTTTCTTACTTCTTTGGGCGGAATCAATTAAAGATTCGGCTGGAGATGTTATCGGAAGGGAGATGTTCCTTCTCAGCCCCGGAATCCGGAAATGAAAATTTTCTGGAAAGTTTTCGACAGGGTTGTTTTTCTCTCGCTCTCCAAGTTTCATTCCAGTCCGGCTTCGCTTAGAAAGAGTGAATATTGCAGCGAAAAAAGGGAGGTTTTTTCTTCGGAATACGTAAGTTTGGTAATAATAATGAAGCTCTGGTACAGTTTCCATAGAATTAAAGCTCGCTGCTGCTCTAGAGATATAGCATCTGTTCGTTTAATCTGCGTTATTAATTCCCTAAAAGCTACCTTTTCGTGTTGGAAGTTTTGCGAGGTTTAATTTAATGTATTATTATAAATAGGTTATTGATTTCGGAATTGTTTGAAAAGTTTGGAAATTTTGATATTGGTAAAAAAATATGAGGGTGATTGATAAGTTTGAGAAGTAATATTATGAGATTTTTTTCTCAACTCTCTTTTTCTATATCTAATATTTTCGATATGATTTTGGTTATGAGTATTGCAAAGAATAGGATTTTACGGTCAACAGATGCGAAAAATGTCCCATCTTTAGGTTAATACGTAAGAAAATGATGCATGAGGATTTTTAATGATCTTGAAGGAACTCTTCGTATTTTTTTGGTATTTAGTTAATGTAGGACTGATGTTACGTTATTTTGATAGCATTAAACTTATAACAGAATCACAATATTGGCCTAAAAATTTCCGAATTATATTGTAGCTTTGCTTTGATATTAAATTGGAATAAATACGATTTATCGTTAAAAGATTATTGGAAAATAAGATATATGTTTTAGATATGATAGATATGTTTTAATCTAAATAAATACTTAATAGAAGGATAGCTTGAAATCATAATATTCTTAATTCAAATCCTTTACTAAGTGTCTCTAACTGTTATATACAGTATGTAAGGTCACTCTTAGATTTCTTGAAGCTGAGTCAATCTTAAAGTCTAGTGAATGGATAGGATAACATCCATAGTAAGTATGTTTCAATATAACCTACATTGTGATACACTGAGCTCTTAGTTGAACGCACTTTTGTAGCACAGCTGTTATGGAGAACTGATTCCAGATGTAAACAAGGCCAATTTTAACTCTAGTTATCCTCTCCTTACTGCAGAAAATAATCAACTCGACAGATCGTTAATTGATCAAGAATCGCCAAACTCTCCGGTTTCCCAATTGATTCAAATGACCCGTAATCCTTGTGATTTAGAGTACCTTTTTATAGTTTGAACAAACCTCTCTGATTATCTCTTTACAAACGATATGCAAAAGAGATCAAATTTTGGCTAACTTTACGAGCAGTAAATTGTTTAAATCACAAAAATTCAATCAGTATAAAAGTTTATATGCTGGTTTTAAAATTGGATAGATTAACGCCATGAATACTTACGTGAATTTTGAGAAATTTGCGTAACGGCGTTATGGCGATCAGATATCCATCAGTTCGTATGCTTAAAACACCAAGTCGCACATAAAATATAATGGTAATAACTTGCGTACGTATTTATTTCGGATGATTTTGGGATCTTCGTGGCCTAAAGAGCATCCTAAATATCAAGCTGGATAGGAATTACGATCTATTAGGCAAATGCAAAAGAGATTTTATTGTTATGCGAAAAAATGATTCGATACGGTCGTTACGAAACACGACGCGGAACAATCCTGTTCCTATCATTTGTGGTAATTCATCGTCCAAATTCATCACTCAGTTTCTTTTCAAATAATGGGTTCGGGACTCATAAAGTTAATGAATGAGTCGCGGCCGATAATGACGTCATTAATAAGCAGGTTATCGTGTGCTCGATATTTGTGTGGTCCGATCAGCGGTGACGTAATTAAATGAGGTAAGGCTTTTGATTCCGTCTTCATACGGCAAAACAAGAGCTATCCTCAGCCGCATAAACATTTATCATATTCAAGGTCACCGTATGATTAAAACGTCACTCAATGAGGTTTCAATATCCAGAGTTGTTTATTTACGAAGGGCAATTGATGTGAATGTTGCAACGACGGATTGGATGACTGTGCTGGTATAGGTGCTCCAGCAGCAAAAAGTTTCTCATCGCTATAGGTCGTTAAATTATGAAATCGATAATCGACTGAAATTGATTCGGCTTTTTTTTAATACGGTGTGGTTTTTGATGCGTTGTCATAAGATCGATGTTGACATGAACAGGGTTTTAAATCAATTTTATAATGAGTTTTATTTTGACTTCAAATTGCGTAATTTATCTTATTTGATCAGGAGCTTAACATTTAGGTGTGTATATTTACGTTCTTCACTCATAGTGTTTATTTCTCTTACAATTATTCAGTTCATATTTTAATGATTTAGTTAGTGGGTCGGAATTCAATGATTGATCTCAGTTTTAAGAGAAAGTGGCAGCTATTTATATACTTGCTTGAATAAATTAGTTTTTTAGCAGAGTAAAGCACTTTTGTCACTTTTGTATATGAATGTATTTATATTTTTCTAAGATGTGATGATGATTTCAAAAGAATTTTGATCATATATTATTTTTTTAGAAAATTACTTTATATTTAATCTATTCTCATTATTTACGAAATAAATTCATGATTGCTACGTTTTACTTTGCCAAGCATTTTCACCCCTTGAAGCTTTTTACGATGAGCTCTTATAGAGAAACAATAAATATGATGCTGGAACCCCGAATTTTAGATAAACAATAACTGACTCTAACTTTTATTTTTTTATTTCTTCAAATTTATTGTGAATAGGTAGAAAATATCGTTGCCATAGCTAGAGAAATGGTCATTAAATAAAGTCAGATATCACCAGATCTATTTAGTATTTAGTGAGTAATTTATCAAAAACTGTCAATACCCAGAGGAATTTTGAGTTCAGAGCTGAATATATAGTTCTCAGTGCGAACAATTTTTATGAAATTAAATTATTATTATAAATATAAATTATTGAAAATATTATAATTCATATTTATGCAATTTCAATGATTTTCTTGCCTAATTCTGTTTTAAGACATAAATATGATGAATTCGATAGACATTACTTCTCATTCATATTCCTCATGTTTATCCAACATCATTTGATTTATTCTACGTCCTTACGAATCGATCCAAAAACTTATCGATATTCTCCCAATAGATGGCCCTTCAAATGGCAGTCATTCACTCAAGGATATAATTGCTGCTTTCCGAAGCGAGAGAAAGACAATATTGGCGTAAAACTCGTCTGAGCAAAAAACTATAAGTTGACGAGAGAAATGGACACTTACTGGCGAAAGGTGTGTGTTCTCTGAACTCGAGAGAAACAAAACGAGCCGTCAGATTATGAGACTCCTTGAGAATGAAGTGAAAGACAAACATTGGGGACTCGGGCCGTCCATCTTCCCGGGAAATGCAGGCCCATCCCCCCCGAGAGGTCCCCTCCGGTGCAAAAAAAGTAGACAAATCGCGTTTCATGACCATACGTACCGCTCGCATCACTTACCACGAAAGCGTTCGAATAACCTTATTAAATTTATGATCTCTCAAGAGGTCATTTGTTATTCCTTCTTCCAAATTGCGCAATTTGTCGATTCATTTCTTTGCGCAAGTGATATTTGCTCGGAATAAATAGCGGCCTCGTTCTGTTATGAGAATTATGGGCGGGTTTCATGCAAGATGCTATTTCTCAAGGGAACGTTACTGTTTTTTGTGCTATCCGCTTTTCGTTCCGTTTCCATGGTGTAGTCGATCCATGTAATTGCTTCCTGAATTAATATCTGCTTCGATGTGTTAGGATGCATGTATAAAATGGATTAGAATCATTTTGTGCTTAACAAGACTGCACTGTTTTTATTTCGTGCTACCGATGTTTTATGTATGGTCAAATTAAAGCCATTTGAATCTATGTAGAGTTAAATAAATCAAACTAAGCTGTATTGGTATTTAAGTTTTAGTTTATTTGAAGGTTCTGAAAATAATCTAAAATTTTAGTTGTGTTTAAAAAAACTGTTTAATTTCCTCACCAATACTACTAATCAATTAGTTTCGTAATAGATTGAAAACTTTAGAACTCTTGAAGGAACGAACCAGCCAAACATTTAACTTCGGAAAATATGTATGGTTTTTTCTTTCAAATGTTGTTGTGTTCCAGAAGGTTATGAATGGCAGCATATTAATTTCTTTATAAACTATAAATTTTGAAAAGTATATATTTTAATACTATTTATCAAAAGTGAAATATTTATTAAAATAAGCTACCATTGAATAAGAGCTTAACCTGGTTTAGTCATTGTTTTTTTTAATTTTTAGGATGACATAAATACTTTCGCCTATATACACCACAGAAATAAACCGTCATAAAAATGCGTCGACTACATCGCTTTGTTAGATAAACAAAATGAATGTACTATTAATTTGATAGTTTCATCAAGGAAGCCCAAGCAGCGCAAATATAGGCTACGGTTTGTTAAGTCGTGAATCGCATTCGAGAACTCCACGCAGAGCGGTAACAATAAAAAATTCCAATTGATATGGCGGAATGTCGAGGCGCAGAAATAGAATTCGCACTATTTTCAAATTGGACACCTCTGATTTGTGTCTCATTTCGCGTGTGATAGCGCCCCCCCGCCCACGCACCCCCCCTCCCTTTGAAGCGAGTGAAATTTCAATGCATAATTTGATAACGAGGCCGGGCGAGGGAATTATAGAGAAGAAATGCCGCCAAACGCGTGATTGCCACCGGATGACGAAAAGGGCGCTTTTTCCGGGATTCCGTCATCCGAACGAAATAAAATCAGACGTGCTTTCATCTCGTGTCCGAATTCCGCGATTAATCCCCACGAAAATGTTTCCTACGTCGGCTCGAATTTGTAAACGGATCTTGATTTGCGATGGGGAAGAACTTCTTTTTTCACAGCGGTGGTTTTTTTTGTAGAGCGCGTATACATTGAATCCCCCCTAATTTTCTAAATCAGCTGCACTGTAATAGAAATTGAATGTTGTGATGATTGAATTAGTCCTTTTCAAGTGATGGATCAAAGTTGCTGTCCGGCTCTGAATTAGAGTTCTAGCTAGGTCTCCAAGACGTTCGTTTGTGTGTATTCATTCATATGCTTCGTTGAGTAAGTCTATATTTACGTCAATCTATGTTCATACTATATTCACTACTATATATCCTTTTTTTGGTCATTCAAGCTAATAAAATGTATTCATCGTGAACTTGAGCCCTTTTTTAGTTCAGTCCTGCAATTCGACACCACAGTAACTATAGATTATTGTACATATAATGAAGATATTTATAATTATTACAGTTATAATTTTTTCATTTATTAATATGTATAGTTATTATTTCGGTGATTGGCAGTAATTTTCTTCCCGATCAGGATAATGATTGACTTTTCTGCTGGTTATCCCTAAGCGAGAATAAAGTTGAAATATATATGTTATTACAGATTTAGTTTATGTATGACATGTTGTGTTATTATATATTTATCGATTGTTTTAAATTTGATTTAGTTATTTAATTTAAGATTTAAGAAATCAAGACTTAAATGTTCATTACAAGCTATGATTAAAATTAATACTATCAGGCTTCACTTGGTGGAAATCTAGTAACATCTTTGAATAATATAACTCTATATTCTGTAAATAATCTCAGTCAAAACTTCATGACGGAATATTTTGTATTTCATTCGATATGCCTTTCGTTTTTTGAGGAAACATTTATTATAAAATTCCACTCTATAATACATGCTTTTTTTGAATGAACTATATACGCCATAATCTTGAATTGCGAATGAAATTTTAAATTATGGACAGTAATGTCTCGGAAATTCACTAACGGTCACAAAATGGTAAAATGCAAGTCCTTGAAATTATTATGGCTGGAGTAAAAAGACGCGCGGAAATTCGCAAAAAGTTAGGGATGAAACGAAAATAATTTAAAATCCATTTCGCGAATCCTACCCTCCCTCGCTCTAAAGTACGGAAGGACAAAAAATTTGGAAAGTGCCCTCACAGTGCAGAATTAGAGTGCGTTGGTGAATGCGTTGGCCCGTGAGATGACAGGCCGCTCCACTGCGATTACCACACTTTATGATTCTTCCGTAGACTAATAAAACCATCCGGACTTCAGCGGCGAATTTTCCCCGCGATTAAAGCATCCCATTATTGTGAGGAAGAACGTGGAAATTTCGAGATTGTGCGAAGTTATTGTCTTTTGCTATTAGAGATATTACTTCGCAGCAAATTTCCTAGAATAAAATTGGGAAATTTAAATTTTTCTTTGACGATTTTAAGCTTTGATGCGTATTTATTTTTCAAATTAAATAGGAATGTTTACTTAGTTTACATATGGAAAGAATTTAATGATTCAATTTATATTAAATTCAGTTAACTATTATATTTATAAATAGCTTAATTTTGTTTTAATATATTTATGTTCTCCTTTGAATTTATTTATATCGTTAAGTGGCTGCACTATAATAGTATGTGAATATAGAATGCGAATTTAATCATACAAATACTTATATACTTGCTCTTTTTTATCCTATACTTGAATTTAAAATGCCCTTCCCATTTTTGATTCCACATTTTACTTTCTCTATGTCCTTACCGAAAGCTTTTAATTTTTTTCGAATGATTTCTTCTTCTTCTAATTATGATATTCATTCTCTCATATTTGTATCTATTTATTTCTATCGAATACGAATCTATTGAAATGTTCGCAGTATCCAAGTATTCTTTGTACTTACCCTTCAACGAACGAATTTCATTTTATTCTTATGTTTTTCTTTAGACTCTTCCTTTCATCTGACGCATTCTAAATGCATCTAATATTTCATCGTATTTATATGCATAAAATAATCCTGGTAAATTCTGCTAAGGCCATCGAATATGAAATATTACTTGAATTGTTCTTGTCTTTGTACGTAAGTCGCCTCACGAATTCGGTCGTAATCTCTCATTTGATTGTTGTTAAACATTGGATTTCCATGCCAACCTACGACTTTCCCATACTTCAGGGAATTAAGTGCAAAAATAGGCCGTGAACTTTTCTTCCAAAAATGAAAATAACCGAACCGTTACGCCTGAATCTTTTTCCTTGAATCTCTCTGTTCTCCAGCGATGTTTTCGAGCACAAATTTACGTTTTTGTTTACCCGTGTTTAGCCTCTTAACTATTTTATCTCAGAATTTTAAGGAAAATTTTCCATTTCCACTTAATATTTGTTACTTTTTTATTTTTATCGAGGGTTTGAGGGAATAAAGGGGCAGGATGTTAATGATGTAAAGCTAAGAGTTTGTTTTAAAAGATAACGGAAAAGCTATTACAGATCAAGGAAAATATTCTTTATTGGATATTTTCTATCTATCTACTTCCTGTTTATATTTATTCTCCATTAGGAGTCAGATTACAAACAAAAAGACAGTTTTCAATCTGAATTGCGAAACTTAGAGTTACTTCCCTACCTCTTAGAATACTGAATTATTGAAAGAATCCTTTCTCTGGAAATATAAGATTAGTTATAGAATAATATATTACCAGCTTACTAATTTAAGTGCAGAATTGCATTATCAAGATTTTACAGATATAAAACAAGACTAATTGTGAATGTTCACAGCTAGTTTTTTCGTATTCAGCAGGTTTTCTAGTCGAGAACAAACTGTCGTTATCTATATAGAATAGGATAGCCAGCATATTAATCTCAGGTAGCTTCCTCATCCTAAATTCTCACAACTTTTTCGGATATTCCCCGTATCACCAACCGCAAAGGGAAATCTGGAATACAAACAAGACGGTTCATCGTGTTCCCCGCTAAGATGGGCGACAAATTTCACCAGACTTTACGTCGACCACCCTCAGAAGAACACCTGCCGCTCCTCGTCTGGGTTTCTTAAGGACGAAGCCTTACTCTGGTGCAGCAGGGTGCGGGGGTGGGGGAGGAGAAAGCGTGGGTCATAAGAGGACGTCATTCGATATGGTGGAGGTGTGGGGCTTCCGTAGACATGGTTGGGAGCTCACGATGGGGTGGGCCCTGGATGCCCTTGTTTTGGTGGACGAGTTTTTTGGTGTCTACAGAGGATATTTTCAAAACCTATAGGTTACGGATTACCTCCAAGTACTGCAATTTTGGTGCAAACCACATCCACACCTTTAGGGCGTGCATGTTTTAGTAGCTAAGACGCGAGCTGTTGTTGGGTGGTGTTATGGGAAATGATATAATTTTGTTTATTTAAAGATATGTTCGTCGTGAATGATTACCTATTTTTCTCTTTGGAATACAGCGTTTTTTTGTTTTGTTTGTGGAGGCATAAGTCTAGTCTTTTCTTCTTTTGGTTTGGAAACAATTACGTAAAATTTTTCGTGATCTTCAACTTGAAATTCTAATTTATAGTAGTAGTAGTAGTAGTAGTGATATAGTAGTAGCAAAGACTGTATTTTCCTGTTTATATTATTATTTAGAGAGAAATAAAATTATAAACTGCTCTCAATTTTGTTTAACTTACGTAAGTTTACCAATATATATTTAGGACTTCGATAATCAAAATTACGTGCTCGTTACATTGATCATATACGCGAAGCTTTAATTTTGTGATGGGCTCTCACGCATAAGCAGAATATCTTAATACGAGAGAGTAGTATGAAATTATTTCATGGACAGAGATAGTAAAAATAGCAATATTAATTCATCGTTAAGTTATTATCTTATGTAGACTCCTAGGTTTAGGAATATCAACTAGTAAAGGCACCAATATATATATCAAGATTGTTCGAACGAATGTAAAAATTATTATTAAATCATTAGATTAATATGATAATATCGCTCTTTGGAAAGGATTACAATGTTTTCTTATTCCTTTACGTAAGGTTTATTTATTCTAGATAGACAATTTACTACACTCGCTTGGAAAAATGTTCTATGGTTTAATTTCCTAGGCGACCTTTACTGCTCCGTAGATTACGATGAGATTAACTGGAGTATAGAGGCAGATATATTGTGACTGGAATGCTATATATCTAGGCGACACATGACGGAAATTCCACGAGCGCAGGGATGGCATTCGAGCTTAATTTGCCACGATCGGTTCTTACGAAACGAAGTTTTCTTCCTGGAACGCGGAATAAGATAAATGAAGTCTTGCAACAAATTTCGAGGAGGAAACGCAGCTGTTTATAAAAAGCATCTCAGAGCGTTTTTCATGGCTTTTATATTTTAGAGCATTTTTCCGATGAATTTAACGCGAGTAATTTTCTAATAATGGTGAATTGATGTGTACACACGCTGGCCTAGATACAGTGTCTTAAATTCATTCAATTATTAAATGTTGGTTGGTAATGTAACTTGATGTCTTGTATAAGTCAAGGGAGATCAAATGCGTAATTGATTAAGGTTATGATAAGGAACATTTAAAGTTATATTTTGTACAATTTCATTTCTCTAAAACATATTTTATGGAGTTTAATTGTGGAAACAGTTGTGTGTAGGTTTTTACGTCTAAAAAATACGTAATTCTTTGGGGAAACATAGCTTTAAAGAACGTCAATATTGTTTTTGGGAACCATAGAGATGAATTATTCCAAATAATGTTTTATTGAAAATTCTAATTTCTCTAAACTAAGGATTCATTCTTCCAATTATATAATAATATAATCCTGGAACCATCACTTCAAAATGAATATCGTACGCAGGTCTCCTATCAATTTAAAGGCTCGTGATCATCGGAAACTCCCCACTTAACTTCCTTTCCTTAGCATCATGATAACGAGCCCAACCCCTTATATCTTGCCACAACTTCCATCTTTGTCTCTCCTTTATCTTCTCCTTCCAATCCTATCTTCATTACTTTATAAGACATCTACCTGTTTTAGCGGAAGATGATATCAGTATTGGGAGTTATTTATGTGAATGATCCTCTAGCTTATGCCTGATATACCCCAGGGTATGATAGCTTCTATACAAATAGCTGAAAAAGGATATATAAGTTTCTATGAAAAGATGGTTTACTTGATTAAAGAACTGTTTATCTAGAGAATTATACGTATTCCAAAAGTATATTACATAAATTATGAATTTACTTCCGTATCTTCAATAAATACGTCAGTTCGATGGGATGGTTTACTCTATAATAGATGTGTTTATCTAGAGAATTATGCGTATTTGAAAACCATATTACGTAAATTATAAGGTTAATTCCGCGTCGATAATATGTTCTGCCAAATGATGATAACCTATGTTGATTTTAATCGATTAGTTTACAATTAACTGCAGCCCGTACGTAAGAGAATTTATTACTATTCTCTTTGTGATTTTATACATAAAGAATTATGAATTTATGCACCTGAAAGGTATGTCTAAAAGAGGAAGTATTAGACGTACCCATTTATTTGACAGTTCGCGGCATAGTTTTTGCACTATCTACTTCGACAATGGTCTCCACAACCACTGGCTAATGCCGCATTTAGCTCCATACGTTCACGCTCTTTCGCACATCCGCTTTGAGGAAACAAAGCGTAAAGTTTTTCTATCGGAGTTCAACAGGCACCCTCGCCATTACCGCAGGAAAGATTAAGTTATGGCGCCACGGTGGCATTGTTCATAGAAAATCCACGTCATTTCGATTTTCCACTTTGTTCCGAACAAAAGCATAGCGATTTGGGAGCGATGAATAATCGCGGTTTGGCATTTTCACCGCCGGTGAATGCTGAAAGGATTAGCGCTGGGAGTCGCCGGAATTGTGCGGGAGTATTGGGAGAGAAGGGGGTTGGGGGAAATCGGCATTTACACTCGAATCCGAGGAAGGAATTAGCCACGCATGTGATCAAATTCCGTAAGAGAGAGAGTCGCCATGCTGTTTTTGCGAAATATTTGGGAGGGGCGCGATATAAACCCGAAATGCAAATATCGTCCTTGTATCGATTTGTTTTTCGTTGAAATGGTTCGATTGTGTTGGAGCCTTCCCGAATGGTAGGTTGGTATATTATACGATACGAGTAATGTGGTGAATTTGTTTGTGAAGAGGAGTTTAGTGTTGGTTGCAGAATAACTTCATTGTATGGGAAGGTATCATAGGGGTTATAAGATATAAAGTTGTTTGTAAAGGTGTTTATTTATCTTTAAGTTGACTAGGTTACGACAAATTTTGATACTTTATCGTTGCTTATAGATAGTGCAAATGTTTAGAATAGAGAATGCATAATATAATGTCTCTTTTATTAATTAGTTTTGAATCAAAGCTGCGATTTGCTCTTAATAAGAATTTTCTGTCCATTCTCTATTCATTTATTTCGAATATTTTATTCTAAAAATGGAAAAAAGAATCCTAATTGTAACATACATCAATGACTTCAATTGATTTATAAAGAATGCTGTTGTATTTGAAACAAACGATTTATAAATATACTGATACAAAATACACATATATTGACGCTTGATAACGGATCATACTTGGTTACTTTTGAACGATAAACTCTTCTTCATTTGTCAAGAAACCTAATATACAAACGGAAGTGAAGTCAAACTATACTAACGTTCGGATCCCAAGAAACCACTTTCTTATACAAACGACCGCAAGATAGGTCCAAGTACCAGTTCTGCTAGTCTTTTCACTTCCGCACATAAACTTAGGGTATATTTAGGATGTGCGCTCTATTGCGCTAAGTTTAAGTGCACGCAATCTTTTAAATTCCTACTTCATATATTAGTAATATCACGGTAGTCTGATGAGCTGAACTTCCCGTTACTCATTATCATAAGCTTATACTGGCCTTATCTAATGTATTTTAACAATAGAAACTGAATCTTTCATTTAATTAGAGTATTAGTTATGTACTTCGTATATATAATTACATCTTAAAGTAGAATTTTGGGAATAGCATTTTTAATAAAGACGAAAAAATTTGACGAAGGATATAATTTTCGATGTTTTTTGTGTTTTTTGATGACTGAGCTCGAGTATTTAAATTTCCCTTGCGGGAAAATAGTTATTGATATTAAAAAAAGAAGATTTCGCGAAGAATAAGATTGAGAAAGAATCGTCTGAAGTAGTTTCCTCCAAAGATATTTATTTTTTCGCCCAAAATCTACATAATGTTGCCCCGCACTTGTCCCCTCCTACTTGAACAGTCCTTCGACTTCCCTATCACTCTTCTTAACCCCTCAAATTCCACCTCAACCTTTCTTTCTCTTGTTCTTATCTCATTCCGCCTCGGTTTATTGTTTGATCTATTCCTCCTTCCAACTTCCACAACAAATATTTCACCGTGTGCTCCCCTCTCATTTTCTTGTTTCCCGTACAGATATCTTTTTTATCGACGTATATCTCTCCCCCGCTTTCCTGACTCATCCCAACGTTCTGAGTTAGCGTTTACCAGATAGGATCAACCAATACCCCTATCATCTGTATAGGAATTCCGCAATAGAGGCACTTTTCCTTTCTAGAAAACAATACTATCTCTTACCTTTTTTTATAATTCGAAGATGCCATTCCTGGCTAGCGAAACTTTCGCTTCCACCGAAGGAATTCGAAAGTTACGTAAGATTATACGATTGAGACGTAACTGTTCTGTATATAGATTCGTGACTCCAACCCGTCTCGAAAATGTTATTCAAGAGGTGTTTTATTTATGTTTATTTGACGTCTTAGTTATCAACGCGTCTTGACCGCAATGGTCGCTTACATTTGATACGTTTGTTGAGAGACAGCGTTTGACGGGAGTGATTTTCAGAAGCTTTTTTCATCGCCAGAATATTTTAAAGCATTTATTCATTTGATATATTTGCTACTTCTTTTTGAGGGTAAATTAGAAAACAAAGAGAATAAGAACTTCTTAAATTAAACTGTATTTCCGTTTGTTTTAACGGGTGGCTTCAAAATACAAATGTGATTACTTTTTGCGTGATGAGAGAATTTTTTTAAATTCTCCAAATTTTCTTATGAAAAGAAGCAAATAATTGTACGATTGCCACCGACTATTTAATATTGAAGTCAATAAAAATTTAAGGGCATATAACGATAGAGGAGGTGATTTTCGTTTCAATTGTAATTCTGGGGTGTTAAAATAATTACATTTTCTATATTAAAAACTATATTTTCGTTGTATTATTTATTTTTTTCTTTTTTATTTAATGCCCATACATATTGCCAATTGGTCTGATTTAATAATTATTTATTCAGCCTGAACTCGCCTTAATAATGAAAATTAATAATTCAGATACTAGTGTATAATATATTGTTTTTACTTAACGATACGCAATTCTATTTGAATGTATTCCTTGAATGTAATTAAAGTAAATCTCACTCTTTTTGATAATATTATATACAGCCGTAACATAAGCATAATCTTAATTTGAATTTCGTAGCCTTAGAATTCTGAAGGTTAGTCATCGAGTATTTTTTGGATTAGAGTTGAATGTTGTGGAAGGAAATAATAATTCAAAAGAGTGTATGTGGAGCACGCAAAACTCATGTAATTCAATCCATATTCGTATGTCTAAATTTCAATAATTACCCTCTCATTATAAAATTTCTATTTAATTTGATTGTCTTATACTGCGAAATACTGTAGGTATAGGTTACTTATAGTATATAGCCTTAGGGTTGGGTTGTTGGTAATTCTTGGGTTAGTGTCATTTTAGATTAAGCTATAGATTCTTGTTGGGCTTGACATTTTTATTATATCCTCAATTATTTCGTCTTCGTAGGCACGCAGTGTGCATCATCCGCATTGACAGATAATATTTACGTAGTCTAGAATCGAAAAAAAAATCCGAAAATTTACACAATTTTCGCATTATCCTCGCATCCAATACATCTCCATCCCTATTTTTACTACCCCCAGAAATTGGTAGTATCCTCCGGGGAAAGTCCGATGTTCCCACCCCCCAAAAATAGCACCCATCGTAATCCGACCCCATCGCATGTTTTTCGTTTGGTAATAAGGGATGAGTATCAATGGAGACGCACAAGTCTCTCGATGTCTTCCCATAAATGAAGTCTCGTGTTTGCCCGCGCGTCTGAATCATGCCCCTTCTCCCTCTCTTATCAGCCCCCATTGGCCTTCCGATCCTGTGCCGCAATCATTCCTGCCCCCACAGACCTCTTATCTTCTCCCAAACTGATCATCTCTGTCCCCAGACGAATTCTCCCCTGTCCCCACATCCCTTACGTCTGTCTCCTTCCGCCCCCGAAGTCCCCTGTCTCCGCCCTCGTACTCTTCCCTCTCCCCGCCACCATATCCCCCCTTATTTTATTTTATTATCTCTTAACCTCTCCCCTTGCCAATCTCTTCCACTCTTCCGTCTATCTATCCTTTCTCTTCCCCAAGGTTACCAACCTAACTATTTTATCTTTCCCCTACTCTCTCTCCAACGAACCGTAAAAAAGGGTAACTATTCCTCATGTTAGTTTCCGTTGCCTATTGTCGTCTGAAAAAGACGCGCGTATCTGACGAATAGACACCTCTATGGGTAAATTAAATTTGGGGAAATGGTTTAATGACCAACTTGATTATCTGGTGAAAGTTTTCTGTTGCGGCTTGTGGATGGAAACGATGACTTTTATTATGGGGAAAGTTATGTTTTTATTCCGAGATTATTTGATTAGTTTGGATTGAATTGGTACGTAAGGGAAGGAAACAGTTCCAAAAGGATCGGAAATATTTGAGATTGAGGCGTCCTTTGGCAGGATTGATGTAGATGTACTTACTTTTTTTTTGAATAAACTCTCAAATTTAAATTGTCTCGACTGATTTGTAATGAAAAATCTATTATCAATAAATTGAGAGCGATTTTCGTCGTATACTTTATATTTTCGTTATAAATGAATCAATGATGGAAAATTTACGTCATAATTGAAATCCAGAATTAGTTAATCGTTCATAAAGGATGTTTTGGATGAAAAATATATATTTTTTCATTCCTGTAGAAATGTTTTCCGATATTTAAACGGTTTTTATTCTTCATTATTTCTAATAATTATTTTTTCGTCGTTTTAACGATTTTACAGTAGCTTGTCTGTAAAAATTTTGTTTAATTAACGGAAAATATTTTTTGTTGTACATTTCAGTGAGAAAAAGAGTATATAGTCAACAAGAAAAATCTGCGAATTAAAATTTCTTTCAGTGCTCAGTAATACAATCCGTTTATTCAGCCGTCAGACGTGCAAAATAATTTCTCAAAAGCGGCCGGATTTCATAAGGCAGAAAATATTGAATGCGATGAGAACAAAATTTGCACTTCCTTTGATGGCGAAAGGATCCATCGAAGCGGAAGTAAATGAAAGCTTTTTTTATGAAAAAGATCTTTCGACAAGTGCAGATTTTACATAAGCGTAACAAAAGATGTTATTTGGGAGATACCTTGCATTTTAACCTTTGATCCCAGAGTTTATTAGGCCCTTTCTGGCTAAATATAAGAACGGCGAACGTATAAATTTGGCAGCATGTTATCTTCCCTTTACTCTCTCTCACACACACACACTCCCCCTCCCGAGCGTTTGATGAACCACGCAAGGGATTTCACAGCTGAAGACCAGGTTAACGGGAGCAGCTGGAAAATGCAATGGTTCAGATGAGAAACAATTCACCGTTTCGTTCATGCCAAAGGCAACAGAAAATCGCTTGTCATGCATGAGAAGGTTCGAAAACACTACGTCTTTTTTTCCAGAGCTTTCCGAAAGAGCTACAGTAGCGTTACTCACTTTTCAATCACAGCGCATTCGATTCTATTTCAGACACTAGGCCAATTTATAGGTGGGACGAAACGATAAATATACTGCAGTATATAGAATTGATATTTATTGCGTAAAAGTTCGGGAATCGCAAATTTACGTATTCATGACACTTTGAAGCGTTCATCTTTTGAGGTTCATCGCCAATTCAGGTTCTTTCTTTCTTGTGTTTTGACGGAAACGTTTATCCCTTGCTGTTTAGATGAATTTATCTCGCACCGATATTTCATAAAAGAGATCAAATAAGAGTGAAGGTCTTTGATGTCAATGTTTGTCACCAATGAAGATGGAAGCCATTTATTTATCGTTAACATTTAAAGATTAAAAATATAAAAGTTAGAATCCAGGAATTAAATACGTTTATTGTAGAGATCTGTATTTTTCTAATTTATGATTACAGGTTAATTTGGACGTAAAGAAAATGTTCTTCTTTTCAAATTATTCCGCTGAAATCACCGATTGTATATATTGTTAATTATTTCGTATCCTCTGAAAGGGATCATTTTTGTACGTTAAAGAACCTTATAGAATAGAAGACCTTATCAGCAGAATAGTCTTCGTATCCATTTATACTTCTTTAAGGAGAATCGCTTGCCTTACTTAGGATTTATAATAAAAAAATTGATGGAATTGAGGAAACCCTGTTTCCTTAAAATAAATCATCATCAATTACATTTCTCTTTGTACGATCTCTGTATTTTCTTTATATCGAGATAATTGCGTGCTGATGACTTACACCTCATTAAATTCACGACGCAAAATGCTTTCCAAGTCTCCTTCTCGGACAATTTTTTTGTATCACTCCTTTCATGATACTCACCCTTCCAATATATATTCTTCTCCCATCTGCTCTTTCTTGATCTCTCTTTTCATTTTCTCATTCGACGTCCTTTCATCTTTAACCTTACTCAATGCTTATTTATCTTTCTTTCACCCTTATCCTTTTTTAATCTCTCGTATACCCTTAGCAGGAGAATTCTCTCTCCTTTGATCTCTTTCATTCCTCAAGCTTTTTCACATAACCGCGAACTGGAAATTACCTGTTATTGCTATTTTCAACAAAGCCCATCCCGGTTTTGCCAGAAAATCCTTTTTTAAAGATTTCCTAAATAATTGCGCTATTCTAAGGGAAGTAAGCTCTACAGAGGTATTAAGAGAAAAATGGGGGATTTTAATCTAAGAATAACCAACTAGTTTTGCGATCTAAATCCTTTTATTCATGCTACAATAATTATTTGTTTGTTTTTCCAAATCGGTGCCCCAGTGTTTTTTTTATAAGTACTTACGTTTTATTTATTCTAAAACTCTTTTTTTAGTATATTTATCTCTCGATTTTTCTTTAGCGTCTTTGGTACGATTTTTTCATTAGTCTTGCTAATTTCCTTTATCTTCTTCCCTTTGATGTTTTCATCAATCTTTTGTTTTCCTCGATGTCTTTTAAAGTAGATATTCGCTCCACTTCGCAACAGTTCATTATCATCGTCATCGATCCAGTTCTTTTAATTATAATTTCTCTTTACGCTTACGATCTTATCTTCCAATGAATCTTGATTTTTTTATTCGTAACATCAGTCTTCAATAGTAAATTTGTTTTGGATTGAGAAGAATACTTCGATTCTTTTGCGCCTTAAAGTTTAATTATTTTTATTAACTTTATATTCCTAATAGAGACGGTTTTGTAATAATTAATCAATCATGATTATTGTTACATTAATTTAAAATTAGAATGAGGGATTTCTCATGGTGGTTTCGATATCATATTTTAATTAGAGTTGTGAGAGTGGAGATGCCTAAGTCGGAGGGAAAAAGTATTGAATAATGTTTATTCTTTAAAAAGGAAATTTAATTATTTATAATAATAAAATTTGAAGTTCTTTATTAATAACTAATAAATAAACCAAAAAGTTTCTAAAGATATTACGTAAATAATTAGAAATTACTCGATATTTACATACCTTATGACTTTGATTTCATTGTCAGTAGAGGTTGAACTTATTTTATTATAAGCTGTGACTTACTTCGGGTTCTCATTTACAGAATATTACACAATGTTAGCAATGATAATGCTATAGCAATTTTACAAGCTGAAAAGTAAATTCTTGTTTGTCGGCTAGGATTTTAAAGATTTCTAATGAACAGTATGACATACTTCGATTCCAAGTTACGAAAATTCCATATTTATATCTTCCGCAAGGAGATATACATAATAAATATACACCAGATTTGCTTCGTTAACAAAATATTCTAGAAAAAATCCAGTTGATTTCCCCGCAATTTAGTCAGAACTCAATCACGCTTCGGCATTTCGAATTTGGAAAACAAACCGAACGGAAATACATAAATCAAGGGGCTAAATATTTTTTCAACCCGCCGACTCCGATACGACAGTTTTGGCGCAATTTGAATATGCATGTCTCGGCACGATATCGAATTACAACGTTCTTTCCCCAAGAATCCGCGCCGTTAAAAAACAAAACAAAAAAAAGCCCCGGGGAAGAAACCCGTACAGTTTCCGCACGCAAAATTACGAAAGACGCTGGATTTATTAAATCTCTCCGATAATTTATATCCCATTGCTACAATTTTCACTATCACTCCACGAATCCTTTGTGACCCTAGCGAAAGAGAAGAAAACCCCGCGAAACAAAAGCGACGAGATATTCGTCGGTGGGAAAATCCGTAAAAAGGATCCCCCTGGCGGGATTTAAATCAAACGGCGATGAAAAGGATAATTAAGGAAGAGCAAGGAAATGAGGTATGAAAAATTGCAGGAAAAGAAGCACGACTTCTGCACAATAAACGAGGAATTAACCGGAAATAATTTCTCTGGGAAGAAGCATCGGTGGGCGGATGGAAGGGCAAGATAAGGAGAGCGCTAACCCAGGGTAGGCAATGAGATTGATGAAAAGTAGGCCGGTTTTCTTGGTGGGAGATTAAGGGAGGATGAAGCGGGATATCTCCGGGGGCGGGACGGCTGATAGAGGGTGTAATAATAGAAACGATGGCTGGTTTTGTTCCCGACGTATTAGGAGATAGATGTAAGGATTCTATTCGAAGAACCGTTATTAATGCTTCATTTTATCCGATACTTGTCAGGGGATTAAGGCTTCGTTTCGTCTTTCTTGGGCGTAACTTTTGAATCGAGGGAACCGCGCATCTTCGGATGTCGGTTGGAGTAGTCGTACTTCGGAGGATTTTGCTGTCTCAGGATATGATGTGGGAGGTTGGAAATATTAGGGGAGATTGATGATGGTCTATTATCTAAAACTAGTGATGTGTTTTGGTTGTTGTTGTTAAGGAGTTTTTGTTTACGGTAACAATGAGATTTGAATTTTACAGAGTATTGTTATTTGATTAGAGATCGTTTTGTCTTGCGGAAATTGTCTTGATTAAACTTTTATAGATGTTGTGAAAGTTTTGTTATTATGGCTTCAATACTGTTATTGTACTTATAAATTGAAATGTTAGTTAGTAGTTAGGTTCTTGTTTCTCTTTGTCAATTCCACTTTTGTAGTTTTCATGAGTCAAATCGTATATTGGAAATAACGAGTTAATTTCAGTACATGACTTCTTACTGCCATCCAATTAGACGTTTGATGATTAATTGCTATAGCAGGTGTACAGATTATTACATATTATTTATCGGATTTTTATATGTCGAAAATTGTGTAAAAACAATTAGAGTTTATTCAATGAAAAATTTCCAATATAGTAATACTTTGGGCATTTTATATAGTATGAATTTCGAATCAAAAACATGCGTATGACCTAGTTACAGCTGTTAAATAAAGGAAGGATATGAGAAGTTAAAAATCGAATGGAGCTTAATAGCATAAGAATGCTATAAAAGTCCGATATATTTCCTATGAAAATAAATGTCTTTAGTAAAAATTCCTATCATGTGTTTCCAAGCTGAGAAACCATAACTCATCATCAATAGAAGATGTTTACAATAGTTGGTGTATTTATAGCACTCGTATCGCAAATAATTTGAAGTAAAACGAAGCGCATGTAAATCCCAATGTTCTATGGTATTTTATCACTGCACGCTTCCTTTCATATTTCCCCAAAGGCTTCTCCGAATTCCGAACGATAAGGCATCTGAGGAAAGGGTGCGATTTGCACCTAGTAATTAAAGGTGAATGATGGCCGAATCCTGGAATCAATGGAGATAATTCCATAGGATACGTTCGAGTGGAAAACACGGCGATGGTTTTCCAAGAATTCTTGTTATCCGAGTCCAATGAGACACTTAAGCGTTCGCGATGTTTTGTAGGATAAATAGTCGTATTTACGCGTATAAATATCGTTGCTAGGTTTGAGAGTTTGTGATGATAATATCGATAAAAAAGGTTTTTACGATAGAAAAAGTAACAATTGTAAAATTTTTGTTCTTTTTTTAGCTTATATTAAGAACTTATAAATAAAATTAAAATTTATCTCATTTATGGTATGAAGATATAAGGAAAAATTTTTTACTTGATGTATGTATATGAAATATTCTACTATAAGGACGCTAAATACAGAATTCAAGGGAACAACAATGAATTAAGAAATACTTTTTTCCATAGTAGATGTGCTACGAAAGTTCTAGATCAATATTTAATTCCAATCTTAATTTTTTGATTTATTCTGAAGTTAAATTCACTCGATAGGTTGTTTCATTCTGTAAATTATTATTTTAATCAAATACATATAGGGTAATGCGTAGATCGATGAGGATTGCATACAGTAAAAATGTTTGTAGTTTAAACAGCTGACTTTTAAGATTATTAAAATAGTTAAAAAGGCTTCTTAAATGTACAATTGTTTACAAAAGGCAATAGGGAAATAATATAATAATCCTTTAATAAAAAAAGTAATCGACTATTCTTCTGTATGATATACATTGGTCAACACGTCACAGAAGTATACACAATGGCTACCAACCCAAAATATACGACATTGTTGTTTTTAATCTTCCTCTCATATCTCAAGAAAGAGCACCTCTGTTATATTACTTTAAGGCATGAAAGTTACAATCCTTTCTTGTTAATCCAACTTGTGTTCAAGGTGCCAACCCTTCGAAAAATCTTCCATAAAGATCTCAATTAAGATTTGCTTCTTATCTCATCATCGCTCTCCCCTGGTTACATTAAAAGTCCGTGCTTTTTTTAAGGGAATTAATTTCCCGATTATTGTTTCGTAGATGAAGATATTTTCGGCGTTTTTAAACAATTTTCCACCTTCAAAACGTGACTTCAAAGGGGACGGTGAAGAACCAGTCGGTAGCGGCGGTCACTCCGTGCGCCGAGGCAATATCTTTCCCCGCTCTCTCTCAACACCCTACGATTTCGAATCATCAAAATGATTTTCGGATAATAAATCTTCCCGTACGATACGCCTTATCACGGAAAGTCGCGTGTTTTGCTTCGTCTCTACACTCTCTTCTCCTTCGTCTCTTCCCGCCTTATACACAAGGGATCGCATTTCCCAGCAAAAACGGCAGTAGAATACGCGCCGAAAGTTGCGGTTTCTACCACGAACGCCTTTGCCTACCTGCTCTCCTTTCCTTCTGCATATTTTTTCGACCGAATACCTTTTGACGACCTCGTTCGTAATTCCCGACGTACGATATCGAGTGTCACCGGGCATTGGTTTCCACGGAAGGCTGCCCCTGGGATGGGTTGATGAGGAATGCGGGGTGTAATTGAGATGAACTGGATTGAAAGGCGTGCTTACTCGCTTCTTAGGCATTATAGCGTATGCATATGCGTAATAATGGTAAAATTATCGAATACTTGGATGTATACCAGTGAGGAATGGACTGTTGTGAATTGTGTGGACTGAAATAAACTGGCTATTTTATTGTATACAAGCGATAAATAATTTTTAATTGATTACATATATGTTGAGTAATATTATAGATACTTAATTTCCATCCCATTCCAACCACATAATTTCATTTTAATTATGACTGTATTATAGATATTTTTGTGACCTATAAGTGCCTCTTTGTGTTTAGGAAAAAGTTTTTCGTTTCCTTACGCAATTTGTCCTTCCCAAGGGCATTTCAATGACCTTATATTATCAAAGTCTTCCACCGCTGTCATCTACGTTCAAAGAATTTCATTCTCTTCTGTTATTTTTATAATAATATTTTAATTCCTTTCATACTGGACTATTGGTTAACATAAAGGATACATTTAATTTTGTGTGGGTTAAAATGAGGAAATTATTCGTTATTTTCAAATAACTTGAGTGCTTAAAAGCTTGATTAGCATGATTTTAAGGATAATGAAAAGGAGTATAAGGATAAGAGGATAAAAACTTTATTTTTATTCTGCAGGATTAAATGACGAAATAACTCTATGAATAAAACAATTATAAATATCATTAGGTAATTCTACGGATTAAAATGAAAATATAATATTCCGTTTATGCTTCAAATCTTTTGATTCCAGCAAAATTTAATCTTTTTTTCGTTCAGTTTCTATAATTATAACTAACACAGCATTTTATAGACCGCTAATTCTTAAAATGCAATTGGAATTTATAATTCAAATACTGCCTCATTCCTGCAACACATTTTATTCATAGGCCCAATTATTAACTCATTTTCATTATGGGAACTAAATGTAATGATAATATGAAAATTTGTACATATATGTAATGGAGCGTATCGGTATTGTATGAATCCATTCAACCGAAAATTTAAAAATTTTGCTCTAAATTCTTGATGCAAGCTTGAATATCAAATTGCAAAATATAATTCTATGAACAATGAATAATACAATTTAGCATTCCAATCGTATTAATTATGGTAAATTTTGAATTGGGATACCACTAGTATAATTTAATTTTTCATTTATGCCTAATGATAGAAATTTGGATGAACTAAAAAAGTATATTTTTCGTTGCCTCTCTAAATAGTAGATATTAGTAATTCGAGGTGAGGTAATCGTTATAAAATAACTAGGTAATTATAGAGAATTGTATGAACAATTTTGGATATTATTTAGGTTGTATGAACGTAAATAATATATTCTAAAACAATTGAATATTCGTTAATTCTAATGTCAACCTATCATCGTAATAATTGATCTTTTTTGACACTTAAATATTATCACTGAATTTCACGAATAAAATTTTTAAATTAAGAGTATTATAATTCGTTCTATACGATTCTTAATGAAGATATTACTACTTTTTTAAACAACATACCCTTCATTAGGAACTTGTTCTCAAATTAACATAAAAAGTGACGGCGAGGCATACTTAAAAAATAGTAAAGAAAATAGCAACAGAGTAAGGAAAGATTTTTCCGCAGCATTCACTCGCGGGTCACGTTTTCCTTTCAATAAAACTTGTATCCATCTTAGGTAGAGCCCTCAGAATTCACGCGAGACACGTAAAACACGCCGGAGTTTCATGCCCGCGTAAAATCCGAACTTAATTCGACGCGAATTTAATTTTTCACGTCGCGGAACACCTCAAGGGGCGTTAATTATTTTTTCGCCGTAAGGAGTCGCCGCGATCGTCAAAACACGTCGACTGCGGGCCACTTACGTAAGCGGTTCGCAATCTGATGCGGAGATAAGAACGGCGTCCGGGGGACAATCTAAGGGATGGATTGGAGCAGTGGTATCTCTCTGCTGCCTCACTCTTCGGCGGAGATGTGCCGAGATAGCGGGCGAAAGAGGGGTCGGTTTGCGGGGAACGTGTGAGTGAGAGGTCGGTCTGCGTGGTGCGGGTTGCATAAACAGAGCAATTTAAGGAGGAATCGGATCGGAAAACGTTCGAAGGTTTTGACAACCGTGATATCTTGCGTCGCTAATTCATTCCGCTCCCACAGAGGCTATGAGATCCTAGGGGTGGAAGGTTTGGTTTAAGTGCCCTCCGAGATTTAATTTCCGGTAGTTCTATCCAGGGGGAGGGTCTATCGACGGTGCATAGAGTGACGCATTGGTTGGTTGGTGTGGGGGAAAGGAATTAAGATGAAAGCAAACATTGTCTATGTGTATTCTGCGTCACTCGGTCTATTACGATAGGGGTTGTCTAGAAACTATAGTTGTCGTTGGATAGAGTCGTGATTTTTGTAGGGTCCCGTAGCTTCTTATCTGATTTCTAATTTTATTGCGCTGATAATGCTATTAAATGGGTGTTAAAGTGTCAAAGGCTTCTGAACTAAGAGGTTATTGAAGGTTTGATTCGAATTTGTTTTTTATAAGGTTACATTCTTACAATATTTTAACTTCACAATCTCGCGTTGCTATTTCGTTAGAAATAAAAAGTTAGCGTGATTAGTATTTTTAACTCAATTTTAAATATTGATGAAAAAACTTTGGTAATTCAGTAAATAATTTACATAGTAATAACTGAAATTTCAGTTGATAGAATAGAATTGATTGAATAGATTGAGTTTATAGTCCTTTGAATTGATTCCCTTTTTCACCCAAAATATTGCAAAATAATAGGATATAGAGGGACACTGAATTCCTTTTCATGCTATTATACGTATAGCACTTAAACTTAAACGTATTCTGGCATGATATTGTTGAAAGCTATCTAAAACGTATTAAGCCCTTGGTTTTAACGTATAAAATTTTAGAGCATTCTCTTAATTTATTTTACGCACTTAAAGGTTTGAATATTGATATGAACCGGAACTTTAGTTAAGTGGCATAGTTTGATAGCGGATAAGCTATAGGAAAAGTTGCCTTTAGATTCAGAAAAAATATTTCTTATTAGAGTTTTCGTTGCATGCTATAATGGTGAATAACTGCACGCTATTAATAACTAAGCACAATTAAAAGTTTAGGGGAAGTAAATATTAAATTCTTTAAATATTAAGATAAAAAGTTAGCAAGGTACCCTTGCACAAGATTCTTAAATCTAAAAAGTTGAGAATACAATGTTATATTTTATTAAAGCCAATTTTTTATATCTTCCTTTATTCGTCTCATTATATTATATTTCTCAGAATGAAAGATTAAAATTTCCTCGAATCTGAAATATGACCAAGGAATTCTTTTTACACTTCATTGTTTCTCCTTGAACAAATAAATTACAGCTTTAATCTCCAACCCTTTAAAGATTCCTCTTTTAATAACGGATACGTTACGGAAAATTAGCGCGATAAAAATTTTTCGAGAAAGAAACGATGGGAACGCGGAACAGATGTAAAACTAAATGAGTTTCCGCGAACTTTTTTAAAAAGTTCAAAGAGCCTTCCGCAACTCCGTCTTAATAAATACGGAGAAATCGGAAACCAATTGAAATTCGCCCGGAGCGCGAAGGAATTCGAATGTGGGAAGTAATTTAGCATTTTCATTTCATCCGCATTGTATCCATATAGCCCCTTCTTCTCGATCCACAGCCCCATTACCCAATTTAAGCTCCTTTTAGTAGAACATCAACGTGACCTTGTACTACCTCCCGGACTTATCTACCGATACGTGCTTAATGCTTTTGTAGCTTTGACTCGGACTGGTTCCGTAGGCAAGAGGGGTTTCGGTCCTATTCGGGAAGTAGTAGGGGGACTGGGCGCTAATTGCCAGGGTAACTGTGCACAAAAGGGAGCGTTGAATCGGAGACGATACCCTCAAAAACGTGCCCATCCTTTTAGGCTCGTTTCCACCCCTCCGCGAAATGTCTTCGTCCGAGATGTACTATACGCGGATGTACTCGGTTTTCTGGAGAAAGGAAACGGTTATAGAGACGACTGACACGGATAATCATCCGGGATACCATTCTTTTCGAGTGGAAAGGAGATGAAAAAATGGCTGAAAACAAGGGATTAATTAGGAATATGTACGCGGAGGACGGCAAAGGAGTGGCAAAAGGGAACAATGGAAGGATAAGGTGGGGACAGGAAGATTTAATGAGATAAGGAAGACGGGAGGGTTTTGGTGGATGGATGGGTGGGATTTTAAGGGCGGTGTGGGGATGAGGACATGAAAGGAGGGCAAAGGTGAAGGAGAGGGAAATGAGAGAAAAATAAGGAAATAAGGGAAGAGGGGGGAATTTGGGTATCAAGAGGAAGAATTGGGAGTCCTCCTCCTTAAGTCTCTTCTTATTTGTGAGAAAAACCCTGTAAAGGTAACAACGTCTTAAATGTAGCAACTTTAATCTGTTTTTTTTTTGTAGAAGCGACAATGGGTTTTGCTGTTTGAAGTGAAGTATATTTAAAGATTTATTTTAGTTATATTTTGTTGTCGATGATTACGTAAATGCAAAGAGTTTTTTAAGTATCAAAAGAGCTAAAGAAAAATGAAAAGTTGAGGAAAATGGGCGCAATAATAATTCATTGAGAAATTATGTTTCCTCCCAGTATCTTTTAAGTAGAAATATTAATTATATGAATTTAATTTACGGAAATTAAAGAAAAATTATCTACAGGATAGATTGATATTCGACAAATCTAGGGTACGTTTTGGTTAGAATAAAAATATAAAGTATGAATGTAGAAAATAGACTCTTTAAGATTACTTTTGCATTACTAGATTACTTAAAATGAGATAAAAATTAATAATTAAATGGTTTATCGAGAGTTTCAGGATAGTTATGCATTTGTTGTCTATTTGAAATATCAGTACTATAGTTTGAGTACAACTTGCTCCGTTTTCTACGTTGCTTGAGATAATTAAATCGAATGTTGAAAATTTGAAAATAGGATAATATTCAATTTTTTATAAATTCTAAAAAATTAAGGTTACTAGAATATTTTGGAAAATTTAAGTCCATTAAAAATACATTCTTTATTCCTAATATCGTTTATTTATATTCACTATATTCATATAACGTTAGAGAATTTGAAAATATAAAAGAGAGGAGCTGCCTGCCTTGATATATATTAAATATGCAATTTATAGATCGAGAGATTTATTAAATAACTAAAATTGATTTCAAATACAAAAATTATGCATGAATAATGAATTAGATTGAGTAGGTGAAAAATAATTGAGAAACTTTTAGCCTCAGGATGTACAACACCACACCTTTAATTTGCATTCTACGCGTAGTGTAGTGCATGTATGCATTACTTTCGAGCACCGAAGTTAAATGTAAATTAAGGTTAGAGAGAACAGCGGATAGAGACTAACGGGGAGACAATTAAGCATACACGCATTGTGAATCCAAATTACTTCGCCTCCTATCGCGTAGAAGTTGAGTGCTGGTAGAATGAACAAGAAGGAAGGCACAGAATTACGAAAGATAGACAAACTTGCTTTTCTAGTAAGAAGATAAAGGATCTCGTGGAAGTGGATAGGAGCAAGGATTAAAAAAAATAAACTGTTCAGTTTAGAATAGCAACGAAATCAGATTGTAGAGAGCTTCGTTCGTTGAGGATGTTTCGTCGAACCCTCTTGTGCCAAAGATCTCTGTGATGGTTAACTTGTATAAAGAATTTATCAGATTTAAGAGACTCACGTTGGTTACATTCCGAAACAAATATATGTAAAGTTCAACTAGTCATTTAACCTTGACTTTTTATGTATAGTATCGATTAATTTGAATTTCTACCATGAAGAATATCAGCCTGTATAATTGTATTATTTGAAAGAAATAAATAATATTTTTTCCGGTTAGTAAATTTTGATGTTGTTCATCAATCTTATCAATTTTTGTCATTAGTTAGTTTTGTCATTTTTTTCAGATAGGTTTCTTAGTAACTAATACAATACCGAAAGTATAATATTAATACGAATCAATTATAGATAAATGTATTTTGAATTATTGCACCGATTTGAACGGGAATCTGCATATATTAATCTGCATTATCTACATATGAGGACGAAACTAAAATTAAGGCCTAAATAAAGTCTAATAAATACCAAAAAGTGTAGGGACTCGAACCATGATCCTTTCAGTTCCTGAAAAAGGACGTTCATTACTTTCAAGTAGTGTAATAATGAATCCTTAAACTGTTATATTTACGTATAAATTACAAAAATATCGAGATTTTCTTGCGATTGTTTCTTGAGCTTTTACTTAAAATGGATACGGCGGAGTGAATAAATTACCAATTTTCAAAAGCACGTTTAACTTGTTGGATAAAATTCTCAGTCGTGGATTCAGTTTTCAACGAGACGGGTAAAAAAAGAATATATTTTCAGTAGACAGGGAATTCTACGATCTGCGAAAAGAGAGTTATAAGTATATATATTTAATAATCTCTTTCGATATTTAACTTTCAACGAAACAGAGGAGGAAGGACAAGTTGTTTTGGGTGAATGGAGAATCTTTTGATTCGTGAAGGAGTTATTGCGTTGCGGTAAGTGCCGTGGAAGTGAGCGAAAACACGCGAGGGAATGATCGATGTAAAGAAAGCGGCAGGAAAAGAGAACAATAGGGAAAGCACGGGAGAGTAATACCCAGCGGAAGATGAAAAGTTTGACAAGTGCGAGGAGAGGAAGAGGCGTAGGAATGAGATAAGGCGCACAAAAGAAGGGGATCGCGTTGTGAAGAAAAGAAGGCGAAGAATAAAAGAAAGACGATATAAAGGAGCATAAGGGAAGAAGAGATGGATATAGAGAGACCGGGAGTATTGAGTCGAGAAATTACATTTATCGAAAACTCTTTGTTAAAACACGAAAGGACTATCCGAGGAAAGAGGCCTATAAAGCCGAGATTTATTTATGGAATGAAATTGGGAAGATTGCGTATTAGGTGCTTATATATTTTTGGAAACTTCTCTATATAAGGTTTATGTAGAGATGAATTATGAAAAGGCTGGGAAAGGTTACCAAAAACGTTTAATTTTATCCGATGACGTGATTGCGTGGGGAATAACCTCAGGGAAGGTTTTGCACTAGCGTTTTTTAAGTAGAGGATTAATGATTTAATTCGTTCGTTACTTTATAGATATTAGTATTCGAATATTTATCGAATGTAGTAATAAAGTTCTCCACAAAATAAGAGTAAATTTTAAAAGTAAATTTCAGTTATATAGCACTCAATAATTAATCCAAATTAAGATCTAAACAACTAATTCGAAAAAATCCAGTAATTTTTCTCCATATTTGTGGATTTAAATGCAATAAAACTGTAGTAATTTCGTAATTTAATCCCTCGGGAAATATTGAATTAATTAATTAATAAAGTTTCAATCAACTTAATTGATATAAAAAATACTTTTGTGTATATTTATAAATTAGCTTCACTTTTTCTGTACCCTTCATCTATATTATTATTAAAGATCTTCTGTATTGAAGTGAAGATTAATAAGCTCCTATCTAGCTCCTTTATATAGGAACTTCAACTAATTATAATGATATTCTTCAATAAATATCCAGGAATAAACAGCCTTATTATTTGAAGTTATATGCAGAGAATCAGAATCCTTCATTCACATATGGTCGTCCCGATGTACAACTCCATCACAGGGTTTCGCATCCGTAACATTTCCCTATTTACAACCCTACAACCGCGTTCCCTACGCAGTTACATTACCTTTGAATATTAAGTGGAGGAAAATGCTGCGAATCATCCCGAATGAACGTCTTCTTTTTGAGTCATAATGGGAAACTCAAGAGAAGCTCTGCAATTTCCGGTAAACGCTGTCCTTCTAATTCAGTCCGGCTTATTAAAAAATTTTAATAACGCCCGGGATTTAGAGAAGGGAAGGCTTTGTCGTGCGAAGGTGGAGGGGAATTTTGAAGGATAAGGAATTAAGGAATAATGCGCTGGCGCTCGGGGAAAAAAGGATGACAAAGTAAGGGATACGGCTAAGGAATGGAAGGGAAACAAAGGAATCGGGATTTCGATCGATTGAATCCTTTATTCGCGGGATTAAGTCGGGGTAGCGCCATAATCCGATGCGATATTTAGAGTAGCTAGGGGTAACGGTGAGGTATCGATGGGAAAGTGAAACTGTAAACAATGGGTATTGCGAAGTACACTACGAGGAGGAAGTAATTGCCGAAAAGTTAGAGTAAATTTACTTAAGTAAATAAGATGGTGAAATGTTTTGCTGGAAATAGTTAAGAAAAGTTATTAAAAAGTTACATATTCGTAGGAGACGCTTATATATTTTTTAATCGAGGATACAAAAGTTTTTTTCGTGTATTTTTAATTTCTCTGATTTAGAATATTATATTCTACTATATTGGTTAAATAAGATAGCAATTTACTTTAGGACTCCTGTGTTTATTAATACAACTTTGAAACTGATTCTCTTGCCTCATACTCTATGTTAAACCTCTATACTAGCAGAAATATTTTGAGGGATATTAGGAAGCTTAATATTTTAAGATATCATGCCAAAATATTTACCTGTTAATAACCATGTGACGTATTTCATTTACAGGCTTTTCTCGTGTTAATTTCATGCAGGTCTTTTCCATATTAATTGATTTTTTATCGCATCAAGCTATTCTTATTTCTTTCAATTGATTTTAGACTTCACTATAAAATACTAATGCTGTTAATATGGGACTTACAGTTTCATATTGAACTCAAATTCATACTGAACAATATTTTTTAATAACTTTCGTACTCTATTATGGTTTACGTTGATTAGGATGTAATTCAGGATTAAGAGAGATCTTGTCAATCCTGATACTTTTTTTTAAGGTTTAGTAAATTTATTCATATTAAATTAATTTAAAAATTATTGTCTGACTGAAATAAATTTCAGTGAATAATGTTTGTTTTTAATTCTAAAAAAATCGTAATACAATCATACATTTTATTTATATGTATTTACTTTAGAGAGGAATTTTAATATCTAAGTTCAATGTATGACAATATTAAAGTCATACACAAAATGATCATCACCGAGCCATAGTAACAAGAAAATTATGCTGGATAAAAAGTACCATACGCTGCGGAGTTGACCATACTCGCGCACACTTTACATAATGCGTCCAGATTCACTCCCATTTGCGGTAATAGCAATCGGTAACTTAGTAACGGAGAGAATAAACGAGGTAACGTGGGAAGAGGGGGGCATAGGGAAGAGCAGATGTGGATTGGAAATGGATCCTCAGAGCAGGAATTCTCCTTTGAGAGCGCCTAGTCCTCAGAGATGGAAGTAGCGCATCGGAACGACGAGGATCCTGATTACTCATGTAAGGGGCTCTCCCGGGACAAATCGTCCCCCAGGTTTAGAGAGTTGTCCTAATTGGACTGTTGATAATAACTGCTCAAAATGTGCATCCCGATTTCACGTCGCGGTAATTATCCAGAGCCAGTTTCCATTCGCGGAATATGATTACAAAAGCGGGAGCTGCGTCCTTTTAAAACGGCAAGGTTATTAGAACGGAGCGAACGATATGTAATGCGTAAATAGAATAATGATGATCGAATAGAAAACCACTTTGGCTGGGACGGTAATGAAATCGGCGCGCAAAATGGTTTCGGGGAATGCATTCCGGTTTATTAGCGTATGGCATTCTTTCCCCGAAGGGAATACGTAGAGAGATATTTGCGAAAACTCTTTGCGCGGACCCGGATCGTATTTAGCGATTGCGGATTGCTTTCATCGCGAATATTATCCCGGAGTGCGGATTAAAAGTGCAAAGGAGATGCTTAAAGGGATATCCGCGTTCATTAAAATAATTGAGGCTCAAAAAGTTGACTCGATGAGGTATATTTAGACTACCGATCGGCGATTGATTTGTATCGATTCCTGAAAGGGATTTGAGATTGGAAAGTCGAGTATGTTTTTATTTATTTATTTTTTTTTTGAATTTTCAAGATGCTTGGGTTTTATTAGGGTTCGCCCCATTGATGTAGTTGTTATTTGGATTAGGGGAACTGTTATGGAAAAAGAAATATTTTATTCTTAAACTATGATTTATTCTAGAACATTTTTCACAATTTAACTTTTCTTTTTTTAGTTGAGGGTTATCTACATGAAATAAAGTAAAATGTTTGCCTATAACTATTATTCTTACAACCGATTTAGTTGAGGGGTATACACGTGCACGTAATGTTTACGTATAATTATTATTCTTTGTACGTACAACCGAAGTTTGTAATGAGAACATAATCATCTAAATGTTTCCTTGACCGAACGATAATCAGACAAAAGGTAGCTGTTATGAAATAGATGATGAAGCTATAACTATGAAACATTAATGAAGTAATGCTCTTTACGTAATTGTGCAGGCTTAATGAGAAATTATTGTATTTTCCGATGTATTAGAGTTGCAAATATCTATTCGTAGTACTACATGATATTATCCTATTTGTTTTGTAATGGCTTACAATTCGCTTTTGTTGTTTTGCAATATAAGAGTCCTTCACTGTATTATATTTCTTGTTATAAAGTTAGGGAGTAAATTACACAAAAATACGTCACTAAAATTAATTTTACAAAAATAAACGTTTTCAATTAGTAAGGAGGAGCAAATTTGGAAATTGATCATCGATATTTAAGCCTAACGTTTGAGGAGGACCAATGAGCAATGAAAAATCTTCATTTTCTTTAATCAGTATGACCTCAGAAATACATTGTATCGCCCCACATTGTTCCACTGTTCAGATCTTATTCTCATCTTCAGAAATTGGATTTTACTGTGCTATTTTTACGTTTCATAATTTTATGTTTAATATTCCACCTGCTCAATGGAACACTTACTTATGCCCCATTTATTAATTAACCACCGGAGCACAAAATAATGAATATTCTGATATCTCGTTGAGGAATTCTGGTTAAGAGGAACTTGATATTTGAAAGTATCTTCACGCTATTTAAGGCAGTGATTCTGCATTCATTTCAATGCGGATGAAATGCAAATCAAAAGGGAGAACTTTGAGAACGTAAGGAAATTTAAACAAACGCTCGTTGGAGCGTGAAATGTCCCGAAATATTGTTCGCTTCGGCGGAGCGCTGCATCTGAAGGATGAGTCGTGATGCTGCAACGGGATACGGAGAAGGGATGAACTCTTTTATTCCTCCTCCTTTTATACTCATGAATACTCCTTTTGCTACTCCAGAGGTCTCCGGGAATCATTGAACTTGCCGATCCGTCGATTCGCGTTACGATTTCTTTAGAGGTTAAATTTATTCTGCCGCTGTTACATCTCCTTTACTTTTCCTCTCTATTCAGTGCCTTCCTCCTGAAATCTCTACGGAAAGAATAGAAATTGGATCACGACCGTTAAAGATGTAGTTTTTAAAATAAAGTTATAGAGATACGATTTTGGCTAAAACGTATTAACTGTATAGATCGAACTATAGTTATTATATTCGTATTGAATAGCATATCTTTATTTTATGTACTTAATCTAGGGTTATAAACACTATTACTATTTCCGTTTTGTTAATATCTGCTTATAATTAGTGTTAGTGTGTTCTTTATCCATGGATGTTTCCTAACTAGCTTATAGTATTCACTAATTTGTTGATTGAATGTATTTTATTTTACATATTTTTTTGGTGACCATTTTCTTCTTGGTTTTATTTACTCGTAGTTCTTTTATATCTTTTCGTAAATACTATAAATATATATTATATTAGTTTATGCAGGTTTTTCACGCATCCCTTTCTTATAGATTAAAGTTTTACATTAATAGGATAAAATGGAGATTTTTCATTATAAATTTTCTCTTAATTAAGACATTATTGTTATACTTTCTGGAATAGTATATGAAAAGTTAAATATTTTTTTCTTAAAAATTTTGCTTCATTGTGTACTTCAATATATGGTATAATTTTACAATTTTATTTTAATTCCGTAAATTTTAGTGCTTAAAGATAATTTAACATTTTGCGTCGTGTTTATATTACTTACCCTTTGTTTAATTAAACCCTGGCCTTATAATCTCTATCCTCTCATAAGTTTCAACTTATCTTTGAAATAAGTTTGCGACGGTGCCTATACGACCCACCATTAAATATATTTAAGGGCCTCACGGTTGTGAAATTTTAGTAACTCAATCGTTAAGGAATGCAGCGTCTCAATAGAACCCAATCTGACGCGAGGATTGAATTATTTATAATGGAAGGTTTGGAGTGAAACAGATACGTTGTCTGTACGCCACCTGCGACATCTTCAAGGACTAATAGAGACGGGAAAAGGTAGAAATAAACGTTGTTTTGATGTCGGAGAAAGCGAGAAGTCGACGCAGCGTCGTCATGGTGGCATGGGACGAGCGCTGTTCGTGGAATGAAAGCCACGAGTTGGGAGATCGCGTTACAGTGGCCTCCATGGCCAACTCTTGCGGTTTCCCCGCCAACGGGAGAAGAAACCGTCTGAAGAGGGACGTCAGTAACCTGTGCCGCGTCCTCAGAAGGTTAAAATGAGTGTTCCACGCCACCTAGTTTATCGAATGTGAAGGGAGTTTTAAGTAGATACCGGATCCCATAGCTTCATCCACTACCTACGGATCAAAATAGTCTGGTCTCTTAATGACGCGCTGGATTCTTGATATACTTTCATGGTTTGACGCGCCATCAACTTCATTGAGGGAGCATCAGATCGTTAAGGCTTTTGGTTTGCGATTTTACTCGGGTGGTTAATGTTTTAGCGTAGTAGCTCGTGAATTGATGACTGGCGTACTTGATTTGTTACGTAAATGTCCGTTAATTTTCAATAAATGAACCAACGGCATGGTTTTATTCGCTTATACTTCACGTTTAATCCCAATTACGTTATGTTGGAAAGCATTTATGTGTGTAGTTTGATCGTTATAGTTTTGAAAGGCTTCTAAACATTGCAGATAAATCACAAATAGATCAAATCAGTTGTAATTGAGTATAACGTTTCGTTAAGGGAGAGCAAAAGGTTTAATATACAATTGTTACGTTGAGACTAGTTGAAAGGTCTAATCCGCCATAATCTCTTTGATAAAGAGTCAGTTACCCTTAAATGCCTTATAAGAAAATCAATATATATGCCTTTGAGTTATTTATGGAAAACTTAATCGAGCAAATAGTATAAGACAGTTTTAGCTAAGAGGACACGAATCAGATATTATTGTTGATATAAGAACTCTTTATCGCTGATTTATTTTACTTTTCTTCGATTAGAGATATTCTTGCTGTTACTAATAGTGATCAAAAATTTCCCATCGATTCAAACTTTTTCAGATGCCAGGTACATAGTTGTTTGTTACGTAAATATCTACGATATGGGTGAAAAATTTGTGGGTGGAGATATATATTTATAAGAAAAGAACCTTTAATGTTTGAGTACTAAGACATGTCAGCATTACTGGATTCTGGGAATTTAAATAAATATGTCGGTAGAATTTGAATATAGTGAAAAATATACTGGGATATTTCCGTTTATCGAAATTACTTCCATAATCGAATGGGTTTTTAAAGTCCCTATTGTTTTCCAATTCAATGGTTTGAGAAACCATCTGTGGCACATTAACACGTATTCATCTCCACATCACCTCTGACGAACGCATGTTTTTTATTGGCGGCAACCTTCGTTCATTACGGACGTCACAATATCCGAGCCGATCATCATGTTATTGCATCAGCATTGGGTCGTGCTTCCGTCTGATTTTGCCGCAACCCTTTCTCGTGCACCATCGACTGTTGTGGGCGCCCTATGTTTTATCATCGCGTGTTGATTTCGGAGGAGGTGGGGATAAATCGCGAAGGGGGCGTGGCACCTTGAGATAGGGAGCGCATTGTTGCGATGGATCTGTGGGGGGAGGGGATTTCAACGAGAGGATGCGAAGAAGCGGAGCTATTGAATTAATTCGCTAAATTAAACCGTCCGCCAATTTATGCTCCCCGGGTTGATATTCGCTCGCAATTCTTGCTGGCGTAATTCTGCCGCCACATCCGTTAAGCGATTTGCGAACTATTTATCTTAGTTCGGTTATCTCCCTACAGCGGCGCTTTATGGCGAATTTAAAACGGCTCGCCTATTTATGGAGGGATTTGGTGTTCGGGGGAAAGAATCTGATAACAATTAGGTAACGACCTTTTATATTGGTTGGTAAAGAAAATCGTACGTGAAATATATATCCGAGCATCCTCGATGGTAGGTATCGATAGAAAAGGCTGTGTCTGTGGGCTATGAAATATGGACGGGACGAAACGTGAATTAGATGGGTAAATGCATGTTAACATTGTTTGCCGCCGCTTGCGATTGTGAAACCAACCAATTTTGTGCCTTAATTAAACGCGGTATCGAATTTATGCATCCAGCGGTAGGGAGTGAATATTTGCTAATTTAATTCTGGTGGCGAATCCAAAGAATGTAATCAGTTTCGCGTATTATTTTTTATAAGTGATTGGTCTGGGAAAATTATTTGATATTAATGTATTCCATTTTTATTTTATTTCATGCTTAAATCCCCTCAGTGGTAATATGAAATCCAAGAATATGATAAAATTAAAGTATTCTTTTGTATGAGCATTGTGGAGAGAAATAATTGTGTTTATTTCTTCACGGGTTTAACGTGTTTAATTTTGGAAAGCAATTGTACTTAATTACTCTTTCATATTAATTTCTCGTTCGTAGCATTAGATTCTAAAACGTTTGGTTTATTTATATTCAGATTCCACACCTTATCTTATATTTAACCCATTCGTAACGTCTTTCATTACATTCATAGCACCTTAATTTTTCTATCAATTTCTCTTTCGATATATATTTTTAATTATCCTCAAGCTATAGCTACGTAGAAGAAGTATACGCAAGAACTAATTTTGCTCTTCAATATTAGAAACAGAATTCCAAAAAATAAGCAGTTATTGATAAGAGCAACCTTAAATTAAATACCAGAATTTTTATACGATTTTATGCAGTAAAGAATATCAATTTGTAATAGTGTGAACTCCAGAGTAATACGTTTTCCAATTATACCTATAGATCATTACCAAGCATTAGTTATGTATAACTATGATCGCAGCATATTCTATTACAGAATAATATTCGATGAATGCGAATGGTAAAATATCAAAAGAAAGTCTAATATTATTAGTGATCAAAGCTCTATGGGTGTTCTAAAAATATCACAGACAGTAAGATATCTATATCAAAGATCAGAGCGATTGGGTCTCGCATCGCTGAATAGGAGACGTATCTGATGATTTTATTGTGGCTGATGTGACCAAATAAACTGCCGATCTATTCCTTCCGTGAGAGGTTCTAACTTAATTTCTGTTTAGCGAGGCAGATTATCTCTTTATTCTGATGAATATTTAATGGCTGAAAGGTCAATTTAACCGAAATTTAATTTATGCTAATGAATTAATGAACTGATCTTGCCTTATCGTGTCGATAACGAAAGAAAACTGTGGATTTTTCGGCGGCAGCGTTAAATTTGCAATTGGTTTATTCAGCGGCTTGTGTTACGAGGGTATCAGATATGCGTGCTGTTCATTATTGAGCACTAGCATAATAAGGCTGTGAAAGAATATTAGCTTGAAATTCATCGATGTATACGTAAAATCAACAAATGATAGTTTTAGATTATATAAAAGTTCTTTTAGTAGAAAAATATATAGCCAATTAATTTGTAATATTCATCTTTTACATCCTATCTGAGAAGTATAAATGTGTCTTATAAACTTTGAAGATCACTATCAGTTAAAATAGTTTTAATCCTTTTATAGCGGATAGTATCACTTCATCTGCCCAAGTTGGTCATAAGAGCCGTACTCTTTCAAATAAAATCAAGCAGCTCTAGCTTTCCAGTTATTAAATAATCATCGAGTATTTATGCTAATGTTGAATATATTTTTGCGTAAATAGCCTCTACCTATCCTAGGTTGTGGTTGGAAACCACAAAGGAATTCTAAGTTAATGAATAATCAAGAGGGTTCGTTGCACGCCCACTTTACCGTCAAAAACCTCACAATTTTCCGTTAATTTTTAATCAACTCATGCCCTAGAGCAGCGGAATAATTCATAGAGGATATAAATATACGTACGGTAAATATTTTACGAGCAAAACTGCGTTAGCTCTCGGTTGGTGGATTCGAAGGGGGTTTTTTGATGGAAATTTCGCCCGCTCTTAATAGATAACGTGGGAAATATTGTTAGGCGTAAAGATTACGGAGTACGGCCGAGGAGTCGTATGGGTTAGATAAGTGCAGTAATACGTTTCTAATTAAATCGATCGCGTGATTCTTGCTCGGTATCTATTTCATTTCGTAAATGGACGAAGATCTATAATAACAGAGCACGGAACGCCTTAGAAGTCTTTCGACACGCAAAAATAATTCGCGAGCTCTTTTTTTTCTCGTGAGAAAGGGATACGTTGTGAAGGTGAATAGATTATCAATTATTCTCTCCGGATGAATTTATGTATTTTTTATTTAAAACTTCGCGAATTCACTCTAGCAGAAAATGTTTACGTAATTGTTAATTGTTTTCGTTTATAAATTACCATTAATATTCGCAAATAATGGGCCAAGTCTAAGTATTATGTACACAACATAAGGTTTCTTACATGAAATGCCTTATGTAGCTCACGATACTTTCACTAATATCTATTTCGCTAATATAGCATTAAAGTTGAATTGTTCGTTCCAAATTTAGTTGCAATTTTTATTAACGTTTGCATTTGATTTAGTTTATGCTTTTCCTTTCTTTATGAATGTGTTTTTAATTTTTGTATCTATCACTTAGATTTTATATAGTTTTTTTTTATTTCGTTATTTCTGAATTTTATTTCGCATTTTTTAATCTACCATAAATCTCCTTATTATTCAGGGTTATTTTCAATTGAATTACTCGTACCACATATTAGTAATCAATCTGATTTATTAGTGGTTCTAGACTTTAATCATTCACTTTAATCAGTATTGGTTGTTATTTAAACATTAATACCACCATGAAATTATCATAGATGTATATTGATTTTGCTTACGTAAACAGCTACGAGAATTTCGATCGTACATTCTCTTATCCTCGTTCTTATTAGAGTATCTCGAGATGTAGACACGTTAATCGTCCCCTGGCGTCTTTCGAGGAAAGGCAATTACAAAGAGAGATTAAAAGCCTCTTTCTGAATCCTAACGTTCTTCATGACAACTAATTCCCCTCAATTTCTTATCTCCGAAATCGATATTTGCGTGAAGTCGCACGGAAAGATGAGCTCGTATCTGGCGTCCGATCCCTCATTCCCGCCGCACGCGAATCTCTCTTTACTCCTCGCGTGCCAGACGCGTGCCTGGAGGAGGGCACTTAGGCGACGCCCTCAGAAAGGGACGTCGAAGTCGCCCTCTCAAGGGGCCCTTTTAATGAGGGCCTCGGCGGTCGATCTCTCTACGGCCACTAGAGTTTTCCAAGGCCCCCCGTTGCGTTTAAGACGTCTTCAAGGGTTGCGTTGAGTTGCCTAGAATAGGCTGGGTTAACTATGTGAGTCTACTGTGTACTGTGTCTACTACGAGGAGAGAAATAGTCGTTGCCAAGGTGCAAAAGTGTTGAATTTATGAGTGGCATAGTAACGTTCCTTTGGTACCATGGAATTGAAAATGTATTCATAGTTTAAACTTCGTTAAAGGTCGTTTTCCCTAGAGGTTAGAAGGTTTCTAAAGTAATGGAATAGGTTTGACATGATCGAGCTTAATTTATTGAAACGTATTCATGCTGAATGGATAAGGAACAATTTTCTAAAGCACGATTATTTTATTTAATGGTGACAATTTTTGTTGATGGCTCGATATAATAAGGGCTGATTAAATGAAAGTTTTTCTCCTTCCATGGAATGTTGAAATTAGTTTCCCTAGAATAGGGATGGGAAAGTTCCGTTATTTTTAATATCCATTTTTATTTCAACAATATCCCAGGTTCGAGTCCCGGTCATTTTAAATATATTCATTTCCTTATTCTGTTATTTCTTGTCCATTAAAATTCTTATGATAATCCTCCTTCCGTTACTTCAAAGTTCTGTCTTATTTTTTCAAAATTTGTTTCTTGTTTTGTCTTTATGAAGCATGTGGACTTTCAGAATCCTTATAATTGATTTTGATAGTTGCCTTCATGTATGAGTATATGAATTTATTTCTCATACAAAAGCTCCCGCTTAAGACATACAATCATTTCTTCACGTACCAGACGTACGCTTAGACTCTTTTCTTGCTTGAATGAGTTAAAATTGAACTTCGTTTCGACCTCAAACAATTCGGAAGGCTATAAGAAATGGAACAATAACAGATAAAATACTATGAGTCACTAAATTTGACGCAAGAAAACTTTGCATTGAGTTGCACGTTTGGTTAGTTGTTAAATTGCAACCTAAAGGGAGTTCAAGTACGTAATCGTCATATCCATAGGAAAACGTGTCTTAAGTATACACTTTTAACTCGTACCCGTACATTCGACCCTAATGAGTAGCTTAACAACAAACACGAACCGCTGACACAAGTACTTCGTCAAATTCATTAGCCTCATTACACGAATCGTTTCATCGCGAGGAAAGATTTGCGTAACAAACATCAAGCATTCGATACAAGTGTCTCGGTTTCATTTCTTTCGTAGTCACGCTTGTCTTCACCGTACCAAACGAATGACGAACATTTTCTCTTCGAGGACGAATTCAATTTACCCTTACGTCTTTTCGACGTCGTTCATCATTTCCCCTCAAACGCCAACACCGAATTCCGCTTACATTCCAAGCACCGTCCGATTCTCTCGCTCATTCAACCAAAATCTAAATTTTATATCCATCGCGCGCCTTTGTGCAGCACGCCACCGTTCGCGTGCCGATCTATAAGATCTCGCTGCATGCGAAAGCGGTATCCAAGTCAAGCGTCGTGTCGTACACCTTTACGAACGTTCTTAAGTGTCGAATCCAAAAAGTACGCGGCGCTGTGTTAGGAATCGGCGCTGGGTACAGAGTGGCGGTCCGCGAGTTAAAGGTTGTGACGTGGGAGCGGAGTAGGTAGTTCACCAAGGGAAGGAGATTAACCAAGTTCTGTATGTGTTGCGGAGTTAATTAACGTGAGGGAATGTACGGAAGGAAGGCTTCAGGAGATGGAAGTGAGTGATGGGAGGGGGAGGAAGGGAGGTAGGGGTGGAAAGAATTAGAGAAAAGGGGGGTGAATGAGGTAAACAAGAAAGGGGGTTTTTGGAATTAATAGAGGAAGGATGATGAGAGCTCAGGACGGGGAGATGATTGGAGGGGATGCGAAAGAGTACTATAAAGTCTCTTCTTGATGTTTTTTGAGGGTTTTGGTGTTTTGTCCCCTGAGTCATAATGAGTAATGTTTATCAAACACGACTGAGAGTTAATAATTACCAGAATATTACCACGAATTTTAAATATAGAAAGTCATTTCTTCAGAGATATGTATATACTTACAGAGATATCTGGGCTATATTTTGGATATTTTGATTTTTTTCAAGTTTTAATGCAATATTTATATATAAAAACATTATCTTGAGTTATATTATAATATCAAAATTTCAAATGATACAGCTGATGAGTAAGAAAGAATGAGTGATTATGTAGAAAGGCTATTCCTGTTCTAAATATAGGTATAAATTAATGTCATAGAATAGAATACTAATTAGTGAAAATTAACTGGCGAAAAGAAAGAAAAAATACAGCTATTTAGTATGTTATTTTCAAAACTTCATTGATGAGAATAATGGCATGAAATTATAACTTTTAATACTATCTTTTTATTGCAATACTTCATGAAGAACTCGAACCTACTGTTTCCTACCTATTTTGGAAATTACGAATCAGCAATTAAAAGAAAAAATATTAGTGTTTCTAGAAATATTAGGCATCTTAGTTCGACGAAATTTCTTTTTCTTTTGTTTCAAAATAAATTTTTTAGTTCACACTAATTAATTTTCATCATCAGATTAAATAACTTAACTAAATATCATTTCAAAATGAATATATAAAAAGGAATCTCTTTTCTGAGTCAGAGTAGGTTTAAAAAGGTCAT
Organism: Pantala flavescens; assembly: GCA_020796165.1. Taxonomy (NCBI): domain Eukaryota; kingdom Metazoa; phylum Arthropoda; class Insecta; order Odonata; family Libellulidae; genus Pantala; species Pantala flavescens. Next base: position 7,403,516 of record CM036888.1, read on the forward strand.
TTCTTTCTGTTCCTTACTTTTACAATGTAAAAGAAATGCATTATCTTAAAAGTAATTAATAAATACAGCAGATAACGAATGCAAATATCATTATTACAAACAGTAACTAAAGAGAGCTACGTCGATAATTCGGTATATCATACTCGCCCTCTGCCATTGAAGTTGGGAGATGGTGGAAGAAGGTGGAACCATAAGATGGAGGAGGAATATGGGATGAGATGGAGAAACGGAGCAGAGATTCAGTTCGGGGAGAGGAAGTCTCCATTCCAGACCAGAGGCACACGCTTCCGGTGAAATCTAGAGTAGAGATGCCTATTGGAACCGATAACGCGTGATTCATGGCGGATTCTCCCAATAGCTCATCCGCTAACTAAATGGAAGGCCCACTTTCACCCTTTTATAACTTTATCGTATAACCCGTGCGCGAGGATATTCGTGATCCAAATTCCCATCTGTGCACGCGCATCGGGGGGAACGTGATCCAGGCCGTGTTTAAGAAGCCAGACAGATTCGTGAATTATGACCCTTAGGATCCTCTCTCTAATAGGATCCTAACAATCCTAATTTATAGAGCATCGTTTGATTTCCTTTAATGATGCCCATTTATCATTGGACGCGGAGCTTGCCAGGATTGAATTTTCAACAGTTCGTTGAATCGGAAGATTCTATCCATTTTATGGTTTTATATTACGTAGACGTTAGAATTTGTAGGTTTAAATTTGTAAAAATCTACTTTATATTTGACCGTAAGCTTTTCTTGTATAGGATTACGAGTCGTTTCTGAATATACTCTAAGAATCAATATTTAATTAGTGTTTTTATAACATATACTAGATTCCTTGATGATACTCCGCTGTGATTTTTTTTTCAATTATATACATAATTACATTGAGAGATATTTATATTTTTTAAGAATACATTTTAAGAATGTCTATATGGTATAATATGTTTGCCTTTGGTTCTAGTCCCAGTCATGTTGCTATTTTTAAATTCTCTTTTTTATTTCATAATTATCTTTAAAATAGAACTTAATTACGAATGCAGTTATTTATATATATATTCAATTTATTAATAACTTGAAACGATTGAGTCTAGTTCCAATATTAAGGTTTTGCTGCGTTACGTATCGGTTAAATTTATCAATTAATCAAATTCTTTTCTAAGGCAATTAGTTTCTTTTGCCACAAATCATACTCATTGAAGAGTTAATTACTGTGAATAGCAGGTTATTATTCAAATTATTATGAACAGTCTAGATATTTGATTGTATTGTATAATAAGATTCGTAACATTTTAGATTCGTACTTCATATGCTAGATACATTAGATTTCTTTCTAATGCACTCATGGTATATCAATACCTTTTCTGCTTATATAACTTCTTGCCAAGGCTCTGGTTCTTCCAAAGATGAGTTGTACATCGCATAATGGTTACAATGGTTCAATACTGCACGACAGCGAGGCAGGGTTTCAGTGTTTCACATCAGCGAGTAGGCACCAGTAACTTCAGTTTTTCTCTATTCCCAAGTCGTCATGGAGATTGGAATGCACCTCCAGCCATCTCGTTTCAGCTGCTTAGCATTCCCTGTGATCCTACAACTATTTATTATTTATATATACACGAAAACGCACTCCGCTCCACCATCTCATCAAATGTAAGCAGAAATTTCTCTTATTAAGGCGGAGCGTTACATTGGGCACTCGGTGTGCCAGAAAACGACCTCTTTAAGCTACAAAGGAAAACAGGATTAATTCCACTCTCATTCATTCTATATTACCACCGTTTCCTCCGTTACTTACTCTCTCAAGGCGAGACCTCGTTCTCGCCTCCCTTCCATCATTTGCTTCTGAAAGGGAACCTTTTTTCAGCACTCGCGTCACCTCGACTCTCTCTCGTTCTTGTTGATATTCCCGTAAACAGTCTCGGGCGTTTAGACTTTGGGAAAAGCTCTTTTCTGATGTGGCAATACGGGGTTCTATGGAGCACGTGCGTCACGTTTGTGCTTTAAGTCTTCACTATATTCCGTTTTAAAGGATGGAGGTTTTTAAATGTGAATGTCTTTGATTCACAAGAATATATATGTATTTTATTATTTAAAGCCTTCGATATTGTATGATATATGGTTATTGATTTTTAATTCGCGAAGATCTGTTTTAATTGCTTAATGAACTTTAAATTTAATTAATTATTGAGTTTTACAAACGCGTTTTAGCTAATTTTAAATAGCTCTTGTGTGGTACGTTAAGATTTAAGGTTGGACTAGAAGGTTTCATCACTAAACGTAAAGAGACTGTACAATGCACGGTAAATTTATTTTATCCTAGCCTAAGATGTGTTTTAGTGATATCTTAGCGTCATTAAATTAATTTATCATATGCAATCTATGCCTTAATTTATGTGTATCGTTGTCGAAATATTTTGATCACTCTTCGTTTTTTTTGGAGAAGTTCCGTTAACTGAAGTCTTTGCAGAACTTGCTTCTCGTGGAATCAGTTTTAAGTCTATATAATTAAAGTTAAATTCTCTACTCTCGTTTATTGGTAATGATGTTAGTTTTGCCTTAATAATATTATGACAACCATAAGACTTAAGTTCTCAAAATCTTGAACCTAAATCAACGAAAGGAATAAATAACACTTATATTAGTTACCACAAAATAATTTATTAGCAGAGTATAAATAAACTGAATTTTTTCGTTTAGAAAAGTTACTATAATGTCTAAGCAAAATTAGTGAATTTTGCGATAGCGTGTTATTCGATGAGTAGGAAATATAGGTTCCGTTTTAAGTATTCCATTTTTTACAGAAAAAGATAAATACTTAATTTTTTTATCTTACTTCTTTATCTATGTTCCAAACCCATCTAAATAGAGTTATGATTTATTTATTTTGATCTGCAATAACGTTTCATTCCTTCAATGCATTATATTAACTGATACAGGAACTTTCAATTTAAAATCATTTCATCCTAAGATAAAGAAACATAACACAAATGACTAAATCTTTTCATTCAACCACTCCAACTAAGGAAATTTTACTCGACTGGCTTAAGCACACACATTTCAAGATTTATGGTCACCTTTCCGCCACTCATCCGTCGGAATATGAGTATATTACAGCTCAACGTACTATAATTCAGCGTTAGGCCTCCCATTACGGGGTTTCGTGATTACCGTCCTCGCGTTCGTATTCCCTAGTTTTCTTTGTTTACCCTACGTATTCAATACTCATTTCCATTTATACCGTTCAAAACGTCCAACGCTGATTCATTACTGTCATTCCTTATCTTAGCTCAGTCCGGTATCTTTCATCTCATTCACTCATTTGTGCGCCCTCTCTCGGTCAATCCGTAGAACTTCCATTTTCTCCACATTCCTCCTGAAAATACGCTTTCCTTCGTTTCCTGCTACGCCCCATCAACTCTTTCAACCCTCCGTCTTCCATTTTCCTCTCTCCCAACCTTAATTCACCTCATCTCTCTTCATTTCCTCATTTTGTCCCCCGTCTCTTTCCTTACCCATTTTCTCTTTCTTGTTTTCACACAATCGCTTATCTGTTTCTGGCCATTCCTTCCCCCTTAACACGGGGTGTTAATGGGTTAAATAGTATATCGGAATATCTTGTTTGATCTCGTAGATATGCTGGATTATATTGGGGGATAAATAAAAGAAAACGATACGAAAACTTATTGTTGTACGTAATCGACTCTAAGGTTGCTTGACGTAATCAAATCTAACGTTTGTTTGAATAAAGAACCTCATATACAACGAAATATATATAACAATAAATCTAAATATGTTTAAAGGAAATTTATGCTTATAATATATGAGATGCATAGATCTTAAGGCAATGAAACTGAGTTACATTTTGTCTTACGGAAGTTTCGGTGTTACTAAAAGTACGTATGAACGAAAGAAAATTGTAATGTGTGAGAGAAAATCATGAAAGATTAATACCGCTTGTCATCATAGATAAAATAAAATGTTGGAAAATTACTAGAAGATATGAAAATCAATATATTTATGGACTAAGGTACGGAGTTTATTTTTTACAATTTATCGCAAAATACGGTACGAATTGCTTCCGAATCATTGTATTTCGATGTATAATCTCGGAAAAAATGAAATTTCAGTACTATAAGTCAGAAGTTCTCGGTACGTTTTCGTCACAAGAATATTCCATTAAAAATCATGGAAAATACACAAAAATATACTTAGATGTCACGTATCATACCTTGTTTCTTAATCCGAATTTTTTCGCGAGTCTCTGAATAAATTTACCAACTCAAAGTTCAGAATACATTATTCGTTACCCTGAAAATAAGTCGGTTTTGTTTCCGAAAAGTTATCTCTATGCCTCAGTGCAAACGTGAGATTAGGGGCTCAGTAACTCCCAGAATACTTTCCTCGACATGACCGAATTTCATCCTCGAGGTTGGGCCATGAATAGAGGAAGCTAATTATAAACTTTAAATCAATACAAGTGACTTCTTCTTTGTTGCTAAGGGAACTCTTATAACATATGTGTGTCCTCATTAAGAAAGTTCTCCCAATGAGTGTCGCAAAGCTGTCCACATTTGAAGGAGATATTCTTACGCAAGATGTGCGTAGTATTCTTAGTACGTAATAGTATATATTCTAAATAATTTTGGATTGCTGGATAATGTAATTTAAACTTCAGGTAAAACAAAAGAGTGTTTGAAAGTTATTCTATATGATGTTCTATTTATAATAGTTGGACGTGATATGAAAGTTTCATTAATTTGATATCATCTTACTATGAAAGTTTAATCAAACAGTAAATCAACCTTTATCATTATTTAACTTCCAAAGGTTTGATCATAAATTTCCTAAATTGTTCTCCTGTCACCGCGTACAATAAAATTTAATTTAATTTATATATTTTCTTCCAATTTTAGTATTCTGTTGTTTTAATTAATATGTACAATAAAGTTTAAATTGTTATTTGACATTTTTTAAGATAACACGCCTTTTCTGAAGTAATTTTCAGATCATTCATTATAAAGGTAGTCGATTAAGGATCACAAATTGGTCTTAAAGTTCTTTTATAGTCTTCTTCATCTACTGTTTTTTTGTTTACTATTTAATATTTCTTCGCTCAAGGTTAGAAATCTTTTACTGGAAATAATTAATCAACCTACATTCGTAATAGTATTATCATAATTGCTTTCGGAAATATCTCGCGTCAAGATCAAAACTCTTGAATTAACTATTATAATACTAATACTATTTACGTAACTGATAACGAAATGATACTTCGATTAGTTATTCCGATAAAATAATCATCATTCACCAATAGCCACGCACTGATAGCTTATTCACCACTCCATTCATTGCTCATAGTGCCAATGATCCCGATAATCAGAGATTTTCAATAGTAATCGCGCCATAGATCAAGAGATGAACTTGTGAAAACGTAATCTTTCTCGCGATCATTCCCTTCCCCCCGTTAAGCTCTTTTCCTTCGCTTCCCTTCTTCCAGGGCCTCCTCCTTTTATCTCCCCCATTTCACTGCCTCCCCTTGTCATATGTTCCCTTCTCGCGAGAAGGTTTACCCTCTTTTTCTCCGGCGACCTTTTGTTTTTTTGTCCGCACACCCTAATGACACCTTCCTTTCTTGCGTTAGCGCCCCCAGACCGCGTTCTTTTCTTCTTTTGTGAAGCGGGCATGCGTTTTTCGTGCCGAGGCACAATGGTCTCCGGTCTGGAATATTATTCCCCAACTTCCCGCAGGTGTTACATATGGAAGAGTACGGGAAGGCGAGCTAATACATTTATTCAATGTTTCCCTTTGTTCGCGATACAGGGAAGAACGTATTAAGTATAATCTCCTTGCGGAGGATTTTTTTCGGAGACGGGCTCGATTTTCGATCAGAAGGCCCTCCTGATGGTTTTGATTACGGAAGGGAGTAAGTTCCAGGAAGATTTAAAATGTAAATTTTCGCGGGATTAGGGAAGGTGTATCCTTTTTGGGGGGGGTGAAGGTTGGCTTTATGAAATCCTCGCTAATAAGAAATATCGAATTTATCAGAATCCGATTTTGTTTCAATATTGAAACATTTACGCCCCGGAAGGTATTGCAGAAACTTCGCCTACATTAGTTTTTCGTGTATCAATGTTTTATAGTGTTCAAAAGGTGCATAATCATTATTTATGTTTGGTGTTTAGTTGAACTTATTCTATGCTTTAACTTTGCACTTATGTAACGTCGAAGGTCAATATATATCGGCATGAATAATTTATGAGGTTTATAGTTGAGAGATGGAATTTCGTTTATACGCATCCCTCCCTCGAGTGAAGGATCCATTAAATTCCATCGAAGTGTATCTAAAACTGTTAAATCATTAATGTTGCTTGATTATTAATTTTTTCTTTTGATTTAAATCGATTTTTTTACTGTTAAGTTTGCTTCGCGGAGGGCTCTTGGATACGTTCTATAGTTGCTAAAAGGCTCTTTGCTATTGATACGAACTACATAAATTAACAATATCGATCTGGGATATGTATTTCTACGTATATAAAGCTAACTTAGGATATTCTTGCGTATTTTAAGCACCTAAACGTAGCATCTTTTCGTAATATAGCCCTAAAATAATAGTACATTTAATGTAAAGGGGATATTCTTTATTCATAATTCTACACATTAAAGGAAGGAATATTTCGTTTTAGAGGGAAATGCACCGGAATTTGCCTGACTCCGTCTTCGTAAATGGTAATTTTTATTGCCCGCGGCATTATTTTAGTCCAAATTCGACCAAGTGGCCTCATAAGGGACATTGCAGCAAAAAATATAACGGATACTTGTCACGCGACTTGGGCATAAATCGAGTATTACGCGCAGACACTCGCCTCTCGTCGCTCTTCCTACCTTCCCGACGAGTCTTGTTTAGGATTCTTATTACATAATTACGCCCCTTCCTATTCCATTCCATCACGAATCTTCCCCCGCATCCAATTGGAGGTCTTGAACGTGTAATAGCGACGTGTTTGAATTATTGCGTTAACATCCTATGGGCGCAATTACATTTATCTTACCTTCCGTGAAGTACAATGGGAAGGATTGCAGATTATACTCAATATATGTCGTGATCATTGATTGTAAGTTTTGTTGTTTTTGTTTACTGAAGATTTTTAGTATGTTTTATTGAATTTATATACGAATTTTGTTTTGCACATTTTTTCTCTGAAATAAGATGTTCTTAAATGCAACGGAGGAAATGCTTTTGTGAACATGCCTTTTTCATGCTATAAATATTCATTTTAAAGCACACAAAATTATGATGAAGTATCATCATCATTCACCGTCATAATTTTTATATTATCTGAACCTGTAATTTGTCATGGTTCTAATACCCTTGGAAATTAGAGTATGCTCAAATTGGGGAATGTCTTTTGGGGTAAATATGAAATGTTCTAGCTAACGAAGTATTGAATGTATTTTTTATATTACTTCTTTATTGATATAATTGAAATATTGATTTAGAAGGAATGTTTCCTTCTAAAACTTCTTCTAGTAACAAAAAATCCCTGTTTATAAATTGATTCAAGAATACCGCAGAGGCTGTCTCATGCAATATGAACTCTAAAGGTACTAGTTGCATCAGGAGATGATTGAAAGTTGGAAGTACACACCGCTATTTTTAGAATCGTATAAGTTTTTTCAGCTTAAGCGATACTTTTTCGCAGGTGAAGAATAAATATGGCGACCTGGTACCTTATAACTTATTTAGAACCATGGATTATTCCTCTCAGAGGTGCACTAGGAAAAAATCAATATCTCTCTGAAACGTCTATATTTATTTGGCACAAGCAGAGAAGTATAGGAGAGTGACCGTTTTCAAATAAACTCTACGTACGATTGTGTGGAGCTTGTGAAAACGAATATTTCACAAAACTTCACTCTGCTGTGATAAATCTACAAGCTTTATAAATAACTGAATAAGAATCCAACCTTTCGTTTAGACCATACAGTGACTTTCAGGTAACTTCTTGGGAAAAGAAATTCATATAGTCTGAAAATAGACGGGAATGATTAAAAAATATATGTTTACGTAAAATTTTCATGGTTACTAATATGGTGAATTAATATTCTGTCAGCTGTGGTAAGTGGAAGTATTGCATTAATGTAGATTTAGTAGCTCTAAAGTCATTAAATTGTTTTTATAAATGTATTAGATAATATTTTCTAGCTAAATAATTTTAGAAATACTCTAATGAATTACGTACTTGCATAATAACGAAGTATTTTTTTTAAGTATTAGTCATTGGATTTAGGAAAGGTATAAGTAATGGGGGAGTTAGCTTCGAGCACATTCGATTACGTAATGAAATCATACCTAATTATTCTATATTTTTGAATAATAATTAGTTTCAGTCGTGTGTTAGAATTTATTTTACCTTTTTACTTTTAGTTAATATTAAAAAATTTGAAAACGAAGTAAACTTTAAATATTTACTGGAAATAATAAGATTTAGTGACATTAATGAACATTTTGAGATTAATTACATTCAACAAAGAGAGCTATGACATGAAATAAAATGTATCGAGTGTGCCTAAGTAATAATTTAAAGCTTTTGAAAGGAGTATATCTATTTAGTTTCATCCCACAATGACCATTATTCTCCTTTGGTTTACGAGCTAATGATTTTCTTCAGAAAGACCCCCTTTGTATCCTTTTCCCATCAAATAGCGTGATAATTTAGAATGAGCGATGTCTTCATCAATATTCAAAATCGATCAACACTCTCATTGTGTTCGATTCAACAAAATTTGAATACTAAGACCTATGATAATGACAAGTCCCCCGATTTATTTTAACGAGTACTATTCTTTCCTTCGGATACGAATTCTTCGCATGACAAATCCATTTAAAAACCAAAACCGCGGAGGAAACACCTGTATCGATCCCAAAAACTAGCGCCTTAATCACCGGAAGATTTCAAGTTCGGGTACGACAAGAAACGAGCAGGGGATTTATGGCCCTAGAAAATTCCTTTCATTTTCCTCGATGTATTATGAACGCAACGAGCTTTTTTTGCCTCGAACAATAACTCCACGGCTCTCATTTATCCACATCGTAATCTCGCAATTCGTCGAAAATTTCGCTAATCTTTTCTCTACCCTTTTTCTCTTTAATGGCCCGTTAATAATTGATATTTCTTCCCGGGAACCGTCGTGGGGAGACTGGGTAAAAAAAAGAAGACAGCCGCTACTTTGTTCGGTCTCAAAGTAGTCCTCGTTGTAAAATGCGAAGGTTGTCGCTTTTAACATCCATTCCATCACTTTCATCTCGAAAAATTGTAATCTTGAAGAGATATACTCTTTTTCATTACTTTTATCACCCAGCTTTCCTTTTCGTTCCTCTTTGTCCGTGTCCAAAAACCTTCTGGTCTTTCCTTTCCCTACTTGTTTCCCGCTTTCCTTTTCACTTCATCTCCAATGTTATTTATGTCCTCACAACAAGGTTCCTGCTTTTTTATGCCACTGGAATCTTTTGACTGTGTCATTCTTCTCGCAAGCCCTTTGACCTTTTGGAAGAAACAATTTCGGACGACCTCACGTCGCGCTGTTTCTTAACCTCTTTGTGTCGGACCATTGTTATCGTCTACGAATGTTTGTCAGTCACGTGGACGAATGGGGGAATCGTAAGCTTGAAAAATGGGTCCGCGATTCTCTCTCGTGGGTCAAGTGTTCCGTAAGGAAGGAAGTTTCTAACGAGCTGTAAATTTACGTTATCGATGGAGATGGAGGTGGGAAGGGCCGATTATGACTTTAACCCATATCCGGCCAAAGTTGCGAAAACGCAACATTAATGTTTCGCTCATAATTTATATGTTTTCTTTCGAATTTCGATGATTCTTTGTGTTATTTGTATAGATAAAGTCTTGAAATTATTTTTAGTGCAAAAATGGAGCAGTTATAATGATTATTTTATTTTTTAGAGTTTTTTAAAAATGTCACTTTTTCGATCGCATGACTCTGCCCGAGTCAAACATTTCTACCATCCAATCAAATTTTTTTTTTTGGATTTAAAGTAGTTATCCGTGATAGAAGTAATATCGTTTGAACACATGTAATTCTTTTTTCATTAATTAGAAACTTTTTTCTAGATCATTTTGAAGGCTGAACTTAATGTTGCGTTTTCGCAACTTTGGCGGGAGGGGGTCTGGCGGCGCTGCCAGCGCTCCCTATACTATACCCGTTTCTCGACATGTTTTAGCTTATAGAGGTTTGTATCCGCTTAATTTTCAAATTAAAAGATAGGAGATTCATTAGGTAAGGAAATGGAGACTATTACAGAGAAACCATATCAATTATTTGTAAAATGCATTTATGAATTTTCCGATTTTTTTTGGACGACGATGTCTTAGAGAAAATAGTTCTTTTTGAACAAACAGGCACTAAAACAAGAATAGATATGAAGTCCAACTATATAGGATTTAAGGAAATTTATTGAATTATTGCTTATCACAGGATGTAATATGTTTCCCGAGCTAGATATGTATTGGTCAAAGGGCCTTGGTGAAGGCATGGATTTGGTCCGTAGCTCTTTCATAAGGAGCTATTTTCGGGAAATTAAAGAAAATATTAATTTTTCAGATAATTGATGCTTAGACAAAATGGACGAATTTGCAAAAATGAAGACATAATTCAACATATTAAATGAAAAAACCTGCAATTCAGAATATTTTCGCATAATTTATCCGTAGATGAGCAGATGGTACCTAATTTTGGACGTCATTCCGAGACCATGTTTATAAAAATAAACCTGTGAGATTTGGTTTAAAATTCTGGCGTCTTTGCTCATTAGATTGGTCACTTCTTTAGTTTTTGCCATAGGCTAGAGCCAGAGAAAACTCCTATGAAAGCAAATTCGGTTTGGGTACCAGCGTAGTTATTGAATTATTATAAGTCATTCCTGTGCTATCCCAACATTAGTTGTGTTTCAACAATATGTTTCTTGTCGTCCGCATAGTTTTGTATTTTTATAGAAAAGAATTACTTCACTACAGGCACTATACGGTAAATAGAAAGTGAGCAATAGAAGATACGAAGAAATTCGCTAAAAAGTCAAGAGGATATGTTATTACTGATTTTGATAAATCCATTGATCTGTCGATAATGAAATGGAACGATAACTCAGTTATCTCTTTAGCAAGAAATTTTGCATAGCTTCTTCCATTAGGGACGGCGGAGATATTCAGCCGGAAAAACAGAAAGTGTATCTTTATTTCACAGCCTTATGTTTTCCGGGCATACAAAAAGTATATGGGCGGAGTTGATCATCACGACAATTACAATGCGAATCATAGAGTTAGAATTAGAGGAAAAATGTGATGGTGGCCTCTATGCATCGATATCTATAGAAAGAGTAAGCACCAAGCTATAACTGTTCCGGAAACCTAAAGAAAATAAGATTTCACAGTTTGAGTTTAGGTTCTACATTGCAGTAACCCTCCTAAAAGGTGGTGTGGCTTCTCTCGAAGACTTAAAATCATGAGCCATAATGTTATATAAGATCTCAGAAAGGCACAACTTCTCAATTTTTGTTGCCTGATGAATTGAAAAGGGATAGATTATCTCATTTTATTTTTAAAGGCAACTCCATGAGAAAATGTAGGCAATGTAAGCCAAACTATTTATTCATGCAAGGAAAATAATATGTTCTTACATCCTAAATGTTTCGAATTATTTAATAAATAAAAACACTTTACCATCTCAAATTTACAAATAAATTCAGTTTAAACGGAAAAAATATTGCATTTTCTATAACAATTTCCACCCAAAATATATGCGGAATCATAAAATTCACTTTCTTATTGTTAGAATAATTGTTATTTTTGCCTTTTAAAATAGATTAATCGAAAGTAATCGTCAAAGGCAAAGGGAAAAATCATTAATCAGTCATTTACGGTATTTATTATGTGATATAGCAATAAATAACGGAAAAAAATAGTGTGTCGCGCGGGTTGCATATCTGAAAAAGTTAAGGTATTCTGCCAAAGTTGCGAAAACGCAACATTATTTTTTTCGCACTTACAATTTTTTTTCAGAGTTCAAATTTATAATTTGTCTTTTCTAGGCAGAAAATAGAAGATTCATAAGAAAAAATTGGTAAATTTCTCGCTAATTCTTACCTCGGCGGTTAATGGGTTAATGGAGAAAAGATTTATTCTCCGGTCGGTTCGAGTCTGAAATGTGTTGATTTCATTCATGAATACCAAAGTGGTGGAACGGGGAGAGGAAGGGAATATGGGTATGAATCATTTACTTCGATTATGCCCCGGGAAAGGTGGTGATGCAAGGAAAGGATGCTTTTGGAATATATATAATGTTTATTGGCGAAAATACTTTAAAATGTGCCACATTTGGAAGGCTTAATCGCGAAAACGAGAGAAATTGCAAAGAAAAATTACGTCCACTTCTATTCAAGAATTGTTTCCAACAGTTAATTGGAAATTAATTGTTGATTGATTGAGTATAAGTATGAAATTGATACTACTATTTTTATCGAGATTCAGAGATAAAAACTGTGGTGCTAATCTAGATTTTCAGTTACATATTCACGTTGAGGTAGAAGAATGGCATACGAGAACATAATACGTATTAGTATAAAGTCATTGATACCTATAGGATAAAATATATAATATAGAATATAACTATTAGTATACTGGATAAAGATAATAAAATCATTTGTATGGTAATAATTCGTTCTAACTCATAAATTATGTTATTTATTTCATTATCTGATATCAAAACGCTGTGTTTTAGTACTTGAACGTTTCTATAACTATTGAAATTTAAACTTGAGTAAATATCGTTAATATAAAAGGAATATAATTTAGAAAGGAAAAAATTTAAATTTATTGTAGTATACTAGGAAGTTTATAATAAGAAATTGTAAGATAATTATCGTATAGATTAAATTTCCGGGTATGTATTTGCCCAATTTTATGGCCTGCAAAATCCTTTAATCAGAAAATTACATCATTTAGTATCTTATTTCAATGGAAATTGAAATTTAAATCCACCGAAGGCATTGATTACATTTATAAATTTGCCGCCTCAGAATGGGTAATTGAATATTCTCCTTTAGAATGAAATGAATCAATAACAATTTGAATGCAAATTATATAAGGTGTAAATTTGAACGTGAATATAAATTGATTTTTAATATTCCGTTTGAAAAATATATCCGCTCACGTAGAAGGGGACATGATGTTTGGATCAGACAGCAAAAATATCCTAAATGAAGTTTTAATAAATGTATTATGAAATTAGTTGCGATGGTGGGTAAATTTTATGTACAGACTTTGGAATTAGAATATGAATTATTATTCTTCATCATTCTAATAGAGAAAAGATGGATAATTATCTATTAAAGCAAAGATAGTACTTCCTTCAATTGTAATTAAGTGCTAATAAGACATTTATTTCCCTTTATATATTTAACGAAATTGATTTATAATCGAAGTTGTTATGTGGGTCAAAATTTGACCTTATAAACTTCAAAAGAATCGACGTCAATGGACCATAGACTAGTCCCAAATCGCTTTTATTTATTGTTATCATTTATTATGAATTACAAGAAGGATATTTACATAAACAGAGATATCTTTATTGCCAGATATAAATTATGTATGATAAATATCACAGCTCCTTTGTAACTTCTTCTTCTTCTTCTTTATTCATCTTTATTTACTCGTGTTTAACAATTCAAGAGCATCTTTTAGTCATTCACTCTTCCCTTTCTTACACCATAGATTCGTTCTAAATATATTCCAATACGGGAATAAGCTTCAAGTACTCAAAGCTCAGCTAAAATGGGTCCTAAGAAATACTCAAAGGTAAAAGAAATTGAAGTATCTCAGGATGGAATCAGGATCTTTTTTTAAGAAAGACTCCTAAAGCCAGCGCGTCGCACCAAATCTGTTTACTTCGCACCAGGCTTGCATCACAACAAGTTCAAGTCCTATTTTCGTCAGGAAATGGGTCCGCTGTTTATTTATTCGTACAATCGCAAAATCCTTCTGCAAGGTGTTGGGAGGAGATGTTCACTCCATACTGTTTCCGTGCCTTTCGATTTAAAACTTGGCAAATCTCTACCACCGGACGTAATATCCCACAATCCACTTATCCCCCAAAACTTTCTTCTGCTTTCTAATCTTCAGCTGTTGATATTTGTTTCCTGGAAGGAATCCTTCAGAGCTCCCAAGGAAGGTAGCTGTAGAGTCTTTGGGAAGCCCTATAATCCTTCTGGTTGTGCGAGAGAAGGAAGTTGGTCGAAGGTTCGTTTCTCTCTATCCATTTAAGAATCAAAGTCCACACGCATTCGCAGTTTGTACCGAATTCGACGAGTTTTTCGTCTTGGTATGGTCGTGAAATAGTTTTTAACAATTTTGGTCGTTAATTGCTACGACCCAAATATGTCTCTTTTAATGTCTCTTATGTGTTTATTGCGGTGAAATAGGGGACCTCCATAGCCTGTTTACTCTGCGATCAGAAATCAATAACCGTCGTATGGAAATGCATTTGGGTGGATCGCTTGGCAACTGATTGTCTTCCAGGAATTAATGACGTGATCTTCAACAGTTTGGTCTTTTTAGAGTATCCTTAACAAATTTATGCTTATCTAGTTACATGAATATGTTATGCTGAGGATATATATTTAAATAAACAGGTTCTAAAAAAATCCAACGTTGGAAAATGTTTTAGTATATAAGGGATTTTTATTTCTTAATCATGCATCATCACTACATACTAGCTATTAGGAACAAAAATTTGATAAAATATATAGTTGTTACATAGTTCAATTCAAATTACATCTGTGCCCTCAATTCTAATATACAAATCTTTAATTCTTATGGGAACTTCATTGTAAAAAAATGATCAATTACGCAAATTTAATTAAACTAATACATTAATGCAATATTTTGCTACTATATTAAAGAGTAGGATATAGAAACGCTGTCCTCATTTCAAGCGTTTTTCAGTGCCACCAGTTCTTGGTTATGCAATCCTGTGTAATGCATTAATTATCATTTAGAATATGATTACTGTATTATTAAATATATAATTTGTTTACTTTTATCTAATTCCAGATGCCGAACGAAAACTTTTCCGAGTTGTGACGAAAGGATACGTTGCAAATGGAATAGGAACATTTTAGGTGAGTTGATAATTAATTTCCATTGTATAATTAATAAATTAGTTATTAGTATTAATTTTAGTGTGATCCATGAAAGAGTTTTCTGTACTTGAGGTAATCTCATGGCGTTGGTTACAAAGATATTTCATTTTTAACGTACGTGATTAATTATAATCATCATCGATTTCCGTTAATAGTGATAAAGCTTCATTTTCTTTAATAGAAATGTAAAATTTTTTTCGATCATAAATTTATATGCGTGTCATTCATGAAAATTTAGTTTCTCACTGTAAAAGTCAAAACGGTACAAGGAGCAGAACAAAAATAGGAGTAAATAAACTTTTGATGAGTTACTTACGGAAGTTATTCATGCCGAAAGATGCACGGGAAAGCCATTCACCGCGATAGGATGCATTGATGCTCTTTTCTTCACGGATGGTATCCTGCCACGTATACTACGCCTTTGAACTCTTTAATATTCAGAGTTGCCTATATTGCAGGATGTGCGTGTCGCGGGTGATTCAATGCATAGAGATTCGATGATATCAGTAGGGAGTACATACTACATAGTGGGTTTGCGGAGTCATCAATCAATCTATGCAATGCAGTAAATTTGCCTATGCAAGAGTATTGATATTTTTATGACTAAAAGTATGAACGATTCTAATAAGGATTGGTAAATTATTGTCCGGAAATGTGATCGATGAAATACACTCATAGTATTGATCATTTTAGAGAAATATTTCGCTAAAGGTTCATATTTAAAGTGAATTTTTAGTAAATTTTATCTTCAAAATCTAATCCACGCCAATTTTAAGAAATTAGTACACGTTATTTCTTTCGTGAAGGTTTGTTTACTTGTAGATACGAAAATGGTTTTAATGAGTATGTAGTATCAAATATTCAGATAGTTGTAAAGGTTAGTTGTAGTTATTACGATTAATAATATAAATAATTATATAATCAAAAGTAGAGATCACGCATTTATTGTGAGGAATATTTGTTTCGGATAACTTATTGATAGCTATTTACGTAAATACAAATTTCTATTAAAATTCAAATAATAATAATTCAAATTCAAATAATAATAATTCAAATTCAAATAATAATAATTCAAATTCAAATAATATTTGACGCGTAGCACATTTGCCTTCGCAGTATGAACCGCTATGGTCAAATATTCGCTCTCCGAAAATAGGTCGCAACAAAATATTTAGGATGAAAAGATATTCGCGAACTTTAAGATGTGGAATGTACAATGTTTCTGGGACGCTCATCTCAGTGAAGTAGTCACAGAAGGTAGTCGACTGAAAAAAGAATAAATATGCTTCTTCCTTTATTTGGGGACATTCGCAAAAAGGGTTTTTTGGTAAGAGAATTGCGAAATATGTAGCCTTGGATGGTGGTAATATCTTTATGATAAATTTATATATTCGTTGGGATGTTAAGGACCTTTAGTTACTTACAGGAAATATTACGAAAAATATTTCGAGATAAATCAATAGTATTTTGAATTTATTTTAAAATATTTTACAGGAGTTCTATCATCTTGTTTTTTAATGAGTATTCTTTACATTTTTCGTCATGAAATATAATTCACTTTATTTTTATATTTATTATACGGGCAAACTCAAAGTTTTTCCGTTTTTACGCGATATATTTCTTATTATAAACATTCATATATATTTCTTTACTGTACCACAAAAATGATTCTTTTTTTAATATTCATGTGTGATTTCACTTTAATTCATTGAAAACTTTCATCAGATCTTAAATCTGTAAAATTAATTTTTGTTGCATTTCTTATGTAGGCTCTGTATATTTCTCTCTCTAATCATAAAAAAATTAACTGCGTATGAGGCTTCGTAATTAAACAAAACTTTTTGAATGAACGTATGAATGAAGTTAATACTAATGTGTAAGCTATCTTCAACTTCCACAGAATTCATTAGTAAAACTCCGTTACGTGGGAGGTAACCTCCCTAAAGAGATTTTTAATTGCGATTTAGAAAGTTAAGTTTTTGGGAGTACATTTCATTTCGTACCATTACCATTCCTGTTCCAACGAACCTCAAAAAAATATGGATCCTTACGCAGTATATATATTAAAGTATGGATTTTTCTCTTCTGAATTATTACCAGCGAGATCGGAATTAAATGTCACAGAAAATTGCGTCGTGTAAAGAGAAATTGGAATGCGTACCAACGTGGGCGAATGAAGCCACAATCTGTCCGTCACGAGAAAGGTCTTTTCCCGAAAACTTTCCCCGACGGATCCTCAGCCGGACCCCTTCAGGAGTCCGGGGAAAGAAAATTTCAACGCGTGAATCCATAGGCAGAAAATGATTAAAGTGGGTGGCAATGCAAATGAAAGAAAGAAACGAGGGACAAGATGAAAGCGTAGAATTGGCAGCAAAGGAAAAGGTGTTGGGAATAATGGAAAGGAGCTAGGGCTAAAACAAGGGACCCTTTGCGATTCTGGAGCTTTAACAATTATCTCTGAGTAGAGGCGAAGAGCAGGGGGGAGGGATTACGCGTAGGAGAAGGGTTTATGAAGTAAGAAGGTGTAAAGAGAGGATGGCCAAGGGTCGGCAGGGGTTCAATTTTGCGAATGAGACCAAACCTGGGATAAGTGCTCTCTTTGATTATAAAGGTTTGTCAATATTTGAAGAGATATATTGTTAACTAACGCCTATTTCAAGGAACCTTTTGCCGGAGATTGGAGGGATGTGTTGGGCCAAAGATTCCGATGGGCGTGTCTTCTTATTGTGTTATTTACTTCGGGAATTGAATCGTTGAAATCGAGAGTGATTTACTGTGGTAATTGTGAGTTAACTGGTTTTTGCGATTTGTTATTCATTTCCTTGGATGAGGGCGACGTAAATATTATCTATTTATTCTAAAAGAAGCAAATACTGTTTATTCTACTTTAATATCTAATTAATTCTTCATTTTCAATCGAATTCCTGCTGGTTTAGAAGTATTAAGCGTATAAAAGTAATTCGTGTAATTGTTAGGAAACTAAGTACATTAACGGATGTGTCTTAGGCAAAGGAGTCTAGAGTCTTTGAATACTATATCTCATATTAAATTATTTAAGCGTTCATATCTGTGCTCACCTCGCAGGATTCGCTTTGTGTGCTATATTTAGAGCTCAAATATTAGCATGGCTTGAATGCCTGTGTTCAACGCGAATTCTCGAACTTCATATATTTGGTTTTATTTTTTGGGGAATATATCGCAGCTTACTGCTTTATAGGAAGTTTGTTTCTAAGAGATAATATCGAGATTGATAAGTGCAATTAAGGGAATGTTAAATTAATAAAGGTTGGATAAATTATTGATGTGAGAAATGCATTAATTTTAGTCCCATATTCGTCATTAATTTTAACTTACTGAGGTATTTCCCCACATTACCTCCATATGGAATTAATGACACTAATCATATATATGTTTTCATAATGAAATTATTTTACCTTTGGTTCATATATAGCCTTAAATTGAAACTATGGATTACATATTTCAAGCTAAAGGAGTTATTCCTAATTTAAAAGCATTCAAATATTACGTATATTTCTTCCAGTTTACTTTCAAAATTACATCAGCGGAATCATCTCATACTCTCAAACTTTCTACTACACAAGTAAATTTAATAAAGGTTTCAGTTCGTCCTTTCCTCGCTATTCTTATTTCACGAATTTCACTATTCGTGGAACCACATTGGGCAAACATGCCACGACCTTTTATCACTACAAAGAAAATCGCGTGGCGTGGGTCATTCAGAATGACCTTTTACGTCAAGCGCTAAAGTCATTCCTTTGAAGAGAGAAGCACTGAGTTTGGATTCAGAAATTTGCTTTATGATTATGTCCTTGTATCGGAGGTTCCCCCGAAGCCTTTTTGACTGGTCGATTCCAACTTTGTTGGAGTCCCTCTATGTAGGGTAATGTTTTCCCTTGTGCAACCTACGTATAATTCGAATGCACTCTATTATTATTCCAACGTTCCATTTGCCTTTCATTTATCTTCACAACGTGGGCAAAAAAGTTTGGCAGGAGTTTTTTTCTGCGTTAGATGTATCGGTTTTGAAGATTTCTCTGTGATAAAATCGCTCAGTTCTTGATTTATGGTATGATTTTTAGATTTTCCCGTATTCATCACTTTCTTACATTACTTTTTGGTATTACTGGACTGTAAATATATATGGACCTGTAAATAAAATGTAGAAAGTTATTTACTTAGTAGACTAACTTAACTACGGATTGCCAATCATGTACCGTGCCGCCGACCTTTCTACGAATTAAATTTTATTACGCTCGCTACTGTCTATAGAATTAGACATCTCTGTCCTACAGGAGTAACAACGGGCTTATATTTACACAATACAGCCAAATTTAAGTGTGTAAATAGACGTCATCCTCAAGAACGATTTCATATACTAATCTCTCTGAAATATTTCATTTTTCTCTCCTCAGAAATAGTAACCATTAAAATATCTTTGAAAGGCTTACGAATAATTTTATTCTCCGATTCTTTATAGCATTTCATTTATCTTCAACGGAACTTTCCCGTGAGAAATTTATTGTTGTTTCATCTTTACGGGTAATTAAATTCCTTGTGTTAATCCACATAATATTGACATAAAATTAGCTTCATCATCCAGAAAATACTTGACACCCACCTCAGAACTTGTTTACACTAGTGGGCGGCATTAACCAGTTTGAAGACCGTTGGACTTCATAATACAAACAACCTACGCATGATTTTCCTATACTTTTTAAAGGTTTTATATTTTGACTGTTATTAACGGTACAGATTTGTATCGTTCTTCTATTTTACTGTATGTACGTCTGTATGATTTTGGTAACAAACAAACAACTGGAAGGTTATATAGTGTAGTTCAATTTTCAATAGTGAGGCATTGGTTTCTTTTCGTCCATAACAAGGTTGACCTTTCGTTGAAGGAGTGGGTGTTTTGAATTTTAATATCTGTTCGTAAATGAAAGCTAAGAAAAGCTAATTATTTAGAACATCTATATCAAGCAGGCAATTTGTATTTTTTAGTATCTTATGAATGGAATGTTCCGTTAGCGACCCCAAAAGTAAACGAGCGATTCGTATGAAAATCCGTCAGTCCCATGCTCGCCGTACGACTGAATAAAGCCAGAAATAGTATATAGGTCAAAAGAAGTTTTATTATTCGGTCGCAATATCCTTTAAGAAAACGTTAGGACCCGTTCTATATCACTAGATCCGCGGAGTTTGGATGAAATCCATTCTTGTAATCCCTTTTGCCTGTTCGGAGAATCGCGAACCGTATCACTTCCCGTCCGAGCGATAATGCGTTTTTGTTATCTCTACTGTTGCCAAGGATATAATGACGTAAAGGATTAAGTTGGTGACATATTGTTTCTAGGGAGACTGTGGTTATTTAAGGAAGAGAATAATAAAGGAGAATTTGAGGGTTTCCAAATACTATCTATTTATAAAAAAATTAATAAATGAAAATTAGAATTATATAGGATGATTTCAAATATTTTGAGGGTTTACAAATATTATCTGTTTATTCTGAATTGAAAAATATTTGTATAACTACGGAAGAAATTTTGTTCATGTGGAATTATACTAACTTTATTTATTTTATTGTAATGACCTTCCCATATCTAACGCCTTCCTTTGAGTTAATGCTTTTATGAGTGTTCAATGTGATTGGTTTTATAAGTGACTTGATAAATTAAATAGTTTTCGTTATTTCAGTAATATTTAGAACTTTAAAATATTTTAAAGAAATCCCTGAGGATCAGTTTTCCTATAAAAATATCACTATTTGATCTTTATTTTTGTTCTTTTAAATTTATTTTTACAATTATTTTGATATTCTATACACTGCAATTTATTTCGTTATATTGTGCTAGTTTTTCTCGTAATTTATCTTTATTTCTCATTTTTGCTCAAGTCATTTTTATTTTACCTAAGTCTTAAAGCTGACCGTGTTCCGCATACAAACAAATTTATAAATTTTTGCTTTTTCAACTTATCTATCTCACATCGGTAAAACAATTTAGTATTGAGACAACGTTAGATGAAAGTGAAACCGAAAGAGATACGGTTAACTTCACACGCGTAATTTGTTGTACAACTTCGAACGACTCGCTATACACACAATGCGTACTCGTGAGATTTATTCACGCTTAAAGTCTAAATCGTATCATTAAAAAACTTCGTATCGAATGGGCGATAAAACACAGCATCGTCGTTTGTCTCCATCGCGACAAGAACCGATCGGAATATAGAACAAGACGTCGAGGTGATGAACGAGTCATTCCAAATAATGGATTCGATAAGAAAATCATGCCCATCGTATTCTTCGGAACCGTTACTCGTTTCGAAGGTAAACCCTTTCGAGACATAGAAGGAATAAAAAAAGGGAGACAAATCGAATCATCAATACAGGATATTTATCTTCCGAGAACGTTTTTTTTTTCGAGAAGAAAGAGTTTTCTTCCGAACGCATCCAGTACGTACAAGACCGGTTTCCACGGAGATTTCATCCCCAGCGATTGCACAATTCCAACCGCTTACGTATATGCCGCAAGATGGATTGCCACGCTTTGACAGACTGCAATTTCTATACATTAATGTCCCTTCCGGCGAGATACGATTGCTCTACCCGATTGCCTCGTCAAGGGCACTCGATTCACAAGGATCGATACGCGGTTTTTTTTTATTCGGTCAGCCCTATCCAAGTATGAAAATTCACGTTCTCGCCGAGTCACGGTCGTGGCCTATGAAGCTTTAAACTCCTCCCTCCTAACCTGGATTTCGACCCTGCCCCTAACGCCGTGCATATCTTTGCGTCTTCCTCAGAAAGCCATCTCGTATCTGCGAGATATCGGCGGCGATCTGTGCCGTGTAGTTCTCGATTGCAATCCCCTCTCGATTCGCGGCTCCGGGGCAGTTCATTTTCTATGCGTCACTGCGATCGGGAATCAGGTTGGTGTTCGTTCCAAATGCGGTACATAAGATGTGATGAGTTTAGGGGAAAAGGTTTTGGAACGAGTTCGTCATTATTGAGCGTTTGAAGGAGACACGCTTTTGTTTTGTTGTTTTTTTTCTTCTTTACGGGGGATGCGTGCTGGAGGTTTGTTTGATCTCTCGTGCAATGTTTTTACTTATAGACTTTTAAACATTTTGTTTTAAGAGCGATTAAATTCTTTTTGGTTTTCATTTTATTGTTTAGCGAGCTTTAAGGAGGTATCGGTAATTTAGGATGTTAATATTACATCACGAAGAGTAAAAATTTACATAGGATGTTGATTTTAAATATGATAATGATGAATCGTAATGTTATTACAAGAACTATTCCACAATTACATTACCCACTCACAATTTAACTATTTGGTAATTATATGCCTAATAGAATTATTAGTTTTTCAATAATTTTCTTTACTAAAAATAAATATTTCATCACTTATCTATTGTTTCAACATAAATAACATAATATATAGGATATGAATTATCTTTCTTTATATCAATGCTTGAAATAAATTGATCAGCAAATGTAGAGTTGAAAAATTCATATCCAGTTATGGTAAAATGCTACGAGTAACTAAAGTCAGTTAATGGATTTGTATTACATTTACTGACGTATTAGGGAATGATGATGATAGGTCTGTCTAGTATCTCCGATTATCGAGTTTAGTGGATTCACAATATTTTAGTCTAGAGCACATTCACGTAGCAATCATATACATTCTGTCTAATTGTTATTAGTAATAATCGATTATGAAATAAGTTATGAAACTAAGCTTGATACAACTTCAATATGTGGGCTCGTTTTAATCTACATCGTCTCCATTACGTCTTCGTACGAATCGAAATAACTCGGAGAAAAAGATATTATTTCTGGAGGAAAAAGGGCAAGATTGCTTTTTAGTCATCCAGAACTTTCACCTTTCCCCAAAAACAAATCTCATAATATCCCGACTGTTTCACGAGGTTAATACAGCGATTCAGACCACACTTTCTATTTCCTCCCTCGCAAAACTACATTATCCCTCTCACATCGGAAAGCGCATTTTTCCTAGAGGAAATCAGAAAGGAAACATTACGCCCGCGAATCAAATAAGGAGCGAGACGTGTATTTTTTTCTCCGCGAATAAATTCCGGAATTGAATAACTTTGTAATAACATAAACGCGGGGACGAAGCTGCGGGGACAGAAATTTCATCAACATTCGCAAAACTTTCTTCTTGCCAACTTTTTCTGCGGGGACGGGATTGGAGGAATCGCAAAAAGGGGGAGGGAGTGTTTGCACAGAAAGAAATCAGAAAAAGGGAAAGGTCGGAGAAGGGTGGAGTCATATTTGGGTCAAGTAAACCGGGGTCGTTTTTGCCCGCCTAAGGAGCAAGTGCCGTCGCGAGCACGATAAATAAGAAGTCTTAATTATTGTGGGGATTTTCACGCCGAGTCGCCATAGAACAGATGATTCCTTTCGGATTACTGAGAGTGTGTCGCTATGCTTTGTGGTGTGGTAATCCTTTCACGACGGCTGAAGAGAACGAAGAATTAGGATGCACAGTTTTCTTTTGTTTCGAGCCATTTTGATACGAGATCTATAGAGGACGTTTTTTTATTAATATTGGGATTTTTCACTTAATGTTATGTCTCGATTAGTTATAAAAGATTAGTTACTCAAGCTAATGTGTTTCTGAGCTTTCTAGATAAACTGTGATCAACATTTAACTTTGAGTGTCTCTAAAATGGCTTTAAAATAATTTTATATTCGAAATGATCCTGACTGAATCATCAAACTCAAGATCCTATGTTAAGTTTGCGAATATAATAGAGAACTGAAGTGTTTTACTAATAAATCTGCTTTATTTATATATAAAAATTTATAAGAAACGTAGTTTCGTTTATAAATATATCTTATAATTATATACTAGAGCATAGCGGAATCCAACAAAGAACGATTAGTTTTTATACGTAGATATTTAGGGAATAATAAAGCATTAAATTTTTAATTGATTGTCATTTAATTTTAATTTAATTCCTTTGAATACATAATACGTTAGAATATACTCCTGCCAACCTCTTCATATGCACCTAAACATATTCTATATATCGAATATGCTATTCAGTATTACGAATTACTTAATAAAGCGTACGTAAGATCTTAAAATTTTAATCTCAAAAAGTTTAAAAAAGAAATGTTCTTAAATAAAGATTCCATTAGGAATTTTGACTTGGAATTTGCATATACTCCACACATGCCTTAGGCACATTATAATGGGTAAGACCGGTATGTAATTGACTATGCAGAATTTTTTTAAAGCTGCCGTTGAAGGTGTCTCGTTCAAAACTCGAAGCAAAAGAAGCTGAAAATTTTGCAAAAATTATGCGACGTTTAAAATGCTGTGACAAGGCTCTTTACGACAACAGCAAAGGTGCGCCTAAGGTAAGGCGGACGCGAAGTGCTCAAAGACGTAATTAAGGTAAAGAAAATTCCCAGAAAGGCTTTTCTACGATGAAGTTTTAGTTGCAAAGAGTGTTAGAGTGAAAGGCTAAGTTTTAGGAGAGGGAATAAAACTGCATTAGAGATTGGACCAAAACAACATCTAGGATGCAAAAATGTAACTTTCAGGGGACGAAGAATAAGTTATGCAATTTGAGTGGAAGCTATTTTGAAATGGCATATTTTAAGGGAATGTAACTTACTTTGAGATTACTAAGTGGTATTCTTCAGTGGCAGAATACGAAATAATAATAATAATATGGGGGAAAATTAAATTGTTGTTGATGAAATCATAGTTCAGAATGTAATTAATAGAGCACGGAATAGAAAATCGTATTCATGTTACTTATCTTTCATTGAATGATCCCATTAAAGTCTTGAGAATTTTTTCTGGAATGCCATCTAATCCATAATATATTCAATGCCTCCATTTCTGCATTTTAATACACGTTTCTGATACTTTTAAATACTAAATTACTTTCAGTTTTAGCGAATTGAAGCAAATGACTTCCTTTAATTGAAATTCATAGTAATTCCCTTAAATCAAGCTTAAATATGAGTATGAAAAAAGGTTGCAATCGGGGAAAAAAGGGCAATTAAAGGGGAATATTTCATACATACATTTTAAGGTAATATAATTAAAATGGCAGTATTGCATATTAATTTAGTTCAATCTCCTCTGATTTTAGAAACTATGTAATTCCAATCGATTCTTGTATGAGTCAAATGCTTTCAATAGCTATGGCATAAAAATACGTGTGTACATGACATCGATTTACATTTGACGATTTCATTAGAATGTAACCTAGTTCTTTTACACGATAGATTACGTATATTTCCTCACATTCTACGTGATATTACTTCATATCGATTCAATAGGAACTTGGAGAGATCCTGATATTTAAGCTATAAGTTTTCCTAGGAACTCAGAAGAAAGGTTTCATGAATATCCGACAGATAGGAATCTATAGAATTGGTAAATACTTCCTTATCCCCGGAGAAGAATTCGAAAAGTATCATCTTACGTGGGTGTTGACTGTTGAATATTATATCTTATTCAGAATATTTCGTTTGTATCGCCTCTTCTATCTTTGGCCTTAAGATGTGGGAAAGCCATCCATCATTCCTTCAACCAAATAATCATCAATAACAACCGTCAGCAAGTCTTATCGTATTTGAATTTTTATGAAATACTAGTCTGAAGTTGATGATAATGTGGATCGAAACAGAATTGAAGGATGAATAAATAATATTTTGCGGAGTAAAACAATTCATTTCAGCGTTATCCAAATATTTTATATTGAGATGTTGGTAAGTTATGTATTCAAAGAATCCAGTAGCTCCACCGTTATCTAGCTCTACGAATATGACCAAGCCATATCAAGTTGTGATTTGTTACTCTATCGCTTTCTAGTTTAAATACTAATTTTAAAAGTATTACATTATAAGTCTTCAATGTATTTCATACAATTGTTCTTTCTGATTATGAATTAGAGTTTTCAAATTGATTTTTAGAGGTTTGATAATGGTTCACTATCTGTATGTAATTATTCTACTAAAAAGAGTTATTTAATTGAATTGTAAGGATTAAGATGCACAGATAATATTAACATTCAGATATCCATATATTTAATAATTATGTTAAACGATCAGTTACACTCATGTTACTAAAATCGTTTAAATAATACTCAAACATTAGTAATTCGTTAGGATTTAGGTCTTTAATTCTTGAATTTATATTTGAAAATTGGTAATAGCATTTGCTAAAATTATACCGAACTGTCACACACAAAATAGAAATCACTTCAAAGTAATCGATTCTAAAATGCGATATTTTTAGAATATGGATAATCCTATCGTGGAATTAAAACCCGAATGCTGTATTTAATACTGTAATTTATAATCAACAAAGAGTAAAATTTAATTAAGCATGAATATACATACATTCTACTGTATGCATTAATTCGTTCACTTGAATGCGCGAAATGGATTTCATTCAAAACCACCGACTGCTTTTATTAATTACAATTTGATACGATAATGATACACTTTTAATTTCCAAGGATCATTCAACTCCATCAGCGTATGCTTTTTGTGAAAACAAGCTATACGCATTTAAAGTCACGGAGGGTATAATGCCATGTTATTTTTCACCAAAAGGAGTAAATGAAAGGTATGTGGGTGTATAGGGGCCGGGTAGTCTGTCAGAGAAACCCCCTTGAGAGAACCGCGTAGCCCAAGTCGCTTCTCGTTCCAAATCTCCCCACACACACACACGTTCCTCTTTTTCTACCAGAAAAATCTTCTTCCACAGCCATACATATTTATATACTCCTTTATTAATGCAAATCTCAACGTGAGGTCCGGCAGTATTTTTCCGTTCCTTCCGAGTCGTGGAGGTTGTGTGCTGAAGATGGATTGGCCCTTCCCGCACGATGGAAGTCTGCGGGTTCAGAAGGAAAAAGATAAACAAGGAGAGAATGCGTTAGGGATTCTAAGCTAAGAGACTCGTATGTGCTCTTTACGCTGCGAAAAGGGTAATCCGGAAGAAAGCTCTGTATACTTTCACATCTCCGCTCGCCAATATTTAACGGAATAATAAGGAGAAATTTGCGTGCCGTAAATACAGTGCGTCTTTTTACGTTTCAGGGGCATTTGTTTCTTTTACGTTTAAGGATTGATTTATTCGGCTATTCGTGTATCGCAATGGTAAATTTCAATTGTTTTTATCGTATTAGGAATAGGATATAAGGAAAAAGAATGGTTTTTAAGGATCGCTTAGTTTGATGTATTTTTGAGAAAAATTACGTGGTTTGAAATTGTATCTCGGTGACTTAAGGTTTTGAACAAGATTCATCCGCCACATTTCACGTTCGATTAAACGGATATTGTCTTTTAAACTCAAGAGAACTTATATTTATTTCCTTCATGCCAATTGAACATGTTTTAAGTGATGGAAATGTTTAAATGAGAATCACATGTTTCTATCCTATCTCTATATTAAAGCAGTGACAATGTGCAGTGAGGCAAGAGTAAAAGTCTTTAGAAATTTGATAGAATTATATCATGTAATAAAGTCCATGTTAAGTAATGAAAAGGTGGATACGGTTTTTTTCTTTCTACTTTATTTTATCTGTAAATTTTAATAATTGACGACGCAATGGTAGCTCTTATAATTTTAAGCTCTCTCTCTCTCTCTTAATCCACTATATATAGTCTCTTGGTATACTTTTTCTTATCTATTGATTTAGGCGTGACTTTGTGCTAGTAAACCATGACTACGGAGAACACTTATACTAATTCTCAACTATATTTCTTATGAAACAATAGTTTACCTAGATTTATGAAACTATATTGTTGTATTTTGTATAAAGTTTAATGCATTTACCGCGTATATAACGAATCTAAGCTTTTAAAGCTAATATTAACGTTAATACCATTATAATTCTCATCCACAACCTTAATCTATTTTAAATCGTCCATAAAAATATTCCCTACTTCCTGAACGCCAGGAAATAAACGAATATTTTCACCCTCGGGAGAATGATCAGCACCCAACTCAATACGAGCGTACGCATCTCCTTTGACATCGACCCGTAGTTCCGTATCGCTATGGGTGCTGCCTAAAGCGGAACCGAATATATATATATAGTGCGTGCACTCAAACGATAGGAAAGAGCAGACTGATGAATGGAAGCGTAGAGAAGAGACACTCGAGGATGGAGTGAGAATAATGTCGCATTCTTAAGGCGGAAGAAGGAGCATAAGGGAGTATAAATAGAGGAGGGTGAGAAGATTCGACGCAAGGAATGCACTAAGGGATGAGGTGATTGGCTGGGGTGGGTTGTGTGACTGTCTTCTTCGTTAAGTAGGCGTGGGTGTGGGAGTGGCACGTCGCGGGGGGCTTTAAGGAAGCGGATGCACAGTGATTAAGATTCTAACAATACGGGGGTATATATATAGAATGTGGTTTTTTAGGAAGGTTTCCGTTAGGTGCTGCGTTGATGGCGTATTGTAGTAGATGCGTTATGAGTGTATTTTTTCGGTATTTAAGATCGTTGCAAGGAACGAGGAAAATTTAATGATATTAAGACATTACTTTTTCTCCTCTGATATAGTTTAAGTTCCGTTTTTTCATGTACGAGGAACAAAAAACATTCAATTCACATTCAAAAATAAAGTGCCGATTTTAAAAAGCGTTTCACATCAGAAGGCAAAACGTTCTTGTTGTTGAAATTACTAGGGTGACAGATATATTTAGAAGGAGATTAAGAAGGACATCCCACAAATTTAAGCTTGATTAATATTAATTTTCTTATTCTTTTATTCTAAAATCAATTTAATTCTCATTCTCATCTATTTGAGTAAATAGTCCGAGAAATATATTTTCACAAATTGATTTCATTTTTTTTATTGTAATATTAAAATTTTAACCAGGCAACAACCAATATATATTAAGTTATTGGATTCTCTACAATTTTGGCAAAGAGTGTGATTGCAAATTTAAATTAATTAAGATATCTTTTAAATGATAAAAATTTATTTTTGGAGCAGTTTATTGCTAATGATTCGCGAAGTCAGAGCAAAAAGTTTAATATTTGATGATAATTTAACAGCTTCAATGAATGCGTCCCAATTTATTGTTTCGTTAGATTCGAATTTTAATCATCACTCAACAAATATTGATACATATATAATAAGAAATCAAATACATTGGGCTTGAAATCATTATAATTTTGAAAGTTCAATTCGCTACGCAAATAAATATATCTGCAAATTGAAGAAATTGTAATAATTTTTACTAATGAGAATTTCCGATGAATAAATTTTTCATTTAAATTCAAACTATGAAGAGACTGTAAGAATTAAAATGGTATATTTACGATTGCATTGCTATTTAATTGTGGTTTTAAGAGCTAAAAGCAATGAAGATCTCTTAGAGATGAAAGTACAATCAATTGCTCTTGATTAATAAGTCAATGCTCCAATAAATTAGTGTTTTAAAATTAGAGATAACTCTCTCCGTGAGATTTAATAGATTAGTTTCGTTCTCTTTGTAGAAGAATTACGAAAATATTTTATAGTCATCTTAGATTAATTTTATTATAGTATTGATTTTTGATTTGATTATTTTGATTATTATTGATGATTTTAAATTTAGAAGAAAATAATCCTTTCCGAAGAAAGTGTTTTGTTCATTTGTCACATCATTTTTTTGCGCTTGAGAAGTATTTGCTTTAACCTAATACGATAGTAACATCTATGACCTAGACCCAAACCTATCTTGCCAAAATCAGATAATTCCGTCCAGCGTGAGAACGAATCCATATAAAATTCTTCGGCGAGAAAGTCATCGCTTTTAGGATTCTAAAAGGGCGCCCTTTATAAGCCCACTTCACTGTTTCAGAAGATTCCATCCGAGGCTCGGGACTTATTAAAGGAGAGAAGAGCTTTTGGGTTCGCCAAAGGGGGTGAAAAATTTTCGCAGAGATGCGGGATTTGGTAGCATTTTCCGTTAATGGAGCGATTCCGCATGCATTGTGGTCCTGACTCAACCCGCCCTACGGAGACAATTCGTACGGACATCCTGATTCATTTGTCTTTCCGCGAACCACTTAGCGAATGGAGGAACCTTCGTCGACTAATTGCACCAAAGACTACCGCATTCAAGTCCGCACACGGACTTCTTTCGTCGAATTATGTGGGCTTATGGCAGTTTCGCTTATTAACGCGCTACCCGCGGGAGGTAGTTTCCGGGAAAAATAGAGGCTCAATTTGCATCGGTTTACTCAGAGGTAATTTCATGATTGTATTGAGGATTTGTACAGCTCAAGAACGGTGGAAAAGGTCAACGATCCCTTGCAAACTACTTTTGAAAATTACGTTCCAGAAAGGGCTTTCAACCCCGCGCGTTCGTCTTAATCAGAGTTATTAGCTTTCCATTTTATTCGGTGGTGTTGTTCTCTAAAGACTTTGAAAGGTTCTTTTGAGAGATTTACTACCTGATTAGTAGGTATTATTGCTCCCAAAATAGTTTTTTGAAGCTTTTTGGGTCTAACTTACTTATTTCTGTACAGTTAATCATCGGAAGTATGTTTTTTTATATCTTGCAGTTATATTGATAACCAATGATGTTTTTCTTCGTAATTGCCTCGAGTCAATTTAGTTTCTATGTAATTCTCGTCGTAATAAAAATTATCCCCATTATTTCTCATATGTTTCTGCGGTGATATATCTTCAGATTTCAGTTATAATTAATGAAAATATCGTAAATAAAGAGAAACTTAACGAAAATTATTTTCCTATTAATTCGAGTAATGGATATTAGTGTGGACTTGCACGTGCCGCTATATATAGTGCAGCACAAAGAGATTCATTAGGTGCATGCTGGAGTAGGTTCGTCTTGAAATTAAATTCGATACCAGATGATAAGTATAGCATAAACATCCTTTGTGGACAAGTTTAGCTTCGGAATATGACGTAAATTCACGATTTTCGTGCGGCATCGAATTTTTTTAAGCATCCTCGCAATCTTACCCATTCCAATTTACATCAATCTTACGTTAAATAAATGTCTCGACCAAAGATCTTTCACGAGTGGGACAAGAGCTATTCCTAGCCCAAGCATACGGCATTCCAGCCATACGAAGCCCGAATGAGGTTTCGTCAAGCGTCTGGAAAAGTCTTTTTGGAAGTATCTTCTCAGAGAAGCCCCTTACATGTTTACCTCGGATCTTAATAATAGGAACGGTATCCAGGCAACGTTAAACAACTTCGTGATCTCATGAGTTCCACGAAAGGTAATCTTAGAGTCCCATTGATCTCTGGGAATATGTCAATCATTCCGAGGACAAGAGGGTCATTGTCTGAAATCCCTCCTTCTCTCTGTGGACACATAGCGAAGACGTTTGACTCCCACTTCCCTGTCGGAGGTAACAAAGGAGAGAGGGCTCTTCAAAGATGAGTATAGAACCCTAATGAAAGGAGATCCGAATAGGAGAGATGTAAAGGGTCGATCACACACTCCCGGATGACTTCTTGGCTAAAGAGACTTATTGTGGATTTTGGGAATGAGTTCGATAAAGAATTAGGGCCATATTTTTCGCAACTATATTTGTGTTTTTTTGTTATCTAAAGAAATGTAATTAAGGACTTTTTCTATGATTCATTATGGGTTTATAATCTCTAAGAATATTGAAATAGATACCCAATTAGGTGCTAGGAAACTGTTAGAGAAGAATTATTTATTGAAACACTTTACTCCTGAAAATTTCGATAAAAAATGGATACATAAAGTAAGCTTTGTACAGTTAATTAAGATGTTCTGAAACTACAACAGATTCAAATAATAAGAGCTATTATTTAAAAAAAAACTCCCTAAATATTTGACGGTTGCTTCAGGAATTAAGTAATAAAACGACAAAAGTAAAAAGGCTAAATATCTGACAATTAATATAAAATTCGATTAGATGCAAATGAGATTTATTTTCTTTTCGTAATTATTAGTACATATCCTTCAAGATAATATATTGTTGTTGGGTGTATAAATAGATGAAATATGGCTAAAAAACCCATTTTTACTCTGGATATTCATTATATAATGCTTTTCAAAGCAAGATAACAAAGGCATAAACAGATAAATATTATCATTGGAAGTATTATAGAAATGGATGCCTCAAAAGGCTTGGAATTGAAATTTTAAAATCAGAATGCAGTTTAACTTTATCGTAACAGTTGATTAATTCTATTAGTTTGTTCAGTGGAATATTTTAGGATAACTATAAGATTTGAATTAGGATGTTACGTCTAACACATTTATATATCTAAACTCGTAAATTCCACCTCCATGCGCTCCCGAATCCACTCGTATCCGAGAAAATGCATTGGTGGAGAAGTTTGAGGACATCCACTTCTCTGGAAAGGAGTGGTAATTTATCAGACTGCTAAACGGCTGTTTAGGCGGCCTATCTGAGTTCGAGAAACAGAGACTAATTTTCTCATTTTATCAAAGGGGCGTTGAGTGGGCTGGTTACCATAGCATTGCATGAAAATGACCGTGCCCGCTCGTTATCTTTTATACTCAGACTAAAGGATGTGCGGCACAAGAAATGCGACATTGGATCGCCGGAGATACATTACATGCATGAGTATTGTTGGAAAGTTTTTGCTGCTGGTGTATCTATCCGGGTCCACGGTCCCCGAGTTTTTATGTGGCCTTGCTAAATGTCCAAGGGTAGGAATAATGCTCGTTTCCTTTCATGTTCATTGTTGTGACATTCCTTTAGCTTGATTTCATACATAAAATGCGGTAGGACATGAGATACGTCTCGGTAAATGAGTTTAAAGTGAATAAACAAGGCTTACTAATACTCTTACGTCTCCATAAAAATACTGAAAGCGTGCAAAAGCTAATAAGAAACTATTCTATTCTAGCTATAAGTTTACGTTCTTCCCAGATAAAAGGAGGAAATTTAGTTTTAATTTTGGCTTTTATAATATCCTAAATGTAAAAATAAAAATCGTATGTAAATAAAGCCCTTCAATGGGAGATATTTGGCAGGGAAATAGTAATTACTAGAAGTTACACATGTACTACTTAAATGGGAATAATTATTTAATAGTGTAATTAAATTATAATAAAAAAACGTAAATTTCTTCCTTACATCGAGATTTATGAGGAATCGTATTAAACTGAATTTACTATACATTTCAAAGGATATTGAAGTATATCGTTAAATGTATTGTTCCAATCATGGCAGAATAGAAAAAAAATTAGTTTTTCATGTTTCAATGACTTGAATATAGCTGGAGGAATACAATCATTGTTGAATCGTAACTATAAAAGGGAAAATTATTCGTAAGAGGACAAATTGCAAAAAATTTCGTAGTATATCGTATGAAATAATTCGTGGCGAGAAATAATTGCTAAAGATATTGATTTAAACCTTCAGTGAGACTTATTTATTAATGATAAATTTTCAACGTAATTATGTTCACACTATTTATATCTAATTCACTTTTCTGTTTCGTTTACTAGATGAAATAATTGCAGATGATTCTTTAGAGTATTTAAATAGAATAATTCCCAAATGAAGAACAAACTTAGAATCGAATCTTTACTTATGCTAATTGTGGGAGTGGCACAAATGTCATCTGTAATGGCAAACTTGCGTATTGCTGGAAGCCAAGATTTATTGCCGAACTACATTTATCTAACTAGACGAAACGTAAGGGAGGGAGATTGGTCGTAAAAATTTATGCTCTAGATAAAAGCGTCCGTTCAACTTTCGTTTCGAAAGTATTCTTACGAAAATATATAATCCCAGATAGGGATGGGTGGCAATAAAAGGTATTTTCGATTTTCTTAATGCAGCATCTTTATTATTCCGCTAACCTTTGGCCTTGCTAAGGGCTCTCCTGGTTATGGCTCCCGGTTTTTACCCATAGTATTTCCAGGCGACGTTTCTTTTTTTTAAAAGGGAAGATCGTAATATCTTTTATGACTACCGGTCATTTATTACCACCGAAATTCGGCGCCACGGATTGCACTGACAAAGACCGATCCTCGCGACGTATTGTTTCCGCAGACAATCGCAGAATTACATAATTCGGAATATTAAAAGAATCCTTTTCAGGAAAAGAGAACAGAATATATAAATCGATTAGTTGGGATTTCGTTAAGAATTTTACGTCTAATTATAATTTGATTATAATGTTAGTTTTATGAGGGTGTTTTTCGGGGGAAAATTTGATTTAGAATATAAATTTATTTTAGAGGATGTTTTGAATTATATATCATTATTTTATATTATGATTGCGTATTATATGTTATTGAATATTTTCGGAGATTTTTTTGTTTAATCGAGATTTATTATTTGCTCGTTTAATGAACTTTAGCATCCTGAAGATAAAATCTACTAAGTGAATTCCGTTTAACATTATTCAATTCTAATTTTATTTGATAAATATCTTCTAGTCGTAAACGTTGTTCATATTCAGTTGTTGTTATAGTTACCAGAAGTTACTTTCTACATTTACACTATGAGTATTATACTCATGAAACAATGATAATTTCAATTTTATTGTAAAACTTAAAAATGGGGAAGGAATAAGGTCATATTAGGAGGCGTTTTAAACTGAATATACGTAAAAATTTCGTTAAAACTAGAAGTTTCTGAAGGCTCAATCTTCATTGAATATGTACTTAATAAAAATATATCCTAGTATAAGTAAAGATAGTACTATTTTAATGATAATAAAATGTCACGCGAGCGAATAAAAGGGCAAGCTATATTCAGCCTCCTTCCCATTCCATTTTTGCAAGTAATGTTTCTTTGAAGTTCCTACGATTTTTGTTATTTTTTAACGTAATTTTTCACTCGTTTTTGAAGCTTCGTGTATAAAGTATTATAATAACTAAATGAATTCCTTCCGTCATATATTTTCTTTTTTAATCATCTTCTCTACGCATCCCCTAAAGCTCTCATACATCAATATAAGACTTATCTTTTGACATTATTGGCAATAGTTTGCTACTTTGACGTACAGAAGACCCCTGGAGCATGACTCACCAAATTTCCTTCTCCATATGTACCAAGGGTCCCCAAAATTCTCAATATAATCCTTAAAGGGTCGATCGGAATGTTCTGAGGGTCTGTAATGATCCAGGGGTCAAATAAGGGTCTGTGGACAGTGATCTGTAACTTAGACCTCGAAGGCCCGTTAATGACCGTTCTGATGAGTGGGTTATATGCTCCTTAAATGCGATCTCCGTAAGCATAGGACCCTTGATGATTCTAGTCACTGAATTTTAGATATATTGACTGAAAATCATTAATTTGAATATGATCGGATGGGATAAAGTGTTCTTTAACGTCTTAGCAACGAATTATTATAATTTAAGTATATGTATGGTGACGTTTGTGGAACATACAGCTTTTGTTGTGGAGTTACTAGGATACTAAGTTTTCAAGTCCAAGAGCTTTGGTTAGAATATCCACTAATGGTGATTTACGTATTACAAGAATGTATGTCTTAGTTCGTATCTATATTAAATCAGTATATAATTGTGTTGATGAAGGTATTGGTGAAAAATGAAGTAATATTATTGACACATCTCATTTACACGATTTAGATTGCATGTTGTCATTCCCATCTATCTTCAGCAGGAAATGCTCAATTGATTTCTAAATCTTAAAAATTTCTTATTTTATAATAAAAACGGTTTATTCTAAAAATTACCTAAATATTTTCGAGTATTTAGTTTATAATCTTAAATATTTCTCTTTATTTAGCTCTTTTTCTCAATAGTTTTAGATGCATAAAACATGGTGAAATATTTAGATAAATTAAAATATTTATCGAAGGATTATGTTGAGAGGTAATAGATTTCTACAAAAATAGAATCTTTTTCAAAATTTTTCCGTAAAATTCTTGAACGCTTTTCGTATTTTAGCGTTAAGAAAGCATCAAATCTTACGATATTGTTTCCAGTGACAATTCACATTCCACAACTGAAATCGTTCCGCAATATCACCCAAAATCTTACTTCTCCAACCAAAGTGTCCCATCACCGTTTCAATACGTGCCGTAATGCTCCAATAGCAACCACAATTCTTTCCCCAATTCAGCCAACTCCATTCACATACCAAGAACGAACACATCCTCGGGAATCCACCCTCTTGTATTTACGCTTAGATCATCTTTTTTTCCCTCCCGAATGCCATTTCTTGCCCAAATATCGCGGCACAATATGCAAAGGAAGGGCGAAATACAAGCTCGGAAGGAATTCGGCCCTCGAATTCCCCGCACCGCTCCATTAATTTAGCGGGAAAATTAGCATCGCATTAGAGACGAAAAAAGTGGCTCTCCCCCCCACCTTTTGCGACACGCGATAATCGGGGCAAGCGATAGCAAAACCGCACCGGCAAAAACGGTTCAATCGAGACACGCACGTACTCAGTCATCATAACGCAGCTCCCACACTTCTTCCTTCTCATAGAGGGCCGGGTGCCAACTCGTGGTGGGGTGCGGGAATGCAGATACGGTGGCGCTAAGGGAGGCGTAATTGGAAATACCCCCCCCACCACCAGACACTTCAAAAAGGCTCCCAACCCCACGTTGCCAACCTCTAACCTTTCCCCCAATACCTCTCTTTAGGGGAACTCCCCTTAAAGATCCCTTCATACGCGCGATTCGGTCGGGTGAACGAGGACCATTGGCGTGTTCTCTCTCGAAGGCGACGCCAAGTGTTCAGGGAATCATTTGTCGTGGTGCGTGGGTGTGATGCAATTGTAAACGTACTTCATTTAGGAGGCGTGAAGATGGTCTACTATATAGGCACACGTGTTGAGAGCTGTGTAAAAAACAAGGGTTGTCCTAAGAGTGGCATCTGTAAGGGTGTGAAATTTTGGAAAGGAGGGGTTTTTTTATTAAGTTGTGGTTCCACTCATGATGGCGTAGGAATAATTAATTTATATTGGTGGAAACACAAACGTGGAGGTACTGGAGTTGTTTGCAGTAAGGAGGGTTTTAATTAGAGGTCTTATACATTGACGTGAAGATGGGTAGGGCTAATGTTGTGAGGTTGCTAGGGGAGTTTCACCAAGGGTAAATGCAAAATGATGATGGGGAAATAGATGGATGACCTAAGGACTAGGATAGATTCCAAGGAGTGAAGATTAAAGTGCTAGGGAACGTTGATATTAAGGCTATAGAGACGAAGTGATCACATAAATTCACAAAAAAGATAGAAAACTCATGGAATCCATTTCTTCAGCTCTGATTTCTGGATGGAATCCATTATGAAATAAGAAAAGGTCAAGCTTTTACGAGCTGCAATAAATTTTTATTAATATGACCAACAAATGGTGTCAACTTTATGAGTAAAAACTATGCTCGTATTCATAAAAGTTTATTGTGGTTGGTTTGGATTTGGCATTTCCTCGTTTGTAATTGATTAGTTATATGAGTATGAGATATCCACGAATTCAATAAATGCCAATTCATTTTTGAAATTCTTTGGTCAAAAATAATTAATATCCCTAGGAACTGCTAGTTTCCTATGCTACATATATTTGTATCAAAAGCTAATAATATATTTATTATACTCTAGCTAGAATTATACCTTTATTAAAAAATGCGTTTTTAAAATTTATGTGAAAAAAACATCAAAAGCAGAAATACATGCAACGGATGTAAAGTATGGGAATGACTCTCTTATAACCCGAATATTCACAGAGCCCAGGAGAAAATGGTGAACGAATTATGAAATTTGGGTAATAGCGACTTAATTTCAAAAACTTCTGGAAGTTTTTCGTCTTGCATGTCCACAGGTAGTTTTGACAGTAAGGGGAATGTCGAGAACTCTGGTTTAATTTCCTGGAAAGTCTATAGCATTAAAGGTGGTACTTTTTGGATTTTCTCGTGAGTCATTCTTGATTGCTCGCATCTATGAGGAAAGTTTAGAAACAGTTTTCTTTTTAGAAGTTTGAATTTCTCAAAACTAATGAGTGGGAACTATTTATTTTAAATCTCATATAAGATACTGTGAGAAGTAGATTCCCCAATACCCTTTTAATTCAATGATATTACTCTCCCTTACTGAAACATTTAAA
This sequence comes from Pantala flavescens, assembly GCA_020796165.1. Lineage (NCBI taxonomy): Eukaryota > Metazoa > Arthropoda > Insecta > Odonata > Libellulidae > Pantala > Pantala flavescens. Next base: position 7,441,816 of record CM036888.1, read on the forward strand.
GGTATTAAAGTTATGCAACTCTTATTTTACCCTTTTAGATGGAATCTTTCTTTAATTAGAAAGAGAGAAATTAAATGGGTACTCTTAAAGGTTTCTTAAATTAGAAGGTGCATAATTTTATGTAATAATTACTATTGTACTCAGCAATTTTCGAGAATAAGAACTTTTTATTAAACTACTACAAATTTGATAAATATTAGATGGTAGTTATGTACGTAAGTTATAGTATTTTGACGATTTATTTATGAGGTCTGCATTAACTCTATTTAGCGTAATTACAACAATTTTAAGAAAATATTGCGTCACCAGCAATTAAGCTTCTAGATCCTTTATAAAAAATAGGCAAAAAAGGAATTCTTTGAGAAGGGAGCTTAAGAAGAGTTGACTTATCTCAACCTGTAAGATTGAGATAGACAGCAGATCCGCTCCGAGGAGTTAACCGGTGAAACGGGCGATACCTCCCGCATCCCTGCCTCTTCCCGGTATCCCCATCAAAGCCATCCACACGCTCACCTTGAAAGGGGTCGAGTAATGCAACCATCCTTCAACGTTGTCGGAAACACATTCCGGAGGCGAAGAAGGCACCCCAGCGCCATAAGGCCACCAAGCAAGCGTGTCTCCTCTTCCCAGATATTAATAGACCTTCCCCACGTCTTCGAACGCCTCTTCCGGAGATGGTGCGGGGGAGGAATTTAAATGGGAGATCGGTAACGAGGGAGCAAACAATGAGCGCCACGGAGGACCTCTATCCAAAAGGGCATCTTTATCGCCCTTATCAACCTCCGCGTAAATTTTGCCGGAGTGGCGTTTTGCAGATTATATACAGCGTGTCTGTTGAACGCAATCTGCGAGAGAGTTCATCAAAGAAACAGGGTACGTGGCCTTCTTCAGGTATGAGGGGGTTGTAAATTTTGGGGAATTCTACGGGGTGCCTAATGGGGGTTGCTTGTAGGTTCTTGCAGAAAGGAAGTTGCCTATTAACCACTCCGGAGAAGAGCGTTTTTAAGGTCTTATCTGTGTTAGGGAATTTATTTCGTAGGTCTTCTAGCTTTCTTTTATTGGAATGGAAAGGAAACGGTTGATTAAAAGCCTTTGGATGATTATCTTTGTATGGCGAATCTTTTTCGTTAATTCTAGGAGGATTTATTGTGATACAAATCAAGGTACTTTTACGTATGGTTGAGTTGATAATGGGATGGTGCGGTTTTTTTTAATAAGGGAAAGCAGAATTGAAAAAGTTTTTTATGCCCTTTGAAAGTAATTTATTCTCAAGCCATATATAAAACTATTTTCAACGAGGTATTGTTTTATCTTTCTCGTGGTTCCCATTGGGAAAGATGAATTTTATAAGTGTTACAAGTCTTTCGAAGAAATAACCTTGTGCAGAAAACGTTAAGTGCTGATCACCGATGGACCGACTTGTCCAAAACTATTGAATAATGGAATTTTCTGGTCCTTCCACTTGAAAACTTCCCTCGCCTATCGAAAGTTTAGTTGCAGATACTTTCAAGATTCCCATCACTCCACCCGTTCTTCAAGTTCTTCTTCTTCATGTTAAATTCCATCAAAAGGGTTTCTAGGATACTTAGAAGAATGCGTGTCGGTACCAAAAGGGAGTAGTTATCAAGGTCATGTTTTAGATTCAGCTTGACTTCAAAACGGGAATGGTCTAATTTTAGGAGATTAGATCAAAACGATGTTTCTAAATATAACAAGATTATTGTCAAAACTTCATATAAATGCACAAGTGCTTAGATAATAAATATACCATTATAAGACGGTTCATTACAACAGCAAAAAATCATGATATATGGACTGATTAAATTAAATAATTATTACATAAACGTAAATACGTTGTCAGCTGGTTGTCTTCGAACAGATTAATTTCTTAGTCTAATTTCTACGATCTGTTGCTACTCTTAGAGAATAAATGAATAAATATATTTCCAGGTAAATAGAAATAGATAGAGGCTAAAAGAGAGCCAGTTTAAGGTAAATTATTAAAGTTAAAAGTTTATCTTTGGTAATGGATAAAATATATTTGAGGTATAAAAGAAAGGATTTTTACCAATCAATTATATATTTTAATGAGCAAATTTTTAAACCTTATGAATCACCGGCTGATGCGTTGTTAATTAAAATGAAACATAATGTATATTTATTGCGAATTAATTTTAAAAGATTATTTTCCCTGCTCATTAATCTTTAACGATCATTCAATATCGAGCACTTATAATTCGTAATTAGAATGCTAATCCTCATCAACTGTTTTATTTATCCGTGCAATTTTTCCATTTTCCATCAAAATTAGTTGCGCCTTTTAAATTAAGTTGAAAGCAATCTATTTCACAGCCCCGCAGTTTTTAATTAATCATTCGATAAAGAGTTGATGTATTTAATCAGAAAATGTTATGGAAATATTTCTGAAGATTAAAAAAATATTCAATAATACATGTGTTTAAGAGATTTCGAAAGTAATTTATAAACTAATGTTAATGTTATTAATGTTTATTGTAGTGCTGAAATTTTCTAATTTAAAAGGTAATGAAATAAAATTTTTAAGTTGAACTGTCAACTACGGTTGGTTTTTATATTCTCAAATAGTACTTCAACAGATGAATGTACAAAATCAATCATATTCATCTATCATATCTAAGATTCAAATATGATTGTTTTACTACATTTTACTATTTACTAGCATACAAAATTCTGAAAATAATACTTGACATATCATTGCGAAATTTTCGTGAATGTTTTCATAATTTAAGTTATACATTTTCTTAGTTTCTGAAAAGTTATCAAAAAATAGGACAGTATGTTTTTGAAAATATGCATTTAAATATAGCAATATTATTTTATATTTTAAGAGGAAATCTCATTGTTCAAACCGACTTTAAGAAAATATAACTGCGGTCTGAATTTTGCAAACCAACTTAATTCTTTCAGTTCAATGTCTTATTGCGAATGCGGAAATGGCTTCCGTGTTTCTTCTTCACGTTCAAAGTTCCCATTTCTTCCTCTTCATGACGCACAGAAGAGCAGTTACAGTATCGCTCACCTTTCCCATTGGCCATATTCCACGTGTCCTTTCTTTAGTTTGCTGCATGAGTAGAGTTCCGCAAGTATTTTCCCAATTTCCCACGAGAAAAGTCACAACTGTTTACTTAGCTCTTTAATTTCTTCAAAATAACCTTACGTTTCCCCTGCATCTTTATAAAGCCCTTTTCCGCATAAGGAGAGCATTGAATTCAAGACTTTATACTCCTCTAAATACCAAGTGCATTCCCAGCTATACCTTGGAATAGGTTGCCTATGAATATGAATTGCCCTATGAATATGAATGTATATTTTTCAAATTATACGAATAAAGTGATAGATACGACTCATATAACCCAGATGAAATTTTGTTTCTATGAATAAGTTCCAACCGAAATGTATTTAGGGATATTATTAAGTATTAATTCGCGGCTTTTAAAAGTGTGATTTATAAACACAATGATTTTAAAGATGAGAACTTATAACATTTTTAGCTACACATCATTCAACGCACTGTATGTTTAAGCTCGTATAATTAATGACTGGATTGATATAACATATCAGATGATGAATACTTTAATTTATATCTTCTTTCTCTTATTTACATTATATTCTCATTTTCTCATATACTCATATCCAATTTTCGTATTTATATCTTATAATTTTTTTTCATTTATGCGAAAATGAATGGCTCCGTAATTTTTTAAATAAGAATTTAAATCTTTTTACCTTTACCTCTTATAGGTCATTATAAATGAAATATTTCTTATTGTTATTACAAGTAATTCTATTTTTATTACTTGCGAATTATTTTTTATCCATGAGATTGATAATGAAGTTCTTTATGCCGCTTTTAGATGTACAAAAATATGCTTATATTCCTTCGATTTATATCCATAGCATCATGCACTTAAGAAGCCCTACTAACGTAGGAGTATATTGCAAGTAGAGGAAATTATCATTAACGTAACCCGAAACGAAAGATATCTTTCTTCGCGCCCCCAACAGATTTGCTCCCTGGGCACGTGCTCGGGGTGCCACGTCATCACTTAGCACTAATGTACCAATCATCACTCAACTTATATCTGACCTCGGATACCATCTCCCCTGGTGTGTCAATATCTATACACGGAGCATTTCATTACCCATCAGTACGTACGTACTCCGAACGTAACGACCCACGTACTTCGGCCCCGTTCTTAGTCTCTTACCGTCCATTTTAGAACCGCTTACGCTCGGCGATCGTCATTTATTTTCCCCACACGTCCATTTTGAAACCCCCGTTTCCGTCAGAGTTTGTCATCATCGTCTCTTCCCGTGATTTGGAGCACACGGAGCTCCATAAACACGGCGTCGTGGATTATCGCTTTAGTTTCACTTTCCCCCGAATAAACGAGAATCTTCGAGAATTCAACCGCTCGGAAAAACTCGTAGAAAACGAAAGTCACGGCAGCGAAGAACGGACAAACCTCTCGAATACGACAGAGTGCTCACTCATATTTTCACTCGCTTTCGGGAGGAGTGGTGTAAACGGCTCTCCCTCACTCCTTCACCCTCGGCTGCTTCGCCCCAAAAATCTCTCTCTCACCACCATTTTGTCCCCGTAACTCGAAAACAACGACCGTTTTTTGAGCGTTTTTTTTTGCAAAAAGGGGGCGCTCAATTCGGAGGCGCGTATGGTTTTTTTTTAAACGGCGCGATCCACTTAAACTTTTGTCCCCGATTCCGATCGGGTTGGCGGGCTGATTTTAGGCGATGATGCGTGTTTAGGTATTCGTCGAGGTGCGTGAATGCGGTTAGTACGATCGTTAAGGGTTAATCAATTATGAGGTATTGCGATTCATGTCAGTCGTCACCGTATGCTATAACTTTCAATTCAGGTTAAAGAGCGGTTTGAATTTATGCAATTGATTATATCTAGGGTTAAATACTCCTATATGTAAGATTCCATTTTCCTCAAGCTAGCCTACACTTTGGATTCTCATGTAAAATTTTTAACTGAAAGTTTATTGACTGAGACAGTTTTAATAGCCAAAGTGTTTTTATATAATTAAATTCTTTAATTTTATATTGTGGTCTATATTTCAACATGCTATTCTCCTCGATACGATTTCCTGTATTTTTTCCTACTTTATTTATGATAAACAATTCTAAATTATTTCTCTGATTCTTTCCAGGTGAGTTACTCTTCCAAATTTTTCAACCTTGATAGTCTGGCTGCACAGAATTTGTGCCATAGTAAGTGTTTATTTAAAATATTTTCAATCTATTTACCGTATTATATAGTCAATTGAATTTGTCTATGATAGTGAAAATCTGTTAAACTAAGTTTTGTATGGTAATTTTTCACATGCAAACGAATGTAATTAATAGCGTATATGTCTTGAATTTACGACCTCCTTAATTTATCTTTGCGTTAAGGCATACTATGTTAAATGTATAGGTTTTCTAATAGTCTTTGTAACTTAGTAACCAAGTTATTGTTACGATACAAATAAATCGAAACTCGGAAATTTAGATGTATGAACTGGAAGAGGTAGATAAAATTAGTAGATAGAACATCTTTTATATTACCGGAAAACCTGTTTATTTGTAAGCGTAACAACTCATATTTGTATTATAAATATATATTTTTTTAATTTTTAACGCTCTTAATGTCTTAGGATGAGTTACATACCCAAAAATCAAACGTAAATATATCGCAAATAATAATCCATCATCTCCCGTACACTCAAGCAGCTACAAAAATTCCTCGCAGATATCAAAAGAGTTGCCACATCCATATTATTTCAGATACAGTTCGGATCCGACCCTCCCCCCTTCCACCCACCGAAAGTGACCCCGCTCCGCAAGGGTACGCTAGGATCACACCTCGGGAAATGCTGCCCCAACTTATTCTTTCCCGAATATCGAAACGCGAGGGTTTTCTGTGTAGGGCAGCAAGACAGGTCCCCCGGAGGGAGCATGCAGGGAAAAAGACGAGCGGGCGTGTGGGATGGGTTTTTGCGTGCCGGCTAGCGCACGCACCTGCCCACACATGTAAATTCGAGCTCCATCCTGAATTTGAATGAAGAGAGCTGGCTGTCTAGCGATATAAACTTTTCCTTCCGTTCATGCCCTTTCTCAGTTTTCCACTCTATATATCCACCTACTCCGCCTCCTTCCTCTTTTTCTGTTCTCTGATAGATTCACTACGTGCATTGGGAGAATTTCGAAGACACGGGGGGAATATTTTGGTCCAGGGGCTTCTTTCTCTATAACCCATTCGGTCGGGAGGCGTTATTCTGATGAGAATAGACCATCGGATTGTTAATGGTGCCCTCTCTTCTGTGGCTACAGTATAAAGCTTTGATAATGCGGAAGGGTTCTATTGGGTCGTGTCGGTGTATTTTTTCGTATGAGGTCAAAGAGTTTTACGTATGGATTTTATTGGTGTATATTCACTGATGTTCTGGGAATATTAAGTAGATAGTCTCATAGATTTATGCGGATATGATTATTTTAAGGATTTAATTTTGTTTCCTTCGTTTGAGGTTTAAATATAATAGTGTTGATATATTGAGATTTTGTAAGGTGATTCGAGAATATTAAATTATTTATGTAGTACTCCGTAAATTATTCATAATTTAGTGTACGTGAATGTAATCATTGTAGATTTTTGTAATTTTTTTCTCCTAAATTGGTTCGTTTTCCGTTAATGACAACGACTAATTAAGGTTAGCGATTATAATATTTCTGAAGAGGAAATATAAATTAATATCATATTAATCGCCCTTCAGATAATGGTTATCATAAGATAAATCATTCTTTTTCACATGCTGTTGTTGTATCAATTGAAAACATACATATATAAAGATATATCAATGGGAAGCAAGAAAAATAATATAGACCGCATAATTAATTTATTAATTTAGTCTTGTATTTTTGTACAATTAAATATTAATTTTTATATTTTTGAACGATTTTCTTCGTGTATATATAATTTTTTTGAACTGAGATCTCATTATTTAGTAACGCTTCTTAAACCATATTTGCTATTCCGATTGTTCAAGACCAAGGTTATTTATTATGCCAATAACATTTACGCAACTGCATGACCACTGAGTGCTCGTGATTTTTTTATCATACCATATTTCATGAGTATATCTCGTTACAATATTCTTTCTTACCTTCAAGACTTCACCAAATACTTCTTTTAGAGGAACTTTTCGAAAATCTGAGAAAAGTGCTATATCATTCGCAAAGTTAATTAATCTAATTTTCACCCAAATCATGCTCTTTGTGACTGACGGCACGGAACCATTTTTTTCATTCCCTTGATTAGCTCCGTACACTTTCACTTTTCTAACAGTGCCCATTCCTGTCTTAAAACAAAGCTTTCCCCCTGGCAGTCGAAATTTTATACAAGCATTTTTGTCGGACGTGCGAGTTTTTATCTCTACTGCTCGCAAAACTAAAAAATAATTCACCCCGACGCTTTATGAAGTCCCTTCCTCATTTGCAGGAGTTCTTTTGTACATTCGAAAGACATATTTTTAAAACTATTCTCCATACTTGAGGATTATGTTATTCATTTATTGACCAATTTAATGGGGATAATTTTTTGACGCTTTTGGGTTATGTTAGTGACTAGAAGGCTAAATTTAACAAGGAAATGAGACCTTTTACTTAATTACATTTGAAGTAATAATATTTAAATAGGCTTTTGTCTAATTCAGAATCGTGAAATCAATAATCCTTTTTAGAGATTATGTGGAAGTCAATCTGATGGATCTTTTTTGGTTTACGTATGTATTTATTTAGAACTGATCTGTAACGAGCAATATATAGCTGGACATTCAAAATGTATCTTACTTTTTTTAATTTTCAGCTAAGTATTACGTAGTCATTTATTTCTTATATGAGACACACACAATAATTTTAAATAAGTTCTTCATCTTCCTCAAACCAATTTTGTAACATAACCTTATTCTGGTTAGCCAATGTTACTTCTTGAATTCTAGTTGATTGATAGACGAACACAGGTTGTACTCTTCGTCAGTTAAAAATAAAACCATCAATCCAAAACGATTATACTGTTGTGCAATTGTTTTGTCGTTCAATGTCAAATCTATTTGCTGGAATCGAATGAAGACAGTTGACGAACGAAATAGTATACCAAACAACACGATTTATTTCAGTTTTGTACCCCTTTTCGACGATTCAAACGACAAAATTGAGAGAGCAGATGCGATAGATAGCCTATCACTCATAGTCTATTCCGGTACTTGATGCTTCAATTCTCTTGGCACCTGGTCTGGTGCGGAACAGGTATTTGCGGACGCGTGATTAAAATTTCTCAGTTATCTGTCGCTAGGGAGAAAATTGAAAATCGGCCAACGGAAAATATAACGTGCCCTGTTTCATTGCCAGCTCGAGATCTCTATCGAATCCAATAACTACATGCCTTTTTATCTCATTTGGTGGGAACGTGCCATGTTTCATAACACCTTCCTCCGAGCGAATAACTTCTTCATCAGAGAGGTGAGTAGAAATTGAAAACCTTCCACGTACATACTCCAAATGAACCGCAGCGGAGCGTACCGATGGTATTATGAAAGCCTTCGTGCGATTACCGGTCGCACCACATAGACTCTCCATCCCTTCCTTTATATACTCCGACGATGCAACAGCCACCGTTCGTTTGAAATGTGTCCAGAATAAGGGCGATAACCTGAAACGTACTTTTAATAGGTTAACGAATCAAGGAGATGTAATCTACAGCCATATCGAGAAATAGAAATTAAATAGTTATCGATTAAATCACTTAAATTCAAAGAATTAAAATTAGTCTAGATGTATTTCGGAAGTGAAACCCATTCGGAAAACCGGGAAATGATCGGTTAATCGGTAAACCGATTTGTTACTAAAAAAATAATGGTCCTCAAATCGTCGTCAAATTCTTATCTGTTAGTTTAATTTAGTATCGATCAATGATATTTCCGTTCATTTTCAATGTATTTGAATTTAAAATATGCAAATATATGACGATATAAATAAAAGCACGTAAAAATAGCATATTTTAAGCGATCTACAATCTGCCTACAAAATAAAATATTGACTTATTAGAAAACTATCTTTCAACATTTAATATCGCATCTAATAAAACTGACAATTAATTGATGGATGACGTATATGAATTATATTTATAGTGTAGAAAAGATATTCGAACCACTTTTTTAACCATGATTTCTTAATATCCATATACCTAGTATACTTTTTGTTATCTCATTGAAAGTTAAACGATTAGATTAAATAGCGTTAAAGTTTTAGTTAATAATCTACGCTTATCGTTTACTCCAAAGTTTTACACACTACTTCACAGGAAGAATTTACTCATACGCTTTCAATCGCCCTGGATTTCCAACCTACCCTTTATTCCAGCATTTCCTCATCCCTTATCCAAGTGCCCAACCCTCTGCCAATTCTCCTAGCTTCACCCCTCCACCCCTTCCCTCACCCCCTAACCATCTAACATATCCCTTTCCCTGCGTTCAAAGGGAAAAACTTCGAAAAATCCATACCTAAGAAATTAATTCCTCGAAACTCAATTTCTGAAAAATCGGATTTTCTCGCGAGAAGTTGAAGTCATTAAATTTGCAGAAACCTTTTTCTAAGGGAAACTGATCCACACTTTTGCTCGAGATTGATTTATGTTGAGATGTTGGATACATACCTTAATGTTTCATTGCACACAGGTTCATGTATCCTAAATATTATTTAATAAATTACATTTTTAGTAATTTATTACCACTATCCATATCTTCAGATCAGAATAAGGAGTCAAAATATTTTTGAAATATGTTGTTAATAATGTGTTTATTATTTTCTCTTATATTTTAAGTATTTTAAATATTATTTTTTATTTGAATTAATATTTAGCTATTGAAACTATTTCGTTATCGTAAATGTTATTGTTTGTTCCCTATATGTGCTAAGATCCAACATTTAGGAACTGCCTTGGGCAATTAACCATTAGGAAATAAAATTGTAGAATTAAATTTAATACAATCAGTATTAGTAAAACATCAAAAAGATGATAGTTTATGCAGTGTTTAAATATGGGGATCGAAACTATTATGAATGTAAATATCTGCGATAAATTCTCTGTTATCAGTAACATTATTATTAATAATGAGAATTAGTATTAACTACGAAACGGAAACAAATTTTAAGTAATCTATGTACGAATTTCTTAAAAATTGAAGTACAAAAGTATATCCTCCTGGATCGATGACTTGAGAATAAGGAAAGATTTCTTTTATATTACGTATTTGACATACGAGAAAGAAGAATCAATGATCAAAGGATTGCTGTAGGCTAGATAACATATCACTTTCCTACGTGCGGTAGAAAATTAGTATTTCTACGCAATAAACCGGTTTTGCAATTCCCTAGGGTATTCCTAGAAAGCTGCGAATTCCTTCGTCGCTAGGGGCACTGCTCCAGATAACAGGAAGCTCCCCATTTCATCAATTTTAAAGTACATGTGTCGGCAAAGGAAAGCAAGGTATTCCTTTGATGGGACCTATAGAGGTGAAGGAAGGAAGTACCTTCCATTCCATTATCTATGAAATCCACGGAGGCCCTAAGGATCTGTTCTGATTTTCTTTTTCACGTTGGAAGAACTTCAAAATACCCCGTATTCATTCCTCTGATAAAATTTTGATTTCAATCCTGGAGCTGACGTGGTTAGATGTGCAAAGATTTGTAGTGATACGTCATGAGAATACTCATCTCTGTTGTAGTGTATTGTTACGTAATTTATGTGCTCCGAATTTGAAGACAAAGAAACTTCATTCGGTGCTCGTTTGATTTTCATTGCTCAACTCGTCTACTTCATCCGATTTCTGAGATTTCTTAGCTGAATGATTTACGAAAATCTGAAAAATTTACTTTACTTTGCCAATGCTATGGGTAACTGAAATCCTTTTTACCTCCTTATTAATTAACAGACTATTACGTATTTCCTTATGATAATTTATTTACGTAAAGAATTACAGGCGTTGCTAGGTCCAGCTAAATTAATTTTCGTAATTTATTCTTACGAAAGTCTGTTACTGAGGAAGGAAACAAGAATAGTTTCTGTTAATTTAAAATATATACTTGGAAAACAAGTCAGCTATTTTAAGGTTATAAAAAGCTTAGTTACGAGTCAATAACTAGGTTACTAAGTAAGACAACACTTCGTAAGAAATTATCTCGAACGTAGTTACTAAGACAACAGAGGATGAGAAATTGGTTTGAATGTAGTTGCTAATCGATTTATCAAAATAAAATGAAATTAAATTTAGATTTAATATCGCCCTTCGTACGTAGATTAGGTTATAGGAAGTTTTCATTTCTTTCAATTTCTTCCTAATCTTAGTCATCTTACTCGTATCTCATGTGTTCGTTAGTTAATATCTCCTCTCCATTCATTTGGATGTGTGGATTAGTTTTATAAATTTATAATTTATAAATAAAGTTGTAACCGTAAATAATAATATTTAGGTTGGCCATTGTTTGAGAGGTAGATTTGAGTGGTTCTTTTTAATTCCTTTTCCATAAGTCTGTTGTAGTATCTTCAGCTGAGAGACCATTCTCTCCTACACAATGGAATAAACAGGAAATTGTATTTACATCTCCATTTCCTTTCTATTCCCCCACGATCATATTCGCTACATTCAGCCTAGCAATGCAAGAGAATGGGCACACCCACATTTCATCGGGGCAACTCTTGTATAATTACTCCCTTGCCCAGTTGAGAGGGGTTTATGACTGCACGCAGTTTTACAGGGTACGTATTAGACGCGTACTCACCATGTTCTTGAATTCCTCCCTTTATTCCCTCACTCGTGCGTTCCTCTTATTTAGCCGTGTTTCGCTCTGTACTCCAATTCTACTCCCCACACCGCCTCATCCCTCAATTTCCCTCCTCTAGCCACCCTTAAGCCGCTTCTAATTGAGGATCTGGCGCACCGGAATGCACGCAGACTTTAAGTCAAAGCACTACATAACAGATGCCCATAATGGCTGATATACCCTCAGAGCTATGGATTTCCGGATAGCATCCGTAATGGCGTCTCATAATTATAAATTACGCATCCTACCCATTTGGTTTTTTTTTGTCGAGATTAACTCCCGCCCGGGATTATACACGAAGGGAATATAAGCGTCTAATTTTTTAAATCCGTTAATTCTCTGCTTACTTCATTGGAAGATGGGTGTTACGATCTTGAATACACGTATGTATTGTATCGGTATGAGTCATTACATTAATGGGTAATAGAGGTTTGTTAATGTATTAGACGAATTGATTTAAGTTTGGGAGTGAAACTAGAGGTCTCAACGACTCAAAACTTCTGATGATTGACGCTATTTCTGTCGGGATGATAAAAAGGAGCAGTTTTTATAAATGGTTCGACAAGGCGTCTATGAAAAAATTCCGTACAATTGCAAAATTTATCTCTTAAAAAGCACTCGATTTAGAGGAATTTAAGTTTGAAAAAGTCTTTGAAAGGTTTTTCAATTCCTTTTTCGTACTCTATTTGATTTGTTCATGTAAAGGGATTTTGAAATATAGCTCAAAATATAAGGAATTTATTGCGGCAGGCTTATCCCTTCTATCTTTTATTTTATACGCTATGAAAGTACCTCAAAGCTATAAAAATACACTTATAGAATAGTACATTGCAAAAGGATAAAATTATCTAAACAGCTTCTTCTCTCCTTTCATATTTTTACTTTTATACAGCAGAAGGATTGTTGATCTTCACTCAATGGTTCAACTAGAGCATAATTCTCATAAAGCAAATATTTGCTTCTAAGTACTCATATAAATAGAATTAATTAATATTTAAATTTAACTGAATACGATGATATGATATATGATAGCCAAATGAAGCAGTATTGTAATATAAGATAGTAATATATAGCTAATTATTTAAAACTTATGCATTTAGTACATACGATACTGATCTTTGAGTTATATTTAGGATTACATTGGATATCTCCTTCGATATTTATTTATCGATTGATTATACGAATTTTGAATGCGTCTTAATCGTTATTTAAACCATAAATTAAGAAAGAAATCATGCACGAATTTTTAAATGCATCAGTGAATAAATTGTACAACTTTTGTTAGGTACGTAACGTTTCTCGAAAGGAAAGGATGCTGACGTTAAAATGAACTTCGGAAACGATTTATCCGATCCTCGGGCGCAAAACACAAGACTAAGTTATTTGCAGCAACAAACAAAGTATTCATACCGTAATCCGAGCAAACATAATTAGCGAGCATCTGGAAGACGTTTTTAAAGCAACGCAAACTCCGCCATCTTACGGAAAACGAGTCAAATGGAGCAGATCGGCGCCGAACTCATTATATTCAGATTAAAGCGTTAAGATTCGGTAGAAAGGGGCCTAAGTGAGTGGATATTGGATAAGCGACTGCGGGATGATTTGGTTGGAGAACAATCACGTTGTTAGTGAGTTGGGAGGGTCTCTGGGAGGCGGGGAAGGGGGGGGGGGATGGGGAACTCGCACGCCACCAAAAAGGATCGCGGGAGATATAAGAATCAATTAATATAAGAGCGGGATTGGATTCCGAAGGGATTTAATATCGCGAGCTGCAATCTCTCTAGCTCTTTACGTCACGGTGCCTTATCTGCTCCGGGATTGAGATGTTACCTGCAACCGGTATTGTGCGGAGTGATAAAAGAGATGATACAGAGTCTGATGACGTCATCGGTGCAGTTCCTTTTCGTTAATCGCGGCGTGAAATCGTCTTCTCTTTGAAAAATTATCTCTCGCGATATCTGGGCTTCCAAAAAGGAATGAAAAGGCGCTACTCTCTCGTTGAATGGAATACTAATACGGGAAATCAATTGGTGTAATGCAAGTGATGAGAATTGTCGAGGATGAGCTAAAGGTTTTTTTCACTCAATGGAGTTCTTAATTAACGTTTCTGAGTTGGTTTTCTAACGAAATGAATTTAATGATTGAAGGTATTGGGTTGTAGATTGAATCTATACTCTTTTCCATTGCATATGATTTTATCAAAGCCGCGACCTTTCTTTTTATAATTCTCAAATCTTTACTTTAAGTTAGTTCCAAGTATATCTCATTTATATTTCTTAACATTCAGAGTATTAATTCACCACTTAAATGTCTATTTTTTTCAAAATTATTGTAGGCATTGAATCTCTGCTGAGCATATATGTAATTGATATAAAGTTATATTACATGTTCCCTATGTCATATAGCTATGTCCCATTCCGTTTTCTCTTTGAAGACCGAACTGATCTTTGCCTGTAATCCCTTTCTGCCTATTCAGAACCCTCGGGTTCATTTGGTTGCACATGCATTTGGCCAATTGCTTGTTAATCCCAAACAATTAGCTTAATAGATTCGATCTCGTAAGAGTTATGCATGTTATGATCATCTAATAAATAGGTGGTCTCAAAGATTCCATACATACATGCATATTAATATAAGAATATATTGCCTAATACAATAACTTGGATTGAATTTGAGTTGCAAAGAGTGAAGTTGCTTTCATCTCTACATCGAGTTATTCTGCATGTCCTTGGCTATATTTAGGCTTAGATAGACTGTTATAATAATGGATAAATGGATATATTATGGTATTTTTGACTGTGTTAAGTGTGATATCATTCTAATCATAAGTACTATACTTTACATTCATAAATAAATAAGGATTATTGACAGTATCTCTCGTGACGAACCACAATAGGTTTTAATGATGCTAAAAGATAATATTTTAATTACAAAAAGGTTATAAAGGGAGCCTACAAGTGCTTTTAGCCCTTAATTGTCTTCTTGTTTTATCTACTCTCACTCAATCTATCCATTGTTAAAGACGATTGATTATATGGTATTTACGTTCAGTTAAAGGTGAACTGCCACCATTCGGTGAAGAATTCGATAGAATTCTCGTTAGAAGAAAAACTAAGGCAATCGAATGAATAAAAAGAAAATTTTATATTTTTTCTGTATTTCGTTGATCACTTTCGATTTCTGTTCTAAACCGTAACTTTATTACAATGACGATACGAAAGCATTTGAATTCGGGATTCTGAAGTCGTGTGTTATCAAACGCGGTCAATTGGCCTTCACACACCCGCATGGTATTTGCGGCCTTCCAATGACAAGAAGCCACTCGGATCGCAAAAGAACATCCCACTCTGGATATATATAAGAGGATACG
This sequence comes from Pantala flavescens, assembly GCA_020796165.1. Lineage (NCBI taxonomy): Eukaryota > Metazoa > Arthropoda > Insecta > Odonata > Libellulidae > Pantala > Pantala flavescens. Next base: position 7,457,105 of record CM036888.1, read on the forward strand.
AAAAAAAAGAGATCCCGTATAAGGACCAAAAGGAAAAAAGAGACACTAAGAGAATACGCAAAGAAGGAGAACAAATGGAAACGGGAGGCGCACTAGAGACGATATTATACTAATATCATGAAAGGGAAACTCCGGGTAAAATATTCGCTGTCCCCCGACGGGTGAGGCATTTATAGCGTTCCAGTGGGACGGAATGGAATATGGCCGCGAAGCGCACAATGGCAGAGGTCGCACGCAGCAGAGAGAACACGTAAGTCGCTTTCGGAACGGGTGTCGATTTGGAGGAAATGAAACGGTGGTAGGGGACGTGCCAAGGGTGCGTTAGGGAGGGTGCGGCAAAAGGGGGATGGAGGTTAGCGCTGGGTGGCGCTGCGGCGCCTAGTGAATGAGGAAGCGAGATGCCGTGAGGAATAGGGAGCGGAAGAGAAATATGCAGGATGGAAATGGATATAAATTCGGCCCGAATACTTGATAAAAAAGGAAGAAAAGGGGAATTTAAGCGTTTGATTCTCCCTCGAGGTGTTAAAGTATAGTACATTTATGTAGATGTACTCAGGTTCGCATTCTGGCTATCTTTGTTTCTGGTGGGTGTATTTCTGTAGGTGTACCGCAAGGTACATATTTTGGTCCCATTCATTTATCTTTTTTTATAAGGATTTGATGCACTAGGAAACCATAATATGGGTTTTATTTTCAGATTCATAGAGAAAAAGCACTAATATTTAAATGAATATAAATCTGTGTCTGTTTTTACGTCCGCTCTACTATGTATAAAATTTGCTATTCCGAAATTTCCCTCGAGCTAATGATCATTTCAAAAAATTAATAACGAGAAATATCTAGTTATGTAATTGTATATTTCTATCCAAAATTATAATATTCATTTGTGGTTTCAATCATACCAATTCTCAATTAAAATTATAGCTTAATATTATTACCTAGTATGATAAATATTCGTAAAAAACGAATGAAAATTTAAATGGTTGCTATGGAGGTCGCATGCAAATAAACAGATGAGCTTTTCTCCTTTAAATTCCTTTAGAGTTCGTCTCTACGCGTGGGCGTTTGTCAATTTAAAAGAATGACTCAATGCCAAGAAACGCCACCATTAAGCCTTAAAAACGATGATGTAATAAGAGAACTTTTTTGAGAGCATCGAAAAGCGTATAAAGTGCAAAGTGAAATGGAAAATTAAGATCCAAAATGGGGATATCCTATGACAGATCCGATATACAAGAAATATGATTCGAATGATAAGGAGAAAAGTGAGTTAGATAGGAAGCCGTTCGGGAAGGGAATGTATGGGAAAGATATGATCCAGATATAAATTGGTGAATACGTGAGGAGGTGGGGGTAAAGTATCAGATTTTGGACAGCCTCAAAAAAAGGTTCTGCAAAATGGTTTTGCCGAGTCAGAAAAGAGGCATCCCCCGTAATTTGTGGGGTGTAGCAGAAATGTAATAATGCCGAAAGGAAAACTTTATATGCTTTATGCGGGAGGAGAAGTATTCCCGAATTTAAATGACAACGAAGTGGTTCATGCAGAAGGAAATTAGAAACTTTTTTCGTCCGCTATAATTAATTTTAATGAGGGTTCTCCAGAAAAGACCTCTGAGACCTAAGGATGTACGTTACCGAAGGATTTGTGCCACAGAATCTTATGTATTACGAGACAAGAACGAAGTTAATATTCGGGTTTTTATACCTTTATGTGTTCTCTATTTCACTGAAGGACATTTGCTTCACTCGTGTGCTTTTATCGTAAAAACTTACATGATGATAAGGATTAATTTAAAAAATGTGTGTCATTCGTACAGATTCTTGATCGTGTATTTTTTAGTTGTATTACTACAAAAGATACATTTCATTTTGAGTAAGCTTCTTGTGTTTGAGAGGAACGGATTTTTTAATTTTAAAACATTGATACTTCCCAAGTTCTATTTTTATGTTTTGATCATAGATGATTAACTATTAGAAAAGTGAACAGAATCATGAGTAATGAAATGTAAAGCATATTTTCGTGAAAATTTTCTCCAACGATTATTTTTCCGGCTGTCAAAAATAATTGAAACCATATCTCCTATGAAATCTCTATTTTACAACATCTGAACAAAGAAATACTTATCTTAATTTTCCATTTAAATTGAAACTAGATTGACTCAGATACTATGCATTACGATGATGTATGAGTATGAGTTATGTACGATGATTTTTAATTCATTATATCTCATGCAATTTTTGTTAGATTCTCATTAATCATATTTAAAGACAAAATATATAAACTAATATTCAATCAGCATATCTCATATTATATATCTTCATTCCATTTTCGGTTTTATTTCGTGTAGTTACGCAGTGTAGAAACTTCCTAACGAAGTAATTTTTTATTAGACTCAGTAAAAAACACTGCTGCCGAAAGTACAATTTCGTAGCTCTAGATTGGCCCTATGGAGCTTATAATGAAATACGCTATCTTCTCCTATGAACCATGACGCAGAGATAATTTCATCTCCCTTGGGTCAGAAACAAGCCTTCATTGACCATTAATGCTCCACTTGTTTACTACCGTCCCGAAAAAAATCGGTTTTGCCAGTCTTGAAAGGGGACATTTTTTATCATCCCTTCATGATTTTTCATTTTCGGCCGTCGCTGTTAAGCACATTCTTATATTAAAACACCTCTCCCTCTATAGCTGATAACGCTCGCAAAATCGTAGTTAATCATCGGGACAAAAAGCGAGGGAAGGGAAATCGAAATGGGCGGTGAGAAAGTCCCGAACAGTAATCGGAGCAGAATGAGAGGTAAACCGTGTGGGTGAAGGTAGTTAACCCATATCCGGCCAAAGTTGCGAAAAAAACAAAGAGGAAAAGGTAACTGTCGTAATTGGTTTCGAATGAACCATAGGAGGGTAGGAGATGCAAAAAGTGTCCTAGTCTGAGGAAGGATATAATATTATTCCCGATTCCATCCCGATGTTTCCAATTATCAATCTTCATCTTGGATGATAAAAAATCGCGTTCCGCGAATTTTAATTTTGTGGATTAAGAAATTAAGGTTCGTGCCTAACTGGATTACAGGGACTGGGTGGAATTATATATTGGATATAAGATTCTTATGGGTTATATAGATTATAAAGATTTGGAAATTATTACTTATTTTTTCTTGTTCTGCAAAACTATAGCATTATTAATTTTATATTATTTAACAAAGACTGCACAAACATCCAATTTCTGCAACATTAAAGTGTAGCACTTAACTCCTTAACTCAACAATGGACGTTTAGAAACATCCAACCCCCGAGAGGATAATTTTCTTTTCAGCCGGGATATGAAGCCAGGACCTTAGAAGGTTTGCATGCTACGAACTCCGCCACTAAGGCCGGAAAATTGTTAATTGAATAGCATCGTTAGATATTGGCGAATATAAATTTCATATCTGACAATAAAACATTCTCTTTTGATTTGCAATAGACCTTGGAGTTATAATAGCAAATTATTCAATTATCTTACCCTTATCATTCCCTTATTCATACGTAGTAACTTACTTATTAACTAACTCAGGGAAAACTTGTAAACACTCAGTAGTTCGGGAGAGTGTACTCAGGTTGAGAAAGAGAAAGGCAACACACTCTAACCACTCTATCTATTATGCGAGGCGTTTCTCATCTTATCTCTAGGTTTCCTCACCGTGTTTGTACTGCGTTTGTTAGTACAATGCACGCGCTCTTTTTAATGTACACAAGACTGCTCTACGTATTATCCTTGAGATTACTTGCGTAGCGTATTGCTGCTTTAAAATTACCCGTATTAAAGGTACCTTTAGGAAATGCTTCATCCTGAAGTAGTAACTTTTTAGTTCAGTTAACTGAACATAAAGGAGCTTAAATCGGTATATATTATTGGAGGAAACTGAATTATAGATCTATCATGAAATAAAATGTCGTGTTAAGTCCTTTACGCTTGAGTGTTACATTTTTACCTCACAAACTGAAACGAATTAACGTCATTCTCGCAGATCAAACACGACTAAATTGATTTTTTTATGTTTGAATTAGTTTTGCAGTTAGATAAGAATGCCTTTCAGCGTTGTCTTAATATACTTTCCCGTTGTTTACTTGTCATTTTGAGTTTATGGTTCACGAAAGGATTTACTACTTAATACCCACTATTTACTTCTATGCTAGTTACGTGAGTACAATGCAAATGTCTAATTACAACTGATGTTCTAGGATTTTGGTTATAATATCTAGGAATTCTTATCCATATTCATCCATAGATTAAACATCGTTTACTTAAAGTGTATTTCATAAATGAAAATATTACGAAGTAAAAGGGTATTTTCGATGTGATATTTCGAAGTTTCCGCAATAGAATGGTACACATTTTGATCTAGGAATTACTCAACTAACAATAACTTGGCTTAAAATGCTTCTTATTCCAACAAAAAATTGAACCATCATTCTATCATAAGCAATGAAAAGTTCCTTTTATGAAAGTACTGCATTTTTTCCCTCACAAACCGAAACGAATAAAGACGAAAGAGTGTTTATCGAAGAACTTAATTATATCGGAAACCGGCTCTGGAGTACTACACCCATTCAATTCCATCCCCACCTGCAGATTGTATCGCAAGAAGTTTTGGGCACAAAGTTCCCACGGCTCGTGATATATATCCTTCGCAGCCACTTCGACGTGCTCATAGGCCAACGTCGTATATTTCATTTCGGGACCATCGATTAACGATAAGTCTCCCTTTGAAACAAACATCGAGGAAATGCTTTCCGATTCCACATTCAATCTCAGCCCTCCCTCTCTATAGTAGATGGGTATCGGAATCGTGAATTTCTAACGTGGAAAAACAGGAAAGGTGAAGAAAAACATCAAGATTCAATCTCTTTTGGCGCTGGGATCTCATTCTCACTTTTTCTCCAGCCTCCCAATATATATTTCCCGTTCGAAAGACATCGCCTCATTTTGTGCCCAAAACCGCTTACAACTTCCTTTACCTCAGAGGTACTCCGTCTTCCTTTGCTTCGGGAAACTGCCGTCAGAGGGCTATGTTGTCGCCATTCAAACCCTTGCAGAATCAAGGTGCGTTGGAGCGAAGGGGGGATGAGTGGCGCAGGAGGATGACAATGATAAGAAAAGGAGTGTCTGGAGAGACGAAATGAAAAAGAGAGGATAAATAAGTACATACGACTCTTTTATTGGGATGCTGAGGAAACAGGCCTCCACTTTAGGCCCCATCTTTATTCGAAGACTGAGGGGTTCTGTGTGGAGAGGAAGGATGAAACACGGTGACAGCTTATTCCGAGCGTTATTGTTTTGTTCTGGGTCGAGCTGAGGATGAATATAAACATCATTAAGTTACAGATATTCCGATGTGTTCCTTATGGGGGGATATGTTTACAGGAATTTCTGTGGAGCAACTCATTGTTGGTTTTTGCACAAAAATACGTGATAGAATTTAGAATATTGTGTACGAAACAATAAAAAATCATATCGCTGAAATTTTATAATGCCTTCTCTGATTTTCTAGCGATAAATTTCATATAATTAATCAAAGAATTTCATTGAGAGCTCTTGAGGCTTCCTCCTATAAAAGTATAAAAATCACGCTTATAATCGAGAATTATGATTTGTAATATGTTTGCAATAATTAGTTTAACTATGAATTGTATCTCTAACATAACGTTTAGGAATCATTTACGTGAATTCTAGATATACATGTCCAATAATTCGTTTCTCTTATTGAATAAAACTTGATCGTACGATTTAATTTGGACTTAGTTCATATATTTTACTAATTTACTGAAAGTAGTGAAAGTTTATTTTATTATTCATATCCAATAAAAGAAAATTAAATGAATTTTGGTAAAAATATTCTATTCCACTAAACGATATTACACAAGAATACATTACCACGATTTCAATACGTTACACTCATTATTATTATTCTTATCTTTCCATATTTTTATTTAAATTGATTCGCAATGTGTTTTAAGCAATAGTCTGTCTTTAAGTATCGAGAATAAAAATTTTTAAGTTGTAGCCCAGATACCTAAATCGCCATTGTCTAACTTCTGTTGACTCATTGAAGACAGCATTTTAGCTCGGATTTAACTTTCATTCGAAGTCGCTTTAGTCAGCGAGTAACTTTCTAATTCGGACGTTCGCATCAAAAACGTTGAAGCGCTACTTATCGGAGAATTCATCAAGTACCCTCGCGGATAAGGCTTTGATTTATTTCCAAGACTTTGAATTTTATTCAAGAAAACACGTTACTCAGCTTTTATCCGCTGGATATGAAAACTCTCAAGATTGACGGACTCTGCTTAAAAAACCCCGGATACGAAAACTCATTAGCTCCTTTTCCCCTCTGAAGAAAATACACATTTCATTAAAGCTCGAAATAAAAAATCACACTAAAATATTGAATGGTTTCCGTAAGAAGGAAATGAAGAATTTTCCTTTTTTCTGCGTTTCTTTAGTAGAGCTCAAGGGTACAGTTTCCCCGACCCTTCCTCCCTTCGCACTCATTTTTAACTCCTTCTCTTATCTCCGAAACCTTCTTTAATTTTTCCCTCATAAACAGTCTTCATTTCCCCTCTCCCCCGTTGCTAAGCAATTCCGAGTCCATAATTATCCACTGTTTTCTCTCATCCTTTTATCCTTAGTTTCCGACCTTTATTAGATTCCTTGTCTTTATCTTCCGAGGTCTTCCTTAACCTCTCTCTTTTCATACAAAAGGAAGAATATCCTATCCAAACATTAGCTTCCGATGATCTAAGAAGCCCCACATTTTGTCGATGTTTATACGAAATATTTGGGTCAAGGGGAAGGTAAATTTATCTCGTACGGATTCGGATATTTTGGTTCTGGTATTGATATGAAAGTTGCTCCGAATAAATGTATATCTATAGAATATTTTTGTAGTGCTATGAATACGTTCAACGATTTCATGTATTGGTAAGCAGATATTGTTTCGTAATTTATGCATTGGTTTAGATGCTTTGAGATGTTTCTCAAATTAAAGTAAAAGTCTTCGTTTTCAACTTATTCTTAATTAAACTAATTTACCAAGAACAGGCAACCAAATTCCTTCAATAAAGAAAGAGGTATTAGAGTTCTGAAATTTTTGAATTATAAATTCAACCTTGTTCTTATAATAGTTCATTATTAAAGGTTACTATTTAAGAACTATTTTTGGGCTTCATTGAGTGCTAATAATTATAATACAATTTTTATTTTCATCGCATATTAAAACTATTAAATATTATACGTAATACTTGATTTAAATACAGCATCAAATCTTTGATCAATTATTTACAATTCCTATTGTCAAGGAAACGTAAAAATATCAATAGCTTCTCTACCTTAATTAGGTGTTCCAGTTGTTTTGATTATTTATTTATAATTCCTATTGTTAAGTAAACGTAACAATATCGATTGCTCCTTCAAATTAATTAAAGAGTTGTTCTTTCAGTTACTATATAAATTTCCTTCATAACAACGTGTGTACAACTATCTAAGTCCGACTTAAATGCAAAACTCCCTTACCCACTAAAGACTGTATCCTGTTTAAGATAACCCCCATTCTTCCGGTCCTCTTCACAGTCTTTCCAACCGGACCTCCCTTCTTTAAAACTTCTCTCTCTCCCCACCAAAGCAGACCCATTTCTCTCAGTTCGTACTTCTTAAATTGCCTTTCTTCTCACACTACTCTTCCCTAGCCGTTTTCTTCGCCCATTAAATCCGCGTTCCCCTAACCTCTACTCGTTTGCCGAAGTTGGTTTCTTTCCGATCTTTTTCCTAGTGTCTTAGTTACCCCCTCTCTCTCCATGGGAACGGGTGTGATTAAATTGCCCAAGTTTCATTGTCGAATTTTTCTCGGCGAGATAATTTGTTCGGTGCTACGATTTCAGGATGAATCCGACATTTTTTGGTAATTATCGGGGATGAATGATGGATTTCGATAAAAATTTTCTGTTAAAATTGATATACGATTGGGGTTCTACGAGGAGTATAGGTTTTTGTAATTTATAGACTTTTTGGGTGTTACGGTTTATTTTATCTTATATCAGTTTTTCAAGCGTAGATAATGCATTTGACTTTTTAATTATTATCAAAGTGTGACGTCTTATGCGTAGGCTAAATATGATTTACTTCATGATTGTATAATATCTCTTTACCTATTTCTTTATATAGAGAGCCAGGAAAAAAGAATTAGAGTTTCTGATAAGTATATTGAGTTAGCAATTGTGTTAATATTCTCAATTCGATTTTGATTCCCGTAATTAACCTAAGTATTCAATGATCGTAAGATAAATACTTTTTATAAGTCTCCTTCAGTTCTGCTCAGATTCATTTTTTTAAATCTTTCACTTTTCATAAGTGAATGTGAAACACGAGATTAAAGATAAGTTAAACGAAAAAGAACCTAACAATATACTTGAGATACATATGCTACCAGTGATCCTTAACTTAAACTTGGTAATTCTGGATAAAGGTAAGAATAAATAGAATACTTTGTGAGCTTTTTGTCGAAAAAATCTCCGATATCATTATGCTTCGGTATATCGTTCTCTCCCACTGTCTACATACGGCTGAATGAAAATACACGAAGTAAATGAAGGAAATAAATATTTAATCACTCCAAAATTCCGATAGGGAAAGTATTAAGGAACGGCTTTTGATCAGAGTGAAAATCGCCGTAATCAGAGGGAGGAATTGTTCCATTAATCCAAACAAGGCGATGGATTAGACAGCCATCATCTCTGTAAATACGATAAAACGCTTAATTTCCGGATCATTGCTGTAGCGCGTGTAAACTTGAATATTTAAATTGCATCTTTGTTTGAGTAGGAATCAAGGGGACTGGAGAGACTACACTGTTGGTTCATCTGATCTGACTTATTCCACTTACTGTGACCTATATTTAAAATTTCTTAATCAGTTATAAAAGTCGTAAGAAATTTCTTGCTTCAAAAGGTATGGAAAAGTATGATTATAATCGATAGAAAGAAATATATACATAAAATAAAGGAAGTACTTAGTTAGCTTGGTTAGTGACTCGTTTGAAACAAGGTATTTCAGTTAGTCTGAAATTATGGAATTGACGTTCTATTAGTAATTGAATCAAACAAATAAAGGTTGGATATGCTTCTTTAAAACTAAAAGTATATTTTTCATGTACATTTAATTTATAGGTTGAGGTATTCGTGAAACTAATCAGAAGCTAACTATCTCTATTATTTACATTTTCGCATCGTATTATATATTTTACAATCTTATGTAAAACTATTAAAATCAATCCTTATTTTACTTACTTTCATACCCTATTGATAAAACCAGTCAAATCCTTAAGACAGGCAATAGAATTTTTGATAGTGGAACGAAAGAATTCTTGCGCCGTGAATTTATGCAACCCACTATACGCCTTGGATTATTTCCGTACCTGGTTTCTCATTTCCATTCCAAATGAGAGGTTAGGAGAGAAATGTTTTAGTTTTCAGAGTATTCTCGGTAGTTCTTTGATCATCTACACGTACGTATTTAGAAAGATTTTTTATGAATTTTACTGTTATTATTTGATTTTCTTTTTCTCCAAGGATAAATTATCGTTAAAAAGTATATTTGTCAATGAATCACTCAAATGAATGTACGAGAGTGACATTACTCGAGGGAAAGGATATTTCACAATTTATGATAAGTTCCATTTATTTATCGTATAATAGAACTCTAATCTTCTAATAACGTTCCAAAATTAATTACCTTCATATTATATAGTAAATTAATCATAATATAATTTTACATTTATTGTATAACTATATCTGTAAGAAGTAAATATTTAAGATTAGGAAGGGAGGATGAGAATTCCAGTAAGAGGATATGAGGTAGAAAGAGCAATATGCACTATCGTAAAACGCATTTAAGAGAACAAACCTCGATTAGAAAACTGTAATTAGATGTGCATCAGTAAAATAGGAATTACACAGAAGATCATACTAGAACTTTATTTGAAGATATCTAGAAAAGTACTGAAGCTGTAATTGAGTCACAAGGAAATGATAGTGCTTTACATCTGTTTTATAGTCCTAAGAACAACGATAGTACAAGCAGCATACCAGGATCTAAGGAAAAGAACATCGGCAGTAGAGTTTTAGGGACATAATAGTGCAGCTAAGCAATTTCCTGAAGTACTATTACCTCTGCAAGAGATCCGAAGAAATACTTTTCTTTATCACTACGGAATTCGGCGAACCTTGAAAGTTTAAGTACAATACTTCCTTCTCCTTTACCCTAATTTCACGGACTTGGCTGTTACAGTACTCTGGTCCCATTCAATCCGTTGATCAGGAAATATCTTCCGATAGTTTTTCCGCTCGAAAGTATTTATCCTGTCTCTTGCAAAAGGTATATATGTACGTACGTATATGTACACACGTGTATAGGTCCACCGAAGCGAAAGATAAGGCATGAAGGAACTGATAACAGTGGCCTCAAATCGAGATTGTATCCTTTCTCGTGCTAGTCAACGCAGGAGTTTTGTCCGAAAAGCAAAGGACAAAATAGCATCCGTTCGGTTTTATCGATCCATCTCATCCAATCAGAATTTTTTGGTAGTTTTTTATCCAATATCCACCGGTAAAAGGGACAAAGTTTTCTTCAATCGAACGGCTACTCCACTTGAGCCAACGGTGATCCAGCCGCCACATACGAGGCACTCTCGCGGTCTCCACGGAAACTACGGGCGCGGTTCAGTTGTTTTATTTTTGTGTTCCGGTTTCCGTATCGGTACAAACATTCTCCCTCCGAAATGCACACCATTCGATTGCGTTAATAAGCGAAAGTCTTTTATTTTTCATCGGCTTTGATTTTTAAATGTGATAACTTCGCGAAGGGCGGTCGTGCATTTTTTATCGGAGCCAAATGAGTCCGGTTAATTACTTCGCGGGGAAATGCGAAAAAATGCGGTGCATGCGAGATGTTTATTTCCTTCGGTCGGTTGTGATCATTGAGACTAAAAAGAGTCATTGGCCGTTGCTAGGAAGGGGGGAATATTGGGATGGGTTTTAGTTTGAATTAAAAGTCAAGAGTGCATTTGAGGCTTTACTAATGAGATGAAGATTCTTATTTAGAAGTCTGATAGTTTTTTCGCATGATCCATGGATATATTATTTAATTATTATACATTATAATAATATTTTATATTTTATACTATATATTTTATATTATGTATTACGTGATATGCATTATATATTATTATAATATGATAATGATAGTATAATGAAAAACTATGCAAATTCCAGAACAGAAAATAATAGGTTATTATAATTTTTCGTGATTTTGTTATGAAAAAGATACCTTTCAATTCAAAAACTTTCTTTAAAGAAAACATCAATTCGTAGAAGTAATTTATCTCAATGAAGTTTTTCTTGGTATTGCTTAATTATCTCAAAGCAAGTTTCTTATTTATCTCTCTCTCACTTGAAGATTTTTTTCTATTACATACTATCCTTGAAAATTGATTCTTCATTACAGACAATATTCCGCGAAATGTCTCGACATATCTAGTTGGTTTATTTTCATTTCTCCATAATTTATTAAGCTTTTATTTAAAGTGGGAAACGGAAAATTGAATTTCTCATATATTATAAGCTTTCATTTACTCAAATTTTTAATAATTTACTTAATTTTTTTCGGTCTTATAAAACAGTAGAATATTTAAATTTTGACTCAATTTTTTTTTAAACTTTAAAACCAAAGATCTTGATAGATTATTATAACAGTTGAAGGTGAATGATTTCATGTAAACTTTAACTTTTACACATGAAATTCGGTTCTTAATATGTAGTAGTTTTATGCAGATAATCATAAGAAAACGAGATAAAAATATGAACTCTTAATGGTGAAAATAACACTTAAATATAAAATGCTTAGTTGTTTTAAGACAGCATCGTATAAAATGTTATCTGGGCATTTTAATTATTATATACTCTTAAAATACGTGGTTTTTTAACTCTTGCGTGAACATTATATCTATAATCTTATTCCTTAATATTAACTCCTTCCGATTACGCTAGGAACTTCCAAATATAAGCCTTGGAAAGAGTTGTTCTAATGGACGAGAATTCGCTGCTAAGGCAACGATCACCTTTGACTTCCCCCACACTTAGGTTTCGTTCATATATGGCTCACCTTTTACGACGCACATAGTTGCAGGCGGTCGTTAAAAGGTGGAAAATCGGCAGAAACAGTTTCGGAGGGGGTAGAGGCCCTTCCGTGACGCTTTCGCCGACCGTAAAGCTGGACTTTTCCATTCGACCGTTCTTTTACGGTCCCATTCGACTCTCGTACTTCTCGAAGCCGACTGTCGCTCATTCACTCTCGTTGGGGATTTCCGAAAAAAGTTGTGGTCTGTCCCTCGGAGCTAAAAGAGAACGTAAGAGTCTCTTCAAACAAAAGAGAACGATGTCATTCTTGCAGAGCAAACACGAGTGAATTCCTTCTTTGTTATGCTCGCATTAGTTTTACAGTTCGAGAAGAATGCCTACTGTGTTGTCTTAAATTAGTTGGCCGTTGTTTATTTGTCGTTGTGAGTTTATGCGTAGATGGCGCGCGTGAAGGTTTCCAGTTTAATACCCACTACGCACGTACTTCTATGTTAGTTCATAGAGTACTTGTTTAATTACAGCTGATGTTCTTGGATTTTGGTGATGGTGTCTTGGAATTCTTATGCATATATGACTGATACAAAATCTTATTAACAGCGTAGTTTAGAATTGAAAATATTAGTAGCTAAAAGGGAATTTTTTCGTAATACGAGTATGTCGTATGTCGCAATTTTTGCGATAAACTAGCATACATATTGATTGAGGAGTAATGGAAGAATAACTTTCTTCGAATTAATGATCATTTTCAACAAAGGCTGTTTATGATTTCTTTAATATTAATTTCTTTAATATTATGTCTCCAGCCTTCCGCTAAATATTACTGGATAAGATACCTTTTCATCCTTAGATATATTTACTTCATCTTGGCAGTGGTATTTTCTATAACTTATATTACTTCCTTCCATAATTACTATGTGTACTCCTTTAGTAGTACTTTCATAAGGTTTTTAACACACCCCTTCACTGTGGGTTTTTTGCTGCTGTGCATAATTGTTTCCTACACTTCACTTAAGTTTCTTAGTATTCATGTATTTTATTATATTTTTATAACTCCAAAACATTTTATTATAACCACAGATATTTGTAAAGGCTAATGGAAAAGAGTTAACGTCTCCGTCGGAAAAAAATAATGTTATTCGTAATGCCAGTTTAATATCGTTAATATAGTTCCGAGTCACTCTTAAAAGGGAAAACTCTCTCTTTTACGCGACCGCTTTATTGCGAAGGCGTAAACTTGGAGTGTTTAGAAACGCCGCTGTACTCGTAAACTAGTTACTGTAACCCGCACTTTTAAGGACCACTTCCAAAAGGACCTCCAGCATCCCCTCTACTCGTGTACAAGTGACCATTAAAGTTATTTATGCACCGGAATAAGGATGTGCACGAGGTGACAAATGACGTACAAGATACGTCATAAAGAGGAAAAAAGTACTTTTACAGTAATGCGTGCGTGAGTATATTGTGCGCTTACGTAATGTATCAATTTAGGTTTTGATGATCGCTGGAGATGATTAAGAGGACAATGGTTTAGAAGTGAAAGGTCGAATATTTTGTCGTTGTTTTAAGAGAAACAATTTAACAATACAGTTTATCTTTGACTATAAGTTGTTTTAAAAAGAGTTTTTTAATGGGATATGTAAGTCTCTTTTAATGACAGAATCATAGACGTAGAAATTCTTATAATGTATTTCATGTGACTACTGAGCAAGTAGTTTTGTTGCTATTTATTTATTTATTAGCTTCATATTTGTTATACTTTAAGTTTTTCGCACTAAAATATGGTATCTTACAGCGATATTTGTTAGTATTTTCAACATCCCGATACTGTTGATTGAAAAAGATTGTATATTGAATGGATTAAAATCATTTTCACGAACTAAATTTACGAAAATATATTTATCCATTGTTGGAAACAAATTATATAGTTAAAGCAATTAATCTCGAGTATTTTGAGGTTTGAAGATATTAAATTTTCTAAAATAAAGGCCTAAGATATATTAAAATTCTTGTTTTACATATTATTTAAATTCTTGACACGAACGTATTAGGCATTTTCTTGCATTATCTGATTTATCTTTTAAAAAGAATGGATTAATTTTTCTCTTAAAGTTATTGTTACTTTTAAGAAGAAAATAGCCAGAATATTGTTCGCACAGAAATGTAGACGTTAAGTAAAATTCGAGGATTGCTTACGGATTCCATAGACTCTCTATAGCTTCAATAGAAATTCCCGAATAGATAGGAGTATATGTCTGCATTCCTCTTGCGCAGTTTAAAGCGTCGAACCCCGCGCTTAAAAAATCCAGTAAATTCAGCCCAAACGAAATCGACTCCACAGCAATTCCCTAATTTCCTTAATCCAGATTTGATCGCGTTTTGTCGGTCGAAAGTCTTATTTATTCAGTCCATTCGCCCGTTCCAATCTCCCGACTCTTATAAAAGCCCTAAATCTAAGGGAAGCGTCCTTGCACAACCCCCCCTCCCCTTTCCAATCTTTACCTTTCTCCCTGTCACAGTTTCCCCCCTTCACTAAATCCGCTCTTGCATTCCTCCTTGTTCGCCTCCCCACTTCCTTCATCCCTTCCCGTTATTTCTTCTACAAGATCCCCCGCAATCTTTGTGTCGAGATATCCACAGGAGAATTCGCCTGATTCCATCCGTGTCTACTCTTCGCCTCTCCGTTCCAATTACTTTATGGATTTTCCCCTTTTAATTAGCCCGGTTTTCCTTTCAAAACCCCCTCCTTTACTAACACGGAATTCTTCTTCTTCGCGTTTATCTTTTCGAATGTTTTTGTTCCTGAGTGATAACTTTTTAAAGCACTTACAGAAGAGAGATGAAGGACGAAATTTTTCGTTTTTTTTTTTGAGTCTTTGCTGTTTCCTTGGGTATCCGGTGCTAATTCGATTGTCGGGGTGGTCAATACTGATTAGGTGTTCGATGTACCTCCTAACTTTGATTATTTTTATGTTGTTTGTGTAGATACGTAGATATATGGTACGTAAAAACTATTTTGTAATTATTTTTAAAAAATAACGAAAATTATTGGAGCTAAGAAGTATTTTTAAATCAGATCACGAAATTTGTTGTATAATTGCACAGTTTCGTAATTTTTATGATAAGTATTCATTTCCCAAAAGGCTGAGATAATTTTTGTGAAAGCAAGTACAGGCTCGATTCCCAATGATAGCCTGTATTCTTGAGAACTTTTGGTGTTGTATCTTTTACATTACTATTATTGTATGATACTTGGAGTAGGTTTCATTTAATAACAATAGAAATAAGAAGCTGAAATATAAATTTATTAGTAAGTATTATACCATTCAGTTAAAATATATAAAATATTAACGAGGTTTTTGTCAAGGTGTGGTTGACCAAGGAAGTACGTATTCCAAAAAAAGAAAATTAGTACTTGAAGCAGAAATTTTATCTTGAACTATAAGACTTCTAATTGGTCCTTCAGTCCTAAACCTCCAATCATTCCAATATAGTCACTTTCGTAATTGAATTTTAAATGGATTTAACTCAGTCAGAGGCACTTGTTTAAATAAACTTTGAGACAGAAGCCTGTTTCAAAGTTATTCGTCTACTGATACTCTCTCATACCATCCTTTGCAAGTATAATGTTCTAATATATATCATTGAAATGCAATTCATGCTTATCCTTAATTCATACAAATATGATAAAAATTGCTATTCTTCTAAAATTATTCACTATACGAGAATGTCAAATTATATCTGATTTCGTTAGTCTGTTATGTTAATTTGTCCGAACTTTCATTCCTTAAAGAGAATTTGTGGTATTGCTTGGAATGATCTGGTGCTATGGTATTGCTTATTAAGCAAAGTTCCCTCGTCATTTTTTCGACAAATATTTACGAAAAGATATATCTATGCATCTAAATTAACTAACTAATCCGAAATAACATATCTCACTTCAGTTCTATTCTATTTATTACCCTATTCCCTTTTCACCAAAACGTATTACATTTCATGTGCATCTATTTTTATACACTTTAAATCCACTCCTTATATAGAGATTCTTATTAAAGGAAGAGCACAATCATTCCTTCACATAATCTAAATCCCCATTCCAGAATCACAGCATCTCTTATCAAATGCTTCATTCAGTTGATCCAACTGTTATTTACATAATTTCCACAACTCTATCAAGGAATTCCCGTACCTCAGCACATTCTCTCTCTTTAATTTTCTGTGGATTACTTTTCGTTCCGCAATCGAGATTTCCATCTCAATTCTCTTTTTGCTTTCCCATGACCTTTTCAAATGATGATTCTATACCTCTATCTCAATTTCTCTTTGTTCATCTATTTTCCGTGGCACCTTTTCCTCATTCAAGCCCAACCCATTTTCTATACTAATGTGCTATAATTTCCTTGTATAAGGCTTTGAAATTCTCTTACTGCTAGTTATCGTGTCTTTAAAGTAGTCTTTCTCCCGGAAAAGATATAAAGAGAGTAAGATTACTTATATATCCGTATTCGTAGTACGTATTAATAACGTATAGGATATATATTTAAAATGATTCTATTATGATTATTATCATTATTACAAAATAATTACAGCTATTTTACTACATTTGTTAGTTGGGGATGTTTTGGTACATCACAGATAATAATTTACGATGTATGTATACATAAATATAGCAGTGTACAAATATGTAATTTGTTATAAATACTTTTAAAAAAATGAATATATCCAGCGAATATTAGCAACTTGCAAATATGGCAAACTTATTAGAAACAATTCTCACTTAAATTTTTTTTGAAGGTTCGTAATCTTTTGTAACGTATCTCACTTTGCGTAATGAATTGGTTCACACATCATCTTATTAAATATATTTATAACTTTAACGAAACATTTGAAATATTTGGGAAAGGCTCAAAGATTTCAGCAGGTATACCATTCCATTTCTTTAAGATTCTTAAAAGAAGAGTGTCTCCTAGTATTACTTCTTTGATTAATGTATTTTACTAATAAACTCTTTTATTCTACATTGTATTTCCTTATAATGTGCACTGCAGTAATTTTTTTTTCTTAGATTTCTCCTAAAACTAATTCTCTACTGTTTACGTCTTAAAAAAATTGAGAAATGATTCCATCCTGAATTTCGGTGGTTTATGATCAAACACTTTGATTTTCACGTCGAATTTCCTTTATTTTACCAAGAAAAATATGGAATTCCCCTCTCAGAGCTTAACGTTATTTAGACTTCTTAGTCTCATTAGGCAATACTCAATTTGTCCATCCAAACACTCCTCAGACTCGTTCTCTTTTATTTTTCTTCATCTTCTCTCCCCTTTCCGATTCGCAATTTTATTCATTCCCCTTTCCAATCTTCATTTCCGTTCCACATTTTCACCCCCTCTTCCTCAATAAGATCGCTTCCTACTTCACCAAACCCACTTTTCTCCTGAACTCTCTCATTCCAGACCTCTTTAATCCTTCCCTGATCCATGCAGCATCCAAAATCGCCATCGCTTACTCAAGGTCCACGCTTATAGCCCCTCTACTAGATCTATCCCATCGATGCTATCTTTCAGTGAAGGTTTTTCGTCTATAAAAAGAATTACCTTAACCGTAATTTCCAGATTATTAATAATGTTCATGGTTTACTTGTATATAATAGTATTTAGTTTAGTTAAATTCGTTCGTCAATCTTTCACAGCTCGCCATTATTCTTTCTTCTAAATTTAGATAATTATCTTTATGATTCGTGGGTTTTTAAACCACTCTTTCTTTGTGTTTTCTTGCAGCGTTATTTTTTTCTTAGTTTATACTTAGGTTTTAAACCAGCTAATTAATATTCTTTTGCAAAGTTTTTCCATGCTATCTGTGTCTGTAAATTTTTATTTGACTGAAGATTATATTTAAGAAGGTATTTTTAGTTTCTATCTAAGCTCAATATAGTCACTTATTATATATACCCTTTATCCTAGTCTATATTGCGTTTTCCATAAAGTTAATATCATAATACAAAATTATAATACAGGATTTATTTATTATTCTGCTCATCTATTTCATAATTTTACGGAGATGGTTCTAGTTTTGTTTCTTGTTTTATATTATGATTATTGCTGCAAGTAATGTGTGAGGGATAAACCAGAAACAATCAGAGTTACGAGTACATTCATTTATGTGACCCTGTGAATCTGCCCTTACTTCCCATCGTCCCAATACCCCCACATTTGACCCTTGACCCCGACCGTATCCCTTATCCTTCCCATTTGACCATATTATTAAACTGTATTTGATGCTGAAGGGAAAAATATATCATTTCCATAATATATATTACTTTATGATATTTATTTGAAAAATATCATCGTAAAATTTCCCCTCTCTCTCCTCCATCAAGATTTATTTTCGTAAAATATAGGAACTTTAAATGTTAATTTTAGACTTTTACAAAGGTTAAATAGAAGTGAAAATGCAACGTTTCTGAGATTTTAACCTACAATTTAAGTATAAGTGGTAGCGATATCGCTATTTTTAAATTCCTAGTATTAATTTTTCAAACTTTTCTTTTTAAACTTCTAATATTAATCCAATTTCTATCGATTTAACCCTTTTAGTCTTTACTATGTACCCTTTACTTCTTCCACCACCCCCAACTCCGACCCCTTTACCACAGATACCGCCCCCTTCCTTCTCAATCGGTGCTTCCCCCACCACTCCACCCAACCTTATCACCCCGTTATATCCTACCCATCTGACCCATACCCTAGGAAAGCCACTCTCCGCTAGAGGGAGCTTCCTTAGAGCGGGCAATCCTCCTCCACAATCGTTATCGGACCCTCCACTTCTCCTCTTTTAACCTACCCCACCTTCAATATCTCCCCCTCCCAAAAAAGCTTATCTCTTTTCCACCACATTCATTTCATTACCCTTTCTGCTTAAATGGTTCCGCATCCTATATCTGCCTATCTATCCAGCTTCCATCTCTTGCTCTTTCAAGTTCCCCTTCTTTCCAATCCTCGTGTTTAGCCTTTATACGAGTTTTCTTTCGTGTCTTTCCAACACACACGAACCCTCCCCTCTCTCGCGAGGTTACCTGGTCTCTCTCATACCCCTTACCGAAAAACTCCCATCCCGTTCCACTCTATTCTCAAGTAGATCTTTAATTTCGTCCGATTCTTTCCCCAATGTCGTGATAATGAGGTCGCAGTGGGAATTTGTTTCTTTTAAATTTCAAGCTCTTCCGTTCCTTTCACGCATCCGTCGACAGCTTTGGGTCGGGGCGAATTCCTGTCGATCTGCTTTCCTTTAATTACGTTCCCTTTATTTCGGCCGCGGCGGAAGATGGGTTTAATTAAGGAGCGATTGTTTTCCGAGGTGTATACATACATATATAGCGATTGTTTTGTTTAAAAAGAACGGGTCTTTTCCATTGTTAGAAAGTTTTAGTATTTTCAATGCATCCGGAAATAATTAACTTCTATGGAATATCACCTCGTCACAGGAGGTTTTCAAAATATTGTAATAGGTATTTACGAATACATATACTTATTACTAATTCAGTTACGTAAGTATTATTACTTAGTATATATATACCCGTTACTATGTGGTTTTTCTTTAGCAACGAGTGTAATTTGTAATTAATTCATTAACTGGAAGTAGCTACCACAAATATCAAAGCTAAAATATTGTTTTTTGGCTTACATATTCAATTAAATTATAATATATAAATTTAAATAAGGTGTCAGATTCAAATTCTATTTATCAAACAGCAGATATGAACCAATCTTCGAATGTATATCGCCCATTTTCAGGCTTGATTAAAAATGTATATACTTAACTACACCCCTATTGACTCAAGTTGGTATTTCATTGTCGTTTGTCTCCGAATCGATCTGTAAATTCCATGCCTCTTATGCATACATACCCTCTTCTCTCTTCTCTTTTAGCATTCTGAGTGGTCTCTCTGTCCCTAAACTATAAGTATTCCTCTTCTTTCCATTCTTCCTCAATTCGTTGAAGCAGTTTGTTTGTTTGTCTACCTCTCTTCTCCTCACAAACCCTTCTCATTTACTTATCTTTCTTTTCTCGTTCCGTAGTCCCTCTTTATCCTCTTAGACTTTTTTTACTTTTGTTCGAGCTTAGTTTCGGACTCCGTTACCATGACGATTGATTTTATTGAAGGATCACTATGGACACATAAAGGGAGAAATTCATATTGGATTATAAAATTAAAAGAATAAACTGACTCTCTGAGAGTATAAGCTTTTACTAGACCGTAGAATTTAACATCAAAAACATACACGATCAAAGTTTCGTATATTTCGTATCTTTAGCTCGTACAGGAAGATGTGCCTTTATCAAGAAATCTTAGTCATGGAGTTTGTTGATGTTTTATGTATATAATACAATTATATTCTAGCTTATTTTGTGATTTAATTAGTCTTTCCTAGCCTGATGGTTCTCAACCATTAAACTCGTATTTTTTATGATAATAAGATGTCTATAGATCTCTCATATAACCCTGATGATAACGAATGTTACATCTTGATTTTGACATCCATCTATTTTATTCCTATTGTCTTGGTAACTTCGCTCTTTGACATTCCATTCGTATTTATTTGTTTCTGAAAGTGTTCATATCTTCAAATTCACCCGGATCTATTTTTGCCTTTCCTAAACCATTTCTGACTTATTATTTGTATTTGTTAACTATATACGTATATATACACACACAAACACACACACACTTTCGATTTTTAATGGACAAAGAGACTGTTTACATTTCTCTATCTCCATAGTTATGAAAACAAATCCGATGTTTGTCTATAATATTTTTCTTCTCGTTTCTGTTTCTTAGTAACGAGAAGGAAACTTTGATCCTCCCATGGCCATTTTTCCTCATAAGTTTGATGCCACCAAAGTCTCCACCATAAAAACCCTACTACGCCTTTGTTCAAACGCTCATTCCCCTTTTTGTATCTCTATCCGCACATCTTCGAAGCATCTCAAGTTAGAACTATAAGTCCCAGATTCATCCAGAACGAAATGCTTTATTCTTCTTCCCATCCGACAATTTTTCTTATTTTGCAACTCCCTCCGCCTCCCACAATCATTCCTTTTACAGCCTACATCCACCAGTCTTCTTTCTTCACCTTTTTCACCACCGCCTACTTCAAAGAGAACTTTTCCTGTTCTCGTTTTTATGCAGCGAAACTCCCATGCGGACGAGGAAAAACATCGGCCAAAAGCCGCAGAGATGCCGGGAAGGATTTTTTTCATCTCCCCTCTCTCTGTTCCTAAGCCCGTGGCAAGAAGAACTAAATACGGGGAGATGCAGAGGAATGAAGGCTAAGGGGAAATCTATTTGGGCTGGCAATTTGTGGGTGGCGGGTGATTCAGTGTGGGCGGTAGGCTAACAGAACGAGGTCCAGCGTTTTCAAGATAAGGGAGGAGTGGATTTAAAGCGGACCAGGTTTTGTGGATATAGTTTCGGGGAAAATATATACAAGGGTTTCGTTAGCTGGTAATCAGGGATAAGGTACAGGCGATTTGAGTTGCTAGGGAAAGAAAGTCAGGTCTTAAGGAGGCTGGAGATGAGGCTCCGTGATTGGATTTTCCTTCTGGATTGCCTATTGTTGTAGGATTTGTATTGTGAACAAAGAATAGGGATTTGAGTGGATGATAACACGAGGAAATTATCATCAAATGCAATCTGAATGTTTTTAGGATTTTTGTAGTACTTCTCAGGTTGATGTTTCAGATGGAATTCGTTACAGGAATACACAGATTGAACTGGTATTGCACTAGAAGGAGCAATAATCGGCGAGAATCGTTAAATACTTATATTACGGCATAAATTGAAGTCTTACGTGTTATCTTAACGTTCGAGAAAATGAAGAATTTATATTAGCGTGGTATTTTAAAAGAGAAAGTGCTTGAGTTGAATCACGTTGAAGAAAAAACGATATTGGATCGTTTTTATCCATTTTAAGAAGGGATTTAATTCAGAATTTAACGTTTAAGAATTTATATCTATACACTTTTAAGTCAAGGTTGATTTGTGAAGAATATCAATCAGTTAGGGTGAGTCGTATTTTTATAACTATTAGGAGCATCGAATGAAATCTAAATTACTAAGTCTTTTTTAATCGTTATGAAAAATGAATCATTTAATCTACAATATATAGGATTAACTTTTGCTTTTGGATTTTGTATTTGTATTTTTCATTTACACATTTAATATTACAATATTGGATGTTGTATTCAATATTCTGGAATAGACTATAAACTCTCCGAGGTCATCTAATTCGCAGGATTTTATAAAATAATGATTATAATAATAATATTGTGATAATTTATGATGAATATGTGAATATATGATATGGTTAGTGATAATAATAATGTGAAACAGTCCCCACGAATAAATATTTCCGATTTTTCAACTTTCCAAGAAAAACCGAGAGTGCTACAGCATTTCGCGACCATAAATTTACGTTGATATGGAAATTCTCTTCAACTGAAATCCTATTTTCGAGTGATTTGCATCTATTAATTCTCATTTCCACCATTCCTCCGGATCCGGAATTCCTCCAACGTTAAAGTTTGGACTTGTCTGCAAGCAGAAATTTTTCTCAATATGACATTCAGGAGGGAATTTTTCCCGTGCGAGATGGGCGATAAGGAATTCACCAAGCAAACAGAAAATTCTGCTACTTCTGGCTTCGCTAGATACAGACGTCCGCTTTTAAATGCACTGGGACCATGAATAATTCCTCAGGATTTCATCGCAGTCTTAATTTTTCAACCAATGCAGCGCATAATAATGCACGGGGCATTTAATTATTTGCCTACACCGCGGCTTTTTTATCCGTTATCTTTCTGCACGGACGTGCCATTTCGTCCAAAGGGAATTTTGCAAGGAAAGGAACATATACAGCGTTCTCCAATTGGAAGTTAGCAGACGTTTTCTGGGATAGTCACCGGTTGTGCGTGAATTGGAAAAGAGAGATTCCTATTTGATGAAACGAGCTGATCTGATGGCGATGGATTTTCGATAATCCTGATCACGATTACGCTTTTCCCATTCGGTTGAAGATAACCCAAAAGATCCGACTCAAAAAGAGCATGAATTCTCTCGAATAAGTGTGTATATCCTTTTGGGGAGGGAACACGTGTATTTCAAAAAGCGATTTTGAATCGAAACGTTCCTTATATGCAATTCGCGGTCTATTTTATGCGGATGAAGTTGGTCTTATTTCGTTTTCGGAGTGCTGATATTTATTTCCGTACGTAGGTTTAAGTGTGATCAAAGTTCCGGGTTCTTTTGGATTCTAAATACACTTTTTCATGTTCTACATTTAGATAATAAAAATGGTTTCGGTAAAATAACGTTTTAGAGATCTCTGATATTATGTTTATGTTCGGCTTCAAATGTTTAATAGCAGTATTTATTATGAACATTAACACAATAAATTTTTAGAATTCATTACTAGATAAATATTGAAAGATAGATAAAATGGTATAATTCGGAGTTAAAATTACTAAAGTAATAATTATATTTTCTCTTAAGTACGTTTTATTGCAATCTTCCCCCAAATAATGATTGCTTGCATAATAACATAAGGCATTAAAAATAAATATAACTGTTATCAGAACCAATCTTGATAACTTAGTTACATAAGATAGTTTTACTAAGTTTTCTTATTTGAAGTTGATTGCTCCTTGTAAGGCATATTGTTTTGCTACGAGGTTAATAAATCTTATCTTAGAATAATTTACTACATAAATATTATTACATTTTTGACGATTATACCAGAGGGCGTTTATTATATTCATATACATATATTCTTCTCCTTGAATTTTATGAATATAATGAAAGGTTGTGTTTTTACATATGTAGTCCAATTGGTATGAGTACCAAATTTCATACTTATATCTTTGTATATATGTTCAGTACTAGTTGTATGCTTAGAGATAGATATTCGTTACTTCATCTCTACAAATTGCTTCTCAAAATGTCCTTCACGATTAATTTGAGGATTTATTTAAGCGCGATGGATTTGAAGTGTTTCCATATATCTTTAATGTATTTCCTATTGGATAAACATATAATTCCAACACAGTTAACTATCAGTATCCTCTGAGTGTAAACTTTCTGTTTGGACCAAAGTAAGTCCTTCAAAACACATCCCTCCTCTCTTTTGAAAAGCAATCCTTACATCCATTCTATCTCATTCCTTCCTCTTCCCATTGTTCTCCTTCGGCGATCCTCTTAAATGGGTTACTTTGTTATCTCCATCTACGGAGGCGATTCTGGGAGAGAACCCCTCGCTTCAATTAACTTCTCGGTCCATGCGATGACCAGAAGTTAAAAGGCTCTTCCAAGGTCCGGATAAAAATGATCGCGGGTAATCCTTTTTTTTCGCATCTTCCCAAGTAATCTTCCCGCTGTAGTTTTTGCAGGTTTACAGGGACGTAGCCCCGTGTTTAAAGCGTCTACCGAGGACAGCGCCGTGTTATTTATTACAACCACCCCACTCCCGCTACCTTTTTAAGGGTACGGTTTTTCACGGTAAGAAAGATGAATTTCTCTCGTTCCGCGCTAAGGTGAGATGATTTTGTCGCCGGGGAAGGAAGCTGTTTCGAGAGTAGTATCTTTAAGGAGGAGTTACAAAACGAACTAAAGATGCGATGTTTTTCACAGAGACGCGGAATTAATGGGCGCGTTTACGCACTCCTTTAAACGAGGTACGATTTAGATCGAGGAGGGCTCTGAGGCGGAATATGTCGTCCTAGATGGTGGTTCACGGAAGATGGAACAACGCAAGTAGTCGCGTAAATCGTGTCGGTATTTGGAGCGAGTACGCCATCCCGCGCGAGATGTATGGTTGCGGTTATCATTGTGTAGTTTTACGTTTATTATCTGCTTGCGTGGTTAATCGTGTCGCGATGCAGTTTGTGGAGTGTCGTCTTCAGAATTGCGTCCCAAGAGTTTGATGGTGTGCCGAATTGTGCACCTGGGTCGTTTTGGGGCACTATAAGTAGTTGCCTATGCGTATTAGTGTTTGAGTTTCGAGATATTAGGGGTCAGATTCTCGTGCTAAGATTCTTATGAATTTGAAATTACTTAAAAGAACCTTTCGTTCTTGAAAATTTATCGAGATAATTAGCGAGGGTACGGATCTTTTACGAGTTGATACGATATAATGGTTGTAAAGTCAATGACTGTGGAAACAGACAGGAGATTTATAGAGACTAGTTTGATTCATAGTCTTATCCATCTTTTTCTTCAATCGTTCTACTTAATTCAGATTTACTTAAGAATATCTCATTTATCGTGTTCAATAATGTACATAGATTAAGAGATAAATGCGATGAAAAGTAATTGATTTCATGAATATCATAGTGGTAGTTATATTGGGGAGTCAATGCTAGTTAGTGATGATACATTATTGTCTGAGTGAGCTATTGTTGCAGTCTTGTTTTAAGGTTAATTAAATTTAAAACAGTAATATAATTAGAAATGTTTATAATACAATAATATTTGTCTCGTCTATGCAATCTGTACCTACTACAATGTTGCTTGTGAAATATGGACCGCTTTGGAACTTTTCTTTCAAATTAAAACTTAAGATATTAGAAAGAGGTTCTGTGTTCAATAAATTTTGTCGTAGCTTCTCTTTAAATGTTCATTGGTGATCGTTCTAGTGAACGTTGGTGAATGAATGTAATTCCACAGCGTACTATTGTGTAACATATTTAAAGATCAAATCCTGATATAGTTATTGATTCCTTTCAGATTTATCCTCCACTTAAACTAAAGCATTCCCTCCTTAATCCATACGCACGCGGCATTGCTTATTAATTTACGTAGGAAGAAATTCAAGGACCCAATATCTCAAAACTCGTATTTATTCAATTCCAGAGGTTTATTTACCTCCGTAAGAGTTTCCCTATTCCCCCAATGTACTTGTTGATTTTTTCCGAATAAAAAGAAACGCAATTTCATTTTGTAATTTCGTATTTCATTGCGTAATTTCCGAATTCAACGCTCCTTATTCCATTAAACTCTTACGGAATAAAGGAAACTCAAAAGGGGATGACCGCTTCGCAGGAGGTACGCATTATTCTCGCGTGAGTGACAGATTAGATTCGCCACAGCGTATTAATGAAAAGTTAATGAAGTAAGAGGTTTTAACGCGCGGATGTATTCGTATTTTTTAATGAAGTTTTCCCTCACAAGATCGGGTTATGAGACCCACCCCCCGTGGCAGGATTCCGGGAGTCGCAAATATTTCCGCTTTTTTGCCTCTTCCACTCATTACATCCTCTTCCCTTTTCGCGTTTCGCATTCTTCCCAACGTTTCTCATCCGTTTCCTAAAACCCTTTTCTGTCCCTTACTCCGCACTGATTCGAGCGTGTTCCTCCACAGGAAGCCTCCGGCAGCCGAACTTGGACGAACTCGTTTTTTCCTGGCCGTCGCTCGCTTTTTACGTCTCAAATGGGCGAATTGAGGGGAGTCGTAGTAATTTCGCCTTCTTCTTCTTCATTAGAGTCCAACCGTATTGTATCGCTTTAAGACTCGTTTTAAATTTTCAGAAAATATTATTTTTTTGTATTTGAATTGCGTATGATTCTATTTTAATGGCTGATACAAAGCTGGTTTAAGTTTGAGGCGATAGAATTTTCAGTTTCTTTTATCGTTGATGATTATAAATTTTCGTTGAAATCGTTTCTTTTATATATTAATTATAAACTTATCCTCGCAAATGAACACGTAAGGGGATTCCCCTTAAAAGATTTGTCTTCAGAGACTTACCTGGTTACATTGACTGTACGACAGTGACCATAGATTTCTAGGGGTTTTAATAATGCTGAAAATAGTACGTTATGACTCATTTGTTTGTTTAGTTAATTGGTTCACATCTTGAGGTATATTATAAAAGTGAACATAGAGATGCATCCATGGTGATACAGTCGAAATTTCAGATTATTTAAGCAAGATTTGATGCTCAAGGTTAAACAGTGGTAAATGGTAGGGAAGTAGTGAAAATTTTACGGTATATTTCATCTTTTAAGGTCTGTACTCTCTCAAATTAATGTTCACATCCTTTGCTGACATTTTCGACAACAGCATATTTTAATACGTTATAATAATTTTAATTGGGATAATTATTTAGATTTTCATGATTTATTGCAATAACTCGTGTTTTGTAGAACATTGAATGGAGTCTATATTATAAAACCTAAATAAGTCTCATCATTTTCTATTTATAGACCGTATAGTTACCAAACCCTGAAAAAAAATCACATTTCGGTTAACGGATATCAGAGACGTCCTTTGAGAAGAAAAATATTTATAATAGAAAACGAAGGAAGGAGACTCTTAGAGAAAATCTTTTGAGTAGACAACCATTAATTTTAGATAGTTCTGTGGCGAATCTAACCAAACGAAGGGATCCGGTTTTATCGCAAAGTTTCCCATACCTTTCCACTTTGTGTTCCCTTCGTTTCATCCCTCGAAATTTTCTACTTTTTCTCAACATCTTCTCCGTCTTATCCTTTAGCGTTCGATCCTCTCTTATGACCTCTGTAAACATTCCTCGAGTGGTATGTGGAACAGCCACCAAGTATCCCTCATCATCCCTCACAAGAGATACTCATTCCTCTCTCTCTCAATCCGCCTATTTCATTTTTTCTCTCCACAGATGAGGTTACAAGCGTTGCAATTGCTCTCGTGTCTCCTCTCGACGTCTCATAGCGTAAATTACTTTTCTATCTCATTAACTAGGATCTTTAGTTTACCCTTTCACAAGTTTCGGTCAGTTCTGTTGGTGAAGTTGATGATTTTTGTCGTCTTTTGAGATTTTATTTGATTGTTTCTTTTTTGAATCGTTTTTCGTGTATTTTGATTGTTTTTTATTGTGATGAACTGTTGAAATTGGTTTAAGGATATTTAGGTTCATTTATTCTTTTTTTGAATCTGCATTAGGCTTGATTCTTCTTGGCTAAAACGTACCTTTTAAAATGCTTTCATTTCTTTATGAATACATTTTTTAAATTCTTGTTCTCATAGCATCTTCAGTCATATTTACCGATGTATTATCATTGGATATACTTGAGAGAATAATATTTTAGATATTTACGAACTTTGGGTGAGTTTCAGTTCACAGTTCACAGTTAGGTGCCTATTAGGATGAGTTTTTCGACACTATGTCATCACGTCAGATACGCATTTGCATAATAATTTCATAGAAAACGTATATATGATCTTATCTTATTCTGTACGCAATTTATTTTTTCTTCTGTAAAATTTCTTGCTTTGGAGCAAAGATATTAGGAGTAATTCATAACCATTACTGTTAAAAAGGCAACGGAATATAATTCATAAATACACGTTGTTTGGAATGTTTAACGGTTATCCTTTTACAGTAGGAAATTTCCCGAAAGAGAACATCAAAATATTAGCGACGTTTTAATTTTAAGTTAATATTGTTGGAAGAGGCATATTAAAGGTTTTAAATTCATGGAAATAGGAGTAATTTAACTTTTCAAGAGTTCAGCTTATGTAGGTTTCTTTGCTTTATTTATCGAAGAAATTAGTATCACGCTGTAATATAGGTAAAAATTTCAGATTTATGACTAAATTAATAATAGAGTTTATGGAGAGAGTAGGAATTAAATAGACATAACGTCATTAAGCGTCATAAGAAAGCAAATGATATAATGAATAAAAGAAATTGAGCCAAAACAAAGTGTAGATAGAGAACGGGAGATCTGGGTCATATGAATCTATCATGCGGTGGAACAGCTATGCATGTAAATCATCAAAATTTTAAATTATTTTATATCTAAGCTCTCCGTAGAATAAATTCACGCTTCGACATTCACGTCCCAAAAAATCACCGCCGAAGTTTTCGCATCCCGATTTTCTTGCCAACTTACGTACCCATGGCACTGCCGTCGTATAAGTTCTAATTCCCATTCAAGATTCTTAACCTCGCATCTCCGTACTCTTCAGTCATACGGCCCACTTGGGATGAGGTCCACCAGAAGATGCAATCTTAATCGTAATCCAGCTGAATGTTTCATCTCGAGGGGAATCACGTCCAAGAAACTTTTGTCTACGGAGACCCTGTCTTGCCGAAGGGTTTTGAAAACGCCTTCTTATGTCATTCACCTCTAATAGGTTCATCTGCTTCCAAGTGTGATTTCTCTCTCTTCAGAAGGTGTATGTGTGTGGGCGACCCTCTCGATCTCTAACATCTCATCTTTAACCCCCGAAAGGGAGTTTGGAAATGGTGGAGGGTGGCTCTTTATCCGCCGATAGGCAAAATCTTATTCGCCGCGTGGAAAGGTCTATATCAGAGATTGAACTCAGACCTCAATGCCTTCATTTATTTGTTTGTATACCTTATCCTATATCAACAGCACCCGTATTTTCCGTCGGCACGGCTATCACCCTTCGAAGGCCAATTCGAGTCACACCATTAGTCACGAAAGGTTTTACAAGCGGGGATAAGACTCACTTGGTATTTGAGCAGATAAGAAATGGGTTCATTAGGGCTTGTTGGCACACCGTTGAAATGAGGTGAAATATTCTAAAATTGCTGCTATACCCCAATGATATCTTTTTTAAAAGTTTTAAGTAGATCTGTTAAAAATAACACGTAGATATTTTATGCGTGATTATCGTAATTCAGTACTTGTCGTGGAAGCGTAAATGTTTCAGAAAAGAAGATGAATATAGATGGGGAATAAATCAACTGTTTTTAACTAGAGCTTATTATTGTTAAATGTTGGTTTATTCCTTTCCAATTAGACATAGTTAGTCCTTTATTTTTGTATCTTCCAACCTATTTCGTTACTCATCTTTATAGTTGTTCAAGCCTCCTGCAAACACCTGTATTAACGTTTATTATTCTTACTTTTAGTTACATCTCTACATTTTTAATTCATTTTGTGGATATTAAGATAAATGGAAGCTCTTTCATCCCTCCTATTCACTCATTTTTAACGTAATTTTATTAAATTACCTAAGTAAACCTTATATTATCTTGGCAACGTATTCCGGTAGTTTTCTCCTTCAATTTAACACAATCCTCCTTATCTCATAAATTATATACCATCAAACGATGTAAGAATTGTTTTTCTCGAATCCCGAGAAAAATAAACCCATAATTCAGGCTGGTTTTTTCTCCCCTAAAATACGTCTCCCCCAATAATCTCTCCCAGAAATTCCTACGTCACTCTCCCCCAAGTTGAATTCAAGACGAAAACTTCTAGTTTCAATTTCGAATCCACCCTTATAAAATCGTATTTTTCTTTCCTTTCTTCCCCCCATGGGACCGGGGTCGTCGTGTAGGCGTTTAGACAGTCTCTAATGACAACGTACAAAAGAGGGGTTATTTTTCTAGAGTTATGAAATAACGTATTTTCTTCGCTTTGGATAAAATACGTGTAGAAGCACGAATATCTACGTTGAATTAGTTACTTATATACGTAAATAAGGGAGTTTAAAAATGGGAAAATGTCTTAAGATACGTTATTTATTTGTATAATATTTTATTATGATATGCATGAATTTTTATAAAGAATAATCTTACGTAAAATAGCCGAATTACAAAAGGTTTTGTAAGGAACCACTTAGAAGAGCATGGTATAATAGTTTCATTCAAATGCATGTTGCTGAAACCCTATGATGAACATATTTGGACCACTAGTTTTGAGTCCAAGTAATAATACATACTATTAATTTCCAGAAAGAACATCATTCCCCTTGAAAATTAGTTGAGTTATTTTTACATATATATTGAATATGTTAATTGTGAAATGCGCTTAAAACCCTATGATGAACCCTTTATGTTCACGAATAGGTTTTAGTTAATGTCGAATTACGTATTATAAATTTCCAGAAGAAAGAACATTATTTTCCTAGAATGTTTGTAGAATTGTTGTTAACTAAGTATTGAATATGCTAATTGTGCAGTAGCTCATATTAAAGACGATCGGAACCAACCGTTTCTTGGTGTCTGAAAGTCTGAACCCCGCCACAGTTTAACTCCACATCTATTCTCTCCCGCATGTTACCTTGTTCCCCCCCCCTTCATTCCTTTCTGTTCCCTCCCCAAAAACCGATGTTCTTTTTTTCCTCCACCCCCGCTTCTTCCCCTTCCCAAATCCAGGAATAGACAGTGTTCTTTGCGTGCCCGGGTGCTAAACGCAGACTAATGGCCCTCGGTGCTCTCCAAGGAGGATAAAAAAAATTATGGAATACTTCCCTGAACTCCTGGTTTATGCCTTCCACCCTCATATCCTTCCCATTTAGCTCACTTCCTCCCTCCCACCTTTGTCCGAAAACCATTCCTCCGCCGGTCGGAATGCACGAGCAGCTGTAATTCCCACGAGTTTATCTCAGCCATTGAATGTTTGCACAATCTCTCAATCCTTATTTTTCCCGTGACTTTTGAGGAGAACGGGCTCCCGCCAGACTTACGGTTCGAAGGCATGGCATATAAATACGTAAATGAGCATCGTTCCGCGATTTTATATTTTTCCGGGGATTTTTAGTGCGCCCTCATTCGGAGAGATGGGATTTTTTTTCTTTTATCGGAATGTTCGCTATTTTTGGGGGTATGAATCCTGGATGGGTTTTTTTCTGATGAATTTTCCTTGTCTCTTTTAAGTAGGTTTGTAGCTGAGCTAATTTTTGTGCTGAATGAGTGGGTTTGCTTGCGTAAAGATGGTTTTCTTTCTGAGAATTGAGGGTTTAATTGTAGTTTTTCTTTATTGAGGAGTGTGGGTGTTGTCAGCTTTCAAAGTGACCAAAGAGTGTGGTGTTGGATAATTATTAGGTTAGCTGACGAGAGGGTCAAAGTGTGGTAGTAATAAGTGACTTTAACATCACATACTGGCGAAAGCTCTTATAATTTTCCTTAAATTTACATGTAAATATAAAGGATATAAGGTTACATTTATGAAGATTTTCCATAGATACAATCACAGTAGTAAAATCATTTCCGGTTATTTTTAAAATGTTCATTAACAACCCAAAAATATATTGGCAAGAGCTAAGAAATATTTTTGAATAAGAATCCAGGTGATAAGGTATACGTTTTTAAAACTTTGCTTGCTCTAAGTATTAATTTTGATAAGTGTATTCGTTTGTGTTTGGTCCCGTGCTTTTAAAGATATTTGCCCTTACTCTTGATCCTGAATGGCTTCAGAATGAATTTCTCTACTCTCGCTCTTATTCTGTCTTTTTAATTTAATATACAAAATTAGAAGCTTAGCTGGCCTGTTGATTTAATTTAAAGATGACGTATTGACTTATTCTCTCATTAAAAATTTTCTTATTAGATTAATTTATACTTTGGCTTGCACACACAAATTGGTATAATTCTCTTTGCTTACTGGCTAAATGGAATCATTGTTTTTAATATCTATAGCGATCCATTTGTTGATTTTTGACTGAATTGAACGAGAGAATAATTCTGTATCATTTTAAAATGTAATTTAATTGTACTAGACTCTGTTCAAGGATTTAGTTAACTCGATTCTAATAGTGAAGATTGAGAAGGGTTGCATTGATGGAGAGGATCGAATTCCAATATTATATCTAAACTCATTATAAGTTTAAATTAAATTCATTTTAAGTAATCAGTTTATCAAGTGATACTAAAATAAAACCAGGTTAGCGTTATTCGATTTTGTTTGACATTATAAATTGCCTTAATGAGCAGACATACTTGAGAGAGTTTCCAAAATAGATCATAGATCCAAATGGATCCCATTTCATTTTCATAGATTGCGCATAATAGGTTTGGAAGTTTGTCCTCATAGTGAATGGATTATAAAGTATACGTTCGCCTTTAATGGAATAATCAATGGAGGAGACGGTCTAAGCCTCTGTCTGTTGAGTAACTTCATGCGGTAAGGTGTAAAATCTTCCCCAAGTTCTTACTCCTCCTTTCATCCCATTCTAGTCTTCTTCAGAGTGGATGAAATGACACTTTCATTATTGTACTACTTTCTCTTTCCGTACTTTTCTATATTTCATTACCTATTCCTTTTATCTATCCATATGACCCCCCGATTTTGCTTTTCCTTCTCCCAAGAGCACCGGAAGATATGTAGGTTTCTTCGGAATCATTTCCGATGCCAATCTGTCCCCGTTATGTTAATTTCCTTTCCCTTTCCGAGCTTTCTATTTTAGATTAGAATTTCATAGATATACATTTAACCCATCAGAAGTTCTAGTAAGAGCTTCTTGACGTTCCTAGGTCTCGAAGTCTCTTCAGTTATTTTACCATTACTTGAATAGGTTTCTCATCAGAAAGGGCAAGTTACTTGATGATCAAGAAGCAACTTCTTTGATATCTTTTATTGAGAAAAAGGATGATGGGCTCATTTCTTAGTTATACATCAAGATGTTCCTATCAACAGTAACTGAATATTACACGTTTTTCTTATCTTATAAGCCTTACTTATATATGACCACAATTTTAAGTATTTTATCATTTTGTCTACAGTTCTTAAGTAATGCAATATTTGAATTCTTCTTGAATGGTAGCTTCAGGGTTTAACTCATGACAATAAGCTTTTTAACTACAAAACTCCTTTGATTGAATTTCCATCATTAATAAAATTTTGCACAACTATTGCTGAAATGTTGTACCAGCATATGTCGAACCTGTTATAGTATTGGAGAAATTTTATGAGGATTTTTAAAAGCTAAATTTCCTTGCTGGCAAGACTAACCATTTCACTTTCATTGGAAATAGTATAAGATACAGGTAACATGGATTTATTTTATGAAAGTTCCAGTTCCTTAAGAAGAAGAGCTGTTTTGGCCTATGTTATAAGCTACACGAAAAAGGACTAATGTTATTCTCCCTGCTGAACGATACACACTCGCGACAAAAAAAGACCCTAAACTTCGGGAAAATGTAAAAAAGTACGTCCGTTATGAAACACATACTTTTAATTAATCTCGCAAATAAAAACAGCAGATTAACATGTTTCACGTCACCCTCTTTTTCCCAGATGGATCGGGAGTGGGGTCTGAACTGTTAGACTCAATTTTCTCCAAATCCGTTTAACTCCCGACCCTCGGAGAGAGAGAATGTGACTTTCTATAGTTCCCATCTCGCAAGCATAAAGGCGATTATCTCTTTCCCTCTTTAATCCTTCCTCCTTTCTTTCCCACAGTCCCTCACTCAATTTTCCCATCATACACCCACTCCTTCCGTTCGCACTCAAGTCGTTCTTCACGAAATAACCTCGCAATCTCTATACTTTTTCGCTCACCTTTCACATCGCGGTTTTTCATTTCCATCTCCTTAGCGCGCAATATTTTCTCTACGTGCTGATTTTCCCGTTTTCTTAGCTTTCATCTCTTTGGCCTCTGGAGGGGTTCCCTCACCGGCAGAAGGTCTTCAAATCCTAAAGTTTATGCTACGCTATCCGCCTATTTGGACGGTGAGTGGATATGTTTCTTTTTTTCTTCTTCTCCTTGTGTTCAGATACAGCGGTAGATTCTATTTTTCTCCTAGTTCCGCCATCTAACTCGTCTTGTAGCGTTTTCAATTCCAGAGCGGCCCACGTTTGTCTGGTTCGAAATTCTGAGCTGGGAATTAAATATTTGAGGGATTTGTTAATGGAATGCCATTGAAGTGTCCATTCTCTCCATGGAAATTTTGTCATTAGTGAATATTTTAGTGAAACTGTTTCATATCATCGTTTTTTGATCGTATAAATAAACGTAAAAGAATTCTAGTGCTGCAAAGTTCATATTCCTGAATTTAAGATTTGGCATTTTTACTATTAAGATTATTTATATTTAATTGATGAATATTGAATTGATGAATTTATATTTAAATGATGAATGAATTTTGAAATCAAAGGTGGATAAAGGAAGACTTAATTTGTCTCGTATAAGATTCAAAATTATTGTCATCAGATGAAAAAAATATATTTCACAGTAATGCTCTTAGCTAAGTGTTTTTCAGAGCTAATTTTTCCTTTGCATTCTCTTGGATATTTTAACTTTGCCATGACCTAAGTTTTTAACTATCAACATATATCAGGATTTACAAGTTTTTTAAATTTTGATTATCATATGGTTATTCATTTTCCTCCTGGAATTAAAAATTTCTTTGTATATGTGTTTATAATATCGCCATGAATGATTTAAAGAGCCCTAAGAAAGTTATGCTTAACTATTGGCACATCCTTCCTGCATAAAATAAATAAAATCAAAACATATATATCTT
The DNA here is from genome assembly GCA_020796165.1 of Pantala flavescens. Classification (NCBI taxonomy): domain Eukaryota; kingdom Metazoa; phylum Arthropoda; class Insecta; order Odonata; family Libellulidae; genus Pantala; species Pantala flavescens. Next base: position 7,492,533 of record CM036888.1, read on the forward strand.
TCGTTATAGAACCATATCAAAGTGTCCTTTAATCTACCAAAGAATACTGTCCTCAACACATAGAAATAGTTTCAGCTTAAGGGTTTGTTACTTACGACCATTTAAAAAGAACATCCTTTAAAAAAAAAACACCGAGCATTAGGCACCGAATCTATTTAGCAATCCTCGATACGCTTGTTTATACTTTTATTTCTAGGCAACTACTTAGGTCCGTCGAGCTGCAATCCGAGACTTTTAAAAGATGCAAATTCCCTCGTTAATTAGGTCGTTCCCTTTTGTGTCTCTCGTCTCTGCCGCCCCTCCCACATTCCCGTCCCTTTTTTCTGCCCATTTCCTTTCCTTCCCCTCTCGCCCTCTTATATTTTTAACTCCCCCTCCCCCCCTTCCCTTCCCCTCCCCTCCCTCCCCCCAAAATTCTTCTAATCTCCTCTTTTCTGCGAGCATTCGCATCTTCTTCCCGCAGGAGGTGCGCGCCGATGTGGCGAGGATCGGTCTCGCAAAAAAGTCCGCGAAAAATACGTCGTTAAAGACCCCCACGACGTCACCTTGATTTCCCGTCCTAAAATACACACGCATAGTTTCCCGTTCCGCCCTCTTCCGAGTGGATTCCAGCCATATTTAATTATATACCCCATCCCCTTCTCCCGAAGAACGAATAAGTGGTGTTCTGTGTCACGAGGATAATTCTTTGTTTGGTGAAGTGCGTGTGTGAACGTGCAGTGAGAGTTGCTCTAATTTCCGGCCACCAAGACGGTAGTGACGTCACAGGATGGAGTTTTTGTGATCCAAAAGGGATGAGTAAGTTGCTGGAAAAGAATTCATTTCCCCCGGACCCTTTTGTCTCGACCGGCCGCTGCTAAATATAGATGAAAGAGCAATTATCGATTCGCTTTAATAATCACTTTATTGACGCAGTTTCTATTGTTGGTAGCCTATCCCATTCTTATCTATATTGAACACAGTTTCCAACAACGTATGCTTTCATGATAACCACTCATTATTGCACGCGAACATTCTGTTGATTCTTGTAGTGAACCTCCTTAAAGTAGCAGACAGTTATTTAAACAATGAATTCATGAATTACCTATCCTTAGGAATATAATTTAACCAATCGATTGATACTCGGACCAATCTGTTTATTGGCCACGACGTTCCATTAATGTCCACGTCTCACAGGGAATGAAATAATGGTAACATCCAGTGCGTTATTATCTCTTTCAGTACGTTAACACCAGCGCAACTTCTCTCTCCATTACATTCGCTGCAGTTTTATCTACCGTGGCGAGGATAAAGTCTCTTTTCAAAGGACGATTTCGAGGGATTTGCATGGAAGCATTCCAGGTTAGCCTCTCGCCTCCCGGTGAAGCACTCCCATTCTTCCATTCGCGAGGTATTTTGTTGCTTTTCACGGCTACGAAGTGTTTCCGAGACGCTGCATTTGGCTCCCTTCCATCGTTTCTATTTCTGATTCAACTCTACCTGACCTACAAGGAAGCGATGCCACAGATTGTAGTCCTTTCAGTGTTCCTCCTCGTCTGAGTTGATTTACGCCCGATTGTGACCGAGTCGAACATAAGAGAGATGTCACGAAGATCGACCGCTCTTTGCTGTACCTTTCAAAAGATCGTACGAAAGAAAATCATACGTTGATAAATGTCCTGAGTTCTCTTTAATGACGTTTGATGAGTGAAAGGAACGGAAAAGGGGTGATTAAATTGGTAATTTTGATGTTGAAGGATGCTGAATTGAAGTACAGACGCTTGGAGATTGTTATTAAAAATCTCCTTTGTAATTGTCGGTAAAAGTTAGTAATGTTTTTGAATTGTGATGAAAGATGAAACTGATCTTTAACTCCGATTAGAATGAAACTTTCATTCCATAAAAACTGAGATAAGAATTAAAGTAATATTGATTAAAGAAACTCAACGCAAAATAAAATAATATCTTTCGTAGTGGATGATATTGGAATACATTGCTTTAACGTCACTAGCCTTTAAATTCTTTGTTTATAACTCCTACTTAAATGAATTTTAGTAATGTAAAATTCAGTTCATTTTTAACTATGATATGATATCTCAGAAATTCTTCTGCAACAGCTGGAGTACCAATAACTATAGGTTATATAATCTCAGTCTCGTATTTGTAGATAGTAAATCGAAGTTCTATTGATTGAAAAATGGCTGAAGTATATTATTTAATGCAGTTAGTGATTCATAAAGTAGATGGATCAGGATCCACGTATAAATTAAACCAATTTACATAGTCTAGAGTTAGTATAATAATCCATGAATGGATAACAATTTAATTGTTAATTATATTTAATTATTTATTTTATTGATTAACTATTTTGTATTCTTTCACATATTTTTAATTCCAATTACGAATGAACTACTTCAAAACTCATGTATCCAGGCATGTAGTTATTTATAATTAGCCATTTCTGATTCTGCAGTGACTCATGTTGCCAGGAAAGGATATATAATTCCAAAACCACTTTTAAACTCTATACTGCTTACGGGTTTGAAATAATCAAATTATTCGGCATATAGAAGTCAAATGTTCATTTTTCATCAATCGATTGAAATAACAATTCCGTAGCTACCAAATTAATTTTCGCTGAAAACCCATGTAATGAAATTAATTATAAATAATAAATTGAAATAAGAGATCTATATATAATCTATGTACTTCTGGTAATGAATTAGAACATAATACATTTAGCGTTACGGAGAAGGGTTAATTAAATTCTTTCCACTCATAAATCTTTACATTATAATTTAAGAGGTTAAAATGCCTTATCGGTGTGTATCCATACGCTTCGGTAGTGTTAGGTACAGATGATCGGAGAGACTCAAGTTTCAAGAGTTTTAGAATTGCCAAGCATTTTTCTTCATACTCCAGTGATCGGGAAATCGCATTTGGCAGCTTTTGTTCTAAAAGTAAAATCTAATTTCCGGTGCATGAACCCTTTGAAGATAAGGTCTTCGCCAAGGGAGCGTTTCAAATTTACGAGCGGAATCGTTACACTTTAAATCGATCGTGTGCGTTAAGATGCAGAAATGATAAGCACGAATTGAAGTTGCAAAGGCCGCTAATTTATTAACAACTGCAGTCGAAGGGGTGAACTGGAGGTACTCCAAGTGCTTTCCTACTCAGAGGAAGTTTTCAGAAAGTTTCGCCGCGTAGATCGCGTATTTTGAAGTTTCAAAGAAAAGTTTACGAGTTAAAGTCACGCTATAGTGTGATAGTGTTAGCATTTCATGCAGGATATGATTCGATATTGCTAGGAAACTCGAAGAACAAAGGGAATTTGGAAAGGCACGGAAATGCTATGCATCTAGGAGCGAATTTTTACACTGTCCTTCTTCAAAGTCGTGTTAGAAACGTAAGGGGTTATAAAGAATTTATTTGGACTGAGAATCGAACTTGAATCTCTGTATGTAGGTTTAGCTGTAGAACTTAGATCTTACACTTTTTAAGCTTTGAGAATCATGAAAAATAGTACACATTGGAAATTAAATAGTTCATGTTGTAGGACTCCTGGACTCCTTAATATCAAGAGACATTGGTTCAGTAAAAGATTTCTCGAAAGCTTTTAATTTTTTTTTTAACTTTTCAGATAAAATTCCTTCCAGTATTACTTTCTGCATAAAATTCAATTACTTTCAGTCAATCCTTGTCTTCTGAAAGAACCACCCAAGTCGTGTTTACAATTCGTAGAAATTAAATGAATATAAAACGTTTTTTAAATCAATATTCATCGCCACATTCTACGAAGGTGAATATGAACAAGCGGATATAAATTTGGAATGAATTTATTAGACGTATAAGTTAAATAAGGGAGACGTTCAGAACTCCGTGTGTCAAAATAACTCAGGACCAGTTTCGCAGCATCCATTCGGTGTCCTTTGATCTCTGTATCCATCCCGAACTCGCTGTTTTTTTGTTTTCCAGCTATCTCATCTCCTCCTCACCCATCTTCACATTTCGGCAATGAATATCGATTCTTTTTTGTTTAACTGATACGTATTAGAAATGGTACGAACTTGCTAATGCTTACGTTAAATCTAGATCGTTGCGTCGAAGTTACTGGTTGTTTAGCGTGAAATTGAATTATAATTTACGCATTGAGATTACTCGAACTGGATCAAACCCATTCTACTGTCGTTCTCAGAATAGCCTTTGATTTCCTGTGTTTATTCGCTCGAGAATATTTTTAATTAATTAGCCTTTAACCTTCGTATTTATTTTTGTGGTGATGCCTGTTCCGAACTGTAAAATTGTTCAGGAATAAGTTATTTTTCGCAGTCCCCAAATATAGAGCCAATCGGTTTAAAAAAGATCAAAGCATCTGGAAGCATCCACCTTTTTCCAACGGAATTAGATATTCAGATTGTATTTATTACACTGGAAACTTTTCTTTTGAATTTCTTTTTATCCTTCGATGTAGAATTGAAGGAACGCTACAAGTGTATCATTTTAACTTTAGTTATTGATGAAACTACATATTACATACATATAACGTATTTATTTGACTTCACTACGATTTATTTGTAGATGTAAAGTACTTTATTCTTCTTCAAAACGAAATTCCAATTTCAAGAGGGCATACTTTATTATATTAAGCAAAACATGTCTCAAATTGATTCTGTGATAATCCAAAAATATGGTCAGGTGTATCGTCTAATGTTTTTTAAATTTATCCACCATATATATCATGAATTGGAGACCGGATACGGTATGAATTGCGAAAGATTTATATTGTATCATTTCATCACTATATATCTTGAATCATTCCTCTTATTTCATTAGCAGAGTAATGGGAGACATTTGGAATTGAAATTTTGAGATTGATTTATATCTCGAGTATAATTCAGGTATCTTTCGGCTCCTGATTACCGGTTTCAGGAAGCATTTAAATTTTCGCAACTTGTTTCTTCTCCTTTATACCGGATATTGTCTCAGTAAACTTGTTCTAATTGCAAATAAAGCCTCAGCCAATGATTTTCTTTGACTCGAGTATCTAGTTATCATATTTAGTATAGAAAACATCTCTTACTGGAAATATATCGCTGGTGCCATACATAGATAGATTGTACCGGTTAATTTAACGTCTATAAAGTATAAGAGCGTGATCTTTGATTTTGTTTCGGGATATATATATTAAACGAAGTATACAATACAAATATATATTTATGTTCTTCACTATTATGAGATGAAAGAACCTCCTATGATTGGATATAAAAATGATGTTTCTCGTGATTATGGATTCTCAAATAGCTGCACACCCTTTCACTCATATGAGATTAAAGACACGCTTTCAGTCTTAGATTATGAAAATAATTTAGTAATATTAAATTTTATATAAGGTTTAATAATTTATGTTATATAATTTATAAATAATGTATAATTAAAAGAGAATATTGGTTAAATTATTAGAATCGATAATATTATATTTCTCTTAGTAAATTTCAAAGCGTTTCTTATAAGGAAATGAGGATTGGAGAAGTAATACAGATGGAATGAGAAAACAATAAGAAAGGGTTTCTTTGAGATTTGTGCTAAAATTTCTCCTCTCAATAAGCGAAAGTAACCGAAGAAAGAAGATACTAATTAGCAAAATAATTCTGCAGCCGACGATAGTGATTCTCAGGCCCTTTCGCCGTGGGAATCGACTCATGGATTGCGAGAGTCGGCCTTAATTAAACGTTGGGGAAAGGATCTGCTGGGTGGACGTGTTTGCCAAAATTGGATGCGTTATCCAAGGACCATCGCGTTATTAAAATTACTTCACTTTCGGAATCGCTTATGAAATTGGAAAAAAATGAGATACTTTCAATCATTTCGTATTTTTTATTGAATAACGATTATTAGTCCCCGAAGTAATTCCTTACTTTCAACGGAGTCACTCAGTATCAATAAAACAATTCCCTTTTTTCCTTATAGTATCGCAATACTTATTTATGTATATGCATTATCTTCTTTTATTCTTTCTATTGCTAATTTCTTCTTATCACTAAGTTCTTCCTATTACTCATCTATGATTTACTTTTATTTGTTTGTTGTTTAGCATTGAAAAGTTTGTTTTTTTTTTTATAAATAAAGCAAAAACTTCGCCAATAAGATATATGAATATCGTTCTGTGGTCTTCTGGGATTATAATTATGAAAAGTGTTTTTGATTTTTGTTCTTCCTATTAATAATCTTTGATTTATTTCTATTTGTTTGATATTTAGTTTGAAAAGGTTAGTTTTTGTATGAACTAAGTTATTATAGTTTATATATATATTATAGCCTTCGCCAACGAAATATATGATTATCTGTGTTCTAACGGGATTATATCTACGGCAACATTTATGATTTTTGATAAGTTTGCACTTTTAATTGATACAACGTAGAGATTAAGACTATCATATACTTACTGAGTTCCTTTGTTTGAGAACTATAATGTTTATGGGCCTACTATTTATATTATACAACACGTTTTTGCTATTTTTATTTTAAAATCCAGCTATTTCAGTTACTACCTGTTTTACCTAGCCATAAATCCTTCTCTACTCTCATCGTACACGTAATGGATATTTCTTTTATTTCCGAAGTAATCAGCGTAATTTTACGTTTTATCGCTTTTTCCAACCGTTAGTAGTACTTCTACAAAGGTACGTAAAATTGATGCTCGTATTCTCTCAGAAATATAACACGCTAATACATTACGATAAAAGAATGAAGATATTCTGAAGTAGCTGCCTTATATGCAAAATTCGTTTCAATCCACATTATCACAGAGTATTCCATTTAGCATCTGAAAGGGAAACGGCTAAGATCAATGCATAAAGTCGTCGCGAAAGCCGTGTTTTCCGAACCCATTTCCCGCGAGAAATTAGCGCGTAAGAGCGGCGAATATGGCGGTAAGTAGTCTGGAAAAGAAGGGGAAGCAGAAGGAGTTCTCCGCCGGCGGAGGACGTACTCGACGCGGGGAGAAAAACCACGGAACCCGCCCACTCATTCCGCTCGTGGAAAACGTAACATGGGAAAAAGGGAAACAAGTAAGCCACGCCGCAATACCGAAATGGTGGCAGTATATTCGGCATCTCTGTGTATCTCTCTCCGAAAAGAGGCGCTCACGGTTCCCGGGGGGATCCGCAACCTTCTCCACCGCTGTTCACAAATCCGCCCTCCTTCAACTCTTCGGTCTTCGTTATTCATCCACATTTTTTCCCGCCTTTATACTTCCCGATTCTACCGCCAGGTCGCGCTCTTACAAGCCCCCTTTTTCTCCAGGTCTTTTTCTTCGATTCCGGAGCATACGTGCGTACTTCCGTTACGGATGAAATCCGCAGGTTTTCTTCGTCTGTCATTTGTCTCCTAATGCCGGATGCTCCCCCTTCCATCCACCACAACCTTTCTTTTCTCCAGAATGTTTATCCCTTCTGCCTTCCGTCCCTTTCTACTACATGACGATGACTTT